>CM075670.1:151572500-152822500 GCA_037962975.1 Clitoria ternatea
TACTAATGACTTTCAACCATCACCATTAACCACTTACCTCCATTAATGGCATCCCTCATCATCCACAAGTATCCTCCCAACATCATCAACAATACCCATATTTTAAATATCATATTTTTCCACCTAAAATCAATCCTCAAACCAACATTACATATTTTCCCCAAATTCTTAAGGCTAGGGTTTCATCAAAACCCAACCACCATTATTAATATTCATCAACCATTATCAATGGCTATATTTCCTCATTAGTATCATCCTCTCACATCATTAAACACACATTGTACTCATATTTTACATTTCCCCTAATTTATTAAAGTTAGGGTTTTCATTAGAACCCATCACCATCATAAATGCTTATTAATTTCCCATCACCTTTCAACATTAATCTTAAGCACCACATTAAATGCTCATAAAAACTTATATTTAAGCCACCCCACCTTAGGGTTTCCATACCTAATGTTTCTCTCAATAACCCCCATACAATAAATACTCCCCCAAATACCAAAACCCAAAACCTAAGGCACAAAGCTCATGAAAAATGATGAGGAACTTACCTCAACCAAGAGACAACCATGAGCTTCCAAGAGAGGGAGAGGGTCACACGAAAATAGGAAGAAGAGGGGAGAAGGAACTTCAAACTCCAAGCTTCCTTGAGAATAAAAATGGAAGGGGAAAGAGTACAAAGCCTCCTCTAGGTTTTTGAGAAGAAGAAGAAGAAAAAGAAAAAGAAAAAGAAGAGAGTAATGAGAGAAGAGCAAAGTGTGTTTTGCCCTTAGAGAAGAAGTGCCGTGAGATAGAGAGTGAAAATTAGGTTTTTCATTTAAATTCTTAACTTACCACTTAAACTTCTCCGATTTATTATGAACAAGAAATTCGTTCGGGCTCAATACTAAATCCAAAAATTATTCCGAAGGCATGTTCGGATTCCCAATAATATTCTTAACAGCCCTGACCAACGGCATCTCAATCGGAGATACTTGGTCTGACACCCACATTTTAACCGGGTACAATTTTAACTCCTTAAATCTTAATAATTTGTAAATATCCATAATAAATCCTAATTTAATTATTCCAATATTTTTGGGACACTCATTAACCCATGCATAATTATTTAATATTCATTCCTCATATTTAATCATTTTTATAAAATTCAAGATGTTACAAGCGAGTTACCTCGGTGTCCCTATGGGGCACGACTCTCTCGATGTGTGTTCGGGAGGGGCCCGTAGCACTTTTGGCAAGTGAGGCTATATTGTGAATCCACAAGTCACGGGGTGACTAGTGCTACATATGGGCGATAATGGTTTGGTACCAGTAAAAGAGTGATGATATGCATGCATGATTTGAGATATAAGTGTACACATTTATTACTACAGCAGGGGCATAGTAGCACACCTATGCTTGACCCACATTTGATATGTTGTTGTTTCCCACAGTCGGATCCGTGATTGTTATTGATTCTGTTGTGCATGTGCATTAGCCATAAGAGCATTTACATATAGCTGGAGATATGCTGAGTTGGTAGCCTATGGTGGCGATGAATGATTTGATAAGTAAAAAGGAAATAGGAAATGGTACTAACCTTGAATGTGTATTGGTGTTGATGAAATTTACCATTGATTTTGATACATATGTTGTGAATATATTGATTTAGATATGTGTTATGTTGAAAAGGAATGATATGATATGTGAATAGAACTTATGATGTTCTTTGAGAAATGTATATTGCCACATGTATATATGTATCATCATAATGTATGACTTTGATTCATTTGGTATATGTTACTTACCTCCTAGTTTCCATTTTTAAAGGTTGATGTAGGTATGTTGGATATCCTACTCTTTTTGGAGGTTGAGCAATGGAGGAGATAAATATGGAAGAAAGGTCTATGAGCCTTGGCCAGCATTCTTTTGTAAAGCACTTGACTATGTGTGTATGCTTAATTGTATATGGGTATTGAATTATGTTAGGCATTTATTTCGTGGGTCACTTGTGAAAATTAGGCCTTATACGTTTTGGAAGGCTAGTTTTTGGTAGTGACCTTGACAATAGTTGATGTGAACTATGATACAATGATTTTCCATGCTATGTTGATGAATGAATATTGATTATGAAGTTTTATAGCCAATTGATGGTATCGATGTTCATGTTGATGGATGGTATGTTTAAGTGTGTGGTCTTATTTCATAATCTTATGCATAATTGAGGAACCTATAGGGTCAAATAGAGTTTTATAAGGTTTGGATAGTATGTGATGGTTCTAATAGGGCCTATGCATGATTTAAAACTTGTAGAAACTAGAATAGGCCAATTTCATTGAGAATTGACCCTTGAGTTGCACAAAAATACCTTAAAATGGGCTAAACGCGTTTATGCACATAAGTCTCTCGTTATGGGATTTTTGAGTGCGGCCAGTGGCTACACGTCGTAAATGATGTATTTTAGTTGGTGTTAAAGTTTGGTGGCCATTGGATTTGATATGAGAAAGTTAGGGTGTTTAGAAGTTGGAAAAATATGAAAATTCTGCATTATGCAGCAGGGATGCTATCATGAATTGATTCATGAGTCCCTTGAATCGATTCATGGGCCCCTAAGTTAGCTTGAATCGATTCATGCACCCCTTTGAATCGATTCAAGGGCTCCTGGAATGGCTTGAATCGATTCATATGAGCCTTGAATCGATTCAAGAGCTCCTGTTTTTACTGTTTATCAATTCTAACTTGCTTGAATCGATTCACACGAGCTTGAATCGATTCAAGGGCCCCTATTTTCACTGTTTTGGGTCCCAAACATGTATGAATCAATTCATGAAGGATTTGAATCAATTCATGGCCCTGTCTTAACAAAAATTCATGAGTTTTATGGTATGTTTGGCTACTATTGAGCCATGGCATGACCATATAACACCATGTATACATATTCTCCATATTTGGTACTTAATTAGGGTATCCATGAACCTCTTTCAAACCCTGCTCATAACTCTCGAAATAATTTATACTTCCGTTATTCCTTGTTGATGATCATGTGGTTAGTTGTCCAAGGTGCACTCTTGATTGAACTTACACACCTTCTCATATCTTCATGATCCAGTCCGGATACCGGCCCCAATAATGAGATGTCATCTTGGCTGTACTGGAAGGACAACCGGTATCATAGGTCAATATCCGTACTGTAAAGACACCATGTTAGGAGTCCTTCCTTCACCGGTCATCTGAGGTTGCATCTGAGATACCAGATACTTCATCCGCTCTTATTTTTCTATCACATATAACTGTTTTCCTCAGTGTCTCGATAAGATAAGTGAAGTTATTACTTATCAGGATAGATACCCTACACAGCGGAATATGTCTATATCATTCACTGAAAGGAGCAAAGTACAATTACAGGTGTGATATACGGAAAAGGTGGATTATCCCCATTCCTGTTTCAGAATCATACACTGATCAATGACCTACCCTCTGTCACACACTGAACATTGAACTACTCTGATTGATACACTGTACACGGCGTCAAAACTTCTAGGCCCACTTGTACCTAACGATTCATTTTCCACGTTCAACTATAAATAGCATATTCTCCAACGCATGCAAGGTTACATTGTTCTTACTCTTATTATACTATTGCATTGCTTAAGTGTTCTCTGAGTTCTCATTCACTCTACTAACTTGAGCGTTGGAGAATCTTCACAGGTGACACCACCTTTCACCCCTAACAATACGAAACTCTGGTGTGAAGGATCTCCAGGACAACAAGACCGGTCTCTCCCACTGAGAGGTCGGATTATAATACCGGATACCCACTGTACCAGTGTACAAATACTAAGATCACCAAATTTTGTGGCTGGTTCCCATACCGGATTCTATACCCCGGTTCAGACCAATTCATTGGCATGCCCAGCGGGACTCGATAGAGTCATTCCCACTTTTCGTAGAAGTTTAGTAGTTAACCATGGAAGAAGATGGACGCAATTTTGTGGATTGTCATATGGAGGATGTGACTCATCAGTAGACTGGTAGGAGACTCGTTTTCGAATCTCCTGTAACCCACTCGAGGAGAATGGTACCAGTTGTAACCCCAAATCCTCGAGACGAAGTTATAAGGCGACTCAGGGAGGAGTTGATGGAGTTGAGAAGGGAGAAAAAGGTGACAGGGGACAAAGCCATGTCTCAGGCTGAGGAGACTTATCATACATCTGCGAGAGAGAAGTCCACTACTTTTCAATATTCAAAGATTCCCACCTATGAGGAGAGGGAACAAACTCAGGACTCTAGAGATAGAATTAGTGGAAGAAGGAAGGAGCAGGCGGTGGTGACCTCTAGGACGTACAGACTCAATGTCCCTTTCTCAAGGAGGCTCATGAGTGTACTTATCCCCAAGCATCTACAAACAACCCAGCCACTTTCGATTGGAAAGTATAATGGAGAGACAGATCCCACTAAGTATCTTGATGCTTACGTGTATGAGGCCATGTATCTGGGAGCAGACGAGGATGTGATGTTCAGGATGTTCCCACGAACCTTGACGGAAGAAGCTCTTAGCTAGTTTAAGAGTTTACCCTTAGGTTCGATAAACTCTTGGGAGGAAATGGCTGTTGTGTTTGAGAGCCATTTTGTTATTTCTAGAGATATTCCTAGGACTTCTCATACCTTGGCTCAGATCAGGCAAGGAGAGAATGAAACTCTTAAAGAGTTTCTGAAAAGGTTTTACAAGGAAGCAGCTTTGGTGCCTAACCTCACGAAGGCTATTCAACTTCATATTGTTGTTAAAGCTCTACAACCTGGATCAACCTTTGCTTTGTCTTTGGTAAAAAGTCCTTCGATGACATTTGAGGAGTTCTGGAGGAAAGCTTCGAAGTATGTGGGCATAGAGATGCACTTGAAAGACACAGCAGCTAGACTAAAGCCATCAGTTCCTCCACAGCAACCGCGGAGAGATAAGGAGATGGTGAGTCCAGAGAAGCATGCCCAGAGAGACGATTTCATGAGCACACGACCTCAACAGTGGGACAGGCATATAGCCTCTTTCAGCAACTACACCCCGCTGAACTCCAGGCATTCTTAAATTTTGAGGGAAGTTGGCTGGCCCACGCTCAGTGTTTATGGGATAAGGAAGCCTCCTTCAATGAAAAGACCTGGTAACTCTCAAAAATATTGCGCTTTCCACAAACAAGTCAGCCATACCACAGATAAATGTAAGGCATTCAAGAATGCAGTGGAAACCCTTATCAGGGAAGGAAAATTGAAACAATATTTATTTAAGGAGAAGTCCTTAGATGAACCAGACCGGATGGAAAAGAGAGGAAGAGATCATGATGACGAGGGTGACAACAGTCGCAATCCGGTCAGGAGATTCATAGCTGCTGAGAAGCAAAAAGGAGTTGTGACCAGCGAGGGAACGCAGCAAGACTGTATGCCCCAGAAACAAAGGCAAGGCCGGTTCGAGGTAATCGATATGATTGTTGGAGGATTCGCTGGGGGAGGAACGTCGATCACGGCCCGCAAGAATCACCATTGGATAATTCTATCTGTCCAAGGGTAGCCTAGAGATAACTACCTTTTCAGGGACAGCTTGACAACAGCGGTGGTATTATTTACAGACAATAATTTTGGCCCAACAATTCTAGGAGGTGATGACACAGTAGTTATTATCGCTGTCATAGCCAACAAAGACGTCAAGAGGATCCTCATTGATCAGGGAAGTTCTTGTGATGTTATTTTTTACAATTGCTTCAAAAGAATGGGTTTTAATGATACAGACCTACAACCCTATACACAGGAACTCATAGCTTTCAACGGAGCAAAGCAGCCCACCAAAGGGTATCTTGACACCCTTATATCTTTTGAGGGTGAACCTGGAGCAAGAACGGTGAAGTCCAGGATCCTGGTGATCGATG
The DNA here is from genome assembly GCA_037962975.1 of Clitoria ternatea. Lineage (NCBI taxonomy): Eukaryota > Viridiplantae > Streptophyta > Magnoliopsida > Fabales > Fabaceae > Clitoria > Clitoria ternatea. The sequence continues at coordinate 151,578,395 of CM075670.1, forward strand.
TGGAGTCCCCTTACAACGGGATTATAGGCCGTCCTACCCTGAACACAATGGAAGCAATTGTGTCCACCCCACACCTCCTTATCAAATTCATTGACAAGGACAACGGTGTGTCATCCCTCCGAGGCGATCAAGAGATGACCAGGTATTACTACAACCTAAGCCTGAATATGGTGAAGTTGGAGGCATTTAACAAAAAGAGGAAGTTGAATGACGGAGGAACAACGGCTGGGTCTGTTAGTTTGATTGATCTTGATCCTAGAGCGAAGTTGAAGATTGATCCGCTCAACCCCTCAAAACCCACACCGGACGGAGGTTCCAGGGACGTCGTCTTAGAGGATTCCTCAGAGAAGGTCACACACATTAATGACAAGCTGGAGTCAGTTATGGAGCAGCGTCTGTTAGCACTCCTCCAGGAATTCAAAGACCTTTTTGCATGGACTGCTGCAGATATGTGATCGCCCGTCGGTTGTAACCGGGCTTTGTGAATTGGCAAGCGCACCAATCGTTTGTAGTTTTCGAAATTTAGATATCGTTCCACTGGGATTGAAAGTCCAATAACAACAGTAATCTTCTACTTACTATGGTAAATATGAAGGAAATTATGAACAAAAGAATGATTTATGTACAGTTTATACAATATTCACAAGATAGCATGGTTGAGTGATTCATAGGATAAAAAGAAAATAAAATCTATCTAAAAAGTTGAGTTGTAACCTAGAATAGGTAAGATACTTGAGATAAACACAGATAAACAAATTATGTTGGAAATTGGATCCCTAATCTAGAATAACAATGAGGAACTCAAAACATGCATGTTTAATCATCAAGTTTCATGTCATTGCAGCTTAAAATCATTATAACCGATCCCTCGTGATATAAATTCTAAGAATTCACCATAAAGTCCGATCCCTCGTGAGCTTTCTCAGTAAAAACTTGCATTAAGACCTGGCCTTATGGCAACAATGGTTAACAACCCCTATAGAATTGAGATACCAAGGGTATTCCAACTTTTTACTTTCGTCAAAACAAGTTTCAATATGACATAAATAATCATTCTCCCGTTTGACATTTACACTAATAAAACCAGTTTCGATACACATGAAAATCATTCTCCCGTTTGACGTTCATATTAATAAAAGGTTGAAATACTAACATGGACTTGAATCATAAACATGCAGAGGTCGAATTCACAACATTATACTCAATAGATTAGTTCACCAATTCCAACATAAACAGATTAGTTACACATGGTAAAAGTAAAAACAACACTTACAGAGTTTGACATTACGAAGAAGACGATGGAAACTTCACGATACAACGATCACAATACACCGAAACACACTCAAGTATCTAGAAAACTATTCTAGAACTACAACTCACAAAAGAAGTACTCAAAGTCGAGCACAAGAGAGAAGAGAAGAGAAGTGTATGGAATGGGATGCTATGAATGGTGTTGGATGGCCCTATTTATAGGGCTGAGCAAGGGTGCTGACGCTACGCGTCCCTGTGACGCTACGCGTCAGATCCCTGACTCAGCCTCCATTAAACACTTGATAATGGCCACTTTCAATAATTAATCTTGATCATGCCTGGCCACTTGGACATGTTTCCACGAGTTTTTGGCCATTTATGCTGATTGGGGTGGCCCTTGGGCTGAGTGGAGTGCCCATTATTGGGTCCAAGTGGGGTGGTTGGCCAAAAGTAGGAGTGGAGACCACACAGCACTGACGCTACACGTGGCTGTGATGCGTAGCGTCAGCATCAAAAATAGCACTTGATGCTACGCGTGGGGTGAGGCTACGCGTCAGCTCCTCCAGTGTAATTTTCTCTTGATTTCTTAACTTTTTCACTGCAAAACTAGAGAAAATTGATCAAGGGCAGATTATTTTCAACAACACTCATTTATTGAATTTAAATCCTAATTTTCTAACAAATTAAACTAATTTTTATGAATTTTATGAAATTTTTATTTAAGCTTTTATTGAAAATTTGAGGACTAACAAATACCCCCAACTTGAGACATTGCTCGTCCTCGAGCAAGAGAAAAAAATAAGAAAATAAAAATTTGAAATCAAATTTTTAAGTTAGTCTGAAAATTTATCACAAAAAATAATTACACAATTTCAACTATTTTGTAATAATCAAAAACTGATATCAAATATAACAAAGGTTTAATGATAAAATTATTTACAATATTCTATTAACAATCAAGCAGAATTTCAGGCTTACCTCACAAGTGTTTATCTCTATGCAATTGGTAACCTGTTTCACTCAATCAATCATAAAATCAAACGAATTTAACTTTGTTTGTCATCTAATCAATGGTTATTTATACAGAGTTAATTCGAAAATCACAAGGTCTTTTCAAGGGTTGTAATGAGGCTTGGTTTACAAGAATCAATGGTTTTTCTTGGAATTCAAAAACCTGAAATTATAAAAGAGCATTTTACAATCCTTAGGCTTTCTCTTGATCCAAACTCTCATTTATTTTTTTATTGATAAAAAATACCCCCAACTTGATTCTTTTCACTATTTTTGACTTTTCTTTTCCATATTTTCTTTTTGAAAAGAATCAAGTTGCTTATTTTCACTCCCCATTTTTGTGAGAACACTCAAAATATTTTTCATTTATTTCAACTGCTCTTTTAATCAATCAAGTATAGGGAATGGTAAAAACAAATTTAGGCTTTAAGGGTACCAAAGAATTTTATTTTAGGCTCAAATGGGCTTGCAAAGGATAAAAGACTTTTTACCAAGGTAAGCTGTTTGGCCCAAGGTTTTGTTTCACCAATAAATGTGCCTTGATCATTTTCCCGAATTCTCTGTACAACAACACAAATTACAGATTAAAGCAAAATCAATTCGAATTGAAAATATGTCGATTAAAACCCTCAAGTGTTTAAAAAGATCTCTCAACTCACCGGGTTATTGAAATTTGCTTGATGGTTAATAAACTTATTGTAATTAAATTTATCAAAATTCCTAAGTTATAAAGAATCAAAAATTGATTTTAACAAAATTGGTTTTATTGTGTAAAAACTCTAAGTGTATAAACTAACTTACTAACGAAAATCTGATTCATTTATTTTAAAAAGAAGAATTATTTCTCGAAAGAAAATTGAGCAAAAACAAATAAACACACCACACAATGATAAAATGCCATAATATAAAATGTAAATATAAATGTAAATGTAAATCCAAATATAACTAGAAACAAATGTACTCAAAATAAATGAAGATGGCATCCTCAATCCTCCATCTGATCATCATCATCCTCCTCCTCCTCCTCCTCATCATCACCATCAGAGTCATGATGTGCACTAGAAGATCCACCAGTCTCAGGGTAGGTGGGTAAATCTCCAGGCCAAGCTACATGTGTTGCAAACTCGGCTGGGGTAACATAAGGTGCTCCCTCTCCCTGTAACCTGTACTGATAAAATTCATCGTGAAGATGAATATAAGCTCTGTGAGTGGCAGCCATCATCTGCATCATATGCTGATGCTCAAGTGTCATCCGGGCAAAGCCCTGTGTAACAGCATCAGCAGATGGAGGCTGCACTGGTGGTCTCCTCCTCCGAGGTCGGGGCTGAGCCTCCTGCTCTAGTGGTGGAAGCTCGCACTGCTGCATAAAATAATCTCTGTTTACTAGAACTTTAGGGACTCTCCCTGAAGAACTAGTAAACTCTGGTGAAGGTACAATGACTCCCTGCCTCCTCAGTAAGGCAGATATGATGAGAGGAAAGGGTATGGGGCGATTCACTTTATACCCAAGGGCATAAAAGTGAATCTGCTCGGAGATAAGCTCGGCGATATCAATGGTGTGGCCCTGGAGGATAGAATAAAGGAGGCAACAACGCTCCACTGGAAGGGAAGAAAGATGGGTGACAGGAGTGATATTATGGAGCATGAGGTGGGACCACGCCTGGGCTATGGGGGTAAGCTGGGTCTTGAGGAGGTTAGATGGACTCCTTCCAACCCTACTCAGGTTGAAAAAGATTCCATCCTTGCTCAGAAAATGAGCAACCTCCTCGAGGGAGTATCCTAACTCTCCCTCAGCAAGAATCTTGTTTCTGTTTTCCTTCCAGAAACAAGTGTCATCCTCGGGAGTAGGCTCCCAAGGGTTACCCAGTAGGGTACTGATGGTGTCCCGGTCATAAGAGATATGCCGGCCTCTAACCCAACTCGTCCGCTGCTGCCCAAAATTTGGTGCGTCCTGGCGGGTCCTGTAAGCATTCGCGTAAAACTCCATCACTAAGATGGGGTCCCCCTCAGTAGGTAGGGAGAATAGAGGTCCCCATCTCCTCTGCTGCACTCTATCCTGCAGCTCAGGATAGTCTCCTGCACTCAGATCAAGGACCCTCTCCCAGATCAGTCTCTGGCCCTTGATCTGATGAAATCTCGCCCACTTCGCATCAGTGCGAAATCTAGTAGGATCCCTCGGTCCCAATACCTCCTGTCTCTGAGAATCCGGATCCTCAGAAGTGGTGTTAGTGTCTGTGGATTTCCTCTGTCTTTTAGAGGGACCGGCTGTGGGAATGGATTTCTTAGGTGCCATCTGCAAAAAGTAAAAATTTAAAATTAAACACACACTAAATAAATCACACACAAGCAAACAATTATTTGTAAAATATTTTTGGGTTTTCTAAAATTTTTCACAAATAAAAATGCAATTCAACGACATATTTTTGAATTTTTAATATTTAAAGAAATTAACATACATAATATACAAAACAAAATACAATTTATTCAAAATTCATACAAAGTTGCAAGAAAGTATAAATATAAACTAAGAAAATTTATTAATTTCAAAAGAAAACAGCAAACAGCAAACAAACAGCAAGATTTAAAAACAGAGGCTGACGCTACGCGTGGTGTGACGCTACGCATCAGCCTGTTCTTCCCACGCTACGCGTCAGTGGGACGCTACGCGTGGGCTTACAGTTCATCCTCACGCTACGCGTCAGTGGGACGCTACGCGTGGGATGCGCAGAAAAAAGAAAAAAACAGGGGTTGCACAGCAGCAACCCCTTTTCAACCTACACTACTTCCATTCAATCCCTAACTCCTAACAGCAATCAATCCCAATGGTCTTCTAATCCTAATCCTAACCACATTTATTTCTACAAATTAAAAATCAAAAACAAAACTAAAGAGAAGGGATTAGAATACTTACTTGTGATTCCTTGAGCAATGGGATTGAAGAGGTTTGGAAGAGAGAAAAGGAGGTTTTTTGAAGTTTTTGAAAACTAAGTGAGGCAGAGAGGAAGTTTTAGGTTTAAAACCCTAAGATGGGCCTCTCTGGTTCAGTTTTAAAAACTGAACGTGGGCTCTGACGCTACGCGTGGGTAGGACGCTACGCATCAGAACCAAAATTCAGAGTCCACGCTACGCGTCAAGTGTGCACTACGCGTGGGCTTCTGTTTTTGAATTTCAAAAATTTGAATTTTCAAAACCTTTTCAGTTTAAAACCCCTTTTCTTTTAAACAAGTTAAAAATTGTTTTGTGGTTTTTTTTTTTTTTTTATGAAAAACAACCTTAAAAACAAAAAGAAAAGAATGGGTTGCCTCCCATTGAGCGCTAGGTTTAATGTCTCCAGCCAGACATTACCTTTGATTAATCAGGTGGTTTCCCAATATTCTTTGAGGAATCACCTGTCTTTTTCTTCTTTCTTCTTCTTTTCCGATGCCTAATTACTTGTTTTTCATCTTTCAAAGCATCGGTTAATTCAAAACAATTTAATTGATTGGGAAGAGATATACCTGGTTTGGTTGAAGGGTAAACCTTTGCCTCATTACTTATCCTGAGGTGTTCATGAGCACTGAAGCTTACTTCTTCTTCATAAACTTTGACTGCAACCATACTTTGATCAACATCCACTTTGATTTTTGCAGTCTTCATGAAAGGTCTTCCTAGGATCAGGGGGATCTCAGTATCCTCCTTCATATCCAGTACCATAAAGTCAACTTTGAAGTGGTACTTATCAACCTTTACTAACACATCTTCCACAATCCCAACAGGCTTTTTGACAGAGCGATCCGTAAACTGTAATTCTGTCTTTGCTTCTTTTAGCTCATATTCACCAATGCGTTTTATTAAATCTAGAGGTATCAAGTTGATGTTAGCCCCTAAATCTAATAACGCATTCCTGATGTTGATATTTCCGATTGTTACAGGAATGGTGAAACTCCCCGGATCTTTACATTTTTTCGGGGTTATACAGTTTATTTCTTGCTCTGTATCTCTTTGCACATTTTTTTCTTTTTCATTTTTTTCATTTTTTTCTATTTTTTCACTTTCTTTTTCTTCTTCTTCTTTCTTTTTCTCACTCTTTTCTTTACAACCAATTTTTACAACATCAATAGAAACAGCATTACATTGTTCCCTAGGGTTTTGAGTGTTTGTAGAAAACCCGGAACTTTTTAATTCGGCTATCTCTTTTGCAAGCTGACCCATTTGTATGTCTGATGCTTTTCGGGCAGCTTCATTTGTCTCCACAAACTGCAATAACTGTTGAATAGCTTCCTCTATTCTTGTCAACCTTGCATTGTCAGTTTGTTGTTGCTTGAATTGATTATTAGGAGGTCTGTTGGAAGGTCCAGTGTCCTGTCTCCAGCCAATATTCTGATTTTGCCAACCCTGCAGGTAATTGTTAGGAAAAGAATTTCCATGATTAAAAGGAAAATTACCTAAGGGTGCTCTTTGATGGTTCATGAAATTGGCTTGCTCTTGTTCATTTCCACAGTAACCACATGGTTGTTCTCCCATGCAGTGCGTACATGCTTTAAGTTGAGCAGGGGGTGGTGATGCTACTTGAGCAATTTGAAGTTTTTCCAATTGCTTGCTCATAACTTCAATTTGTTGGGTCAGTAATTTTTGCTGAGCCAACACTGCATCATTTACTCCCAATTCGAGCATTCCTGGCTTCCTTTGCATATTACCTCTTTCATGCTTTGCTTGTCGGTCACTAATAGCCATTGATTCCAATATTTCTATGGCTTCCTCCACAGTCTTGTTCATTAAAGAACCACCTGCACAAGCATCTAACATCATCTTGAACTGAGGCAATAAACCATGGTAAACGATTCTTACCTTCTCGGCATCGTTCAGGTTGTGGTTTGGGCATTTTCTCAAGAGTGCCTTGAATCGTTCCCATGTTTCTCCTAATGATTCATCATTATTTTGAGAAAAAGAGTGTATGGCTGTCATTGCTTCAAAATATTTTGAAGGAGAATAAAATCTTTCCAAAAATTTTCTTTCAACATCGGACCAGTTTGCAAAACTACCCGGTGGACAAGATTTAAACCATTCTTTTGCTTTCCCAATCAATGAAAAAGGAAAGAGTCTCATGTAAACAGACTCTTCTTGATTGGGTTCAAAACCAATTGTGCTGCATAACTCATAAAAAACAGTTAAATGTTCATACGGTTCTTCATGATTTAAACCAGCAAATTGGTTGTTTTGAATAATGTTTAAAGTGGCAGGTTTAATTTCCACTGGTAAAACTGGTCCTTGAAACATTCCCGAAACTCGGGGTGGACCATTTATAGCAGCAAACTGCCCCAATGTTCTCCTTTCAGCAGCCATATTTGAATTTTCAAAAATTTTTGAAGTAGAAGAAGAATTAGTTTGTGTTTTAGATTTCAAAGACTTGATTTTCTTTACAAACTTTTCTATCTCAGGATCAAAATAAATTTTACCTGCGGTAGATCGAGTTTGCATACACAAACTAAACAAAGAAAGTTAGTGTAATAATGATAAGAAATAAAAAAAAATTATCTAAGGTAAAAAAAATATTTACCACGGTAATTAAAATTTTACTGTTTTACTGAAACAATTCAATCCCCGGCGACGGCGCCAGAAAACTTGATCGCCCGTCGGTTGTAACCGGGCTTTGTGAATTGGCAAGCGCACCAATCGTTTGTAGTTTTCGAAATTTAGATATCGTTCCACTGGGATTGAAAGTCCAATAACAACAGTAATCTTCTACTTACTATGGTAAATATGAAGGAAATTATGAACAAAAGAATGATTTATGTACAGTTTATACAATATTCACAAGATAGCATGGTTGAGTGATTCATAGGATAAAAAGAAAATAAAATCTATCTAAAAAGTTGAGTTGTAACCTAGAATAGGTAAGATACTTGAGATAAACACAGATAAACAAATTATGTTGGAAATTGGATCCCTAATCTAGAATAACAATGAGGAACTCAAAACATGCATGTTTAATCATCAAGTTTCATGTCATTGCAGCTTAAAATCATTATAACCGATCCCTCGTGATATAAATTCTAAGAATTCACCGTAAAGTCCGATCCCTCGTGAGCTTTCTCAGTAAAAACTTGCATTAAGACCTGGCCTTATGGCAACAATGGTTAACAACCCCTATAGAATTGAGATACCAAGGGTATTCCAACTTTTTACTTTCGTCAAAACAAGTTTCAATACGGCATAAATAATCATTCTCCCGTTTGACATTTACACTAATAAAACCAGTTTCGATACACATGAAAATCATTCTCCCATTTGACGTTCATATTAATAAAAGGTTGAAATACTAACATGGACTTGAATCATAAACATGCAGTGGTAGAATTCACAACATTATACTCAATAGATTAGTTCACCAATTCCAACATAAACAGATTAGTTACACATGGTAAAAGTAAAAACAACACTTACAGAATTTGACATTACGAAGAAGACGATGGAAACTTCACGATACAACGATCACAATACACCGAAACACACTCAAGTATCTAGAAAACTATTCTAGAACTACAACTCACAAAAGAAGTACTCAAAGTCGAGCACAAGAGAGAAGAGAAGAGAAGTGTATGGAATGGGATGCTATGAATGGTGTTGGATGGCCCTATTTATAGGGCTGAGCAAGGGTGCTGACGCTACGCGTCCCTGTGATGCTACGCGTCAGATCCCTGACTCAGCCTCCATTAAACACTTGATAATGGCCACTTTCAATAATTAATCTTGATCATGCCTGGCCACTTGGACATGTTTCCACGAGTTTTTGGCCATTTATGCTGATTGGGGTGGCCCTTGGGCTGAGTGGAGTGCCCATTTTTGGGTCCAAGTGGGGTGGTTGGCCAAAAGTAGGAGTGGAGACCACGCAGCACTGACGCTACGCGTGGCTGTGATGCATAGCGTCAGCATCAAAAATAGCACTTGATGCTACGCGTGGGGTGAGGCTACGCGTCAGCTCCTCCAGTGTAATTTTCTCTTGATTTCTTAACTTTTTCACTGCAAAACTAGAGAAAATTGATCAAGGGCAGATTATTTTCAACAACACTCATTTATTGAATTTAAATCCTAATTTTCTAACAAATTAAACTAATTTTTATGAATTTTATGAAATTTTTATTTAAGCTTTTATTGAAAATTTGAGGACTAACAATATGCCTGGGATGGACCCTAATTTCTACTGCCACAAACTATCCGTTTATCTAGAGACGAGGCCGGTTGCCCAGAAGAAGAGAAGACTGGGACCAAAGAAACAGAAGGAAGCTTGTGAGCAGACAAAGGAGCTGTTAAAGGCTGGATTTATTAGAGAGGTCCATTATTCCTCTTGGCTTTCCAATGTGGTGATGGTACAGAAGGTCAATAGCAAGTGGAGAATATGCACTGACTATGTAGACCTCAACCGCTACTGCCTGAAGGACCCATATCCTCTCCTAAATATTGATCGTATGGTGGATGAGTCGTCTAGTTACCAGTACCTAAGTTTCATGGATGGTTATTCAGGGTACAACCAGATTCTGATGTAGGAGAAGGATCAAGAGAAGACATCTTTCGTTAATGATCACGGTGTCTTCTGCTACACCGTCATGCCCTTCGGTTGAAAAATGTTGGGGCCACTTACCAGTGTATGATTAACAAGGTGTTTGAAGGCATGCGCACCAAACTGGTAGAGGTGTACATTGACGATATCATTGCCAAGACTCCAGTTGGAGGTGATCATGTTGAAGACTTGCGCCAGGTATTCACATGCTTGACGCAATATAATATGAGACTGAACCCGTTAAAGTGTACTTTTGTTGATCCAGCTGGGAAGTTTTTGGGCTTCATGTTGACTTAACGTGGCATTGAGGCTAATCCGAGAAAATGCGAAGCGATATTGGATATGTAGAGTCTGAAGAGCTTGAGGGAGGTGCAGTCTTTAAACGGGAAAGTGGCAGCTTTGGCTCGATTCATGCCTAAGATAGCATATAGATCACTTCCCCTGTATAAAGTGCTAAAAAAGTCTAAGAAGTTTGAGTGGGGACAGGAGCAAGAGCAAGTGTTCCAGGAGCTTAAGGAAGTATTGTCGAGTCCTCTAATCTTGGTAAAGCCAGACCCCGGTGAATCCGTCATTTTGTACTTGGTGATTTCGAATGAAGCCTTGGGAGTAGCATTGGTCAAGGAAACCCCAGAGGGGCAGAGGCTAGTTTATTTCACTAGCAAGACGTTGTAGGGAGCAGAGAGCAGGTACCAAAAGATTGAGAAGGCCGCTCTTGTAGTTATCTGGGTTTCACAATGGTTGAGGCCGTACTTCTATGCACACCCAATTTTGGTAAGAACGGATTTGCCACTCTGTTCCGTGCTAAGCAAGCCGGACCTCACGGGGAGGATGATCAAATGGTCTATCGAGCTTTCTAAATTCGAAGTTTCCTATAAACCACAAGGAGCCATTAAAGCCTAAGTCCTGGCTGATTTTATTGTAGAGATGATAGGGGCAGATCCAGCCACATCTCATGCTCACTGGACCATTTATGTGGATGGGTCATTGAATAGTAAAGGTTGTGGAGCTGGTGTTGTTGTGGAGAGTGATGACGGTGTGCACCTAGAGATCTCTCTTCGATTCAACTTTAAAACCTCCAACAACTAGGATGAATATGAGGCATATCTAACTGGACTCCGAGCAGCAATTGATATCGGGGCAACAGAGGTGACATTGTGCAGCAATTCACAGCTGGTGATATCGCAGATTCAAGGTGAATACCAGGTCCGTGAGCCCCAACTTCAGCTATATTTAAACTGTGTAAATGATTTGAGAGGAAGATTTGATATGCTGGAGTTTAAGCATGTGCCGAGAGAAGAAAACACTAGGACAGATATTCTATCGAGGCTCGTAAGCATGAAACAGCCTGGCAGTACAACGACAGTGGTCCAGAGTACGCTGACATTGCCTAGCATTCCTTTGTTCCCTTCTCTGAACGCCATAATGGTCAAGTCTTCCTAAGAGAATTCATGGGTTACCCCTTATATCCGTTACGTGGCTGACGGACAGTTGCCCACCTGATGAGAAGAAGAGAAGAAGAATAAAAAGGGAATTGCCCTATTTTACCATGGTTGACGGTGTTTTCTATAGAAGAGGATTCTCAATGTCGTACCTCTTTTGTATAAAAGAGAACGAGATACAAGGAGTAATAGAAGAGGTACACGAGGGGCAATGTGGACACCACGTCGGAGGGAGAAGCTTAATGAGAAAAATTCTCAGGGCTAGATATTGGTGGCCCATGATCAAGCAGGATTCCATTGACTTCGTCAAGAGGTGTGATGCTTGTCAAAGATTTTCTAACCTTCACCACACGCCGACTGAAGAGCTCTTCACATTGGCTGTGCCATGGCCGTTGTACCAATAGGGTTTGGATATCCTAGGGCCTTTTCCAACTACGCCTGGGGGCATTAAATACCTCATTGTGGGAGTTGATTATTTCACCAAATGGATCGAGGCAGAACTAGTGGTCCATATCACTTTAGCCCGAACTCGCTATTTTATGTATGAAAACATCATAACACGATTCTGGGTACCAGCACGGGTAGTCACAGACAACGACACTCAATTTACTGACAAGAAGTTCACAGAGTTGCTTGAAGAACTAGGGATAATCCAAATCTTTTTGTCTGTTGAACATCCTCAGACGAATAGCCAAGCTGAGGTAGCCAATAGAAAAGTATTAAAAGGATTGAAGAAGCGCATTGGTGAAGCAAAGGGTGGATGGACTGATCAGCTATGTCATGTTTTGTGGGCATATCGTACTACACCCCATTCTTCTACCAATGAATCCCCATATCGTCTTACCTACGGGGTCGAGGCGATGATCCCGGTGGAGCTCCAGACTAGATCGACGAGGGTGGAATATTTTTCTACGAATAATAATAGCCCCAATCTGGCATCGGAGCTAGATGTTCTCCAGGAGTTAAGAGAAGAGGCTTTTGTTAAGGATCAGGCGATAAAAGTGAAGGCCGCCCTCCGATACAACAAGCACGTTCAACACAGAGCATTCAACATATGAGAGCTTATTTTAAGGAAGGCAAGTGTGGGAAATAAAATTGCGCACCAGGGAAAGTTAGTACCAATGTGGGAAGGTCCATATAGAGTTTCTGAGGTGACTGGCAAAGGATTATACCGCTTAGAGGAGCTCGATGGCATGCCGATCCGCAACAAATAGAATACATAAAATTTACGTATTTATTACAGCTAGTTGGTAAGACGGCATGTACTCTTTTTCCTTACTTGAGCCTTTTCCCAATGGGTTTTTCTCAAGAAGGTTTTAACGAGGCATGACCCCAACTACACTCCCTTTGTAATCCCTATTCAATTTAATGAGAATGCAATTCATGAACTTACTGTCTTCACTTTCTTTCTATGTTATGATTTATAGCTTTAAGCCGTTGTGTATGAAGACCCTCAGGACGAATGATCCTAGTCACTATTCTGTGATTGGCGATGTAACTCCTCGAGTGGTGAAATGGGTTATAGGATCAAACCTTTTTCAAGGTTGTACCGAACCCCATCTGAAGGCTCAGATTGTAGGATTGAACCAAACTCCGAGTACGGTTAGTAGGTTTGGCCGAACACCGTTGAAGACTTGAGTTGTAGGATTAAACCGAACCTCAAGAAATGGGTTGTAGGATCAAACCATTTTCAAGGTTATACCATACCGAACCCCATTCGAAGGCTCAGATTGTAGGAATAAACTGAACTCCAAGTACAACTAGTAGGTTTGGCCGAACGTTGGTGAAGACTCAATCATCATCCTTATGATTGAAGTAATTTCCCCAGGACGGATGATCTTAATCACCTATTCTGTGAACTAATGATGTAACTCCTGGCATGGATAATTCCCATCATCATCCTTATGATGGAAGACCCAATCATCATCCTTATGGTTGGAGTATTTTTCTTATGGATTCCTAAGTCCGGAATGCTACTTATATGTTAGAATGACGTTCTTCTTCCAATAGTATTAATAGATACTAATGCTTATCATCCGTTCTGTGATATTGCATTGAAGAGATTAGATGAAATTCTTTTCATCCACAAAGGAGATAAGGATAGTACCTTATAACAGATATTTACCTCCCAATATATTCATACTTGGGGACAGTATTCGTGTGAATGATTCTACTTTCTATAACTTGTTGGTTTCAAGCTCGATCTAATTATTTTCTCCGGGGTACTTATCGCAACCCGACTTCAAGTTAATTATACAGAACGGTTTAACGAATGTTGTGAAGGTAAAAGCATAACATATATGCTTAAATTATGTTGTAGCTATACATTCCTCGCAAATGTTAAAGACAAAACTCAAGGATAATTTCATTCATTTAATGGAATTTTATATAAGTTGAAATAAAGATGGAGCTGATCCCAGAACACAGCAGTAGAAGCAAGAAGCAAATATAAACTAGGAGGAAGGCTTTGGATCTTCTGTTATTGAAGCCTTTCTACCTCCCTCATCATCATTGTTACCTTGGGTCTTCTTCACTTCAGTCTCCCCTCCTTGGGCTCGTTCCTCCTGTTGACCCTCTTGATCTGGAATGGCTTCAGAGGGACCCATGCTCTGACCTTCGGGAAGAGGCGACATCTCGTATAGAGTTGAAGGTGGATCCTCATGCCGGCCATTCACCACAGCAACCATTTTCCCTTCCTGAAATTCATAGAAATGACTCAGTATAAATTGAATTTCACGTCGGGGTTGTGGTAGAAAATCTGGTGGGCGACAAGACCATAAGACTCGTAAGCCATAACGGTACAAGCCTCAACAGCCTTAGCCGCCCTGGCCTTTGCTTTAACCAGGTCCTTCTTCAATTTGACATTTTCCTTTTCCAAGGACCCGGCTGTAGCACTCCCCGTCCTCAACTCTTCAAGTTGTTGGAGCAGTTCCTTCTCTCTGGCAGCAAATCCTCTTGATTCTTGAGTTTGTCGGCCTCCAATATCTTCAGGTCATCAAAAAGCTAGGAGCTTTTTTTGTTTTTCCAGCTTAAGATCCTTTTGAAGTTCAGAAATATTCCCTTCAAGAGATTTGACTAATTTTCTCAGGGAAGCTACTTCAGCCGTTTGCTCCAGCTCTAGCTCCTGAGCCTACTTTAGCTTCTCCTCTGTTGTTTTCAGATGAGCCTGTCCTTTGCAGCTGAGATATTCAGATGCTCAAGCTTACCAGCCAACTCACCTGCTTCTTTCACGCTATTGACAATACAGCTGAGGGAATTCAGGAGCCCGATCAACTCAGCCAATTGCTACTTGCCAGCTGTAATGGCTTCTTTCATTTCATCCACCTCTAAAGTGAGGCGGAGTTTGTAGAGCAGAGGAGGAAGTGCGGTAGGAGAAGGCCCCTCATACACTAAGAAGGGAGAAAGGAAGGAGTAGTTGGGCGGATCCATTCTTACCCGTGGGAATGACGGAGGAGCAGAATAGTCAGAAGGTTGAGGGGTCACCCTGGAAGATGCTGGGTCCTTCCCCGTGCCGGTATCATAAACAATTTTTTGCCTCTTTTCTGGCACGGCGGTGGAGGTCTTCTTCTCGGAAGCCTTAATAAGCCTAACCCTTTTCTTCTTCTTCTCCTCTTGCGGCTCCTTTTGAGAGGCCTCCTCCTAGCCAACCTAAGAATCCAAGAGGGGGATATCGTCACCCACCTTAGAGGTTAAGGGGATGAAATCAGCTTTCTCCTTGACGACATTCCTCTTGGGCTGAACATTATTTTCCTCACTCTCAGAGGAGGAGCCATATTCAACCAGCAGAGACTTCAAGGCAAGCATCTTCGAGCTATTCCTTTCTATCCAATCTGTAAAAGTAAAGAGAGAAACATAAGTGACAGGAACATATCGGATTACCACATACGGATATAAAGAGTTAAGCTAATTACTCAGATAAACATCTCTGCTGGAAGTGGATTCCAGGAGACGCTTGCTCAAGAATTCCTTGTGAGTAGCGGTAAACGCCCTCAGAGCACCCAGGACTTTAATTGAGTGAGAGGAATGTTCACTCTTGTCTGTAAAATAAGCACGACTGGCAAGCAAGAAGTGCTCATGGGTCTAATTCAAGGGGAATTTGGGGATTCCATCCTCGCTCATCCAGAAGACCGGCTCATTCGGCTTCACACGAATCCTCATGTAGTACTGTTTGAAAGAGCGTCCGTCAATCTTCGCCAATTCCGTGAAGGATTTGAAGCTGATGACTCTCGAGTCATAGCGGAGAGTTATAAAACCCAGACCGCCGCGGACCACTTGGAAGTAGTAGAATAGCATAGCCACATTGGGTTTAAAATTGAAGTGCGCATCTAGGACTTCAAGAGAGTGGATAATACTCCATCCGTTGGGATACAACTGAGAGGGGGCACATTCTAGGAATCTCAGAACTCCCATTTGGAAATCGATCATTGGGAAGCACACTCTGAGGTATTGAAAAATGTAGTCATACATATAAACGGAGCGCTTGTCTGGCACGGTGTAGCAGATTTGTTCCATAGGCCGGGGTGCCAGAACCAAGAACCTCCCACGTTGTTCTTCTTCAGTAAAAACTCTGAAGCACGGGGACACCAGTCCACCATCTTCGCAAGCATGCCAAGAGGGGATTTCTTTGAACTCTTCCTCTACCCAGTAATAGGGGTGAGTCCGGTTAATAGCTTCCCAGTCCAACCGGTGTGCCACAACATTGACACACCCCTCTTGACTGCGTACGATTGGAACTTTACCACGTCCCTTAATCTCCATCTCGTCTGTGGCGTGGCCAAAAGCGTCCGTACTGTGGTAAAAAGCAACGTCATCAGCAAGGAACCATTCCGAACCCGACGAGCTTCTTGGGGAACCGATGGCCTCAAAACTAAAGGAGGGTTCAGCAACTCTGGAAGGACCCACAGAAATCCTTCCACCATGATAATTGGAGGGCCTGTAAAGGTTATTTCCCCTCCTATTTGAAGGACCAGCGTGGCTCTGCCTAGGGCGCATGGTTAAAAGTTCAACAGAAATGAAGGTGAAGAAGTTAAAAGAGGGGAAGGAGGTTACCTAAAAGGAAGTTAAGGTTGGAAGAGGGAAAGAACTTCACGAAAATAGCAGCAACGATCTCTTCTGAAATTTCTGCAGAGTTTCACTAAGGTTGAAGACGAATATGATTTTTGAAAATTGCCAATTTCCCTTTTTACAGGTAACGAAGGTGCCCAACTGTCAGCCAAAGGATGTGTCATTTGAAGCAAAACACAACGTCATCGATCTAAATGACATCATCGTTTCATACCCAAAGGCGCGAAATAGTGACACTTCACGAAAGGTTTCGGTGAAATGGGCCGAAAATTCAAATTTCAGGCCCAAAATAATCCTAACAACGGTTACCCATTTGGAGCAATAATGACTCACGTGTTAAAAAGCATTTATTGTCCAAATCATTTAGAAGCATTAAATGCGCTCCACCAGCCATTCGAATACTAAGAGTTACGATTTCCAAAAACTCTTGGGATTCCCTTTCTTACAAATCTTTGTCCAAACCCGTTGTAGGAATGCCATAAGAGCGGTCACTTCACCTATAGAATGGCCAGTCAGGCAGAGTTTCAGCACGGAACTTATACACATTTTAACAAGAACTTTTGCATCCAATGCCGGCATCCAGATCTCTTGCAAACAACATAGCTTATATGAGCAACTTAACAGTCCCTCACATAAGCTAAGGGATAAATGATCCAGTCCAGATACCGGCCCCAATAATGAGACGTCATCTTGGCTGTACTGGAAGGACAACCAGTATCACAGGTCAATATCCGTACTGTAAAGACACCATGTTAGGAGTCTTTCCTTCACCGGTCATCTGAGGTTGCATCTGAGATACCGGATACTTTATCCGCTCTTATTCTTCCGTCACATATAACCGTTTGCCTCAGTGTCTCGATAAGATAAGTGGAGTCATTACTTATCAGGATAGATACCCTGCACAGCGGAATATGTCTATATCATTCACTGAAAGGAGCAAAGTACAATTACAGGCGTGATATACGAAAAAAGTGGATTATCCCCATTCCCGTGTCAGAATCGTACACTGATCATTGACCTAACCTCCGTCACACACTGAACATTGAACTACTTTGATTGATATGCTGCACACGGCATCAGAACTTCTGGGCCCACTTGCACCCAACGATTCATTTTCCACTTTCAACTATAAATAGCATATTCTCCAACGCATGCAAGGTTACATTGTTCTTACTCTTATTATACTATTGCATTGCTTAAGTGTTCTCTGAGTTCTTATTCACTCTATTAACTTGAGCATTGGAGAATCTTCGCAGGTGACACCACCTCTCGCCCCCTAACAACACGAAACTCTGGTGTGAAGGATCTCCAAGACAACAAGACCGGTCTCTTCCACTGAGAGGTCAGATTATAATACCAGATACCTACTGTACCGGTGTACGAATACTAAGATCACGAACTTTTGTGGCTGGTTCCCACACCGGATTCTATACCCCGGTTCAGACCAGTTCACTTCATATATGGGATAGGCTTTCAAAATGGTCCGGGGTTACTTATTAAAATTTTATTTTGCGGTTTCTCTTCATTCTTTAATTACTTTTAATTCATGAAAAATTTACCCTTATTTCTATTAGTTACCGTATTAATATGTAAGGACTTCCGATCCCCACAAAGGTGGTATCAGAGCCTTGATTGCTCATTGGTTGATTATGTGAGCTAAATGTTATTGAAGGGTGATTTTTCTTGTTGAATTGAGTTTGTTTGCCATTGAAATGTTGTTGTTTATTGTTGAAACATAGTTGTACCTTACAAGAGCACTAGTTGCTCAATGTTATGATGTTATCACTATAATTATGCATTGTTGGAGCTCGAATTGCTCACTACTTCATATTTTGAATGATGGTGATAATTGTGTGATTGTTATTAAGCTTGGCCAGGCATTTCCTTTCCAAATATTTACCTTCAAAATTATGATTACATTATGATGATATATGTGTGGTGATAATTGTTTTTGGTTGATGATTCTTGAGGAAAGAAACATAAGTTTCTAAGTAATGTGTGTTATGTGCCTAGATTGATCGATGACGAATAGACGTAATGTTGATGTAGTCATTATGGTTGAAGCTTTTAATCGGTTTGCCGATATTCTTGAACGGTAACAACAACCTATTGGTCAACCAAATAATGGTCTTGACCAATTCCTCAAGTGAAAACCTTCTGAATTTCATGGGGGTTACAAACCCAAAGATGCATATGTGTGGATTTGAGACTTGGAGCGAATAGTTGCTAGCATGGAATGTTCTAAAGCTCAAAAGGTTGAGTATGTATTGAGGCTTTTGTAAAGGCCTTCTATTGGCAAGCGCACCAATCGTTTGTAGTTTTCAAATTTAGATATCGTTCCCACAAGGATTGAATATTCAGTAGTCACAGTAATTCTTTATTTACCATGGTAAAAGTTTCTAAACTTAAAAAGAGTAATTTATACACAATTTATACAATATTCACAGAATTTAATGGTTGATTTGTTCATGTGGTAAAAAGATGGTAAATATAAAATCTATCTAAAAAGTTGAGATGTAATTCAGAATAGCTCAAATACTTGAGGTAAAAACACAGATTGACAAATTATGTTGGAATTTGGATCCCCTTTTTAGAACATAATGAAGAAACTCAAGACATGCATATTTAATCATCAAGTTCATGTCATTGCAACTTAAAATCATTATAACCGATCCCTCGTTATATAAATTCTAAGTAGTCAATATAAAGTCCAATATATTAGAAGCTTTCTCAGTAAAAAATTGCATTAAATCCTGGACTTATAGCAACAATAATCACAAATTCTATCCCTAGTAACTGGCATATTAAGGGTATTTCAACTTTTACTTTCATTAAAATAGGTTTCAATATAGTATAAATAATCATTCTCCCGTTTGACATTCACACTAATAAAACAAGTTTCAATGCGCATGAAAATCATTCTCCCGTTTGACGTTCACACTAATAAAAGATTGAAATACTAACATGGCACTTGAATCATAAACATGCAGAGGTCGAATTCACAACATTATACTAAATAGATTAGTTCACTAATTCTAACATAAACAAATTAGTTACACATGGTAAAAGTAAAAACAACACTTACAGAGGTTAACATTATGAAGACTTTGCAATACTTCACGATATAGAAGATCACAATAGCACACAACACTCTCAAGTATCTAGAAACTATTATAGACTACAAACACACAAAATAACACTCAAACTCGAGTGAAAAGAGAGAAAAGAAGCTCTGAATGTAGAATGTGATGTCTTAGAATGCCTTGGGAATGGCCTATTTATAGGGCTGAGCAAGGGCTCTGACGCGTAGCATCAGCTTGGTGCGTAGCGTCAGGTTCCTGACTCAGCCTCCATTAAACACATGATTAAGTGGCCATTATTAAGAATATTTTAATCAAATAATGCTCAGACAATATGGCCTTTATCTCCTAATAGCGTTTGGACATTAGCTGCTGGTGGGTTGGTCAATTATGGGCCACTTGGCAGAGTGCTTGGCCACCTGCAAGTAGAGTCCATGTAGCTTCTGAAGCTACGTATGGGTGTGACACGTAGCGTCAGCATCAGAACTTCCCACGCTACGCGTGGAGTTGATACTACGCTTCAGCTATCTAGTTCTTTGAATTTTCTCTTTAAATTCTTTAATTTTTCACTGCAAAACTATAGAAAATTGATCAAGGCAGATAAAATCTAGTATAAAAACTAAATTTCAAACAAATTAAACTAATCTTTATTATTTATGACACAATTTTTATTAAGAAATTTATTGTAAATTTATGGACTAATAAATGCCCTCAACTTAGGACATTGCTCGTCCTCGAGCAAGAGAAAAACTTTAAAAACAATTTTGAAATCAAATTTTTGAATAGTCTGAAAATTTACCACGAAAATTAATTTCATAATTTACTATTTGAAATAATCAAAAATAGATGTCTTATGCAATAAAGGCTTAAAGATAAATTTTTTTTATAATGTCTTATTAACAAATCAAGCATAATTTCAGGCTTACCTTACAAGTGTTTATCTCTATACAAAGGTAAACTCGCAGCTCAATTGCTCATAAAATCAAACAAATTCAATTTTGATTTTCATCTAATTAATAATTATTAATACAGAGTCAAACAAGAGTCACAATGTCTTTTAAAGGGTTGTAATGAGGCTTGGCTACAAGAATTTATGGTTTTTCTTGAAAGCAGAAACCCAATAAAAGAGAATTTCATAATTTTTAGGCTTTTTCTTCACTCAAATCTCATTTCCCTTCTTGGTAAATACCCCCAACTTAATCCTTTTCATTATTTCTTTTTCTTTTTATGCATATATATTTCTTTTTCTTTTTCATTTTTATTTTTCATATATATGCATTATGATAATCTTGAAAAGAAGTAAGTTATAATTTTCACTCCCCTTTTATGTAAGAATACTCAAACATTTTTGTTTAAAAATGCTCTTTTATTCAATCAAGTAAAGGGAATGGCTAAAAATTATTTACGAGTTAGGGGTGCCAAAGAAATTATTTTTAAGGCTCAAAATTGGCTATCAAAGGATAAATATGATTTTACCATGGTAAGCTTTTTGGCTTTAGCTTGTGTTTACCAAAAAATTTGCCTTGATCATGCTCTTGGATCCTCTATACAACAACACAAATCAAAGAATTGAGCAAAATTAATTTGAATGAAATTATGTCAAAACTCTCAAGTGTTTAAAGATCTCTCAGCTTACCGGGTTTTCAAAATTAGCTTGATAGTTAATAAAATCATTGTAATTAATTTTATCAAAATTCCTAAATTACAAAAGAATCGATAATTGATTTTAGAAATGATTTTATTGTGTAAAAACCTTAAGTGTGTAAATTTCTTTATTTTAAAAAATTTGATAAATTTATTAAAAGATAATATTTATTTTTGATTTTTAGAAAATATGTAAAAATTAAAAACACACCACACAAAATAAACACAAACCACAATATAATCCAAATCAAATATCAAACATACTAAAGTAAATACCAAAATACCAAACTGAAATCAAAGTGCTATACGTAATGAAAAATGCATAAGAAAAATGGAGATGGCTCTCAATCCTCATCCTCCATCTGATCATCATCCTCCTCCTCCTCCTCATCAACATCACCCTCTATGTCAGCATGAGCTCCTGATGGTCCATCTGTCTCAGGGCATGTAGGCTGATCACCAGGCCAAGCTACATGAACTACAAACTTAGCTGGTGTCATGTATGGTGCTTCCTTTCCCTGAATCCTTTACCGATAGAATGAATCATGAAGGTGCATGTAGGCTCGGTGAGAAGCAGCCATCATCTGCATCATATGCTGATGCTCAACACTCATCCTGGTAAATCCCCTAGTAATAACATCGATGGATGCTGGTAGTGGTGGTCTCCTATGTCTTTGTCTGGGCTGAGCCTCCTACTCAAGAGGTGGAAGCTCACACTGCTGAACAAAAAAATCCGTTTACTAAAACCTTGGAGACTCTCCCTGAAGAACTAGTAAACTCTGGTGATGGCACCTACACCCCCTGCCTCCTCAGTAAGGCAGAAATGATCAAAGGGAAGGTTACAAGACGATTCACCTTATACCCAAGGGTATAGAGGTGAATCTGCTCAGAGATTAAAACAACAATATCAATAGTGTATCCCTAGAGGATGGAGTAGAGAAGACAGCATCTGTCAACTCAAAGAGTAGAAAGGTGGGTGACGGGGGTAATGTTGTGGAGCATTAGATACATCCATGCCTGGGCTAAACGGGTCATCTGGGTTTTAAGGAGGTTTGATGGAGATCTATTAACCTTTCTAAGGTTAAAGAAGATTCCATCCTTGCTCAAGAAATGAGCAATCTGATCGAGGAAGTATCCCAAATCACCATCCTCAGTAGCAATCTTGTTTCTGTTTTCCATCTAGAAATAAGTATCGTTCTCGGGAGTAGGCTCCCAAGGGTTACCCAAAAGGGTACTGATCGTGTCCCTGTCATAAGTGATGTGTCGACCCCTCACCAAACTAGTCCTCTGCTGACCGATGTTTGGCGAGTCCTGGCGAGTCCTAAAGGCGTTGGCATAGAATTCCATGACCAATATGGGATCCTCCTCAGTAGGTAAAGAAAATAAAGGTCCCCATCTCCTTCTCTATATCTCATCTTGTAGCTCAGGATAATCACCAGCTCCTAGATCAAGGACCCTCTCCCAAATAAGTTTCTGGCCCTTGATCTGATGAAATCTGGCCCACTTGGCATCTGTCCTAAACCTGGTAGGGTCTTGGGGCCCAAGATGCTCCTCTATCTGAAGATCAGGATCCTCAAAAGTGGTGTCCGTATCAGTGGTCCTTCTCCTCTTGGGACCAGTGATGGGGATGGATTTCTTTGGTGCCATCTGCAAAAGAAATTTTATTTAAATAAAACACGCATAAAAAGAAATCACTCAAATATAATTTAAACATACAACATACATCATACAATATATAACACAACAAATAAAACATATATATTTTTGGTTTCTCTTAAAAATTTATACAAATAAAACATTCATATTTTAAAAAATAACTTAAATAAATAAACATACAATTTTTATATACGTCACTCATGCATAACAAGTAAATCACACAACAAATGAAATATACATATTTTTCATTTTTACAAAATTAATTCATAAAACATGTAATTTTTTTTATTTTTTTTAACAAATACACAACACATATAAACAAAAATAATATTAAAACAAAATTATTATTATTATTTACATTTTAAGCAAGAAAGTATAACTAACATACAAAACAAGAAATATTATTAATTTAAAAGAAAAACAGACAAACAAACAAATAAAATAAAAAAAGGAACAAAATTTTTTAATTTTTCATTTTTCAAAATAGAAAACAACATAACATATATAAAACCCAAAAAAAACTAAAAACTAAGAAAAAGCAAAATAGGGGTAAGACGCTACACGTCAGCCCTGTTCTGCCCACGCTACGTGTCAGTGGGACACTACGCGTGGGCTCGCAGATTTTGAAACTGTAAAATAGGGTTGCGCAACAGCAACCCTTTCAAAACATACATTCAATCCACACAATATATCTATCTAAATAGCAATCAATCCCAGTGGTTGTCTAATCCTATCCCTAACCGCATGTAATTCTAGAAATTGAAAATCAAATAAATAGAGGAAAGGGAATATATTACTTACTTGGAATTCAGGGAAAAAATATGTGAGATTGAAGGTTTGAGGGTTTTGAAAGTTTGGGTTTTTCAGAAAGTGAGGCATAGAGAGGGAAAAATTAGGTTTAAATTGAATGGATTTGGGCCTCCTTCTATTTTTGGTTCAGTTTTAAAAACTGAACACAGGCTCCGACACTACGCGTGGCTGGGACGCTACGCATCAGTGTAAAATTTTCACCTTCACGCTACGCGTCAGTGGGACGCTACGCATGGGGTTTTGTTTTTCATTTTATTGAATTTCAAAAACCTTTTTCACAAAAGTTTAAACCCTTTCAATTTTCAAAAACACAGTTTTAAGCTAAACACACTTTTTTTAAGATTAAATAAAAATAAAGAAAAAATAATGGGTTGCCTCCCATTGAGCGCTAGGTTTAATGTGTCCAGCCGGACATTACCTTTGATTAATTAGGTGGTTTCTCAAATTTCTTTGAGGAATCACCTGTTCTTCTTTTCTTTTTTTTCGGATGCTTGATTATCTGTTTATCATCAATAAACAGAGCAATTAGTTTTTGGGGATTGGGATGAGATATACCTTTTTCATTTTCTAGGTAAGTCTTGTTCAGTCTATCAACTCTGAAACATTCATGTCTTTGATTAGAATGTTCAAAAACATTAAAGCTTATCTCCTCATCATGAATTCTGACTGCTATTCTTCTTTGTTAACATCAATTAACAATTTTGCAATCTTCATGAAAGGTCTTCCCAAAATTAGGGGGATGTCAGTATCCTCCTTTATATCCAATACCACAAAATTGACTCTGAAGTAGTACTTGCAACCTTGACCAATACATCTTCCACAATCCCAAATGGTTTTTGGATTGAGCAGTCTGCTAGTTGTAGAGTTATCTTAGCTTCCTGGAGTTGAAGATCACCAATTTGTTTCATTAGACCTAGAGGCATTAGATTAACACTTGACCTTAAGTCCAACAGAGCTTTCCCTATATGGATTTCTCCAATTGATACGAGAATGGTAAAACTTCCAGGATCTTTGCATTTCTCCAGTGTGTCATACTATAAGACAGTACTATAACTTGCTTCAAACTCATCCATCTCAAGTATCAGATCATAATTTTTTGCAATTTTTTGATTTTTTTGATTTTTTCTTTTTCACTTTCTTTCTTTTCTTCTTCTTTCTTTTCTTCTTTCTTTTCATTCTTTTCACATATTTCATTACAATCAATTTCAACATTCAAGAAAACAGTATTACATTGATCTCTTGGGTTCTGGGTGTTTGCAGTAAAACTAGAACTTTTCAATTCAGCTATTTCCTTTGCTAGCTGACCCATTTACAAATCTGATGCTTTTCGAGCAGCTTCATTTGTTTCCACAAACTACAATAACTATTGGATAGATTCCTCAATCCTTGTCAATCTTGCATTGTCTGTCTGTGATTGTTGTTGTTGCTTAAATTGATTGTTAGAAGGTTGGTTGGAAGGTCCAGCATCTTGTCTCCAGCCAAAGTTCTGATTCTGCCATCCCTGTGGAAAATTGTTAGGAAAAGAATTACCAATATTGATAGGAAAATTACCTAATGGTATTTTTTGATGGATTAGAAAATTGGGTTGCTCTTGTTCATTTCTATCAGGGGCACAATAATAACATGGTTGTTCGCCCATGCAATGTACACATTGTTTCAATTGAGCAGGGGGTGGTGATGACATTTGAGCAATTTGTAATTTTTCAAGTTGTTTGTTTGCTCATTACTTTGATTTGTTGTGTCAACAATTTTTGCTGAGCCAATACTGCATCACTCACTCCCAATTTGAGCTTACCTAGCCTCTTTAATACATTACCTCTCTCATGTTTTGCTTGTTGGTCACTAATGGACATTGATTCCAATATCTCTATTGCTTCCTCCACAGTTTTGTTCATTAATGAACCACCTACACAAGCATCTAACATCATCTTGAATTGAGGTAATAAACCATGATTATAACACCCCCAATTTTTTGGACCTGAATCCCGATGTAATCAAGATAATAATTAATAAAAATACGGATAAACTTTTTGCGTTTGAAATATTTCTAAAACACCTCGACGATTACATCAAGACCCGAACCGTAGAAAACCGAAGAGTGAGATTTAATAGAATATAACTAGATTGATAAATAAATTGCCTATAACGGTATACAAAATAATAGAGTTTACAGCGGAAGAAGAATGTGTATACCGGGGATACGCCTAGTCCCATATATGAAGATATGAGAAGAGGCTCCGTAGAGCATGCAATGGCATATCATAAGCCTAATAGACAACCATCATCTTTTCACATAATTTCATGAACATACAATGCCTAAGATATATATAGATACATGTCTATATGAAATACATCTCCAATGCCCATAATCCATAATTGACCTTATTCAAATCATCCTTAGGATCACACATTGTTATCAATTATACACTATTCATATTATATCCATCAATGACGATGATTATCAACATCATGATATCTACTCTATACACAACATTATCATAAAATATTATCATACCCCCTTCATCCCAAGATAATTAATTTAGTTACTCATGAAATAATTCAAATTCATATAAATAATGGAAAAATAAAACATATAAGACATGACAAAAATAAAGACTTACGGGTTTCTCCAAAAGCTCAGAACAATTTTACCACTGTATTTCCTTGTTGCAATATTCCTTCACCAATTACAAATTGGAATACTCACTTTTATAATTCACAACTCTTAAAATAAAAGAAAAAGAAAAAGAAAGTAAAAGAGAAATGGGAACGGGACAGAGAAAAAAAATAAAAAGAGAAAACGAAAGAAAGGAAGGGAGGAGAGAACGAAAAAGAGAAAGAAAAGAAAAGAAAATGAAAAGGAACGGAAAACAAAAGAGAAAGAAAGGAAATAAAGTACAAATGAAAGGGAATTTTATACTAAGAGTCACGCTGCCAAGTGATGCTGTCCGTCCTCTATGATTCAGACCTCCCCTCTATTTATAGAGGTCTTGGACGTTAACAATCGGTGGCAAGTGGGGCTTCTTCTTTTGTCTTGTAGTCAGCCGCCCTACTAGATCAGCATTGGATACAGCCTGGATGGAGTTGGTAGGAACAGCTTGCACCTAAACAGCTATAGGGAACGGCGGCTAATGGGTTTCTCCTTTGTCTTGTTGTCAGCCACCCCATATAAGTCAAGGATCCACTTGGATAGTGGAAATCCAAGTCAGCATGGGCAATTGATGGAATTATGGGTCGGTTTTCTCCTTCTGACTCGGATTTAGTGGATCGGTCGGTTTCTACCAATAGTGGGAAACAATCCGAGTGGAAAATGTGTCTTTTGTACACAAGACCGAGTGAAAGCTTTGCTCGGTGTTGAGTTGAGGGGACGGTGTTTAGGAGAAAGCCGGTCGGTGTTGAGTTGAGGGGACAGTGTTTAGGCTTGAGGAACTGGGTAAAGTTGTTGCTGTGAGGAGCTGGTCGGTATTGGTTGGATGGAGCCGGTGTTGCAGTTGTGTAGAGAGTCAGTGTTTGGGGTTGTGAGGTTTATGGAGTCCGTGTGCAATTCAAAGCAACTCCGATTGCTTTATTCATTCGGTACTGATTAAAAAGTGGCTCAGAACTGACTGAAGAGGGACTCGGAACTGGTTGAAGAGTGGCTCGGAACCGATTGAAGGGTGGCTCGGAAGCGGTTCATGCCCTATTGAGAAGTCTTCATTCAAATGATCCAATCAGCACCTCCTAAAATGTTTCACTCGGTTATGTTTCTGGGGTTTAATCACTTGGAGAAACTTGTTCGAATTTGCTTTATAGTCATTCAATCGAGAATGACCCTTCCTTAACTCATTCAAATGATACACTCGGACACCTTCACTCAGAAGTCCGAGTTGATTTTCACTAGGAATTGCCTTCAGTCATCAATCAACTCACTCGGGAACCGGATATACCTTTCACTCAGAAATTTGAACTTGAAAGACTCTGGAATCTGGCTGATAGAAGTTCTTCCATGTCCAAGCCTTGCTTTGCTCGGAAACACAGCTTTCTGCCCTAACTCACTCGGTAGTATTCCTTGGAGATATCACACTCGGGCTTAGTGTGAAACTGTGAGTCTGCCCAAGTGTGATTCATTCCCGGTCGGATCTTTCATTGCTTGAAAAGATATTTTTCTGAAACAAACTACTCGGAAAGGACCTGTTCCGCTTGAGAATGACAGCTTCTCCAAATGACACCACTCGAAGATTCCTTTTCTTTGCTCAAAATGCCATCTTTTCCAAATGAAACCACTCGGAGATCTCTTTATTAAACGTGTTCATTCAGTGGCTTCTTCTGCTCGGAATCAACTCACTTGGGAGTTTTCCACTCGGAGGCAATTTTTCCCAAAAGGAGCAGTTATTCCCCAAATCAGACCTGCTTCAGTCAGCATTCTTTCACTCAGACAATAGCTTTGGGCAGTATTTTTTCAAAGTTTTTCCTTTCTTCACTCAGAGTGGTTGCAGTCAGGGAGCTTTCACTCGGTTTCACTTCCAACTGAGACTTATTCCTTCAAGGTCAGTCATTTTTTACTTGGAATGGCTTTGACAGGGAAGCTTCCACTCGGATTCACCTCCAATAGTGAAGTATTCCACTCGGCAACGCTCCATTCTGAGTCATTCCACTCGGATTTAATCATTTCTGAGTCATCCTACTCAGATTTAGTCATTCTGAGTCGGAATTCAGCATAAAAAGAGAGTTCTTTCCACTTTGGGCTTGTTCTTCTTGTTTCTTTATCATTTTATGATCGTTTTTCTCTTGTTATTGACCCTTTATTACCTTAATTTCTGCAAAATAATAACATACCCAAGTAGAATATAGTGGAAAAAAAGCAAAAATCACAAAAATAAAGGAAATACAGTGGATAATGATTAAAATCCTAAGCAAACTGAATCTAATTTATTGTGTTATAAAGCACTTATCACACTGAGCCGCCCTCCCACTGGGCCAACCAAGGGAATCCCCTAATATTCCAACACCGGCAGCTATGATATGCCATGGATGTAATGCAATATAAATCAAATGCATTTCTCACACTGTGCATCCTAAATGTCACTCATCAACCAACATCATCATAATCACCAACACCACCATACACACCCTAGTGGATTTTATCATTCTTGGTTTCTTAACCATTGTTTTCAAGTTTTTATATGGAATTACGTCTCAACATATTTCATATATATTTCATTTCATACATGCAAGCCAGTACTTGCAATCAACCACAATGGCCTTACAACATTACACAATATTCCTCAATATTACCACACATTCATTTAATGGGTTTTCAATTCATTATTCGTTACCACTATCTCATACACACACACACACACACACACACATATATATATATATATATATATATCGGTGTGACATTCACAACATTTCATTATTATATTTCAAATCATACATACAAGATCATGCTTGTATCACACAAAGTAGCACATAACAATTCATCAATAATAACGATCATCCTTTACTCAAGGAAATGATCCACAATATCATTCATCATCACGTAATACTGATATCATCTTCGATTCATAGGTTTATAACAATTAATAAGTCATCTATTCATTCTCTCATCGGTCTTATAATTATTCTAGGGCATCTCTCATAACCCCATCACCAAGTTATCTTTATCATTCTGTCATATCCCACTCTTAGTGGTAAGCATATCATAGTTAATTCATCCCCAAGCGTATCAATAAGTTTCCAATCTTCACTTTATCATACCATCACCATATATCCCATATACATTCCTCAAGTATCATATAATGCAGAGGAAAGGGTCCAACATAAGCCCAATTCAAAGAAAATGAAATGAAAATTCAATCTGGGCAACTCGCTCAAGCGAGACCTACACTCGCTTGAGCGAGATCAACATGACTCGCTTGGGTGACCCCTTTGCGTAAGCAAAATGCTTCCAGTAGCGCCTCCATGTTCACTCGCTCGAGCGAGATTCCCTTCTACATGGCCACTCTCTTGAGCGAGTAGAGTCACAGCATCAGACCCCTCGTGCCCGCTCAAGCGACTTATGTTCGCTTGAGCGAAAATCGTCCAGTACCTATTTTAGGCTTGCTCGCTTGAGCGAGATCCAATACACCTCACCACTCTCTTAAGTGAGATTTGTCCAAAACCAATCTTCCCTTCTCGCTCGCTCAAGTGTGGCAAGGCCCGCTTGAGCAAGACTTGTCCAGTAGCTACCTCACCTATGTCATACGCGTCTTGCTTGAGCGAGACCTCAACTTGCCTCTTCACTCGCTTAAGCGAGGTCCATCCAGCGTTACTTTTCCTCGCACTTGCTCAAGTGCGGCCACGCCCGCTTGAGCGAGATTCATCCAGTGGCTTCCCAATCCATTTTTCACGTGTTTCGCCTGAGTAAGCCTTCACCTCACCTGAGCGAGATCAGGCTAGTGGCCATCCACCTGATGTAGGGGACTCTCGCTTGAGCGAGATTCCATCTCGCTTAAGCGAGATTCGCCTTACACGCCCAAAAACTCAAGTTCTTTACTTCTTCCCAATGCCAATATCCTCACAACATAAAATTGGCCTAAACTAGCCTTTCTCACACATTAATTCATATACTTAGGTCTTGGTTCAACAATCCATACATCACCATTTTAAATTCCAATTCATCAACTATATAATAAAGGTTATAAAAACACTTCACATCACTACTCCACTTATCTTGCCACACATTCATCTCAAAACAATCCTCTACACTTTATTTAACTCATCCATTCATAGAATTTCACCAATCATTTAATTTATGTCCAACCAAGGGACAATTAAACACTTATCATTCACATCATTTATATATATACGTACTTTCATAAAAATCAACATAAGTCAA
Organism: Clitoria ternatea; assembly: GCA_037962975.1. Classification (NCBI taxonomy): domain Eukaryota; kingdom Viridiplantae; phylum Streptophyta; class Magnoliopsida; order Fabales; family Fabaceae; genus Clitoria; species Clitoria ternatea. The sequence continues at coordinate 151,608,749 of CM075670.1, forward strand.
GCCACCATTCATCACTTTATCAATTCAAGCATTTAACATATTTATGGCAAGGCAATGCATGAGTCACACATATACATAATTTAGCAAGTATTCACTCATGTGATTTGAAATGTAAACTCATCTCCTACCTTGAGAGAAGAACCACAATCCAAACGCTCCAATTGCCTCGATCATTTCGTGTCATCGTTTGAAATACGATCCTATCGTCAAACACACACATATATATACATGCCATTAATAAACCATTACAAGGCATCATCACATAGACTCATTATTAAGTCCTAAACTTGCCTAAACTCCAATTCTCATGCTTGTGTTAGGCTTCGGGAATTCCTTTCCCAAAACCAAGATTCTCTAAGTTTCAAAGGGTTAACAATCCAAACAGCAACAACACCATGGCCCATATCCATAAGGCTTCCAAATCATCTCATGAGTCACTCAACTATCATCACCAATTAACAATTCCCAATTGGTATATATCAAGACCTAAGACTTCATCAATTCAAATATCCATTTTCTTAGTCCACTATTACTGGGTTGCAACCATATCAACATCATAAACATCAACACTTAAGACTAATTCCTCAAATCATCATACCTATATACATGCATATATCATCATTTGCAACTCATGACTTAGTTTGCAATTTTATCAACATCAATATTCAACCCCTATCCTTCAAAAATTCATTTCCATGTATAAAATCATTCTAAGGTACCAAAAATCATCAAGATCACCTATTTAGCCAAAATCCCCAATTTATCATACTTAGGGTTTTTATCAAAATCAACCAATCAACATCAATCTTTACCATCTTCATAAAACATTTCATCCATAATAATATTTATGCACATTGGGTACTATCCCATATTCAAGAAGCACCCATCTAAGCTATTCAAACCTAGGGTTCCCATTTCCACCCACATGCAAGGTTTCTAACATCACCATCTTTAACCAAATACCCCAAAACCATAAATGAGATAAGGAGGAGGTAAGAGATCCTTTCCTCAAGTCCAAGCTCCACCAAAAACGAAAATGAGAGTGAGGAAGAGGGAGTTGGCCAATACAAGCTCCCAAGCTCCAAGAATGCTTCACATTTCTAAGTTTTGTTGCTGATTTTGATGAAAATGGGTATAGAGGGAGGTGGGTCACGGTTTGTGGAGAGGAGGAGAAGAAGAAGAAGAAGAAAAAGTAAGTATAGAGGAGAAGAAGAGGTCTCCAACAAAAATGAGAGAGGAGAGAGGAATTTTGTGTAAATATGGGACATTGTCCAATGGGTAAAGCCATGTATCTTGCCTATTGTCCATTTTGTCATTCAATCCTTTAACCATTGTGTAATAGAGTGTAAAGTGAGTGGAGAAAGAGAAAGAAGAGAATGGTTGAAGTGGGGAGAAGAAAAGGGAGTTTTCATTTTTCTTTTAATCCAATTTGGTTCGTATTTTCCTGACAGGGCCCGCAAGCGCATAGGTTATGTCGCGTAATACAAAAGATTATCGTTCTCCACAAGGACTGTGTTCAAAGTACCAGCATATTAAAATTTAATTATCCACACAATTGATTTTTAAGGTTTTTGTAAAATGAAACACAATTTAAAAATCTAAATTTAGAAACAAAATTTACTTGACACTTAAAAAAAATCAGAGTTGAGAGTATCTTGGGATTTCGGGGGATTAAGACTCTATTTTATGTTAATGAATTTTAACTTTTCATAAATAAGAATCGAATTAAGTTTTCCAAGGCGAATTTTCCAAAAGCTAATTAATATATTCCTCTCGGAATCCTATTAATATACCTAACCTATGGAAAGCGCTACTTAATCCTTAGAAAGGCCCATTATCATTTTATGAAAATCCCTTTTATTTCCTCAAAAGAATTTTGATTACTTTCACGGTTTTACCGAGGTCACAAAAAGCATCTCAAAAATCTTAGGTTTAGTTTAAAGCTTTCCGGTAAAAATAAATCTCTCGATTCTATTTATTACCTAAACTTACTAATATACCCGCAAGTATACAGTTTTATCATTTAGGTTCTTGTTAGGAATTACTAAAAGCATTGAGCATAATTGAACTAAATGGAAAACAGAAATTTATTTAATTCCAAGTCAAAATAACATTAAGATAAAATATTATCATACCCCCTTTATCCCAAGATAACTAATTTAGCTACTCATGAAATAATTCGAATTCATAAAAATAATAGAAAAATAAAACATACAGGACATGGTAAAAATAAAGATTTACGGGTTTCTCCAAAAGCTCAGAAAAATTTACCACTGTATTTCCTTGTTGCAATATTCCTCCACCAATTACAAATTTAAATACTCACTTTTACAGCCCTCACAACTCTTACAAAATAAAAGAAAGAAAATAAAATAAAAAGAAAAAGAAGAAAAACGAACAGAGAAGGAAAAAGGGAAAAAGAAGAAAACAAAAGAGAAAAAAAAGAAAGGAACGAAGAGAAAGGATGGGAATTCACTGATGGAATTTGATGGATTTTGACGCTGTGTTGCTCTCCCTTTTATAGGCGAATGAATGAATGAATCCAGCTAAGAAAACGTGTTAAAATTGCAAGTGGAAGAAACTTTCGGTGCATGTGAGTTCCAGCTGTGCCAACTTGTTTCCAATTTGCATGGAAGAAACAAGTTTCAATACGGCATGAATAATCATTCTCCTGTTTGACATTCACACTAATAAAACAAGTTTCAATACGCATGAAAATCATTCTTCCGTTTGACGTTTATATTAATAAAAGATCGAAATACTAACATGGCACTTGAATCATAAACATGCAGAGGTCGAATGCACAACATCATACTCAATAGATTAGTTCACCAATTCCAACATAAACAAATTAGTTACACATGGTAAAAGTAAAAACAACACTTACAGAGGTTAACATTATAAAGACTTTGCAATACTTCAGGATATAGACGATCATAATACCACATAACACTCTCAAGTATCTATAAACTATTATAGACTACAAACACACAAAAGAACACTTAAACTCGAGTGAAAAGAGAGAAAAGAAGCTCTGAATATAGAATGTGATGTCTTAGAATGCCTTGGGAATGGCTTATTTATAGGGCTAAGCAGGGGCTCTGACGTGTAGCGTCAGCTTGGTGTGTAGCGTTAGGTTCCTAACTCAGCCTCCATTATACGCATGATTAAGTGGCCATGATTAAGAATAATTTAATCAGTAATGCTCAGACAATATGGCCTCTGTCTCCTAATAGCGTTTGGACATTAGCTACTGGTGGGTTGGTCAATTGTGGGCAACTTGGCAGAGTGCTTGGCCACCTGGAAGTAGAGTCCACATAGCTTCTGACGCTACGCGTGGGTGTGACGTAGAAGGTAAACAATTAAAGGTAGAAAATATAGAGAATAAGGACTTGTTACCAGTGATATGATCGGTGGCCCTAGAGTCAAGGACCCAAGGACCAAGAGAATGAGAAATACCAACAAAAGAATTACCTGTTTGCACTACAGAAGTCATGGAACCTGAAATTTTAGACTCCTCTAACCATCAAAGATAGTCATTGTAAGTAGGTGTAGGCACAGTTAGTGGTCCAGACAAAGGGGTGATAATGTATGGCTCAGGCACCCCAGCAAGGACTTGCACAACATTTGCCATTAGTGAGGGGTGACCATGTAATAGGAAACAATGGTCAATAGTATGTCCAAGCTTATGACAGTACTTATATTTGAGGCGAGGTCTGCCAAAATGATGATTGTTGGTGCGGCCCTGAGTAATCAAAGCAGAAGTGTCAACCTCAACAAGAACAGGCACCGATAGAACAAGTATAGGTGCGGGAGACTTGGCCTTGGCACGAATGAGAGTTGACCATGTAGAATCCATGGTGGAGGCCACAGGAGAGCCAAGAATTTGCTCATGAATAACCTCAAACTTAGGAGGGAGACTGTGTAATGCTAACGCCATAAAGAGCTTACGATGGTTCTCAAGATCTGTGGATGGATTGTCAGCCAAGAGAAGAACTTCATTCAAATCATGAAGAACACCACTAACCTTGCCCAAATAATCAGAGATAGGACCAATAATCTACTGAGGAGTAAGCAACTGCATAAGAGTCTCACAAACCCCATATAACCATTGAGTATCATTTACATAAAGGAGTTTGGCTTGCACCCAAAGAGATTCACAGGTGTCATAAGGGCAAAAACTTTGTTTGAGTAGAAGACATGGTGGATTTCAAAATACTACAAAGTTGAGCATCGAGAGTACCCCATTTAAGATGATCAACAGCAGGAATAGAGTCTTTTTTTGTTGTAAAATGGTCAAGATAACCATGTCCCTTAAACCAAAGTTTGACATCGGAAGCCCATGTCCTATAGTTGGTTCCATTAAATTTTTTAGCATTCAGGGTGTTAAGGACAGTGATAGGACCAGTAATAGCAGCAGCAGCCATCAAGAGAGAGAAAATAAACAGTAACAGAGGAGAGAGAAACTACAAAATGAACCCTAACAATGTCAAACAATGTCCAAATTAAACAAGCAATGGCAGAACCAGAACCTACAGGCCAAGGCGAGCATGACGATGTAAGGTGGAGGATGGTCGGAGCTGCCACACACCGTCATGCGCCGGCAGCAGTATGGCCAGGAGAGAGAAAGTCACGATTAGAGATGGCGCGTATGGGGACCGGGTTTTGGGGTTCGGCCGATCCAGGGGTGGCGGTTCCGATTCGAGGGTCGATGGCCGGAAAAGTCACTGGACGGAGGTGGCGAGTGTGGCAGGGTACTGTGCATGTAGGAAAAAAACAGCGGAAGAAACCTGGAGCAATCGGAAAGAAACACACAACCGAAGGGAAACCTGGAGATAAGACATAGGTTTCAAAAAAAAATTTCACCGGTGAGCAGTGGGCCCACTGGGTAAAGCACGGATTAGGGTTGCCTCTCGTTAGGCTCTGGATACCATGTTAAAACAAGAAAACCGAATGACATTGGATGAATTCCGTGTGTTTGAACACACATCGGAGTAGTATTTTTATAATAGCAATGTAATAAATACAGGATCAAAATACAATCATATACAATCAATTCTAATTACATATTTCTATATTTATAATTCTAACACCCATTTATAATTGTTTGTTGTCTCAGGCATGTTAAATAAATGGTACTTCCCAGTATCACTTCCACTATCACCATTATATAACTCATCTGAGTCACTATTCTAGTTTGAGTTCACCTTCCCTTATGTTTTCCTAGTCCCAGATCTTTCACCTTTTTTGTATGTCCTTGGATTCACTATCCTTGGAATTTTATTTCTCTTTTTACCCTTCTTTGGCACCTTATCATTATCAATATCTTTCATAAAGTCAGCCACATCACCCTCAATTACATCATCCTGATCAACACCCTCATTGTCTGAATCCTTGAATTGTAAAATATAATGCGCTATTCTCATTTTCTTCTCCATAGGTGTTTTCCTCTTGCACAATCTTCCCCTTACCATCCCATCCCTTAACACTCACCATCATCATGTACAACATCTGCCTAATCAGCATTTTCATGCACAACCTCCACCTGAACACCATCACTTTACATAGTGAAGACATAAAGTTTTGATAATGACAAAAGGTGATAAGCTCTAAAAGGAATCAATCATGAAGGCCAAGAATAGAAGAAAAATGGATTAACAATGAGGCAAGACCAAACAAGTCAAAAAATGAAGTGTTAAAGCTCAAAAGGTCTTAGAATTTATGTAAGGTTTTAATCAGGTATAAGCATGACCTTAGCATGATCTTTATACGTGACACGGTCTTAGTCAACAATAACTTACATACTTTGAATGTACAGGGGCACGCAAGCTCCCAAGCATGACTCAAAACAGCATACATACATACATACATACATACATACATACATACATACATATATACACATAAAGACGGCTAAACTAATCCTCCTCCGATTGAGCTGGGCTGTCAAGGCCCTCACTAGCTGTAGGTCTTGGTAATCTTGGTCGACGTCTATCATTCCCTTAATGCTCGAGCCTGCTTCTTCAATGGTAGATAGCCTCCTCTCCTATACCTTGTCCTTTATACAGGGCTTCTTCTCAAAGCTGAAAAAGTTTGTAAAGATGAGGAACGTACTCGTACTTACAAATAACAAAGAATTGTCATTTCTAACGTTTCTCCCACCCAATATATGACTAGCAACAAAATCAATCTGTCTGTGAGATCAGGCCTTACTTCCATGCACTTCAGTAGATAACTTCTCCTATAACAGCAACCATAATTTAGTCTTATCAGATTCGGTGTTATTTCAATCACTACTCATATTTATCCTATTCTAAAATTTATTCATAATAATTCCATACTCAGCTGTAATTTCTAATGTTCAACACAATCATAATCATATCAACACATACAAGTCTCAGCCATCATAGTCATATCAGCACATACACATCACATATCAGATAAAGGGTTAGTCAATCATAATGCTATGCATGGGTGCGAGTATCTTATCACTTATTCTTTCTTTAGTATTATTATTATGATGCATGTAGGCCCAAAATCTCATCATCCTTAATTCATCTCCACAACCGCAGCTGGGAGGAATATTAACACTAGAGCGACCAGAGTTCAACGAGTTCCTACAACCATAAGGTAAAAAGGACACATAGTCCATAAATAATAAGGATCCTTCTCACACTTATCTTTCATGATCACTTTACCACATAACCGGTTCTCGACGACCATAGTTAAACTCTATCTTTAGTCAAAGTACATTGGGTTTGCATCACTACGCCCGACCTCGGGGAGCTATCCTTGAGCCATTGGGGTTACGTCCTAGTTGTACTCCCAAGATTTTCCCCGGGATCAAACGTGAGTGTCCTCCAGTGTACCCTTCATTGTTGCTCTAGTTTTCATCACGACCTTTCACCAAAATTATATGCACATAATGCATGACCAATGCATTATTCATTCTTCTTTTACTTCCTTAAAACAATTGTCATCGCGTAGGGCTCTTCCATCAACACACCTTTATCCTTAATGCCAGGGGTAGGATGCCTTTATTTCTTGGTTTAGGACTGAACGTCCTTTTTAAATGTCTACTCAATTAATAGTACACATACTTTTATCATATTCCTTCTTTAATTTTGTTGAGGTAATATCTAAATAAAGTTTATCCTACTCTATTATGCTATTGTTCTTACGCTACTTGATGAAGTAATAATTAACTTAGTGAGCCATACGTACTTCTAGATTACAGGTTACCCTAGTCCAACGTACTACTCTTGAAACATCTCATTGGTTAATATAGCCTAAATATATACATACTTACTACTAACTTATCTCTAAGAACATTGTCATGAATTTTATCTTATATGATTTTATTTAGTGAAATATAACCTTATGGGGTGTTAACTGATTAATGGAAGATTATCTTGCTTACCAAGGTAGGTAGATTTTCCTTTCTTATTTATGGTTTATGAGACATCTCCTAGGTTTGCAATTTAATGAGTTCTTATAATTAACTAATTATTATTTTTTTTATTGAAACTTCCTTACTAATTTAACCTTCCCTTACAGGTTCCATTTTGAATAGTAAAGGAAATCCGAGATTGCTTCGCTGTTAAGACTTATAATTTTATCATAAAATATTATTTTATATTTGTCGTTCCTACAACAAAAATCCATATAGCTTATGAGTTAACCCCAGAAACCATTGGCGATTAAGGACAAAATGGACCCATTTCATCATCCATCACATTTCCATATCATCAACTCATCACATTTTCCTATATTATCAACTCATCACGTATGAACCCTACCAAAACTTAACCTTTAATCCATATTTCTCATCACGTAATCTGCATTAATAATTATAGCTTTCATCACATATTGCATCTTCAGCACAAACACACTATGCCTATTTAAATCATTATACCAATCATCAACTACACATACAACTTATACTATTACACGACTTTATTTAATATGTTTCCATGTACATAACTACCAAGCACGTTGCAAATCTCTTTTATATAGTTAATCTCCCTCAAGTACTTTACTTTTAATTCATTTATTCTATTATTATTAATTATAAAATATTTCTTTTTATCAATTAAATCTCATATTCCGTTATTCATGTTTTATAACCAAGAAAACTAAAATTTCTATTTTTATTATCATTATTATTATTATGTGTAATTCTTTTTACTTTCATTATTTGGTTATAATTTATTATTAAATTAATGAGCGTTACGACGATAAAACCTATTGACTGCCATCAGAATAAAATAAATATTTACAAAATAATGGTAGAGCTCTTGAAATATGTAAAACTCTCGACAAGGTTCCTAAACTTATGCAGAACCCACGAGGATGATGGCAGGACTTCCAGAGCTCAGGCATAGTACGCATGCATGATGGCAGGATTTACAGAAAAGTAAGCGGGAATAGCGAATTATTTACAAAACCAATAAAATTAAAAATGGAATTTCTAACAATTTGCATGTCATAAATAAAAGGTGGTAGGACTCAGAATCGATGCGGAACCCACACAAACGCTGGTAGTACTCATAATCCATAAGCAAAGATCACAGAAAGTTGGCAGAACATACAAAACTAACAGAATCTTACGGAAACACCGACAAAACTTACAGAAGGTGGCATAATCTTACAAGATCACCGACAGGACTCACAGACATGGGCAAAACTTCACATAAATGTAAGCAGAGACCACAAAATCTATTTAACCTTAATTAAGAAGAGTTTAAGTGGAGGATTCCCCTCTTTACCTGAAACGATGCTTTTGTTTCCCGATGAGAGAGTGTCAAACCTAGATCTTTGGTTTCTCAGCTCCAATTGTTGATCTTTTTGCCTTAACTGGACATGCAAGGTGATCTGTGGTCGATGGTGGCCGCATGCAAAGTGGCCTTGGTGGCGGTGGCCGTAAGGTAGTAGTTCTGGCCTTAAGGTGATGGTGTTGGTTATGAGAAGAAAATTAGAGGAAAAAGAGGTGGTAGCCGTGAGTAGTAAGGTGTGGTGGTTGTTGTAGTGGCTCAGGTGGAGGACGATGGTGGTGTGGTGGCTCACGGTGATGGCTTGAAGGAGAAAAGGTGGTTTTGGGTGGTGGTGAAAGGACATAGTAGTGGTTTTATTGTAATGGTAGTATGCAAATTTTGAAAGGAAAAACCCGAAAGTGTGAAACTGGCCGTGAGACAAGAGAAAAATGAATAATGGAATTGATGGAGTAATTTAAAGTGGCGAGTATAATATTCCACATTATTTATGTTTTCAAATCTTATATAATCCATAATTTTCATAAGAAATTTTTTGCATTCATATATGTTTCGCAAATAATTAATATATTAGAATCATAGACCTTACATAAATTAATTTATCCACATCAATTTTTTTTGCAAGTCAAGTGCACAATAATGCCACAACACAAGAAAGAAAAAGGGCCAAAGGTTACAACCTAGCATTTGGACACCCAGGCTTAGCGCGTTTACGCTCAGCCACTGACTCAAAAATTTAACAATAAGGCATAAGGAACAACACCCTAGCATTAGCATGTTAGGGTAGGCGTTCATACGCCCAAGAGCATAAAAATGGATTACACATGAGGGTCATTGGCGTATGGACGCCCATTGAGGGCGTGAAAACAAGTAGGGAAAAATACAAGGCATCAGGGATCAAAGGTCAGACCAGCATGCTCACACGTAAAGGGAACCCAAGACGCTCACTCTTTAGCATTTGCACGCCCGCATGAGCATTACCACGCATGTGACAAGGAGAGCATGGCACAGGACCAAATGCATCACACAAGTCTCCAACATTTACACACAGACACTAGCCTAGCATGGGCATACGCCCATCAGTGTTCCCATGCGTGCCTCATGCCCATAGCACACATAAACCATGGCTCACTACTAAAAGCATATAATCAAGGGCTAACCTACACACCAGCGTACCAACGCTGAGAGGGGCGTCCCAACGCACGAGGAGGAGGGATTATGCTACAGGGCACCAGCATTCCTACGATAGCTAAGCGTGGGTACGCCTATATTGTTGGTGTATGCATTATGAGCTATTAATGTATCAATTTTAACTTATCAATAAAATTAGTATTTTCAGTTCTAAGATTGTTTTAAAACTATTTATCTTGGAATAATAGGTCATATGAGAATTATTCCTAAAAAAATGTCCCTAATCAAGTATTTACATGGGGACATGTAAATACATTAAGATTAGTGTGTGAATGAACTAATGATTTGATCTCACAAATTATGGATATATGATATCAAGTCTTTACATGGGTACATATTAAGAGTAATTTTGTACTAGATAGACCCACACTACTACAAAAAAGGCCATTGTCAGCGGTTCCGTTATGACTATTGTCAACGGTACAAGCGCAAAAAATAATGGCGCTGATAATAGCACTAAAAACAATGTCAGCGCTCAAACCGCTGACATTAGCTAAGTATTGTCAGCGGTTGTAGTGCGGAACCGCAGACAATAGTCACACAATGTCTGCGGTTGTAGTGCAGAACCGCAGACAATAGTCAATATTTGCTTTTTTTTTATTTTAGTTTTTTTTATTTACTAAACTTATATTAAATATTATAATAAACTAATTTTTACACTATAATAGTTTCAGAACTATAGATATAACTATATTAATAGCTAAAAAATTAAAACACCAACAAATATCTTTTTAAAATGGGTTTAGTTTCATGTACCTATATTATTATTATTATTATTATTATTATTATTATTATTATTATTATTATTAGAAAACCATATTGCCAAACTACATTAAGCCCAAACAGGAGGGAACAGAGGAAAACATATACCTTCATGTGCTTTGATTTTAATTAGTGGACATGAAAGTTGATACATTTACAATAAAATGATAAGGGACATACATTTACAATAAAAGCTACGTTCAGCCTTTTGTAACAGTGGGAAACATTACATGCCAAAATAGAGAGATACCCAAAAAATTAAAAAAAAACTCACCTTGAAGAAAAGAGAGGAGTACACTCCAAAATATAGCTTGAAGAATAAAGAGGAGTACACTCCAAAATATAGCTTTCTATGGACCACCAACAGTAGCAACACACAAAACACAGAGGAGAAAGATTACATGCCAAAATAGAAAGAGATACCACAAAAATAAAAAAACTTACCTTGAAGAAAAGAGAAGAGAGAGATAGATCATGAAATGGAAGTAACACACAGGAGTAGAGAGAGAGAGAGGAAAGAAAAAGTTATTTTCTAGAAGCAACAAGAACTCTTAGAAAAGTCACTTTATAGGAAAAAAGCAAAATTTAAATTTTAAATTGACACATTCATCAAAAAGCGAATCCCGTGCGCGGAGCATTCTAATTTCATTATTGTCAGCGGTTGTGGTACGGAACCGCTGACAAAAGTTATTTTCACAACACTATTGTCAGCGGTTGTGATGCGGAACCGCTGACAAAAGTTATTTTCATAACACTATTGTCAGCAGTTGTAGTGCGGAACCGCTGATAAAAGTTATTTTCGCAACACTATTGTCAGCGGTTGTGATGCGGAACTGCAGACAAAAGTTATTTTCTGCGTTTCATAGTGCAACCGCAGACAATAGTCATAATTTTGCATCAATGTCTGCGGTTCCTTCCAACCGCAAACAAAACTAGCGCATCCTTTTGCAATTTTTGTTGTAGCATGAAAACGTTGTATGGAACGTTAGATGAGTGTCATAAATGGTCCCAATGTGATAATGATATATAGTTCTTCGACCTGAAGTCACTATGATTCCTACATAAGGAGTTTGTTGTTTTAATACAACCAAACGTTATCTGTAATAAGATGACCATAAAGATTGTGATTAGACAATGGATAGATTATATAGAGGGATGTGAGTGATGTATATAGGATTTGTCTCTTCTATGTGACAGGAGTGATATCTATGGGCCACTTGATGGAGTGAGACTAACAAAATGCATGGCCATGCTAGGACGAATAAATATTAGATATTTATTCTGTAAAGTCTACTTTGGTATCAAGTAAAATGAATTGGGCCATAAAAGAATGACGATGACCATGCCTTGGGCCCAATTAGATATCGTGACAAAAGGAATAAATATATAAAATAATTATCACTTATAGGTCATGTCGATGATAAATAATATTCGGACATAATGATGTTTTGCTAGATGTCACTCTTATTTTATATTAATAATAAAATAGTCTATTATTAATATAACCGAATATTTTACTTATAGGGTCACACACATAGAGTAAGCCCACCAGAGGATTGTTTTATTTTAGTCGGACTAAAAATAAAACTATTAGGCCTAACTCATTTAGAATGAGTTAGGAGCTCAATGTTTAATGAGAGCTCAGGTTAAGACCTAAGCCTATATATAGAGCATGAGATGCTCATAGGCTGCTGCTCAGAAATTAGATTACATTCAAATTTCTATACTAGTATTCGGAACTTCGATTTTCTGGTGGGAGTGTTCGTGTAGACTCCTAAGGGCGAAGCTACAATTACTTCGATTGAGGAACTTGCTTTGCGTCTACAAGAGGTAAACCCTAAATCAAAACTTTAATTTTGCATAATGCCTTGAGAAATTTGTTTTTGCAATCCTTTTTGGGATTCCTTTGTATTTCTGCTGCCTAACCCTGATGGATTGCCTAACACATATCAGGTCCAAGATTTTCTAAATTTACAAATAGGTCCCTGTTGCACATCATTTCCATATCGCGAGTTACTAAACCCCTTAATTCGCTCGTTTCAATACCAAACAATACCAAAATTCATGGACACCATATTTTTTGCATTCCAGACCTGCTGGCGCAGTCCTTTGCCAAAATTCAACCATATGAAAACGTTATACAGGAATATAGATCTGCCTATTTATGCCTAACTTGGAACACCAAAACCATCAAATGCAATCTTCACATTAATTCAAGCATATACACAATTATACTATGTAATTATGGACCTACAGAAGCAATCCAGGGGATCTAATTCCCACAAATACGTAAAAAGTCTCTATTGGTTCCTTCAATACACAACAATCGCATATATGCCTATAACACACCATGACTTCTCAAATAGATTAAACATACCAATAATGCAGCATTACATATAATTTCATAACCTGCCCATACCAAATATAGTTGTTTCATCTCACAAACAACAATACCTGGACATACTTCTCAATTCATAAATTATACTTCCCTAGTTTCACCGTTACATATCAATATATTTCATCTCCCATAATATCATTAATATCATCTAGTGTCATCATTCTCAGCATAATATTTTCATCATCACCTACATACATTCACATCATCACTACTCATTTTATCACTCCATTGCTACTATTCATATATGCTTTTTAGCAAGTTGATAAGTGTTTTAAAACACTATTTTTCATTGTTTAATTTATTTAAAATTTTAAGTTTATTTTATCATTTTTTTCCAATTTTCATGGTTTCTATTTTCTTTTCACTATTTTTGTTTAAGTGTTGTGTTTTGTATGAATTAATTTAAATGGAACGTTTAAAAAAATTATTTTTTTTAGAATTGGAAAATTAATTTTTGATTGGTGCTAAACTAATTTTTTAAAAAATTATAATTCTATTTCTATAAAATAAAATATTTAAATGTTCCATTTAAGTTAATTATGTTGTTTTGTTTCTCTTAAAATGCAAAAATCCATCTCCACCATTTTCTTTCAAATTAACGTGAAAGCCAAGCCATCCATGCATCAAGTTTTCCAATAATTCATAGTTACACTAAATTTTCCACTCATTAGTATTTTATTAAGTCCATGCTCCACTTCTTCTCCTAAATTCACGTAGCTGTCTAGAAAAAAAAACAAGACCATGTGCTGAATTTTGAAAGACAAAGTAAAAGGGTCACATGCTTTAATTTTTATAAGGTGCTTCCATGGTCAAAGTTAGATTCAAACAATATTTTAATCAATCTTTCTAATGGCTGAATGGAATTCATGGCAAGAGCTATTTCTTTAAAGCACCCAATTTGCCAAAATTACTAATTTGCAAAAATGATTCATAACAATACTTGTTTCACCCACCTTGTATCCACGTGAAAAGCCATTCTTCAAAGGGTCCCATTGTGCATATTTTTTTTATATAAAAGTACTACTATTTTACAAGTTCCCAATGATAAAGCTGAATTGAAATGGACAGGGAAAAGCTGAACGTGAATTGGGACAAGAAATATTAAAAATTGAATAGCAATTCATGTTGATTGCTGTTGCTTTTGGACAGCAATTAAACAAAGCATTTTCACGCTAAATTAAGGAGCAAATCAACGTGAATGAGCTAGCTGGAGGCAACGTAAATGGGACAGTACTTGACAAGCATCTTGGTCATTAAAATAAAGCAAACAAAGTGAAATGAAGAGCATTTTGAAGAACAAATTGACGTGAATGAAATGGGCTTCCATTATAAGACACTTTGCCAACGAAAAAAGGGAAGACAAAATAGAAGTTTTAGCTAGCTGGTTTGCTTTGGAAACAATGAAAAATTCAAGCTGAAACATGATAAATAACAGAGAGCAAAGGAGAATATGGGGCATTTTTAGTAGAGAACAAAGGACAATACAGCAGATAGCAAAGTGGAGAAGCACGGAGGGGGCGTTCAGCAGAGAGCAAGAGAAATTCATTTCCTTATTTATTTTCTTGTTATTACTTTGTATAAGAATTGAGAGAGTTGTGAAATTGAGTGTTCTAATTTGTATACGGTGGGAAAATACTGTAAATACAACAAGAAATTCCAATGGTGAAATTATTGGGCTTTTTGGAGAAACCCGTAAGTCATTATTTTTACCATGTGTTGTATGTTCTATTTTTCTTCAGTTATGTGTATGAATTTTAATCACATCATGAGTAACTAAATTAATTATCTTGGGATGAAGGGGGTGTGATAATATTTTATGTTAATGTTGTTTTGACTTTGAATTAAATAAATTTCTATTTTCCATTTAGTTCAAATTATGCTCAATGCTCTTAGTAATTCCTAACAAGAACCTAAGTGATAAAACTGTATACTTGTGGGTATATTAGTAAGTTGAAGTAATTAATAGAATCGAGAGATTTATTGTTACTGGAAAGCTTTTGAACTAAACCTAAGGTTTTGAAATACTTTTTGTGACCTCGGTAAAACCGTGATAGTAATAAAAATTCTTTTGAGGAATAAAAAGGGATTTTCATAAAACAGTAAAGGGCCTATCTTAGGAATTGAACGCGGTTCTCCGTACGTTAGGTACATTAATAGGATTCCGAGAGGAACATATTAATTAGCTTAAGGAAAATCTGCCTTGGAAAACTTAATTTGATTCTTATTTATGAAAAGTCAATTCATTAACATAAAATAAAGTCTTGATCCCCCGAAATCCCAAGATACTCTCAACTCTGATTTTTAAGTATCTAGTAAATTTTGTTTCTGAATTTATTTTTAATCTGTGTTTTATTTTACAAAATTAATTGTGTGGATAATTAAATTTTAATATGCTGGTACTTTGAAAACAGTCCATGTGGATACGATAATATTTTATATCACGCGACATAACCCGTGCGCTTGCGGGCCCTGTCACAAGTCCATCATCAATACTAACTATTTTCATCATTTCATCATATTCAACCTTATGCGATCATCATTGCATTAGTATATAGCAATCTAAAATTTTAAGATCCATCACTAATATCATCAAGCATAAGCTCATCACATAAGTCCATGATCATCATCAAAATAAGGTAATTGATCATCACCAAAACAATTTCAAAAAATGACCTTAGTCATCACACACACACACACACACACACACACACACACACATATATATATATATATAAGCATACTACATATTCATTATATATATATATATACATCTCAAAATATTCATCCACCCATAGTTTTGGCATTGCTCCCAAAATCTACTTCGCATTGGTATCTGAAGTGTCTGCAACCTCCCTGTCTCTAGTCACTAAAACAATTGTAAGGGTGAGTGACCAGATATATAATTTGATGCAAATAAGTTTAATAATGAAAGTAAAGTAAAGCAGTTATAAATTAGCATTCAACATTATCATCATGGTAAATTTTAATTGTTAATCATATCATCATCTTATTCATCGTAGATATCACTATTATTATCCATATATTTTCATAACTGACTCTCAATCAAGCATAACATAAGACGTTATAGTATCTGGATACTAAAAGGAACAACCATCAGCTGGGAGTCCACCTGACATCTCATGAATCTGTTAGCCAAGGCCTCGATACTCAAGAGGGGGGGTGAATTGAGTATTTCAAATTTTCGCGCGGAATCCCTTTCAAAACGATTAGTAGTACACAAATGATGCAATATAAAAGATGTAATAATTATGAAGCACATTTCATACTAAAACATTTTGAGTTGAATGGACTATGTTCAAGAATTGATTTTGATAAGTAAAGCAAGTTATTAGTCTAGGCAATTCTTGAAACACTTGTCATGCAATAATTAATTCCAATATAAGTGTAATTTCAATAACTCAAATTAATTAAGCATGATAGTTTACTAATTTGTTAACACCAATATTCTTCTTCCTCAATAATCAAATCCAACAATGTTTAAGTCAATTGATTCAAGGATTCAAGTTTACCAAACCAATTTGATATAAGTATTTAGGCATGCAAATTAAGTTCACAATAATAAAGAGTTTAAGGGAAGAGAGAATTTGCAAACCGATATAACGAGTTCCACCACCCCGGTGTACGTCTCGCCTTCAAGCAACCCACTTGAAGGATTTCCACTATTGAGAATTTGAGATTACAAGCTTTGAGCAATTGTCTCCTAGTGTCCCACACTCAAGAACCCAATCCTCACAAGCAAAGGGCAACCCACCCAATCTCACAATCTCTCAATACCCAAAGGTTGAACCCCAACCTTTGTGACCACTCAACCTAGAGTGAATACCTTGGTGTATATGGTGTTTGGTTTACAATCAAATAACTCTCTTACTAGAGTAGATACACAATTTAAAGCTCTCACCAAATAATAACTCTCAAAGAGAGGATATACAAATTTAGCTCACAAATTACTTTCTCTCTAACTCTTAAATAACTCACTAAGAGAATAAGCCAATATAGAACAAGAGAGAATGAGTAGAAGAGAATGAAGCAAGGAGGAAGAAGTAAGCAAATGGGAATGCTTCAATTGCTTGGTGTGTTTTGCTTCTCCAATTTCCTCTCTATTTATAGCCTCCAGCAACATGGAATTTTCACTTAAAATATTCCAATGGATCCATGAATCATGTAATGGAGCTTGTCTTTGTCTGCTTAGTGGTCCATTATTCATGAAGTGCGATCTTGAGTTTTCCACTGTGCAATTCCAGCTTGTAACGCATGTTTAACAATCATTTGAACTAAATGAATCAATTCATTTCATAAAAGAATCGATTCTTTTAGTGTTATTTGTGCAATTTTAGACACTGCCAGGCGTATGAATCGATTCAGGGCAAGGAGGAATCGATTCAAACCATTAAAAACACACATCCTGGGCCACTGTCTTCGTGTGAATCGATTCACACATGGGTTGAATCGATTCAACCCTGAAGCAATCTCATTTTGGGCACTGGAAACCGTATGAATCGATTCATTTTCCTTTGCTTTGCATAATGAATCGATTCATGCACCTGTTGCATGAAATTGGACACTTTGTTTTATCCTTTTTGATATTTGATGAGTCTTGGTTCCAATCCTTTGATTCTTGGCACATTTGTTGATCATTTGCACTTGTGTTAAGCTTCTTTAAATGCCTTTAACATAAGTCCTTGATTGTTCATCAAAATTAAACATCAACCAATTTAAAATCCACATCAAACATAATTAATTCATCCATAAATATATATGTTTGATCTTGATCCTTCATTTGTTGTGTCATTATCAAAACCTACATCAACATGAAAATACATTCTCCCCCTTTTTGATGATGACAACAAATGCTTGTCTCTTGGGGTGTTAGTATCATAACAATTCATACATATTGCAAGAAAGACTCCCCCTATCATATATAATTTGATACCACATGTTGATGAAATCATAGACACAAGAAATCAAGAAAGTATTTAAGAAACAAAGGTCTCTCCCCCTTAATATATGTTTTCTCCTTCTTAATCATCTCCCTTTAATCATACAATAGATATCAATCATACAATAGATACCACAAAATAGTTCATCTAATTTAGAGCATAGTGGTAGTGTATATCTTCTCCCCCTTTCTTATATATATCTCTCTTTATATCTCTCCCCCTTTGTAAAAGACTATATCTTCCTATAACCTTCTCCCCCTTTGGCATCATCAAAAACTTTCCTTATGATAAAACAATAGTCATAGTAATTCTCCTCTTTTTGGCATAAATAACATTTTACTAATCCTTTCACTAATCTCTCCCCCTTTGGCATCATCAAAAAGATTATCATCTTAATTATATTCTATGCCATCAAGATATAAACTCATGTATTTGAATAAGAGAGATTTAGAGCAAATATTTCATGAAAAGGATTTCAAATCAAAGCTCATATCATGATCAAGGATATATACCAATTTGATGCATTTAGAGTCAATAATCACTCACATAATTCATTCATCAAGTAAGCATATAATTGATTACTAACTCATTTTCAATCATGTAATTGATATTACTTTCATGTATGGTAAGCGTCACATGATTCTTTCCAAATAAGCATACATATCATTTCAAGTAAGCACATATATCATTTCAAATAAGCACATAATCTTTTCCTTTTTGGCATTATCAAACACACAAGGATTTTTCCAAGTAGGCATATAGGAGAATAAAATTGTAAGCATAAATGCCATAAACATAATCATAGAGAGGTAAAATGATGGATATTCATTCATGTGTATACTCCCCCTTACTATTGTAATTGATGTCACTTGTAAAAACATATACCACTTATTAACATGTGAAATCAACTTGATGAAGTTTGATACCAATTATTGAACATATGTCATGCATTTAATAGATACTAATTGTTGAAGGATATACCAATTTGTTAGAAGATCATAATGTATCATGCAAGATAATATCTCCTCCTTAGTCATTTAATGGATACTAAGATGTCATGATATATTCTCCCCTTTTCACATATATTGATACTAATTGTTATGAACCCAATTACACTAATTTGATCAAGTCTAATACCAAATGTTATTAACACATGTAATTGAATACCAATTGTAATTGAATACCAATTGTTAAGCTAATTGATGTAATTCTTAAGCATATGATCAACTTCTTTCAATAGATGCCACTTATTCAACCAATAGAAATAACAATATGAATAGATATCACTCAAAAGTTAGATACCAATTGTATATAAAATTCATTGGTCAATCATCAATCAAAGTGGTAATCATAGAAGAATTTTCAACAATATGCACTCAAATGTAGGTATCATAGCAATGGTGGAATGATTAATACAACTTGTTGGCTTACTCATGCATTTATATTATAACACATGCCAATATATCTATGACCCTTTTTATGTCAAGCATTCTTTTCTTGATCAACACCATTTATTACTTATTCATTGTCCATACCGCTTGTTACTAGTATCTAGGCATGATATCACTAGATGGATTTGCCAATAAAAGCTCTTGATATCACTTATAAACATTTAAGCATATTATCACAAGATTGTTGTTCAAACATTCTTTTCAATCTCAACGATGCATATATTCAAGTTTCTTTTCACATTCAAGATCATGCATCATCAAACATATATGTCACTTAAGATAGATGCCAATTTACTCAAGCATGGTGTATCAAGGAAGGTCATGTCATGTATAATAATGCATTGTCCTTTAATATACCAAGTATTATCACATATCATACATTGTCATTTACATGTCACCAAAATCATGCATTGTCATATACATGTTACTAGTCATGAAATTAAAGTCTAGGCATAGAGCATACATACTTTCTCCTTAGGCATTATCAAAACCAACATATAATTGCATAGAAAATATTTTGCCTAAGATGGACAACTTTGTAAAACATGTAAGCATAACATAGTCCTAACTTAAAGCAACTTTAAGGTTTGTCATAATCAACTAGTCATAACATTTTCTTAATATGAAGTTCAATGCCACTTGTTATGAAAAGATACTTGCTTGTTAAGAAAATGACATACCAATAAATTATGCATAAATTGTCAAAGCATGAATACCACTTGTATACAACATATGTATTTATCATCAAAGCATAGTGGCAAGTATCTAATCAAGAATATGTCCTCATGATCTCTTCCTCTTACTAATTCAATTGATACCATTGTTAAAGGAAGATATTTGTTATTTAGATACCACTAACTAACCAACATATTTCTTATTCAATAAACAATACATTATCAAGAATTCATATTCAATCAAAAGTTCATGCATCATTAGGAATTCATATGTCACCAAGGATTCATACATGCTTCATTCAAGAATTCATACATCATATATCATTAAGAGTTTATGCATCATTTGGGACTTTGAATCTAAGCAACAAGATTTAGTATTTCAACATTTTCATGTCTCAATCCTTCCTAACACACATGGATGCAAACAACTTTAATCTCAAGTTTTTCATGAAACATGTTATTTAAGCAATCATGTACCAATCATAAAAAATCATAAGGATATATATCATTGATCCTAAGATTTCATTTATTCATTTCAAAACTTTACACCTTTCATGTTCAAACTCAAATATATCAAATCAAAGTTTGATTTTCACACATCAAAATTCATTATAAACAAGTATAGAATAAAATATCAACCAAGTTCATATATTGTTCAACATAATTAAGCATACAAAACACATAGTCAACATGATATTTAATTAACTAGAGTAAGGATCCGATCGTACCTTGGAGTTTTACAAAATTTATGTCCTTGTCTTTTTCATCCTTTGTTCTTTGGAGTGAAGATCATGAATCTTGATTCTTTTGGTCATTCGTCAACGAAAGATTGTCGATTTAAAGTGTTCCTACAAAAATGTCAAGTTTTATGGTACCCTTTAAGAGTTGGGTCCTTTGTTGTTAGTTTAGGATTTCAAATTTGTTTTTGGAATCCATACCTTTCTTGTACACTTTTGACGGGATTTCTTTATAAAACAATTAGAAGATATATGACCATATATTCCACAATGAAAACATGTTGCATTCAAAGAGTAAGTCATTTTAGAATTATAAAGGTTCATACAACAATTAGACATAGAGTTTCTTTTTCTTTCATGGTTTGTGCATCTTAGAGAGGATTTGGATTTTTCTTTGTAGGATGCACAAGGGTTCTTGTAATGAACTATTTTTCTTCTATCAAGTGTATGCCTTTGATTTTCAAGAGGTGCACTTAGATTCTCTTGACTACTTGTAAACTTACTAAGTGCTTCTTTTAAATCTTTATTCTCATTTTCAAGAAGCATACATTTATCAATAAGCATGCAATTATTATTACCATTACAAGTCCTAGGAGATGCATTTGAAGCTACTAATTCATCATTTTGAATTCTAAGATTTTCCTTTTCAATGTGAATGTTATGCAATTCATTTTCGAGCTTCAAAATGGTTTGTTTTGAGCATGCATATTTCTTTGATAACAAGATGCAACTCTTCAAAAGCTTCTAGCAATTCATCTTTATCAATTTCATCATCACTATCATCACTAAAAGCATTTAAAGAGCATACCTCATCATCTTGAGAGTGCTTTGTCATTAGGCATGCAATTTCTTCTTCCTTCTCGTTGGTCTCTTTTTCAACGCTTCTTTCGAATTCTTCATCTTGACTAGAAAGAGTACTAATTCTTGTATCTTTATCATCATTAGTATTTCCATAAATTGTTTCAAGAGTTTCCCACATTTCTTTAGCATTGTTACAAGTAATAACTCTAGAAACATCATTAGGTTCTAATGCTAATGTGATAAGAATTTTAGCTCTAAGATTAAATTGTACCTTTCTTTCTTCTTCCTTAGTCCATAAGTTCATGGGCTTCATGCATTCTATATTATCAACAATGTATTTAGGAATGAAAGGACCAAATTGAATAGCATTCCATACCTTGAGGTCATAGGCTTGGATAAAGATTTTCAACCTTTCTTTCCAAATAACAAAGTCTTTACCATTGAAGATTGGTGGTCTATTTATTATTTCACCTTGTGGAAATGCATCATAAGAAGTAGAGGCCATCTTGATCTCTTGAAGCGGTTAAGCTTGATCTTCCAAGAGTCAAGCTCTGATACCAATTGTTAGCCAAGGCCTCGATACTCAAGAGGGGGGGTGAATTGAGTATTTCAAATTTTTGCGCGGAATCCCTTTCAAAACGATTAGTAGTACACAAATGATGCAATATAAAAGATGTAATAATTATGAAGCACATTTCATACTAAAACATTTTGAGTTGAATGGACTATGTTCAAGAATTGATTTTGATAAGTAAAGCAAGTTATTAGTCTAGGCAATTCTTGAAACACTTGTCATGCAATAATTAATTCCAATATAAGTGTAATTTCAATAACTCAAATTAATTAAGCATGATAGTTTACTAATTTGTTAACACCAATATTCTTCTTCCTCAATAATCAAATCCAACAATGTTTAAGTCAATTGATTCAAGGATTCAAGTTTACCAAACCAATTTGATATAAGTATTTAGGCATGCAAATTAAGTTCACAATAATAAAGAGTTTAAGGGAAGAGAGAATTTGCAAACCGATATAACGAGTTCCACCACCCCGGTGTACGTCTCGCCTTCAAGCAACCCACTTGAAGGATTTCCACTATTGAGAATTTGAGATTACAAGCTTTGAGCAATTGTCTCCTAGTGTCCCACACTCAAGAACCCAATCCTCACAAGCAAAGGGCAACCCACCCAATCTCACAATCTCTCAATACCCAAAGGTTGAACCCCAACCTTTGTGACCACTCAACCTAGAGTGAATACCTTGGTGTATATGGTGTTTGGTTTACAATCAAATAACTCTCTTACTAGAGTAGATACACAATTTAAAGCTCTCACCAAATAATAACTCTCAAAGAGAGGATATACAAATTTAGCTCACAAATTACTTTCTCTCTAACTCTTAAATAACTTACTAAGAGAATAAGCCAATATAGAACAAGAGAGAATGAGTAGAAGAGAATGAAGCAAGGAGGAAGAAGTAAGCAAATGGGAATGCTTCAATTGCTTGGTGTGTTTTGCTTCTCCAATTTCCTCTCTATTTATAGCCTCCAGCAACATGGAATTTTCACTTAAAATATTCCAATGGATCCATGAATCATGTAATGGAGCTTGTCTTTGTCTGCTTAGTGGTCCATTATTCATGAAGTGCGATCTTGAGTTTTCCACTGTGCAATTCCAGCTTGTAACGCATGTTTAACAATCATTTGAACTAAATGAATCAATTCATTTCATAAAAGAATCGATTCTTTTAGTGTTATTTGTGCAATTTTAGACACTGCCAGGCGTATGAATCGATTCAGGGCAAGGAGGAATCGATTCAAACCATTAAAAACACACATCCTGGGCCACTGTCTTCGTGTGAATCGATTCACACATGGGTTGAATCGATTCAACCCTGAAGCAATCTCATTTTGGGCACTGGAAACCGTATGAATCGATTCATTTTCCTTTGCTTTGCATAATGAATCGATTCATGCACCTGTTGCATGAAATTGGACACTTTGTTTTATCCTTTTTGATATTTGATGAGTCTTGGTTCCAATCCTTTGATTCTTGGCACATTTGTTGATCATTTGTACTTGTGTTAAGCTTCTTTAAATGTCTTTAACATAAGTCCTTGATTGTTCATCAAAATTAAACATCAACCAATTTAAAATCCACATCAAACATAATTAATTCATCCATAAATATATATGTTTGATCTTGATCCTTCATTTGTTGTGTCATTATCAAAACCTACATCAACATGAAAATACAGAATCCATCTGGTCAACCGAGCCCACTTGGCTCCCTACCTCAACCACTAGGTTCTATTCAACCACTAGGTAGCTCAACTAGGCCACTAAAGACCACAAGAGCCAAAAACAAGGGGTAAAACATACCAAATGACTATCCACACCAGATAACATATATCCACAACATATATCAATAGCATATGATTATTCAACATCATCGTTATCCACCATCCCCAGCATAAAAGCCGCCACCTCGAGATATATATATATATATATATATATATAATATTCACATAATATCTTAGTTTATTAATAATTCACACACACATTAATCAATCTCATTGATAATTCATACTTATACATCATCGACATAATGTACAGCTATAGCAATCATCATGTAATTTTCGAATGATCAAACACAAACAAAATCAAATTTCCCTGTTATTTCATTTTATAACATACTTATATATTAATTGGTTTTCTACTTGACTTGTATAGGATACTACATTTTCGCTCACACGTTTTAAAGGACATTAAAAAAATATATTCACATTAAACTATACAAATAGCAAAACTTGGTGATCAAGCATAATGGACCATAAGGTCTGAGATTGAATGTTGTTGTGTTATTAGGGAACAAAGGTGACAACACATGGTAGTAGGGTGGCAAGAGTTGATGGAATCATTGGGCAATGAGGCTATTTTAGTTAGTAGATTTTTGTGCTAATTTTGTTACAAATTTACAAATAGGTTTTAATGTGAATTAGACAAAATGGTCAACATAAAAGTTGAAGATCTATTTTTTCCTTTCTCAACGAGTTAAAGAACATCAAAATTCGACAATGGGAGTGGGAGATATGCCCCAAATACTGAAAGTTTTCCAGGGTGGTTACGAATTTTTATCTGGCACTTTGAAATAAAAATTGGGAAAATTTTGCTAAGAATTAATTTTTGGCGTCTTCATAAGAGTTGTAGATAATTTAGATAAAAGATTAACAAAAATAGAATGGAACGATTCCAATCACAAATGAAGAAATTATGATCCAAACACTAATAGGTGTGCAATTAAAATAAAGAAATAACATGGTACGAGTTTATTTTGCAAACTGGGCCAAACGCACCAAGAACTAGGTTTTAGACTCAACATAAGACTTGTAAGGAACTTCAATACAAAAAATTAGGGACAAGAATGACTCTATTACGATATTGGTAGAGAGAGATACATGTAAAATATTGGAAACAAGTTCTAGTTGGGGCGTCTTTAATGTGGCAGCAATAGGATCGATTTTTTATGCGATTGTGATATGAACTAGCTCTTGGAGCCTTCATAAGAATTGTAGAGGATTTTATTACAAGAATTTTGGGACCAGAATCACGCGAATCAAACATTTATGGAGAGAGTTATGAATTTTTTTGTAAACCATACAAAAATTAACATAATAACAAATGGGTTTTTGGGATATAAATCCTTGAATCTCATACTGGAAATAATCTATTAGGAATTAGCCTTTGAGACCTTCATGAAAGTTGTAGGGAATTTCATTAGGAGTTAACCAAGATAAGAATTTCTTGATTTCGATACTCTGGGTAAAAGTTACGCTCGTAACACTAACTAGCATTTGGACTGAATACAGGGGTTACAACTCAACAGAGTATTTTCTCAATTGAAGTTGAGTGTCTTCAAGAGAAATGTATAAGATTTCGATACGGATCATTTGAGACCAAGATTGCTAGAATCAGTTACTCGTGGCATTTATACAGCTAAACTAAGGGAGACGCTTGGGTATGGATCGAGCTTATAAGGTTTAACCAATTTTCCTCGGTTTATTATACTTATCGTACGAACTACATTAGTTCCCTTGTAGGTACATTAGTCTCGAGACAAGATCGTCAATGCATAACTATATTTTATTATTATTATTATTATTATTATTATTATTATTATTATTATTATCATCATCATCATCATCATTATCATTATAACTATTAGCATCATTAATCACACATTCATACCGGCTCTCATATATTAATATCTCTTTTATCACTCTCATCATTACTCTCGGTGCCCTTCACTTTGCTTCTCATCGTTACATCCTCGAGGTCATTATCACTCCATTTCTGCTATATTGCATATAAAACTAAATCATAACACCGGCTGAAGCCTATTTATTATTATTGTCTTGCAATGCAGAAAATCCACAGAATAGGCCAACGCCTTACGCCTTTCCTAGAAAACTTAATAAGATATACTCAGGTGTTCTTGAGGGTCTGGGGTATCACCCTAAAATTTGGGTTGTTACAAAATGCATCTTTTCATCTCCTATAAATTAAGTGAAAATCAATCATACTAATCATGGATTTTGACAAACATTTTGTCATTCTTTATAATCCAATTTGAGAAACACTCTATGATAATATAAGACCATTCTATTAGTTGAGTATTACCATTAGAGAACTTTAAGTTGTATTATCTACTCTTCAAGATAGAATTTCAAAGTTGTACATGTAACACCCTTGGTTAACTAGGACAATCCCTTCCACTAGATTATCTTGGTCAACTGAGAGGTTACGAGTTTAGAAAAATATGGAAGTTTTTTTTTGTGCAAGAAGACTTGGTGGAACAGATACATCATATATGCAACACAATCATATATAATATATGGTTGAAATAGTAACTGTACATACTAAAAGTAAAGGGGCACGCAGGCTCCCATAAATAAAAATAATTTTCAACCTATTCTATTTGTCCTCGGTCTAAGAAGAGTCTAGCTGGTCCTCGATGTGAAGTTTGTATGATCCTCGGCGGTGTATGTTCTAATCTAAACGTCTGGAAAATAGCTGTAAAGGTGAGTCTCTGCCTCTACAATAGTCAGAGAGTGTCATTTCTGACACTCATCCCATACAATTCAATCCATCATAATCAACCCTTCCCAACTCTCTCTGGAAATTCCTAACATGTATTCTAAGTCGTCTCACCACTTTTGGTCTCACTGACCATTCCCAATTCCCCATTCACCTCTTAGGGATACTAAAATTCATACAATCATACTTAAACCATGAATAATCATAATCTCAATACAACGATGCAATGCATGAGTTCATTTCATTATTTCTATTCTTTTGTTAGTCATCATGATGATGTATGTGGGCCCATTTCCACCTCAACAATCTCATATACAATATCCATCTACACAACAATCCCACTTTATTCTCCCTGCCCAACTAGAGCGACCGGACCTCTCCTCGTTCTGGTTTTCACAAATGGGTAAGGATTCACAGTCCAATCATCATAATGTCCAATCACACATCTCTACAGAACGGACACTCCACGGTCATAGAAAATCCCGCCTCTTGTTGAAGTATACCAGGGTTTTCCACGGCTGTCCGGTGACGGCGCGAATCTGAGCCATTGGAATTCTCGCTTCTGATATACTCTCTAGACTGCCCTCGGGTATCGAGGCGTGATAGATTCTTCAGTGTACCCATCACTGTATGCTGTAGGGGATTATTCCTACATCCCTCCTTAACTCTAAATATGATGCATAATTCAATAATTCATTTTTTTTATTCAGTGGTCCTCGGTAGGGTCCCCTAAATGATTCCCCTCCATTCCTAATGTTGAGTTCTTCTTCTTTACTCAGTATAACCAAGTTTTCTCCTTTTATTTATTTTAGTAAACTTACTCGACACTTAGGAATGAAGTGAGGTCTTACACTTTCTCAACAATTTGGGGTACGTTGGCGCTTGAACGCCCACAATTCATCTCGGATCCGAGTCTCACATACTTTCATATTATAATCATTTTGGGACCTCTACCGATACCATTTTCCAAATCTTTTATTTACAAATTTCCTCATCTAGTTATCCATGCACCATACAACATTCACAACCATACCCCATCAACAAGTATTCAAAAACATCACTACATACAATGCATTATACCATATTTATCACATAACTACCACACGTATATTTATGTACACAATCATTCATAGTCACATATCCCATCATGTCACATAATTAGGAAACCAACAAGTGTTATATTACATGTGATATTAAGTAGTCATTACACACACGCATGATATAAATTTTTAATCTTCATCATTACTACGGCTTAGCAAGTAATTACGCACTTAACGTCACTAAAAGTTTACTTATATAAGCAACTAGACATAAGCATTCACATTATATCCTTACCATTTATACAGTTTACATTATTAATATTTCCTTAACTTAATTTGTTACTAAAGGTATACTATTTAGTTCAATACTCTCTGTATTTTTCATATCTCCACTTCTTGGGCATTCTCTATTCACTTGCATATGGTTATTTCCTTACTTAATTCAACTTCTTGAGGTCCAATTATAAACTCCTTAGTTATTGTCAGGTGACCTGATTGGTTATCTTTCTAATCTAGGTGAGCTTTATTATTAATCTTATTTTCTTGATCACTAAATGAGCCACTAATCCTTTATATCCCGACAATGATTTAGTGATATTTTATTTTCTTACGATTGTTAAATTTTGTAACCTTTTTATTTTCTCATTTGTCTGTCACTACTTCATCTAAATCGCTTTCACAATTATATTCTTTTGACTAACCAAGTTTTATTTTGCTCTATAACTATTTAGTTGTTAATTAAAGACTTAGATATCACTTTGGCTCAGGCGTCACAACTTAGGGTGATATTGCTTAGTTTCCAAAAGTTACTAATTAAATAGGTGAGTCCTATTTATTTTCAAGTTTAGCAGTGATTATACTTAAAAATATGTCTCTTAGTTACTAGCTAACTTATTTTAGACATATAATTTCCTCTAATCTCTTTTTTTTTCTACTTCAAAATGGCTCTTTTGAAAATTTCTAACATAGTACCATTTCCTTTTAAAATTCTAGATTTTGGGCTTAATTCATTTAAGTATATAATCCTATTAATTTATTTAGACCTTTTTCAACCCTTACTCAAGATTTTAATTTTTAGTTTGTCAATTCTTTTCATCTTAAGTTTCTTTAACTCATTAGAATAATTTATTTCCAAAAACCCTTTCTCTTTAATAAAAGTTTCTTTTACTAACTCTAGTTTTTTTTCCAAAATTTATAAGGCTATCATTTCTTTTCTTCTAAGCAGTCACAAAAGTGGTGGCTAAATATGTTACTAAATTATTTTCTACATCTAACCAAAATTTTACTTTTATTTTCTTCATTTTACTTAATAAGCCTATTTGGGCGTAAGTTAAATTTTTTTTAATAAAGTTTCTTTGAGATGAAATCTTCCAAATAAATACTAATTCATTTAATTAATGTAGTTATTTTATTTCTTTTTAAGAAAAATAACATTACTTTTGTAAATTGGTAAAAAGAGACCTTTTAAACTATCTGATCGGTTATTTTTTCGAGATATGCGATATTCCTAAAACGACTTCAGCGATGTATGAACGGTAAATTAAATTTCTAATGGCGGGGATTACCGGGAAATTAAATTACAAATTACATAATATCACCACAGATTAAATTAATTAATACAACCATATCGAATGAAACCGAGCCCGCCTAAATGGTAAATTTTCTAAATCTCTTTTTGTTGGTCCGATCGCAATAAATCCTTTTGAATTTGTGAACATTGAGTTAAGCCAATTAAAATTTTAAAATACTAGTAAATTCAAAAACGTAACTTTTTAGTCGTCGATTACGAAAAATTTTACGGTTTAAGATCCGACCGTTGGATCGCAATGAAATTCAAAACAGAGATCCTTGAACACACGAACAACAATATAGGGCAACCAAAATCTAAATCAAATGAGGTAGGGGCCCCCTTTACCTCATGTTAAGGTCGCTGCCCATAGAAAGAATTTGGAGGTTTTGTCAAAAGCTTCGTCGATCGCGCTCCTAACATCCTCCGATCGTCGTCTAAGCCTCTAATCCTTAGAAAAATTCATGCATGAAATTCTTAAGTCATTAAAGGTCATGGACAGCTAAGGGAAATCATAAACAACCATGGAGTTGATTTAGTTTAAGAGGATCTTTTACCGATAGTTTGCCGTTTACTTCAACCCTTTCGCCGTTCGTCGCTGATTGTCACCGATCGTCCCCAATCCTAAGGAAAATCGACATGCACACCAAAAGGGACAAGGAGTCATGGTTTTGGGCTTCTATAATAGCAATAAAAGAGCTCAAAACATATACATGTAAGTGAAGAAACTTAAAGGAAAGGAGAACAAGAATTTTGAGAACCTAGAAATTCAGGCACCTACCTTACTTTGGCAAGGAGAATCCATGGTTTGGAGACTAAGACATAGGAGCCAAGTTGAGTTTTCTTGAAGATCCAAAGCTTGGGAGAAAGTGGAAGAAGTTAGTTGAGTAGTCAAGAATGGCCACGGGTTGGAGGAAAGAAAAAGAGGAGGAAGGATTTTGTAGTGGTGGATGGTGGTAGCTCTTGGTGTGGCCATGACTTTTATGGCCTGGGATGGTTGTTGTGGTGGCTGATTTGAGCTTAGAAGGGAGAGAAAATGGAAAGGGGAGGGAGAAGAGTTAATGCTGTGAACCACCAAGAAGGAAAATGGAAAGGAGTTAGAAGAAATGATGGTAATTTCGAGTGGTTTGATGTGGGTTTAGTTTGCATGTGTTCTAATTAGTAGGATTAGGAGGTGAAGAGGCTGAGTGGAGAAGGGTGGCTTGGTGGTGACACCTCTTAGGGAAGGTGGCAAGAGGTGGTGATGCATGGTAGAGGTGTTTTCTTGGAGCTACAAGTGTCTCTTGGGTGGAGAGGGTTAATTAGCCAAGGTTTCATGGATAAGCTGAGGTGTCCAGCTTCTGAGTGTCACTTTGTACGTGGGTTTAAGGGTCCTTGTGGGCCAAATTTCAAAATAGGCCAAACATAAAAGTTTTAGATTTTTTTGTTTTCTTTACTTTGGTATATGGCACAAAAATATTAATTAATAAATGAGGGAGTTATGGCTCAAATACGAAAGTAGTGTAGGGTTGTGATGGGATTATTGTTTCATGCAATGATTAATTTTTTGGGCAAAATGGGTGAGGATTTAGGCTTTGTGTTCTTCATCAAAGTTATAGGGACTTACGTTAAGAAAATATTTATATAAGAATCATTCAATTTCATGATCATACGAGGGAGATACATGAAAAATACTTAACATAGTGCAAGCTATCATTAGGAAAACATGAATCAGTGTAGTATTTAAACTTCTGGGATTTAGGGATTACGAATTAGCTTTTAAGACCATTATGAAGTTTGTATATCTTTCTTTCTTCTTTAATTTGATATATCATTTGCCATGATCCAAGTTTGGTAGCCCGAGATATACCCGATTTACGACGAGGTGCTCCAAAAGCTTCCCGGATCATCTAGGGTCTTAGAAATAAATTCACCATAAATTTTCGTTTGGGAATTTGATTTCGTACCCTTCATGAACATTGCAGATCTCTTTGATATGGATTCATATAAAAAAGAACGAAGTGATTTAAGCATCGGACAAAAGAGACATATGAATTTTATCGAAGGCTGCCAGCATAACGATGAAACAGCCAATGGGTCACAAAAATTTATTAAACTGTATTGATCTAGAGGGATTTAGCCTTCGATATCCGCACAGAAAACATAGATAATTTTGTTACAGAGATTTTGACACCAATGTTGTGTGAATTGAAGGTCTATTTGAGAAAGTTATGAATTTTTTCTGAACTATGCGTAGAGAAAAACGTCCAAACATTGGAATTTTGAGGTGAACACACTAATTTTTTGATTTTGGGGTTGATAGAGTGAGAATCAGAGTTTGGGGCTAGAAACAGAGGTTGAAGATCTTTTCAAAACAAAGAGATTGAGACCAAAATTGTCCCATTCCATGTTCATATGCAAAATTTGGGTCTAAAACACTTAAGATATGCAGGTCGAGTCTTAAAACAACTTTTGAGGAAATCATTTTATGGAAAAACGAGGATGATAGATTCTGAACCGGGCTTCGGCCTCTTCAGGAAAAGTTCCTAACACATCGAAATGAGTCACCAACGATTATTCGTGCCACCATCAGATATCCCAAGGTATATAAATGGTCAAACGTAGGAGACGCTAAGGGTTATGATTTGGCCAGTTAGGCTAAACCAGATACCCTTGATTCTTCCCAAAATGATTCTATTAGGACTAGTTTCCCTACTGGAGTCTCAGGTCAAACAGTTAAAGTCTGACTTCAAGCTGAGTCCCATAGTTCAAATCTGAAGAACCGGGTGACATTTATTATTGAAATATTAATTAATTTCTTAACTAAACTTT
The DNA here is from genome assembly GCA_037962975.1 of Clitoria ternatea. Classification (NCBI taxonomy): domain Eukaryota; kingdom Viridiplantae; phylum Streptophyta; class Magnoliopsida; order Fabales; family Fabaceae; genus Clitoria; species Clitoria ternatea. Next base: position 151,641,005 of record CM075670.1, read on the forward strand.
ATTATAAATAAACCTTCATGTCTTAAACTTATTATTCATGATGTTAGTCCTCAAAATAATTGTTATCTAATCATTCCATTTAATCTTTATTAATGAAAATTATTAATAATAAAGTCTATTAACTAATTAATAATGTATTATCTACTAATCACTTTTATTGAAGGGCTTAATTAACATCTTATGGAATCTTGGGCTCAAATAATCATCTAACCTTAGAATCTAACTTGAGACTTAAATAAATCTAAACATTCTAAATCTGTTATAGCCAAAATTAACAGGTAATTGACTATTGTCGTCTATAAATTACCAAGACTAAACATCATTCATAAATTATCTAGCTTTAATAACAAAAATATATTCATGAATATAGATACTTCAGTAATAATTCAAACATTAAATCAAACACATTTATTCCTTTATCTAAATTGCCATCACAAGTTCCTCTAGGGGTCACCATTTTACATGACCTCCTTTATTCACTCATCTTCGTTTAACTGAACTATCCTCTACTCACATTCTCTCAAATCTTACTTTCTCACATTCTCACGATGATCTAGGGATCAGGCCTAAGCCTCACTCTCCTAAAATACTTAACAAGGTACTCTCAGGGGTCCTAAGAGCTTGGGTTCCTATTCCAGAAAATCAGGGTTGTTATAGTACACTTTCTTTGTTTAAGTTCATCTTTATGGGTGAGACACCCCACATTAGTTATGTAACTTGGGTGAGGTATCCTAGGGGTTAAGTCTAGGGTGAGGCATCCCTTGAATGATTGAAGGCTCCACATAAGGGTGGGGTATCCCAGAAGTGTTAGAGTGATATGTTGTTGTAACTTATGACAGTTATAGTGGAACTCTTAAGGGTTTCTTGAGAAACTGGACGTAAGCAAGTGGTTAGTCAAACCAGTATAAAAACCAAGTTTGCATTACCTCTGCTTATTTATTCATTTCTGCTTTGAATCTTTGATTATTGTTTAATAAGTTTTAATAAGAGATAATCATTAGTGATAAGTTTCAATAACTCAATTCACCCCCTCTTGAGTTTATTAGAGGCCACTTAGGTAAAACACAACCTCTACCTAAACACCACCACCTTCAGCATCTTCCACCTAAACTCCATTACCCTCAATAGGCTCCCTCTAATTACAAACTGATGATTCTGGGCCAATCAACTCCAAAATAATTTTAGGAACCTCTATAGGATGTATAATGTACAACTGCACTTTCCCTTAAGAATGTGATACCCTTGCCATCTCCATACAACCTTGATCATCTTGTAACAACTTTAATCCAATATGAAACTCCTTTCCCTCTATTTTGCACCATAACTTCTTGATATTTACGTAACCCATTTCCTTCAATATTCCACTAACCTCAAAATAAGTCCACCTATCCTTGTATATATCCCATTCAAATACTTCTACATTATATGTCACCTTCTTTCTATTTTTAATGACAAAGGTTCCCCCATGGAAAATCTCTAGCTTAAATAAAAAATTCATTACTACCTTAACTCGTGAACACCACAAAATGAAACCTTAAAATATAAGAATAAATTCAATTAAACAAAATTATCTCAACTTGAACTTGGAAAATATACCTCAACATCACAAATACATTCAGTTACCCTTGTTTTTCAAGCAAACCCAACCCCAACGACAAAATAAAGCATTATATGAACAAAAAATACCTCAAAAAGCTAGTTGTGATTATGACCACTACAAAAAAAATATCATGTAGACACGATAAAAACCCGTCACTAAAGAGGATAAATCTGTCACTAAATGGTATCAGCGACGGCTTCAGCCACGACAAACCTCTGTCACTAAAAGCCTGGTCACTAAATGCCTGGTCGCTAAACCATCAACGATGACAAAAGACAGCCGTCGTAGAGTTTGTGACGGGAATCCAACGTCGTTGAAGGGTGACAAAGTGTTGGTACCCTTTGTCATCATTTCCATTGTTGTTTCAGTCCCAAAATAGTGACATAAATAAAGTGGTAGCTGTCAAATTGAAGTACTTTTGTCGCTGATGTTGCTGATGTTGTCGCTAACACATAGCTGAACTAGCGACGATAGAGTTTATGTAGATAAATGGTTGACGGGCCACCATCCCTACAACAGTCGTTACAAGGAACCCAAATCAGGGATGGTATAATGTCTGTAGCTAAATGATTGACGGGTCACCGCCGCTAAAGCAGTCGTGATAAGTCTTGAAAAGACTTAATTATTCTACCTTTTATTTGACTTAACCTCTACTTTTGTCGCTGATGTTGCTGATGTCGTCGCTAACACATAGCTGAACTAGCGACGATAGAGTTTATGTAGATAAATGGTTGACGGGCCACCATCCCTACAACAGTCGTTACAAGGAACCCAAATCAGGGATGGTATAATGTCCATAGCTAAATGATTGCGGGTCACCGCCGCTAAGGCAGTCGTGATAAGTCTTAAAAAGACTTAATTATTCTACCTTTTATTTGACTTAACCTCTACTTTTGTCGCTGATGTTGCTGATGTCGTCGCTAACACATAGCTGAACTAGCGACGATAGAGTTTATGTAGATAAATGGTTGACGGGCCACCATCCCTACAACAGTCGTTACAAGGAACCCAAATCAGGGATGGTATAATGTCCGTAGCTAAATGATTGATGGGTCACCGCCGCTAAGGCAGTCGCTACAAGGAACCCAAATCAGCGACGATATAAAGCCCGTAGCTAAATTGGTTGATGGCTTACTGTCACTATTACGGTCATTATGGTGTTCCTAGTTTAGCGACGACGGAGTTCCGTTGCTAATAGTAAAAACTGATCTTTTTATAATATTATTTTGGTAAAAATTATAGAATATATTTTATAAAGTTGAATTAAATATTTTGATATAAAAAATTATATATGATTTTTTATGATAATACTTTTATTATTTATCCAATTCTTAATATAGGCTTGTGAAAACTAGAATGAGATAAAAAGAAATAAAAATAATCAGTAAAAAAATGAGATAAAAAAATAAGAATAATCCAAAAATGATGTATAACTTTAACAATAAAAAATAAATACAAAAATGCGTAACAATAAAAGAAATAAATACAAAAATGTAGCATGAAATCAGTCCTTAATTGTTAGGGGGATACTGGGGTGGTGGGGGCAGCTGGGAAGCAAAGGCTAGGGTGACTTGAGTCCTAAAAGACCCTATCAACTGGCAGAGTAGAGCCTCTTGCTACGCTAACTGCCTACGAGTCTCCTCTTAATCAACTTCAGCTCATGGGCGGTCCTCCTAAGCTTACTGGCAGTCTACCTCAGCTCGCTCCTCCGCCAGCTGCCTAGCTCATTTTTCAAGTTTTGAATAACCTGAGCAACATCTGCTAGCAACATTGAGGAAGAGGTAGGGGCTTTCCCTGTCCTGGCAATCTGGGTCCCAATCCCACCAAGGCCAAACACCCTCTCTTTCTTGTTGACACCTCTGACGGCCTCTAAATAGATGACATTATCATTAGTAGAAGAAAGGGTGGGAGGTGCCTCCCCATCAGGTGTTTGGGTCATCGGCTCAGCCTCCTTCTGAGCTTGCATGCATAGTATGTCTCCTACATATGTAAAAGATAAATCAAACAAGTTAGTAATTTTACTTGTAAATCAGTGAAAAATCTCTAAACATTTGTAAGTTTAAATAAAGTACCGTCATGTCGATGGTTTTTTGGTTAACCTAGTCACTAGCCTTGTTCTTCTTGGTGATTTGAATCACCTCGAACAGCAAAGGCTCGCGACGCTCTTTCTACTCCTGCAATTCACAACATATTAAAATTGTTAGTGAAAAAGCTTTGAAGCCATTATATTAATAAACATATTTAACAAAGTGTACTTATAAATCTTTTTTTATGCTCAACAACTGAGATGGAATCCCTAGTATAGATGGAGACTCCGACATCAGCCTGTCTGTTTGACTTGTTCCTAGTGCTGGCCTACTGGAACTTGGCATCTCCCCACTTCTGAAGCATCTCCTCCCAATAGGGCTCTAGGATCCAGCGGGGGTGCTCATTCTTCACCCTCATCTTCCAAAGGGTATCCTTGATGATTTTTTATGTCTTTATGGTAAAGATCCTCCTAATCTCATTAGTCATACCTTCCTGCAACCGATAGTCACACTGTAAATTAAAATACAATTCAAAATTAAAAAATAAGTGTATACACATATAACTAAACTTGATGTAGATTTAAAGGTTGGCAAATTGATCATACGCGATTACTTATTTTGATATCCATACAGGAAAACAAGATGAAACTTCATAATAAAAATAGATATATTCAACATCCTTGTAGTGGTTTATATGATTTATTATTAACAATATGGTATTCAAATTATGAAGCATAAAACAAATATCTGTAACACCCCGACCCGAAGATAGGGGTAAATTTTTCAAGATTTGAATTAATTATAAGTAGAAGAAATTCAATATATATAATGTCGAGTAATTACCCCAGATCAATGAATAACCGATTTAATATATGAAGATATGAGAAGGGTATCAGAGTACACCTCGGACGACCGGACTTGAGGCCGTCACAAGGGAAAAGCGGAAGATAAAATTAATTTACTAGTTGTTAAAGTATATACTAAAAAGAATGATAGATGCCTCATCGATTTGTTAAACAACAGAAATATATTTTCATAATAATAATATCATTCATACATCATCAAGGTCATTAATGAAAATTAGCCATACACTTCCGGTCTAATTTTCCTACATGACCTCCAAAATCAACCATCATCAAATTAATTTCAAAATAAGTATATACACACCATATGCTATACAAGACAAATACATAAATGCCAGCCAAGGCTCACCCATATTCCTTTCATATTTACCTTCACCAGTCCTCGACCTCCAAAAGAGTAGGGTTTTACATCATACCTACATCAAACTTAAAAATGGCAACTAGGAGGTGAGTAACATAATCCAAATGTACCAAAGTCATACATTATGATGATATTTATACATGTGTGCTTTACATTCATTTTTCAAGAAAACATCACAAGTTTCATACACATGATACATCATTCTATCTCAGCACATTACATGTCCAAATAAGTATATTCACAAGGCAATATCATATATAATATATCCTTAACATTCTCAATAATCATCACACTTTTAATATTAGTACATCGGCTTACTTTCTCTCTACTTAACAATCATCCATCGCCACCACGGTTATCAACTAGGCATATCTCTGGCTATATGAAAATGCTCTTAAAGCTAATGCATATACACAATGGAATCATTTTCAAATGTGGATCCGACTATGGGACACAACAACATATCAAGCGTGGGTCAAGCATAGGTGTGCTACTATGCCCCTACTACAGTAGTAAAATGTGTACACATATATCTCAATTCATGCATGCTTACAACATCATACTTTTACTGGTACCAAACCGCTCTCGCCTATCTATAGCACTAGTCACCCAGTGACTGCGAATCATCAATCATGGCCTTACTTGCCAAAGTGCTACGGGCCTCCCCCGAACACACATCAAGGGAGCCGTGCCCCGTCGGACACCGAGGTAAACTACTCATCACAGAGCCGCCCTCCCACAGGGCCTGCCACATAGGGTGCCTCATTACCAAACTAAAGGAAGCTTCGTGATTCCCCGAATCACTAGGGAGCAATAACAGTATACCTGTGCACTCGGCCGCCCTTCCACTGGGCCTGCCTATTGGAACCCCTAACATTCCATATAAACAGCGAATAATATGCCATGGATGCAAATGCCAATCAATGCACTCTCACACTGTGTATCCTAAATGCCACTTGATCAATCATCCGTTCACAACTACCACTTAGTGGATTTCAATATTCTCAACCTTTACCAATTCTCATTGGAATTCATACACATCGATAGTTAGTGGCAATCATATTTATCAATTCACATATACACATTTGGGGTATTTCAAATCACTAATTTCAATTCAAAACATGGTCTCAAACCATCATAACATATTGCATCAACATATTCAACATAATATCAGATCTGGTCTCGATTCTGGTACCAAAGTACAAATATCACTTTATCCGTCCTGTATGCAATACAGACTCAGCAAGTAAAACTTCAGACATCAAGATCGGTCTCCTCTCATTTGGATACCAGGTAGTCATACCGGATACATACAGCACCGATCTAAAACCTTAGTCATCTATTGACTCTCATGGCTGGTCCCACATCGGATTGTTGACTCCGGCCTAGACCAGTTTAATAACACATTCGTCATCCCAAATACATGCCACATAACATCAATCATTCTAAATGCACTCAAATCATGAAATCACTACATTATCCATACAAGCAATCATTAAGCACAATCATATACACATATTTTCACATCATCAATGGATGAAATCATGCATTTAGAATAGTTATCCCCTCCTACCTCAAGAGAAGTAGTAATCACCGTGGTCGGATGGTTCCGCCTCATCGATGGGTTTATTTCCTACATCACAATATTTCACACAATTATTTTCTATTCAACCACCTCGGCTTAACGTTCATATTCATTTACTCGATGTTTTCCAGCATCTTAACTCTCAGTCCCATTTATTTCATTCATTCCACCACAACCACCACGGTTTAGGCGTCTACATTTACTATTATGCACATTTAATGCCAAACCCATTAACAGGGTCCCACATTAATGGTTCCCAACAACCATTAAGCTTCATTAATGGTCATTCACCATTAATAACTTCATTTCACCTTACCAATAACAATTATTTAACACAATAATTGCTTCTCTACTCATATTTTGCATTTCCTTAAATCATAGGGTTCACTAGTGAAAAAATTGGATATAACAACAGGATATATTCACGGGTGAAGTGGATCAGTGATAAAAACATGCGCGGTGGCATTTTTGAAATTATAAGGTAAACGATATAATCAGGGAAAACTATATATCCACGGTTAACATCATAACCGTGTTCGTACCCATTAATATATATTCACGGTTGAGGAGTCAACCGTGGATATATAGCACCTGAAATATATATCCACGGTTGTCTACATAACCGTAAGTATATATTCATGGGTATGATCAGGGTTATGATGTTAACCGTGGATATATATTGATGTCTACAATCACGGTTGCATTTCCAACCGTGGATATGTAATTCAGGTTTTAGGGTTTAATCATTGGGTACTGTATGTCCACAGTTGTTTGTATAACTGTGATTATAGATTTAAGGCTAAATACACCTTTTGGTCCCTTATGTCTTAAGTTTTTTCTAAATTGGTCCCCTATATTTTTTTTTAATTCAAATTGGTCCCCGAACTTTTTAAAAACGTGTCAATTTGGTCCTTCTGTTAGAAAATCACTAACGTCGTTTGCTAACATGGCATATCTGGACACGTGTCCAAATCTTATTAGCACACGTGTCATCATTAGAATATAGGACACATGTCAGATTTTGATTGAGTGATGCTTAAATTCAAAATTAAAAGAAATGGCACTTGTTGGGAGTTAAACCCAAGACCTTACACTCACACACCAAATGCATTACCACTAGGCTACATGTGACTTTCATATTAAATATGACAATATTTGTACATAAAGCTAACATTTCAATATCTTCTAAATATATATTTAATTATTTTTGATAAAATATCTAAAAATATATTTAGTTTAGTTATTCTTAAAAAAAATATACTTAATTTTATTATTATAAATAAATATTATTTAAAATTTATTTAATTTTATTATTTTTAAATATAAATTTAATTATTTTTGATAAAATATTTAAAATATAAACTTAGTTAAATATAAATTTATTAATAATAATTAAATTAAATATATTTTATTAATAATAATTAAACTAAATATATTTTTAAATATTTTATCTAAAATAATTAAATTAAATATATTTTTAAATATTATATTAATAATATATTTAAACTATATATTTTTTAATATTTAATTAAATTATTTTTGATAAAATATCTAAAATATATTTAGTTTAATTATTATTAATAAAATATATTTAATTTAATTATTATAAATTAATACTATTTAAAAATATATTTAATTTTATTATTTTAAATATAAATTTAATTATTTTTGATAAAATATTTAAAATATGAATTTAGATAAATATAAATTTATTAATAATAATTAAATTAAATTTATTTTTAAATATTTTATTAATAATATATTTAAACTACATATTTTTTAATATTTAATTTAATTATTTTTGCTAAAATATTTAAAAATATATTTTAAATTCAATATAATTTTAAATAATATTTTAATAATAATAATTAGATTAAATATATTTTATTAATAATGATTAAATGACATATACTTTTAAATATTTTATCAAAAATAAATAAATTTATATTTAAAAATAGTTAAATTAAATATATTTTTATATAATATTTTACTACTAAATAAATTTATTTGTATATAATATTTTATTTCTAATAATTATAAATAAATATTATTTAAAAATATATTTAATTTTATTATTTTTAAATATAAATTTAATTACTTTTGATAAAATATTTAAAATATAAATTTATTTAAATATAAATTTATTAATAATAATTAAATTAAAAATATTTTATTAATAATAACTAAACTAAATATATATTTAAATATTTTATCAAAAATATTTAGTTTAATTATTATTAATAAAATATATTTAATTTAATTATTATTAATAAATTTATAATTAATTAAATTTATATTTTAAATATTTTATCAAAAATAATTAAATTTATATTTAAAAATAATAAAATTAAATATATTTTTTAATAATATTTATTTATAATAATAAAATTAAAGATATATTTTTAATAATAACTAAATTAAATATATTTTTAGATATTTTATCAAAAATAATTAAATATATATGTAGAAGATATTGTAATGTTAGCTTTATGTACAAATATTATCATATATAATATGAAAGTCACATGTAGCCTAGTGGTAATGCATTTGGTGTGTGAGTGTAAGGTCTTGGGTTTAACTCCCAGCAAGTGTCATTTCTTTTAATTTCGAATTTAAGCATCACCCATTCAAAATTTGACATATGTCCTATATTCTAATGATGACACGTGTGCTAATAAGATTTGGACACGTGTCCAGACATGCCATGTTAGCAAACGGCGTTAGTGATTTTCTAACAGAAGGACCAAATTGACACGTTTTTAAAAAGTTCGGGGACCAATTTGAATTAAAAAAATATAGGGGACCAATTTAGAAAAAACTTAAGACATAAGGGACCAAAAGGTGTATTTAGCCTAGATTTAATATATATCCACGGTTTTGGTCTTAACCGTGGTGATAGAGTTAACATTTATCCACGGTTGTTTGTTAAACCGTGAATATATGTGTAATATATTCACGGTACCGTGAATATACATATTTTCTAAAACTTCAAAAGTCACGCCTCTAGGCTTTTTCTCCTTCTCCTTCTTTCGCGCTAGTCTTCCACTGCTTGTCCTCGACCTCTCTGTGCTTGCTTTCGTTTTCTTGTTGGTTTTGTTCCCCATTTTTCCTCTTCTTGTCATCGTCCCATTCAGGTAAGTGTTATCTGCCTCTATCTTTTTCCCTATATGCTACATTGTGCCTTTGTCATGACGTTGTCTTTTTCTGTTTGGCTGTGCAGAGCACATACATTGGTGGTGCGTCGTGCCCTTCTCTGTTCACCGTTGGCATACAACCATCTTCGTTGTTTCTTCATTCAGGTCTTCATTCAGGTAGGTCTCTCTGTTCCCTGAACCCCCAATATTGTCGTATATTACGTGCTGTCATTGTATGTATAACTCACTCCCAAACGTTAGTTCAAGAAAGAGACTACCATAAGTCTTACTTGGCTTATATTCCTAGCCAACGTGGGATATCATAAGATTCTTAACACAATCCTCACACTTCTTATGTATAAATTTTGTATGATTATTTTGTATGATTCCACTGCTACAATTAATTAAAAAGGAAAATCAATAGAATTTTTAAGAAGAAAAACATCTGCACACAATGTGAATAGAACAAATTAGAGTATTAGACTATTCTTGTTAAGTGAAAATATAATCGGTAAATATCATTGTATTCTACATGCTGTTGTTCATTACCTACAACGGATAATAAAGTGTTGGAAGATGCAGAACTAGCTGAAGGCAGGTCAATTTTATTGGAATAGGAATATGATGTTATAACTATCACGCCACAAAAATGACCACTTATAGATCTAAGAGATGGAATTCAATCTGGTGGATGGGTAATGGTTTATTGTGCATCAGGATTAACTTACAGAAATGAACCTGTAGTCCTCGTACATGATAAAAAATGCTTTAAAAATCAGGATAGTGTGCAATAATCATGAGCCTTTGAGCAATAGCTCAAGAATTAACAAATTCTGAGATTCTGACATGGTGAGGTTCTAAGGTAAATGACTTTTGAGATTTTAAGGTTATTAAAATTCCAAGATTCTGACATGCAGGTTCTAATCTACTAATAAGTTAAACAATTCCATTTATACTTAACTTATATTAAATATTGTTTTTGGTCATTATCATTAAATTATTGTTAATGCTAACTTAGTTAATAAAAATCAAATAAAAATAGGAAAATGGTAAAAAAATAGTGTTTTTGTCACATTCCAACTTCTAGCACCAGTTTTTATTTTTATTTTTTGTTCACATTCCAATACAAAATAAAAGTTGAAAAATGTCATAAATCAACACCATATCCATAATCCATAAAATAAAAGTTCAAACTTCAAAAGTCTCATAATCCATAATCCATCATCCAACACCATAGTTCTACTTGAAAATAACACAAATTAAAAATATCGTACTAATTACTAAATAAAATTCCAAACTTTAAAAGTCTTATAATCCAACAACATAATCTATAATGCATAATCTATAATCCATAATTCATAATCCATAATCCTACACCATAGTTGTACTTCAAAATAACACAAATTAAAAACATCATACTAATTTTGGAGAAAAGTTAAGTAAATTATTACATATTTTTAAGTATATTTTTAATCAAAAATTAACATTTCACTGTACAGTATATAATTTTATTTTTGTTACTGTCTGTTGCTCATATAATGTTATTTTTGTTGCTGTTGTATGTGTGTGGTTTTCATTGTTGCAAACTCGTAGGCTCATACTAGTTAACTAGTATGAAAGTTGCTTAGTGAACCGTAGTTTCCCGTTTGAGATTCGACACAAATGGTTATTAAATTAATTAATTTCATCGTTTGTGTTGAATCTTGAATTGTCTGTTTAGACAGTTTGGGATGAACAATTATTTTTTATACGTCATTATTAGTATGTACAAGTTAGGAGTTATTTTAAAATTTGATAAACTTTCGGTAACTTGCATTTTGTGTTTTTCTCTGGGCGCATATTTGGTTGTGGTTGAATTTGATTTGACCACTCTTATTTTTTGTACTTAGAGACCAATACGAAATGCTGCTGAAATTTTATCAAATTTTAAAATAACTCCTAACCTGTATATATGAATGATGTATAAAAACAATTGTCATCCTGAATGGGTATAGGACCACCACCTTTGTAGAAAAAGTAAGATTGATCATAGCACCTTGTAAACAGTTGGTATGGATCGAAGTTGGATAACTGTATCACGCCTAAGTCTAGAGTACGCGGGGGGAGTTGAATCATTTATAGAATTCATAGCGAGGAATGCAGTGGAGGTGAATGGAAAGTATTTTTGCCCTTGTATTAAATGCTTGAACCTGCGTCAGGTAGACTTGGAAGAGGTACAAGAACATCTACTGTGTGACGGTTTTCTGTGTAGTTATACGCGTTGGATATGGCATGGTGAAGATGTGGTGGTGCCAAGTAACAGCTCTCAAACTAAAAATTGAAGCTTGATGCATGACACCGATGTCGACATGGATGACCGAATCGAGGATATGATCCGTGATGTGGGGGTAGAAGGTTTTAAGAAAGCTCATGTATATACAACTCTGTGTGAGGACTCTGAGCAGCCGTTGTATCCAAACTGTGTCAATTTCACGAGGTTATCAGCAGTTTTACGATTGTTTAATTTGAAGGCCATAAACGGGTGGACGGATAAAAGTTTCACTGACTTACTGAAGTTGTTGAAAGAAATGCTCCCAGCTGGAAACACCTTGCCGAATTGTAACTATGAGGCCAAAAAGGTGTTGTGTCTTATGGGTTTAGAGTATGAGAAAATACATGCATGCACAAATGATTGTGTATTATTCCGGGGTGAGTTAGAAATGTTGCATCGATGTCCTAGGTGTGGGGTGTCATGGTATAAGAAGAAAGAGGCGGATTCTGATGAGGTATGCACTAAAGGGTATCCTGCAAAGGTGTTGTGGTATCTGCCTATAGTTCCAAGACTAAAGCGTCTGTTTGCCAATGCAGATGATGTAAAACTTATGAGATGGCATGCTGATGAAAGGATTGTTGACGGACTACTTAGGCATCCGGCCGATGGATCACAATGGAAGAAAATGGATACAATTTTTCTGGAATTTGCCCATGAACCAAGAAATGTTAGGCTTGCACTAGCCACAAACGACATGAACCCGTTTGGGAACCTGAGCACAAACCATAGTTCGTGGCCTGTTTTGTTATTTGTTTACAACTTACCACCATGGTTGTGCATGAAGTGGAAATATGTCATGTTATCCATGATGATTTCTAGTCCACGACAACCGGGAAACGACATTGATGTATATTTAACTCCATTGGTTGAAGACCTCAAAAGGTTGTGGGAAGACGGGGTTGATGTGTTTGACGGGTTTATCGGGTAGTCATTCAAATTACGTGCCATGCTATTTTGCACGATCAATGACTTTCCAGCGTATGGTAACTTATCCGGGTACAGCGTGAAGGGTCATAAAGCTTGTCTAGTATGTGAGGATGGGACTAGTTCTGTGCGGTTGCATCATGGTAGGAAAAATATTTATCTTCGACATCGAAGGTTTCTTAAAGTGAATCATCCATTTTGGAGGTTGAAGAAGTCATTTAACAGTGCCCAAGATTTTGAAATGGCTCCTCCACCACTATCTGGTCGCCAGACATATGAAAAGGTAAAAGACGTCAACATGTAGTTTGGTAAGTGTGAAAAACAGCACCCAACACAAAACAACTGGAAGAAAAAGTCAGTGGTTTTTGACCTGCCATATTGGAGGGAACTTGATGTAAGACACTGCATTGATGTAATGCATGTGGAGAAAAATGTGTGCGACAGTTTGGTTGGTACACTCTTAAACATACCCGGGAAGACTAAGGATGGCCTAAACTCGTGTATAGACTTGGAGTTGATGGGTATACGTTAGGATTTGCATCCACAATCAAAGGGAAAAAGAACATATTTGCCCCCAGCATGTCATACGTTGTCCAGAAAAGAAAACCAAAGTCTGTGTGAATCGTTACGAAGTGTGAAAGTTCCATCCGGTTATGGCTCCAACATCAACTCTTGTGTTTCCATAAAAGATTTAAAGTTAGTTGGGTTGAAGTCTCACGATTGTCACACGTTGATGCAACAGTTTCTGCCTATCGCCATTCGTGACATTCTTCCTAAAAATATGAGAAATGTCATAACAAGGTTGTGTATGTTTTTCAATGCCATATGTTGCAAGGTAATCATGCCCGGCGAATTGGATGTGTTGGAACAGGAAGCATCACTTATATTATGTCAGCTTGAAATGTATTTCCCGCCCTCTTTTTTTGACATAATGGTCCACTTAATCATCCATTTGGTGAGAGAGGTCCATTTGTGTGGTCCAGTGTTCTTACGGTGGATGTATCCCGTTGAGCGATATATAAAGATATTGAAAGGGTATATGAAGAACCAACGTCCTCCCGAAGCTTCAATTATGGAAAGATATATTGCAGAGGAAGCAATTGAGTTTTGTACTGAATATATGTCACATGCGGCAAGCATTGGTATTCCAACGACTCGTCATGAAGGGAGATTGGATGTGAAAGGAACGATTAGAAAAAATGAAGAGCATGCCACGTGATGATGTCCTTCAGACACACTTGTATATTTTAAACAACACAGACGACGTGCAACCGTATCTAGCTGCTCACAAGGAGCTAGTCAAGAAAACCAACCCTAAAATGACTGAAAAGTGGTTGTTGAATGAACACAACAAGAGTTTCATACAGTGGTTCCAAAAGACCGTTCTGAAAGATGCATCTATATCCTCGACATTACATCGACTGGCACAGGGCTCGAACTTTGATGTCCTTACCTTTTGTGGGTATGACATAAACAACTATTCGTTTTGTACAAGGACACAGGATGAAAAGAGTACAAATCAAAACAGTGGAGTGATGGTTGTGGCTTAGTCAATGCATTTCTCAACTTTAAAGGACAACAACCCTGTGATGGCTGAGTCATGTTACTTTGGTGTGATTGAAGATATATGGGAAGTCGATTACGGTCCCTTCACCGTTCCTGTGTTTAAATGCAAATGGGTTGACAATAAGAACGGTGTCAAAACTGATGATTTAGGAGTTACATTGGTGGACCTCAACAAGATAGGGCATAAGGACGAACCATTCATAATGGCAACGCAGGTGAAGCAAGTTTTTTATGTTGCTGACCTAGCTGACAAACAGTGGTCAATTGTTATCCAAGGTAGACACATTGGAGACCCCAATCTTGATATTGTGGAAATTCCATCGACCACAACACGTATTCCAATATCTATCATGGAACATGACATAGATGATGTAGTTGCCAATCGTCATGACCACCATGAAGGCTTGTGGGTAAATATTTCATCTTCATAGGGTATTAATCATGTTAATGAATCATTGAATTACATGTTATATTAATTATTCATTGTATTAAATGTTATATGAAATATTTGACAGTTATGTTTCCTTGTTTGGACAGATACTCATGGCTAATCAGGATGGACGATCTAGGTATGACTCACAGGCTACTGATTCCTCTACTCAGAAGAGTAGAGGTGTTACCCGGATGCCAGACATTTCACTTAGGCGAAACCGGGGCGAGAGGTTACCTGTTGACATGGATGTCAACACTGGTAGATTTAGAGGACCAAATGCCGTGAAGTTTAGCAGTTATTTGGGAGTCGTGGCTCGGTCGAAGGTGTCAATCATTATCCCCGACTGGGATAATGTCGAGGAGGTGGTGAAGAACCAGCTATGGAGTGATATTCTGGTAACTTAGGTATTATTTAAGTTTTATTTTAGTGTATTATTTCATGTAATTCATAATAAGGACTCCTTTATGGACTAACTTCTTTCATGTAGGATTCTTTTGACATACCATCACATGACATAGCGAGGAGGAAGATCCTCAGTATTATGGCTGAGCGATGGAGGTCGTTTAAATCGATACTCACTAGGAGGTATATTTGGACTTTAAATTCTTAATCAACGCTTTGCCAAATTGTACCAATCCTTAGTTTAAATATACCTAAATTATAGGTATGTATTTGGGGAGGACCGAGGACAGTTCCCTGGAGAGAAATATCCATTCATTGATCAGGAGACTTGGGATGCTTTTGTTGCATCTAGGTATTCTGACCAGTTTCAGGTACATTGGTTTTTAAATGATTAAATTATGTATAATTTAAATGGCTAACTCTGAATATTTGTCTTTCTTGTTGTAGGCGGTCAGAAAGAAAGCCTGGGACATTAGGAAGCTGAATGACTGCCCCCACACACTGTCACGTGGGGGTTACCCTAGGTTGGAGGAGCGGCTGGCCCAGGAGAGGCTGAGTCAGTGTCAGACTAGTCAGCCTGACACTGGTATTATGGATCCCCCTTCCCCACCTACACGCCAAGACAAATGGAAGCGGGCCAGGATCAAGAAGAGTGGAGAATACACTTCCTCACAAGCTTAGGAGGTCGCCTCACGGATACTAAGTATTCCCCTTGTATCAGTGTATGTTTTTTGGTTTACGTGAAGGAAATGAATACTAACTTGTTTGGTTTCAGGATTCCTTAGTTGAGCAATCAACCCAAGGGTCTTTCGTAGCCCATGGTAGGCAGGATATTTTGACTACCGCCATCGGCAGGCCAGAGCACCCTGGAAGAGTGCGTGTTGTTGGTCGAGGTGTAGGTAAGTTGTAAATAACTGTATCCTTTCATTTTGTTATCTGTTAAACAATTATAAGCTAATCATTCACATTTTATATGCCTCCGCAGCTATTACGGTGCTCCCGACCCTGCCCTCTCCTTTGAGAAGTTGGTGGAGCAGAAGGTGGCTGTTGTGAATGCTGAGTATCAGGAGGAGATATCTAGGCTCCACCAGGAGATGGCCCGATTCAGGGAGGAGATGAATGCCTCACTCAGCCACCACCAGGAGACTACTGCACCACCTAGCGACCCACAGGTTAGATTCTTTATTCAATTTCTTTGGTTTTATTGTTTGTAATCACTTGATTTCATTGTTGAATAACTTCTGCTTGATGTGTAAATATGTAGGTACGGAGGGTTAGCACTAAGGGGTCGTGCGCTGTGGCTGACCCTGACGATGATAAGGTCGAGCCACCAGATACCTGTCAATGTGACCTGTTCATTGATGGGTCGGAGGAGCCAGTTGCCACTGGCATGGTCTACAACTTAGGCCCTGTGGTTCACCATCAGACATTACTTGATGGTATGTGAAAGGTCTCTGTTGTGCTCGTCCTCAAGGAGGATGCTGCTGTGCCAGTGGCAACTCCAGAGGTGAAGACCGTCGGTCAGGCGGTGGGCCACTTTCTGATGTGGCCCAACAGACTTCTGTCGGTTTCCCCTGGACAGGTAAAAACCTTAAACACTAACTAATTTTATTATATTGTTAATTATGGTACAAACTGTGATGGTTGTCAATTGTTCAACAAGAACAGGCATTGAAGAGGCCAGACCCGGCCGACGATCCCATCCGGATGCTATGGCACATCGGATGAGCAAGGAGAGGAGACTGTTCAGGTCCCATGGGAGCCACTAGTGTTCGGCCGTCCAAGTGCAGTACCACTTTACATTACACATTCTGACATGTGTGAGATTATTTCAGGGACGTCGATGCTGAACATCTCCATCATTCAGCTGTGGGAGCTGTAAGTATATCGTTTTTTGTCCAATTTTTTCATTATACAAGTTATTTGTCGATAACCATATCTCAACTTGTTTAGGTTTTTGACAAAACTCTGTGCGAACTTGGGTTTCCAAGGAACTTATGGTTTCTTAGAGCCCTCTCTCATACAGAAGCAAGGAAACACCACGTAGTACACCCAGGCATACATCCAGAATTGGATGTTTGAGTCTGGGAAGGCTGTATACATGGGCCCCTATCATAAAGGGTAATATTCTATTCCATAATTATATTGTCATTAATTTTTTCATTTTGAAGTCTCACTTATCACTGGTAACTGTAGCGCTCACTGGATGCTTGTGGTGATCTGTCCCCGGGCTTATCTTGCTCTGTACTTTGATACTTTGCATGGGACAGTTCCACAAGACCTGAAAAGTATAGTAGACGGGTAAGTTAATCCCTAAAAAATAAGTACAAATTCGAAAACATCATTTTTGGACCTATACGATTCTAACTTATCTTGTGTTTTATTTGACGTAGGGCGGTGGTTGGATACAATCGACTGATTGGAATTAAGTCCAGCGGAAGAAAAGTTACGTGGGTGCACCCAAAAGTAAGTCAATCGTATTCATTCAAATCTTCAATATATATTTTTTAAGTTGTGAATTCACTTATTCTATATTTTATGTCCATTGTAGTCTTACAAGCGAGAGGGTACCTTCGAGTGTGGCTATTACGTCATGCATACCATGCTGACCATCGTCCAAGAACATTTAGTAGATGGATGGACAGATGTAAGTCTCATCATTTGGACTACTTTTCTAACAATTTCATCAATTTCATGTAATAAATATAGCTTTTGTTCTAATTGTTTTGTGCATTGTTTGCAGTACTTCAAGGATCGGTCATACTTCTCCAAGACACTTGTAGATAATGTTAGAAAGCAATGGGCCGCATACTTCATTGAAGTGAGGAAAAGACTTAGCTGGATATAGGATCTTTATTCTCTTATATATGTATCTGGTGTAGGATTTAGGCTTTACATTTTATTAGGTTACATTCATCTGAATTGTATATAGTTTCATTTTTTAGGTTGTTATGAATTCATATCAAAATAATGTTATATACATACCATTCTTTTTATATATTGTTCCTAGATATGCTGGGATATACTATATATTGTGCTGGTTGTCTGATTGCAGGTTTGGGAAACAATAAAACAGAAACCATATTAAAAAAAAACCTCACTATTTATTCACGGTTATGGTAACAACCGTGATTATAGACCCTATTTATCCACGGTTACTACCATAACCGTGATTATACATAGTCTGTAAGTGAATTTTTTTGACTACATATATTCACGGTTATGCTACACAATCGTGATTATAGATGTTCTTTATCCACAATTTCTACTATAACCGTGAATATACATTGTCTGTTATATTCACGGTTATGCTTGACAACCGTGAATATACATAGTCTGTTATATTCATGGTTATTCGTAACCGTGGTTAGATGTAATTTATAACCACGGTTGTTAACCGTAGTTAAAGGCCCTCATCTACTACCATGGCTGCAACAACTATGGTTCATTAGCCGTGATTAAAGGCCATTTTTAACTGTGATTATATCCATTTTTTCCACTAGTGGTTAGGGTTTTTCTCTAATAACCCAACAACACTCATTAAATCATATTCCCAACATCAAAACCCAAAAATCTATAGTTCATACTCTTGAGAAATAGCAAGAGCTTACCTCAAGAGAAGGAATGAGAGAGTTTTTCCAAGAGAGGGAAAACCACACGAAAATGAGGAGAAAAGAGGGTGAGACTTCAAGCTCCAAAATCTTCCAAGCTCCAAACGAAAATGGAAAAGGAAAAATGGCGCACCACTTTTTGCTTAGGGTTTTTGGAGAGAAGTAGAAGAGGAAATGAAGGAGAAGAGTAAAGAAGAAGTAAAGTGTTTGCTCAAATGAGACCAAGGAGCCCACGGGAATAAGAGGAGAGAAATAGGCTTTTTGGTTTTATTTTTAATCTCCTAATTAAATATTCATCATTTTATGATAAACAGGATCTCAGTTTGGGCTCAATACCTTATCCAAAAATTATTCCAAACACATATTCGGATTCCCAATAATATCCTTAACAGCCCTGACCAATATCATCCCAACCGGAGATATTTGGTCTGACACCCTTATTTCAATTGGGCTCATTTTCAGCTTATCCAGTTCCAATAAATTATAAAAAGTTCCTAAAAATCTTAATTTATTTATTCCCAATATTTTGGAGCATTACATAACCCAAATATAATTATTTAATATTTATCTCCTTATTTAATCCTTTATTTTAAAATTTAGGGTGTTACAATATCCACTTGCATAAATATTCTTAAGAGTAAGAAAAGAAAAGCTCAATTTATTTTATAAGAGATTATTAATAAGTCTCATATATACTTCCCATCTACAAGGATAGTTTCATAGACCCACTTAGCTGATCAAAAAGCATTATCCTAGTAGTCTTAGCTCAATCCAACAATCAATTTTACATGCCAAAACTAAAAATTTAGACCTTGACATTCTATTTCAATGTATCTCAAAGTCAGTTAATGAAGAATTGTATTTTCTTAGCTCAATCCCACAATCAGTTCTACATGCCAAAACCAAAAATTTGGAACTTGACATTCTATTTCAATGTATCTCAAAGTCAATTAATGAAGAATTATATTTTCAATTTTATAAATGCTTTCTAGAATCTTTTAAGACTTTTCTGTTTCTCTTAAACAGTAACAAAAGAAAAATAACTAATAAAAAGAATAAAATAGTTGTACTGCTAAAATCCAGTACAGGAAATGTATTATAAGGTTAAGAGTTTCAAAAACATATTTAGTTAGTCCAATAAAACTATGTTTAAAATAGGGGGAAATATAATAATATGCAAAAAAGAAAAAACTTAATTCTTTACCATGCTTTCAAACAAATAGGCAAAAATCATATCTTGTCAAGTTTGATTTTTAAGTAACACAAAAACATAAAACAAATTATGATAAAATATTCATTACTAATACCATAGCACAACTAAATATCTATTTGAATAAGAAGATTCAGAACTACTAAATAAGAAAAATATCAAAAAGCACTAAACAGAGAAAAAAGAAAAAGAACATCAAAACAAGAGGGTGCCCAATAGAACATAATCCTTCTCGTAAAAAACAAGCCAATAATGTAATACTGTTATCCACTATTTAATTAGTACATATAAAGATGCTTATTATGAGTAATTGTATAAATGGATTGGGTGAAAGTTTAAGACAAACGAACTAAACTATATAAAAGCTAATTCTCTTCTTCATAGGTCTAGCATTGAGAGGTTATTCCAATACCTTTTTGCTATAACTTGACCTAGATTTGTTGATAATCTCTCTACTCTCATTTCCCCTATTTGTCCTTTTCTTTCTAAGTAAGATATAAAAAATAGGTAATAATAATAACAAAAAGTGACACAAAGGAGGCTATATATATCAACTCCAAACACATTTATTAGGTAAATATCATAAGCCAAAGTCCAAAGGATAGGAAATTATTGTTCAAGACTTCATACATGGAAATAAGCATTACAACTACTCTCCTTAATCAGTCTCTTTAATCATTCAGGAGACATAAGGTTGATTCATCAGTTTAAAGTGATGATAAGAGAAAGGAAAGGTCTCCATAAACTTCTAACCCAAAAAAATAAAATTATCAAACTAACATTTACCAATTAAAAAACCCTCCTTTATCACTCCTTTTTGTGGCCAAAGTGATATAACTTAAAGATTCTAGGAATATAAACTGGCAAAATGAATCCAAACAAATTGAAGCACCAAAAGGCCATATTAGCCAAAGCTTCCTTCTTTCACTACTAAACGAAGGCTATTCAGCGACGTGTTAGGGAATCCCTAGTGCATGAGCTACGAAAATACAAGGATTCCTATAGGATTTGTAAAGCGTCATGTTTTAAAGCATAAGACAAACACAAAAAAAAGTTTACGTTTTAGGATTACCTCTTGAAGATTATCAAAGCAGTCGTAGCTTTGTCCTTTAGGAGTCCACACGAGTACTCCCACCAGAAACGCTACACCTTCCAAATGCTAGTTTAACGGCATGTAGCTTTTGCAACTTTTACGTATTTTGTGTCTCTTTTTGGGTGAACCACCTATGAGCATCTTTTACTCTATTTATTGGCTTATGTTTGACATAATTTGTTCTTTTTAAAGAGTGGGCTCTTTACTCATTCTAAATGAGTTAGGCCCAATAGTTTTATTTTAGTCCAACTAAAATAAAAGTTATTTTTTGATGGGCTTACTCTATGTGTGTGACCCTATAGGTAAAAGACTCGGTCATATTAATAATAAACTATTTTATTATTAATATAAAATAAGAGCGGCATCTAGTAATGCATCATTATGTCTAAATATTATTTAATATCCACATAACCTATAAGTGATAATTATTTTATATGTTTGTTCCTTTTGTCATGATATCCTAATTGGGCCCAAGGCATGGTCGCGTCATCCTTGTACGGCCCACTTTATTTTACTTGATACGGGAGTAGACTTTATCTAAATAAATATCTAATATTTATTCTTTCTAGCATGACCATGCATTTCCTTAGTCTCACTCCATCAAGTGGCCTATAGATATCACTTCTGTCACATAGGAGAGACAAATCCCATCTACATCACTCACATCCCTCTGCATAATTTGTTCATTGCCTAATCATAACCTTTATAGTCCTCTTGTTATAGAAGACATTTGATTGTATTAAAACAATAAACTCCTTGTATAGGAATCGTAGTGACTTCAGGTCGAAGGACTACATATACCATTATCATATTGAAAATCGTTTATGACATTCATGTAATGATCCATGCAATGTTCTCATGGTGGGTCTGTTTAGTACATCATTACTCTTAATGCGTACCCGTGTGAAGACTTGATATCATCTATATCCATGATGTGTGAGACCAGATCATCAGTACACTCACACACTAGTCTTAATGTATTTACATGTCCCCATGTAAATACTTGACTAGAGACATTTTAGGAATAACTTTTATATGACCTATTACTCTAAGGATAAATAAAGGCTGGTAAACTATTTAACAAAAAATGCCTTATACAAAATGATGCGTCCTATATAGGCTCTTAATGCATATTTCCAATAATCTCTCACTTGTACTTAGAGCCAACAAGGTTAATGCCCAATAACGTATACAGTGCCCTCATGATTTTGCTACACAAGCGGTTTTACGAATGGGTTCCCAACAATTTTGTTGGTATGCACATTTCATATTTTCATATCTTCAAAAGATGGAACTATTTAAGTATATGCTTGGATTAATCACTTCCTTATATTGTTATATGGTTCCATTGTCATCACAGTGGAAACTCATAGGGTACAAAACATTTGGAATGATTAAATGTAAATTGACTTCTTTTGTAATTTATCATAGCAAAATACTTAGATTTGTTAGTAGAACCAA
Organism: Clitoria ternatea; assembly: GCA_037962975.1. NCBI lineage: Eukaryota > Viridiplantae > Streptophyta > Magnoliopsida > Fabales > Fabaceae > Clitoria > Clitoria ternatea. Next base: position 151,663,586 of record CM075670.1, read on the forward strand.
CGACTATTTCTTGCTTTAAACCTTTCAAGCATATATCGCAATCGTCTTGACAAGCCATATATTTTGATTTCAATCTTAAGTCTTTCAAATTAATCAGAAGATTGGCATCAATGTAACCTTTATAACGAGCCCGTCTTTCATTTATCAAGATCAAATCCTTAGTCCTTCTCAAGTGTTTAAGGATATTCTTGATTATAGAATGAGAATATTAGTTCTAGAAGAAGCATGTCTTCTATATGTAATATTAGAACTATAATTATGCAGTTACTAACCCTTTTATAGTCACAAGATTTATCTTCATTCTTTAATGAAGATTCTAGCTTCTAAAAGCTTGCTTTAGTCCATAAATGGAACATTTGCAGTTCACATACCTTCCTAGATGTTTCAGGCATAAAAGGCCTTTAGGTTGTGTCATATACATATCCTCAAAATGATTTTCATCTTGACATCTATCTATCATATCTCATAATGGTGGTATACTGCTACAACAAGTCAGATCTAAATGGTTTTTAAGCTAATTGAATTTTGTCAATCTTGCTTTTAAAGGTACTCTTATTACCATCCATGTTTAGTTTTCCTTTTGAAAACCCACTTGCATCCTATAGGTTTTACCCTTTAGGTGCGTCAACCAAGGTTCATACCTTATTAATATACATGGAACCTATTTTAAATCCCATGGTCTTATGCCATGTCTTAGAATCTAAACTTGCATTGGCCTCTTCATAAAAAGCTTGGTCATTTAGTAATATGCCTTCTTCCTGATTTATAAGATATCCATATCTTTCAGGTTTGGTGACATATCCTATTTGATCTTACGCAAGTCTTGTGCTACCGGAGCTAAGGATGTCACAGCACTTTGTGATTTCTACTCCAAGTCCATCCTTGACTTTTGAATGATTTGTGATACTTAAATTTCTTCAAGTTCTACTTTCCTCTCACTGATTCTTCAAGGGATGTACTCTTATTCTAGAATACAACATTCTAAGCAACAAGTCTTTTATTCTCAGATGGATTGTAGAACTGAATACCCTTAGCTTTCTTTAGGTATCTCACAAAAGACATTTATCTAATTTGGATCTGACCTTGTTAGAGTTGGATGCTCTATAGAAGCATTATAGTTCCAAATTATTAGTAAAGACATACTAGGTTTCTTCCTAGTCCATATCATATATGGTTTCTTTGAGAAAGTCTAAGATGGAACATGGTTAAGTATGGAAATTTTGTTAATAAAAGAACGTTGAAAGAGTTAGAGATGTTTAATAATAATCAATAATCAAGTTATGTCCAACAAGGTTTGACTTTTTCCCGTAGAGATGCTATTATGGCATTCCATAAGGAATAAGTTAAGAGGTAATCTCTCACTCTATTAGATAGTTATCAAACTTATAGCTTAAATTATTTGCTATCTTGATCTAATCAAGAGCTTTAATTGTCTTGCCAATTTGGTTTTTCACTTCATTATGAATTCTTTGAACTTTTCAAAGACTTTCTAACTTATGTTACATAAATCCATACTCATTGACTTTTCAATTAGTATGTTGAGGTATTGAAAAACATATCTAGTTATTGTTCCAATAGGCCCACATACATTGTCATGTATTAGATAATAGATTACTCATCTTTTCAATGAATGAGGTCTCAATTATCTCTCCAATAAATAAGATTTACATGTCTCCATTGATTCCAAAATCAAAAGAGTCCATATAACCACATTAATTGTTTTTAGAAATGTGTTTCTTATTCATTTTCCTTAGGAGACAATACCATGTAAGTAAGGTTCAAAATCACTTATTTTAACCTACTTTGACAGTTGTTATAGATGGGTGTTTTGAGATTTAGGATGTGGAATCCATTACTCAATTGTGCATCAATATCCTTTTGAAGAAATAAAGTTATTTTATAATGAAAAAACATTTCTTGTCCAATAAGAAACAATATGCACAATGTCTAGTTCACTAACTAGCCCAATAGGTAAAGATCGTATCTTTATTGTAGTAATTTTTGCTTAATTTTACACAGATTTCTCCACCCTTAGCAAGTGATCTACTTCCTTGATCTTTCAAAATTTGAGATCTACAACTAGTATTTGATACTAATGTTAGTGAAGTAAAATAACTTGACTTCTATAAGATGACCCGTAGTGGAAGTCTTACTTCCCTTTCTTTTGAACTTCTTCAAGTTCTTTAGACAAATTATTTCAATGTCTTATTTGGCTAAAACTGGAAATAATTTCCTTTCTTGATCACCTTTTAGACTTCCAGACCAACTTGGCCTTAATAAAGTCTGTATACGATCATATCGTATATCTCCCATATATTCATATTACCATTTACAACTCAAAGTTTATGTAGACTCCATAGGGTATTCAAGACCCAACCATAGATGATATATAAACCAAACATGACACACTACTGATTCATCTTTATTGAAGATAATTCTCAAGTAACAATACCTATCTAGGCATTTTTCCAGATAAAGTGTCCTTCCAAAGGTCAGATTGCAACAAAACAATATTTGGTTTGTCATGGTTATTCTAAAACAAATTACATGCAAATGTATCACTTCTATTTAAAACATATTTAAATTTTGGTTATTAAATAAATATGTTGTCTCCCACTATTTTGATTCAAAACAAATACCCTCACTGAATCATAAAAAGTCCCGTTGGAAGATTTTTCTAGTGGGCCAAGATCCATATTTGGCCTAGTGTTGAGTCAGCTTTGGCTGATCGCCCAACCCTTGGTTATTATGGTAGGAAACACATTTCCAATTGCATCTCATGCAACTCTTGGAGGATTGAGTGGGTAGCTCTTTACCTTTATTCATCTGATGAATTTAAGCTCAATCCTTACGCCTCTAAGTTATTTTCAATCCAATTGAAAAACTTAGTTAAGTTTAGGCCTAATAAAAATAATTTGGATATTACAATTATCCCATCGCGCCTAACTAGTATAAATGATAGCACCCTGCTTTGACAGGCCCACTATTTATTGACATTAGTCTCGACAAGTGTTACTTATTAGAAGGTGTTTAGACTTAATATTAACACTTCTAGGTTCTTTAATCTGATTAAAGTTACCTAGAGAAGTCCAATAACAAATGGTTGGATAATCCAATTATCCATCATCCTTTACTAATATCAATAAAAACACTCTGCTTTGGCAGAACTTACACTTTATTGAATTTAGCATTGATGACTGTTGTTTATTAGAACGTGTTTTAGACTATTCATACCTTTAGGCTTTTCTAATCCAATTGAAAAATGTCTATTTGAATAAAACTTAATAAGTTATACTTGGATAATCCAATTATCCAATCATGTCCTACTAAACATAAATAAAGGCACCCAACTATGACGTGACCTGCACTTTATTTATATCAAGTTAGACGTTATTACTTATTGGAAGGTATGATTGTCGGGCTTGAGGGATTTCAATTTTCTTATTGTTCATTACCGACTTTCATTAAATGTTTTAACGCAAAATAAAACCCCAAAACATGCAATCAAAATTGTGAGATGGTTATAGTCTTCCTAGAAAATAAAATAAAATAAACCTAAAGGAACTATGGTGTCTTGACTTCGTGAAGTCCTACTTGTTGAAACCACCATCCTCCTAGAGTCACCACTCCTTTGTTCCTTTCAAGGTCATATCCATCAAGAATCACCACTCTAGGTTTCTTCTAGGTCTCCACCTTGTTGGCTTTTCCAAGATTACAATGTAATAAAGAAAACTCGTTTTACATACGAGTGAAGGGTTGAGAGAAGAAATTTAAGAATAAAGAAAGGCACAGCATGCAGGCTGTATTTAAAATTAAATAAAAAAATCTAAGACCATAACCATTCACCACTGGATGTGTTAATTAATCAATTAATAGAGTAATCAATTGTATTTAAAATAAAATAAATTTTAAAACACATAATTAAACATGCGGGGTCATAAAAGGAAAACTATGCAAAGAAGTTTGGCGACTCTGTTAACCGTTCAACAGGTAGGGTCAAGGGGTGTTCCAACCCAAAAATTTAGTACTGTAATCAGGTTAGTTCCCAGGAAAAAGAAGTGGGTCTAGGTGACCGCTTAAGTACTAAGTCTTTCCTAGCCAGAATGTCCCACAGACCATTAACAACTCAAAATATTCAGTTATGATTTCAAACAATTTGAAATCTTAAAATTTGAAACGGCCAAGGTTGAACTTTTAAACCTTATATTTTAACCCTTACAAGTATCCTAAAATAGGAATAGTCAAGGTTTAACTTTTAAACCTTATCTCTAAAGTCTCAATAATCATCCTATTTTTTAGGAACGATTAACGTTTAAATTTTAGACCTTATCTCTAGAGTTCAAGATATTTTATTTTAAATCCTATTAAATTTGATAAAGATCTTATCTTTAATTTGTAACTTTTGCAAATCCTATCAAATTTATTAGAGATTAAATATTTGATTTTAAAATTATTAAATTTAGTAAAGATCTTATCTTCTATTTGTAACAATTTCAATTCATATTAAATTTAATAAATATGAATCAATTTGTAACTCTTACAAATCACATTAATTTTAAAAAGATCACATATGATGCAAATCAATTAATAAGAATAAATTATTTAAATTTGTAACTCTTACAAATCACATTAATTTTAAAAAGATCATAAACGATGCAAATCCTATTAAAATTAATAAGAATAAATTATTTAAATTTGTAACTCTTACAAACTTTAAATTTAACAAACAATTAAAATTTGATTTGCAACTTTTACAAATCGAATTTAAAATATAATATTAAAATCAAATATTTTATTTGTAACATTTACAAATAAATAAAATACCATTACGGCTAGGTTTCAACTTTTGAATCTTAGTTTTCATTACGGCTAGGGTTTAACTCTTTAACTTTCTAAACACAATCTCACATGAACACTTCATATTAGAAAAGAGAAAGCATATAGACGTGCATTGCATGCAACCCTTGATTTCAATTTAATTAAACAAACATAAAACATGCCTTATAATATGAACACATATAAAATAATCACCATTGCAACATACAATATGTTCATATAATGAAGCATATCCAAAAACATGTTCTTTAATTAAAATGTTGAGAAAAGCAATCAATATACACAAAACAAAAATAAATTGATACTAGCTTTCAAAAGGTGCAACCTTTGCCATATATCTCATAAAAAATACAACCTTTACATAATATCTCATTAAAAATGCAACCTTTGCAACATATCTAATAAAAGATGCAACCTTTGCAAAAGGATTCAACCTTTACAATTCTTTGTGTAAAAGAAATTTTTTTACATGTTCTCTACACAAACATTTGCCCAAAACACGGTTTTGCAATCAAGCTCTGATACCACTGTTAGGGAATCCCTAGTGTATGAGCAGTAGAAATACAAGGATTCCTATAGAATTTGCAAAACGTCATGTTTCAAAGCATAAGACAAACACAAAAATAAAAGTTTACATTTTAGGATTACCTCTTGAAGATTATCAAAATAGTCGTAGCCTCGTCCTTTAGAAGTCCACATGAGTACTCCCACCAGAAACGCTACACATTCCAAATGCTAGTTTGACGGCGTATAGCTTTTGTAACTTTTGCATATTTTGTGTCTCTTTTTGGGTGAACCGCCTATGAGCATCTTATGCTCTATTTATAAGCTTAGGTTTGACCTAATTTGTTCTCTCTAAAGAGTGGGCTCCTTACTTATTCTAAATGAGTTGGCCCAATAGCTTTATTTTAGTCCAACTAAAATAAAAGTTATTTTCTGATGGGCTTACTCTATGTGTGTGACCTTATAGGTAAAATACTCGGTCATATTAATAATAAACTATTTTATTATTAATATAAAATAAGAGCGGCATCTAGTAATGCATCATTATGTCTGAATATTATTTAATATCAACATAACCTATTAGTGATAATTATTTTATATGTTTGTTCCTTTTGTCACGATATCCTAATTGGGCCCAAGGCATGGTCACGTCATCCTTGTACAACCCAATTTATTTTACTTGATACCGGAGTAGACTTTATCTGAATGAATATCTAATATTTATTCTTTCTAGCATGGCCATGCATTTCCTTAGTCTCACTCCATCGAGTGGCCTATAGATATCACTCTTGTCACATAGGAGAGACAAATCCCATCTACATCACTCATATCCCTCTACATAATTTGTTCATTGGCTAATTACAACCTTTCTAGCCCTCTTGTTATAGAAGATGTTTGATTGTATTTAAACAACAAACTCCTTGTGTAGGTTTTGTAGTGACTTCAGGTCGAAGGACTACATATACCATTATCACATTGAGAATCGTTTATGACATTCATGTAACGATCCATGTAACGTTCTCATAGTAGGTCTATCCAGTACATCATTACTCTTAATGTGTACCCGTGTGAAGACTTGATATCATCTATATCCATGATCTATGAGATCAGATCATTAGTACACTCACACACTAGTCTTAATGTATTTACATGTCCCCACATAAATACTTGACTAGAGACATTTTAGGAATAACTCTCATATGACCTATTACTCCAAGGATAAATAAAGGCTTTTAAACTATTTAACAAAAAAATGCCTTATACAAAATGATGCGTCCTATATAGGCTCTTAGTGTATATTTCCAACACGACGGCCCTAAGCCGTCACAAACACATATGAAATTCGTCGCTAAGTGGATTAGCAATGAAAATTTTGACGACAAGAAAGTCATTGCTACGGGAATTATCGCTGATATAACAGCGACGAGGAAAGCACCCCGTTGCAAGGTCTGCGATGGTGTAACGTCGTCGCCAGGTTGGTCCTATGGTACCTCGTTGTTAGTGTCACGGTTCACCGACCACCGTTTCTCATCACTAGTTCCATACTATAGTGACCACAGTTTACCCGTTGCTAGTGTCACACTTCAGCGACCATTTCGTCCCGTCGCTAGTTTCACACTATAGCGACCACAGTTTACCCATCGCTAGTGTCACAGTTCAGCGAACACAGTTTCCAGTCGCTAATGTCACGGTAACGACCACCATTTTCCCGTCGCTAGTGTCACACTATAGCGACCACCATCTACTGTTGCTATTATTTATATTTGTTTTTTTAATTTAATTTTTGTTTATTATTTTTTAATTGAATTTAGTTTTTGTTTATTATTTTAATTGAATCGATTAAATATTAAATATTGGTTAATAATTATAATAATATTGTGATTTGGGGTTTTCTTCGTTGAATTTTAATTTTTAGTAATACAATATTAAATTGGAAAATTCACATAGAAAAATAGAATGACATAAAACAGATACTGAAATATCAAATATGATATAAACTTTAAACCAAATATATACAATATACAAAAAAATGAAGCATAGAAAAGTAAAATCATGGTGGAGGGGGATCCTATAGTGGTGGTGGTGGGGACGACTGGGAAGTAGTGGGTTAGCCTCGCTACCATTTGCATGATCATCTCCTGTTATGCCGCAAGCTATCGATAAGTCTCGACTCGTTCCTCTTCGGCTCGTTGTCGATCCTCGGCAGCTTGCTCCTGCAGCAGCTGCCTCTGGCGTCAGTTCTCCTCAGCCCCTTCCTTTAAAAGCTTCCTCTAGCGTCGCTCCTCCTATAGCTCATTGTTCAGGTTCTGAATAACCTGAACAACATCTGCTGGAAGGCTAAAAGAAGAGGTCTTCCCCTTTTTGGGCAGCTGTGTGCCCTCTTCGCCCAATCCAAACACCCTCTCTTTCTTGTTCACGCTGCCAACAACCTCCATATAGACGGTGTTGTCGTTAGAAAAGAAAGGGTGGGAGGTACCTCTTCCTCAGGTATGGAGGCCACCAACTCCGCCTCCTTCTCGGCCCTCATGACAAGATACGCCTTCTGTAAATGTAAAATAATGATAAAATTTAGTAATATAATTTGTAAGTTTAAGCATGTGTAAGTTAAATTAAATTACCATTATGTATATAGATTTTTGGTTAACCCAAGCACCAATTTTGTTTTTCTTGGTCATTTACATGACCTCATACAATGATGGCTCGCAATGCTCTTTCTGCTTCTATTGTTCATAATATATTGAGATTGTGAATAGAAAACATATTAAGTCATTCATAAAAAATGTTTAACAAAGTATACTTACAAATCTCTTTTATGCTCAAGGACTGAAATGCTGCCCCTAGTATAGATAAAGGTTGCAGTATCAGTGGCTCTGTTTGCCTTGTTCCGAGCACTGGCCTACTGGAACAAGACACCCCCACTTCCATACCATCCTGTCCCAGTGGGCCTCGGGGATCCAACGAGGGCGCTCGCCCTTGTCCCTTAGTTTCTAAAGGGCACTCTTGATGATTTTGGAGGTCTTTATGATAAAGACCCTCCTAATCTCATCAATCGTACCCTCTGTCCCTTGATAATCAAACTGTTACATGAAATGAGATTTCAAAATTAAAAACAGGTATATGAATTAGCCATAAACTCACAACAAAGAGAAGTGTTAAACTTACGAAGAAGGTCTCAAACCATCTATCCAAAAGATGTATGGACCATCCCACTGGGCTTTCACAACCTTAGTAATCACTTCAGTAGTGCAACTACTATTAGTAAAGTTGTAATAAACAATAGTTAGAAACAAATAAAATAATATAGACATAGGGAGGCTACCAAAATTTTGGCAGAGTCTCCCCTGTCAATGTAAAATTTCCAAATTTGAACAATTACCCTATTACAAGCAGAAGAGTTCCCAATACAGTTCAATGTATACAAGTAGTAAATAACTAACATACAATAAACCAATTTAGGTACTATATGAACTTTAATTACAAAGCAACTAACAAGCTACCAACTAAGAAACTTAAAACAAATTATATAGTAATACATACTCATCTCCGCCCGACAGTGGGACTAGAGTGGGGTGGCTTCAAGGCCAGGGTTATCTATACCCTACGGTGAAGGAATCTGTTGTGCTATGGTCTATGGTGGTGAAGGAGTCTGGTGTGTTGTGGTGGGGAAGGAGTTTATTGTACTGTGATGGTCTGTTGTGGTGTGATCTGTTATGATGGTGTGGTCTGTGGTGGTGACATGTGGGGTCTGTAGAGGTGTGGTGGTCTGCTATGAGGTGTTGGTCTGCTATTGTGTGCCCAGACGGGATCCTGGAGTCCTTGAACCATCGCCTCGGCTGAGCGGTAGTCTATGTCCTGTCATTTATGGATAAAACCATGAAAACAAATGTTAGTCTCAAACTATAAATATATGTATATATGTTGAATAACTGCACACTCTATGTCTATTTCAGTTTTAAATTCTCCCTCAGTTTCAGTGTCACTATGGCTATCTATTTCAACAGGGTCCTCAGTTTGCAAAAGGACCCTAAAACATTTTGATTGGAAGACCACCTCTTTGTTAATGTGTTCACCCCCCGTAGTGGCAAGTGTCTCATCCAGTATCATTGGATCAATGTTGAACAGTAAATGGCTATGATTGTGCTCGTTCAGAGTGAGCTGATAAGCATCTTCAACCTCATTGGAGACATTATCAGTGATCTAACTTTGGGCCTTGGCCTTGATGACTGCATACTAGTCTCGGTGCCCTCCAGGGAAATCCATGTAATAAACCTGCTAGGCTTGTTGGGAAAAAATGAAGGGATCAAACTCTTTATATATATTGCTTTTCTTGACCTCAACTAAACAGTAGTTGTTGTCAACCTTTGTTCCTACAGTGATTGTGTTGCCGTACCAATCACACTTGAATAGAATAATATCTCTTATTAGTCATTCGGAGAAAGAAACTTCAACAATCTCTGTCAAGACTCCATAGAAGTCTTCCTCTAACTATCTGTTTGTGTTTTAACACAAACCCCATAGTTATAGGTGCACATCCTTTCACTCTATTGGAAATTGTTAAACTTGTAGCCGTTTACGTAGTAAATAGGCAATTTTTTAACAGTTTTCATTCGCCCCAAGAAAGGGCTTGGAGTAAGGGATCTTTAATATGGTTATTAGGGTCTTGAATCTATTTACAACATAACACATAATAACATTAGATAACTAAAATTTGAAGTTCAATAACAAAACGAAAGGTATACGGGTCTTACATGTTTTGCAAACCAACTGATGAATTTAGATGATACCTCATTATGAATTTGGTCATCAGTTATATCATTTTACTCTAGTTTCAACATATTTGCATATAATCTATTTAAATAACAACAGTTTAGCTACAATGAATGCTAGCTTCAGAACGTAATATATAAGTTAGTGACTTACTCGAGATAGGGTTCCACTTCTAGACAATTTAGAAGAATGTACAAGTGAGTTGCCTTTTGATGTTTTTCATCGATGTAACATTCTGTGACCTTGCCCTTAGGACGACTAGGATAGTTAAAAATTAAACTTTGATCATCCAACCCTATATTTGTGGCCACCCCAAGGTTATGGGGAATTCTACTCATTCTAGTTTCTATCTCCTTCAAAAAATAAAAAGAAACAAAAGTGGGCATTTCTTCCACCAAGTATGCCTTACAAATTGATGCTTCAACGCATGCTTTATTTGACACTTTTCCTTTTAAAGAGCATAAGAATCTAGAAAAACATAAACACATGTTAAGTTACATAATACTATTATAGCAAAAAAATTGTTTAATGAAACTAAGTAGTTCTGACAGTCACCTTTCAAACGGATACATCCATACTGTACTGGACCACCAACTGAGGCCTCGTATGGTAGATGGATAAGCAGATGCTCCATAGAGTCAAAAAGACTAGGTGGGAAAATCTGCTCCAACCTACAAATCAAGATCAGAATACTTTCCTCCATCTTCACAAGTTTCTTCTCAATTAACAAAGTTGTCATCAACTCCTTAAAGAAGTGACTCAACACAACCAACAGTTTCCAAATAGGTTTCGATAAAGCATGGAACACGTACGGCAGTAGTTGTTGCATAAACACATGATAATCATGACTTTTCATGCCAAACACCCTGTCCTTTTTCACACTGACACATCTACTTAAGTTATAAGAAAATTCGTCAGGCAGCGTTAACCCATTCATCTACACACATACAACAATCTGTTGAGGTCTAGTTAAAATATATTTTGCATGCGGCTGAAACATCTTCCTACGTCCCATATCCCTCAATTCCTACTCCTTCCTAGAATATCTAATTAGAAGGTCTAGTCGACTTTTCTCATTGTCCTTTGTTCTCCTATTGATGTCCATCACAGTGTCAAAATATTCATGAAAACATTTTGTTCAGTGTACATCACATCTATGTTATATCTTAATTACAAGTCCTTCCAATATGGAAAATCCCATAAGATACTTTGCTTCACCCAGTGGTGTTCCTTCCCATAACCCGCAAAGTCCTTAACATTCTTATCCCTGATGTATGGATACTCCAAGACTACCTGCCAAACTATGTACCAGATAACCTACTGGTGGAGGTTTATTAACAACCTTGTTCTTCTTAAAAGCGATTTTGTTTCTCTTGAATGGGTGATCCAACGGTAAAAACGTTCTATGACAGTTAAAAAACTTATCTTGCCACTAACAGGGAGTGACTCCCCCCGGTATATTCCATGCATACAAGGCAAGCATGTTTCCCAAATGTTGACCATCTAAAAAGCATACCATACGCAGGGAAGTCATTAATGGTCCACATCAAAATAGCCCGTACCTTGAAATTGTTCTTCAAGGATGCATCATAGGTCATCACCCCAACATTCCATAATTATGATAACTCTTCAACCAATGGTTGTAAAAATATGTCTATTTTCACCTTTGGATTTTTGGGTCCTGGAACCAGTGCAGTTATAAACAAACCTTCCTCTTTATACACATATCAGGCGACAGATTGTTTGGGGTCAATATGACAGGCCAATAAGAGTACGCTCTTCTGTATTAACCAAATGGGTTGAACCTATTAGTAAATAAGCCAAGTTGTACATTGCGTGGCTCGCCTGAAAAGTTTGGATATAGCTCATCCAAACACTTCTATGCTTTCTTGTCAGAAGGATGACATAAAAGACCCTCATGTGTTTGATTCAGAGCATGCCAATACATGTGTTTTATCGTGGACAATGAGGTGTACAAATGTTGAAGACGCGGTGTTATGGGAAAGTACCATATTTTCTTCTTATCTGTCCTAGTTACTTTCCCTCTCCTTTTAATAGTTTTGTAGCGGTCCTCATTATAGTGTACACATTTTGTGACACTCTTGTTTGTAAACTCATTTTGGAACAATGTACACCTGCCAATACAACACTCTATCTTCAGATAACCCAACCCTAGGTTTGCCACTATTTTCTTAGCATGGTACAGGTTTGATGGTATTCAATGATGACTAGGAATCATAGAACCCATTAAATCGATCATTCTATTAAAATAACCTCCTGAAAGATTATATTCTGCCTTTAGGCTTAAAGCAGCTAGGGAGGCGGATAATTCAGTGTGACTTTGGCACCCATCCTATAGTGAAGTCTGAGCCGCCGCCAACAAATCATAAAATCTCTTCACCTCCGAATTAGGATCCTCCTCTACATTGTCATCTTCATTCCCAACTTGGTCATCATGCTCTAGCATACACCCAGTGGAAGGGCCAACATGATCCATCACCATCTGCTCCATGTTGTTGTACGTATCCCTGTTCCCTCCGACCTCGTAGTAAGACTATTACACGGTTACGGTTGGTGGCCTGGGCAGTAATTACTCACCATGGTTGTATCAGTAGTAGTATCTTTCCATGAACCACTTCTCACTTAGGTGGCACATGACATCATCTACGTATTCAAAACTTGTGCATTTGCACTTTGAGAACGGACAACGAATCTTCTGAGTTGCTTCAAAATCAAGAGTGTTCGTCGTAGCAAATGAAATAAACTCCAACAAGCCCATCATAAACTCCTCAATCACTCACCGACTGTGATCAAGCCAGTTGCATATCCATCGCTGATTTGCTAGAACCTCCATTCATGATATCTAACAAGCACAGTTCTTGTTACTTTAATTTAAACATTATGTGACTATCATTCATGAATCACTATCTATCTCTTTGATATTATAAGTAGGTGGGGCCCTATCCCATTCAGAATGAATATGTAACCATTCATAACCCATCTACGTGTTTGTCATCTATCTTGTGTTATTGATGTTCATTTGGAATTTTGGTAGCATTTTGCATTGATCCCAAGTACACAGAGATACGTGCGGTATGAAACACCGCATGTAGACATGCACCGAGAGATAATACAAAACACAATAACTAAAATTACAAATGAACATCAACAACACAAGATAGACCACAAACAAGATCAAGGGGTTATGCCCTACTAGTTACAAATTCATCCAAAACTATCCAACCGAGACAATTCAAGATCCAACACAACATGGTATATCGATCGGTTGTCTTGAATCTTGAACGGGAACCTAGTGGGTACAGACACGACTAAACCCTACATTGTTAAACTTGAATCTACTTTTTGTGTACCCTCCAACAGGGAGCCTACCAAAATTTTGGCAGAGTCTCCCCTGTAAACTAGACATTTCCAAATTTTTAAAAATGCCCTATTACACATAAAACTTTCCATTATAGTTCAGTATATAACTACAACTTGCATATGAAATTAAGGAAAACAACACCATAAACTAGTGAGCTTTGCTCTCCACTCATAGACAATAACACACATGCATACATGAAACACATGTTATCAGCACACAAAATCAATGCCTAATGAGCTCTGCTCTCCACTAACAAACAACAATACACATGCATAAATTCTTAAGAGTATAAAACATGCAGATTTTTCATGTCATACCAAACCAAGCAAAAATAACACATGCATTTCCAAGCATTTAAATAAAAATACATTTTAAGTTTTGTAAGAATAAATTGAAGTTGATAGAATATTGGGATAGCTAAACATCACAGAAACAAAAACATAATAACAAAACATGAAACATCAATAACAGTAAATAGACTCACTAAAAACTAAAATAACTTACTAACCTGTTGCAATGGGGGCAGAGAATCTAAGATGATACAGAATTAGAGAACCGAGAGGATGGCACAGCAACACTAGAGATAATTGCACTGAAGAGACAAATGCAAATTAAAAGCAGAATAGAGAACTCAACATATTCCAATAAAATGTTCAAATTAACATGTGTTACCCAATGTTTTTTTCTAATTCATGACACATGTTATTTTTTAAGTAGTGGTCATGAGCTTTATATATGCATGCCTAGTGATTCTCTTTCAATTTGGGGTCTTGATTGTATAAAGTGCTAAATTAGTGGTTTGAAGAAAAATGAGAAGCTAATATTTGTTTGGGTATTTTTTTGTTTGGTCATAAGGGCATGTGAGTTGTATGATTAATTAAAGTGGCTGTGAGTTTAGAAGCAACGACGGTAAATTTGAAAACTTAATAGGTGTTAATAGTGATGGTGCTAAAAGTGGTGCTAGTTTTATATGTGATGTTTATGTGAATTAGTGATTTTCGGAGTTAAGAGGATTTTATAAATCAACTATGATGAAGATGAGTTCATATGAATTATTTTGGGAGTTTTAGAAAAATAATGGTATGCTGAAATACTTTTTTTTAGACATAAACTAGATAAAATTTTATTTTAAAGTGATAACATGTCTCATAATTTACTTGCTTAAAAATGGACATATTTAGACCAAATATAAGTCTTGGAGTCAATTATTCATACCAAATGTAGTAACTAAACATCTTTCACAAGATATTACCTTTAATTAATTAATTGTGGAAAATTTGTTAACTTTTAAAATATTTGATTTCATCCTTCTATAACAATTTAGAGAATATTTTACAAATTTGAATTTGAATTTCAAGTTTTCTATTTTTTAAAATCAAAGGTATCTTGAAAAATACTACAATTCCTTCAAGATATTAAAATGTGGAAGTGCATTTTATCTCTCGTTTTTCATTCATATCTCTTTCAATTTGTTTGAAAGCTTGACATAATGCTCAAACCCAAATGTCAAATTAAAAAAATAGCAACATTAATGACCAAATAAAAACAAATCAAAGAAACATTTGAAATTGAGGGAAAAAGAAAAACAGAGATGGCTAGTTAGGGATTTCAATGAGATTAATGGGCAAAATGAAAACAAAGAGGGAGACTGCTAACAAAAAGGTTGAGGCCAAGATGTGAATTATTGGGAATATTAATCTAAAATAACTAGTTTGAACAACTCAAAATATCAAAACTTAAAACTCAAATATCAAATGTATTTAAAGTCACTCATCTTTAGAAATGTATTTCATCTTCACAAATTCATCCAAATTCAAAAAATCTTTGCTCACCATTAATGTAAAATAGCCTTACTAAACAAATATAAGAAATGGATGAAAAGTATAATTTTTTATATATAACTATATTTGTAAATTTATGAGTATGTCTTTAGCTATAATTAAAAAATAAATAATTAATTATCATTTAATTTTTCTACTCATTCCCCCAAAATACAAAACAAATAAAATATTAATTAGTGTTCAGTAAAGGATGATGAAAATTTTTATTTAAAGTTGTAATTAATACTCACCAATAAAATTGATTTAAAATCATGAATCTTGAATTTCAAGATATCTAAATAAAAATTATTCTCATAAAATCTTTATATTTTAATTCCTTTTTTTAAAAAAACCTACAATTCCTATTCTAATTTTATACACAAACCAACAAAAGGAGAAAGGGGAAGAGAAAAAATGCATCTTGTTCACAAATTCAAATGGTGCCAAATTAATTAATGTTAAATATAGAATTCTTCCAAGTGAATAATTTAAAATTTGACTCATCCATTTGTTAAATCCATTTTATAATTAGATCAGATGTGTTACTAAAAAATTATATGTTACATTTTAATTTTAAAATAAATAATTAAAATTACCAACTGTGTTTAATAACCATTAATAATTACCAAAACCAACAAATTAAAACACAAATGTAAGAATATAGCAAGTTTCTTTTGCGCATTGCAATAGTTTATGGTCAACGCTAGGATTCGTGTTGAAATTGACTTAACCAAGCCTCTTTTAGCTTTCTTAGAATTAAAAGATAGGTGATATCTCATCAATATGCAGGGTTGCTTTAACACCCTAAATTTTAAAATAAAGGATTAATTAAGGAGATAAATACTAAATAATTATATTTGGGTTATTTAATGCTCTAAAATATTGGGAATAAATAAATTAAGATTTTTGGGAACTGTATAATTTGTTGGAACCGGATAAGCTGAAAATGAGCCCGGTTGAAATAAGGGTGTCGGACCAAGTATCTCCGGTTGGGATGATATTAGTCAGGGCTGTTAAGGATATTATTAGAAATCTGAATATGTGTTTGGAATAATTTTTGGATAAGGTATTGAGCCCAAACTGAGATCCTGTTTATCATGAAACGATGAATATTAAATGAGGAGATTAAAAATAAAATCAAAAAGCCCATTTTTCTCATCTTATTCCTGTGGGCTCCTTGGTCTCATTTGAGCAAACACTTTACTTCTTCTTCTTCTCTACTCTTCTCCTTCATTTTCTCTTCTACTTCTCTCTAAAAACCCTAAGCAAAAAGTGGTGTGCCATCTTTCCTCTTCCATTTTCATTTGGAGCTTAGAAGAGTTTGGAGCTTGAAGTCTCACCCTCCTTTCTCCTCATTTTTGTGTGGTTTTCCCTCTCTTGGAAAAACTCTCTCATTCCTTCTCTTGAGGTAAGCTCTTGCTATTTCTCAAGAGTATGAACTATGGGTTTTTGGGTTTTGATGTTGGGAATGTGATTTAATGAGTGTTGTTGGGTTATCAGAGAAACCCTAACCCTATGATTTGGGGAAACACAAAATATGAGTGGAGAAGCATTTATTGTGTTAAATAATTGTTATTGGTGAGGTGAAATGATGTTATTAATGGTGAATGACCATTAATAAAGCTTAATGGTTGTTGGGAACCATTAATGTGGGAACCCGTTAATGGGTTTGGCATTAAATGTGCATAATAATAAATGTAGACGCCTAAACCATGGTGGTTGTGGTGGAATGAATGAAATAAATAGGACTGAGAGTTAAGATGTTGGAAGACATCGAGTAAATGAATATGAACGTTAAGCCGAGGTGGTTGAATAGAAAATAATTGTGTGAAATATTATGATATAGGAAATAACCCCATCGACGAGGCGAAACCATCCGACCATGGTGATTACTACTTCTCTTGAGGTAGGAAGGGGTAACTATTCTAAATGCATGATTTCATCCATTTATAATGTAAAAATATGTGTATATGATTGTGCTTAATGATTGCTTATGTGGACGATGTAGTAATTTCATGATTTGAGTGCATTTAGAATGATTGATGTTATGTGGCATGTATTTGGGATGATGAATGTGTTATTAAACTGGTCTGGGTCAGAGTCAACAATCTGGTGTGGGATGTAACACCCTAGATTTTAAAATAAAGGATTAATTGAAGAGATAAATATTAAATAATTATATTTGGGTTATTTAAAGTTCCAAAATATTAGGAATAAATTAATTAAGATTTTTGGGAGTTATCTATGATTTATTAGAACCAGATAGGCTGAAAATGAGCTCGGTTGGAATATAGGTCTCGAACCAAGTATCTCCAAATGGGACGATATTGGTCAGGGCTGTTAAGAATAGTATTGGGAATCCAATAGTCTTTTCGGAATAATTTTTGGATATGGTATTAAGCCCAAACAATGACCCTGTTTATCATAAAACGATGAATATTTATTGGGGAATTAAAAATAAAGCCAAATGGCCTATTTTTCCCTTCTTATTTCCGTCAGCCTAGGATGTCCTATAACTTGTACTTTACTTTTCTTCTTCTATACTCTTCTCCTTCACTTCCTCTCTTACTTCTCTTCAAAACCCTAATCAAAAGTGGTGGCTTTCTTCTCCTCTCCTATTTTTTTTCTTGGAGCAAGAAAAAAAGTGTTTGGAGCTTGAAGTCTCACCTTTCATTCTCTTCATTCCGTGTGGTTTTCCCTCTTTCAAAAAACTCTCTCATTTCTTCTCTTGAGGTAAGATCTTTGCTATTTCTGAAGAGTATAAACCATGGGTTTTTGGGTTTTGATGTTGGGAATGTGATTTAATGAGTGTTGTTGGGTTTTAATGAAAACCCTTTCCCCTAGGATTTATGGTAAATGTAAGATGTAAATAAAGAAGCATTTATTATGTTAAATAATTGTTTTTGGTGAGGTGAGATGCTATTATTAATGGTGAATGGCCATTAATGAAGCTTAATGGTTGTTGGGAACCATTAATGTGGGAACCCGGTGTTAGGTTCGGCATTGAATGTGCAAGATAGTAAATTCAGACACCTAAACCGTGGTGGTGGTGGCTGAACGAGTGAAATAAATGGAACTAAGAGTTAAGACGCCGAATGTCACCAAGTAAATAAATATGAACATTAGGCCGATGTGGTTGACTAGAAAATTGATTGTATGATATATTGTGATGTAGGAAGTAACCCCGACTACGTGGCGGAACCTTCTGACCGCAGTGATTACTACTTCTCTTGAGGTAAGAGGGGGTAACTATTCTAAATGCATGATTTCATCCATTCTTGATGTGAAAATATGTGCAGATGATTGTGCTTGTTGATTGCCTGTGTGGACAATGTGATGATTTCATGAGTTGAGTGCATTTAGAATGATTGATGTTATGTGGCATGTATTTGGATGATGAATGTATTGGTGCACTGAACTGAGCCAGAGTCAATGACTCGGTGTGGGATCAGCCACTAGAGTTAATAGATGGCTGAGGTTTTAGACCGGTGCTGTAAGTATCTGGTATGATTATCTGGTATCCCCGTGAGGGGAGACCGATTTTAATGTCTAATGTTTTAACTGCTGAGTCTGTATTGTATACAGAATGGATGAAGTGATATCCGTACTCTGGTAACGGTATAGAGGCCGTATCAGACATTGTGTTGAATGTAGTGATGAAATATGTTATGATGGTTTGAGACCATGTCTGAATTAAAATCAATGATGTGAAATATCTAAATATTGTATATGTGAATGAATAATGTGATTGCCACTAACTACCGATGTGTGTGAATTCCAACAAAAATTTGTAAAGGTTGAGAATGTTGAAATCCACTAAGTGGTGGTCGGGAATTAATGATTGATTGAGTGGCATTTAGGATGCACAGTGTGAGAATGCATTGATTGGTATTTGCATCCATGGCATATCATTTGGTGCTTATGTAGAATGTTAGGGGTTCCAATGAGCGGGCCTAGTGGGAGGACGACCTAGTGCACGGGTATATTATTATATTTCCCTGGTGATTTTGGGAATCACGAAGCTGTCCATAGTTCGGTGACGAGGCACCCTATGTGGCGGGCCTAGTAGGCGGGCGGCTCTATGGTGAGCGAGTTACCTTGGTGTCCGACGGGGCATGGCTCTCTCGATGTGTGTTTGGGAGAGGCCCGTAGCACTTTGGCAAGTACGACCATGATGTTAATCTGCAGTCATGGGGTAACTAGTGCTACAGATGGGCGAGAGCAGTTTGGTAGCAGTAAAATATGATGTTGAACATGCATGCAATTGGATATAAGTATACACATTTTACTACTGCAGTAGGGGCATAGTAGTACACATATGCTTGTCCCACGATTATGTTGTTTTTCCCACAGTCGGATCCGCACTTGAAAGTAATTTCGTTGTGCATATGCATTAGCTTTAAGAGCATTTGCATATAGCTAAGATATGCCTAGTTGATAGCCGAGATGGCGATGGATGATGGATGAATAGAGAGGAAGTAAGCTGAGGTGCTAACATTTAATGTGAAGATTGAAAATATAAGGATATGTATATATGATATTACCTTGTGAATATGCGTATTCAGACATGTATTGTACTGAGAAGGAGTGATGTGTCATGTGCGTGGTGTTATCCTGAATTTGAATGGAATGCACACATGTATAAATCTCATCATAATGTATGACTTTAATTCATTTAGATTATGTTACCACGTCCCTATTGCCATTTTTAAGGTTGATGTAGGTGTGATGAATCCCTACTTTTTTTAGAGGTCGAGTATTGGAGAAGGTAAATATGAAGGGAGACATGGATGAGCCTTGGCCGGCATATGTGTATTCATTTTGTATGGTATACGATGTGTGTATGCTTATTTTGAAACTAATTTGACAACGGATGGTTTTGGGAGGTCATGTAGGAAAATTAGACCGGATGGGTATGGCTAATTTTCATTAATGACCTTGAAAATGTAAGAATGATCTTATTATTATTTATGAAAATATATTCTGTTGTTAAACAAACCGATGAAGTATCTTTCATCCTCTCTTGGTAAATGTTTCAATCACTCATGAAATTATTTTCATCTTCCACTTTTTCCCTTGTGACGGCCTCAAGTCTGGTCGTTCGAGGTGTACTCTGATACCGTTCTCATATCTTCATATATGAGATCGGTTATTCATTGATCCGGGGTAATTACTTGATCTTATATATATACAAAATATCTTACACATATTATTTTTTTAAATCGTGAGAAAAAAATTAACCCCTGTTTTCAAAATCAAAACCGGGGTGTTACATGGGACCAGCCACGAGAGTTAATAGATGACTAAGGTTTTAGACCGGTGATGTATTATCCGGTATGACTACCCGGTATCTTAATGAGAGGAGACCGATCTTGATGTCCGAAGTTTTACTTGTTGAGTCTGTATTGCATACAGAACGGATGAAGTGATATCCGTACTTTGGTACCAGAGTCGAGACCGGATTCGATATTATGTTGAATATGTTAATGAAATATGTTATGATGGTTTGAGACCATGTTTTGAATTGAAATCAGTGATTTGAAATACCCCAAATGTGTATATGTGAATTGATAAATGTGATTGCCACTAACTATCGATGTGTATGAATTCCAACGAGAATTGGTAAAGGTTGGGAATATTGAAATCCACTAAGTGGTAGTTGTGAATGGATGATTGATCGAGTGGCATTTAGGATACACAGTGTGAGAGTGCATTGATTGGCATTTGCATCCATGGCATATCATTCGTTGCTTATATGGAATGTTAGGGGTTCCAATAGGCAAGCCCAGTGCGAGGGCAGCCCAGTGCACGGGTATACTATTATTGCTCCCTAGTGTTTCGGGGAATCACAAAGCTGCCCTTAGTTTGGTGACGAGGCACCCTATGTGGAAGGCCCTATGGGAGGGCGGCTCTGTGATGAGTAGTTTACCTCGGTGTCCGACGGGGAACGGCTCCCTTGATGTGTGTTTGGGGGAGGCCTGTAGCACTTTGGCAAGTAAGGCCATGATTGATGATCCGCAGTCACTGGGTGACTAGTGCTACAGATGGGCGAGAGCGGTTTGGTACCAGTAAAAGTATGATGTTGTAAGCATGCATGAATTGAGATATATGTGTACACATTTTACTACTGTAGTAGGGGCATAGTAGCATACCTATGCTTGACCCACACTTGATATGTTGTTGTGTCCTATAGTCGGATCTGCATTTAAAAATGATTCCATTGTGCATATGCATTAGCTTTAAGAGCATTTGTATATAGCCGGAGATATGTCTAGTTGATAACTGTGGTGTCGATGGATGATTGTTAAGTAAAGAGAAAGTAAGCCGATGTACTAACATTAAAAGTGTGATGATTATTGAGAATGTTAAGGATATATTATATATGATATTGCCTTGTGAATATACTTATTCGGACATGTAATGTGCTAAGATGGAATGATGTATCATGTGTGTGAAACTTGTGATGTTTTCTTGAAAAATGAATGTAATGCACAAATGTATAAATATCATCATAATGTATGACTTTGGTACATTTGGATTATGTTACTCACCTCCTAGTTGTCATTTTTAAGTTTGATGTAGGTATGATGTAAAACCCTACTCTTTTGGAGGTCGAGGACTGGTGAAGGTAAATATGAAAGGAATGTAGGTGAGCCTTAGCCGGCATATATGTATTCGTCTTGTATAGCATATTATGTGTATATGCTTATTTTGAAATTAATTTGATGATAGTTGATTTTGGAGGTCATGTAGGAAAATTAGACCGGAAGTGTATGGCTATTTTTCATTAATGACATTGATGATGTATGAATGATATTATTATTATGAAAATATATTTCTGTATTTTAACAAATCGATAAGGCATCTATCATTTTTTTTTGGTATATACTGTAACAACTATTAAATTAATTTCATCTTCCACTTTTCCCTTGTGACGGCCTCAAGTCTGGTCTTCCGAGGTGCACTCTGATACCTTTCTCATATCTTCATATATGAAATCGGTTATTCATTGATCTGGGGTAATTACTCGACATTATATATATTGAATTTCTTCTACTTATAATTAATTCAAATCTCAAAAAATTTACCCCTATCTTTGGGTCGGGGTGTTACAGTAGTGGTATGAGAGCATTGATTGCTCATTGATGAATTATATGAGTTAAATGTTGTTAAAGAGTGATTGTCACTTAATGTGGATGTGTTATAGTTATAGTTAAACATTGTTGGAGCTTGGATTGCTCACTGCTTTATATTTGTGGTTGATCTTAAGCCCGGCCAGACATTTCCTTCCTTATATTTACCTTCAAATTGTGAATATATTATGATGATATTTATATTAATGATAGTTTATAATGATTGGTATATATTGAGGAAAGAAACATAAGGCTTCTGATTATGTTTGTGTTGTGTGTATAGAGTGATTGATGGTGAATAGGCGTAATATTGATGCAGCCGCTATGGCTGAAGCCTTCAATCGATTTGCCGATATCCTAGAACGACAATAACAACCCACTGGTCAGCCAAATCACGGTCTTGACCGATTTCCCAAGGGGAAGCCTTCCGAATTTCATGGGGGCTATAGACTGGAGGATGCTTATGTTTGGATCCGTGACTTAGAACAGATATTTGCTAGTATGGAATGTACTGAAGTTCAAAAGGTTGAGTACGCGATGTTTATGGTCTGGGATGAAGCTGAATCTTAGTGGATTCTCACTCGTAGGCGTATGATTGCGGCTCATACTCCTTTGGATTGGGAGAACTTTAAGGTGGAGTTCCTTAGGAAGTACTTTCCTGAGAGTTACAAGAACAAGAAAGAGCTTAAGTTTATGGAGCTAAAACAAGGAAACATATCGGTAGAGGAATATGCCTCGAAGTTTGAAGAGCTTTGTGTGTTTTACTGTCCTTTCCAACAGGAAGGTACCGATGCTTCAAAATGTGTTAAGTTTGAGAACGGTTTACGCCAAGAGATTAAGAAGGCGATATGTCACTAAGAGATTGGGAGCTTTCCTACTCTTGTGAACAAATATAGGATCTGTGAAGAGAATAATGTGGTGCCCAAGAATTATGCTGGGCCTGATCAAAGATTGAAGGGACAATCCCCTAACTTCAAGAAGAAAGGCAATTTTAAGAGTAATAGACAATTTGTACATGGGTCCTCTTCTTTTAGAGGCGGATGAGGTGGTGGAAGACATGGTGCAAGTGGTGGCTGAGGTGGTGGCCAAGGACTTCGATGTTTCCGGTGTGGTGGAAACCATTTAGCCCGTGAATGTGGAAATAAAGAAATTGTGGTGTGCTATCGATGCAACCAACTGGGGCACATTCATCCCGATTGTCCTTTAAATTCTACAGATGTAGTAGCTTGTAATGATGGAAACCGAGGTGGCTATGGTGCTTTTAGAGGCCGTGGTTATGGAACTGGTAATGGTGGCCGCAATGGTGGTCGAAATGGTAATGGAAACGGAAATGGCGAACTTGGTCGTGGAAACAGGAACGGCCGAGGTAATGGCAATGGTGGCCAGAATGGTCACAACCATGGTGCTAATCAACAAACTATTGGAAGAGTATTCGCTGTGACCGGCGAAGAAGTAGCTCAAGCTGATAACCTAGTTAAAAGTAAGTGTGAGATACTTGGAAATTCTGTGCATGTTATTTATGATTCGGGTGCGACCTATTCTTTTATATCTGAGGATTATGTGTGGTGATTGAGATTGCCGGTGTGCCTAATGGAAAATACCCTTGTGGTTACTATCCCAAACGGTGCTTGTCTCAGATCGATTAACCGATGTGATAACGTTGATATGCTCCTAGAAGGGAGGAATTTTGTTACTTCTTTCATTTGCCTACATATGAAGGGCTTGGAGATCATTCTTGGTATAGATTGGCTCTCTGCCAATAAAGTCTTGGTTGACTGTCAACAATGGACTGTCATTTTCCCTTCTTCAGATGTGGGGAAATTTGATGTGCAAGGTATAGCTCAACTTTGCATACTATATCTCTTGCCGATGGGACAAATGATCTCGATCCCTTAAATATTCATATTGTATCTGAATTTTTGGATTATTTCCTGATGAGGTACCTGGTTTACCTCCTCCATGCAAGGTAGAGTTTTCTATTGATCTTGTTCCGGGAGTGGAACCTGTTTCCCGAGCGCCATATCAGATGTCTCCTATGGGATTAACCGAGTTGAAGAGACAAATTAAAGAGTTATTGGAACAAGAATTTATTCACCCAATTGCGAGGTAGGGGATATCAGTTTTATTGGTGAGAAAGGAAGATGGAAGTATAAGGTTATATGTGGACTATCGACAACTTAACAAGTTGACCATTAAGAACTGATATCCCCTACCTCGCATTGACGACCTTTTGGATCAATTAAAGGATGCCGTTGTATTCTCAAAAATCGACTTGCGTTCTGGATGTCACCAAATTAGGGTAAAGACCGGGGACATTCCTAAAACCGCCTTCCGAACTCGATATGGGTACTATGAGTATATAGTGATGCCATTCGGAGTGATAAACGCTTCTGCGATATTCATGGATTACATGAATCGCATCTTTCATGAGTATCTTAACTGGTTCGTGGTGGTGTTTATCGACGACATTCTTGTCTATTCCAAGAGCCATGAAGAACATGAAGAACATCTTTGTCTTGTTTTGAATATCCTTCAAGAGAAGAAGTTGTATGCAAAGCTTTCCATGTGTGAATTTTGGTTGTCCGAGGTCTAATTTCTTGGACATGTTATCTCCAAAGATGGTGTGGCAGTTGACCCATCTAAGATTGAAGCTGTGCTGGCTTGGGAAAGACCGACGTCTATGACCGATGTGAGAAGTTTTCTTGGTCTTGCCGGTTACTATCGAAGATTTATTGAAGAATTTTCCCGATTGGCTTTACCTTTGATGAAGCTAACCCGTAAGAATCAACCATTTGTATGGAGTCTTGATTGTGAAAGGAGTTTCCAAGAGTTAAAAGTTAGACTCATTTCTACTCTTGTGTTGGCTCTACCGGACTTATTGGATGATTTTGTGGTGTACTGTGACGCTTCTAGGCTTGGTCTTGGTTTTGTGCTAATGCAAAGAGAGCGTGTGATAGCCTATGTGTCGAGACAGTTGCCACCGCATAAGGTTAACTACCCTAGACATGATCTTGAATTGGCGGCAGTGGTGTTTTCCTTGAAGTTATAGCGGCACTATTTGTATGGCTTTAAGTTTGTGGTCTTTAGTGATCATAAGAGTCTCAAATATCTATTTGATCAGAAGGAGCTTAATATGCGCCAACGGAGATGGATGAAGTTTCTGAAAGATTGAGTTTGAATTGAGATACCATCCCGGAAAAGTAAATGTGGTTGTCGATGCCTTGAGTCAGAAGTTATTGCATATTTCTGCTATGATGGTGAAAGAGATGGAGCTCATTGAGCAATTTCAAAACTTAAATGTGGGTGTAGAAATATATACCCAAAAAGGATGTCTCTTGAGGTGTTGACGGTAGCAAATGTATTCCTTGAAACCGTGAGAATGCAATAATCGAAGGATGAATATTTGATTAAGATGAGAAGAACTTAAGAAAGAGGGAAGAACTTGTTTCTAGTGGAAGGTCATGATGGCATTTGGCGTGTGAAAAGCCGGATTTATGTTCCATCAGGTGGTGATTTAAGAAGGTTGGTACTTGAAGAAGCTCACAAGAGTGTGTTGAGCATATATCCTGATGCCATAAAAATGTATCAAGATCTGAAGAAGAATTTCTGGTGGCCCGGTAGGAAGCGGGATGTGGCTAATTGTGTAGCCTCTTGCATTATTTGTCAAAAGGTTAAGGTTGAGCATCAGAAACCATCTGGTTACTTGAGACCCCTTGATATCCCGGTGTGGAAGTGGGATGACATTGCTATGGACTTTGTTTTTAGATTACCTAGAACACATACTGGAAATGATGCTATATAGGTGATTGTAGATCGGTTGATGAAGTGTGCTCACTTCTTGCCCATGAATATGAAGAGTTCATTGGAGAAATTAGCACAGTTGTACATAAAGGAAATCGTTAGACTACATGGTGTGCCTTTGAGCATTGTGTCAGATCACGACCCGTGGTTCACTTCTCGATTTTGGGGAAGCTTGCATGAGGCAATGGGTTCCAAGTTGAAGCTGAGTTCGTCATATCATCCACAAACGGATAGACAATCCAAATGAACAATTCAAAGCCTTGAAGATTTATTACGGGCTTGTGTGTTAGAGCACGGTGGTTGTTGGGAAATATTTCTACCACTAATTAAATTTACATACAACAATAGTTATCATAGTTCTATTGGTATGGCTCCATATGAAGCATTGTATGGTCAGAAGTGTAAAACTCCGTTGTGTTGGCTTAAAACCGGAGAGAGTTTGGCTTTGGGGCCGGAGTTGATTGCGGAGACAAATGAATAAATCAAGATGATACAAGAGAAAGTGAAGATTGCTCAAGATCGTCAGAAGAGTTATTATAATAAAAGGTAGAAGCCATTTGAGTTCCAAGTTGGTGATCATGTATTTTTAAGAGTATCAAGAGATAAGGGTATTGGAAGGGTGTTGAAAAGTGGAAAGTTAAGCCCTAGGTTCGTTGGACCCTATGAGGTTTTGGAGCGGATTGGCGATGTGGCATATCGGATTGCACTTCCTTCGCACCTCGCTAATCTACATAATGTGTTCCATTTGTCATAGTTGAGGAAATATGTCCATGACCCTCTACATGTAATTCCTATGGACGATGTTAATGTACAAGACGATTTGTCCATTCCTCTTGTTTCCGTTCGTATTGGCGAACACTCCGTGAAGAAGCTACAGAACAAATTGGTACCCTTGGTGAAATTTGTGCGAAAGCACAGAAATATAGAGACATTCACATGGGAACGTGAAGACGATATAAGAGGACGGTACCCCGATGTGTTCGAATCCGGTATGTTAAATTTCGGGGATGAAATTTCTTTTTAGGTGGGATGGATTGTAACACCCTAAATTTTAAAATAAAGGATTAAATAAGGAGATAAATATTAAATAATTATATTTGGGTTATGTAATGCTCCAAAATATTGGGAATAAATAAATTAAGATTTTTGGGAACTGTTTATAATTTATTGGAACCGGATAAGCTGAAAATAAGCCCGGTTAAAATAAGGGTGTCAGACCAAGTATCTCCGGTTGGGATGATATTGGTCAGGGTTGTTAAGGATATTATTGGGAATCCGAATATGTGTTTGGAATAATTTTTGGATAAGGTATTGAGCCCAAACTGAGATCCTGTTTATCATAAAATGATGAATTAGTGATTTTCGGAGTTAAGAGGATTTTATAAATCAACTATGATGAAAATGAGTTTATATGAACTATTTTGGGAGTTTTAGAAAAATAATGGTATGCTGAAATGCTTTTTTTTAAGAAATAACCTAGATAAAATTTTATTTTAAAGTGATAACATGTCTCACAATTTACTTGCTTAAAAATGGACATGTTTAGACCAAATATAAGTCTTGGAGTCAATTATTCCTACCAAATGTAGTAACTAAACATCTCTCAAAAGATATTACCTTTAATTAATTAATTGTGAAAAATTTGTTAACTTTTAAAATATTTGATTTCATCCTTCTATAACAATTTAGAGAATATTTTATAAATTTGATTTTCAATTTCAAGTTTTTTATTTTTTAAAATCAAAGGTATCTTGAAAAATACTACAATTCCTTCAAGATATTAAAATGTGGAAGTGCATTTTATCTCTCTTTTTTCATTCATATCTCTTTCAATTTGTTTGAAAGCTTGACATAATGCTTAAACCCAAATATCAAATTAACAACATTAATGACCAAATAAAAACAAATCAAACAACATTTGAATTTGAGGGAAAAAGAAAAACAGAGATGGCTAGTTAGGGATTTCAATGAGATTAATGGGCAAAATGAAAACAAAGAGGTAGACTATTGATAAAAAGGTTGAGGCCAAGATGTGAATTAATGAGAATATTAATCTAAAACAACTAGTTTGAACAACTCAAAATATCAAAACTTAAAACTCAAATATCAAATGTATTTGAAGTCACTCATCTTTAGAAATGTATTTCATCTTCACAAATTCATCCAAATTCAAAAAATCTTTGCTCACCATTAATGTAAAATAGCCTTACTAAACAAATATAAGAAATGGATAAAAAGTATAATTTTTATATATAACTATATTTGTAAATTTGTGAGTATGTCTGTAGCTATAATTAAAAAATAAATAATTAATTATCATTTAATTTTTCTGTTTATTCCCCTAAAATAAAAAACAAGTAAAATATTAATTAGTGTTCAGTAAAGGATGATGAAAATTTTTATTTAAAGTTGTAATTAATACTCACCAATAAAATTGATTTAAAATCATGATTCTTGAATTTCAAGATAATCTAAATAAAAATTATTCTCATAAAATCTTTATATTTTAATTACTTTTTAAAAAAAAACCTACAATTCCTTTTCTAATTTTATACACCAACCAATAAAAGGACAGAGGGGAAGAGAAAAAATGCATCTTGTTCACAAATTCAAATGGTGCCAAATTAATTAATGTTAAATATAGAATTCTTCCAAGTGAATAATTTAAAATTTGACTCATCCATTTGTTAAATCCATTTTGTAATTAGATCAAATATGTTACTAAAAAATTATGTGTTACATTTTAATTTTAAAATAAATAATTAAAATTACCAACTGTGTTTAATAACCATTAATAATTACCAAAACCAACAAATTAAAACACAAATGTAACAATATAGCAAGTTTCTTCTACGCATTGCAATAGTTTGTGGTCAATGCTAGGATTTGTGTTGAAATTGACTTAACCAAGCCTCGTTTAGCTTTCTTAAAATTAAAAGATAGGTGATATCTCATCAATATGCAGGGTTGCTGTAACACCCTAAATTTAAAAATAAAGGATTAAATAAGGAGATAAATATTAAATAATTATATTTGGGTTATGTAATGCTCCAAAATATTGAGAATAAATAAATTAAGATTTTTGGGAACTGTTTATAATTTATTAGAACTGGATAAGCTGAAAATGAGCCTGGTTGAAATAAGGGTGTCGGACCAAGTATCTTCGGTTGGGATGATATTGGTTAGGGCTGTTAAGGATATTATTGGGAATCCGAATATGTGTTCAGAATAATTTTTGGATAAGGTATTAAGCCTAAACTGAGATCCTGTTTATCATAAAACGATGAATATTTAATGAGAAGATTAAAAATAAAACCAAAAAGCCCATTTCTCTCCTCTTATTCCCGTGGGCTCCTTGGTCTCATTTGAGCAAACACTTTACTTCTTCTTCTTCTCTACTCTTCTCCTTCATTTCCTCTTCTACTTCTCTCCAAAAACCCTAAGCAAAAAGTGGTGTGCCATCTTTCCTCTTCCATTTTCGTTTGGAGCTTGGAAGAGTTTGGAGCTTGAAGTCTCACCCTCCTTTTTCCTCATTTTCATGTTGTTTTCCCTCTCTTGGAAAAACTCTCTCATTCCTTCTCTTGAGGTAAGCTCTTGCTATTTCTCAAGAGTATGAACTATAGGTTTTTGGGTTTTGATGTTGGGAATGTGATTTAATGAGTGTTGTTGGGTTATTAGAGAAACCCTAACCCTATGATTTTGGGGAAACACAAAATATAAGTGGAGAAACATTTATTGTGTTAAATAATTGTTATTGGTGAGGTGAAATAATGTTATTAATGGTGAATGACCATTAATGAAACTTAATGCTTGTTGGGAACCATTAATGTGGGAACCCGTTAATAGGTTTGGCATTAAATCTGCATAATAATAAATGCAGACGCCTAAACCGTGGTGATTGTAGTGGAATAAATGAAATAAATGGGACTGAGAGTTAAATGCTGGAAGACATCGAATAAATGAAAATGAACGTTAAGCCGAGGTGGTTGAATAGAAAATTATTGTGTGAAATATTGTGATGAAGGAAATAACCCCATCGACGAGGTGGAACCATCTGACCGCGGTGATTACTGCTTCTCCTAAGATAGGAGGGGGTAACTATTCTAAATGCATGATTTTATCCATTCATGATGTGAAAATATGTGTATATGATTGTGCTTAATGCTTGCTTATGTAGACGATGCAGTGATTTCATGATTTGAGTGCATTTAGAATGATTGATGTTATGTGGCATGTATTTGGGATGATGAATATGTTATTAAACTGGTCTGGGCCAGAGTCAACAATCTGGTATAGGACCAACCACGAGAGTCAATAGATGACTAAGGTTTTAGACCGGTGTTGTATGTATCCAGTATGAAGACCCGGTATCCTAATGAGATGAGACCGATCTTGATGTCTGAAGTTTTACTTGCTGAGTCTGTATTACATACAGAACAGATAAAGTGATATCTGTACTTTGGTACCAGAATCGAGACCAGATCTGATATTATGTTGAATATGTTGATGCAATATGTTATGATGGTTTGAGACCATGTTTTGAATTAAAATTAGTGATTTAAAATACCCCAAATGTGTATATGTGAATTGATAAATGTGATTGCCACTAACTATCGATGTGTATGAATTCCAACGAGAATTGGTAAAGGTTGAGAATATTGAAATCCACTAAGTGGTAGTTGTGAACGGATGATTGATCGAGTGGCATTTAGGATACACAGTGTGAGAGTGCATTGATTGGCATTTGCATCCATGGCATATCATTCGTTGCTTATATGGAATGTAAGGGGTTCCAATAGGCAGGCCCAGTGCGAGGACAACCCAGTGAACGGGTATACTATTATTGCTCCCTATTGATTCGGGGAATCACGAAGTTGCCCTTAGTTTGGTGACGAGGCACCCAATGTGGTAGGCCCTATGGGAGGGCAGCTCTGTGATGAGTAGTTTACCTCGGTGTTCGATGGGGGATGGCTCCCTTGATGTGTGTTCGGGGGAGGCTCTAGCACTTTGGCAAGTAAGGCCATGATTGATGATCCGCAGTCACGGGGTGACTAGTACTACAGATGGGTGAGAGTGGTTTGGTACCAGTAAAAGTATGATGTTGTAAGTATGCATGAATTAAGATATATGTGTACATATTTTACTACTGTAGTAGGGGCATAGTAGCACACCTATGCTTGACCCAGAGCATTTACATATAGCCGGAGATATGCCTAGTTGATAACCGTGGTGGCGATGGATGATTGTTAAGTAGAGAGAAAGTAAACCGATGTACTAACATTAAAAGTGCGATGATTATTGAGAATGTTAAGGATATATTATATATGATATTGCCTTGTGAATATACTTATTTGGACATGTAATGTGCTGAGATGGAATAATGTATCATGTGTGTGAAACTTGTGATGTTTTCTTGAAAAATAAATGTAATGCACACATCTATAAATATCATCATAATGTATAACTTTGGTACATTTAGATTATGTTACTCACCTCCTAGTTGTCATTTTTAAGTTTGATGTAGGTATGATGTAAAACCTTACTCTTTTGGAGGTCGAGGACTGGTAAAGGTAAATATGAAAGGAATATGGGTAAGCCTTGGCTGGCATATATGTATTCATCTTGTATAGCATATGGTGTGTATATGCTTATTTTGAAATTAATTTAATGATGGTTGATTTTGGAGGTCATGTAGGAAAATTTGACCGGAAATGTATGGCTAATTTTTATTAATGACCTTGATGATGTATGAATGATATTATTATTATGAAAATATATTTTTGTTGTTTAACAAATTGATGAGGCATCTATCATCTTCTTTAGTATATACTTTAATAACTATTAAATTAATTTCATCTTCCACTTTTCCCTTGTGACAGCCTCAAGTCTGGTCGTCTGAGGTGCACTCTGATACCTTTCTCATATCTTCATATATGAAATCGGTTATTCATTGATGCAGGGTAATTACTCAGCATTATATATATTGAATTTCTTCTACTTATAATTAATTCAAATCTCAAAAAATTTACCCCTATCTTCGGGTCGGGGTGTTACAGTTACATCTATTGTGTCTTACTTATGGAAGATTTGAACGCCATAAAGGAAAATCAGGTAAGGAAAATAACAAAATTCTAACGTGGAAGTGTAGAGAGGCTGCTAGAGGGTGATTTGTTTAAAGGAAAAATGAGTTCTAACTTTTTTATAACACTAGAAACACTAGCATATATATAACTAACAGATAAAACTAACAAGAAATTAATCCATTTAAAAAAAAGCCTATCATCACTCCCCTTTATTCCAACTATACAAAATGCAAAAGGAAATGAAAGACCCAAAAATTAAAGTTCTCAATTCATACACATATACATATTGGGCTAATTAAAACCCTCAGTTAAGTCCTTTTTTCATCCTTTCTCATAGATCTTAACTCACAACTATTCAGAACTCTCAAAACCATGGGGTATCATGGAATCTAGCTTACTAAAGTGATCGTTTCAAAGGTTATGCATATGTAGAGGAAAGCATATATTTTATTTTTTTATTGAGGGGAAAATTTGACTCTAAAAAAAATCTTCTCTTATTTTATATTCAATTAACTTTTACGTTCTTCTCATTTCATACCCTAAAAACAAAAAATTAAAACACATAGATGAAATGGATGAGATTAAATGTATTGACAATTTATCAAACGTTTATACATTAAAATATGACTTCCCGTGTAATATCATGCAATGTTCTAAGTATATGGCCTAGACATAATATGCATATGGGTATAAAAAATTTGGGCTATCTTTTATTTGAAATAATAACAATAAATTAAACATTAATTTAGAAACCATTGGTAGTAACTCAAAATAAGATAGATGCAAATGTGAAATAACTAGTAACTTGCATGGTTGTATTAAGTTTGTAATTTATAATAATAATAATTTAGTTAAAACATATAAAATATATTAAATTATACAAATGATAATATAAAATAAATAGTTTTAATAAAAATATTTACCTTAATATTATGAATATAAATTTTAAGAAGAAATATTTTTAATACTAAATATGTTTGTTAATAACTATTATTGAATTAATACAATATCAAAATAAGTATTATAAAAGAAATACATATTGATTTTTTATAGGAAAGTCATACTAATTTTAGTATTTAATTTGAATTTATATTTAATCAAAATTTAGGTGCAATATGTAACAGTAAAATTAAAAATTTCAATTTTTTGCGTTTTTAGGATTTAAATTGACTGTTTAAAAATCCCAATAAATAATAAAACAATAAAATAATGAAACAATAAAAATAATTGAAGTAAATAAAAGAAATAATATAATACTTTCACATTAAATAAAACACAAAATTATTTGATTAAATACCACATTTTAAAAGTAATGTTAAGAATAAGAACAATAATTACATAAAACAATTAAAGAATCAAATAAATAAAAATAAAATAAAACAGGGAATCAGAGGGACTTTTACACTAGACGCACAACCAGAGTAAAAAAAAGGGAAACAACAAATGTTAAAATATTACCTGACAACACTGATTTTTCTTGAATTTTCAACTTCTTCAACCTCAAAACCTATTCAAATGACCTCTTAAACATCACCAATATTTGAAGACATCTTCTAATTTAACAACCAACTAATTTATTTGATTTGGTCATCTATTTGAGATTAGAATTTAAAAGAATTATAATTCAATATTAATTCATAATAAATTCGTTAATTAATAAAATCTAATTCAAACCTTATTAATAAAAACATTTTCTTTATTTAATACATATCTATAAAATATATTTGTTAAATAATTTATTATCTAATTTAGTAATTTATTGTTTTTATTTATTAATTATTTAAAAAATAATTTAATTCATTAAATAAAATATTTTTAAATTAATTATTAATATTATTTAATATATATTAGTTAAATAATTGTATTTAATAATCAACTAATTTTTTTGATTTGGTCATCAATTTGGGATTACAATTAGAAAAGTTATAATTCAAAATCAAATCATAATATTATAATCAAATTGTTTAATTTTATATTTTTTTAATTGTGTTAACATATATAAGGATTTAATTTCTAATGGATATAAATTTCTTCTCAAATAGTATATTATATAATTAATTGAATCCCTATTTAAGTATGACTTTTTAAATTATGGTAACATATATTATAATAAAATTTTTACATTTATATTTTTCTTAATTGTGGTAACATATATTAGGATTTGATTCCTAATAGAATATGCCTAAATAGATATTAGATTATGATGACAATTAATATTTTAATTTGATATTAAAATGGATTGTTTAATTTTACATTTCATAGTTACAATAATATATATAAGAATTTGATGAATATTTGATTTTGATAATAATTGTTATTTTAATTTGATTTGAAAATTATTTTTATTGTGAATTTGAAAAAGTAAAATAAATAGAGTCACACTATATGAGACGTTGACATGTGTCAAATATTGAAATTTAATTAATAAGAATAAATATTTATATATGTAAAGATTAAAAATATAAAATATAAGATGAACATTTACAAACCGATGGTATTTTATATTTTATCTCTTTCTACAAATGAACTTCTAAATAGAAATTTTCAAAAGTTTTAATGTAACATCCCAAAATTTATATAAATACTTAATTGAGTGAAATAAATAGAGAATAATTACATAGGATATGATTAATGTCCCAAAAACTTAGAAAAAATTAAATTGGAAATTATTATGATTATTCATAATTTATTATGGCTTAAAGAGCTGAAAATAATACCTAATTGAAATATGGGTATCAGACCAAGCATCTCTAATTAAGGTATTGTTCGTCACGGCTGTTAAGAATATTATTGTGAATTTGAATATATCTTCAGAATAATTTTAGAATGAGTATTGAGCCCTTATTGAGATTCCGTTTGTTACAAAACAGAGAAAACATTAAGTGAGGGTCTAAAATAACACACTTACTCTTAATTTTCCCTCACACTTCATGTTTGTTTCTTACACTCTTCCTTCTCCTCCAATTTTCGTCACCTTCTTTCCCTCTCACATAAACTCTCTTATTTTCACTTCTTCTCCATCAAAAACCTCAAATTTGTGAACCCCATTGCATACCCATCCATTTTCACACCTCTCATCCACTCTAGAAGGTAAGTAGTCTCTTAGGCGGAGGAGACACATGAGGCTTTTGGCAGGTTTAGAGGATGTCACGCCACAAGTTAATAAGTGCCTTGCCTTTGACTCGCTAGTAGGGAGCTCTTGGAGGATGATGCCTCTGGGAATGCCTGACCCTTGTGATAAGATCATCAAGCAACTCAAGTAAGAGTTGGCTAATTTAACCGCAGACAATCAGAGGATAAAGTAGTCTTTCGGCGGAGGAGACACGTGTGGCTTCTGGCAGGGAAAAGTCCACCACGCTCTAGTATTCTAAAATCCCCATGTATGAGGAGAGGGAGCAGACTCTGGATTCTAGGGAGAGAAATGTTGCTAGGAGGGAGAAATTAGTGGTGGCATCCTTAGGGGCATACAGGCTCAACGTCCATTCTCTAGGAGACTGGTGAGCATGCCTATTCCTAGGCACTTACAAACGATCCAACCCTTCTCTATTAGGAAATACACAGGTGAGACTGACTTGAGTAAGCATTTGGATGCTTACGCGTATGAAGCGATGTTCTTGTGAGTAGAGGAGGATGTTATGTGTCGCATGTTCCCTCGCACCTTGATTGGAAAAGCCCTCAGCTGGTTCAAAAGGCTTCCATCAGGGTCGATAGACTGTTAAGAAGAAATGGCAATAGCCTTTAGTGACCACTTTGTCATTTCCAAGGACGTTCCCAAGACACCACACACACTTACACAGATAAAACAGGGTGAGAATGAAACATTGAAGGATTTTCTAAGAAGATTCTATAAGGAGGCGGCCATGGTCCCTAATCTTACAGAGGCCATACAACTGCATATCGTCATTGAGGCTTTACAGCCTAAATCTGTATTTGCTTTGTCATTGGTAAAGATCCCTCTAGCGTCCTTTGAAGAGTTTTAGAGAAAGGCATCAAAATACGTAGGTATAGAGATACACCTTGAGGCCACAATGGCGAGATTGAAGCCACCTGCTCCGGTGTCGCAGCCATCCAGGGAGAAAGAGACGGCTAGGTTGGAGAGGTCTTTTTAGAGGGATAGATTTAGAAATCCCTAGCCTAGTAACATGAGAGGCGTGTTGCTGCCTTTAGCAACTATTCCCCACTGAATACTAGACTAGCGTAGATCCTTAGAGAAGTGGGATAGCTAACATTCAGCATATACGGTATTACGAGACTAACTCCATTAAAGAGGCATGGAAATCTGCGTAGGGTCAGCCCTTGCTGCGCACCTCACGCTACGCGCCAGACTCACGCTTAGCATGGGCATGATAGTAGTAGCAACAAGTGCTGTGGTATATTTTAGGCCAATCAGCCAACTTCTAACCTACCCAATTGGCCCGTTTCAGGTCTGATTGCCATGAAACTATATAGGCCATATGTTTTCCCCATTCCAAAACTGTTGGCACCGTCCATTTGTCAAAATTTCAACATATACATAAGTTATGCACAAAATGCAGTTTAAACCAATTAGGTGCAAAACCGTTGCACTAAACACCCTAAATGGGTTCCAATTGGCCCAAGGCCAATGCACACAACTTCTAAATATCCTAAGGAACCTATTGATGCATTCTGGGGGTCCCGAAACCCACCGAATCTTAATATTACCTAATCAGTTCCTTAATTCCATCATTGTTCACTATATGCATAACTTCATAATTCAATCAAATCATCAAGTTACTATTCACCATATCAATCAATTACATCACAAACACATAATATCTCACTCATGCAATTTACAGAACCTGCCAATAGCATTCTATATTCACACAATTAGCTCCGTGCCACAGTCTATAATCAAATAATTACATTGTCATCAATCATCATCATCAATCTTAAACTACCAAATCATTTCAACCATTACACACAAGCACATTCATAATTTAGCAAAACAAATCCATCAAGTTACAAACTATTACATAACTATCTACTACATGAATTCATTCTTCCTTGGCATCAATCTTCTGCTTGGCGTACCTCTACGAGATTAGCATCCTCCCTGTCACTAGTCACTAAAATTAAATAGACCACGGCAAGGGTGAGTTTGGTATATCATAATTAATATAGGACAATTAATGAATAAGTAATGCAAAAGCATAATTACTATTCACCTTCTAACGTCATTCTCGTTATATCACTTTAACAATTCATCAATTCAAATCAATAACACTAGTTCATTATAATACAACATTACACATTAAAATTCACTTATCATTATGAATCATAGATTTATCATTCCTTTCATTACAATTTCATAATTCTTCAGATAGTCAAATATTCATGATACCATATTATTAACTCATATCTCATTAGTATTCACATATCAATCATCAGTTCACATAATCCACAACTGACTCGCATGTATCAGACTCTCTAGTATCCAGATACCTAAAGATCAGCCTTCAGCTGGGGGTCCTACTTAACACCCCGTGGACCCTGCTTGGTCCACTGAGTCCTACTTAACTCTCCACCTCAACCACTGGGTCCTCCTTGACCACTAGGTAGCTCAACTGGGTACAAAGACCATGGGAGGCAGAAACGAGGGGCTATGCATACCGTTGGCCGTCACACACCACATAATCATATAACAAATCATATCATCATGGCATATCATCAATATACAACATATACCATGTCAGAAGCTGACATGTATCCCTCTCTCGGGTGACCTACTTGTCAAGCCAATCATCATAAGCCATGTTATAAAATCACATAATCATC
Source organism: Clitoria ternatea (assembly GCA_037962975.1). NCBI lineage: Eukaryota > Viridiplantae > Streptophyta > Magnoliopsida > Fabales > Fabaceae > Clitoria > Clitoria ternatea. The sequence goes on from CM075670.1 coordinate 151,701,708, forward strand.
TCATATATTCACAACATTTTTCATCAAGCCATATGCAATAACATCATTAAATATCATACTACACATCATTGACATCATCAGAATTTACAATTTATTAGATGTTACACATTTATATAACTCTACATATTTACCTCTTTACTTTCTCGCTCGTATTCATTTAATTTAACTTACTTTCTTATCAAACAACAACTAAATCACGCTCAGCATACTCATAAAAATTATAGTAATTATATTTGGTCATCCTATGTCATCCAATTCTAAGCCTCCCAAGGCTACCATATATTAGAATCCTAATTAATTATGACCTGAACACCCCTTTACCTCAATTCCAATCTTCTAAAATTTGCCCTTAGTGTGGATTGCGTCCTACGGTTGCTTGATTCATCGTTCCATTACCAAACTTGACACCTGCTTCATCGATCGCTCATCCAGCGCTCGTTCTGGAACCTACAGTCACTGAAACACCAAACCGATTAGTACATTTCCTCCCTCACACTTCCAAACTCATCATTCAAGCTCCCAAACTCATTAAAATTTAGAATCAAGGCTCCCATTATCACATGCAAATTCGGTTCCATGAGAGGAAAGGAGAAGAAGAAGGAAAAAATCAAAATGGAGGTTCCGATAGGCATTACCTCACCTCCTAAGGTCCCAAAACGCAAGAATCCATAAGCCCTAGCAGAATCACCTCAAAGGAAGAGAGAAAAGGGAAAAGAAGTGTCTCTGCTCACACTGTTTGCATGCGTTATTTAAACTGAATTACGACACTGATGCTACGTGTCCTATTGGTGCTACACGTCAGCTCATTAATTCATACCTTACACTAGGCGTCCCAACCACGCTAAGCGTTAGGGTCCTGATGCCATTTTCCTTAAAGTTCTATTTTCCACTTAATTTTCCATATACTATTATAATTTTAATCTAAATAATACTTTTATTTATTTCTAATTTATCTTCTAATATTAAAACATCAGGGATGCTACACTGGGGCTGAGCTTAAGATTGATCTGCTCAATCCATCCAAGCCAACGCTAGAGGGAGGTTCCAAGGAAGTCGTACTTGGAGATACCCCAGAGAAGGTCACACATATAAATGACAAGTTAGAAGTTGTGATGGAGAAACGCTTATTTGCGCCCCTCAAGGTGTTCAAAGACCTTTTTGCATGGACTGCTGTTGACATGTCGAGGATAGACCCCAATTTCTATTGTCACAAGTTATCCGTCTACCCAGAGATGAAACCGGTTGCCTAAAACAAAACAAAGGTTGGGCCCAGAAAAGTAGACGGTAGCTTGTGAGCAAACAGAGGAACTTCTTAAGGCTGGATTCATCAAGGAGATCTGGTATTCCTCTTGGCTTTTCAACATGGGGATGGTGTAGAAAGCTAACAGCAAGTGGAGAATGTGTACATATTATGTTGATCTGAACTATTGCTGCCCAAAGGATCCATACCCCCTCCCATATATTGATAGAATGGTTGATGATTCCTCTAGTTACCAATACTTGTTATTCATGGACGCGTATTTAGGGTACAACCAGATTCTGATGTGGGAAGAGGATCAAGAGAAAAAGGCATTCGTCAATGATCGTGGTATGTTCTGTTACACCGTCATGCCTTTTAGTTTGAAGAACGCTGGAGCCATATACCAGTGGATGATCAATAAGGTGTTCGAAGGCATGCACATCAAACTGGTGGAGATGTACATTAATGATATCATTGCCAAAACCCCAGCTGAGGGTGACCATGTTGAAGACCTATGCCAAGTTTTTCTATGCCTGAGACAATACAACATGGGCTTAAACCCACTGAAGTACACTTTTGTTGTTCCTACTGGAAAATTTTTGGGTTTTAGGTTGATTTAACGCGGCATAGAGGCAAACCCAGGAAAATGTCAAGTGATTCGGGATCTACAAAGCTCAGAGAATCTGAGGAAGGTTCAATCTCTGAACGGAAAGGAGGCAGCCTTGGCATGGTTCATGCCTAAAATGACGCATAGATCCCCCTGTATAAAATTTTGAAGAAATATAAGAAGTTTGAGTGGGGACAAGAGCAAGGACAAGTCTTTCAGGAGCTTAAGGAGGTGCTGTCCAGACCTTCTATTTTGATGAAACTTGACCCTGATGAACTACTTATTCTGTACTTAGCAGTGTCAGATGAGGCTCTAGGAGTGGCCTTGGTAAAGGAGACACCAGAGGGACAGAGGCTGATATACTTCACTGGCAAAACACTGTAAGGAGTTGAGGGTTGGTATTAAAAGATTGAGAAAGTCACCCTAGCAGTCATTTGGGCCTTTCGACGTCTAAGGCCATATTTCCATGTACACCCTATTGTTATACAGATAGATCTCCCACTTCGCTTAGTGCTGAGTAAGCTGAACTTGGCTGGAAGAATGATCGAGTGGTCAATTGAGTTATCTGAATTCAATGTGACTTACGAGCCTCATGGTGTAATAAAGGCTCAAGTTCTAGAAGATTTCGTCTAGGAGATGACTGGAGCATATCCGACCCTTCCTCGTTCTTATTGGATGGTGTACGTTGATGGTTCCTCTAACAGTAAGGGAAGTGGCGCAGGTGAGGTGGTTGAAAGTGATGATGAAGTACATTTAGAGATTTCCCTATGCTTTAATTTTAAAACTTCCAACAACCAAGCTGAGTATGAAGCTTGCCTCTTCGAACTGAGAGCAGCGTTAGACATCGAAGCTTCCAAGGTGACACTCTGTAGCGATTTATAGTTGGTGACTTCACAAATACGAGGGGAGTATCAAGTTAGAAAGCCTCAGCTCCAGTTGTATTTAAACTGTGTTAATGAGTTAAAAGAGCATTTTGCAGTGTTAGAGTTTAAGCATGTGCCGAGAGAAGAGAACACTGGGGCGGATATTCTTTTAAGGTTAGCCAGCACAAAGCAGCCTGGGAGTACTACTACTATGGTCCAGAGCACTTTGACAACGCCCAACATTCATTTGACCCCATCGTATATGGCCATTACCTTTTGTGCATTCAACAATGATTCATGGGTAGGCTCTTTCATCCGGTACCTAGTTAATGGATAATTACCCACCGATGAGGCTGAGAAAAGGAGAGTTCGTAGGGAGTTTCCCTATTTTACTATGGTGGATGGGATGCTGTTTAGAAGAGGTTTCTCTGTACCCTACCTTCGTTTTCTAAATAAGAATGATGTTCAAAAGGTTATGGAGGAGGTGCATGAAGGCCTGTGTGGGCACCATTACAGAGGATAGAGCTTAATGAGAAAGATTTTGAGAGCTGGCTACTAGTGGCCCATAATAAAAAAGGATTCAACAGAGTTTGTGAAGAAGTGCGATCCTTGTCAGAGGTTTGTAAACCTCCATCACACACCGGCTGAGGAGCTATTCACTTCCGTCGTGCCATGGCCTTTTCACCAATGGGGGCTAGATATTTTGGGCCTATTTCTCACGGCTCCAGGAGGTATCAAGTACCTTATTGTAAGGGTGGATTATTTTACAAAGTGGATTGAGGTAGAGCCAGTGGTGCACATTACTTCAGTCCGGACTAGGCATTTTGTCTATGAGAATATCATAGCATGATTTAGGGTACCAGAACGGATCATAACTGACAACAACATTCAGTTTACTGATAAAAAGTTCACAAAGCTGTTGAAAGGACTAGGGATAGTCCAGATTTTCTCATCTATTGAGCATCCACAAATGACTCAACAAGGGTAGAATATTTCTCTAAAGAGAATAACAAGGGTAGAATATTTCTCTAAAGAGAATAACAAGGGTAGAATATCGGTGGAGCTTCAAATAACTTCAACAAGGGTAGAATATTTCTCTAAAGAGAATAACAACTCCAATCTGGCATCAAAGCTGGATGTTATCAAGAGCCTAGGGAGGAAGCATATATCCGTGACCAGGCTATCAAGGTGAAGGCTACCCTTAGATACAATAAGCACGTCCTACATAGAGCTTTTGGAGTTGGAGATCTGGTGTTGAGGAAGGCTAGTATGGGGAATAAATCATATCGGCTAGAGAACCTCGATGGCACACCAATTCATAACAAATGGAATGCATAAAACTTGAGAATTTATTACAACTAGTTGGTAAGTCGGCATGTACTCTTTTTCCTAACTTGTTCTTTTTCCCATTGGGTTTTTCTCAAGAAGGTTTTAACAAGGCATGTCCCAACTATGCTTCTCTTGTAAACATTTCATTTAATGAGAGATTACATCAAATACTGTGTTGCTTTCACTTCTCTTTATTCCATGTCTTTCTTTTATGCTTTACGAATGGTGTGGACGATGACCTTCTAGACAGATAGTCTCAATTACTTATCCTGTAATTGATAATATAACTCCACGAGCGGCACCCCAGTTAACTTTACCCTGATGAGTGGCAAGGATTGGTCCTTATTCAAGGCCATATCATACCCCAATGTGTGATACAAGTCAAATCTTTGTCTCAGTTACCTAATCTCTAACTGACGACATAGCCTTATGAACGGCGTGGAAAATAGCCCCGACGAGTGGCGAGGATTGGTGTAACACCCCAATTTTTAATAAATAATAAACCCAAAAACAGGGAAATTTTTCCACAAAATAGCCACTGGGCAGTCGTCATAGAAAAGGAAGAGGAAAGCAAGGGAAGATAAAAGAACATTCATACGCATTCGGTTCAACGAAACACATCAGCGCCTGGGCGAAAACCATGACAACGCTGACTCGCTCAAGCGAGGCCCAACGCTGCCTGAGCGAAATATGACAATGCAACAGTGGAACAAGGAGATGCTCAAGCGACTATTTCGCATTCATTCATTCATGATCATGCCTAATCAACTGGGTCACTACACCTATTGGCCCAGCATCTAGTCCATCACTCACTTGGTTTCTTCAATCGCCACCGAGACACAACCCCAATTTTAACACATACCCGATATCACCTTTACTCACTCATTACACACCCAAATTTCAACTTAGGAAACTGCAACACATCTCTTATACCGAAAATCATATACATCATATACCATTCATCCATCACACATTCAAATTCCAAAACAAGATACAGGCATACAACCACACCATTCATAGTCCAACATATACCAAATCATCAAACATATACAATACCAATTAAATCAGGGCATACAATCAATCGGACCAGGAGGGAAATGACCTCCTATCCTCAACTCGATATCATAATAATGATGACCACTCGGTCACAATGCATACAACCGCTTACACTCGGTAAGCGTACCTTGGCCTTGGACTTTTTGGTCTGCTCTGATACCAAAATGCATTGAACCGGGTGGTCATCATTATGATGTGCCTTCCTGGTTAGTGTATGAGAATGGGGCGGACACAGGTACAAGGTAATTTCTCACTCGGATTTAGAACATATGATCACCCGGTAAATCATCACGCTCATACATCACTCGGGAATCCACACAGCTCCTCATTTCATTCATACAGGTCACAAGTATAAACCACTCGGGAAATGACTCCCCCAATTCTGCCACTCGGAATCCAGAACTCTTTTTCACTCAGAATATATCCTAATCAAACATCGCTCGATGCATTCCAACCTTAACACAATCAGGTCACATTACCAATTCACTATTCGGAATACATTCACATATTCACTCGGGAAATCGGGTAGTTAAGTCCCACTCGGACTTATTCAAAACTCAACCAGTCAGAATACGATCCTCACTCACTCGGATTTTACATTATTCACTCAGATTACCAATACCTTATACTTAGGATCCATTCCACTCTAAACCACTACTCTAACTCCTCTCTCAGAAGGGGATCACTCAAGGTTTTCACTCGGGAATACAAACTCTTCCTCACTTGGGTTACCTATAATTTTCACTCGGAATCACTCAGCGTGTTCACTCGGAGAAGCCACCCAGTAATCCTCACTCGGAACTATCAGCTTAACATTATTTCACTCATCAACAGCCCTCGAATCATTTAACAATACATTCCAGTCGGAAGACGCATCAAATCCACATAAAGCACGTACGTATGAATATATGTTCCCAGAAATATAAATCTGCCCACAAATCCAATCTACCGACCCATATACAGGTAACCACATACTCGGAATACTTATTAACTTAACATTATACCTTTACCATTATTCACAGTTCTACACAAGTGACACACCATGTCTATACTTATCAAATCAGTCTTTATAAATAAATATATTTAATCGTCATTTTACATGAGAGCCGGCCAAGGTTACACTAACTGAACGTAATAAATGCATTACGAGCACTCAACAGTCAGAGTGCACCACACTCGGACTTGAGGCCCTAACATCGTTTCCGAGTACGACCTGTACACACTGAAAAATGGTGTAGGGGGTGAGCATCTTAAATATTAAATGATAGATACTGACTCAGGTTGTCCATAATTATACAGCTTTATATATATACACACAATCATACATGGCAACGATTAAAGTCAGAGCAATACCAATCAACCAGGACACACATCAGACTCTTACCGATCGGAATCCACCAGTTATCACTCGGCCTTATGCACGTATCAATTCAATAACATTAACATACATTAATCAGTGACATAATAATGCCTATGAATCAGAATGTACATATTGAACATTTCTCAATCAGAATTCAACAATTCCCACTCGGCTATACATACACAACTTTTCAATAATATTAACATGCATTCATAGAACATATTTCAATCAGCATCAACAGCATGTGCACATAGAATAGTTCGCTCGGTTATATACATTCATCATCTCATTAACATCATCACTTGCATAATCAATTTCAAACAGCATCGGTAATCAATATACACAGAGTATTTCACTCGGTTCCGTATTCGTGTGTAATCGATTTTGACGTTGCAACGTAGGCTCCCAGCCTTTTTGTACATAGCTCTCAGCTATCAATTCAGCTCCCAGCTGTTTGGCCATTTTACAGGTACCCAACCGTTTGCCCACAGGTGACACCAACGCTCTCAGCACCAACGGAGGTGTTCACAGGCAGCTCGAGTCCCACTCAAAGGCTACCTTGAGTCCCACTCAAGGATTTCACAGCGTCCTACGCTTTAATAACCGATGGTAGTGTCCCATACTACGTGTTCCCAGCACAAACACATCCCATGCGCCACACGCAGATTCATCACACAACACAGAGTTCATATACACCGCAATACACGCATCCCATGCAATCGGCATCATGCATCATCAGCACTCAAACAGCACATGCATCTCATGCAATCAGTGCTAGGCATTAATAGTATTCCACAACACATGCATCTCATGCAGTCGGCACTATACATCATCAGAACTCAAATAGCATATGCATCTCATGCAATCGGCATTAAGCATTATCAGTATTCAACAATACACGCATCTCATGCGACTGGCATAACACATCATCAGGACTCAAATAACACACATGCAATCGGCATTAAGCAATGTCAGGACTCAGACAACACATACAATCGGCAAGGTACATTATCAGATTCACTAAGTCGTATTTTATCACATGCAGCCAGTATTTTGAACTCATAACAACTTGCAGGTCACGTAAAGCACACGGTAATCATCAACAGCACTTCAACACATTCCTTTCACACAATCGTTCAACATTCACAGGCCATCAACATGCAACACTCAACTTTCACTCGTCATGTAACTAGGCAGTACACACTCGCATATAACACAACACACAATCAGAACACGAAAACAGCAAGCATTAACACTTAGAACCCATTCATAACCCATGCATTTAAGATAGAAGATACCCCTCCCCTACCTGGACTGAAGCCTATGGTCGGTCAACACGATACCCAGTTCCAGAGGAACACTGAGTCACTCTTAGTACATCTGCATGTAAGGACAGGGGAGGCCATTCGAGCCTCCGAGACGCCCAGCTCTCGGTTCACTCCTTGGAGCAACTCCTCAACGACGCTGGTGAACGCCTCAACCACCTTGAAGCTCCTCGTATTGCAGATCTCCACTGAGACTTGGCAGCTTCGAACAAGGAGAGGAAGAAGGAGGGAAGCCGACAAAGGGAATGAAGTAACAAGGAAGGAACAGCGTGGAAGGAGACGGGTTGCATGCAGGGGGAATGCACACCCTCACCCTCTCTGGCTCGTCGAGTAAGGAAGGAGGACTCTGATCCTCAGCCATCACTGTTGCGAGCTCACGGAAACAGAGAGCAGAGAAGAAAGAAGAAGAGAAGGAGAGTGAAGAGCGAAGAAGAAAAGGAGAGAAAACAGAAGGAAGAGAAGTCTGAAGGGAAGAATGAATAATAGTGTACCCATATATGCATGCACGGAGAGAAGGAAAAGTGGGGTGGGAAGTCGTGCACAGCAGCAGCCCCCCACACGCGTCATACACACATAGACACAACTAGTCAGCTATTGACAACTAATCACCTTCAATCAGCGTTTGTTTCCTTAACTTAAATTAATTAAGTCAGTTATAATTAATAAATAATTTTTCCCACTTTTAAAATTATTATTTTAATGATTTATTTTCATTCGGCAATTAATTATTAAATCGGGATGTTACAATTGGTTCTTATTCAAGGCCATACCAGACCCCAAGGAGTGGTGCCCCAATTACCTATTCTGTAATTTGCCATGGAGAATAACCCTCTGGACGGATAGTCTTAGTTACTTACTCTGTAATTGACAACATAACTCTATGAGTGGTACCCCAATAAACTTCACCCCAATGAGTGGCAAGGATTAGTCCTTATTTAATGCCATACCGGACCCCAATGAGTGGTGCAAGTATTGTTTATGTGAAGACCAACGATACAGTCTCTATAAACGGTCCTCGTACAGGCAAATGACTAAGCTTAAGTTAAACAGGGGCCCGAAGTTAACATCATATGAAGTTAAAATCCTTAGGAAAAAACTACGAGGTAAATATTTCATCGATGATGTAGCGAAATGAGCACAGAGATAACAAGTTTGCATAGCAGAAATATATATTCAAAGTAATAGCAGAATTAGTCAATACTGGAGCTGATCCCAGAACACAACTTACATGCAAATATAAAAATTCAATTAAGGGGAGCTTCTTCAAGAGTTTCATGTTGGGCCTTGCCATCTTCTGTAGCCTTAGCTTCCCCGCCGGTATTGTCTTCAATATGCCCTAGTTCCTTATCACCTTTGCCATCACCCTTCTTGGTTTCCTTCTCTTTCTCTTTATTTTCATGTCCAGGAGAGGCTGGATGAGGCTCTATACTCTATCCTTTGGGGGGAGGCGGCAGCCCATATAAAGAATCATCAGGTTCCTCATGTCAGCCATCTTGTACATCAACTAACTTACCTCTATGAAACTCATAAAAGGGATGCAATCCATAAAGGTCAAGTTTCACGTTGGGGTTTCTATAAAAGATCTGACGGATGGCCTCACCGAAGGAATCATACGCCACATCAATACAAATTTTTCAGCTTGCTTAGCTTTAGCCTTCGCTTCAGCAAGGCTCTTCCTAAGTTTGGCATTTTCCTCTTCGAGTAACCCACTATTGGCACTCCCCTATTTAAGTTCTTCAATCTACTGAAGCAGCTCTTTCTCTCTCGCAGCCCACTCTTCGACCTGCTTTGAGCGCCCAGCCTCAAAAGCTTATAGATCTTCGGCCAGTTTAGTTAATTTCTCTTTCTCCGCTTTAAGCTTTTTGTTCAGCCGGGGGATTTCTTTGGCTTCTTCTTTCAGCTCAGTAATTTTCCCCTCTAGGTCCTTCATAACGGCCTTCAGTGAGCCAATCTCAAACTCTTGTTCGATGGCTAATTGCTTCTTTTCTTTCAAGCGCTCTTCCGTGATATGAAGATTGTACCTATCTTTAGTGCCTAAAATACTCAGTGCCTCGACCTTAGCATGAAGTTTGTATGCTTCTTTGATGTTGTCTGCCGCTTTGCTCAAAGAGTTGATGAGGCCGGATAATTCAGCCAGTTGCCATCTGCTGGCCACACAAACCTCCTTGATCTTAGAGACTTCTAGCATGGGCCTCAGTTTGTATGTTGGCTTGAGGAGTGTTGGGGGCATGGGACCCTCATACTTCAAGAAGGGGGTCAGGAATAAGTTAGTTGGGGGAGAGTAAGACACCACCTGGTGGGAGCTACTGGCAATTCGGCTTGGCCTAGTTTCAACACCAAAGCCAGGAATAGTTTTCGGTGCAAAGATAAGTTTCTTTTCTTTTTGTGTGCTAGTCACACCGATCTCCTCCAGGGTTTTTTGTTTTTTGACCGACGTAGGAGAGGATGGCTTGTGCGCTCTGGTATCCCTTTGGTTCTTCCTTTTCTTCTTCTCTTTCTCTTTCTTTTTTTCAGGTTGTGTGGTACCGGCCTATTCAATCTTATTCAGCAAGGGTACCTCACCAGTTACAACGGACATCAGGGTGATGAATCCTTATCCGTCAGTATACCTTTTAGCTTGTCTATGGCAGGGCATAACTTTTCTATTTGTTCTACATAAGCAAATAAAAATATGTTAGTTTCAAATACAACACATACCGGTATTCAGATAGTAAAGGATAAAAGTGGAAAATTATTTAGATATTCATTTTGAATAAAAGAAGACCCCAATAGATGCTTACAGGAAAGTTTCCCACACACTAAAGAGTATGTTTGCAAGGCATTCAGGACTTCTATGAAGTAAGGAGAGAGTTCATTCTCCTTAGTGAAGTAGACTTAGGAGGTAAGCAAGAAATGTTCATGGGTCCACTCGACTGGGAATTTGAGAATACCTTCTTCGTTCCTCCAGAAGATCGGTTTATTAGGTTGAATCTAGATTCTTGTATAGTAATGTTTAAATGACCTCCCATCCACCTTGGAAGATTCTGTGAAGGCTTCAAAGTTGACAACCTTCACATCAGAGCTGATAGCGTACACTAAGCGCACAGGTATCAAAGTAATAAAAGAGTGATCGTTTCCACGAGGATTGTGCCCAAGTACCAGTTTTAACAGTGGTTCGATTATCTAGAGTAATCAATTTAACTAAATTGCAAAATCAATTGTGTCAACACTAAATCAAAGAACAGAAAATTTAATCACTTTTTGGAAATTCAATGAAAAGAGAATCTTGGGAAGTTAAGAGTTCATATGCAAGCATCAAAATCAAATGTCAATCGCCTATCCAATTATGTAATTTCATTTCTAAGGTAGATTTCCTGAAGTTAATTAATACCTTTCTCTTGAAATCCTATTAACGTACCTAATTTCCAAAGAACAATGTTCAATTCATTAATTAAGCCCTTTATATTTGGTGGAAACCCAATTAATCCCTCAAATGATTTTGCTTATTGTCGTAAATCAAAATCATAGGTTTAATTCATGTGTTTTCAAATTATATGCCAATCTCTCGATTACCCATACAATTTGTAATCATCTACACTTATCTCTAAGTCTTGTAGAAGCATTAGGCATACATAAATTGAATAGAAAATGTAATTACATAAGTTGGAAGAGGAAGAACAATCAATTTCAATGCATAGCCATACTACATCCTTAATCCCAAGAAAAGAGTTTAGTATGCCATAAGGATTGTTTTCATTATGTCACAATACACAAAATCAATGCTAAACATTTAAGAAATCGAAGATGTAAACTAAGAATTCAGAAATTATAAAGTAGTTTGATAAGTGTGCATTGTTTGTTGTTTTTGGTTATTTTTAGGTCTACTTTTTAGGGTTTTTGCATATTGTTTCTACCCGATTCCCTTGATTTTGATTCCTTTCTGCTATTACTACTTGGTTGTTCCTATTTTTGTGGGATTAATAATGTTCTAGGTCTATTTTGAGAAGAAATGGCAAAGTGGATAAAAGAAGAGACCTTTGAGACCCTTAGGAGTGCATATTGGCAAGGTTGGAGGAAATCACTGCCAGTGGTGGCCAACCACTGGCCGTGGTTAGCACTAGAAATGAGGAAATTAGTGGCAGAACACACCACTAGCCGTGGTTGGCTCTGTTTAAGGAAAAAACATCATTAGCATCACCACCACTGGTTGTGGTTGCCACCACTGCTAGTGATTGGCACTGTGGAGCAAAACAAAGCAAGTCAGAACCCACCACTGGCCATGGTTATCTACCAGGGGCCGTGGTTATCCCAGTTTGTTATAGAAAATGTGAATTTATGGTTTAAAAAGGAACAGAACCCGAACCACTAGCCGTGGTTGTCCCCTACGAGGCCCAAATCTTTTAATTGTTTAGGGATTTAAATAGGAACTCTAGGGGATTTTAAGAGATATCTCTGGATAGACAGATTTTAACACACCTTTTAAGAGATTTTGAAGAATTCTTTAGGGAGATTTCATTGGGAATCAAGAGTCAAATACATTAAGGGCAATCGAATCTGCAGATTTAGAAGGAAGAATTAGAAATCCTAGTAAGAACTAATTTGTAATTTCTGAATCCTTAGTTTACACTTTTGATATCTTTTATGTTTGGCATTGATTTTGTGATGTGTGACATGATGACAACAATCCTTATGGCACACTAAACTCTTTTCTTAGGGCTAAGGATGTAGTATGCCTATGTGTTATAATTAATTGTTCTTCGTATTCCAATTAATATGATTTCAATCTCTGTTCAATTTATGTATGCCTAATGCTTCTGCAAGACTTAGAGATAAGCGTAGATGATCACAAATTATATGGGTAATCAAGAGATTGGCATGTAATTCGAAAATACCTAAGTTGAACCTATGATTTTGATTCACAATGGTAAGCAAAATTGTTTAAGGGTTTAATCAGATTTCCATAGAACGTAAAGGGCCTAATTAACAAATTGAACGTGGTTCTTTGGGAATTAGGCACGTGAATAGGCTTTCAAGAGAAAGGTATTAATTAACTTAGAGGAATCTGCCTTAGGAATGAAATCGTATAATTGGATAGACGAGTAACCTTTAATTTTGATACTGGTATATGAACCCTTATTACCTCAAGATTTACCTTTGATTCAATTTCCCAAACTTGCTTCGATTTTCTTTTACAAACGACGTTGAATTTTTTGTTCTCTGATTTACTATTCACAATCATTTTGGTAATTCATTTTAATCAAATTCCACTAGATAATTAAATCATCGTTATAACTAGTACTTGGGCATAATCCCTGTGGGAACGATATCTTTTTATTACTTTGATACCCCGTGTGCTTGCGGTTGGGTATCATAGTTCTCACAAGGTTTGCTAAATCTTCCTCCCAATTTGTAGATTTGAATTCCCTTGATGATGGTCCCTTGATCTCCAATGAAATCCCTCCAAAAGCTCTCTCCAATTCTCTAAAAAATCTCCCAAAAGTCTTCTCTCTCGCTCTCTCTTTTTTCTCTCTCCTTTAAAAACTACCCCAAAAACTAAAACAGTTATAGAACATGTAAAATCCATTGGCAGTGGGAAAAACCTATGGCCAGTGGATCGTGTCAAGGGTCCAAAGGTGCCAAAATTTGCCAAAAACTAGTGAGATCCATGGCTAGTGGGAAAAACCCATGGCCAGTGGATTTCTCACCAGTGGAGTCCACGGCTAGTGGGAAAATCCCACTGGTAGTGGATTTTTTTAAGCCTCAAAACCCATATCCAGAGAGGTCCACGGCCAGTGGAAAAAACCCACTGGCAGTGGATTTTTCTAAACTTCACAAAATGCCTTGTCTTCAACTATTGCGAGGCCCTGGAGTGCTTCTTTGGTTTTTCCTTTCCGTATGTCACTTCCAAAAGCGAATACAACATTATTTTTGAGCTTTCAAATGGTTGGACCTTCTTGCATTCATCACACACTTCATCAAATGCCTTGTATTCTTGCATTTATGTACCAGTCAGGGTTATTCCTGCAAAACTTCAAACACCTGAGTGACATGTACGGAATGAAGGAAATCATATGGAAAACAAGAGAAAAATATCACAAATAACCTAGGAAACCTAATTAAAACATCACAAAACAATGCATATTAAACACCTACCAAAATACCCCAAACTAGAACATTGCTTACCCTCAAGCAATTATTGTGTCCATACAACATTCAATGAAGGACCAGCAGACCCAAACAAACCTGAGGAACCTTGTGTTTATTTATTTGTGTTTTTGAGTTTTTAAAGTGAATGCATAAACTACCAGAATATACCACAACTAACAATCAAACCATGTCAACTAAGATTTAACTAAGGGTACTCTTTCTTACTGTCCACTCAGTGTTTATATTTCAATCACTTAAATCTCTACATCATAAACACTACCATAAGCTTGGAAAATGACCACAAACTACATAGTTATCAAGAAAACATGCATTAGTCAAAAGGTCTTTCATATGGTTGTAACGTGGCCAGGGGGTTTATAACATGGGAATGGAAACCAAGAAAAGGAAATTACAAAGGGCTAATATCATAGGAAGAGTATTATCATAAGGAGGCAAACCTAAATTCAATAACTCTTGCAAATTCAAACTATAATGAGTATGGTTCATTTCCTTTTTTTATTATTTTTTATATTTATATTTTGAACTCAACTCTTTATTCTTTTTCCTTTTTCTTTTGTTTCTTTGAATATCAAACCCCAAACCATCACAATTTATTTCCCAAGCCTCATCTAGTTTGCCTTACCTCCTTGCCTCCTCTACATATTAATGAAAAATATTATATCAAAAGCTTTGAAAGAACATTTCATTTCATGGCTCAAAAGGGGCAATTAATGGATTATGCTTTTAACAAATTCTGAGGTTAAAGAAACAAAACCTAATTTGCCTTTTTCATTCCAAGCATGCATTCACAAACCATTTTGAATTGGTCAAAAGCCAAGTTCTTGAGTGCTATTAAATGTGTGAATCACTCAAACAAAAAAACATGGGCAATTAATAATTATATGCACTGAATACCCTATCGGCTCAAAAGCTCACAATGGTAACTTAGTCTAATCAGAGAAAACACAGCATCATGAAGGTGGATTATTCTGGAAATACTAGCAATCATATTTATTTTGTTTTTTATTTATCATTTTTTACTTGATTCATCAAGTTATGTTTCTAGCCCGACCAGTCTACATTACATGTCATACAGACAACAATAACTACAATCAGCAATCAATGCTAGCCTATGGCATATGAACAGACATAAAATCATGCAAATGAACAAGAAACAAACATACAATCATGCAAATGAACAAGAAAACAAAATCAAACTGAAGCATAAACAAGAACAAAGTAAGAGTTAGTTAAACTTTTGTGTACCCACCACCCTAAACTAAAGCTGGACATTGTCTTCAATGTCCATATCAAGAGGAGTAAAACACAAAAGTTCAACAAATACTTGTCATAGAGAAGGAGGGGTAAAATTACCCTACTGGTAATGCCAATCATACATGGCATCCACCCTGAAAGCAATATCATCAATCTGGGTCCCTTACCGGACTTGCCCAATGGATATGCATTCCAACCATATGGTCATTTCTTGTATCAAGGAATATAGTTAGTCCATAGAAACTGTAGAGTCAGAAGTAGACCGGGAAGGAACAACGAAGTCTGGTGGGTGGATGGGTATTTGTGTGTCCAGAGGTGCTTCGCCCTCTTCAGTGGTGCCTGAAAACAAAAACGAAGTCTTGCCTTCTAGACTACTGAATCTGGGGTCAGGAAAGGGGTGAGGCATAGAGAATCCTGGAATAATCAAACAATAAATGCCCCGTTCTAGCACAAGTATGCCCATATTAACCATCTCATCAATATCAACCCTCTTAGGTTGGCAAATCAAGTTATCCTCATTTAAGTCAATCCCCACATACCTAGTAATTAGTTTAATATAACTCGCAATAACAATCTTGCCAGAAGTGGCTCTTCCTACCCTAGTAAATTGGCTAAAAAGCCATTTTGTAGAGTGTATGGGGATTTTATTAATCATGGCATTCAAAAAATATAGCTCAAAGGCCCTAATAGTACCAGGACTATCATAATGTCCAAAAATAGAGCGGGCCATAAAGCATTGAAGGTACCTAAAGACAGGGTGATGCATGAGTGAGGCTTTGGTAGAGGATGGGTCATAATCTTCCCTAGATCTAGAGAGTTTAGACTAAAAGTACTTTGCATTAAAATCCATAGGGATACGTGCAACATTTAACTTAGCCAACCCATTACCGGGAATAGATGAAAAACCATAAATGGTGTCCTGCCAAATCCATCCTGTAATTAGTGTTATTTAACCTAAAATTGATTTCCCAGGTACACTCATTATCACATGGTTTAATGTCTATGGAGTTGAGAAATTCTAGAGTGTTGCGCTCATAGCAAGGTTCATATAGTTCAATGAAATCCTTCCAACCAACATTTTTGCAAAGTCTATAGGTATCTTCATAAATGCCTAAATCGAGCAAGGACTTTTGCAGGAAAACCGAGAAGGAATAATTTCCCTCCCGGTTAGAGAAGCAAGTCTCCACTGTTGCTCGTCCAAGCTATATGCAATTACTAATTAAAGAATAAGATGAAGAAGTACCTTTAGCTTTTCTATTCTTTGCAACATTTTTGGTCCTTTCAGAAGACATGATTGTGTACCTATAAATCACATTCAAATTCATGCATAAAAGTGTCAATATAGGCACCAAAGTGGAAATGGTATGATAGGGAAACATATTGAGGGCCAAAGATGCTAAAACAACTTATCAATGAGTAAATATATTGGCAAAAAGTTGGTTTAGACATTTTGTCAAACACTTGGTATGCAACAAGGTTTACACCAAGAAACCCATGAATCCACATTCTAAATGTTACCAAATTAACAAATCATCATCAGACCATAACTAATCAACAACCAATTTGCCATTTAAATGTAATAGGGTATCAATCATGAAGAAAAATTCAAGTGGGTATTCAAGAATAATGAAGAATAATGATGAATAATGAAGAACCATCAGTATGTGAAATGGAATTTTTAAGCATAGCCAATTTAATATGTCATCATAACAACCAATAATGAACACATACAAACCTTTCCTCATGATTAATGCCATCAAAAATTAATGCCAATGGCAAAAGTGAAACAACTCCAAAACATGAGAAGAAACCCCAAACTAAATAGTTAATGATGAAATGAAGAAGACAAATGATGAGGAATTTAAGTTGAAGTAAGAGATTATAAGGTTTCAAAGAAGAAATGAGGTATGAAGTGTGTAGTGCAAAGATAAGAAAGTATGCCCAAGTGGAAGTAAAACACGGGTGGGGCTTGTTGAGTGTTTAAAAAAAATTTTGCACCTGATGGGAATCCACGGCCAGTGGGGAAAACCCACAGCTCGTGGATCCTACTGGTTTTGTCCATTTAATTATATGCGTAACCCTGTATGGAACCCACGGCCAGTGGCTTCCTCTGACTTGGCACTTAAAAAAATTTCTTTCTCGTTTTCAGCATGAGGAAACCTATGGCCAGTGGGAAATTGCCACTACCAGTGGGTTTCTCTATTTTCTCTATTTTAAATGCCTTGTTCAGAAAAATTTCCACCGTTTTTATGCAAGATTTATACCATCAAAACATGTTTTATACCCCATTTCACCTTTCATGAATAATTTAAACATTATCATTCATTCGACATACTTCACATTCACTTCCCCCTCTTCTTTTTTCTTTTTTCTTTTTTCTGAATGAAACAAACAATCAAATAAAGTCATGTAAGGAAATTAAAATAACATAACAAATGGGGTTACCTCATCACCAGTGATAAATTTAACATCTTCAGTCAAACGCTTTACACTTTTGGATTCATGAATCCGATACATTAAGCAAATCCAAGATACTTGCTTGCTGCATGTGGCTCACCTGTCAAATAGTGCTTAAGTCTTTGTCCATTTACTTTAAATGGTCCAGACTTCTCACTCCATAATTCAATAGTGCCAAAAGGAAAGACTTTGGTAACTTTAAACGGTCCTGACCACCGGGACCTCAGTGTACCTGGAAACAGCTTTAATCTGGAGTTAAACGATCATGCCAATGCTTTGTTTTCTCCTTGTAAATCCAGGCATTCTCATATGTATCCAAACGGAGTTCCTCGAGTTCATTTAACTCCATCAACCTACGCTCACCTGTAACCTTATAATCAAGATTAAGCATTTTAACTACCTGAAAGGATTTATATTCAAGTTCAATAGGAAAGTGGCAAGGCTTCCCATATACTAGTTTGAAAGGCGTGATTCCAATGGGGGTTTTATATGCGGTGCGATACGCCCATAAGGAATCGTCTAACTTAATAGACCAACCCTTACGTGACGTATTCACCACTTTCTGGAGAATGTTTTTGATCTCCCGATTGGAAACCTTGACTTGACCACTAGTTTGAGGGTGATAAGGTGTAGGAACCTTATGCCTCACTCCATATTTCTTTAGGAGGGTCTGAAAAGCTTTCTCAATAAAATGAGACCTTCCATCACTTATTATGCATTTAGGAGCCCTAAACCTCTAAAATATAATTTTCTTAAAAAGCTTAATAATGGTCTTAGCATCAGAATGGGGTGAAACAATAGCCTCCACCCATTTCGATACATAGTCAACCGCTACTAGTATGAATTTATTTCCAAAAGAAGAGGGAAATGGTCCCATAAAATCCATACCCCACACATCAAAAAGTTCAACCTCTAATATATTATTAAGTGGCATTTCACGCCTCTTACCAATGTTACCTGCTCTTTGACAAGCATTA
This sequence comes from Clitoria ternatea, assembly GCA_037962975.1. Classification (NCBI taxonomy): domain Eukaryota; kingdom Viridiplantae; phylum Streptophyta; class Magnoliopsida; order Fabales; family Fabaceae; genus Clitoria; species Clitoria ternatea. The sequence goes on from CM075670.1 coordinate 151,720,323, forward strand.
CAAGTTATGATATACTTACACACATCCTTAAAAAGGTATAGCCAGTAGAACCCAGCTTACAACACTTTTGATGCTGTCTTGGAGGTGCTCATGTGACCTCCACAAGAAAAAGTGTGGCAATGATCCAGAATGGCTCGAACTTCATATTCCAGAACACACCTCCTAATCAAACCATCTGAATAATGTTTGAAAAGGAGGGGTTCATCCCACTGATAGTGCTTCACATCAGTAAGAATCTTTTTCCTTCTCTGAAAACTAAAATCAAATGGTAAAATTCCACAGGTAAGATAATTAACAATATCTACAAACCAAGGGACCTGCTGGATACTAAAATTCAAAAGGTGTTCATCAGGAAAAGTTTATTTATTGGAACTGAATCCAATTCTATCTATTCAGAAGGTAGTCTAGACAAATGATCTGCCACAAGATTCTCAGTACCCTTTTTATCCTTGATTGTAAATTAAATTCTTACAGAATCAAAATCCATCTCATCAGCCTAGGCTTTGTATCCTTCTTTTGTAACAAATATTTAATAGCAGAGTGGTCAGTGTAAACAATTACTCGAGAACCTACCAAATATGATTGGAATTTATCGAATATAAATACAATGGCTAGGAGCTCCTTCTCTATAGTTGCATAATTCACCTAAGCATCGTCTAATGTTCTGCTGGCATAATGGATAACATGTAACTTTTTGTCCTTTCTTTACCCTAGTATAGCCCCCACTACATGATCACTGGCATCACACATCAGCTCTAAAGGGAGTTCCCAATCAGGGGGTTGCATTATAGGTGCAGAAATTAGAGTTTCCTTTATCCTGCAAAAAGATTCTAAACAGTGTGAGTCAAAAACAAAAAGGGTCATCTTTGCGTAAGAGGTGAGTGAGGGGCTTAGTGATTTTTGAAAAATCTTTAATGAACCATCAGCAAAAATCAGCATGTCCGAGAAAGCTTCTTATACCTTTCACATTCGTAGGTGGAGGCATTTTTTCAATAACCTCTACCTTAGCCTTATCCACCTCCATACCTCTTTCCAATACCAAGTGTCGTACTATACCTTCCTTTACCATAAAATGGCACTTTTCCTAGTTTAAAACCAAGTTGGTCTTTTCACAGCGCTGTAAAACTTGGCAAAGATTTGTTAAACAGTTATTAAAATCAAATCCATACACTGAGAAATCATCTATAAAAACCTCCATTACATTCTCAATCAAATCAAAAAATATTACCCGCATACATCTGTGAAAAGTCGCGGGTGCATTGCAAAGGCCAAAAGGCATATGCCTATATGTATATGTTCCATAAGGGCATGTGAATATGGTTTTTTCTTGGTCAGAAGGGTGGATAGGAATTTGATGGAAACCTGAGTACCCATCCAAATAACAAAAATGAGAGTGCTTCGCAAGCCTCTCAAACATCTGATCAATAAAAGGGAGGAAATGGTCTTTCTTTGTGGCTCTATTTAACTTCCTATAATCAATGCACATACGCCATCTAGAAACTACCCTAGTAGAAATTAATTCATGCTTTTCATTTTCTACTACAGTCATTCCTCCCTTTTTAGACACCACATGCACTAGACTCACTAGCAATAGGATAAATGACTCCAGCATCTAACAATTTCAAAATCTCTTTCTTAACCACTTCTTGCATTTTTTGATTTAATCACCTAAGTAGTTCTACAGTGGGCCTACTCTTATCTTCAACAGTTATCCTATGCATGCAAAAAGAAGGGCTAATCCCCTTTATATCATCCATTGTGCAACCAATTACCTTCCTATACAACCTAAGTTGTTTCAAAAGTTTCTCAGTTTTAGATGGATTCAATTCAGCATTTACAGTGACAGGATATATGGAATTTAGTCCAAGACATTCATACCTTAACGAAGTTGGCAAAGGTTTTAATTCTATATTTGAGCTCACCACTTTTTGACACATGACTTCAGTATCATATTTCAGTGAGGCATTTTCTTCTGAGCAATCTGTTGTTCTTGTAGGCTCAATCAATAAAACAAATTCAAGAGCATCCTTAGGAAGAGTTTCTTTGTTCATCACTTAGTCAATAAGATCCACACAACAAACATCATCAAAAGGTTTCTTTAAAGCATCTTTCAGGCTAAAATCAACCTTTTGGTCTCCAATAGTTAGAGACAACTTACCATTTTTGACATCTATTACCGTGCCTATAACATCCCGAAATTTATAAAAATGATTAATTAAGGAGAATAAATAATAAATAATTATATATGAGTTGATTTATGTCCCAAAAATTTGGAAATAATTAAATTGGAATTTATTATGAATATTTATAATTCATTGAGATTTAAGGAATTTAAGATTATACTCGGTTAAAATATGGGTGTCGGAACAAGTATCTCCGATTGAGATGCTGTTGGTCAGGGCTGTTAAGAATATTATTGGGGATCTGAATATGTATTCGGTATAATTTTTGAATTAAGTATTGAGCCCAAATGGAGATCCTGTTTATTATAAAACAGAAAGCTTTTAATGAAACAGGTGCATTTTAATTTCTCCTCTCTCCTCCTTTTATCCATTCCTTCGTTGGCTTCTTCTCTACTCCCACTCTCCCTTAATTTTTCATTTCTTCTTCCTTCTTCATACCCAAAATCGTCCACCTCTTCCCCTCCACCATTCCTTATAAAAATCAACTTCTAACCCAAGATTCATGAAGGATTAATGGACATAGAAGCAAGCTTGGCTCATCTCCTCTTCTCTTCCTCTTATTTTTGTATTCACCTTGGAGCTTGGAGGAGAGGTATGATTTTTGACCACCCATAGCTTTTGTTGATAGTTTTTAAGTTATTGAAGTATTAAAATAGGAGGTTAGATGTTGTTTTGATGAATAGAGTATTTTGAACCAAACCCTAGGTGGGATAACCATTGGGGATTATTATTGATATTGATAATGATTGGAATATAATGTTGTTAGCCTAAGGATGTTTGTAATGAGATATAAATATAGTTGGAATTGATGAGAGTGAGTTCTTGATGAAAACCCTAGAAATTAGGATTTTGGGGCTTTGGGAAATTGATGAGAAAATTATGAATTATTGATATTGGAATGATTATATATATATATATATAAGAATGAGTTTTTGAATGGTTAATATTGATTGTTGATGTTGAGGTATTATAAGGAGAGACTTGAACAATGGGGGTGATGATTATTGAATTTTAATGAACCTTGACCCTAAGATTTAGGAATGTGTGTATAGTGGCTAGAAGAAATGGTTTTTGAGAAGTGAATATAAGGTACTTAAGGTTAGGTGATGATTTGTATGATGATAAATGATAATGAAAATGGTAGAGGGCCTTTGATGGTGAAACCTATAAATAGGTATTGATATGAGTATAAAAAGGGGGAATGTGAGCACTAAACCATGATGGTTGTGATGGGGTAAGCAAATAAATAAGATTGTGAATTGATAAGGTCTTAGACTATTTTGTGTGCCATTGAAATTATTGATTGATAATGGTTTGAAAGGATCTAAGAGGCTCATGATGAATTTGAATGGCAAATGGATAGTTTAAGTGATGGTGAAAGAGATGTTGTTGTTGGGTATGGTTAGCCCTTTAAGATCTAGAGAATCTTGGTTTTGGGAAAGGATTTCTCGAAACCTAACACAAGTATGAAAATTGGTGTTTAACAAGTCTAGGACTTGACATTAAGCCTTAAGATATATTTACATTGCTTGAAATTATGATGATGCCTTGCGATGGCTCATTAATTTAGTGCATGTATGTATATGTGGGATGTGTAGGTTTTAATTTGGGCAATGTGGCGAAACAATTAGAGCATTGGATTGCGGTTCTTCCCTCAAGGTAGGAGAGGAATTTTACATTCCAAATACATGAGTAGAATAATTGATGATTAATGTATGTGTTGTTACTCATGCTTGCCTTGCCATAGTTGTATTAGTTATATGATGAATGACATACTTGGCAATATATTGACTTTGAGAATCATGTGTATGATTGATGGCAATGAAAGTTTTCAAGTCCCTAGATGGACATGATTTATTTATTGGTAGAAATCCATAGATGGATGAATTGTTAAAATTTATGGGATTATGTTCATGAGGTTTATGCATAATCAAGGAACTAATAGGGCTATATTGAGTTTTAGTATGTTTGGATGCCATGGAATAGTTCCAATAGCCCATAAATATAGTTTATGACTTGTAGGAATTGGAATGGGCAAATTCTAATAAGAATAGGTCCTTGAGTTGCACAAAAGTGCCTTAAAATGGGTAAAACGCATTTATGCGCATAAGTCCCTCATTTTTGGGAATTTTTTAGTATGGCTAGAGGCCATACGTCACAAATAATATATATAAGTTGGTGTTAAAAGTTGGTGGGCATTGGAATTTGTATGAAAAAGTTAGGGGGATTAGAAGTTCAAAAATGTGGCATTTTCTGCATAAAAGAGGTTTGTGCTGTCATGAAATGATTCAAAATAGTGTTTGAATCGATTCAAAGGCTTCTGGATAGGCTTGAATCAATTCATACAAAGCCTTGAATCGATTCAAGACCCACTAGATTTATTGTTCCCTAATTTTCCAATGCTTGAATCGATTCATACGAGGTTTGAATCGATTCAAGGCTCTCTGTTTTCACTATTTTGAGCTCCAGGAACGTGTGAATCGATTCATGGAGTGTTTGAATCGATTCAAGGCCTTCTTTTTGTCAACTTTGGGATTTAATCATGCATGAATCGATTCATTCAAGGCTTGAATCGATTCATGGCGCTGTTATGGCCATGCTGTTTTTCCAACTACTATATATCTTTTGCTGTTTTTGGCTCATTTGGGCATCTTAATGACATTTTTGGCCTCTGACATCTTCATGAAAGTTGTAGATAATAATGTTATAGAGGTTTGAAAATTAGTCTTACTTCAATTGGAGTTTTTTAACTCTCGTGAGGCCTAAAATACCAAACCCACTACACTATAAAACTCGTATTTAAGAGGGTTTTGAACCCAACTTTTGATGATGGTCAAATTAGGACTAATAGGTAATATTTATGACATGTACCACTATTTTTGAGACTAAAAATTAACTTTCCCTATATACCTTAATGTTGAAATTTATCATGGGCTCATTATTTCCCAAAACCCCTTGTTATTATGTAAAAACAAGTGATTTCATTAGGGGTACATGAGTGGTGTGTCTTAGTGGTGATTGGGGAATGGCTTAAGACCTTGGCAAGGTATGTGTATGCCTATGCTATGTTATGAATACATGTATGCTTCACCACTATTGATATATTATGAATCATGATGAAAAGTAAACGATATGGTTATATGACACACCTTGTGGGATAATGAAATTGATGAGGGGACAATTGAATGGCAATAGGTTGTGTAAATCAATGAATTTGATATGATGTTGATGATGATTAAAAGTGGATGATACCACATATATTGAATGATGAATGATAATGTTGAATGAAAAGGGGTGTTGTTGTTGAACATACCCTTGAACAAGCAGTGATGGTTATTGTTGATGAGTGTGATGCCATTATGATTGATGCAAGTATTTGCCTTGTATGTGTGAGATGCAATGATGACTTCTAAATGTATGTTCTGAAATACCTTGTCGTTTTCCATGCGTGGATAAATGCTATGATGCTTGATATAATTTTAATTACCATGCGTGGTTTGATATGGCTATGAATGTTGTGCCTTGAGGGGCCTTGTGATTACTTGTATACCAATGATAACAAAATTAAATATGTAATATACCCCTAAATGAGAGGGTGAGAAATCCTTGTGAGGTTAAGATTCGACATATGCATTATTGCATTATTGCATTCATGGCATGGCATAGCATTGATTATGTGGTTGCGATCACAGTGAATGGTCTTGCGGGACTATATGAGAGGGAGTACCCCATGCGTGGCAGGAAACCAATATGTGAATGAATGAAGGTGGTTACGATCACTGATATATTGAGAATGATGAACGTGGTTGCGATCACGAGTATATTGAAAAGAGAAAGATCCTGCGGGTTTCTATGAGGGGAGTACCCCATACGTGACGGGAAACCGATATGATATGATGAAGGTGGTTGCGATCACCAGTATGTGGAAATGAAAAACCTTGCGGGGTTCCATGAAAGGAGTACCCCTTGCAAGGTGGGAAACCGACGTGATGATGACATGAATTGATATACGTGGTTGTGATCACGAGAAAAAGCACCTTGCGAGGATGCTAGAAGGGAGTACCCCATGCGTGGTGGGAAACCAATATGATGATGATTATAAGTGGTTGTGATCACTTGAGATACCATGTGCGCATGGGTGATTGAAATGGATCCATTACATATGCATTCAACAGTTGACATATGCATTATCCATAGGTGCATGGCATTTGAGATGGAGATGACCAAATAGATATGAGAACCTCTTAAGAGAGAGGTAATTGATTAAAGATTGAAATGACTTAATGATGATAATTGTGAATGCCCATAATGATGTAGGGCTATGTGAATGTGTATGTGCTTGTGCTTGTGCTTGACATGAATTGTGAACAATGAGGCTTGTATGCCTAATATGATATCTTGACGATGGTTATTAAATAAATTGATGATTTATTTACAAAGCACACATGTTGTTTGTATACATGTACACATAATCACAATGTATTTATATTCGTCATTTTGAATGTATAACTCACTCTCCCACGTTGTCTCCTTTTTAGCATTGTGATGCAGGTTTACCACGGGATGAGTTTGAGTTTTTGAATTAAAGCTCTTGAAGAAGGTAAATAGTGGTAATGGAATGCCTTGGATGGTAGCATTTGCTAAGCTTGATGTAGTGAATGATTTGTGTATATTGAGGTTGATAAATAGAGATTTGTAAATATGTATATATCATTGTATATTGATGATGGTGATAATTGAAGGAATACCATTTTGATGATATGTGATGTCAACTATGGAATGTGACTAGTGAATTTGAGTGTTGTATAATTATATATATATATATATATATATATATATATACTTGAGGCATCGGGGATGTATGTATACTAGGAATTAGATAGCTCATATTCTGATTTAATGATTAATACCTCATGTTGAGGCTACTTATAATTGATGATGTATGATTACGATTTAGGTGCGTAGTCGATTGTGGCCTAATACACTTAAATTATGAAATTGCATGATTGCTTGAGCCTTTTTCCATATCTTCACATATGGAACTAGGCGGGTGCCCTGTATACATATTCTTCTTCAGCTGTAAACTCAAATTATTTTGTATACATATGTGGGCGTTTTGATTAGCGATCTAGTTTATAAATTATTAAATCTCACTCTTTAGTTTTTTGTGGTTCGTGTCTTGACGTAATCATTGTGATGTTTTGAATTTATATTAAATGCAAAAAATTTACTCACATTTCTATTAATTATTATCATGATTACATTGGGATTCGGGTCCAGAAAATCAGGGTGTGACAGCGCCCGTAGTTGCCAAAAATTGCCTACCTAGGATAATGGGGATCATAGAATCCTCATCCATTTCCAAAACAACAAAGTCGGCAGGAATAAAAAACTTTCCTACTTTAATAGGAACATCTTCTAAAATACCTATAGGATATTTGACAGATCTATCTTCTAATTACAATGACATCCTAGTAGGTTTCAGTTTACCCAATCCTATTTTTTCACTAATTGACAATGGCATCAAACTAACACTAGCTCCTAGATCACTAATGCTATATCTATGGCCATGTCACCAATCATTCAAGGAATAGAGAAACTACCTGCATCCTGAAGCTTGGGTGGTAGCTTTCTTTGAATCAAAGCACTACACTCCTCAATGAGTGCTACTGTACCATCCTCCTCTAATTTCCATTTATTGGACAAGATGTCCTTCAGAAACTTCGTATATATCGGCATTTACTGCAAAGCATTTGTACAAGGAATATTTATATAAAGTTTTTTAAGGACTTCAAGAAACTTACCAAATTGTTTATCAAGCTTGGCCTTGGCCAAGCGCTAAGGATATAGAATTAGAGGCTGATATGGTTTCACCTTTTCCTTCTTTTCACTTTGTTTCTCTTCTTCAATAAGACGCATCCACCTTCTTCTCTTTCTTGGCCTCCTCCTCAGTCATGCCATCTAGACCATTATACTATGTACCACTCCTAAGAGTGATAGCCATGGTGTGATTGGATGGTCCTGCTTCGGGCTTTCCAGGAAAGGTTCCTGGTATTCTTTGAGAGGATGAGGCCTGTTGAGCAATCTGGTTCTCCAACATTTTATTATGGGTAGCAAGAGTGTCAACCTTGGAGGTTAATTTTTTGACAGTCTCGGAGAACTCATCATTTTGTTTCAGCTGGGTGGTCATAAATGCCTCCATCAAGGACTCTAGCTTAGACTTTTGTGGAATATAAGGTCCTTGATGAGGCTTGAAGTTCTTCTGGTTGCCTTGAAATAGAGGTGGTCTGTTTTGGAAACTACATGGTCCTTGTGGTTGTCTGAAATTCTGTCCATAATTTCCACCATAGTTCCCAATAGCATCTACCGGTTGAAATTTTGGCTCGGCAGTCTGAGTCATCCCAAGCTGACAACCTAAACTATTATGACGTGAAACACCACACAACTCACAAACCATGTTAGTAGTACCTGCTCCTAACTTATCAAATTTATCAATTTTAACCGATAATGCTTCTACTTTAGCAGTTAATAAAGAGATAGCATCAACAAAGTACTTACCAAGAGGTTTGGCTGGCAAACTCCATTCTAAAGACCACGGGTATGTGTTTTGGGTGACCTCCTCAATGAGGTTGTAACCTTCTTCCATGTTCTTACTCATGAAGGCACGGCCAGCTACGGCATTGAAGGTTACCTTCTAGTTCAGAGTGAGCCCATTATAAAAAATATATACTGTCAACCAGCATTTAATGCCATGGTGTGGGCATTCCTGAAGCATTTCTTTATACCGCTCCCAGGCATCATATAAAGTTTCATTATCTTTCAGAGTGAAAGTGATAATCTGCTTCCTTAACTGGTCTATTTTTCTCCTTGGATAATATTTGTTAAGGAAGGCATGAAACAACTACTCCTATGTAGTTATTGACCCTTCCGGAAGCCCATACAACCAAGCCCTGGCCTTGTCCCTTAAGGAGAATGGGAAAAGCCTCCGCCAGATTGCATCATTTGAGACCCTGTTTACTTTGAGTGGGTCGTAATACTCAAGGAAAATCTGAATATACAAGTTGGGATCCTCGGATGGCAATCCTCCAAACTGATTTTATTGAACCATCAAGAGCAAAGATGGTTTCAACTCAAAATTATTTGCCTTAATGTTTGGCCCAATGATGCTAGACTTCCTACCCATCACATTGGGCGCTACAAAATCACGTAGTGCATGGTTGTTAAGATTGTCCATTTGTTCTTGACTTGTTGAGGTTGAAGCTTGATGCTTATTCTGCTTTAATTGTTTCCTCAAGACCCTGATCTTTCACAGAGTCTTTTTATTTTCTGGATTAAAAATATGTTCAAAGCTTGCGCTTCTTCGCATAAAATTCTTGCAAAACACAGATAGACAAAACACCCAAGTGTAATTCTGCAAAACAATAGAAACCAAAACCAGAAAAATTATGCAAAAAAGGGGAAAAAAGAAAAAATAAAAAGGAAAATCTATTCTAATCAAAACACCACTTAGCTAATATTGGGGGAAACACAATCCCTGAAAACGGCGCCAAAAACTTGATAGCGTACCGCAAGTGCACGGGTATTGAAGTAATAAAAGAGTGATTGTTCCCATGAGGATGGTGCCCAAGTACCAATTTTAACAGTGGCTCGACTATCTAGAGTAATTAATTCAACTAAATTGCAAAATAGATTGTGTAAACACTAAATCAAAGAATAGAAAATTTAATCACTTTTCAGAAATTCAATCAAAGGAGAATCTTAGGAAGTTAAGGGTTCATATACAAGCATCAAAATCAAATGTCAATCGCCTATCCAATTATACAATTTGGTTTCAAAGGTAGATTTCCTAAAGTTAATTAATACCTTTCTCTCAAAAGCCTATTAACGTACCTCATTTCCAAAGAACAACGTTCAATTTGTTAATTTAGCCATTTACATTTTGTGGAAACCCAATTAATCCCTCAAACAATTTCGCTTACCGTCGTAAATCAAAATCATAGGTTTAATTCATGTGTTTTCGAATAATATGTCATTCTCTCAATCACCCACACAATTTGTAATCATCTACGCTTATCTCTAAGTCTTGTAGAAGTATTAGGCATACATAAATTGAATAGAAAATAAAATTACATAAGTTAGAAGACGAGGAACAATAAATTTCAATGCATAGGCATACTACATCCTTAATCCCAAGAAAAGAGTTTAGTGTGCCATAAGGATTGTTGTCATCATGTCGCAATACACAAAATTAATGCCAAACATTTAAGAAATCAAAGATGTAAACTAAGGATTCAGAAATTACAAAGTAGTTCTCACTAGGTTTGCTAAATCTTCCTCCTAATTTGCAGATTTAAATTCCCTTGATGATCGTCCCTTGATCTCCAATGAAATCCCTACAAAATCTCTCTCTAATTCTTTAAAAAATCTCCCAAAAGTCTTTTCTCTCACTCTCTTTTTTCTCTCTTTTAAAAACTACCCCAAAAACTAAAATAGTTACAGAACGTGTAAAATCCACTGGTAGTGGGAACAACCCACGGCCAGTGGATCGTGTCAAGGGTCCAAACATGCCAATTTTTTCCAAAAACCAGTGAGATCCATGGCTAGTGGATTTCTCACCAGTGAAGTCCACGGCCAGTGGAAAAACCCACTGGCAGTGTATTTTTTTAAGCCTCAAAACCCACATCCAGAGAGGTCCACGGCCAGTGAGAAAAAGCCACTGGCAGTGGATTTTTATAAAATTCATGAAATGCCTTTTCTTCAACTATTGCGAGGCCCCGAAGTGCTTATTTGGTTTTTCCTTTCCTTATGTCACTTCCAAAAGAGAATACAGCCTTATTTTTAAGCTTTCAAATGGTTGCACCTTCTTGCATTCATCACACACTTCATCAAATGCCTTGTATTCTTGCATTTATATACCTAAATCAAGGTTATTCCTGCAAAACTTCAAACACCCAAGTGACATGTATGGAATGAAGGAAATCATATGGAAAATAAGATAAAAATGTCACAAATAACCTAGGAAACCTAATTAAAACATCACAAAACAATGCAAATTAAACATCTATCAACAACAGAGAGTCATGCAGCTCATGTCGCCCTTCTTGTTTGACCAACGTACCACTTGGCAATAGTAAAAAAGCATTGCCACAATAGGTTTGAAGTTGAAATGCTAACCCAGCACCTCCAGAATACGGATCAAGCACAATCCATTAGGGTGCACTTGAGAGGGAGCATAGTCCAAAAATCTTAGCACCCACATTTCAAACTCTGTGAGTAGAAAGCAGACCCCAAGTTGAGAAAAGACAAATTTATACATATACACGGATCATTCATCCGGTATGCAGTGGCAAATTCTGTCAGCTGGCCGGGGTGCGAGTACCATGAACCGTTCTTTGAGCCTCTCCTCAGCATAAACTGGGAACTTCAGAGATAGCCTTCCCCCATCTTCCCTAGCATGTCAGGATGTTATTCCACGAATCTCGTCTTCTACCCAATAGTAAGGATACTTTTCGTTGAGTTTTACCCAGTCTAGCCGGTGTGCTATACGTTAACACACCCCTCGATGATTTTGAGGGTCGTGACATTTTCAAAGGTGCCTTCAGCAGCCATCCTACGTATGGCAAGATGAAAAGCGTTTGTGTTGCTATAAAAAGCTACATCATCAGAGAGGTGACAATCAACACTCACCTTGCTCCCAGAAGAGTGGCTAGCCCCTGAACTAGAGAAGGATTCAGATAGTGGCACTACTGCCTGCCAGCTTGAGTGAGATGCTTCGCCCCTTTCTGAACGATGAGGCCCGTCCCTGGGAGGATTCACGAGGATCCTTCCTCCTCGATAGCTGGATGGCCTGGAAGGGATTCTTCCTGCTCTATTCATGGGACCAGCGCGACCCTGCCTAGACCACATGGTGATAATTCTATAACAGAGGAAATGAACCGAAGAAGGGAAAAGGATGGTTACCTAAGAAAGTTTTGGAAAGCAGAGAACAATGGAGAACTCCACCAAGAACACTAAAGTAACGATTTCTTTACTTCTTCAAGAAGAAACTTGAGCAAAGTTTTTCTTAGGTTGGAAGCAAAGTGGTTTTTGGAAAATGCCTAAGTCCCCTTTTTATAGTTATGGAGGGGGCATGGTAACCACCGGTCAGAGGACATGTCGATTGTCAGAAAACACATCATTCCGAGGGCTAACGACGGTGTCGTTTTAATCCACAGCGCGCAAAAATAGTGCCATTTTGCATAAAGCTGAAATTGAATGGGCCGTAACATTTGAACTTTAGGCCCAATACTCACTACCTGTGACATTTGGGAATCCTCGCATACATAATCATTAGTGCTCACATGTTTTTAGCAATAACTGCCCATCATTGGTGGCGTCTCAAGGTTTGGGGGTTATAAATCTTAAATACGAGGAGTTACAAAATTCAAAACTCTTAAGTTTCACACATGAAAGCAAGATGTTGTCTGAAGCCAGTATCCATACCCATAAAAGAGGACCTCAAACAAAAGTCATCAGAGCCGGTATCCATATCTGCAAGAGTGACCTCGGCAAGGCAGTATAACTTATGTGAGCAACTTATTCAGTTCCTCAGTATAGGGAAAAATGATCCGGTCTCGATACTGGTACATGGGCCAGAAGGTAATTTCACCCAATCTCATTCGCTAACCGGTGTCATAGGTAAACCTCCGGACTGTAAGTCCGTATCAGATACCTTTCTATATCGGAAGTCCAGGTCAGTACCATGCATACCAGAAAGCATCCATGTCACCCGACAAATAGTATAAGGTATAGGTACGGGGGGACGTACGTAGGAGACGTGAAGGCACCTGCGTCGTGTGTTAGAATCGTATAGACTCATTCTCAAACTTACGCCTCAGAAACCTTAAAATCTTTTTCTGGTTACTGACTTGAGTGTCGGAGAATCTTTACAGGTGACATCACCTTTCACCCCTCTTCAACACAAAAGCTTGGTATGAAGGATCTCCAGGATACCAAGACCTTTATTTCCCACTGAGATAAAGGACACAATACCGAATACCCATTGTACCGGAGTATAAATCACTCAGAATAGAGAACATGGTACGTTAGACTCATTCTCAAACTTACGCCTCAAAAACCTTGAAATCTTTTTCTGGTTACTGACTTGAGCATCGGAGAATCTTTATAGGTGACACCACCTTTCACCTCTCATCAACGTGAAAGCTTGCTGTGAAGGATCTACAGGACACCAAGACCTTTATTTCCCACTGAGATAAAGGACACAATACCGGATACCCACTATATCAGTGTATAAATCACTCAGAACAGAGAACATTTGTGGCCGGTCCTACACTGGATCCTTGACTCCGGTTTGGACCAGTTCAATAACAATGATGATTAAAGAGACACGTGTGTTTAATTGAACAAGTGAAGAATATATATTAAAAAACTTATTTGATTATTATTACATAATCATTAAATTATTTAATGTGTATAATTATTTTATTCTCTCTTTAAACATATAATAGAAATGGGTAATATATAATAATATCAACCAACAAAGTATAAACATTTGACAAATATATATTATGCCCTTCAAACTGAGTTTTGTGGCATAATGAAGGAAGCTTATGTGATATATGTATATATATATAATTGTCATCATTTCATTATTATCTTAGAAAGTATAATTTTGTTTCATCAGTGAAAGTTCTATTAAAAACAAGTAATTATTATTTATTAATCAAGTTAAATCCTTTTAGAAGCATTTTATAATTTCTATATCAGCTTATGAAGTTGCAACTGATTGAATTGATTTTTTTTAAGAGATTCTTTGGACAAGCTAGGTGCAGATTTTCTTAGTTATAATTTCTTATCTCCTGACCCACAAATATGCAAATGTTTTATGTTTTTAGGGAACAGAACTGTAAAATTAACTATGATGTGCTTTGGTTGAAGATGACTTATGGCATTTCAACCAATTCAATTAATTTTCCTATAATTGTTGGTTAGCAACTTCCTATTTTTGTAAACATATATTATACGTGGTTTATTTTCTGCAAGAAGGATTATGTTCTATTGGGTGCCCTCTTGTTTCGATGTTTTGTTTCTTTTTTTATCTATTTAGTGCCTTTTCATATTGTTTTGATTCAAAGTAGTTCTAAATCTTCTTATTTAAATAGAAATTAAGTTATGATGCGGTATTGGTAATGAATATTTTATCATAATTTTTTATGTTTTTGTATCACTTAAAAATCAGACTTGACAGGATATGATTTTTGCCCATTTGTTTGAAAGTTTGGTGAAGAATTAATTTTGATAAATCAATGCCTTTTAACACTGTCTTTTTCTCTCATTTCCTATTTCTAACTGTTAATATTAAAAGGTAATTATATTGAGTATTATATTTTGTAGAGATATGTAACACCCTCGGTTAACTAGGACAAACCCTTCTGCTAGCTTACCTACTTAACTAAGAGGTTACAAGTTTTTAAAAAAAGTGGGAATTTTTTTTGTACAAGTAAAACAATGGTGAATAACTGGAACCAAGCATTATATGATTTACATAGTCATTCATAAACTGTAATTGATTGTACTCTTAACAGAATGGGGCACGCGTTCACCCTTAAATATGTACAGTCATCCTTAGTCTTATTGCTTAATTAACTACACATGTACAATTTATAGCAATCAACAATATTACAATATAATGCATGAGTTAGGTTTATTATGAGTTATTTGATATTAAGTCTCATGATGCATGTGGGCCCAATAAACCAATCCATCATCATCATCATCATCATCATTCTCATCATCTCATCCATTGGAATCTGTCATGCTCAGGCTATCCCTAGACACAACGTTTCCACACTAAAGTGATCAGAGCCCACCAAGTCCCTTACACATCATATCTTATCATTGGGTACAAATGAACTCACAGGTTCTACTCATAAACATGGATCCATCTCATCTCATCATTTATATCACATGATAATGGGACTTGGCTCTACACGATCCCAGTTACACTCTGTCTTTAGTCGAAGTATATTAGGCTTGCTACGGATCGTCCAACATTGGGCATGAATCCAAGCCATTAGATGCCCGACCCAATTATACTCCCAAGATCCTTCATAGGGATCGAACGTGAATGTTCTCCAGCGTACCCCCGGTGTATGCTCTAGTTTTCACAACAATCCTTTTCATGATGCAACATGCCAATTTTTGTTATTACTTTTGACCCCTGGTATCTATGTGTTTCCTGCTTTAAGATATTTGTCCTCAGGTTGTTAGGTCCCACCTATTTTCGGACGTTGTAGTTTATTTATATTTTGTTCAGAAAATATACCGACTATATCTTAGCTGAAATAGTGTTCAAGTTAAGGAGTAAATAATGTGTTTCTTATTTTAATAATAACAATGCTAAGAAAATAATGCTATCAATAAGGCGGCAGAGCTGGCCATTATATCCCGTAATATAATTGACAGAAAATAAATAAATAAAATAAAATAAATAGATTTACGAGAGCGGCAGTAGAGCCAACCATTATGCTCAAAATATGAACGACAAGAATTAAATAAATAAGAAAATACTGAGAGCGGCGGTAGAGTCAGCCATTATGCTTAATAATATAAGTGACAGAATTTAAACAAATAAGAAAATAGTTAGAGCGGCAGCAAAGTCGACCATTATGCTCAATAATAGAAGTAAAACAAAAAAATAAATAAGACAAACTAATAAGAGCGACGGCAGAGCCGACCATTATGCTCGATAGTAATTAATAATAAAATAATAATAATAATAAGATAATAATAATAAAATAATGATAATAGAATTAATAATAATAATAATAATAATATTAATAATAATGATATATTTAGTGGCAATATTATTTCTTAACTTTGTTTTATTTAGGTATAGGGGTTAACACATTGAGGACAAATATAACGATATGGGTAGTAGTCCACACTTCTCAATGATCATTACAACTGTGGACATAACATAAATTTACATAATAAAGGCCATATGCCCGTCCATCCTTATATCCTTATTTATCACATTTTTTGAAATTTAATCGCTGGAATCCACATAGACATCCATAATCCTTAACATATTTACAACTCAACATCTAACCCTTCCATATAATCATCATAGTTAGTAATTTCTAACACAACCAATTAATCACATACACTACAATAAAATATTAATAAAAATCTAAGTGGCTTAATTTAACGGCAGGAAAATAACTTAATTTTTTAACAATAGTACCTAAACTTGCCCTCGGATAGGAAAGGACCAAAGGTTCCTTAAACTTTCCGAACACTCGGTTCACCCCAGGATACCTGAGAATATACCCCCTTACCTGAGGTTTCGTATTTTTCAGGATACTAGACGAAGGGACAAAATCTTAACTTTCAAACCGTAGCTCTAATTGATGATCCGTTTCTGCAGTTGGACTCTATGCTATGATCAGAGTTTAGAATGGCCAACATGTAAATGATCGGCCAAGGAGGGAGGAAGGTGACATCAATGGCTGCCCATGGTGGTGGAGGGTGTTCCACGGCGACTAGAATTGAAACTAATCGGGTAGAAAATTCAAAGAAATGAAGATCGGGGGTCGTAGGAAGGAAGAATGCTGAAACCGGAGGTCATGGAGGTCGTGGGTGATGTTTGGGTCACGTGTTTGGGGCTGTTTCAATGGAGAAGATGATGGTTTTATGGTGGTTTTGGGTGGTAGAAATGGTGGAGAAAGAAGAAAGACGGAGGTTCACGGTGGTTTGAGTTGGTTTCGGCGAAGAACGAAGGTGATTTCAGAGGTTGGTTTTAGAGCATCAATGGAGGAGAGGGAGAGAAAGATGATGTGATGGAGGAGAAGAATAAAGGGCGGTTTGTGGAGGGGGTTGTCTTCCTATTTATAGGAAAAATTCAGCCGTCGGGTCTAGATTTAATCAGTACCGGATAAAACCCTAGTCACGATTTTTAATACTTAACTTTGTGGGAAAAGGTGACTTTTTGCTACAGCTAGAATCTGTAAAAGTGCCCAGCATGAAAGTTGTAGATCTTATTTTTCTCTTCGAAATGATATGGTACGTAAAAATCTAACATCCGGAGCAGGAGTTATACCCAGAATAAGGAAAAGTGATTTTCGGGGCTCTGAAATTATTTTTACTTGTAAAGAGCAATTTACTGTGAAAAATACTTTGAGAATACGCTCTTGAGCTCTTCATCAAAGTTGTAGGGTTTTTTGATACAAAGCCATGAAAAAAGAACGAAGTGATTCCAACATTGTATGAGAAAGATATTTGTGTTTTACCGTGGCTAGGTTACTTAATTACGAAAATAAAACTTCCTTGAGAAGCTTGGCTTTTCGGGGACGATCAGGCATGAACTAGCTTCCGAGTTCTTCACAAGAATTGTAGAGGAGTTCGATATGAAGTTAAAGAAATTACAACAAACTAATTCTAAGCTCACACGAGAGGGTTATTATTTTTCTCGTAAATTAATGAAATATAACAGAATTAAATAACGGGTTTACTGAGTACAAATTCTTGGTTCTTCAAGTTGATGATGATAGGTTATGAATTTGGGTTTGAGACTAGAAAAAGAGATTGTTAGGTTTTTCATAACAGAGAAATCAAGATGGGAATTGCTTAATTCTGATACCATATGAGAAAGTTAGGCTTAAAACACTAAAAGTGTTTGAGCCAAACTTAGGGATTCCGATTTAACTGGGTAGTTTTTCCAAGAAACGGGGTTGATAGGGTCTGAATTAGAGTTTGGGCTTTTTAAGAGTCGTGTTTGAAATGACAAAATGGTTCATTGGGGACTGCCCATGCTGGGATCAGACATCCCAAAATGTATAAACGAACAACCGAGGGCTCTTTTTCGGAATAAAATAGGTGTGCAGGAACTGACTCGATTCTTCCTCATTTTACGTGAACGATGGTACTATTCTAACTAGATTATTATCTAGGTACTACATTTGGGATCAGATAATCAATTCTTGACTGCCCACGGGTCCCTTATTTACTATCCCTAATATTATATTATTACTTATCGTTAAGTATAACTCGTATTATTATTATTATTATATATGATTAATATTTCTTTTTATCGAGTTTCTCAACTTGATTACACTATTCTTCCTAGGAAAAGGGTCTCTACTTTGATTATCACTCAAGAATTCTCGTGATTGAAAATCTATAAGGCTACGGTTGCTTAAAAAAAATAGGGATGTTACAAGATATACAAACTGAATATATACAGCAGAGCAGCAACTAATTTATGTACAAATTTGATATGATTGTTGTAATTAAGGTAATAGAATATTTCTTAATATTCTATCCTAATATTCTATCCTAATATTACGCTAACACCCCTAATAAGTGTGCATTATGTGTTGTTTTTGGTTGTTTTCCAGTCTAGTTTTTAGGGTTTTTGCATATGGTTTCATGCCCAATTCCCTTGATTTTGATTCTTTTACACATATATTACTTGGTTGTTCCTATTTTACAGGACCAATGATATTCTAGGCCTATTTTGAGGAAAAATGACAAAGTGGATGAAAGAAGAGACCTTTGAGGCCTTTAGTAGTGGATTTTGGCAAGGTTAGAGGAAACCACTGCCAGTGGTGGCAAACCATTGGCTGTGGTTAACACTGGAAAAGAGGAAAA
This sequence comes from Clitoria ternatea, assembly GCA_037962975.1. NCBI lineage: Eukaryota > Viridiplantae > Streptophyta > Magnoliopsida > Fabales > Fabaceae > Clitoria > Clitoria ternatea. The sequence continues at coordinate 151,739,156 of CM075670.1, forward strand.
GCAAGTCAGAAGCCACCACTCGCCGTGGTTATCCACCACTGGCCGTGGTGGGAACTATGGAACACTATAGAGCACTGTGGAGTAAAGAACAAGAAGTCAGAAGCCACCACTGGCCATGGTTAGCCACCACTAGCCGTGGTTGGCTCTGCTTGTTACCCAAAGTTGCAAAATTTCATTTAAAAGGGACCAGGACTCGAACCACTGGCCGTGGTTGTCCCCTACGAGGCCCAAATCTCTAATTTGTTTAGGGTTTTTGTTGGGTACCCTGATAAGAGTTTATTAAACATTGATTTCATGAACTAATTCAACTTATTTTGTAAAGAATTTAACTTGGTTGATGAATAATTGAAGGAAGTTAAGCATGAAATATCTTATGGAAAATAAATTGTGTAAAATAGATTATTTTGCCAAAAGTCTTGAAGAAATGTATCAAAACTCTTGAAGAAATAAGAAGAAATCAAGGAGTACAACATCAGACCCAAGGACGCTTAAGTGTGGCATACTGCGTGCTAGAGTGTGACCTGGGACTCTTGCATTTGACCTAGAAATAAATAGATTCCTCAAGAAGATCAAGAGAGTAAAAAAAAGCAGAACTTCCACATAGGTGAAATTTCTTCCTAATACCAGCTGAGAAAATGGCGGATGACAACAGCCACAACCAAAATCCACCAAGAAGGACAATTGGAGATTATGCCTTATAACAAGGGCCTAGACATTTTTCAAGCATTGCTATTCCTAACACCATAAAAGAAATAGAAATGAAACCTGCTTTTCTAAGTTTGATTAGTTCCCACCAATTCTATGGAATGTCAACTGAAGATCCATATACTCATTTGGCAACATTTTATGAATTGGTTGGAACAATGGGATTTGACCAAGATGTGATTGAGGCTACATATCTAAGATTATTTCCTTTTTCTTTAGTAGGTAAAGCAAAGGAATGGCTACAATCTCATCCAAATCAAAGTTTGAATAGTTGGAATGTAGTTGAAGAAAAATTTCTACAAAGATTCTTTCCACCATCTAGATTTATCAAGGCCAAATCAGACATCACAACATTTAAACAGGGCCAAGATAAACCCTTTTGTGAAGCATAGGAACGTTTTAAATCTCTCCTTAGGAAATACCCAAACCATGGTTTGGAAGATATTGCCCAACTTAATATCTTTTATAATAGACTGAGGGTTGATACCAAAATGATATTGGACGTAGTAGCTGGAGGCACAATGATGATGGTGGATGCAGAACAAGCCACAAGAATAATTGAAGCACTATCCTCCATAGACTACCAAGCTCAACATGATAGATCTTAAGTTCAAAAGAAGGGAGTACTAGAGTTAAACACCATGGATGCCATCCTAGCTCAAAATAAGATACTCACTCAACAAATTGAGGTTCTCACACAGCAAATGGAAAAATTACCACAACAGCTACATGCAGTACAAACGTCTCATTTTGCAGGAAATCAACAATCACAACTTAAATATGATTTTTGTGGAGAAGACCATTAAAATGGACACTACAAGGAAAACAGCCTGACGGATCCATCCTGTACATGAACAACCAAGGAAATCAAGGTAATTTCAATAACAATGTTTATTCTAACAATTTTTCACAGGGTAGGAGGAATAATCAAAATAATGGATATAAACAAGAAGGAAGCACATCCAACAGACAACAACCGTATCAACAGGGCCATCCTCCTTTGCAAGAGAGAACATCAAAATTGGAGGACACCCTTGAGAAGTTCATGCAAGTTTCCATTACCAATCAGAAAAATACAGAAGCTTCAATAAGGAATCTGGAGACACAAGTGGGACAATTGGCTCATCAAATTGTAGAACAAAATAATTCATAATTTGGAGCTACTACTCACCCAAACCCAAAGAAACTTTACAAAGCAATTACCACAAGGAGTGGAAGGGTTACTGGACCAGAAGTGGAGAAGGAAGGAAAGATGGAAGAAAAGACTCGTGAAAAAGAATCAATAAAAGAAGGAATTATAAAGAGGAGTAAGGAAGAAAAAGAAAATAAAGATAATGATGTTGTACATGTGGAGAGTGAGGAAATCATTGAAAAAAATAAAAAGGGGGCTAAATACACCTTTTGGTCCCCTATCTCTTAAGTTATTTTTAGATTAGTCCTTTATTATTTTTTTATTTCAAAATAGTCCCTTAACTTTCTAAAAATGTGTCAATTTGGTCCTTTTTAAAAAAGTTAAGGGACCATTTTGAATCAAAAAAGGACCAAACTGATACCTTTTTAAAAAGTTAGAGGACTATTTTGAATTAAAAAATAATAGGGGACCAATCTAGAAATAACTTATGATATAGAGGACCAAAAAGTGTATTTAGCCTAAAAAGAGAGAAATAAAAGAAGGGAAGAAAAAGGTAGACGACCTAGCATCACAGCTGAAAAGTTTACCTTACCTAAAGAATCCTTCAAAGAAAGACAAAGAAAGGTAATTTGCAAGGTTCATGGACATCTTCAAAAGGTTGCAAATAAATATACCCTTTTTATAAGTCATGGAGCAAATGCCAACCTACGTAAAATTCATGAAGGAACTATTGACAAAGAAGAAAAGATTCTCAGAAGAAACAGTGGAGCTCGAAGCAAGATATAGTGCTATTATTCAAAAAGCATTGCCACAGAAAACAAAAGATCCAGGCAGCTTCATAATCCCAGTCACTATTGGTACACTACCAGTAGGGAAGGCACTTTTAGATCTTGGAGCCAACATCAACCTAATATCGTTGTCAATGGAAAAAAAGATTGGAGATTTAGAGGTAAAACCAACACGGATGACTCTTCAATTGGCGGATCGATCTATGAAATTCCTATACGAGATAGCAGAAGACGTGCTGGTGAGAGTTGATAAATTTGTATTCCCTGTAGATTTTGTCATCATAGACATTGATGAAGATACAGAGGTGTCTCTCATTTTAGGCAAACCTTTCATGAAAACTGTGAAGGTGATTATTGACGTAGATGATGGAAAGCTCAAGGTGAGAGTACAAAATAAGGAGGTGAATTTCAATGTACTTGATGCAATGAAGCACCCTGCGGAGAAGCAACAGTGCTTCAAAATTGATGTTAAAGATATAGCCATTAAAGAAGAAGCAAAGGAATGGTTCAATGAAGACCCACTGTAAAAGGTACTGACATATACCTTAGAAGAGTTAAATGAAAAAGAGAAAGAGGAAGTTGAAGAGATTTTGAAGGAGTTAGAATACAAAAAGCCTATCACTCAAGGAGAAAGTCATTATGAGAAGCTACCAGAAAAAGCAGAAACCACTGTGCGGATGGTGGAACTAAAAGTTTTACCAACACACTTGAAATATGTTTTTCTTGATGAGGAAGGACAAAAGCCTGTTATTATTAACAGTCACCTATCAGAATATGACGAGACAATTAATTCAAGTGTTGAAAGATAACTCAACCATAATCGGATAAAGATTAGAAGACTTAAAGGGAATCAGTCCAGCATATTGCATGCACCACATTTATATGGAGCAAGAGTTCAAACCGGTTGCTCAACCTTAGGGACGTTTGAACCCAACTATGAAGGAAGTTGTCAAAGGAGAGGTAATTAAGTTGCTGGAAGCTGGAATAATTTATCCAATTTCTAATAGTTCTTGGGTAAGTCCATTGCATGTAGTTCCAAATAAAGGAGGAGTAACTGTTATAAAAAATGACAAGAATGAATTGATCCCTACAAGAACAGTCACAGGATGGAGAATATGCATTGACTATAGGAAGCTCAATACAGCAACCAGGAAGGACCACTTTCCCCTACCCTTTGTGAACACCTCTTTTGGTCCGGTCCAAGTGGAATGAATATTTTTTATACTGAATTCCAATTCAGAGTGGTCAAATTCGAGTAGAATGGCTCCAGAATAATCAGAACCGAGCAAAATAACTCAGAATGAAGCTTTTCCAAGTGAAATATAGCCCTGTTGGAGGCAAATCCGATTGGAATGACTAAAAAATGATCACATCTGAACAAGATGACTCAGGTTAAGGCATTTCCGAGTGAAATACAGCCCTGGTAGAGATAAATCCGAGTGAAAAACTCAAAAAATGGTCAAATCCGAGTCAAAATGAAGCATTTCCGAGTGGAATGACTCAAAAATGATGAAATCCGAGTGGAATCACTCAGAATGAGTCATTTCCGAGTGAAATGCTCCCTGTTGAAGTTGAATCCGAGTGGATAGCTTCCCTGCCAAGTCAGTCCGAGTGGATTATGCCCATTTTCAAGAGAAGTCCGAATGAAATGACTCAGGATGAGTCAATTCCGAGTAAAATGCTTCCTTATCGAAGGTGAATCCGAGTGGAAGGCTCTCTGTCAAGCCATTCCGAGTGCAAATGGCCAAAAATCCAATTTCCGAGTGCAACCTTCAAGCGTTGAAGTTTCTGTGTCACTTTTGAAGAAATTCCGAGTGAATAATCTCGGTTGAAGGAATTCCGAGTGTTGTTCTTCAGTCAACACCGAGTGAGTACTCCCACTCAAACCCGAGCCAAGTTCCAATCGGATTCCGAGTGAGACTTCAGTCAGTCAGCCACCTTTCCCGAGTCCTTTTGGCCAATCAATTCTTCTCATCCCGAGTCCATTTCCACCAATTTCCGAGCCATGATTAAATCTTTTCCGAGCCATTTCAATCGGTTCCGAACTTCACTCATCCGAGTCCTCCTTTACCCATTTCCGAGCCATTTCAATCGGTTCTGAGTCCTCCTTTACACTCAAACTCCGAGTCCTCCTTCAAACCTTTCCCGAACCCATTTCCATCAATTTCCAGTCAGAACTGACTGGCAATTCAAGTCGTTCTTATCAATTTTCAATCAGCTCCGAGGCTTTTTCACTCGTTTCCAATTGAATGTCTCACAGCAACCACAAACCGAGTAAAACCACTCGGAAAGGAGTATTCTCACTCGGCCTTCTATGGGGAATGCCTCATTCCACTCAGAATTGACTCCCAGTGTAGAAGAATATTGATTGGGAGGTTGATCCGAGCCGTTATCACTCGGATTTCACCATTCTAACTCGGATTTCAATATCCTCACTCGGAATTCCACCATTTTCACTCGAATTTCCAACATTTTCACTCGGATTTCCATAATTCTCACTCGGAATTCTTCCATTCTCACTCGGATTCCCACCAGGTCCCCCTGTTAGACCGTGCTGACTTGGATTCCACCACCCAAATGGATCCAGGAATCCTGGGGGTGGCAGACAAGTGGCAAACAGGGGTGGAAGTGGGGGGAATTAAAAATTCCCACCCAGCCGTTGTCCCCCACTTCACTCTGAGTGGAGGCCTGAGCTGGCATTCCACTCGGAAGTGGAAGCCTGAGCTGGCTTTCCACTCAAGCCAGCCTATAAATAGGCAAGGGGGAGGACAGCTGAGAGAGGGGAGGCATTTTCAAACGAGGAAACTCTGCCAAACCTCTGTTCTCTCTCTCTCTCACGCCTAGTCTTCTCTCCCTCTCACTTCACTCACCCCTCACCTTTCAAACTCTCTTTACCCCAACATCCTCTACACTCTCACTCAACAGCACTCCTTCCAGCTCCCTTTTCCCTCTCAGACTTGCAATTCTTGTCCCAATCGTTCTTCTCTGCTCAAATTTCACCCGGTAAGCCTCTTTCCACTCGGATTCTCACTGTTTCACTCGGTTTTCCCTTATTTTCACTCAGATTTTCACTAATTCCACTCAGATTGTCACTGTTTCACTCGGTTTCCCTTATTTTCACTCAGATTTTCACTACTTTCACTCAGATTTTCACTAATTCCACTCAGATTGTCACTGTTTCACTCGGTTTTCTCTGTTTTCACTCGGATTTTTCATAGTTTCACTCGGTTTTCATAGTTTCACTCGGTTTTCTTATTTTTCACTCGGTTTTCTTGTTCTTCACTCGGTTTTCTTCATTTTTTTTGCACTCGTTTTCCTCTCCCACTCAGTTTTTTTATTTTTTATATATTCATTTTTCTTAATCAGTGTCGTACGGAAAATACTTCCGTCTACACAGCCTTTATAGGATCCGTGCACGTGCGAAGCACTTCGCCTTGTATGGATTCGTCGCTAGAATGATGCCCATCAATATTTTCCTAATCTTTTCCTAAAAAAAAACATTTTAAAGAACTACGTGACCCTGATTTCTCGAAAGCTCGAGAATGCGTAGGAGCGGGAAACAGTTCCTGTCGGGCCCACCTTTCTTTATTTAATTTTTAGAGTTTTCTTTTTGTCTTGCTATCAAAAGGAGGAGCGAGATTAATTTGGACGAGACGTCCTGTTAATCTCATATTTTTAATATCTCTTTAAAAAGGAGGAGCGAGGTTAATTTGGACGAGACGTCCTGTTAATCTTATTTTTTTTTAAATATCTCTTTAAAAAGGCGGAGCGAGATTAATTTGGACAAGACGTCCTGTTAATCTCATGTAAATATTTTGTGTTGATCTTTGTTTATTTTATTTTATTTTATTTTATTATTTTTTTTTGTCGTTCCGTACATTTTTCTTTTTATGAATAAGTTAAAATAATTATTGGGTTAATTATAATACGCGCTATCAAATTGAGGTAACCGTTTTTAACGGACAGTTGTGAGGTGCTAATACCTTCCTCACCTGTAATCAGACTCCCGAATCATGGAATTTCATTTTTATAACCAGTGCTTTAACAAAAGGTTTTTCCAGTATTTTATCCTAAAAAATATTGGTGGCGTCTCCCTGTTTATTATTTAAATTCGTTTCGAGGGTCGGCCGCGCCGCCGCGATCCCGGTCGCGACACCCTTCATGGATCAAATACTGGAGAGGTTAGTAGGACAAGCATATTATTGCTTTTTGGATGGTTACTCAGGATATAACTAATTAGTTGTTGCACCAGAAGATCAGGAGAAAACAACATTTACATGTCCTTTTGGAATTTTTGCATACAGGAAAATGCCCTTTGGGTTGTGTAATGCTCCAATAACATTTCAAAGATGTATGCTAGCTATTTTTCAGATTTGGTAGAGAAATGATAGAAGTCTTCATGGATAATTTCTCTGTTTTTGGATCATTATTCAAGCACTGCCTGGACAATTTGAACATAGTGTTAAAAAATGCTTGGAAACCAATTTAGTTATAAATTGGGAAAAATACCACTTCATGGTGACTGAGGGCATTATACTAGGACATTAAATTTCCAAAAAGGGCATCGAAGTAGACAAAGCCAAAATGGACGTGATTGAAAAGCTACCACCACCAGGAAATGTGAAAGGAGTTCAGAGTTTCTTGGGCCATACGGGATTTTACAGAAGGTTAATCAAAGACTTCTCCAAGATTGCAAGACCTTTAAGTAACCTCTTGAACAAAGATGCTCCTTTCATTTTTGATAATTCTTGTTATCATGCATTTGAAACTTTGAAAAATAAATTGGTATGTGCACCTGTGATAGTTGCCCCTGATTGGGAATTAGATTTTGAATTAATGTGTGATACTAGTGACTATGCAATAGGAGCAGTATTGGGACAAAAAAAGGCTAAAGTTTTTCATGTCATTCATTATGCCAGCAAGGTTTTAAACCCTGCTCAAACCAATTATGCAACAACTAAGAAGGAATTGTTGGCAATAGTGTATGGCTTAGAAAAATTTAGATCTTATTTGATTGGTTCCAAAGTCACTATTTTTACTGACCATGCTACCATAAAATACCTGTTGAACAAAACTAACTCTAAACCAAGATTAATTAGATGGATTCTGCTATTGCAAAAGTTCAATCTAATAATCAAGGACAAAAAGGTAGTGAGAATTTCATTGCAGATCATTTGTCTCGACTGATTAACAGAGAAGTCACAGTGTCACAACCTGAAGTAAATGAAGAATTTCCGGATGAAAAGCTTTTATTGGTGCAAGAAAGGCCATAGTTTGCAGACATGGCTAACTTCAAAGCAGGTGGAGTAGTGCCGAAAGAACTCACATGGCAGCAGAAAAAGAAGTTTTTGAAAGATGCAAGACGTTTTGTTTGGGACAACCCATACTTATTCAAGCTTGGGTCAGACAACATTTTTAGAAGATGTGTGTCCCAGTAAGAGGCCAAAAGCATACTATGGCATTGTCATAGCTCATCCTATAAAGGCTATTTTAGTGGAGAAAGAACAGCAACTAAAATACTTCAATCTGGTTTTTACTGGCTTTCTTTATTTAAAGATGCTAACTCTTTTGTGCAGAGTTGTGATGCTTGCCAGAGGTCAGGAAGTATATCTAGAAGGAATGAGATGCCATTGACAACCATCTTGGAAATAGAAGTTTTTGATTATTAGGGAATAGACTTTATTGGTCCATTACCTACTTCATGTTCTAATGAACATATTGTTGTTGTAGTAGATAATGTTTCAAAATGGGTAGAAGCAATGGCGTGTGTTAAGGTAGATACCAAAGCTGTGATTAAATTTCTTAAGAGAAACATTTTCAACAGGTTTGGTGCTCCTCGTGCACTCATAAGTGATGAAGGTTCTCACTTTCGCAACATGCAACTTCAACAGTGTTTAGAGCATAACGGAGTAAAGCATAAGGTGATGTCTCCTTATCACCCTTAAGCCAATGGTCAAGTTGAGGTGTCAAACAGAGAAATTAAAAGGATCTTGGAAAAGACAGTTTCCCAAAATAGAAAAGATTGGTCTTTGAAGCTTGACGATGCTCTATGGGCATACAAGACAACTTTTAAAGCTCCAATTAGATTCTCACCTTATCAATTAGTATATGGGAAAAGTTGTCATCTCCCTGTGAAGCTCGAACATAAAGCTTATTCGGCAATGAAATTGCTCAATGTTGACCCTAAAGAATCCACAAAAGAAAGAGAAATTCAGCTGCAGAAGCTGGGAGAATGGAGAATGGAAGCATATGAATCTTTAAGGATTTATAAGGAAAAGATCAAAGCTTATCATGATAAACACATTCTAAAGAAAAGCTTCTGTCCAGGACAATCTGTGCTTCTCTTCAATTCAAGACTAAAACTATTTCCAGGAAAATTGAATTCCAAATGGTCAGGGCCATTCATAGTCAAAGAAGTCAAGTCTTACGGAGCCATTGAGTTGCATGACCCTCAATCAGAAAGAACTTGGGTAGTCAATACCCAAAGACTTAAACCATATCTGGGAGGAGAAGTGGAGAAGCTCACCACTCTCATCCATCAGCAGGAACCACATTAACAACTCCTCAAACATCAAGCTAAAGACGATAAACAAGCGCTTTTGAGAGGCAACCCAATCATTTATATTTTCTTTTCATTTTGCTGATTTCAATTCAAGTAATATTTGTGTTGTGTTTAAAGTTTTCCTTTATTTCCAGGACAACTCATCCCACTCATCACACTAAGTTCAAGTGCCAAAAGCCAAGGGTAGAGACAAGTTTCAGCCACTGTCACAATCACGCTTAAGCCTGATTCTTCAAGCTTAAGCATGGATAATAAAATGGACCAAGCATGGAATCCACGCCCAAGCATGGCAAGGTAAGTAACATTCTGTCCAATTCATGCTCAAGCATGATAAAAACAAAAATCAAATCTTCCAATCAAGTTTTCAAACTTCAACCCCGATCACGCTCAAGCGTGACACCTCTAGCTCAAGCGTGAGGGTCTTTCAGAGTATCAAGGGGTGCCACGCTCAAAGCGTAAAAGACCAGCTTAAGTGCAATAATAAAAATCCCAATATGTCCTAATCACACTCAGGCGTGAACTATGGCGCTCAAGCGTGAGAAATTAAATTGCATCAGGAGATGCCACGCTCAAGCGTGGAAAGGAGCGCTCAAGCAAGAAGAATTTAAAGTATCAGGGGGCATACACGCTTAAGCGACCTCATCAAGCTTAAGCGTGAAACTTTTTAGATGGACACGATCACGCTCAAGCATGATCAAACTCGCTTAAGCAAGGCAAAAGAAAATAGCATCAATGGAAGACACGCTCAAGCGCAATCCCAAGCGCAGGTATTCTGTCTCATTCACACTTAAGCGTGACATTCCACGCTTAAGCGAGACATTTAAAAATTACCACCTGATGCTATAAATTTGAAAAATAAAAGCCCATTACCTCCATTAACTCCCTCTGAGAAAACGTAACCCTACACCCTCACCACCCCCACAACCTTTTCAAATCCTCTGACCTTACCCATTCCTTCCCCGTACTCATTCTTAAATTGCAATTGCATAACTTTCTCTGCTGCATTATTTACTTTCTTCCTCATACAAACTAGGTAATCCTTATTCCCTTTCTTTTGGTGGGTTGCATGTTCTTCATTCTATTGAAATTCAAAATACAAGAGCGTGTTTGCAAAATTTTACATCCCTTAATGTTTGTATGTATGCTAAAAAGTTCTCAGTCATTTTTTCATGCTTTGATTTACTATTTTTCATGAATGTTTATGAGAACAGTGTGTGTAACTTTATTCATGCCTTGATAATGAATACCAACTACCCGATAAAAAGTCTTTAAGATGCTAATTAGAATGATATGAATAGATATTTATTGGTAGAAAAATCCATTGATGTTACTGTTAGTCCTCAAATTTACAATAAATCTTTTAATAAAAATTTCATAAAAATAATAAAAATTTGGATAATTTGTTAGAAAATTAGGTTTTATTTCAATAAATGGATGTTGTTGGAAATCATCTGCCCTTGATCAATTTTCTCTAGTTTTGCAGTGAAAAAGTAAAGAATTCAAGAGAAAATTATACTGGAGGATCTGACGCGTAGCATTAATCCCACGCGTAGCGTCCATAGCTACTTTTGATGCTGACGCTACGCGTCACAGCCACGCGTAGCGTCAGTGCTGTATGGACTCCACAGCCAAGCTGGCCAAGCACTCACTTAGTGACCCATTATTGGCTACTCCACTCAGTACAATTGGCCAAAACGTAGTGGAGACAAGGACACATGGCCAAGCATGATTGAATATAATATTCCAAGGTGGCCACTACCAACTACGTTAATGGAGGCTGAGTCAGGGGACTGACGCGTAGCGTCAGCACCCTTGCTCAGTGTGAACACCTATTTTTGTCCGGTGATATATATTAAAAAAAAAAAGGAAAATAAAAAAAAAGAAGAAAAAAAAAAAAGTTTTTTGTCCTAGAGTCCGGAGTCAATGTCGACTGCATTAACCGGGGTCCTAGCACGGTTTCATGACCGGTGTTACCTCATTAGTTCTAAGCTCGTACAGCCTCAGTGGAGTACGGTATTTTACACCTCAGTTCGAAGGGAATCCGAGGTTCTTCAAGGTTAAAACTGATGTGTTAATCCGTACTTAAACTTCAAGACACACCGGAGGTACACCTGATGTGTTAATCCGTACTTGAACTTCAAGACACACCGGAGGTACACCTGCAGGAGATTCCCCAATGCTTAATATTTAACCGAGGTGAAGAGAAATGTCTATAGTTGACCAATGATTTCAGACCCCGGTTATGACTTACCAGTTCTCGTTGGTGACGCGGTACAGTGCTTAGAACCCCGCCCAGTCCAGATTGCCACCCCGGATCATATTAAAAAAAAATAATATTAAAATTGCATAGTGACCGTTGGAATAGTAACCCTTCCCCATCTCTATAAATACCCAATCCCTCTTCATTTCCTATCACACCTCTCATTTCATCAATTCTCTTCATTTCTCTCAAGCAATGGCTGATAGATGCCGAAGCCAAGAGGAAAGAATAAGGGAGGGAAGACGATGTTTTGTGACTACCTTTTTACTCCTTATAGTGTGGGTAGTAATTTATATTTATTGGATATTTTATATATTTCCATATATGTAATAAATAATTTATGTTTCCATTTGTACCTTTAAATAAAAGGCCAAAAAAAAATGGGCAAAAAAAAAAAAAAATCAGAAAAAAAAAATCAGAAAAAAAAAAAAAACGAAAAAAAATAATAAAAAGGGCAAAAAAAAAAAAAAAAGAGAAAAAAAAGGGCCCAAACAAAAAAAAAATAAAATAAAAAAAAATAAAAAAAAAAAAGCCAAAAAAAAAAAGAGAGATATGGGCCCAAAAAAAAAGGTCAAAAAAAAAAAAAAAAAGGTTAAAAAAAAAAACGAAAATTAAAAAAAAAAAAAAAAAAAAAAGAAAAAATCAGAAAAGAAGTGACGGTGGTTTTAGTGGTGGGCCCCGGTTTGGTTGGATAATTGGAGAAAATTGGGGAAATTGATATGAAATTTGGACAAATTGGAAAAGTAGGAAAGTGATGTCTTTTAGGGAGGATCCAATGCCAATTTTCTTCTATAAATAGAAGGTGATATTGAGGCATTTGGGGGAAGAAGAGAAAAAGGAGGGGAAAGAGTGTTAAATTTTTGTGAGAATTTTTAGAAGTTTTGGTTTTCAAAAATTACTTTGTGTAATTCTAGTTAGGAAAATGAGTGCACCACTCTTGTTTGTCTTAGTATGTGAGTTTTTGTGAGCTAAAATACTGTCCAAGTGTTGTAACCGGTATCCAAATACCTTCAAATCAAGTCCAAACAAAGCCAAAAGCAAAGGAAATCTACACAAAATTGATTTCCCGACTTCCGTTCTAGTTTCTCTGTAATTGATCTTGTACCAAGGTATTTTTTATTAATACAAAGTTGTTTATTTATATTTATTTATTCGTCTTATTTAATTGTTATTTATTTTTCTGCACTTTTATTTTTCTTTATTTATATTCAAGCACTTTATTTTCCTGCACTTTATTTTTCTGCAGTTATTTATCTGTTTATTTATTTTTATGCATCTCCATCTTTATTTATTTATTTGTACCTTTATTTTTCCTTATTTATTTATTTATTTATTTATTTATTTTACACTTTTATTCCTCTTTATTTACTTTTCTGCACTTTTATTATTGTTAATTTATTTTTTCGCACTTTATTTATCCGCACTTTATATTTCTGCAATTATTAGTTCATTTTTTTTTATTTTTTACATTTTTATCTTTATTTATTTATTTTTATGCCCTTTTATTTTATTTATTTACTTTCCCGTCTCTTTATTTTTGTTATTTACTTTTCTGCCTATTTATTTTCATGTATTTACTTTTCTGCCCTTTATTTTTGTTATTTACATTTCTGCCCCTTTATTTTTATGTATTTACTTTTCTGCCCCTTTATTTTTGTTATTTACATTTCTGCCCCTTTATTTCCATGTATTTACTTTTTAGCCCCTTTATTTTGATTATTTACATTTTTGCCCCTTTATTTTTGTTATTTACATTTCTACCCCTTTATTTTTATATATTTACTTTTCTACCCCTTTATTTTTGTTATTTACATTTCTACCCCTTTATTTCCATGTATTTACTTTTTAGCCCTTTTATTTTGGTTATTTACATTTCTGCCCCTTTATTTTTATTATTTACATTTTTGCCCCTTTATTTTTGTTATTTATATCTCTGCCCCTTTATTTTCATGTATTTGCTTTCCTGTCCCTTTATTTTTGTTATTTACTTTTCTGTTCCTTTATTTTTTATTATTTATTTTTCTGCCCCTTTATTTTATGTATTTATTTTTTTTCTGCTCTTTTATTTTTATGTATTTATTGTTATGTCTATTTATTTTTATTTTTATTTTTTTGAACTTTTCATTTATTTTTTTTTCTACCTTTATTTTTTTTTATTTTATTATTATTATTTATTCTCTATACTTTTTATTTTTAGTTATTTATCTTTTTGCTTTTATCTTTCTACACTTTCTATTTATTTATTTACGTTTGACCATTTTAATAGTTTATAAATATGTTATATATATACATAATTATCCATTTTTATTATGGTCATGATTTCCTATTATTTTCTCTTAGTAACCTTTTAATAATTAAGAAGAAATTATTTTCATAAAAAAATAAAAAAAATCAAGACTAATAAATAGTGTGTTATTTATTCATTCATTTTTCTCTTAAATTTAAGATGAGATTAATTTAGATGAGACATCTTATTAATCTTATTTTCTTAAAAGATAATTAAATAATATTCCGTGTCAATTTTAATTAATTAAGTGTATTATATTTCTTTATCTTCATGTTGATGTGTTTAATTTTATTTTATTTTTTCTCTTATCTTTATTTATTTATTTATTTATTTGTTTTGAACTTTATATTTCTCAATAAAAATCAATTTTTTTTACTAGAAAATAAGTAAGACAAGACGTCTTATTGTTTTTTTATCTTTTTATTTTTATGGTCTTTTAATCATTTGTTTATTTATTTTCTTAGAACTAAAAAACAACAAACTTAGGAGATGTATTTTTTTTACTATCTTTGTTTTATTCATATTTATATATTTTTTTATTGTGTATATTATTTATGATTGTTTCATGAAGGATGAAATATTTGATAATCATTTTTTAAATTATGCATGATCAATTTGGGTAACCGTTTTTTACGGACAGTGTGGGGTGCTAATACCTTCCCCTCCTGTAATTCGACTCCCGGACTAAACAGAATCTCATTTTTTTTAAAAAAAACCAGTGCTATTTAAAGGTTTTCCTAATATTTTCCTTAATAAATATTGGTGGCGACTCCTTGAACCCTTTATTTTTTAGGCTTCTCAAGAGCCTCACTTCAATGCAGTTTCAATTTTCTTTTATTTATCCTTAACCAGTCCGCGTCGCGCGCCGGGACCCCGGTCGCGACAGATGGCGACTCCACTGGGGATATTTTGAGAGTCAAGCCCGTTAAATTGATCTTGTGTATTTTGTTGATTGTTAATTATTTCATCCTTTATATTTATTTGTTATGTTATTCTTGTTATTTATCTAGTCTTCCGTTAATTTTAGATTTTATACTTTTTTTTTTTTTACTTCTTTATTGCCTTAATTTAGAACCTTAGGGTAGAAGACATGTGATATTTATTTTGCTTTATGTTTGTTCATTGTGAAGAATGGGTAAAAATCCAGGTATGAATGCCCCACACACTTCACATTCACCATAATGCACACACTATTAGAAGGGACCCTATTCCCGGGCCCCGCAAAAGACATAGGCTAGGGGAGATTATTAGCGGTGTCATTTAGGACGAGACGTCCTACCATGATTCGCGTGAAAATCTCAGCCGGGGTGTTATCTTAGTTATGATGTCCGCACTAAGTAGGATTCCCTACTTTTTGCATAAGACTCATAGCTAAAGATCAGAGCTCCGGTGACCTTCTTAGAACCAATTAGAACAATTACCTTTTGAAGAAACACGATTAAATAGCCTTAGAGCCAATTAGGTGGTTACCTTGTCTAAGACACAATTGGGCAAACATTCCTTTTATCTTTTATTCATTTGCACAAAGTTTTTTTTTTTAAAAAAAAAATCATCAAAAATGTATATTTTCTATACTCAAGTCATGATAAATACTATCACTCTTATGTGAAGATATTTATCAAACTGTTTTCTTTGTTAATCTGATTCATTTATTTCTTTTGTTAAAGGTGAAATTTAAACATCGGTAAGTATCACTAAAAATGGAATTTAACATGAGATCAAGTGATCAAGAAGTGAAGGCAACTGGTTTAAAAAATTTGTTACACCTCAAAGTCATCAGATCAAATACTAGCAATCTGTTGTCCTTAAGCAAAAGGATGGATATTACCCAGAAAATGACCTTTACAAGGAAGTATGGAAAGATCTTAAAATTCTTAGAGGTCGAAGTGCAAGAAGGGGCCCTTACTGCTCTAGCTCAGTTTTATGATCCTCCTCTTCGCTGTTTTACATTCAAAGATTTCCAGTTAGCTCCTACTTTGGAGGAGTTTGAACAGATATTCGGCTTGCCGTTAGAAGATTTGAAACCTTATCGTCGAACTGAACATCATGCTTCAATCTTCAGTGTAGCTCGTATCCTCAAGATGGATCCTGAAATGCTTAAGAAGGCTCAATTAAACAGGAACCAAATTTCAGGATTCGCACTAAGCTTCTTTGAGCAGCAACTCCTCAGTCAGGCAGGGAAAGGAGAATGGGACGTGTTTGTTGACATTTTGGCGTTGGCCATCTATGGTGTGATCCTCTTCCCAAGCCTTGATAATTATATTGATTTCAAGGCAATTGATGTTTTCCTAGCTAGAAAGCTTAGGGGTGAAAGTTCCATGACTGCTGTCTTAGCTGATATCTATTGTACAATGGATTCCTGTCATAACCGGAATGGGAAAAAGATTGTCTGTTGTCTACCCGCCTTGTATCTATGGCTTACTTCTCATGTCTTCAATCAAGTTGGCAAGGTTGAATGTCCTATTTTTGATTTGAAGCTCCTTAGGTTAACCAAGAAGACTAATAGGGAGTGGGCAGGACATCTGGCAGGATTATCTGCTAGCATGATTCGGTGGTACCCTCAGTGGATGAACGTGGATTCCATTATTTACTGCTGTGGAAAATTTCTGAATGTGCCTCTCATGGGAACTCAAGGATGCATCAATTACAATCCTAGCATTGCAAAAAGACAACTTGCTTATCCTATGATACAACCTCCAGAAGAAGAAACAGTAACGCCTTTCCTTCATTATTATATTGAGGGAAATAGTGCTCCTGTTATTCAAACTGTCATTGATGCTTGGGGCAAGGTTCATAGTAAAGGAAAAGAATTGGGTGTCCGAAGTCATGCCGCAAAAGAAAGTTACCACCGGTGGATTTTAAATAGGGTAGCCATTGTTAAATTACCCTTTAAAGATCACGGTGCTCATGTGAGAAATCCAGTTCCCGATGAAAGCAAAGAGATTGAAAATTTGAGGAGTGAGTTGGCTAAAATGACAAAGAAAAATCAAGCTTTGGAGGATGATTTGATCAAAATTCAACAAGACAATGCTTCCCTTAAGAGAAAAAGGTGTGAATTAGAAAATGCCTTTGAAGACATGGGTAAGAAGCGACAAATTGAAAGAGAACATATGATGCAATTGGATCAATGCCTCCAAACAGCGAACAGCCAATTGAAGACCAAAGAGAAACAAAAGGATGATATATTGGCTGACAAAGGGCGGTTACGAGGAATTCTAGCCAAGACAAAAGAAGAAGCTCAAGTTGAAAAGAACCTTATGCAAGCGCGAATTGATGAACTAGAACGACAAGTCAGAGATGTCGTCAGTGCTTGCGAGCGTGAAATAAATGAAGAAAAATGGCAAGCCATGGAAGACAAGGATAGATATGAAGAGATTATACGTTTAATGACCCTAGAAAGGGTTGAGTTGGAAAGTCTTGTCTATTCTTGGAAAGACCGTTTTTCTAATCTAGCCGGTCTTGCTAATGGAACACTTGGAAATATTCCTCACCTGTTGAAGAAGGCTGAAGCGATGATGAATCCGCTTTCTACACCGGAGGAAATTACAACATTCATCCAATACTGCAAGGGGCGATTGGATGAAATGAAGGTCTGGATTGCTAAAGCAAGAGAGAATTGATTTTGAGTTGTTGTAACAAACAATGTATCAGAACTTGTTGATCAATGAATAAATCTCATGTTGAATTTGCATTTTTCTTCTAACTTAGTACTTTAGAAAAAGACATTCTAAAAGAAAGGTTTATCTTTGCTTACCGATATCTTAAATTCATCATGTATTTACTTTACATCTCTTTATGTCATTTAACAATACTTGTTCTTGTACCAAAGGGGGTTTCTTTGTATTTATTCACATCACGGGGAGAAGGGGCTCAAAGCATCCTTATCAAACCAGACTGCAAACAAGACTCATGGCAGAGCCGGAAAGCGCAGTTGAAGAATTGAGGAATGAAGTTGGTCAGATCAAGGAGCAGATGGCAGAAATACTTAAGCTCCTTGAAAGAAGAGGTACAGAAAGGGGATCTTCTGCAGGAAATGGGGAACAAACATCCACCCCTCAAGTTCAAGCTCAAGAGGGGAACCCTATACCTTTAAATGATCCTGCTCCAGTCACTGAAACTCCATTCATCCCACACCAACCTTATGGTATGCCATTGCCACCTTTTGTTTCCCAAGACGGGAATGTTCAGCAAGCATATGCTTGGCCTCCATACGGCTTACCTCAAGGGTATTACACCATGCACCCTAATCCTAATCAAGAAAATCCTCCTGCTGCTCAACAAATTCCCAATCCCCCGATATCTAACCCTCCAAATTTCAACCAATCAACAGCTGTCCCCCAAAACACTCAGGCTCCACCCAATGTCACTCCACCTAATACAATTCCACCACAAAATCACCAGACTCCAAATGATGCCACACAACCAAACCCACAAGCAGTGCCATATTATTTCCCTTATGGTTGCCCAATACCACAGGCAGGTGCTTCCCAAAACCTGTCACACAAAGCTCAGGTCCCTCCACCAAATCTTGATCAGCCAGCAGCGCCTTTGTCAAAAGGGCAAATGGAGATATTGGAAGAAAGGTTGCGTGCAGTAGAGGGAGGAAGTGGCTTAGGCATAACAAATGTTTCTGAATTATGCCTAGTCCCAGATGTGGTAATTCCTCCTAAATTCAAATTGCCGGAATTTGACAAATACAAAGGAACAACTTGTCCTCGTAACCATTTGACCATGTACTGCCGAAAGATGGCTGGATATGCTTATGATGAAAAGCTGCTGATTCATTTTTTTCAAGATAGCCTTGTTGGGGCAGCGTTGAGCTGGTACACTCACCTTGAAAGAACTCGTATTCGTTGTTGGAAGGATCTAGCCGATGCCTTTCTGAAGCAATATAAATACAATATGGATATGGCACCAGACCGGCTACAACTTCAAAATATGACCAAAAGGAATACTGAGTCCTTCAAGGAATATGCTCAACGATGGAGAGAAATGGCTGCACAAGTTGAACCACCCCTGATAGAGAAAGAGATAGTGGCAATGTTCATTGACACTCTTCAGCCACCGTTCTATGAAAGGATGCTTGGGAGTGTATCATCAAGCTTTTCTGATATGGTGGTAATAGGGGAAAGAATTGAAAGTGGTTTGAGAACAGGAAAAGTTGTCCAAAGTTCCCCATCGATAGGAAGACCTATGACAGGGGCAGGAAGAAGAAAGGGTGAGGAAGCAAATGCTGTAATGGGAAATCAAGGTCAACATAATCAAAAAATGTTTCAACCTTCCCCTTTCCCTTTCCCACCTCATTATCCACCGTACGGAACTTACCCTTATGTAGCTGCTGCTTCTGGAAATCCATTTCCCCATCCTCAATCATATAGACCCCCACCCGTCCATAATTTCAAGAATACACCACCACCTCCTCCCCAACAATGGATGCAAAATCCCAACCCAAATCTTCCACAAAAAAAGCCAAACAATGACCGTCCTTCTGTCCAATTTGATCCAATTCCCATGACATATACTGAACTTTTACCTCAACTTCTCAAAAGTTCTCTTGTTGTACGATGTCCTTTAAAACCCGTAGGGCCACCCTATCCTAAGGGGTATGATCCTAATGTGAAGTGTGATTATCATGCTGGGGCACCGGGGCATTCTACAGAAAATTGCATTGCCTTAAAGTTTAAGGTACGTGATTTGATAAATGCCAAGTGGTTGGATTTCGAAGAAGGCTCCCCAAATGTAATTAGAAATCCTTTGCCTAATCATGGAAATACTGGGGTAAATGCAATAACACATGACTTGGGAAATGATCATTGTCCCCCTTGCAATGATGTCAACATGATCCATGGGCAGCATGGTACAGACTCAGTAAGCCCAGTCACCCCTGTTCCTTTGGTGGTCTATTACACCAAGAAACCTTTGACCGAACCAGTCATAAACCATCCATCCTTGACAATTAGGACCCCATCTCCATTTTCATACAAGGATACCCATGCAGTACCTTGGAAGTATGAAGTGGATGTAATCCCTCAACTCCTAAAGGGATCGTCATCCTCAGTAACCAATATTTCCGAGACAAGTGGAATGACTAGGAGTGGACGAGTTTATGCTCCTGAAAACTTGAGAAAGGAGGATGCACCTGTAAGTGAAAAAGAAAGTCGTGGTAAAGAACAAGATCCTCCCCAAGGAATAACAGAGGAAGATGCTTGTGAATTTTTGAAATTCATTAAGCAAAGCGAATACCAGGTCCTCGACCAGTTAAACCGCACTCCTGCAAAAATATCCTTGTTATCTCTCTTATTGGACTCAGAACCACATCGTGGAAAGTTATTGAAAGTCTTGAATAAAGCACATGTTGCGAAAGATATTTCGCCTGAAAAGTTTGAAGGGATAGTGGGGCATATTGCCTCAAATGACTACTTAACTTTCACCGACGAAGAGATACCTGCTGAAGGAAGAGGTCATAATAAGGCATTACACATCTCTGTCAAGTGTCGGGATCATATCGTAGCCAAGGTCCTAGTTGATAATGGCTCCTCTCTGAATATCATGCCAAAGTCCACTTTAAATCAACTACCTTTTGATGGGTCACATATGAAGCCAAGCTCAATGGTAGTAAGAGCTTTTGACGGTACTCGGAGAGAGGTCATTGGAGATATTGAGATCCCCATCCAAGTGGGCCCATGCACCTTCAACGTATTGTTTCAAGTGATGGACATCAACCCTGCTTATAGCTGCCTATTGGGGAGGCCTTGGATACATTCTGCCGGTGTGGTTCCATCTACCCTTCATCAAAAGCTTAAATTTGTGGTAAACAACAAGCTAGTCATTGTTTCTGGTGAGGGAGATTTCCTTATCAGTAAGCCCATGTCAACTCCATATATAGAAGCGGCTGAAGAAAGTCTTGAGACTTCCTTCCAATCATTGGAAATTGCTCACACCACCTATGTGAGCGAAGGGTTACAACTAGCTCGTCCTTCTAAAGCTTCTATGATGGTAGCTAAAGTGATGATGAAATCTAGATTCCAGCCAGGGAAAGGGCTTGGAAAGATGCTTGATGGAGGAGTAGACCCATTATTGGTTAAGGAGAATAAGAACGGCTTTGGGCTGGGGTATCATCCATCTCCAATGGAAAGAGCGAAGGTTTTCGCAGATAAGAGAGAAAAGCGACTTGCACGGTTAGAAAACCGAGAACCTCTAACTGCGAAGATCCCTATCTGTGACCTTTACCGAAGCTTCAGGAGTGCAGGCTTGACATCTCCAAACCAAGTGGCGGTCATCGATGATGAGTCCAAGAGAGAAGAAGACTTGATTTACCCTTGTCCTTCAGATACTGAACTGTGTAATTGGGAAGCCGTTGAGCTTCCAGAGATCATTTCAAAGTAATTGTTCACTTTGTAGGTTTTTGTTTAAATCCTTTGGCTATGCCTAAAGCCTTAGGATGAGTTTTAATAATGGCAAAACATGTTTCCTTTATCATTTCAAATAAATAAAAGTTAAGTTCAATTATCATTTTCCTTATTTTGCCTTTTTTTATATTAAATAAATTGCAGATCTGAAATTGAATTCCAAAATAATAAGATTGCTTTCTCCCATCATGATTTTAATCCAACAAGCGAAGAGGATGAAGAGTCCGATGAACCTTCCCCTGAATTACTAAGGCTGCTAGATCAGGAAGATAAAGAAATTTCTCCCTATCTAGAAATTGTTGAAGTCATAAATTTGGGGAGTGAAGAAAACAAACAAGAAGTCAAAATCGGCACCTCTTTGAGTAGAGAACATAAGAGAGAATTAATAGAATTGTTGGTCGAATTCAGCGATGTGTTTGCTTGGTCGTATCAGGATATGCCGGGATTAGATAGCTGCATCGTTGAACACAAGTTGCCATTGAAACCCGGTTGCGTCCCCATAAAGCAAAAGTTGAGAAGGATGAAGCCAGAAATGCTCTTAAAGATTAAAGAAGAGATAACCAAACAGTTGGATGCTGGGTTCTTGGCTGTCTCCAAATACCCTGAATGGGTGGCCAACATTGTTCCAGTCCCGAAGAAAGATGGGAAAGTACGAATGTGTGTTGATTACCGGGATTTGAATAGAGCTAGCCCAAAAGATGACTTTCCATTGCCACATATTGATGTTCTTGTTGATAACACGGCCCAACATTCCATTTTTTCATTCATGGATGGATTTTCTGGGTACAACCAAATCAAGATGGCACCCGAAGACATGGAAAAAACCACTTTTATTACTTTGTGGGGAACCTTCTGCTACAAGGTGATGTCTTTTGGATTGAAAAATGCCGGTGCCACTTACCAAAGAGCGATGGTAACTCTATTTCATGACATGATGCATAAAGAGATAGAGGTTTATGTGGATGATATTATTGCCAAATCCAAATCCGTTGAAGGTCACTTGATTGACTTACGAAAGCTCTTTGAACGCCTGAGAAAATTCAAACTCAGATTAAATCCGGCTAAATGCACTTTTGGGGCTAGCTCTGGAAGGTTGCTTGGTTTCATTGTCAGTGAGAAAGGTATCGAAGTGGATCCCGATAAAGTAAAGGCAATCATGGAAATGCCCGCTCCTAGCACTGAAAAAGAAGTACGAGGATTCCTTGGAAGGTTGAATTACATAGCTCGTTTCATTTCTCAACTAACAGCTGTATGTAATCCAATCTTTAAGTTGCTTCGTAAAAATCAACCATCACAATGGAATGATGACTGCCAGGAGGCCTTTGACCAAATAAAGCAATACTTGCAATCCCCACCGATCTTGGTTCCCCCAACCCCAGGAAGACCACTCCTGTTGTATTTGACGGTGATAAATGAGTCTATGGGCTCTGTACTGGGGCAACATGATGAGTCTGGGAGAAAAGAGCATGCTATTTACTATTTGAGCAAGAAGTTCACTGAGTGCGAAGCACGATATTCTACTGTGGAACGAACTTGTTGTGCATTAGCATGGGCTGCTCGTCGCCTAAGGCAATACATGTTATCTTATACTACTTGGTTGATATCTAAGATGGACCCAATTAAGTACATCTTTGAAAAACCGGCTCTGACGGGAAGAATAGCTCGTTGGCAGGTTCTTTTGACTGAGTATGATATCATTCATGTCACCCAAAAAGCTGTAAGGGGGAGTGCTTTAGCTGATCACTTGGCCCACCATCCCCTAAAAGAGTACCAACCAATGTCATTCGAATTTCCTGATGAAAATATTATGATGTTGTCAGAAGAGAAAGATTGTCCTAATAGAACTTGGATTTTGATGTTCGATGGGGCGTCGAATACACTGGGGCATGGGATTGGGGCCATCCTAATCTCACCAGATAACAAGCTTTTCCCATTCACTGCTAGACTTTGTTTTGATTGTACCAATAATATTGCAGAATATGAAGCTTGTGTTTTGGGGATTCAGGCGGCACTTGAAGCAAAGGTGAAATCTCTACAAATATACGGAGATTCTGCCTTGGTGATTCATCAACTGAAAGAAGAATGGGATACTAGAGATGGAAAATTGATTCCTTATCAAGCTCACATCATGGAACTAATCAAAGGGTTCGATGAAGTCTCTTTCCATCATATTCCTCGGGATGATAACCAATTAGCCGATGCCTTGGCCACGTTGGCCTCCATGTTCAACGTAAGTAGGGATTGTGACATGCCCTTCATCGAGATTGAAAGGCGTCTCGAACCTGCATATTGTCATGAGATAGAAGAAGAGCCCGATGGGAAACCATGGTTTCATGACATCAAAAATTATATTCAAAATCAAGAATATCCTCCTGGTATCTCAGAAAATGATAAAAGAACCCTCAGGCGCCTAGCCATGAATTTCTTTATGACTGGGAATACACTCTATAAGAGAAATTATGATTCTGTTCTCCTTCGTTGCGTAGACGTGACGGAAGCTAACAAAATCATGAAGGATGTTCATGAAGGGCCTTTTGGAACACATGCAAATGGGCACTCGATGGCAAGAAAAATTCTCCGATCTGGATATTATTGGATGACAATGGAGAATGATTGTAATAACTATACCAAGAAATGTCACAAGTGTCAAACCTATGCAGACAACATTCATGCACCACCATCTTCTTTGCACGTTCTAACAACGCCTTGGCCTTTTGCTATGTGGGGCATAGATGTTATTGGTCCCATTGAACCAAAAGCATCGAATGGGCATCGCTTTATTTTGGTGGCCATTGATTACTTCACCAAGTGGGTTGAAGCAGCTTCCTACACCAACGTGACTAAAAATGTTGTGGTCAAATTCATCAAGAGAGAATTGATTTGTAGATATGGTTTACCAAATCAGATCATCACTGATAATGGTACAAACCTGAATAATAAAATGATGGATGAACTCTGCGAAGAATTCAAAATCAAACACCTCAATTCATCTCCATACAGACCTAAGATGAATGGAGCAGTGGAAGCTGCTAACAAAAATATAAAGAAAATCATACAAAAGATGGTTGAAACCTACAAAGACTGGAGTGAGTTGCTTCCTTTTGCTTTACATGGGTATCGTACCTCTGTACGAACTTCGACAGGGGCAACACCTTTCTCATTGGTGTATGGTATGGAAGCTGTTTTACCAATAGAAGTGGAAATTCCGTCTTTAAAAGTAATCATGGATGCCAAATTAGAAGAAGCTGAATGGGTTCGGTCCCGGTATGATCAATTAAATTTAATTGATGGGAAAAGGTTAACCGCTCTCTGTCATGGGCAGTTATACCAAAAGCGTATGAAGAAGGCATACGAAAAGAAAGTGCGACCTCGTCAATTTCATGAAGGTGATTTGGTACTGAAGAAAATCTTACCGAATCAAAATGATCACCGAGGCAAATGGAAGCCAAATTATGAAGGACCATTCGTCGTAAAGAGAGCCTTTTCTGGAGGAGCTTTGATTTTGACGAACATGGATGGTGAGGAGTTATCTTTCCCGGTCAATTCAGATGCAGTCAAGAAGTATTATGCTTGAGCGTACTCTAAAGGGATAGGGTAGTCTTTATATCCTCTAAAAGTTTGGATTAAAAATTATGATATAAACTTGTAATTTTCCCAAGTAAATATATGGAATTCTCAATTTCAGTTCCAATCCTTGTCTTGTCAGGTTTCATTTGCATGCATTTTGTGGAAAATATTAAAAAAAAAAATCATGAAAGGCATATTTTTAATCTCAAACAAGCTTGATACTTCCCAATTACACAGACCTTGGTAATCAGGATATTCCGCTCTGCCATGAGTAATAACAAGTCCCATGAGGATTGTGGTAGTCACCTGGAGGAAGCAAGATCTTTGACCTTTGGTTTTCCACTTGACTATTTCTTCCATGCAGGTTTGAGGGTACAACAAGGACAAACGCTCCCCATGAAGAGTCGAGATCAACAGTTTCAGCCTATCCCCTAACTCCAGTCGGGATGGTTTACTAAGATGTGAAAATGCAATCCTTGTATTCACTCAGAACCCACACTAAACTAGAAAAGTCAATCTCAGACACATTCTTCTTGATCATAAATCTCATATAATTCTCTACCATAAGTCATTATGGTAGAGGTATCTCCCTTAAGTCTTACTTCATGTCCAAGCCTAAGGTATCCATTCCTAGGCTACTCAGATCAAATCAGGGGCATTTCCCCAGTCATTTAGTTTCATGTCAAAGCCTCAGGTATCCATCCCTAGGCTATCTCAACCAAAATCAAATCAGGGGCATCCCCCCAATCATTTAGTTTCATGTCAAAGCTTCAGGTATCCATCCCTAGGCTATCTCAATCAAAATCAAATCAGGGGCATCCCCCCAGTCATTTAGTTTCATGTCAAAGCCTCAGGTATCCATCCCTAGGCTATCTCAATCAAAATCAAATCAGGGGCATCCCCCCAGTCATTTAGTTTCATGTCAAAGCTTCAGGTATCCTTCCCTAGGCTATCTCAATCAAAATCAAATCAGGGGCATCTTCCCAGTCATTTAGTTTCATGTCAAAGCTTCAGGTATCCTTCCTTAGGCTATCTCAATCAAAATCATTCAGGGGCATCCCCCTGTCATCTATTTTGTGTCGAAGCCTCAAATACCCATTCTTAGGCTCCTCGAAATGTCAAGACAACTTCATATTTTTCCAAAGCTTCAGGTACTAACCCCTAGGTTATGCCATTTATCTTCCTGTCATGTTCCAAGTGCCTCTCCTTAAACTGTCTAGCATAGAGACAACACCATTCGGCTATTTACTTCTTGTCAAAAGTTGTCGAGTATTCTTAGTGGTGTTCACGTCTTTACTTTCTTTTCACATCAATAATATGAATATGTCTCATATTCTTTCATGAAAAGAAGTAAAGAGGGGCATCTGTGAACACCTATTTTTGTCCGGTGATATATATTAAAAAAAAAAAAAGGAAAATAAAAAAAAAGAAGAAAAAAAAAAAGTTTTTTGTCCTAGAGTCCGGAGTCAATGTCGACTGCATTAACCGGGGTCCTAGCACGGTTTCATGACCGGTGTTACCTCATTAGTTCTAAGCTCGTACAGCCTCAGTGGAGTACGGTATTTTACACCTCAGTTCGAAGGGAATCCGAGGTTCTTCAAGGTTAAAACTGATGTGTTAATCCGTACTTAAACTTCAAGACACACCGGAGGTACACCTGATGTGTTAATCTGTACTTGAACTTCAAGACACACCGGAGGTACACCTGCAGGAGATTCCCCAATGCTTAATATTTAACCGAGGTGAAGAGAAATGTCTATAGTTGACCAATGATTTCAGACCCCGGTTATGACTTACCAGTTCTCGTTGGTGACGCGGTACAGTGCTTAGAACCCCGCCCAGTCCAGATTGCCACCCCGGATCATATTAAAAAAAAATAATATTAAAATTGCATAGTGACCGTTGGAATAGTAACCCTTCCCCATCTCTATAAATACCCAATCCCTCTTCATTTCCTATCACACCTCTCATTTCATCAATTCTCTTCATTTCTCTCAAGCAATGGCTGATAGATGCCGAAGCCAAGAGGAAAGAATAAGGGAGGGAAGACGATGTTTTGTGACTACCTTTTTACTCCTTATAGTGTGGGTAGTAATTTATATTTATTGGATATTTTATATATTTCCATATATGTAATAAATAATTTATGTTTCCATTTGTACCTTTAAATAAAAGGCCAAAAAAAAATGGGCAAAAAAAAAAAAAAAAATCAGAAAAAAAAAATCAGAAAAAAAAAAAAAAAACGAAAAAAAATAATAAAAAGGGCAAAAAAAAAAAAAAAAAGAGAAAAAAAGGGCCCAAACAAAAAAAAAATAAAATAAAAAAAAATAAAAAAAAAAAAGCCAAAAAATAAAAAAGAGAGATATGGGCCCAAAAAAAAAAAGGTCCAAAAAAAAAAAAAAAAAAAAAAGGTTAAAAAAAAACGAAAATTAAAAAAAAAAAAAAAAAAAAGAAAAAATCAGAAAAGAAGTGACGGTGGTTTTAGTGGTGGGCCCCGGTTTGGTTGGATAATTGGAGAAAATTGGGGAAATTGATATGGAATTTGGACAAATTGGAAAAGTAGGAAAGTGATGTCTTTTAGGGAGGATCCAATGCCAATTTTCTTCTATAAATAGAAGGTGATATTGAGGCATTTGGGGGAAGAAGAGAAAAAGGAGGGGAAAGAGTGTTAAATTTTTGTGAGAATTTTTAGAAGTTTTGGTTTTCAAAAATTACTTTGTGTAATTCTAGTTAGGAAAATGAGTGCACCACTCTTGTTTGTCTTAGTATGTGAGTTTTTGTGAGCTAAAATACTGTCCAAGTGTTGTAACCGGTATCCAAATACCTTCAAATCAAGTCCAAACAAAGCCAAAAGCAAAGGAAATCTACACAAAATTGATTTCCCGACTTCCGTTCTAGTTTCTCTGTAATTGATCTTGTACCAAGGTATTTTTTATTAATACAAAGTTGTTTATTTATATTTATTTATTCGTCTTATTTAATTGTTATTTATTTTTCTGCACTTTTATTTTTCTTTATTTATATTCAAGCACTTTATTTTCCTGCACTTTATTTTTCTGCAGTTATTTATCTGTTTATTTATTTTTATGCATCTCCATCTTTATTTATTTATTTGTACCTTTATTTTTCCTTATTTATTTATTTATTTATTTATTTATTTTACACTTTTATTCCTCTTTATTTACTTTTCTGCACTTTTATTATTGTTAATTTATTTTTTCGCACTTTATTTATCCGCACTTTATATTTCTGCAATTATTAGTTCATTTTTTTTTATTTTTTACATTTTTATCTTTATTTATTTATTTTTATGCCCTTTTATTTTATTTATTTACTTTCCCGTCTCTTTATTTTTGTTATTTACTTTTCTGCCTATTTATTTTCATGTATTTACTTTTCTGCCCTTTATTTTTGTTATTTATATTTCTGCCCCTTTATTTTTATGTATTTACTTTTCTGCCCCTTTATTTTTGTTATTTACATTTCTGCCCCTTTATTTCCATGTATTTACTTTTTAGCCCCTTTATTTTGATTATTTACATTTTTGCCCCTTTATTTTTGTTATTTACATTTCTACCCCTTTATTTTTATATATTTACTTTTCTACCCCTTTATTTTTGTTATTTACATTTCTACCCCTTTATTTCCATGTATTTACTTTTTAGCCCTTTTATTTTGGTTATTTACATTTCTGCCCCTTTATTTTTATTATTTACATTTTTGCCCCTTTATTTTTGTTATTTATATCTCTGCCCCTTTATTTTCATGTATTTGCTTTCCTGTCCCTTTATTTTTCTTATTTACTTTTCTGCTGCTTTATTTTTGTTATTTACTTTTCTGTTCCTTTATTTTTTATTATTTATTTTTCTGCCCCTTTATTTTATGTATTTATTTTTTTTTTCTGCTCTTTTATTTTTATGTATTTATTGTTATGTCTATTTATTTTTATTTTTATTTTTTTGAACTTTTCATTTATTTTTTTTTCTACCTTTATTTTTTTTTATTTTATTATTATTATTTATTCTCTATACTTTTTATTTTTAGTTATTTATCTTTTTGCTTTTATCTTTCTACACTTTCTATTTATTTATTTACGTTTGACCATTTTAATAGTTTATAAATATGTTATATATATACATAATTATCCATTTTTATTATGGTCATGATTTCCTATTATTTTCTCTTAGTAACCTTTTAATAATTAAGAAGAAATTATTTTCATAAAAAAATAAAAAAAATCAAGACTAATAAATAGTGTGTTATTTATTCATTCATTTTTCTCTTAAATTTAAGATGAGATTAATTTAGATGAGACATCTTATTAATCTTATTTTCTTAAAAGATAATTAAATAATATTCCGTGTCAATTTTAATTAATTAAGTGTATTATATTTCTTTATCTTCATGTTGATGTGTTTAATTTTATTTTATTTTTTCTCTTATCTTTATTTATTTATTTATTTATTTGTTTTGAACTTTATATTTCTCAATAAAAATCAATTTTTTTTACTAGAAAATAAGTAAGACAAGACGTCTTATTGTTTTTTTATCTTTTTATTTTTATGGTCTTTTAATCATTTGTTTATTTATTTTCTTAGAACTAAAAAACAACAAACTTAGGAGATGTATTTTTTTTACTATCTTTGTTTTATTCATATTTATATATTTTTTTTATTGTGTATATTATTTATGATTGTTTCATGAAGGATGAAATATTTGATAATCATTTTTTAAATTATGCATGATCAATTTGGGTAACCGTTTTTTACGGACAGTGTGGGGTGCTAATACCTTCCCCTCCTGTAATTCGACTCCCGGACTAAACAGAATCTCATTTTTTTTAAAAAAAACCAGTGCTATTTAAAGGTTTTCCTAATATTTTCCTTAATAAATATTGGTGGCGACTCCTTGAACCCTTTATTTTTTAGGCTTCTCAAGAGCCTCACTTCAATGCAGTTTCAATTTTCTTTTATTTATCCTTAACCAGTCCGCGTCGCGCGCCGGGACCCCGGTCGCGACACTCAGCCCTATAAATAGGGCCTTCCAACACCATTCATCATATCCCATTCTCTACATTCAGAGTTCTTTCCTCTCTTCTATACTCGAGTTTTGAGTATTTCTTTTAGAGTTTATAGTTTTAGAATAGTTTTCTAGATACTTAAGAGTGTTGTGGTGTATTGTGATCGTTGTATCGTGAAGTTTCCATCGTCTTCGTAATGTCAAACTCTGTAAGTGTTGTTTCTACTTTTACCATGTGTAACTAATTTATTTATGTTGGAATTGGTGAACTAATCTATTGAGTATAATGTTGTGAATTCGACCTCTGCATGTTTATGATTCAAGTCCATGTTAGTATTTCAACCTTTTATTAATATGAACGTCAAACGGGAGAATGATTTTCATGTGTATTGAAACTTGTTTTATTAGTATGAATGTCAAATGGGAGAATGATTATTCATGCCGTATTGAAACTTGTTTTGACGAAAGTAAAAGTTGGAATACCCTTGGTATCTCAATTCTATAGGGGTTGTTAACCATTGTTGCCATAAGGCCAGGTCTTAATGCAAGTTTTTACTGAGAAAGCTCACGAGGGATCGGACTTTACGGTGAATTCTTAGAATTTATATCACGAGGGATCGGTTATAATGATTTTAAGCTGCAATGACATGAAACTTGATGATTAAATATGCATGTCTTGAGTTTCTCATTGTTATTCTAGATTAGGGATCCAATTTCCAACATAATTTGTTTATCTGTGTTTATCTCAAGTATCTTACCTATTCTAGATTGCAACTCAACTTTTTAGATAGATTTTTATTTTTCTTTTAGCTCATGAACTACTCAATCATGCTATCCTGTGAATACTGTATAAATTGTATACAAATCATTCTTTTGTCTATAACTTTCTTCACATTTACCATAGTGAATAGAAAATTACTGTTGTTATTGGACTTTCAATCCCAGTGGAACGATATCTAAATTTTGAAAACTACAACCGATTGGTGCGTTTGCCAATTAACAACCTGGTGGTAGAAACGAACGATTCAGACCCCATCGCCGGGTTAACAAGTTTTCTGGTGCCGTCACCGGGGATTGAATTGTTTCAGTAAAACAGTAAATTTTTAATTACCATGGTAAATATTTTTTTTACCTTAGTTAAAATTTTTTTTATTTGTTTACTTTTATTTATTGTTACACTAACTTTCTTTGTCTAGTTTGTGTATGCAAACCCAATCTACTGTAGTTAAAATTTATTTTGATCCTGAGATAGAAAGGTTTGTAAAGAAAATCAAGTCTTTGAAATCTAAAACACAAACTAAATCTTCTTCTACTTCTAAAATTTTTGAAAATTCAAATATGGTTGCTGAAAGGAGAACATTGGGACAGTTTGCTGCTATTAATGGTCCACCCTGAGTTTCGGGAATGTTTCAAGGACCTGTTGTACCAGTGGAGATTAAACCTGCTACTTTAAATATTATTCAAAATAATCAATTTGCTGGATTAAATCATGAAGAACTATATGAACATTTAACTATTTTTTATGAGTTATGTAGCATAATTGGTTTTGAACCCAATCAAGAAGAATCTGTTTATATGAGGTTATTTCCTTTTTCATTGATTGGTAAAGCTAAAGAATGGTTTAAATCTTGCCCACCGGGTAGTTTTGCAAACTGGTCCGATGTCGAAAGAAAATTTTTGGAAAGATTTTATTCTCCTTCAAAATACTTTGAAGCCATGACAGCCATACATTCTTTTTCTCAAAATAATGATGAATCATTAGGAGAAACATGGGAACGATTCAAGGCACTATTAAGAAAGTGTCCAAACCATAACTTGGATGATGCTGAAAAGGTAAGAATCGTTTACCAAGGTCTATTACCTCAGTTCAAGATGATGTTAGATGCTTGTGCAGGTGGTTCTTTAATGAACAAAACTGTGGAAGAAGCAATTGAGATATTGGAATCAATGTCTATTAGTGACCGCCAAGCAAAACATGAAAGAGGTAATGTACAGAGGAAGCCAGGTATGCTCAAATTGGGAGTGAATGATGCAGTATTGGCTCAACAAAAATTGCTGACCCAACAAATTGAAGCCATGAGCAAGAAATCAGAGAAACTTCAAATTGCTCAAGTAACATCACCACCCCTCGCTCAAGTGAAACAATGTATGCATTGCATGGGTGAACAACCATGTGGTTATTGTGCCCCTGATAGAAATGAGCAAGAGCAAGCCAATTTTCTGAACCATCAAAGAATACCATTGGGTAACTTTCCTTTCAATTATGGTAATTCTTTTCCTAACAATTTTCAACAGGGATGGCAGACTTAGAATTCTGGCTGGAGACAAGATGCTGGACCTTCCAACAGACCTCCTAACAATCAATTTAAGCCACAACAATCACAAATTGGCCATGCAAGATTGACAAGGATTGAGGAATCTATCCAACAGTTATTACAATTTGTGGAGACAAATAAAGCTGCCCGAAAAGCATCAGACATACAAATGGGTCAGCTTGCAAAGGAAATAGCTGAATTGAAAAGTTCTGGGTTTACTGCAAACACTCAAAACCCAAGGGAACAATGTAATGTTGTTTCTTCTGAAAATTGTAAAGTTGTGAAAATTGATTGTAAAGAAAAGAATGAGTAAAAGAAAGAAGAAGAAGAGAAAGAAAGTGAAAAAATAGAAAAAAATGAAAAAAATATGCAAGTGAATGGAGAGCAAGAAACAAACTGTATTACCATCGTAACCCCGAAAAAATGTAAAGATCCAGGGAGTTTCACCATTCCTGTAACCATTGGAAATATCAACATTAGGAATGCTCTGGTAGATTTAGGGGCGAACATCAATCTGATGCCCCTAGATTTAATAAAGCGCATTGGTGAATTTGAGCTAAAAGAAGCTAAGACAAACTTACAGTTTGCGGATCGCTCTCTCAAAAAACCTGTTGGGATTATGGAAGATATGTTGGTAAAGGTTGATAAGTACCACTGCAAGGTTGACTTTGTGGTACTCGATATGAAGGAGGATACTAAGATCCCCCTGATCCTTGGAAGACCTTTCATGAAGACTACAAAGATAAGAGTAGATGTTGATCAAGGAATGGTTGCAGTCAAAGTTTATGAAGAAGAGGTAAACTTCAGTGCTCATGAACATCTTAGGACGAATGATGAGGAAAAAGTTTATCCTTCAATCAAACCAGGTATATCTCTTCCCAATTAATTAAATTGTTTTAAATTAACCGATGCCTTGAATGATGAAAGGCAGGTAATTAAGCATCGGAGGGAGAAGAAGAAGGAGAAAGAAAAAGACAGGTGATTCCTCAACGAATATTGGGAGACCACCTGATTAATCAGAGGTAATGTCTGGCTGGAGACATTAAACCTAGCGCTCAATGGGAGGCAACCCATTCTTTTCTTGTTATTTTCAATTAATTTAAAAAAAACAACAAAAATATTTTTAGAATTGTGTTTTTAAATAGAAAGAAGTTTTAAACTTAAAAAAAGGGGCTTTTGAAAATTCAAAAAATGAAAAACAGAAGCCCACGCGTAGCGCCCCATGGACGCGTAGCGTGGACTCTGAATTTTGGACATGACGCATAGCGTCCCTTACACGCGTAGCGTCAGGGCCCACGTTCAGTTTTTAAAACTGAAATAGAGAAGCCTATCTTAGGTTTTAAACCTAAAATTCCCTCTCTGCCTCATTGTGTTTCCACTCTCAGAATTTCAAAAACCTAAAAACATCTTTTTCTCTCAACCATTCAATTCCTTAATCGTTCAAGGATTCCAAGTAAGTGTTCTAAATCCCTTCTCTTTAAATTCAATTTTAATTCTTAGAATTGCATGCGGTTAGGGTTAGGATTAGAAGACCATTGGTATTTGTTTGCTATTAGAATAAGGAATTGAATCGGTTGAATGTGGTTTTGGAAAGGGGTTGCTGCTGTGCAACCCCTGTTTTGTAGTTTTTATTCTGCAAGCCCACGCGTAGCGTGGGAAGAACAGAGCTGACGCGTAGCGTCCCACCCACGCGTAGCATCAGCCTCTGTTTCTGATTTTTTATTTTTGTTGTTTGTTTGTTATTTTATTTTATTTTTTTTATGTTTTTCAATTGTTTAACATGTTTTATGTTTGTTTATTGTTTTTTTTCCTTTTTTTTAATTAATAAATTTTCTTAGTTTGTATTTGTTATACTTTCTTGCATTGATAAAAATTAAAAAATACATAAAAAAAATTTTTGTATATATTTATGTATGTTATATTTTATGTGAATTTTTGTTTTATTGTTAAAAATCTAAAAATATGCATGTTGATTTTTACAAATATGTTGTTGTGAATTTTGTGTTATATCTTGTGTGATTTCCTTTAATAAAATTGTTATATAAATTTTTGATTGTGTATGTTTGAGATGTTTTTCAAATAATAATGTGTGTTTGATTTTTAAATTTTCCTTTTTGCAGATGGCACCGAGGAAATCTATTCCCACTACTGGTCCCTCTAAAAGACAAAGGAAGGCCACGGATACTGATACCACCTCTGAGGATCCTGATCTTCAGGGAGAAGAGGTGTTGGGACCGAGGGATCCTACGAGATTTCACACTGACGCGAAATGAGCACGCTTTCATCAGATAAAGGGGCAAAGACTCATCTGGGAGAGGGTGTTAGATCTGAGTACTGGAGACTATCCTGAGCTGCAGGATGGAGTTCAGAGGAGGAGATGGGGACCCCTGTTTTCTCTACCGACTGAGGGGGATCCCATCTTAGGGATGGAATTCTACGCGAACGCCTACAGGACTCGTCAGGACTCGCCGAACATTGGCCAACAGAGGACGAGTTGGGTGAGGGGCCGGCATATTACTTATGACTGGGATACTATTAATACCCTATTGGGTAATCCTTGGGAGCCTACTCCTGAGGACGATACTTGTTTCTAGAAGGAAAACAGAAACAAGATCATTACTGAGGGTGATCTAGGATATTCCCTCGAACAGGTTGCTTATTTCTTGAGCAAAGATAGAATCTTTTTCAACCTGAGTAAGGTTGGAAGGAGTCCATCTAACCTTCTGAAGACCCAACTGACCCCTATAGCCCAGGCGTGGTTCCACCTTATGTTGCATAATATCACTCCTGTCACTCACCTCTCATCTATCCCAGTTGACCGATGTTGCCTTCTCTTTTCTATTCTTCAGGGCCATACCATCGACATTGCCGAGCTTATTTCTGAGCAGATTCACTTTTATGCCCTCGGGTATAAAGTGAACCGTCCTATTCCATTTCCCCTTATCATATCTGCTTTACTGAGGAGGCAGGAAGTTGTTGTGCCATCACCAGAGTTCACGAGTTCTTTGGGGAGAGTCCCCAAGGTCTCGATGAACAGAGATTATTTTGTTTAGCAGTGCGAGCTTCCACCTCTAGAGCAGGAGGCTCAACCCAGACCCAGGAGGAGGAGACCACCAGTTCAGCCACCACCCACTAATGCTGTCACAGAGGGATTTGCCAGGATGACACTTAAGCATCAGCATATGATGCAGATGATCGCTGTTACACATAGAGCTTATATTCATCTTCATGATGAATTTTATCAGTACAGATTGCAGGGTGAGGGAGCACCATATGTCACACCGGCTGAGTTTGCAGCTCATGTAGCTTGGCCTGGTGATTTACCTACTTACCCTGAGACTGGTGAATCTTCTGGAGCACAGGCTGATACAGATGGTGATGCTGATGAGGAGGAGGAGGATGATGACCAAATAGAGGATTGATGGTGTTATCTTTTGCACATTTTTACATACATTTTTAGTTTATTGTTAGTTTCATATTTACATTGATATTATTTTGTCTTTTATTATGTGTGGTGTGTTTATTTTTGCGTAATTTATTATGTTTTTGCATGATTCTATTTGAAAAATCCAAAAAAAAATTATCTTTCAATAAATTAATCAAATTTTTGTTAGAAAGTTAATTTATTCACTTAACATTTTTACACAATAAAACCAATTTTATAAAATCAATTATTAATTCTTTTATAACTTAGGAATTTTGATAAATTTAATTACAATAAGTTTATTAACTATCAAGCAAATTTCAATAACCCGGTAAGTTGAGAGATCTTTTTAAACACTTGAGGGTTTAATCGACATAATTTCATTCGAATTGATTTTGCTTTAATCTTTGATTTGTGTTGTTGTACAGAGAATTCAGGAAAACGATCAAGGCACATTTATTGGTGAAAAGAAACCTTGGGCCAAATAGCTTACCTTGGTAAAAATTATTTTATCCTTTGAAAGTCAATTTGAGCCTAAAATAAATTCTTTGGTACCCTTAAAACCTAAATTTGTTTTAACCATTCCCTATACTTGATTGATTAAAAGAGCAGTTGAAATAAATGTTCTCACAAAAATGGGGAGTGAAAATAAGCAACTTGATTCTTTTCAAAAGAAAATAAAGTATGAAAAAGAAAAGTCAAAAATAGTGAAAAGAATCAAGTAGGGGGTATTTATTTTTCATCAATAAAATAAAATGAGAGGTTTGGGCCAAGAGAAAGCCTAAAAATTATAAAATGCTCTTTTATGATTTCAGGTTTTTGAATTCCAAGAAAAACCATTGATTCTTGTAAGCCAAGCCTCATTACAACCCGTGAAAAGACCTTGTAATTTCTGAATTAACTCTGTATAACTAACCATTGATTAGATGAAAATCAAAATTAAATTCGTTTGATTTTATGATTGATTGAGTGAAACAGGTTACCAATTGCATTGAGATAAACACTTGGAGAGGTAAGCCTGAAATTATGCTTGATATGTTAATAAAATATTGTAAATAATTTTATCATTAAACCTTTGTTACATTAGATGCCTATAATTGATTATTTCAAAATGGTAAATTGTGTAATTACTTTTTGTGATAAATTCTCAGACTAACTCAAAAATTTGATTTGAAATTTTTATTTTTTATTTTCTCTCTTGCTCGAGGATGAGCAATGTCTCAAGTTGGGGGTATTTGTTAGTCCTCAAATTTACAATAAATCTTTTAATAAAAATTTCATAAAAATAATAAAAATTTGGATAATTTGTTAGAAAATTAGGTTTTATTTCAATAAATGGATGTTGTTGGAAATAATCTGCCCTTGATCAATTTTCTCTAGTTTTGTAGTGAAAAAGTAAAGAATTCAAGAGAAAATTATACTGGAGGATCTGACGCGTAGCATCAATCCCACGCGTAACGTCCATAGCTACTTTTGATGCTGACGCTACGCATCACAACCACGCGTAGCGTCAGTGCTGCATGGACTCCACAACCAAGCTGGCCAAGCACTCACTTAGTGACCCATTATTGGCCACTCCACTCACACAATTGGCCAAAACGTAGTGGAGACAGGGACACATGGCTAAGCATGATTGAATATAATATTCCAAGGTGGCCACTACCAGCTACGTTAATGGAGGCTGAGTCAGGGGACTGACGCGTAGCGTCAGCACCCTTGCTCAGCCCTATAAATAGGGGCATCCAACACCATTCATCATATCCCATTCTCTACATTCAGAGTTCTTTCCTCTCTTCTATACTCGAGTTTTGAGTATTTCTTTTAGAGTTTGTAGTTCTAGAATAGTTTTCTAGATACTTGAGATTGTTGTGGTGTATTGTGATCGTTGTATCGTGAAGTTTCCATCGTCTTCGTAATGTCAAACTCTGTAAGTGTTGTTTCTACTTTTACCATGTGTAACTAATTTGTTTATGTTGGAATTGGTGAACTAATCTATTGAGTATAATGTTATGAATTCGACCTCTGCATGTTTATGATTCAAGTCCATGTTAGTATTTCAACCTTTAATTAATATGAACGTCAAACGGGAGAATGATTTTCATGTGTATTGAAACTTGTTTTATTAGTATGAATGTCAAATGGGAGAATGATTATTCATGCCGTATTGAAACTTGTTTTGACGAAATTAAAAGTTGGAATACCCTTGGTATCTCAATTCTATAGGGGTTGTTAACAATTGTTGCCATAAGGCCAGGTCTTAATGCAAGTTTTTACTGAGAAAGCTCACGAGGGATCAGACTTTATGGTGAATTCTTAGAATTTATATCACGAGGGATTGGTTATAATGATTTTAAGCTGCAGTGACATGAAACTTGATGATTAAATATGCATGTATTGAGTTCCTCATTGTTATTCTAGATTAAGGATCCAATTTCCAACATAATTTGTTTATTTGTGTTTATCTCAAGTATCTTACCTATTCTAGATTACAACTCAACTTTTTAGATAGATTTTTATTTTCTTTTTAGCTCATGAACTACTCAATCATGCTATCCTGTGAATATTGTATAAATTGTATATAAATTATTCTTTTGTCTATAACTTTCTTCACATTTACCATAGTGAATAGAAAATTACTGTTGTTATTGGACTTTCAATCCCAGTGGAACAATATCTAAATTTTGAAAACTATAAACGATTGGCGTGCTAGCCAATTAACAACCCGGTGGTAGAAACGAACGGTTCAGACCCCATCGCCGGATTAACAGTTATGCTATGTTACATTGAATAAGAATCCATGCTCTAGGGTCAATGTAAACACCAATTTTTAAAGCATGACTTAGCCTTTTCCATAAAATGCTCATTGTTTAGTATTTTCAGATGGCAAGAACCAAACAAACAGCTATTTTCTCTCCAAAAGCTACTGCTGGCTCTAGCAGAAGGAACAAAGGGAAGAGAGCTCGTATTGAGGAGCATGATACAGGACCCAAATTCAGAGATAAGGCTAGAACTAAAATATATGAAGATATAACCTTGATCCTGTGTTTATATGTTGACACAGGTTTTGATAATGATACAACAAATGAAGAATCAAGATCAAACATATAAAATTACAGACAAATTAATTATGTTTGATGTTTGAATTTGATGAACAACCAAGGATTTGGGTCAAAGCATCTATAAAGAATTAAAACAAATGGAAAATATTCATCCAAGTGCCTAAGAATCAAAGAAACCAAACCGTATGCAATCGAATATCAAAAACGGTTCAACAAAGCATTGAAAAGTGTAAATCAGCTATATTAATCGATTCAGCATATACATGAATCGATTCACAGGTAAAGAAATGCCCAGGATTAAATTTTTGATGCCATGAATCAATTCAATAGATGTGTGAATCGATTCACATGTGAAGAAATGCCCAGGATTAAATTTTTGATGCCCTGAATCGATTCAATGCCCACCTGAATCGATTCATACATCTGTCACTTGCCAAAATCCTTAAAATTAAAGCTTGAATTGATTCATATATAGCCTAAATCGATTCATATGACTGGGCAGTGGAAAAATTGCATAAAATCACATGAATCTATTCATTTATCTATTCTGTTCAAATTTGAAATTTCAAATTTGAAACTTCAAAAGCTCAGTGTGCCAACCTTGCATCGCATTGTCTCGCATCGCACTATGGAAATAATGGAGCACCAAGAAGACAAAATCAATTCCACTACGCAAATCATGGATCAGAGAAGAATTCTTTAATGCAATACCTTGCCTTTGGAGTACTATAAATAGAGAGCTGATGAAGAGGAATTTCACACCATACAAAGCAACAAAACTTTCTCTTGCTCTCTTCTTTGCCTTCTTATATTCTTTTAAGTTAATTACTCTCTATTTCTTTAAATCTTGCATATTATTCTTGAGAGTTAGCTTGTGAGTAAAAGTTATTTGGAGTACCAAAACTTGTATATCCACTCTATTAGAGAGTTATCCTTGTATACTTAAACACTAAATTCCTAGAGTTTTGGGCTGGGGTTTCAACCTTGTAAATTGTGAGATTGAGAGATTGGGTGGGGTGCCCTTGTACTTGTGAGAATTGGGTTCTTGAGTGTGGGACACTAGGAAGCTGCAATTGCTTAAAGTTGTATCTCTAATCTCTAATAGTGGAAATCCTCCAAGTGGGTTGCTTGGAGGCGAGACGTACACCGGTGTGGTGGAACTCGTATATATTGGTTTGTAAATCTCTCTTCCCTAAACTTATTTAATTTATGCACTTAAATTGCTTACTTAATTTATTGTGTTCATAACTTGGTTAATTAAACTCCTTCATTATTCCTAATTAATTTGCTTGTCAAAATTAAGTGCATATTCTATTAGCTTGATATAATTTGTAAATTATTTAGATTAAAATTGTTGAAATTATTTAATTAATATTCTTGAATTAATTGTGTTGAAATTAATTATTATCTTTCTAAGTGCTCAAAATGGTGTGGTGATTAATTTGATATTATCACTTGTTCTATTGAATATTACTTTAACTCTTAAGTGAATTTACTTGCCATATACTTAGTGTTTGTTAATTTGCCTTGTGTATAAATTGTTATTATTTATGATTAAATTTACCATTTTCATTAAGTATATTTATTAAAGAACCAATTTCAAAAGCATTCCAAGTAAAATTTTTAATACTCAATTCATCCCCCCCCCCTCTTGAGTAATTGAGGCCACTTGGTTAACAAGTGGTATCAGAGCTTGACTCTTGGTTAATAAAGTTTAACAGCTTCAAGAGATTAAGATGGCCTCTATCTCATATAACATGATTCCCGAGGGTGGTGCTACAAATCGACCTCCTGCTTTTAATGGGGAAGGTTATGCTTTTTGGTAAGAAAGGATAAAAATTTTTATGCAATCAATTGATTTGAAAGTATGGAATGCTATTGAAAATGGTCCTTTTATATGTATGCATACTGTTGATGGTAGACAAGTTATAAAACCCATGGATGATTCGATGAGTGATGAGGAAAAGAAAGTTCAATGCAATTACAAAGCTAAAAATCTTATTACTTTTGCCTTAGGTCCTGACGAATTTTTTAGAGTTGTAACATGTAAATCTGCAAAAGAAATGTGGGATACCCTTCAAGTTACTCATGAAGGAACTAGTGATGTTAAAGACTCTAAAATCAGTACCTTGACTAGACAATATGAAAGCTTTAGAATGAATTCTGGTGAAACTATTTTAGAACTTCAAAAGAGATTTACTTTGATTATTAATCATCTTATTACTCTTGGCAAATCTTATTCTAACAAAGAGCTTATTGACAAAGTGTTAAAAAGTCTTACTAGGGAATGACAACCTCTTGTTACTGCCATCAAGCAATCTCCCAACATCAATGAGATGTCTCTTGCTACACTATTTGGTAAGCTTCAAGAACAAGAGCAAGAACTAAAAGATTTGAAGATTACGGAGGAGGAAGAAAGGTCCTCTAAGAAAAAGGGACTAGCTCTTAAAGCCACTTCAATCAAGGAGGATGAATCTAAAAGTGACCTAGATGATGATGATGATTAGTTAGGCCTATTTGTGAAGCGTTTTGGAAAATTTATGAGAAATAAACAATTCCAAAAGAACTTCACTTGCAAAGGTAAGAGATCTACTCCTAAAGATAATAATTCTTCACCTACTTGTTTTGAATGTGGTAAGGAAGGACACTTTAAAGCAGATTGTCCAAATCCTAAAAAGAAAAACAAAAATCAGAAAGGAAAGAGAAGAGCATACATAGCATGGGATGAAAATGATGTAAGTAGCTCGGACGAATCAAAAAACGAAGAAGCCAACCTATGCCTTATGGCCAACCATCAAGATGAAGAAAATGAGGTAACCTTCCATGACTTAGATAAAGATGAACTACTTGATGCTTTTGAAGAATTATATGATAAATTTATTAAAGTTTCAAATAAGCATAAGTTATCAAGAAAAACCATTGACACTCTTGAGATGCATCTTATAGAACTTAGCAAAGAAAATGAAATTTTGAAAAAGGAAGTAGTAAATGTTCAAGCATGCTCTAAGACTAAACCTTGTGAATTTGTAAAGAAATGTGAAATTCTAGAAACTAAGGTTTTAGACTTAAATAAAACTTTAGAAAAATTTACAAATGGTAGAGACAATTTAAATGTTTTACTTAGAAAACAACATTGCATGTTTGATAAAACTGGATTAGGTTTTAATGCCTATAAGAAACAAAAGAATTATAAAAATTTATTTATACCGCCTAGTAAAACTACATCACCTTTCATGATATGTAATCATTGTTTTTAAAGGACATAGCGCATCTAATTGTAATGTTAGAAAATTAGGGCCAAAGGTTGTAAGAAAAGTATGGGTTCCTAAAGGAACATTTTCATAAACTAACCTACAAGGACCCAAAATAAAATGGGTACCAAGTTCTCTAACTTGACTTATTTTGTAGGTATATTTTAAAGCAAGTAACACCCATTGGTACTTGGATAGTGGGTGTTCTATGTAACATCCCGATTTAAAACGAATTACCGAGTGAAATTGAGCCATTAGAATAATTATAAAAGTGGAAAGTTACTTGTCAACTATAATTAATTTAATTAGTTCAACTTGGGAAATGATGGCTGAGTAATTGTGATAGCTGGCCGCTTGTGAGTGGTGGGTGTCGTGAGTGGACTGCCAATTCATGCTTTCCCACCCCACTTCTCTTCTCTTCTCTTCATACGTATATATATATATATATCCTGGCCACGGTTGATATGCATCCCTTTCAGAATTCCTCTTCTGCTACCTCTTTCTCTTAGTTCCTTCTTCTATCCTTCGTCGTTCTCCTTCTTCTTCCCTGTTCCCTGATCTCTATTCTCCGTTTCTGGAAACCCACGAAGACGGTGCTGCAGAAGATTTAGAGTTCCTCCTGTTGGTGAAGGACGACCATTAAAGCAGAAGGGAGTAGCTTTTTGTTCCCGAGCCGATTATAGAATACAACTGCGTCGAAGGGGGACTGAACAAGGCAAACAGACCAGCGTATCGAATGTCGGGAAACAGAGGAGCTTCCCGAGTCCCTTCTGTAGGTAGGGGGCGCTTGCATGTCAAATGCATGGTTCACGAACGGTACCGGATGAATGTATTGCTTTAAGTGTGTGCATGTGTCTCTGACGACTGTGTATGATGCATGATTGTTGATCTTTGGATTCCATGTGTATGTTAGTAGCATCTTGTTAATAGTTATACAATATTGTGCATGTATTCAAGGTGGTGGTAAGGTGGTCTGATAGCCGTTTACACATAGACGAGTGAATGTAGGAACTATGTGGAATCGGTTTCTACTTTGATGGTTACGAAGAATGTGTCGGATGAGTGATGATGCTCGCTGACAGAATGCATAAACTGCATATGTAGGAATGGGGTGACCCGTGGAAGGTCAGGAACCCCGAAAGCATGATTTCCAGCTACAGGCCCTGGCTAGATCCTGTGAGGGCTCGTGGTAGCCGTGGGAGCTAGAGATAAGTCTCGAGACGTCAATGGGAGACCGGTACCATGCGGAAAGAGCTAATGGACGAGAGGCCAGTAAGGGGAACCTGTAACTGAAGGTCACTACCTAAGTCAGATCCGCAGGCATGCATGTAGATATGATGTTGATTAGGATAGTACGCGTGGTATGACTTGGGGCGATATGAATGAATTCCGATTGAGTCGATGCATGTAACTGTGTGAATGAGAATAAACTTCACGCAATATGTATGTGAGTGTATGTTATTGACATTATTCTGATCTGCATGGCCTTATTTTAATCTGAATGCGACCGAGTGATCATGGGTGTGTGTACTGATACTGATACCGAGTCCTTGACTGTCATTTTATATGTAAGAGCTCACCCCTACTGTGGCTATACTTTTCAGTGAATGCCTCTCGGAATGAAGGATGAAGGAGGAGCTGAATGCCGAGTGAAGCGCTGGTGCACTGTGGAAATTATATGTTCATGTATATGCTGTGTATATGCCTTTTAAGCCTTGGCTGGCTCATATTTCAGTTGTAGTCTCTTATACTAGAACTCGAAACCCTCTTGGGTAGAAGTCGTGACCTTGTGCCTGTAATTATTTATATCCTTTTATACCTATCATACTGTGTGTTGTTCTATCTTGCGTGAATGATCCGAGTAATATATGTATAGGTACTTACTGAGTGTGTGAGGTTGGTATGGCCATGGGTAGAAATGGGATTAAGAGTTGATGGGGGAAGTGAGACAATGATTTATTCTGAGTACCGAAGAGTTTAGGTATTACCGAGTGAATGAGAGCACGGATCACCGAGTGAAGATCAATCTAGGTACCTTCCGAGTGATAACTGTTAAGATTTTCCGAGTGTAGAATAATTAGCAATTACCAAGTAAGAATCTGCCGAGTGTAGGTTTCCGACAGAAAAGCGACACCTAAGGCTTTAAGTGGACCCTGTTGTAACAGATTATTAGTAGCAAGGGGATTTGAGTGAATCTTGACTTGGCAGGATAACTAAAGTGGGAAAGTCTTGGTTACCGAGTAAAAAATGAGTAAAATACCCTGAGTGGTAAAAAGGACATGGAAGTTATCCCGAGTGAGAAGTCTTCTTAGATTCCGAGTAAGTGGCTAAGGGAACCATTTCCAAGTTGCCGTATATGTATTCTGGTTGAGTGAAGTCAGGAGTGTGTTATATTTCTGAATGGAGCTGGTATGTTTAAGGGCCAATCCGAGTGAATTGAGAGTGGTCCTTCCGAGTGAATACGCTTGAGTGATTCCGAGTGAAAGATATAAGTAAACCCCGAGTGAGGAAGAGTTTGTATTCCGAGTGGAAACCTTGAGTTGATCCCTCCTGAGAGAGAAGTTAGCGTAGTAGTTTAAAGTGGAATCGACCCTAGGTGTATGACATTTATAATCTGAGTAAAAGATGTTAAATCCGAGTGAGTGAGAATCTGTAATCCGGGTGGTTAAGATTAAACTAAGTCCGAGTGGGGATTTCCTTAATGATTTTTCCCTGAGCGAACAAGATGTCATATGCCGAGTGGACTAGCTATCATTTTCCGAGTGAATGAGTTGTATGATATCTCTGGATCCCGAGTGCCGATTAGCCGAGTGCAGCTTCTCACTCAGCGAATGAAGGATTCGCTGCAGCGAGTGTGCGTTGTGGTATGATCTACCTGAGCATTTTCTCCTCCGCTGGTAGCCTCTTTGAGTCGGTTTTATTCCTCTTACTTCCCTTCCCCTTATTCCTTCTTGTCGGTTCTCCCTGGTTTATTGGGAAAAATTTCCTCAGTTTTATTAATTATTTATTTATTAAATTAGGGTGTCTCATTTTGGTATCAGAGCAGACCGAAAGGTCCAAGGCCAAGGTGTGCTTACCGAGTGTAAGCGGTTGTATGTGTTATAACCAAGTGGTCATTATTATTATGATATTCTGATTGCACCGAGGCCTAGAAGGTGGAATGTCC
Organism: Clitoria ternatea; assembly: GCA_037962975.1. Classification (NCBI taxonomy): domain Eukaryota; kingdom Viridiplantae; phylum Streptophyta; class Magnoliopsida; order Fabales; family Fabaceae; genus Clitoria; species Clitoria ternatea. The sequence continues at coordinate 151,784,100 of CM075670.1, forward strand.
GGTGTACATGTTGAGGGACGAAGCAGAGAACTGGTGGAAGATAGCTAGAAACCGACTGACTGACGATGATACCCAGCTGACCTGGGAATATTTCAAGACATGCTTCTTAGAGAAGTACTTCCCCGACACAGTAAGGAGTCAGAAGGAATTGGAGTTTATGGAGCTGAAACAGGGTTCCATGTCTGTAGAAGAATATGCGGCCAAATTTGAAGAGTTGTGTCTGTTTTATCCACCCTTCCAACAACCCGAGACTGAGAGTTCCAAATGCCTCAAATTCGAGAATGGACTGAGATCGGACATCAAAAGAGCTTGCAGATATCAGGAAATTAGGAGTTTTCCGGTGCTGGTGAATAAATGCAGGATCTTTGAAGAAGACGACAAGGCCCACTCGGGCCACAACAGTAGGGCAAGTCCCTCTTTGAGGCCTCAACAGTCACGCTTTAAGAGGCCAGGTAACATTGGAAGAAATGGACCCTTTACTAGATATAAGGATCGCAGTAACCAAGGGGGACAGATGAGTGGACGTCCAAAATATGGCAAGTGTTTTAAGTGTGGTGGCGACCACTTTGCTCAGAATTGCGATAGTGAAGATGTCAAGTGTTTTCATTGTAAGGAGAAGGGGCACATTCGCCCTGACTGCCCCCAACTCCGTCAAGCAAGTGCCAATGTACGCCAAGGAGGCTTCCAAGAGAGGAGCCGTGGAAAAGATGGTCAAAGCTCGGGGGGCGCAGGCAACAGAGCCAGAGGAAATATGATGTTTGCCCCAAACAACCGGAGGAGAAACACCGACCAACCAGCTGCTAGAAGAGTCTACGCCATCAGTGCTGAGGAAGCAGCACAAGCGAACGACTTAGTACAGAGTAAGTGCCTACTCGGTAAATATACACTTAGTGTAATTTTTGATTCTGGAGCCACCCACTCCTTCATAGCTGATGATTGTGTAAGACGGTTGAGATTACCGACTGTGGATATGGACCGGACTTTGGAAGTGGCCAGCCCGACTGGCCCTAAGGTGTTGACATCATCGATGTGTAAATACTTAACGTTTATACTGAGCGATCGGAGTTTTACCTTCGATCTGGTGTGCGTACCTCTGAAGGACCTTGACATGGTACTCGGTATAGATTGGCTTTCAGCCAACAAGGTGTTGGTGGACTACAAAAACCGAAGGATAATCTTTCCAAGGCAGAACCAGGAGGACTACACAGTACAAGGTATAGCTCAGCTGTTTATGATGCTTTGTTTAACTGAGGGTGAGAGCAGAGCCCGAGTGAACGACATTCCGACTGTCTGTGAGTTCCTAGAGGTGTTTCCGGAGGATGTGCCAGGTGTCCCTCCGAATAGAGAAGTCGAATTCTCTATAGACCTGATCCCTGGAGCTGAGCCAGTCTCCAGTGCACCTTATAGAATGTCCCCAACAGAATTGACTGAGCTGAAAAAGCAGGTGGAAGAGTTACTCAGAAAATAATTCATTAGGCCGAGTGTGTCACCATGGGGCGTACCTGTACTACTTGTTAAGAAGAAGGATGGCAGCATGAGACTATGCATAGACTACCGACAGCTGAACAAACTCACGATTAAGAACTGATACTCGTTGCCCAGCGACGATCTGATTGACCAACTGCGTGGTGCTTCAGTCTTCTCGAAGATCGATTTTCGGTCGGGATACCACCAAATCCGGGTGAAGGACTCGGATATTCCCAAGACTGCCTTTAGGACTCGATATGGCCACTACGAGTATGTAGTGATGCCGTTCGGTGTAACAAATGCACCTGCCATATTCATGAATTACATGAATAACATATTCCACCCGTACTTAGACTGATTCGTAGTAGTTTTTATTGATGATATCTTAGTCTACTCCAACACCTCTGATGAGCATGAAGAACACCTTCGAGCGGTACTTCAAGTCTTGAAGGAGAAACAGCTGTTTGCAAAATTTTCAAAGTGCGATTTCTGGATGGATAAGATCCACTTTCTCAGACATGTGATTTCCAAGGAGGATGTCTCGGTAGACCCTTCGAAGGTGGCAGCTATAATGGCATGGGAGAAACCTGAGTCGGTCTCGGAGGTAAGGAGCTTTATGGGCCTGGCTGGTTATTATAGGCGGTTTATTGAAGGTTTTTCTAAGGTCGCTTTGCCACTGACTAAATTGACCCAGAAAAACGTTCCCTTCGTGTGGAGTTCCAAGTGCGAGAGTAGTTTCCGAGAGCTAAAAGACAAATTGATGACCGCTCCAGTATTGGCATTACCTAACTTACAAGAGAGCTTCGTGGTTTATTGTGATGCGTCAGGACTCGGATTGGGATACGTGCTGATGCAGAAAGACCGAGTGATAGCTTATGCCTCTCGGCAATTGAGGCCTCACGAACAGCATTACCCGACTCATGACTTGGAATTGGCAGTCGTGGTCTTCGCGTTAAAAATATGGAGGCACTACTTGTACGGTTCTAAGTTCAAAGTTTACAGTGACCACAAGAGCCTCAAATATTTGTTTGACCAGAAGGAGTTGAACATGAGGCAGAGGAGATGGATGGAATTTTTAAAGGATTATGACTTCAAACTGAAGTACCATCCGGGTATGGCAAACGTTGTTGCTGACGCGTTGAGTCAGAAATCCCTCCATATAGCAGTGATGATGGTGAAGGAGGTGGAGTTGTTGGAACGGTTTCGAGACATGAACTTGCAGGTTGATGTCCCCTCTTCTCGGAAAATGACAATCGGTACGTTGAGGATTACCAATGAATTCCTGAAATCCGTGTACAAGCAGCAGCAGTCAGATTCCTACTTGGCTGAGATGAAGGAGACTCAGGCCAAAGGAAAAGGTTTGTCTTTAACTGAGGGATCGGATGAAATCTTCCGAGTGAAAAACAGAATATATGTACCGGGTGGAGGAGAATTAAGAAGAATGGTGCTTGATAAAGCCCACAAGAGCCTACTCAGTATTCACCCGGGTACCACGAAGATGTACCAGGATCTAAGGACATGATTCTGGTGGCCCGAATTAAAGAGGAATGTGGCAGAATATGTGGCTCGGTGTATCACCTGTCAAAAATCGAAAGTCGAGCACCAGAAGCCGTATGGTGCATTGCGACCCCTAGAGATTCCCGTGTGGAAATGGGACTCAATTGCCATGGACTTTTTCATGGGATTGCCAAAAAACCGAGCGGGCCATGATGCGATTTGGGTCATTATTGACCGACTGACGAAGAGTGCACACTTCCTACCTGTGAACATGAAGTACCCGTTACATAAGTTAGCTCGGATTTATATTCGCGAAATTGTCCGACTGCATGGTATACCGACTTCTATCGTATCGGATAGGGATCCAAGGTTTACGTCCCGATTTTGGACCAGCCTACACCAGGAAATGGGTACTAAACTTTGGCTAAGCTTTGCCTACCACCCCCAATCGGATGGACAATCTGAGCGAACGATCCAAAGCTTGGAGGACTTGCTAAGGGCATGTGTGTTGGAGTACAGTGGAGATTGGGAGCAGTACCTTCCCCTGATCGAGTTTACATACAATAATAGCCACCACAGCAGTATTGGTATGGCGCCCTACGAAGCACTATATGGTCGAAGATGCCGAACCCCTCTCTGCTGGTCGGAAACGGGTGAGAGTCTACTATTGGGACCAGAAATTATGAAGCAGACTTCAAATAGATCCGAGTGATAAGGGAAAAGATGAAGGCGTCTCAGGATAGGCAGAAGAGCTACCACGATAAACGAACCCAACCACTGGAGTTCTCAGTCGGAGACAGAGTGTTTCTAAAGACTTCACCAAGCAAGGGGGTCCGACGAGCCTTGAAAGGGGGAAAGCTAAGCCCCCGATACATTGGGCCTTATGAGGTATTAGAATGGATCAACCCCGTAGCATACCGAATAGCATTACCGACTCATTTATCCCGGTTGCATAACGTGTTTCATGTATCTCAATTAAGGAAATGCCTACACGATTCCACTCACACGATGTCGGATGATGAAGTGGAGATTAAAGAGGACCTGACCACTATGACTATACCGACTAGAATAGTGGACCGATCGGTAAAGCGTTTAAGGAGTAAAGATGTGCAACTGGTTGAGGTAGAGTGGCAGCAGGACGGGTATACCTCTTATACCTGGGAACGCGAGGATGCCATGAGGCAGCAGTACCCCGAGTTGTTTGATCAAGGTGAGCTACCGATTGAATTTCGAGGAAGAAATTCTTTTGAGAGGGGGAGAACTGTAACATCTTGATTTAAAATGAATTACCGAGTGAAATTGAGCCATTAGAATAATTATAAAAGTGGAAAGTTACTTGTCAACTATAATTAATTTAATTACTTCAACTTGGGAAATGATGGCTGAGTAATTATGATAGCTAGCCGCTTGTGAGTGGTGGGTGTCGTGAGTGGACTGCCAATTCACGCTTTCCCAGCCCACTTCTCTCCTCTTCTCTTCATACATATATATATATATATCCTGGCCACGGTTGATATGCATCCCTTTCAGAATTCCTCTTCTGCTACCTCTTTCTCTTAGTTCCTTCTTCTCTCCTTCATCGTTCTCCTTCTTCTTCCCTATTCCCTGTTCTCTGTTCTCCGTTTCTGGAAACCCACGAAGACGGTGCTGCAGAAGATTAAGAGTTCCTCCTGTTGGTGAAGGATGACCACTGAAGCAGAAGGGAGTAGCTTTCTGTTCCTGAGCCGATTGTAGAATACAACCGCGTCGAAGGGGGACTGAACAAGGCAAATAGACCAGCGTATCGAACTTCGGGAAATAGAGGAGCTTCCTGAGTCCCTTCTGTAGGTAGGGGGCGCTTGTATGTCAAATGCATGGTTCATGAACGGTACCGGATGAATGTATTGCTTTAAGCGTGTGCATGTGTCTCTGATGACTGTGTATGATGTATGATTGTTGATCTTTGGATTCCATGTGTATGTTAGTAGCATCTTGTTAATAGTTATACAATATTGTGCATGTATTCAAGGTGGTGGTAAGGTGGTCTGATAGCCTTTTACACATAGACGAGTGAATGTAGGAACTATGTGGAATCAGTTTCTACTTTGATGGTTACGAAGAATGTGTCGGATGAGTGATGATGCTCGCTGACAGAACGCATAAGCTGCATATGTAGGAATGGGGTGACCCGTGGAAGGTCAGGAACCCCGAAAGAATGATTTCCAGCTACAGGCCCTGGCTAGATCCTGTGAGGGCTTGTGGTAGCCATGGGAGCTAGAGATAAGTCTCGAGACGTCAATGGGAGACCGGTACCACGCGGAAAGAGCTAATGGACGAGAGGCCAGTAAGGGGAACCTGTAACTGAAGGTCACTACCTAAGTCGGATCCGTAGGCATGCATGTAGATATGATGTTGATTAGGATAGTACGCGTGGTATGACTTAGGGCGATATGAATGAATTCTGAATGAGTCGATGCATGTGACTGTGTGAATGAGAATAAACTTCACGTAATATGTATGTGAGTGTATGTTATTGACATTATTCTGATCTGCATGGCCTTATTTTAATCTGAATGCGATCGAGTGATCATGGGTGTGTGTACTGATACTGATACCGAGTCCTTGACTGTCATTTTATATGTAAGAGCTCACCCCTACTGTGGCTATACTTTTCAGTGAATGCCTCTCGGAATGAAGGATGAAGGAAAAGCTGAATGCCGAGTGAAGCGCTGGTGCACTGTGGAAATTATGTGTTCATATATATGCTGTGTATATGCCTTGTTAAGCCTTGGCTAGCTCGTATTTCAGTCGTAGTCTCTTATACTAGAACTCAAAACCCTCTTGGGTAGAAGTCGTGACCTTGTACCTGTAATTATTTATATCCTTTTATACCTATCATACTGTGTGTTGTTCTATCTTGCGTGAATGATCCGAGTAATATATGTATAGGTACTTACTGAGTGTGTGAGGTTGGTATGGCCATGGGTAGAAATGGGATTAAGAGTTAATGGGGGAAGTGAGACAATGATTTATTCTAAGTACCGAAGAGTTTAGGTATTACCGAGTGAATGAGAGCACGGATCACTGAGTGAGGATCAATCTAGGTACCTTCCGAGTGATAACTGTTAAGATTTTTCGAGTGTAGAATAATTAGCAATTACCGAGTGAGAATCTGCCGAGTGTAGGTTTCCGACAGAAAAGCGACACCTAAGGCTTTAAGTGGACCCCGTTGTAACAGATTATTAGTAGCAAGGGGATCTGAGTGAATCTTGACTTGGCAGGATAACTAAAGTGGGAAAGTCTTGGTTACCGAGTGAAAAATGAGTAAAATACCCCGAGTGGTAAAAAGGACGTGGAAGTTATCCCGAGTGAGAAGTCTTCTTAGATTCTGAGTAAGTGGCTAAGGGAACCATTTTCGAGTTTTCGTATATGTATTCCGGTTGAGTGAAGTCAGGAGTGTGTTATGTTTCTGAATGGAGCTGGTATGTTTAAGGGCCAATCCGAGCGAATTAAGAGTGGTCCTTCCGAGTGAATACGCTTGAGTGATTCCGAGTGAAAGATATAAGTAAACCCCGAGTGAGGAAGAGTTTGTATTCCGAGTGGAAACCTTGAGTTGATCCCTCCTGAGAGAGAAGTTAGCGTAGTAGTTTAAAGTGGAATCGACCCTAGGTGTATGACATTTATAATCCGAGTAAAAGATGTTAAATCTGAGTGAGTGAGAATCTGTAATCCGGGTGGTTAAGATTAAACTAAGTCCGAGTGGGGATTTCCTTAATGATTTTTCCCTGAGCGAACAAGATGTCATATGCCGAGTGGACTAGCTATCATTTTCCGAGTGAATGAGTTGTATGATATCTCTGGATCCCGAGTGCCGAGTAGCCAAGTGCAGCTTCTCGCTCAGCGAATGAAGGATTCGCTGCGGCGAGTGTGCATTGTGGTATGATCTGCCTGAGCGTTTTCTCCTTCGCTGGTAGCCTCTTTGAGTCAGTTTTATTCCTCTTACTTCCCTTCCCCTTATTCCTTCTTGTCAGTTCTCCCTGGTTTATTGGGAAAAATTTCCTCAGTTTTATTAATTATTTATTTATTAAATTAGGGTGTCTCATTCTAAACACATGACGGGAGATAAAAGTAAGTTTATATCATTTACTCCATGAAATAAAGGATTTGTTACATATGGAGACAACACAAAGGGAAGAATTCTAGGAATTGGAAATGTTGGTAAAAACTCTTCCACTTCTATAAATGATGTATTATATGTTGAGGGACTTACACATAACTTGCTTAGTATTAGTCAATTATGTGAGAAAGGCTATAACATTGTTTTTGAATCAAACTGTTGTATAATTGAAAATAAGCTAAACAAGGAAGTAAAGTTCATTGGACAAAGAATCGATAATATTTACGTGATTAATATTAATTATCTTACCTCAAATAATGTTCAATGCTTCATAACTAAAGAGGATGAATCATAGCTATGGCATAGAAGAATTGCTCATATTCATATAGACCATTTAAACGAACTTGTTTTGAAAGATTTAGTAATTGGTTTACCAAAATTGAAATTTGAAAACAAATTTTGTGACGCATGTCAAAAAGGAAAACAAGTAAAAGTTTCTTTTCAAGCAAAAAATGTTGTTTCAACAAATAGACCTTTACAACTTTTACATATGGATTTATTTGGACCTTTAAAGGTTAAAAGTTTTGGTGGAAATTATTATGGTCTTGTGATTGTGGACAATTATTCTAGATATACATGGACATTATTTCTTACTCATAAACATGAAGCATATCAAGCATTTAAGAAACTTGCCAAGATTATCTAAAATGAACAAAATTTAAAAATCACATCCATTCAAACTGATCATGGGGGAGAATTTGAAAATCAACCTTTTTGAAAAATTTTATGAAAAATTTAGCATTGAACTTAATTTTTCGGCTCCTAGAACTCCACAACAAAATAGAGAAGTTGAAAGGAAAAATTAATCTTTAGTGGAGCTCGCAAGAACTATGTTAAATGACAATAATATTGCGAAACATTTTTGGGCCGATGCGGTAAATACCGCTTGTCATGTAATGAATAGATGTTTGATTAGGCCTATATTAAAGAAAACCCCCTATGAGCTTTACAAAGGAATCATGTGTTTGGATGCAAATGCTTTGTTTTAAACAATGGAAAGGATAATCTTGGTAAATTCGATGCAAAATCTGATGAGGCAATATTCTTAGGTTATTCATGATAAGTGTTTTAGAACACCATTAAATAGGTTTAATTCAACTAGAATTTTATATCATTCCTACTGTATTTTCTTAAATTTACATCATTTATGCTTTCTTCCCACTTTATTCTACTTGGGTATTTTATTTTACAGAAATTAATAAAATTAAGGAACAAGTACAAAGATAATCCAAGGGTCAATAACAAGAGAAAAACGACCATCAAATGATAAAGAAACAAGAAGAACAAGCCCCGGTGAAAAAAAAGCAACAAAAGCATGAAAATTGGCTATTAGTGCGCTATCTATTAGTGCTGTTGTAATAGGAACCACACTAATAGGGTGTGAATCGATTCACACATAAAACTTGCTCCAAGAATCGATTCCCAAGCCCATGAATCGATTCCCAAAGCCATGAATCGATTTCCCACCTAAATGAATCGATTCCTAGCTGATTTTCATGCCATGAATCGATTCCCAACTCAATGAATCGATTCATGGACCTATGAATCGATTCCTCCTCCCTATGAATCGATTCATACGCTATTTTTTTATGCAAAAATGAACTGGAGGAATCAATTCATCAATCAAATCATGCGCCGAATCATTGGAAACAACAAAACGCAACTTGGAAATAGCTGGAAATCATCATGCACCGAAAGTTTCCACTTGCTCCTTAAATCACGCACACGTTTTCTTTCGGTGCCTCCTTTCCATCGCCTATAAAAGGAGAAGAAGTTGCAAGCAGAGGGCATCCAATCCCAGAATTCATTCTTCCTTCCTCTCTTTTCTTTTCCTTCGTTTTTCTTTCTCTATTCTATTTTCTTTCTCTTTTTATTTTCTTTTTCTTTCTTTTATATTGTGTAAGAGTTGTGAGGATTGTGAAATTGAGTGTTCCAATTTGTAATTGGTGGAGGAATATTGCAAGAAAATACAGCGGTGAAATTATTTTAAGCTTTTGGAGAAACCCGTAAGTCTTTATTTTTACCATGTCTTGTATGTTTTATTTTTCCATCATGTGTATGAATTTGAATTATTTCATGAGTAACTAAATTAATTATCTTGGGATGAATGGGGTGTGATAATATTTTATGATAATGTTATTTTGACTTTGAATTAAATAAATTTCTATTTTCCATTTAGTTCAAATTATGCTCAAAGCTCTTAGTGATTCCTAACAAGAACCTAAGTGATAAAACTGTATACTTGTGGGTATATTAGTAAGTTTAAGTAACTAATAGAATCGAGAGATTGATTGTTACTGGAAAGTTTTTGAACTAAGCCTAAGGTTTTGAAATACTTTTTGTGACCTCGGTAAAACCGTGAAAGTAATCAAAATCTTTTGGGGAATAAATAAGGGATTTTCATAAAATGATAATGGTCCTTCCTTAGGGATTGAACGTTGTTCTCCATAAGTTAGGTACATTAATAGGATTCCAAGAGGAACATATTAATTAGCTTAAGGAAAATCCGCCTTGGAAAACTTAATTTGATTCTTATTTATGAAAAGTTAAAATTCATTAACATAAAATAGAGTCTTGATCCCCTGAAATCTCAAGATACTCTCAACTCTAATTTTTAAGTGTCAAGTAAATTTTGTTTCTAAATTTATTTTTAATTTGTGTTTTATTTTACAAAAACATTAAAAATCAATTGTGAGGATAATTAAATTTCAATATGCTGGTACTTTGAACACAGTCCTTGTGGAGACGATAATCGTTTATATTATGCGACATAACTCATGCGCTTGCGGGCCCTGTCAATTCATCTACTAGTAAAGCTTATCGACTCTTTAACAAATGAACTTGTATAATTGAAGAGTCTATACATGTCAAATTTGATGAACTTAACCAAAATCCTCTGAGAAAGGAAGTTGATGATCTTGTAGGTACCTTCTAAGAAATGAACTTGGATGATAAAGAAGAAGTCAACAATGAAGGAGATACAACACAAAATAAGGAATCTCAACAAAAAGAGTAGATCACCTTAAAGGACCATCCCTTGGACAATGTTATAGGTGAAATAACAAAGGGTGTAAGTACTCGTAACGCTATTAGAAATGCATGTAATCACCTAGCCTTTGTATCATAAATTCAACCCAAAAATATTGATGAGGCTATTATTGATGAATATTAGATGTTGGCTATGTAAGAAGAGTTAAATCAATTTGAAAGAAACCAAGTTTGGGAACTTGTGCCAAGACCCAATAATCATCAAATAATAGGTACTAAATGGGTTTTTAGAAATAAGTTAGATGAAAATGGAATAATAACAAGAAATAAAGCTAGGCTAGTTGCAGAAGGCTATAATCAAGAAGAAGGCATAGATTATGAGGAAACATACGCACCCATAGCTAGACTAGAAGCCATAAGATTCTTATTAGCTTTTGCTTATTGCATGGACTTTAAACTGTATCAAATGGATGTCAAAAGCATTTTTCTAATATTCAAGAAGTTTATGTAGATCAACCTCCTAGTTTCGAAAATCACAAATTTCCAAAACATGTTTTCAAGTTAAGAAGAGCTTTGTATGGTTTGAAACAAGCTCCAAGAGCTTGGTATGAAAGATTAAGTAAATTCTTTTTAGAAAATAATTTTGAAAGAGGAAAGGTTGATACTACTCTATTTATAAAGCGCAAAAACAAAGAATTTGAAAACAAAGAATTCTTTTTGATACAAGTTTATGTCGATGATATAATATATGATGCCACTAATGAACTTCTCTATCAAAAGTTTACCAATATTATACAGGATGAATTTGAAATGTCCATGACGGGAGAACTTACCTTCCTTCTTGGACTACAAATCAAGCAAAATAATGAAGGGACTTTCATTAGTCAAACAAAATACTGCAAAGAACTACTTAAAAGATTCGAAATGGATAAAGCAAATGAAATAGCCACACCCATGAGCACATCATGCTATTTGGATAAAGATGAGAAAGGTAAGGATGTTGAAATAACTAAATACCGAGGTATGATAGGTTCCTTACTTTACTTAACAGCTAGTAGGCCTGATATCATGTTAGTTGTATGTATGTGTGCTAGATATCAAGCATGTCCTAAAGAATCATATCTCACTGCTGTAAAAAGAATTTTAAAATATCTTGTGGGTACTTAAAATGTTGGTTTATGGTATCCCAAAGGCGCTGAATGTATCCTTGTAGGATATTCTGATTCTGATTTTGCTGGTTGTAAACTTGATAGGAAAAGTACCAGTGGTACTTGTCATTTACTTGGTAGTTCCCTTGTTTTGTGGCATAGCAAGAAACAAGTAAGCATTGCCTTATCGATAGATAAGGCAGAATATGTTGTAGCTGGCAGTTGTTGTGCTCAAATTCTTTGGATGAGACAACAACTTCTTGATTTTGGTGTTGTTTTAAATAAAGTACCTATTAAATGTGATAACACTGCTGAAATAAATATTTCTAAAAATCCTGTCATGCATTCACGAACAAAGCATATTAAAATTCGACATCATTTTATACGAGATCATGTTTTAAAAGGTGATTGCATTCTTGAACATGTTGTTACTTCTAAACAATTGGCTGATATTTTTACAAAACCTCTTGCTAAAGAACAATTCATTAATATTAGAAGGGAATTAGGAATTTTGGATATCTTAAATTGTGTTTAAGAATCACATCCCATACACTTTTCTTGATACATTTGTATGTGATATATGATAAGTTTGATAATGATTAAGTATGAAGTATATGATTGTTTGAAAATATGTATTAGTTATGATGCCTAAAGAAGAGAGTAAAGAATGTTATATATGCCAAAAAGGGGAGAGAATTACTATGATAAGATTATTGTTTTATTTTTGATGGTGCCAAAGGGGAGAGAATATCATGTTATCATTTTGCTATCAGAGGGAAAGATTACTAGATTACTATTGAATGACGTTAAGAATTATATGAACTATTTTGTGGTATCTATTGCATGATTAAGGGGGAAAATTATGTGCAATTCTTTATGTTTAATAATAAGTGGTATCTTGCTACATTACAAAAGGGGAGAAATCATTTGTTGCAAATATACTGATATTTGAATGATTTGAATGGTATGATTTTTTTTACAAGTGATATGAAGTATCTCATTTTAACATGTTGTATTAAGTAGTATCTAATTGTTTATGGTTAAATTTGCCTTAATGAGTGATATTTAATATATGGTATCCCAACAAATGAATTCTTTCAACAAAGTGGTATCAATTAAATTTGTAAGGGGGAGATTCATTTGTCAAAACATTTGACTATAATTGTTATGATACTAACACCCCAGGAGATGAACATTTGTTGTTGTCATCAAAAAGGGGGAGAATGTATTTATATATTGACACAGGTTTTGATAATGATACAACAAATGAAGAATCAAGATCAAACATATAAAATTACAGACAAATTAATTATGTTTGATGTTTGAATTTGATGAACAACCAAGGATTTGGGTCAAAGCATCTACAAAGAATTAAAACATGTGGAAAATATTCATCCAAGTGCCTAAGAATCAAAGAAACCAAAGCGTATGCAGTCGAATATCAAAAAGGGTTCAACAAAGCATGGAAAAGTGTCAATCAGTATATGAATCGATTCAGCATATACATGAATCGATTCACACATGAAGAAATGCCCAGGATTAAATTTTTGATGCCATGAATCGATTCAATAGATGTGTGAATCGATTCACATGTGAAGAAATGCCCAGGATTAAATTTTTGATGCCCTGAATCGATTCAATGCCCACTTGAATCGATTCATAAGTCTGTCACTTGCCAAAATCCTTAAAATTAAAGCTTGAATCGATTCATATATAGCCTGAATCGATTTATACGACTGGGCAGTGGAAAAATTACATAAAATCACGCATGAATCTATTCATTTGTCTCCTGAATTTATTCATTTGGTTTGAAAAGTGACAATACACACTATGAATCTATTTATTGATCAATTCATTCAGTTCAAATTTGAAATTTCAAATTTGAAACTTCAGAAGCTCGGTGTGCCAACCTTGCATCGTGTTGTCTCGCATCGTACTATGGAAATAATGGAGCACTAAGCAGACAAAATCAATTCCACTACGTAAATCATGGATCAGAGAAGGATTCTTTAATACAATGACTTACCTTTAGAGTACTATAAATAGAAAACTGATGAAGAGGAATTTCACACCATCACAAGGCAACGAAACTTTCCCTTGCTCTCTTCTTTGCCTTCTTATATTCTCTTAAGTTAATTACTCTTTGTTTCTTTAAATCTTGCATATTATTCTTGAGAGATAGCTTGTGAGTAAAAATTATTTTGAGTGCCAAAACTTGTATATCCACTCTATTGGAGAGTTATCCTTGTATACTTAAACACTAAATTCCTAGAGTTTTGGGTTGGGGTTTCAACCTTGCAAATTGTGAGATTGAGAGATTGGGTGGGGTGCCCTTATACTTGTGGGAATTGGGTTCTTGAGTGTGGGACACTAAGAAGCTGTAATTGCTCAAAGTTGTATCTTTAATCTCCAATAGTGGAAATCCTCCAAGTGGGTTGCTTGGAGGCGAGACGTACACCAGTGTGATGGAACTCGTATATATCGGTTTGTAAATCTCTCTTCCCTAAACTCATTTAATTTGTGCACTTAAATTGCTTGCTTAATTTATTATGTTCATAAATTGGTTAATTAAACTCCTTCATTATTCCTAATTAATTTGCTTGTTAAAATTAAGTGCATATTCTAATAGCTTGATATAATGTGTAAATTATTTAGATTAAAATTGTTGAAATTATTTAAATAATATTCTTGAATTAATTGTGTTAAAATTAATTATTATCTTTCTAAGTGCTCAAAATAGTGTGGTGATTAATTTGATATTATCACTTGTTCTCTTGAATATTACTTTAACTCTTAAGTGAATTTACTTGCCATATACTTAGTGTTTGTTAATTTGCCTTGTGTATAAATTATTATTAATTGTGATTAAATTTACCATTTTCATTAAGTATAGTTATTAAAGAATCAATTTCAAAAGCATCCCAAGTGAAATTTATTACTCAATTCACCCCTACTCCCTCTTCAGTAATTGAGGATACTTGGTTAATAGATCCTTGAAAGGAAGGTGGATTTAGCATTAGGAGAATGTGATGCTTTCCTGAAGGTCATAATGAGAAGAAATTGACTTAAAATCTGCTACCCCAGGGACAAGTATGACCCTGAAATTGTTAGGGAATTCTATGCAAATGCTTTGCTCAAGGAAGGAGCAAGAGATAGAAAAACCTATGTCAGGGGAACTTGGCTCTCTTATGGGAGATATGAAATTAATAGCTACTTAGGAAACCTTATGGAGTTGTAGGAAAAGGAAACCTGTGAGTATGCAGATGTGAGACAGAAGAATCAGGTAATTGCTGCTCAAGATATGGAGGAAGCAATATGCATCCCAGGTCACCACTTTCAAACTAGACAACGAGACGAACCAATGCGTATCCTAAGAAAGGATATGACCACAACCTCCCAAGTGTGGACCTCCTTTCTACTTGCCAATGTGGCCCTAAATGCCCATGTATCTGATTTAATCTATACCAGATGACATCTGTTATACTGTATTTTACAAGAGGACATCACTATTGATTTGGCACAGATTATTTCAGATGAAATTCATAAATTTGCCACAGCTGATCAAAAGTACTCTCAAGCAAGACAAAAGGTTAAGGGAAGTTTAGGATTCCCTACTTTTATCACTGACTTTTATGCAGATCATGGAGTACATGTTCAGGAGCTTAAACCTATCAGACCACCTATTGATAGGCGCTTCATAGAACGCTACTGCACTACCAACACAGGGCCTGCACATGAGCCATAAAAAGCACCACAGAAAGCACCACCACTACCAGCATCAGCACCTACTCCACCTCCTCTAACCAGAGAGAATGAAATGATTCTTCAGGCTATCTTCCAGCTTACATCTAGCAAAATCATATCCTAGCACAACAGAGTGCAAATCACAGAGGACTTATGAACTTACACCATGGCTTGTATCACAACATCCCCATGGGCCAATTCAACCCTTGGATGGACCCTGCCCAGTTTGCAGCTCTTATTGCATGGCCTAGGGACAGTCCTATTTTACCAGGAGGGGTGAGACTTCTCAGGCTAGACCAGGATCTTCTTCACAGGCACCTCCAACCAGAGAGCAGACACTAGAACCTGAGTAGGATGATACAGAATCAGAGGATGAGGCAGAAGATGATGAGTGAAGGATGAGTTTTTACTACTTTTTCAATTTGACATTTTAATGGTCTTTAGTTTGAATTTTCTTTAGTTTTAATGTTTTGATATTACTACAGCATTTTTATTTATGTTTTTTATGGTTTTGAAATTTTAAAATTTTTTCTCATGCCAGTATGATTAAATGCTCTGATTGTTTAATGCAAAATTACATGCTTGAAACTGAAATATGTTAAAAGCCCAACCAAGAATCAGTTTTGAGCAAGAAAAGTTAAATGCATGTAAAGATTCATAGCAACATTTTTTTAGATAGTAAATACTTTTAAAAGACAAATGGCTGAATTTAAACCCAGGAAATTGGAATAATTGTACTTTTGAAAGTTTTGCATATGCTTGAACCTTTTACTGTTAGAATTTTAGAGTCTAACCTGAGAACCTTGTGAGTAAATTGATCAATCAAACACTGAAAGCCTCATTAGTAATTGCCTGTATGCATTGCCTAATTTTCTAGTTAACTTTTATTTAAAGAGATAAGCATAAAAATGATAAAGGCATTTCTTGTAAAACAGAATAAGCTAGAGCCAAAAAGCTACCCTTAAATAAAAGAAAGAAACCTATTCTTTTGTAGCCCTTTTGAGCCTAGAAATTTCATTCATAAATCACCCCACTTTAAGCATAAAATTAAAGCCTATCCCTATAGCATGCTTAAGATAGAAGAGCATAATTAACTCTGAAAGGTGATGCAAGAGCTAGATGGCTGTAAAGAAAATTTTGAAAAGAAAAGAAAAAATAGTTCTCAGTACTTAACTTGAAAGAAAGAAAATAAAAGGAGCACTGCAAAAACATTAAGAAAAATTAGAGTCAAAATTAGGGAAGCAAAGATTACAATGTATGAAAGTCAGTAATAATTATGCTCTCCCCCTCTTTACATGTAATTTGAACTCCAAGAAAAACCAAAGCTTATTGTGAGCCCAGCCTCATTACAACGTTGCTAAAAGCCCCTTTGATCCATGCTGCTCTTTTAATTTTAGTTTGATTGGAAATGATTGGCAATGTTAACTAGGCAATTCTGATGATGAATGTGTGAAACAGGAACTAAGTGAGAGTTCAAGAAAACTTCATATTCTTACAGTATTAGATTACTTGTTTTGTAGAAAATTCAGTTTGGCTTTGCATCTTAATGAATGGATAGTAAGGAAGCCATGTCCTAGAGAATTGAAGTTTAAAAGTTGTCTTTAAATTTTGTTTGCAACTGGAATCAGATCATCATGAATGCTTGATTGTTTAAACATCCTATTTCCTTTGTTTGAGGGCAAGCAAAACTGTAGGTTGGGGAAAGTTTGATAAAAGTTTATTAAACCTTGATTTCATGAACCAATTCAACTTATTTTGTAAAGAATTTAACTTGGTTGATGAATAATTGAAGGAAGTTAAGCATGAAATCTCTTATGGAAAATACATTGTGTAAAAGAGATTATTTTGCCAAAATTCTTGAAGAAATGTATCAAAACTCTTGAGGAAATGTATCAAATCTCTTGAAGAAATAAGAAGAAATCAAGGAGTACAGCATCAGACCCAAGGACGCTTGAGCGTGGCACACTGCGCGCTTGAGCGTGACCTGGGATGCTTGGGTGTGACTGATTAAAATCCACTGGAGTATCAGGCACCCCCACGCTTGAGCGTGGCTTGAGCATGAGAAGAGGGAACTTGATCATAACAGGTGCACTTGAGCATGGCTGGAGCGCTTGGGCGCAGATCAAGCGCAGTAAAGAAAGGAAGCATTGGGAACTTACGCTTAAGCGTAGGACTAAGGATGCTTGAGTGTGAGAGATCAGAAGACTAAGCTCAAGCGTGATTCGTCCAGAATGGGTCTTTTAATTAAGTATTGGCCAATGGTGTGATCCCAGTGCATCCACTTTTGTATGTTTCTGACCACTCCTGCATGGGCCATCAACTAGTGCGGTCTCGCTTAAGCGAAAGAAAGATGAGCTTGAGCGAGACTTTCATTATAAAAATAGAGGAACACAGAGAAGCAAAGGCATCATATTTTTTACATCAATTACACAATCAGAGCATCATTTTTATTCTTTTCACTCTTGTACTATTTTCTTTTCCATAACTTTTCAGAGTTAGTGAAAATGCAAGTCATGAGTAGCTAACTCACTCATTGGGATTGGTTGTAATCCATTCGAACCTTACATAATATTGTTGTAAGTTTTTCATGTATGATAACTAAATATGATAATTTTTGCATTTCATTCTATACTTAGTGCCTAATCCCGATTTGATCATTGTTGTCACACCCCGGTTTTCTTGACCCGAATCCCGATGAAATCAAGATAATGATTAATAAAAATGCGAGTAAATTTTTCACGTTTGAAGTAGTTTCTAAAACACTCCAACGGTTACATCAAGACCCAAACCATAGAAACTGAGAGTGAGATTTACTAAAATATAACTGGATCGATATCTAAAATTGCCCACAACGGTATACAAAATAGTAGAGTTTACAACGGAAGAAGAATGTGTATACCGGGCATACGCCAGTCTCATATATGACGATATGAGAAAAGGCTCGGCAAAGCATGCGACTACCTAACATAGACCTATTATATCATAACCCATTTATTCACTCATAAAATACACATGCATTGCCTAAGATATAAATATATATACATATACATCCGGGGTCATGCCACAACTATCACTACTATCCATATTTCATAATTGATACATTTATTCACCTAGTGGTATTAATCCGACATCACCATCATCAATGTATGTTATTCAAGTTCAATTCCTTGAGTACTCGTCAAATCATCACCTACATGCTAAACATATATTCACCATTCATAAATACAAAGTTTATGTTATACATATCCAAATCACTAAATCATCAATATCATTATACACAATTTATTCATTACATCAAAATTCACAATTGATGCCGGCCAAGGCACTTCCAATACCACTATTTACCTTCGCCAAAAGCTTCAATTCAAATCTCATCTCCTCCCATGACAACCCTGCATCACAATGCTAAAAAAGAGACCACATGGAAGAGTGAGTTATACATTCAAAATGATGAATATAATATATTGTGATTAAGTGTACATGCATTCATTCATCATGTGTGCTTTGCTATAAAATTATTAATTCATCATTCAATCATCATCACATTGTTATAATAGGCATAAAAGCCTCATGAATCGTAATTCACAACATAAGCAAGCACAAGCACATACACAATCACCTTGCCACTTATCATCAAGGGCATTCATAAATCATCATCGTCAATTTATTAAATCTTTACTCAATTCCTCCTCGCAAGGGGTTTTTCATCTCTCCTGGTCATCCTATCTCAAATGCCATGCACCTATGGCTAATGCATATATCAATTGTTTAATGCATATGCTATGGATCCATTTCAATCACCAATGCGCACATGGTGTCTCAAGTTATCGCAACCACTTATAATCATCATCACATTGGTTTACCGCCTCGCAAGGGGTACTCCCTCCTTGTGATCGCAACCACGGGACATCATAGGAACTCGTAAGCCCTTTTTATTTCAAGTACCAAGTGATCGCAACCACTGGCTTATCATCATACAATCTCGCAGGATGTTTCATTGTGATCACAACCACATTTCAATCATTTCATAATGGTTTCCCACCTCACAAGGGGTACTCCCTCCTCGTGATCGTAACCACGGGTATTCATCCATAATGGTCCCAACAGGGCCTTTCATTTCAACAACCAGGTGATCGCAACCACCGGCTCAATATCATATCATCATCATGTTGGTTTCCCACCTCGCAAGGGGTACTCCCTTCATAGAATCCCACAGGATCTTTTATCATTGTGATCACAACCACATATTCAATGTTATGCCATGCCATGAATGCAAAGTGCAATAATGCATATGCCAATCAACCTCGCAAGGATATCTCACCCTCTCACATAGGGATATATTTCAATTTGACATTTTCAATCAATAACATACAATTATTTACAAAGCCCCTCAAGGCATTTTCAATCAACCACAATGGCATTACAACATCACATAATATTCATTAAGATTACCACACTTTCATTTAGTGGGTTTTTATCTTATTATTCATCACCATTGTTTCATATATTTATATATATATATATATGTATACATGTTGGTGTGGCATTCACAATACTTCTATTATCATATTTCAAACCACAGTCACAAGATCATACTTGTATCACTCACAATAGTATTCAACAATTAATCAATAATAACAATCACCCTTTGTGCAAGGAAGTGATCAACATCATCGTTTATCATTATTCCCTACTAATGTTATTTCCAATTATTCAATTCATAACACATGTTATATCATTTTACCAATTCTCTCATTGGTTTCATAATTACCTTAGGGTGTTTCTCATAACCTCATCATCAAACCCTTATTATCCTTCTTTCATATCCCACTTTTGGTGGTGAATATATCGTAAATAATTCATCCCCAAATGTATTAATCAATTCCAATTCCCAACATGTTATGCCATCATTAAATACCCCTTATACATTTCCTTAAATATCCCCTAATATAAAGAAATGGGGCTTAGCATCAAAAATTTAGGAAACAAACAAAATTTCAAGTTTTGGGCAACTCACTCAAGCAAGATTCACCTTCGCTTGAGCGAGATGGGGATGGTTCTCTTGGGCAAGACACACCAACATCAGCCACTCGCTTGAGCGAGTAGGGTTTTAGCATCAAACCCCCTGTGCTCGCTCAAGCGACTCACGTTTTCTTGAGTGAAAAATGTCTCGTACCTCTTCAAGGCTGGCTCGCTTGAGCGAGATCCAGCCTGCCAAGTTATTCTCTTAAGCGAAATTTATAACACCCCTGATTTTCTGTACTCGAATCCCAATGTGATCGTCATATTTAATAAAATGCGAATAAATTTTTCACGTTTGAAAACATTTCCAAGACACCACCATGATCACATCTAGACCTAAATCACAGAAAATCAAAGAGTGAGATTAAATAACCTAAAGCTAGATCGATAGATAAATTACCCATAACGGTATACGAAAATAATAGAGTTTATAGCGGAAGAATGTGTATACCGGGCACACGCCTAGTCCCATATATGACGATATGAGAAAAGGCTCGATAAAGCACGCAATGGCATATCATACGCCTAATAGACAACCTTCATCATTTTACATAATTACATAAACATGCAATGCCTAAGATATGATCATATTTATACATTCGGGAATATTCTCCCGACTATCACAATCATCAATGAACATCATTCAATTTCAATCCTTCTAATACACATCAAATCATCTCTTACATTCTACATATATATTCACCATCCATCAATTCAAAGGATTATCTTATACATACTCAAAATCTCTAAATCATCTACATTCTCATAACCAATTCATTCATTACATAAGAACTCATAAATGATGCTGGCCAAGGCACTTCCTCTACCACTATTTACCTTCACCCAAGCTTTAATTAAAATTCAAACTCATCCCATGGCAACCTGCATCACAATGCTAAAAAGGAGACCACATGGGAGAGTGAGTTATACATTCAAAATGACGAATAATATATATTGTGATCATGTGTATATGCATACAACATCATGTGTGCTTTGCTATAAAATCATTAGATTATCATTCAATTCATCATCCCATTATTATAATAGGCATACAAGCCTCATGAATCGCAATTCATATCATAAATAAGCACAATATATACACAATCACATACATAATCTCTTTGCCACTTATGAACAAGGGCACTCATAATCATTATCATCATTATTTCATTATGGCTTTGCTCAATACCTCCTCGCAAGGGGTTTCTCATCACTCGTAGTCATCCCATCTCAAATGCCATGGTCTTAAGGCTAATGCACATGTCAACAGTTTAATGCATATACAACGGATCCGATTTTCAAATTCAACAATAATCACAATCATTTAAATTATCATCATCACTCAGGGATACACCCTTCGTGGCACCCCGCAAGGTGATTCATTTCACAAAAATTATCACAATACCGTCATCACTCAGGGATACACCCTTCGTGGTACCCCGCAAGGTGATTCATTTCAACATTATTCAACAACACTAGGACAATGTCCTCTTCACTCCGGGATATACCCTTTGTGGCACCCCGTAAGGTGATATATTCATTTCAATAATAATTCATGCAATAGCATCTTCACTCATCTCAAAACAATTCTCTATATTTTAACTCATTCATTCATAAATTTTCACCATCATTAGTTCACGTCCAACCAAGGGACCATCAACCACTTATCATCAATATGATATAAATACATACATTTTTATAACATTCAACATAAGCCAAGCCATCATTCATCACTTCATCAAATTAATCATATAAAACATTCATGGCAAGGCATTGCATGAGTTTAACATATACATAATTAACAATGAATTCACTCATGCGATTTGAAATGCAAACTCCTCTCCTACCTCGAGAGAAGAACCGCAATTCCAACGCTCCGATTGCTTTGATTATTATGCTTCATCATCCGGAATACAATCCTATCAACAACACACATATGTACATGAAATTAATAAGTCATCACAAGGCATCCAATTTCAACTTAAGTCACCATGGATTTTCTTAAGCCATCACTAATCAATAAACCCTTATGGCATTTATCATGGCCTAAGACTTCATCAAGTCAAGTATCCATTAACAATGGTCATCCACCATTATTGTTATCACCAATAACATCACTCAACATTGCCTATCATTTTCCTATTCTCAAGATTTATTCCTTAAGTCATCAAATCTACTCACATACAAATATCATCAACCTCATTAATCAATCTTAATGATTCTAAAAATCCATCCCTCTCATATACTCCATTCATAGACATCCATAATCATCAAAATCATCAAGTGGGTCAAACATCCCCAAATTATTAATACTTAGGGTTCTCTTTCCAAACATTCAAGCCTAGGATTTCCATTTCTACCCACATGCAAGGTTTCTAACATCACCATCTTCAACCCAATACCCCAAAATCATAATGAGACAAGGAAGGGGTGAAAGGTCTTTACCTCAAATCCAAGCTTCACCAAAAATGAAAATGAAAGTGAAGAAGGGAAAGGAGATAACCCCACAAGCTTCCAATGCTCCATAGACGCCATTCAAGCCTCGCAAATCCGTGGAAACCATTTAATTTTTGAGTGGAGTGGCAAGGGAGAGGGTTGGTCACAGTTTGTGCAAAAGAAGAATGGAGGAGATGAAGAAAATGATAAAGATGGAGTGGAGAAGAAATGTGTACCGAGAATGAGGAAGAGAAGGGAAGAATTAGACCAAAATTGGACATTGTCCAATGGTTAAAAGGATGTCACATTTGCTTTTACCAATGGGTAATAATTCCCCATTATCCAACGGGTAAAAGAACCAAGTGATAAGAAGAAAGAGGCCACGGTGATAATGGGAGGAGAAAAGGGATTTTTGGTTTTCTTTTAATTCCAATTGGTTCGTATTTTCCCCGGTTATTATCATACATCAAGTCCAATTAATTAGTCCCTTAATACTAAAAATTATTCCAAATACACCATCTCAACCATAATAATTTTCTAAACATTCTAGACCCATCAAATACTCAATTTGACCAAGTGGGTCCCACATCATCTGTTAATTCACCCGGTTCCGGTAAATCTAAATTTACCGATAATTCACCTCTAATGTCTAACAACATCTCCCATAATTATTTGACCATAAACAATCAATTCTCATCATCCAATAAATTTATTTTATTTAAAAATCTGGGATGTTACAAAATTCACTCAGGATCATTTCCTCTCTCGCTCGCTCAAGCGCGGCCAACCCGCCTGAGCGAGATTCATCCAGTATCTCCTCTACTCATCCCACACATGTCTCGCTTGAGCAAGATACTCACTCGCCTGAGCGAGATTGGGCCAGAGGCCATTATACTGATACAGGGGATTCTCGCTTGAGCGAGATTACCAGTTCAAGTGCAGAAACGTGAGAATTCAGCAACCTTACATACCAAAACCCATACAAAGCCAAATTGGCCAAATTCAACACATCATATACCTCTTATTAAACATTTAAAACTTGTCTCAAACATTCATACTCAATAATTTCCATTCCAATTCATTAATCCTATTAAAATTAAACTTATCATCATCACATATATATATATATATTCCCATAACAATCATCACATACTCTCATACACCATTCTCAATAATCACAATTTACCATTCACATCATTTCAATATCTACATGGCAAGGCAAGCATGAGTACTAATCACATAGAATAATCACTATCATTCACATTTGTTCCTACACATTTCATAACAACGCTCATCCATGAGTTTTATTCTCTATGATTCGCCATTACTATCGTTATCCATCATTATAAATAACAACTCATACATTAAATATTATCCTTTCACATTCAATTCAACCTCCCATGTCACAATATATCCATTTTCCCAATTCTTAGGGTAAGGGTTTTCATCAAAACCCAACAACCATTATCAATATTCATTAACCATCATCAATGGCTATCTCTCATCATTAATATCATTCTCTAACATCATTAAACATACATTCTACTCATATTTTACATTTCCCCAATTCCTAGGGTTAGGGTTTCATTAAAAATACAATAACCATCACAAACAATCATCATCTTCCACCACCAAACACCACATTTTTGTGTACCCCTCTACATCAACACAAAACACATATTTATCACACCCCATCTTTGGGTTTTGCCTAAAAATGGTTCCTAATCCATAACCCATACACATATCCTTCTCAAAAGTGATAATGACCCATAATTTAGGGCATAAACTTAACAAGATTTGTGAGAAACTTACCTCAACCCAATAAACACACTAGGTTCCCAAGAAGGGAGGAAGATGACAAAAATGGAGAGGAGGGAAAGAGCTCCAAGTCAATGCCATCTCCTCCATGCACCATGGGGCAAATAAAAATGGGGGAGGGAAATGGACCAAGCTCCTCCAAGCTTGAAGCATAATAAAAATAGGAGGAGAAGAATGCACACTATTTTTCTTTCATTTTTGAGAGGAAGAGGAAGAGAGTGAATGAGGAAGATAGAAGAAGAAGAGAATGGTTTCTTTTTAGAAGAAGAAAGGCAACGTGTGGTATAAGGCAAAAGGAGGTGGGGTTTGTGTTTAATTTTATTTCCCTCATTAAACTCTATCATTTTATAACATACAGGATCTCCGTTTGGGCTTAATACTAAATCCAAAATTTTATTCTGATTATATATTCGGACTCCCAATAATATTCTTAATAGCCCTGACCAACGGCATCTCAATCGGAGATACTTGGTCTGACACTCATATTCTAATCAGGTATAATTTTAACTCCTAATATCTCAATAAATTATAAATAATCCATAATAAATCCTAATTTAATTATTCTAATATTTTTGGGATATTCATTAACTCATTTATAATTATTTAATATTTATTCTGCATATTTAATCATTTTTATAAAAATTCAGGATGTTACATCTATTTTCTTGATTTTGGTTTTCTTAAGTGTATTGGGAAATAACTTTTGAAAATAGATCTGAATTAAATGCTTATTGTAAGTAGCTGCTAGGGATAGTATCTAATGCAACAAACGTCTAAACAATCGATCAATAAGGCTGGAGTGGTTTCAAGGTGATTAAGGGGTCAACGGTTTGGATGAAGGTGAATGCCCTTAATGATGTAGGGCTATGTGAATGTGTATGTGCTTGTGCTTATGCTTATGCTAGACATGAATTATGAATAATGAGGCTTGTATACCTAAGATAATATCTTGATGAAGGTTTAAATGATGAATTGATGACTTATAGCAAAGCACACATGTTGGTTGAATGCATGTACACATAAGCACACTGTATTTATATTTGTCATTTGAATGTATAATTCACTCTCCCATGTCTCCTTTTTAGTATTGTGATGTAGGGTTGTCAAGGGATAAGAGTGTGTCTTTGAACTGAAGCTTTTGGAGAAGGAAAATAGTAATAATGGAATGCCTTGGCCAGTAGCAGTTGTTAAATATGTTGTAATGAATGAAATTATGAATGATGATGTTGATGATTGATGCCTTGTGAATACGTATCCATCAATCTTGTTGTAATGTTAAGGCAGTTGTATTGCTTAGCCTACGAATGAATGATTATGATAATATATATATATTAATGATGATGATATTTGAATTGATACCCTTTGGTGATGAATGTCTCATGTAGAGACTACTTACAATTGATAATATATGATTATGATTTAGGAGCATAGTCGATTATGGCCTAATAGGCTTATGTCATGAAATTGCATGATGGCTTGAGCCTTTTTCCATATCTTCATATATGGAACTAGGCGGATGCCCCATATGCATATTCTTCTTCCGCTGTAAACTCATTATTTTATATACATATGTGCACGTTTTGTTTAGTGATCTAGTTTATAAATCATTAAATCTCACTCTTTAATTTTCTACTATTCGGGTCTTGATGAAATCATTATGGTGTTTTGAAATTATTTTAAACGTGAAAAATTTACTCGTATTTTTATTAATTATTATCTTAATTATATCGTGATTCGGGTCTAGAAAATCAAGGTATGACAAGCTGGTATCAGAGCGTATTTTGTTCTGAGTTGGAGTTATTGATTATTATCAAAGCATGGTTACTCTGCAATAAGTTGGTATTATGGATGTTTGGAGCACGATTTCTTAATAGTGAAACATTTTGGTTATCATTGGAATATGGTTGTTCCGTATATATTTAAGAGTGATTATCATATAGAGGATGATGATATATTAAAGTATTAATTGCCCTATATGGATTTATGAAGGACTAATTGTCTAAGAATTATGAAATGACTATAAGTGCATTGATTACTCATTGAAGATTCCTTGTGAATTATTAATCATAAGTTATGGTTGTTGTTTATGGGGGTATGCCCAATATCATTAAGGTTGTGTGATACACTGGTGGAGTATAATTGCTCATTGGTGGCTTCGTTGATTTGTGGGACTGAACACATATGGATGAATTCTTCAATGTGATTAATAATGGTTGTTTGTGTAAGTCCGGCCAAGTTCCTTACACTATTTCCTTCAATTGATGAATACATTGTTATTATGCATTGACATTAATATATAATGAGTATGAATTGAATTGATGATGAATTTATACAATGTGTGGTCATGGATATGATATATTGAGTATGAATTGATTTAATGATGGACCTATGCCATGTGTTGATCATGGATAGGAAGTATTGAAAATGAATTGATATGGTGGTAGACCATGGATGTTGAGACCTTGAAATATGTATTAAAATTGAATTGTTGGTTAGGTCTCTTGCATGATTTATACTTGTGGCTCTTAGCTGAGGTATGCTTGTTGAATGAAAAGAACCTATGTGCTAGAGTTAATTAAATGAATGATAGTGGAAGAATTTCCTAATATGGGCATTTATGAATTGAACTGAATGATAATGCTATTTGTGAAAGATGGATTTTATATCCTTTGGCACAAAACCCTATACAATACATGATGCAAGTGATTTGTGGTATCTCCCTAGATTGGGAACATGAATATATGATAAGATGATTAAATGTGAAATTGTGTATGTGTTAGATTGGGGTTATGACTCGGTTTTTGTATGAAAGGACCGAGTGAATAGTTGATTTAATTATGACCTACTAGGTGTGGTAACCCCGGTTGACTTGGTATGATCATGCATGATCAAACTTTATGGATAATTGATTTAATGGGACCTTATGGTGGTCTAGGACCTACGTTATTTTTATGAGCCATTTATATAATGATGTTATGTGTTTGGGGAGTATTCCACAATGGGTATTAAGTAACCCTTAGACTCTCTATGTCTAATAATCGGTCAAACCTTGTGAATCGTTGAGCCATAGTAAAATGAGTTATGAGATGAATTGTTGAGGCTAGAGCCGATGTACGATGGAGTTTGAATGGTGAATATAAACCCCTAAGTAATTAGTGAATGATAATATTGAATTCAGGGTATGCCTTGGTACTGACTATGATATATGATTATGTGGTACGACTTTGGGCTAAATTATGTGCCCTTAGTGTTATGATCATTGGATTGATTATGGATTATGATATGACATTGTGATAATATACGTAATTTTACATTGGTAAATGGAATTCGAGCCTGTCATTACCCTTCTTTTTGTTTCGAGAAGGAATATATTGATGATAGAAATCACGTAGTGATGTGATATGATATGAATTATATGTCCAACTTATGGATTTTGTTGTGATCTGTGAAGAGATTCACCAATGTGGAAGCTTATTAAGTAATCATGAACCCTATTTTAATCTTGAAGTTATGTACTTCATGCGAGTCCAGTGACTCATGTAAGCTTGAATTGATTTATGGCTAGCAACATGTGGACGAAATAGAGGATTATTAGGCGATTTGATCATGGTTTCTGGATGGATGAAGCCCGATACCCTGTGATGATTCAGAGTCTATTGTGATTATACCAATATATGGTTATGGTGATTGATATTTAATGATTTATGTGGCGTGATTGATGTCGGATTATGTATATTGACGATGATGATATGAATATCTTAGATGTAGACTGGTGTGAAATGTCATTAAGTCTCACGTGAACTGATATTATTTGAGTTGATGTGAGTAATGTAAGCGATAAGACTTGAAGGTACTTGTCCTAATATGACTCTACATGCCATAAGTATTGTGGCATCGTGCACTTATATGCTGACCTCATGTGTTTGTTGTAACCACTACAAGATTGGGACGCCTTCCTGTATGTCGGATGCGATAACCTATAGGCCGGGCAAGTAAGGTTGTAACTACTTATGATGAGTGTTTGAGTTTATCTGGTGGTATCGAATATGAATATGGGAGTTATGTTGGATAAATTGAGAATTGATAAGATATGACTCGTTTTGGATATGTGAGGTTTTATGCCAGGACAAAAGAATGATGATGATCATGTCCTATGGACCTTGGGTAGTCTAATCTTATTTTATGGTGTCATTGAACCTTATTAGTGTGCGGCCAGGAGTATGGGCTTATGATTTGTATATTGATGTTAAATTTCGAGGACGAAATTTCTTTTTAGGTAGGGTGGATTATAACATCCCAAATTTTAGAGAAATAAAATTATTGGATAATAATAATTGATTAATTATGGTCAAATACATGTGGGAAAACTAATTCGACACTAGAGGTGAATTATCGGTAAATCAAGATTTACCAGAACCGGATGGTTTAATGAATGGTGTAGGACCCATTTGGTTAAATTGGATATTTGTTGGGTCTAGAATACATAGAAAATTATTATGGTTATTGTGGTATAGTTAAAATAATTTTTGGTATTGAGGAGATAATTGATTGGGCACGACATATGTTATTAAGCGGCGAAAATACGAATCAATTGGAATTAAGAGAAAAACCAAAAATCTCATTTTCCCCTTCACTTAACCGTAGCAACTTTATCCTTCTCCTTTTGGTCCTTTTACCCATTAGATAATGGGGAATTAATACCCATTGGTAAAAGTAGAATGGGGCACCCTTTGGACCATTGGTTAATAACCAATTTTTGGTATTTTCTCTCTCCTTCTCCTCTTGATTTTCATTGGCCCATCCTCTCCTTCCATTTTCACTCTACTTTTTCTTCTTCCTCTTCTATTCTTTTCCCTTAAAACCGTCCACCACCTCTTCTCCTTCCATAATCACCTTTCCACCCAAAAGCTTTGGGTTCCCATGGATTTATGAAGAATGTATGGCACAATTGAGCAAAGCCTTGGTTGTCTCCTCTTCCTTCTCACCAATTTTCATTTTTGGCTCGGAGCTTGGAAACGATGTAAGATTTTGAACCCATTTTATTCTATTGTTGGTTTTTATGATGATTATGCTTGAAATAGTAATGATTGGGTTTGTAAGATGATGATGAAGATGAGAAACCATAAGCTTGAAAGGTTTTAGAAGTGATTTTGATTATGGTTTTATGAATGTATGAGACTGAGGGCTATTGAGTCATAAGGATTCATGAAATAGGTTGTAATGGTTGATTTGGTAGTTTTAGAGAAAACCCTAAGTATTTGAAATTTGGGGGTTTTGGTAAAAATTAGTGAATTTGATGATTTTGATGCTTTAGAATGATTTTATATGAAGGAATGAATTTTTAGAAGTATTGGGATTGATTATTGATGTTGGTAAATTTTTTTTAGTTTAGTTGAAGTTATGTGAATGATGATATATGCATGTGAAACCCAAACCCTAGGGTAAATGACCATTGAGACCATTGTGTGTTGTTTACAATTATTTGGCACTTTAATAATGATGTTATGGTTGTGATGGTGCATGAAAATTATTAGAATTGATGATTGGTAATTGTATGAGACCCTTAAGAATTGATAAATTGAGGCTTTTGGCATAGATGATGAGATTGATGATTTTGTTGTCATGAGAATGATTTTAATGTGTAGGAGAGATTATTGGAATGATTCGTCATAATTGTTAGAGTTATTGGGTTTTGATGGGGTTCCAATCTTGAAGTTTGAGAGATATATGTATATGAGGATATATGAAGATTAGGGGAGTTGATACTTGAGGTTATTGGATTTTGATGAGGACTTGATAAGGCCTTAGGCCATGGTATAAGCCACTTGAATTTGTTGATTGATGATGGCTTTGAATGAAGCTAAGATGGCTTAATTGAATTTGGTTGACAATGATGGCATTGGGTGATTTATATGATAGTTTTGGATGCCATATTGATAAGGGATGAGGTATTGTTATGGCTGGGTATGGTTGACCCTTTAAGATCTAGAGGATCTTGGTTTTGGGAAAGGAATTCCCGAAACCTAACATAAGTGAATAAATGGGAGTTTTGGCAAGTTTAGAACTTGTTACTAAGCTTGGTGATATACAAATAATTGTTTAGAATTATAATGAAAGCCTTGTAATGGCTAATGATTGAATGAATGCATATGTGTGTGATGTGTAGATTGTATTCCGGGCAATGCGGCGGAACAATCAAAGCATTCGAGTTGTGGTTCTTTTCTCAAGATAGGAGAGGAGTTTACATTCCAAATGCATTAGTAGAATGATTAGTGATTAATATATGTGATATTACTCATGCTTGCTTTGCCATGTTTATAGTGAAATGATGTGTGTGGTAAATTGTTGGCTATTAAGAATGATATATGTATATATATATTGATAATGAATGTTTAGTGTCCCTTTAATGGGAGTGATGTGTTGTTGATGAACAACCTATGAGGGGTTGATATATATATAAATATATATATATATATATATATATATATATATATGTCTTGTGAATTGAGAATTCCATGTGACTTTGATGAATGTCATGCTTAGTTTAGCCAAAAAGGGCTTGAAATGCTATTGACACACACTTTGATCTAGGAAATGAATTATGGGATAAGACATGTTGGAGCAAGTCATATATATATATATATATATATATATATATATATGAATATGAGTCCATAGAGAGTTTGGACCAAAACTTAGCTAATTGCATTTTGGTATGTCATGTAAAGTGCCCAAAATATGCATAAAACTACCCTATAGCTTAGATTTTGATTAGGATGGAATTGTGGCTTGAACATTGCCACATAATTGATAATAGGGTAGGTAAGTTGTGTATAAAATTTCATGCAAATTAGAGTTGAATAGCCTAGTCAAAAGGAGTCCTTAAGTTGGCAAAAACATAAAGGCCAAAAAGCTGCAGAATGGTACCTACAGCAGTGAGATCCACGGCCAGTGGGAATTTCCCACTGCCAGTGGATCGTTCTACCTCAAAACGTGAAAAAATGGCCATTTTGGGTGGTGTAAACAGTGGATTCCACGGCCAGTGGAATTGCCACTGTCAGAAATTTCCAATTGTTGCTTTTCCCTTGCTGTTTTTGGCCTGTTTGGGTATCTTAATGACATTTATAGCCCCCTACTTCTTCATGAAAGTTGTAGATAATAATGTTACAGAGGTTTGAAATTGGTCTTACCTTAATTGGAGTTTTCTAACTCTCATTAGGCGTAAAACACCAGACCCATTGCATTGTAAAATTCACATTTAAGAGGGTTGTGAACCCAACTTTTTATGATTATCAATTGGGACCAATAAGAGATGTTTTTGACATGTCCCCCTATTTTTGAGACTAAGAATGAACCTTTCCCCATGTCTTAATGTAGAAATTGTCATGAGCCTATTATTATCCAAAACCCCTTTTTATTATGTAAAATCAAGAGGTTATATTAGGGGTATACGATTGTGGTGTGTTTGGTGGTGTTGATATTGATCTAATGTATTGGAAAAATGTGTATATGCCTAAATCATGTTATGAAAACATGAATGTCCACCATCATTGATGTGATATAATAATTGATAATGAAATCAATGAGGGGACAATTGAATGACAATGGGTTGTCTAAATCAATGAATTTGATATGAAGTTGATGATGATTAGAAGTGGATGATGCCATACATATGGAATGATAGGTTATAATGTTAAATGAAAAGAGATGTTGTCTTTGAACATGCCCTTGAATAAGTGGTGATGATTATCATTGATGATTGTGATGCCATTATGATTAATGCAAGCATTGACTTGTAAGTGTGAGATGTAATGATGATTGCTGAATGTATGTTCTGAAATTCCTTGTTGGCTTCCATGCATGGATTAATGCTATGATGCTTGATATACTTTTGAATGCCATGCGTGGTTTGATGTAAATGTGAATGTTAAGCCTTGAGGGGCATTATGATTAATTGTATGCCAATGATGACAAAAATAAATATATAATATACCCCCTAAATAAGAGGGTGAGAAATCCTCTTGCTAGGTTAAGATTTGGCATATGCATTATTGCATTTTGCATTCATGGCATGGCATAGCATTGCTTATGTGGTTGCGATCACAATGAATGGTCATGCAGGACTATATAAAGGGAGTACCCTATGCGTGGTGGGAAACCAATATGTGAATGAATAAAGGTGGTTACGATCACCAGTATGTTGAGAATGAGTCTGTGGTTGCGATCACATGACAGATTGATATGATAAAGGTGGTTGCGATCACCAGTGTATTGAAATTGAAATTGGTCTTACGGGACTATGGAGGGAGTACCTCATCCGTACCAATGTGAAATGAATGAAACGTGGTTGCGATCACGAAGAATACCTTGCGGGGTTATGAAAAGGGAGTACCCCATGCGTGGCGGGAAACCAATATGAGATTGAATTATAAGTGGTTGCAAACACTTGAGATACCATGTGAACATGGGTGATTGAAATGGATCCATTGCACATGCATTAAATAGTTGACATATGCATTAGTCATAGGTACATGGCATTTGAGATGGAGATAACTGATGCTAAAATCCCGAGTCATTAACTTGGTTGTGAAAATCTTAGTAAAAACAAAATATGACTCTCGGATTTATACTTTGGCAAGCGCACCAGTCGTTAAAATTGTAGAATATTTGATCGTCCCACAGGGATTGTGGTAAGTACCTCAATCTTGGACTAGTACAAGCTGAACCAACAGAAAATACATGAATTTCATTTGGTTTTTGATTTTTTTTAGTGTTTTATAGTTGTTTTTGTATTTCCAGAAACAGAGTTAAAATGAAATGTGAAAGGTGATTAATAGAAAACAGGTCAGGATTGCTTCGGTCCACAAATTCATCAAGAAATATACAATTAAAGTATAATCAAACTCCATAATCTAGAGGACAATCCGCTTGTGGTTATTCCCTAATTCCTTAGGTGAAAAACACTAATCCTTAAGCATCAAACCTTAATTCCTTAAGTGCTTAATTAACCTAAGAATCTAATGCGAAATTGGAGGTTGAACTCTAACTATTCACCTAAATTGATTAGGCCTGAACTAGTTAGAAAGCTGGAAGTTACCTAAGCTTCAACCATGATTCCTCACTGGCGAAGTTCTTCATCAGTTCTGGATTTGTCAATCCAGCAATGCTACTCCACTCCTCAGCTTGTTCGCCTCAGGATCTTGAAGTCGATTTCCTTGCTCGCAGCTTCAAGACTCCTTTGTTAACCTTCGCAATCCCAACCTTAGGGAATTAGAACTCCATTGACTTCGGTTCCATCGAAGGATTGTGGAACATCATGGAGGAGAGGATAGAGAGAGAGAAAATTGCATAGTGAGATGTTCGAAGTGTTTAATGAAATTGTATTCTATGTATGAAACTCTGTTCTCTCCTCCTTCCAGAATATGTACAACCTATCTATAAACTTCTACCTAACTAACTAACTTAACTGATAACTTAGGAAACTTAAGTTATCAACTAAACTAACTAGTTACACAGTTTACAAAATGATTAACTAATTACAGCTCAGCTCTTAACAGGATCCAGCTCAGCCTTAGCTAATTTACAGCACAGCACCAGCTAATTAACAGCTCACTACTTAAGTTACTAAGGGTGCATTAGTAGAGGAGAAGGCAATGGAAGCGGAAACAGCACTGCGCCGAGTATGTTGTTGGAGGAAAGGAATAGTGTTTCCTCTACGCTTCAGCAACTGGGTTCTCGCTTGAACGGGTTAAACTCTCGCTTGAGCGAGCTCGGGATTGCACTGCAGTGTTGCTTTCTCGCTTAAGCGTTATGGCGAAGCTTGGGCGAATGAATGATGTTTTGAGGTCATGCTTGAGCGAACTTTGACCCTCGCCCGAGCGAATTTAACTATCGCTTAAGCGAATTATCTTTTCAATCAGCATTTCTGAAATGGACGCTCGGGTTCTTCTTTTTATTTTCAATCGGTTCCTTGTTCTCTTTTGGAGTCGGTATCTTGGAAGTCTTTGCAGTCAGCTTTTCGTTAATTCTTTTCGGTCAACCTTTTGGGAAGTCTCGCTCAGTCGGTCTTTTGGACTCCTTTCAGTTGGTTATACGAAGACTCACTCGGCTTTGTAAATTCTCGCTCGGCTTTATGTTTTCTCACTCGGATTTTTATAATTTTTCCTCGGATTTATCTTCTTCTCTTGAGTATGCCCTGTTCCTGCACCAATAAACAACTAATTGCCTAGCATTTGTATGCTGGCTGCTGAGTAAATTTATAAATAGTAATAAACTCTTGATTTATTAATGTTTTCAATCGTTTTCTTACAAAAGTAAAGCACTTTTGAAATAAATAACTAAAACACAAATTATTAACAAATCATTAAATAATATAGTCAGAACTAAACAATACTTAATAAATTATGTTAAATAAAAGGTGGAATAATTAAGTCTTTTCAAGACTTATCAATGACTGTTAAACCTGTGGTACTGTTAGGTCTTTAATTGGCAAGCACACCAATCGTTTGTAGTTTTCAAATTTAAATATCGTTCCACTGGGATTGAAAGTTCCAATAACTCATAGTAATTCTTATTCACTATGGTAAATTTATCAAAAGTTATTAACAAAAGAATGCTTTATAAACAATTTATACAATATTCACAGAATTTAACGATTGATTTGTTCATGTGGTAAAAAGATGGTAAATATAAAATTTATCTAAAAAATTGAGATGTAATTCAGAATAACTCAGATACTTGAAGTAAAAACATAGATTGACAAATTATGTTGGAATTAGGATTATTGCACTAAAATATAATGAAGTGATTACAAACATACATATTTAATTATCAAGTTCATGTCATTACAGCTTAAAATCATTATAACCGATCCCTCATGATATAAATTCTAAGTAGTCACTGTAAAGTCTGATCCCTCATGAGCTTTCTCAGTAAAAACTTGCATTAAGTACTGGCCTTATGGCAACAATAATCACCAACTCTATTCGTGGTAATTGGCATATTAAGGGTATTTCAACTTTTACTTTCATAAAACAGATTTTAATACGGCATGAATAATCATTCTCCCGTTTGACATTCACACTAATAAAACAAGTTTCAATACACATGAAAATCATTCTCCCGTTTGATGTTCATACTAATAAAACATTGAAATACTGACATGTACTTGAATCATTAATATACAGAGGTCATAATTACAACATCATATAATAGACTGATTCACCAAATTCCAACATAAACAATTTAGTTACACATGGTAAAAGTAAAAACAACACTTACAGAGTTTGACATTATGAGGACTTGGAAACACTTCACGATACAAGAGCTCACAATACTATACAACACTCTCAAGT
This sequence comes from Clitoria ternatea, assembly GCA_037962975.1. Classification (NCBI taxonomy): domain Eukaryota; kingdom Viridiplantae; phylum Streptophyta; class Magnoliopsida; order Fabales; family Fabaceae; genus Clitoria; species Clitoria ternatea. The sequence goes on from CM075670.1 coordinate 151,819,730, forward strand.
ATCTAGAAATCACTCTAACCTTACAAATTCACAAAAGAACACTTAAACTCGAGTGAAAGGAGAGAAAAAAAGCTCTGAATTCTCAAATGGGATGCCTTGGAAATGTGGAGAATGGCCCTATTTATAGGGCTGAGGAAGGGTCCTGACGTGTAGCGTCAGGTTCCTGACTCAACCACCATTAAACACGTGATTAAGTGGCCATGATTAAGATTAATTAAATCCAATAATGCCCAGACAATGGTTCCACATGTCTCCCAATTCGGCTTGGTATTTTGCTTGATTAGATTGGCCATTATTTGGCCTTTTGACTAAGTGCATGTCTACCTGGAAATGGAGTCCATGTAGCTCTGACGCTACGCGTGGCTGTGATGCGTAGCGTCAGCATCAAAATTTCTTACGCTACGTGTGGTGTTGATGTTACACGTCAGCCTTCTAGTTCTTCAATTTTCTCTTGATTTTCTTTAATTATTCACTACAAAACTAGAGAAAATTGATCAAGGCAGATTATTTCTAATAACATCTATTTATTGAATTAAAAACATAAATTTATTACAATTTAAACTAATTTTATTTAAAATAAACACACTTTTTATTATGAAAATAATAGTAAATTTGAGGACTAACAAATACCCCCAACTTGAGACCTTGCTCACCCTCGAGCAAAAGAAAGAAAAATCAAAATAAAGTTAAGTCTGAAAATTTACTACAAAAAGTTATTTACAATTTTACTAATAAAAATGAGGAATCTTATGTAACTAAGGCTTAAAGATAAAAAATTTTACAATGTCATACCAATAAATCAAGCTTATTTCAAGGCTTACCTCACAAGTGTTTATCTCTGTGAAAAGGAATTTGTCAATCTCAATCGATCATAAAATCAAACAAATGCAATTTTGATTTTCATCTTGTCAATGGTCATTTATACAGTTACACGAGTCAGAAGGTCTTTTTAAGGGTTGTAATAAGGCTTAGGTTACAAGAAATTATGGTTTTTCTTGGATTTCAAACACTTGACTTAATAAAAGAGCATTTCACAATTTCTTTTAGGGTGCTTTTCTTGACCCAAAATTCTTACTTCCCTTTTGATGATGATAAATACCCCCAACTTGATTCTTTTCACTATTTTTGCATATATTTCTTTTTATTTTTCATTTATATGCACAATTTTGATATTTTTGAAAACATCAAGTTGTTAATTTTCACTCCCTATTTTTGTAAGAACACTAAAAATATTTTTCTTTTATTTTATGCTCTTCTATTCAATCAAGTAAAGGGAATCGTAAAGATTAATTAAGAGTTAAGGGTACCAAGGAAACTATTTTAAGGCTCAAAATAGGCTATCAAAGGATAAATATATTTTTACCATAGTAGGATTTTTGGGCCTAGTTTCTTGTGTTTACCAAAGAATTTGCCTTGATCATGCTCTTGGATCCTCTGTACAACAACACAAGTCAAAGAATTAAGCAAAATTAATTTGAAAGAAGTTATGTCGAATCCCTCAAGTGTTTACAGATCTCTCAGCTCATCGGGTTTTTGAAATTAGCTTAATAATTGATAAGCTCATTGTAGTCAGTTTTACCTAAATGCCTTAGTTATAAAAAGATTTTTCTCATTTTAGAATTGGTTTATTGTTCAAAACTTTAAGCGTATAAATTTTTCAGAATATATTTTTCACAGAAAATAATAAAACTAACCATCAAACCATACAGATAAAAATAAAACATAATATAATCCCCAAAATCAAAATATACCAAATATCAAACCAATAAATGTAAAACTAAACATAAGTAAAATGGTAAAAGTGTAGAATATATAAGATAACACCAATAGTCCTCCATGTGGTCATCCTCATCATCATCCTCCTCATCGGCATCACCCTCAGAATCCGCATGCGCTTCAGAAGGTCCACCTGTCTCAGGATATGTGGGCAAATCACCAGGCCAAGCTACATGGGAAGCAAAATCAACAGGTGTCATAAATGGTGCTCCCTCTCCCTATATCCTATACTGGTAAAATACATCATGTAAATGAACATAAGCATGATGAGAAGCAGCCATCATCTGCATCATATGCTGATGCTCTAGGGTTATCCTGGCAAATCCATCCGAAATAGCATCAGTAGAAGGTGGCTGAACTGTTCGTCTCCTCTATCTCTGTCTGGGCTGAGCCTCCTACTCCAGAGGTGGAAGCTCGCACTATTGGACAAAATAATCTCTGTTCATTAGAACCTTGGAAACTCTCCCCGAAGAACTAGTGAACTCAAGTGATGGCACGACGACTCCTTGCCTCCTCAGTAAGGCAGAAATAATGAGAGGGAAAGGAATATACCTTATACCCTAAGGCATAAAGGTGAATTTGCTCAGATATAAGCGCAGTGATGTCAATGGTGTGGCCCTGGAGAATGGAATAAAGAAGGTAGCATCGATCAACTGGAAGAGAAGAAAGGTGGATGACAGGAGTGATGTTATGGAGCATAAGATACATTCATGCCTGAGCTATGGGGGTCAGCTGGGTCTTGAGGAGGTTTGATGGAGTTCTTCCAACCTTACTAAGGTTAAAGAAGATTCCATCTTTGCTCAAGAAATGAGCAACCTGATCCAAGAAGTATCCTAGATCACCATCCTCAGTGGCAACCTTGTTTTTGTTTTCCTTCTAGAAACAAGTGTCGCTCTCAGGAGTAGGCTCCCAAGGATTACCCAGTAGGGTACTAATAGGGTACTAATACTCGTCATCTGATGTCCAATGTTAGGTGAATCCTGACGCGTCCTATAGGCATTTGCATAAAACTCCATAACTAGTATGGGGTCCCCCTTAGTCGATAGAGAAAATAGGGGTCCCCATCTCCTTCTCTGGATCTCATCCTGCAGCTCAGGAAAGTCTCCAGCATTCAGATCTAAAACTCTCTCCCAAATCAATCTATGGCCCTTAATCTGGTGAAATCTAGCCTATTTCGCGTCAGTGTGAAATCTAGTGGGATCTCTAGGTCCCAGCTGCTCCTCACCCTGAAGATCTGGATCTTCGGAAGTGGTATCAGTGTCAGTGGTCCTCCTTTGTCTCTTGGGACTTGTAATCGGAATGGATTTTTTAGGTGCTATCTGTAAAAAGAAAATTTATTTAAACAACACATAAACATTCAAACAACAAATTACCAAAACAATTCATACATATTTTTGGTTTTTATATTCAAACATCAAAATTAAAACTCATGCAAAATTTTAAACAAAATTCACACAACACAAAATTTTAATCACAACAAAATATTTACCAAGCATACAAATAACATATTTTTGAATTTTATAATTTTAATAAAATAAATTATGCAAAACAAAAATTAAACATACATATTTTTAGATTTTTAAAAGTATAACATACACAATATGCAATTTTACATATAAAATAAGAAAATTACACAACACATATATTTACAAAATTTTAACAAATTTATTTATTTTTAGGCAAGAAAGTATAACAAACATACAATTTAGGAAATTTTATTAATTTAAAAGAAAAACAAACAAACAAAATAAAAAAAATTATTTTTATTTTTTTATTTTTTATTTTCAAAAACAACAGAAAATAATATATACAGAAAATAAAACACAAAAATTAACAAAAAATCCAAAACAGGGGCTGACGCTACGCGTAGGTGGGACGCTACACGTCAGCCCTGTTCTGCCCACGTTACACGTCAGTCGGACGCTACGCGTGGGCTCACAGAACAGAAACTGCAAAAACACCAAGCCACATTCAATCCATTCATGTACCTACTCTAACAGCAATCAATCCCAATGGTCTTCTATCCTAATCTTATCCGCATGCATTTTTAGAAATTGAAATTAAAAATACAAGAGAAAAGGATTAGAAAAACTTACTTGAGATCCTTGAGAAAATAGGAGAATATAGAGGTTTGGAGTTTTGGAAGTGGTTAGGATTTTGAAAAATAAGGTTTCTGAAGAAAGTGAATGTGGAGGCAAAATATATTTTTAAAGTTTCAGTTCTGGGTCTCTATTTTAGGGGTCCAGTTTTAAAAACTGAACGCTGGTCCTGACGCTACGCGTGGTAGGGACGCTACGCGTCAGGTTGAAAATTTAGAATCCACGCTACGTGTTAGTGTGGCGCTAAGCGTGAGCTTCTATTTTTCATTTTTTTAATGTTCAATTTTCAAAAACCTTTTTCTTTTAATTTTAAAACTCTTTTTATTTTCAAAATCAAATTTCTTAAACTAAAATTTGAAAAACACATAATATTTTTTTAAATAAGTTAAAAATAAAAAGAAATAATGGGTTACCTCCCATTGAGCGCTTGATTTACTGTCTCTAGCTTGACATCCTGCACATCACAAATAAGTTAAATAACAAATGGTAGTGAGTCTGTCGATCTCACCACCCAGATATGGTTTCAATCTTTGCCCATTAACCATCCAACTTCTTTTGGAAGTTGGATCTTCAATTCCAACTGCTCCATAAGATTTAACTTCCTTAATTACAAATGGACCTGACCATTTAGATTTCAATTTACCAGGAAATAGTCTTAATCTTGAATTAAACAATAAAACTTGCTGACCTGGTTTGAAGTGTCTATTTTTGATTTTCTTGTCATGTTAAGCTTTTACCTTATTTTTGTAACTTCTAGATGATTCATAAGCATTATTTCTCATTTCCTCCAACTCAAGTAACTGCAACTTTCTTTTGTCAATTGCCGCATTTAGATCAAAGCTGGGGAATCTTAAGGCCCAATATGCTTTATGTTCCATCTCTACTGGAAGGTGACAAGCTTTTCCATAGACCATTTGGGAAGGAGAAAGGCCAATAGGAGTATTAAATGCAGTTCTGTATGCCCAGAGTGCATCATCAAGCTTTTGTAACCAATCTTTTCTGGAGGAAGACACAATCTTTTCCAAAATTCTTTTCACTTCATGATTTGAAATCTCTGCCTGTCCATTGGTTTGTGGATGATATGATGTAGCCACTTTATGCCTCACTCCATAGTGTTGTAACATTTTCTAAAGAACTTTGTTACAAAAATGTGATCCTCCATCACTGATCAAAGTTCTTGGTGTTCCAAACCTACAGAAAATGTTTTTCTTCAAGAAATTCATTACAGTTTTGGTGTCAGCATTAGGTGAAGCGATCGCTTCTACCTATTTTGAAACATAATCAACTGCCAAAAGGATACTATTGATTGAATTCAGAGTAAGGAAAAGGTCCCATAAAATCAATACCCCAACAATCAAATACCTCAACCTCCTAAATGTTTGTGAAAGGCATTTCTTGCCTTTTATTAACATTACCTGTTCTTTGGCAGTTATCGCAAGCTTGCACAAATGGGTGAGAATCCTTAAAAATGGAGAGCCAATACAAACCTGATTGAAGAATTTTTGCAGCAATTCCTTCTCTATTAAAATGTCCTCCATAAGCTAATTTGTGACAATGCCACAACACATCTTTCTTTTCCCAATCGGGTACACAATGACGTAGCAAATTATCCACACCAATTTTGAATAGATGAGGGTCATCCCAAACAAAGTATTTTGCATCTTTAAAAAAAATTCTTTGTTACCATGTTAAATCATTTGGAAGAATTAGCCATATCAGCAAACCATGGCCGTTTTGTTATTTCAAAAAGTTTTTCATTAGGAAATTCTTCCAAGATGTCTTTTTCTTTGGCAGTAACCTCATCATTCATCAATCTAGAAAGATGGTCAGCGACCATATTTTCACTACCCTTTTTATCTTTGATTTCAAGATCATATTCTTGAAAGAGCAGAATCCATCAGATTAACCGAGGTTTAGAATCAGTTTTGGTCAAAAGGTACTTGATTGTAGCATGATCAGTAAAAATAATTATTTTTGATCCAATCAAGTATGATCTAAATTTTTCTAAGGCATACACTATGGCTAGTAATTCTTTTTCAGTAGTTGTGTAATTTATTTGATTTTCATTTAAAACTTTACTAGCCTAGTGTATAACCCTAAAAACTTTTTCATATTTTTGACCTAAAACTGCTCCTACAGCATGATCACTTATGTCACACATAAGTTCAAAGAGTAAGTTCCAATTAGGAGCAATAATTACAGGGGCAGAAACCAATTTTTCTTTCAAGGAATTAAAAGCTTTAAGACGTGCTTCATCAAACTTGAATTCAACATCTTTATTTAGAAGATTTGTTAAAGGTTTAGCAATTCTTGAAAAATCTTGAATAAACCTTCTGTAGAATCCAGCATGTCCTAAAAAACTTCTAATACCTTTTACATTTACAGGGGGTGAGAGTTTAGAGATTACCTCAATTTTGGCTTAGTCTACTTCAATACCTTTAGAAGAAATCTTGTGACCGAGTACAATTCCTTCTTTTACCATGAAGTGACAATTTCCCCAATTTAGTACCAAATTTGTTTCAATACACCGCCTTAATACGGTGTCCAAGTTGGTTAGACATGATTCAAATAAATTCCCAAAGACTGAGAAATCATCCATGAAAATCTCAATGCTTTTTTCAATTAGATCTGCAAAAATAGCAAACATGCATCTTTGAAAAGTAGTAGGTGCATTACATAATTTGAATGGCATCTTTCTATAAGCAAATATACCAAAAGGACATGTAAAAGCAGTCTTTTCCTGATCAAAAGGGTCAACAACAATTTGATTATATCTAGAGTATCCATCAAGAAAATAATAATAAGCCTGTCTAGATAATCTTTCAAGCATTTGATCCATAAAAGGTAGTGGAAAATGATCTTTTCTTGTTGCTTGATTAATTTTTTATAATCAATACACATTCTCCAACTGGTGACAGTTCTTGTTGGGATTAATTCATTTTTATCATTAACAATTACTGTCATACCACCTTTTTTTGGAACAACTTGTACAGGACTTACCCATGCACTATCAAAAATGGGATAGATAATACCTACTTTTAGCAATTTCAAAACCTTCTTCTTGGTTACCTCTTTCATGGTTGGATTGAGGCACCTTTGAGGTTAAGCAACAGGTTTAAAATCATCCTCTAACAAAATCTTATGCATGCAATATGATGGACTTATACCTTTCAGATCTTCAAGTGTCCATCCGATTGCTTCTTGATTTCTTTTCAACACTTCTACCAGTTTTTCTTCTTCTGTTTCACTTAACAAATTACTAATAATTACTGGTTTTAGATTACCTTCTTTCAAAAATATATACTTTAAGTTGGAAGGTAGCACTTTCAATTCAAGCCTCTGGATTTCTTCATTAGGTACTTCTTGGATTTCTTTAATTTTTCTTGATTTAGGGGAAATTTCTTTCTCTTGATCAAGGTCTTCAAGATACTCGTCTACCTACTTTTCTTCTTCTTCACTTAAACATTCCACAGAGTTAGTTAATAACTTATTTAGAGGGTCAAAAATTGACATACCTTTGGATATAGAAAGGCAAACTTCGTCGAGAACATCCACCTTAAAACAGTCTTGTTTTGAGTTGGGATGTTTCATGGCTTTGAAAACATCAAAGTTTACCTCTTCATCGTGTACTCTTACTGCTACTTTCCTGTTATCCACATCAATGAGCACCCTAGCAGTCTTCATAAATGGTCTTCTTAGGATCAGGGGGACTTCAGCATCCTCTTCCATGTCTAAAACCACAAAGTCAACAGGGAAGTAGAACTTGTCAACTTTTACAAGTACATCTTCTACAATACCATAGGGTCTCTTGATTGATCTATCGGCCAATTATAGAGTCATTTTTGTTCTCTGAGGATCAAGCACCAATTTGCTTCATCATACTTAGAGGCATTAGATTAATACTTGCCCCTAAGTCTAACAAGGCTTTCCCAATATTTACACCTCTAATGGAGACGGGAATGGTGAAACTTCCAGGGTATTTTGACTTTTCTGGCATGTTATATTACAAAATAGTACTGCAACCTGCTTTAAGTTTAACAATTTCCTCATTATACCTCCTCTTTTTGGTAAGCAATTCTTTCAAAACTTTGCATATGTTGGCATCTGTTCCAATGCCTCAGAAAATAGGATGTTTATGTATAATTGCTTGAAGATTTCGAGGAATATTTTGTATTCCTTTTCCTTATCCTTCTTTGATGGTGCATGTGGATAAGGTAAATCCTTAACTGGAGGTGTATGACCCAAATACTGATTTTTTTGTTTTTGATTTTTTTTATTTTTATTTTTCTTTTTCATCATTTTCTTCATTTTTTTCTTCATTCTCTTCATTTTTTTCTTTTTCTTCTTTTTTCTCCTCTTCTTTTTCTTTCTCTTCTTCTTCTTTTTCTTAATCATTTCCTACAACATTTCCACTTCTTGTAAAAATAGTATTACATTGTTCCCTTGGATTTTGAGTATTTGTAGAAAAACCAAAGTTTTTCATGTCGGCTACTTCTTTTGCTAACTGCCCCAATTACATATCGACGCTTTACGTGTGGCTTCATTTGTTTGTATATATTGTAGCAATTATTGGATAGATTCCTCTATCCTAGTTAGCCTTGCTGTTTGATCAGATTATGGTTGTTGTTGTTTGAATTAATTGTTAGGAGGTCTATTGGAAGGTCCAACATCTTGTTTCCAGCCAAGATTCTGATTCTGCCAACCCTGCGGGTAATTGTTAGGAAAAGAATTACCAAGATTGATAGGAAAAGTACCTAAGGGTATTCTTTGGTGAATCAAGAAATTGGCTTGTTCTTGATCATTTCCATCAGGGGCACAGTAACCACAAGGTTGTTCGCCCATGCAATGCACACATTATTTCAATTGAGCGGGTGGTGGTGATGATACTTGAGCAATTTGAAGTTTTTCCAATTGTTTGCTCATTGCCTTCATTTGTTGTGTTAGCAATTTTTGTTGAGCTAAAACTGCATCATTTACTCCCAACTCAAGCATACCTGGTTTCCTTGATGTACTACTTCTTTCATGCTTGGCTTGACGATCACTGGTTGATATAGACTCCATGATTGATATTGCCTCTTCAACAATTTTGTTCATTAAAGAACCACCTGCACATGCATCTAACATCATCTTGAATTGAGGTAATAAACCATGATAAACGATTCTTACCTTCCCAGCATCATCCAAATTATGGTTTGGACATTTTCTAAAAAGCGCTTTGAATCTTTCCTATGCTTCACCAAGTGATTCATCGTGATTTTGTGAAAAAAAATGTATGGCTGTTATTACTTCAAAATATTTTGAAGGTGAATAAAATCTTTCCAAAAATTTGGTTTCAACATTGGACCAGTTTGTAAAACTACCGGGTGGACAAGATTTAAATCATTCTTTAGCTTTCCCAATCAAAGAAAAAGGAAACAATCTCATGTAAACAGATTCTTCTTGATTGGGTTCGAAACCAATTCTGCTGTATAACTCATAAAAAATAGTTAAATATTCATATGGTTCCTCATTATTTAAACCAGCAAATTGATTATTTTGAATAATGTTTAGAGTAGCTGGTTTAATTTCTACAGTAGCAATAGGTCCTTGGTACATCCCTGAAACATGTGGTGGTCCATTGATAACAACAAACTGTCCTAAAGTTCTTCTTTGTTCAGCAGTCATATTTGAATTTTCAAAATTTTCAAAAGAAGATAAAGTAGTAGAAGAAGAAGTTTTTGTTTTTTTAGATTTTAAAGCTTTGAGTTTCTTTACAAACTTCTCGATCTCAAGATCAAAGAACACTTTCCCTGCAGAAGATCGAGTTTGAATAAACAAACTAAATACAGAAAGTTAGTGTAACAATGTTAAGAAAAATGAATAAATGAATGAATATAAAATTAAAAAATTAACTAAGGTAAAAAAATGTTTAACCACGGTAATTAAAAATTTACTATTTTACTGAATCAGTTCAATCCCCGGCAGCGACGACAGAACAATTGTTAAACCCGTGGTACTGTTGGGTCTTTAATTGGCAAGTGCACCAATCGTTTGTAGTTTTCAAATTTAAATATCATAACACTAGGATTGAAAGTTCCAATAACTCACAGTAATTTTTATTCACTATGGTAAATTTATCAAAAGTTATTAACAAAAGAATGCTTTATAAACAATTTATACAATATTCACAGAATTTAACGATTGATTTGTTCATGTGGTAAAAAGATGGTAAATATAAAATTTATCTAAAAAATTGAGATGTAATTCAGAATAACTCAGATACTTGAAGTAAAAACATAGATTGACAAATTATGTTGGAATTAGGATCCTTGCACTAAAATATAATAAGTGATTACAAACATACATATTTAATTATCAAGTTCATGTCATTGCAGCTTAAAAGGATTATAACCGATCCCTCGTGATATAAATTCTAAGTAGTCACTGTAAAGTCTGATCCCTCGTGAGCTTTCTCAGTAAAAACTTACATTAAGTACTGGCCTTATGGAAACAATAATCACCAACTCTATTCCTAGTAATTGGCATATTAAGGGTATTTCAACTTTTACTTTCATTAAAACAAATTTTAATACGGCATGAATAATCATTCTCCCGTTTGTCATTCACACTAATAAAACAAGTTTCAATACACATGAAAATCATTCTCCCGTTTGATGTTCATACTAATAAAAGATTGAAATACTGACATGTACTTGAATCATAAATATGCAAAGGTCATAATTACAACATCATATAATAGATTGATTCACCAAATTCCAACATAAACAATTTAGTTACACATGGTAAAAGTAAAAACAACACTTACAAAGTTTGACATTACAAGGACTTGGAAACACTTCACGATACAAGAGCTCACAATACTATACAACACTCTCAAGTATCTAGAAATCACTCTAACCTTACAAATTCACAAAAGAACACTCAAACTCGAGTGAAAGGAGAGAAAAGAAGCTTAGAATTCTTAGATGGGATGCCTTGGAAGTGTGGAGAATGGCCCTATTTATAGGGCTAAGGAAGGGTCCTGACACGTAGCATCAGCCTGGCGCGTAGCATCAGGTTCTTGACTCAGCCACCATTAAACACGTGATTAAGTGGCCATGATTAAGATTAATTAAATCCAATAATGCCCAGACAATGGTTCCACATGTCTCCCAATTCGGCTTGGGCGATTGGCCATTATTTGGCCTTTTGACTGAGTGCTTGTCCACCTGGAAATGGAGTCTACGTAGCTCTAACGCTACGCGTGGCTATGACGCGTAGCGTCAGCATCAAAATTTCCTACTCTACGTGTGGTGTTGATGCTACATATCAGCCTTCCAGTTCTTCAATTTTCTCTTGATTTTCTTTAATTATTCACTACACAACTAGAGAAAATTGATCAAGGTAGATTATTTCCAATAACATTCATTTATTGAATTAAAAACATAAATTTATTACAATTTAAACTAATTTTATTTAAAATAAACACACTTTTTATTATGAAAATAACAGTAAATTTGAGGACTAACATTGACCAAATAGAGATGAGAACCTCTTGAGAGAGAGTTAATTGATTAAAGATTTAATGATTTAAATGATGATAATTGTGAATGCCCATAATGAAGTAGGGCTATGTGAATGTGTATGTGCTTGTGCTTATGCTTATGCTAGACATGAATTATGAATAATAAGGCTTGTATGCCTAAGATAATATCTTGATGAAGGTTTAAATGATGAATTGATGACTTATAACAAAGCACACATGTTGGTTGAATGCTTGTACACATAATCACACTGTATTTATATTTGTCATTTTGAATGTATAACTCACTCTCCTATATTGTCTCCTTTTTAGCATTGTGATGCAGGGTTGTCATGGGATAAGAGTGTGTCCTTAAACTAAAGCTTTTGGAGAAGGTAAATAGTACTAATGGAATGCCTTGGTCGGCAGCAATTATTAAATATGTTGTAATGAATGAAATTATGAATGATGATGTTGATGATCGATGCCTTGTGAATACGTATCCATCAATCTTGTTGTAATGTATAAGGCGGCTGTATTGTTTAGCCTACGAATGAATGATTATGATAATATATATATTAATGATGATGATATTTGAATTGATACCCTTTGGTGATGAATGTCTCATGTAGAGACTACTTACAATTGATGATATATGATTAAGATTTAGGGGTATAATCGATTATGGCCTAATAGGCTTATGTCATGAAATTGCATGATGGCTTGAGCCTTTTTCCATATCTTCATATATGGAACTAAGCGAGTACCCCTATACATATTCTTCTTTCACTGTAAACTCAAATTATTTTGTATACATAAGTGGGTGTTTTTGTTTAGCGATCCAATTTATAAATCATTAAATCTCACTCTTCGGTTTTCTGCAATTCAGGTCTTGACGAAATCATTGTGGTGTTTTGAAATTATTTTAAACATGTAAAATTTACTCATATTTTTATTAATTATTATCTTGATTACATCAGGATTCGGGTCCAGAAAATCAGGGTGTGACAACAACTATCGGGAAATATCCAAAAAACTGTTGGGAAATGTTATTTTTCCTGTAAAAGGATCACATTTTATGACACTAAAGTCTCCCTAGGGTTTTGATCTTGTATGATTTCTTTCCACTAAGACTTAATCTTTTTTGAAGATTGACGATGACAAATGTGATTTTGGGCGAAAGGACTAAGTCATGCTCTTCATAAAATAAAAGTAGCATGATCTTTGAGAAAATTTAAGACTTGATGCCATTTTGTGAAAGTTATCACTTTTAAGGTTATAACTACTACTATTTCATGTATAAAGTGTTGCATGTGATTTTTAATATGATTGAGCATGAAAATATGTATCTTGGATGTTCTATATTTGGCCTAAGCATGATGATATGGTTGATGTATATAAATTTCTCTTGGTGTTACAAAAATATGCTATTTTGGGTTTCTTTAAAAAATATATTATTATCTATGTTAGAAAGCATGTAAAGTTGATATCTCCATCCTTGCATACCACGACCATATGGATATGATCAGTAATGTGTGTTTAAAATTTTATTCATAATGTGGTTGTATGCTTTTATGATGAAGGATTACGATTCATGTGCCCTTTTTTTGTGAAATCATGACTTGTAAAGCTTCTCTTGAGTGTGATTTTGGTTTGGTACATTTTTATAGTGAGTTATGGTTTAAATATAAATAATGTACGATACTTCCACTATGTTGTATGGTTTGACCATAACCAAGAAAAGGGACCCATAGTTAACTTTCGCATACCATGTATTAAATGGAAAGCTTGGCATAGTTTGAAGTAAATGAGGAAAAAATAGACAAATGGAGGATTTAGAACCTAAAATTTTTGGATAAATGAAGGTTCACCTATGACCCTTGGTGGATAAGAAAAGACCTAGTTTCATTGACCTTAGGTGCAAAATAAAAGATTCAAAGGACAAAAATGTAATAATTAAGAAATGCCTAAAATCGACTAACTTGAAAATTGAAACCTAAACTTTTTGGAACTATTTAATAACTTATAAATCCTCTTAATATTATCCATAATATATTGATAATATGGAATAATCCTCTTAAATGTGCCCGTAAGACTTCAAAACTACATAAGGGCTCATTTAACCTTATGGTTTAGAAACAAACTTAGAATGGGAGATTGAATAAGTCTGTAACTCTTTATGGAATAAAAACTTTTTCAAACAAAAAAGGCGGCAGACTTTAATAAACAAGATTAAAACTTAAAGAGATAAAGGAAAGAGATAAAAGACACAACATATTTAGACGGGTTTACTTCAACGATGAAGCTAGGTCGAATACCTTCAAACTTGAAGGATTTTCTTTATGTAAAAATGTCTTTTTACAAACAGCACTTCCGTACCTCAAATATTGTTGACTCCAGCCACTTATGGCTTAACACCCAAGTATTCTTTTAATAAGCCACTTCTAACTCAATCCTAAGTATTCTTTCTAAAGTCTCTTCAAACTAAACTGTTTCTCACTAGAAACTAAGACTGGTAACACACTAGACTTTGACACAAGAAGTAATTAAGAAGGTGTTTATGTTTTGGTAACTTAGTGTGCAAGATATGAACTTAAGAACTAATACACACTAAGTTGAAAAACAAAGACTAAGTCTACAAGAAGCAAAGGTAAGAATGAGAATGAGAGTCTTTATTTTTGAAATACTTTGTTTGCACTTGGTTCTTTATATTCAAGGTCTGAGATCTCTTCTTATTAGTAGGCCATTTTAGATAGTCACTACTGTTCTATTTGAGAAGGAATAACTGTTTGAGCATGCAGACTTGAGAGATTAGAAAAGGATAGTCTGGTTTGAGGATTTCCAGATTTTGCACTAAAACAAAGTGCCTTGAGCATAGGAGTATGAACGTCCTTTTCGTTGTCTTTCATCTATCATGAACTATCACAAAATAAGCTTGGTTGACCTTTTGAAGCTTTCTAACTCATAAAGTAATCTTTGTCAACTTTTCAATTTGCATAGGGCAGCTTCCTCGATTTTCTCTTTATGCGAGCCTTTGTTTTCAAACTTGTCTTCTTTTCAATTTTAGGTTGGAAGTAGACTTTCTTGAAGAATGCTACGACCGAAATATCTTCAAAATATCCTTGAGTAGACTAAATCAACATTAAAGGACCATTCAATGTAAAAAGGGGTCTGAATTTGATAGCTTAAAGCTTGGATACTTGAAGTTGAGAGAGAGATGTGTTTGTTAAGTTTAAAGAGTGAAACTGATGAAGAATGTGATTTAGTAATCCTAAGTCTAAATAGACACACTTAAAGTATTGCCTTGTGACAAACTTAGCTAGGGAAGACTTGGATAAATTTTGATTTGTCCCACGTAGACTCAGTCTTGAAATATTTTGTATTGGTCATCGCAAGCTTTAAATGATGGACTCCATATGCATCACAGAATTGATAACCTGAAACACTTAAATAGAAGGGTTAGATAACATGTAGGCAGACTTTATTTAATCAAAGGCCTTGATGTGTGTTATTAAAAAATCTTGGGGTCTATAAGTGATATTTTTAAAAACTCCAAAATCCTTTACTAAATAGACTTCGTTCTAACAATCTCCCCCTATTTGTTGATAGCAAACATCTAGTCTTTTATTAAATAGAGTCTTGAGAGAACTTTTATTTTGAGCTTCCCCTCAAATTAGTAAGGATTTTTTAAAGGAAATTTTTTAGAGTCTGTGATAAACAAAATATTTTAAAGAGAGACCACAGATCATTAGACTTCACATGTTGTCATAGCATCAGAGTATTTGAATCAGAATGAAGACAAACATGTATTTCAACAAATTGTGATTATAGTAGACTTTGGAAATATCAGATCTTATACACAACTAATGACTTAAGCAATGATCAGAGCACATATGCAGTACAAACTTATTATTAATGATCTAAGCAAACACCACATTGATCAGAGCATAACAAATTTATCAGATGATAAAAGATAATTTCATGTTTATTTTGGATAAGAATTATAATAATCAGAGTGTATAAGAGAAAATTATAATAACCAAAGCATATGATTTTCAAAACAAAACAAAAAAAGAGATGGACTAGAGCTTTTTGAGAACAAACTTTTTATTAATAAAAAGATAATTACAAGACTCAAAAAATAAAATAAAATTATATACTCGACTAAACTGACTTAACCCAATAAAAGACTAACTGACTCTTCTTCCTCTTTTGATATCAATAAAAAAGAGAGAAATCATAGAGTCATCTGTGCCTGTGGACACAGTGAATTTCATAGCGAAGCCAGAAGTTCTGCTCTATAGGGTCGGAGACGTAGTCCTAGAAGGGGAAATCGCCAGGGATAAAAAAAGAAGGTGGGGGTAAGTCTAGGAGATGATTATGAGCAAAAGGGTCAAAAGCTATAAGATACTGAACTTACGTTGGAGCCTATAAACCATCCTGAGTCCTTCAGCCTGAAGAGCTTGATCAAACTGAAAATGCCATCAGAGTCTGAAAGGAATAAAGGGTGGTACAAATCGCAGCGTAGCCAGAAGATTATGCAGACTCTGGAGACCATAAGCAAACTTCCAAAACAAAAACATTGAAATTCTGAGGAGGTGGTGAAGATGATGAGAGAAAAGCAACAAGGGCGAATAGCAAGAGCATTAAGATTAGCATAAGAGAAAACTTGAGCTTTGAATACTCTTCTATGCTTGAACCATAAACGTCCCGGAAGAAGACGTTCACCAGGGGTGTAAGAATAGTTTTCTTTATTGCCAATGAACCCCAAGAAATGATGCAACATATCTCAGGTATGATCTTCATAAGGCTCAAGGGCAGAGTGCAATCTCTTAAGATTAGCTTCAAACTATTGTTTTGGTCTAGGCTCTTGCCATGGAAGCTTGAAGAAGCTAGACTTTTCAGGTGCCTTCTTCCTTCTGTCATTTTGGTAGATCCAGTCTGGAGGGAAAAGTCTATCAAGTGCAACCCATATCTTCTTGCTAGGCAAAATAAGGCCAGAAAAGAGATTTCTTATCAAGTGAGGAAAATGTCTTTATTGCTGATCATAAATGATCTTCTGTTGCTCCATCTTGAAGGCATATAACATGGCATGGTTTAAAGGTTAGGTAAGGGAAGTGTTGAGCTAAACATCTTCCATAGGCATGGGAGGTGGGAAAAAGGGGTTGGTGAAGACCTCAACTTTATGGAGACCTTGTTGTTCAGGATCTACCACCAATCTAGTATAGATAATGTATTCTTCCAGGTGTAATAAGGATGAGAAGGATAGAATTAGGGCCCTTGGTTATGAGTCTGGGAATTAGATATGATAGGGTTGGTATTGTGAGAGCTGGGGAGGCTGAGGGGTATGTTGTTTATGGTACAAGGGCAGAGGGGTCTAGTGTTTTTCTTTTTTGGGTGTGAGGGACAGAAGTGATGGTCTAGGGTTTAGATTTAGATATGGGAATTTGGATAACTATAGGTGTGGGTTGTATGGGTAGAGAGGTATGAGGAGGAGGAGAAGGATGAACAGTTAAGGAGGGGGAAATAGACTTGACGTCAAGAGAGGAAGAAGGTATGGCAGACTGAGATTGTTGTAGAAGAGGTTGCATAGCCATCCACTTTCGATTCTTCATGGTGTAGAACGGTACTTCTCCTTCTAGTTTGAATGAGACCATTTTGATTTGTTGACCTAAAGGCGCTTCTCCCTAAACAGCTTAATGAACTCAGACAACTTCTTTTTTATAACAACATCACAAACAGTCTGGGTGATCTTGGGATCAGACTTCTTTTTCTTCTCAACCGTGGTCTAAATAGGAGAAGAAAGAGGCAAAGCCTTTAACATATGCCCAATTGGCTTGTTATCATCAAAGTCTGAGGACTCGAGGTTGACAACTGTGGCTAGAGGATCGAGCACAGGGACCAGAGCTATGGATAGAGTACCCTAAAGAGGGACAACCTTAACCAAAGAAGCAGACTTCTCACGCTTGATGGCTCTTGGTCAAGCAAACCTTGGCTTCTTCACAACCTTGGGCTTTTCTAGATCTTCTAAGGCCTTCCTCTTGGAAGCAGACCTTGTGACAAAGTTACCCTCAGTTTGAGCTTTAAGAGAGTGCAAAGCAGAAGGTTAGTAGCTTGATAACCAAAAAGCTATTGTAAATCATGTCTCCAACATCCAGACTTGGAACTAGAGATGACAATATGGGCTGGGCCTGTGGTCTGGCCTGTTTGGCCTGTTAAAATGGGCTGGGCTAGGCCAACCTTTGAGGCCCATTTTCTCGAATAGGCCTGGCCTATTTTGGCCCGCAAAAAAGGGGCCCATCACGGGCCAGGCAGGCCCGGCGAACCTTTATTAAAATATATTTTAATATGTTATATATATAATATTAATATTTAGTTAGTTATAATTTTGATTATTTGATAAGGAATTAATTTTGATGACTATTTATTGTTTCCATTTAATGAAATAAATTGGATTAATTATAAAAACTTTGCTTTGGAAATGTGATATCTAATTTTTATTTCTAATTTTTCTTAAAAGATATTTAAAAATAGTTTAAATTTAAAATAAAAATAGTTTGTATAATTTTATTTAAAAAACGGGTTGGCCCATTTTGGCCCGTGGGCCACATAGAAAACAGGCCGGGACAATGTTTTTGGCCCGTTTTCCTATTCTGACCTGGCCCGGCCCGTAGGCCTGTTTTGCCACTCTAACTTTGAACATTCTCCAAAGTAAACACCTTTGCTTGGGCAGTAGGGTAAGGTATCTTCTTTTGGTTCTTCTATACTAAAGAAATCATGTAAGTCATGATTATGTTGGGGAGGCTGACCTTCTATAACTAAAGCATGTGAAACATACAAAATCTGTCCAGCTTTACATGGTATCTTTTACACTCTTCATAGGGCAGAAGACTTGCTTTATCAACAAGTGAATCATTTTCACCTCATGGAGTAGAGACCCAAAGGTCTTGCTTGATGGGTTGGACTTCTCATAGAGCACCTTGTTCATCTCAGTGGCAGAGACTATGGAGCCTTCATAGTCTTCCTTATAAACCATTCCTTCTAGAGGGTATTTGTAGATAGTAATAATCACATCTTCAGAAATCTTTATTTTTTTCCCTTGAGGTTCCCATGGAGAATGAACCTCATCTTATCCACCTGGATAGACTTCCAAAACACCAAAACCATAGATGGAGAGAAAGGTTGCCTATCAGTGCAACACTCAAGCCATCCTATCCCTTCAAGCTCAACAGTGATATCTTTTCCTTCCATCTTGTGTTGCAAAGGGAGGAAGTAGGCTGACTCTATTATGTCATTCATTGAGTAGTTCATGGCCATTTTCTAAGGTTGAGGTTTGGAGAAGATGAAAAGATTTTAGGGTTTAGGAAGGGTTTTTAAAAATAGAGAGCGAAGAGGGGAAAAATGAAAGCTTAAAATATGAAAGGTTTACAGAGAGGGAAAAGAAAATACATAGACATGTATTTAAAAGGAAAAGTCTACAATAGAGAAAGGAGAGAGAAAAAATAGTTCAAGTACAATTACGCAAGACCAATAACTTTGCCACGTACACACATTTCAAAGTTAATGGGCTTAAAAGACAAAAGTTATTATGAGAAAATAGGCCTAGATGATTTAAATCTCTCAGTATTAAAGAAGAGCAGACTTAACTCTAATGGGTTAAGACATATACATCATATAGTATAAAGATACCCAGACACAGACTTAAGCAAGTATACACATAGACTTAAGCATATAACATGTAAAATATTTAATCATGCAACAAACTTGGCATAATTATATGAGGCAAACTTAATTAAGCAATATTTCAATAAATTTAAATTATGCTTGATAAAAGCTAACCTGGCCTCAGCCAAAGGCTTATTGAAAATATATTCCCATTGATGGTCTGTGTCCATAAACTTCATGCCTAAAATTCCCTTTTGCACATAATCTCTTATGAAGTGATACTTCACTTCAATATAATTTGCTTTTGAGTGCTTGACAAGTTGATAACACATGTGTTATCATAAAATACTGGGATCTCTTCTTCCTTTATGGAGTAATCTTCAAGCTGATACTTCATCCAAAGAAGTTGAGAGTAACAACTAGCTGCAGACATGTACTCAGCCTCAGTTGTAGATAGTGCAATTGAATTCTGCTTCTTGCTTCCTTAGGAGATCATACTTTGGCCTAGGAAGTGGTATCCTCCATTTGTAATTTTTCAATCAACTTTGTCTCATACAAAGTTTGCATCAAAATAACCACAAAAAGAAAATGAGTCTGTCTTTTTATAAAATAGCCTAAGGTTAATGGTTCCTACAAGATATCTCAGAATCCTCTTCACTATTGACAAGTGTGATTCCTTAGGGTCTGACTGATATCTTGCACACATACATACACTAAACATTATATCTAGTTTGCTAGATGTTAAATACAACAGTGATCCTATCATGCCCCTATATAGAGTCTGATCAACTGCAATACCAAACTTATCTTTACTGATTATGCAACTGGGATGCATAGAAGTACTCCCATAGGCTTTGCATCAACCATTTTAAACTTTTTGAGTAACTCCTTGGTGTACTTTTATTGATGGATAAAGATTCCATCATCAGTTTTTTTAATTTGCAGACCTAGGAAGAATTTGAGTTCTCCCATCATACTCATTTCAAATTCCGCCTGTATCATTTCTGAAAATTCTTTACATAGACTTTCATCAGTAGCACCAAAAACAATGTCATCCACATATATTTAAATATAATAAAGTGTCTGTTAGAGCTTTTTCTAAATTAGGTAGTGTCTACATTGCCTCTAGTAAAGCGTTTTGATATTAAAAAGGTACTGAGTCTATCATACCAAGATCTTGGTGCTTCTTTTAGACAATACAATGCTTTACTAAGTTTAAAGACATAGTTTGGAAAAGATATGTCTTTAAACCTAGAGGTTGTTTTACAAAGACTTCATCTTTAATAAAACTATTTAGAAAAAAAACTTTTAACATTTATCTGATATAATTTTATATTCTTAAAAGCAGCAAATGTAAGAAGCATCCTGATAGCTTCAAGTTTGGCTACAGGAGCAAAAGTTTTAGTAAAGTCTATACCTTTTTACTAATTATATCCTTGAGCAACTAGTCTGGCTTTGTTTCTAATAACTTTCCCATCTTCATCAAGCCTATTTCTAAAGACCCATTTTGTTCCAATGATTCCTTTGTTCTTAGGTCTAGGCATAAGGGTCCAGACTCTAGTCCTCTCAAATTGGTTTAGTTCTTCTTGCATAGCAATGATCCAATTTGTATCTTCCAAAGCTTTAGTCACGGACTTGGGTTCTAATTTTGAAACCAGAGCCATGGATGATTGATGAAAGAGAGCTGATATAATCCTTATTCTAGTAGCTTGATCCCCAATAATAAGGTCTGATTGATGATAAGCCTTGAACTTCTAGTCTTTTAGCTTCTCAGGTTCAGGCACAGGTGCTGGTTATTGCTGAGGTTTTCTGTTCTCTTCCTTTTCATGTTCTTGCTGGTTAGAGTTATATTTTTCCTTTCCACAACATCATTTTACTGGGGTGTTCTTGGGGAAGAAAAACTATGGGTTATGCCAAACTCATTGTAGATTTTTTCAAAATGTTCATTTTTAAATTCTCTGTCATGATCACTTCTTATTGTACCAATACATAATCCTTTCTCATTTTGGATTTTCTTAAAGAAAATCTTGAATACTTTAGCAGACTCATCCTTGTGGTCTAGGAAATAAACCCGTGTCATTCTTATGTAGTCATCAACTATAATAAAACCGTACTTCTTTCCACTCAGACTCTAAGTTTGATATTGACCAAACAAATCCAAATGTAATAGTTTAAGGGGTCTGGTTGTTGAAACAATAATTTTATTTTTCAAAAGATGTTTTTTTTTGTTTCCCTTTTTGACATGCTTAACAAGGCAAGGAACTGGTCAAAGATATTTTAGGCAGTCCCCTAACCAAGCCTTTTTGTGAAGTTTTAAAATATGTTTCAAACTTACATGCCTAAGCTTTTTGGGCCAGATCTATCTCTCCTTAGAGTTTGAGAAAAGACATGTTACATTTTAATTGTTTAGCTCATTGAAATCAACCATGTATAGGTTGTTATGTCTGTTAGCAAAAAAGAGTATGCTTCTATCATGGTTGATGACAGTACACTTTTCTTTATCAAATGAGACTTTGTACCCACTATCACAAAATTGACTTATACTAAGTAGGTTGTGTCTTAGACCCTTAACAAGATAAACATTATCAATGATAGGAGAAGGGATTTTACCAACTTTACTAGTACTAACAATGTTTGTAGTCTATTTGCCTCCAAAGATAACAGTCCCTCCTTTAAAACATTCCAAGTCTAGGAACATAGACCTTCTTCCCGTCATATGATATGAGCATCCACTGTTCAGATACCAGTGATGATGTTTTTCTCTTGTCCTTAAGCACATCTGCAATAAGAATAATTAATGCCTTTGGTACTCATATTCTCTTGGGTCCTATGTGGTTAGTTGTCTTGTTCTTTTTCTTTCTTTTGAGACATTCCTTGATAACATGACCATGTTTCTTACAATAATTACATTTTATAGTTTTACTCTTAGATGAGATGAATGAAAGAGAAAGAGGCTATTTTCAATCAACAGGTTCAACAAATCCTATACCAGGTTTGTCATGGTTAAAATCCCCAAAAGCTTATTTGGATTTTTAGTACCATTGACAAACTTGGCTAGGTATGAAGTCAGTGAACTCATTTATTTTCAAAGATTATTGATTTCTTCGGTCTGGGAATTGCAACAAACTTTGGAACTTTCTAATTCAATTTTTAAGCAAAGATTTTCTTGTTAAGTGTGTAAAACTTCTCAAATTGCATTATTTCTCTTTCTTCCATCTTATTTTGAAAACTTTGTCTAGGATCTTCTGTTAACTCAGATCTTGTTCTCATATGAAGTAATTATCTCAACTTGTTTCTTTTTCAATAGTTTATAGTTTTTTATAAGAGTTGAGAAATCATTAAACAATACTTCATAGTTTTCTTTGAGTTGAAAAAATTTACTTCTTCAGACTCTTCAGTGTCTAAATCACTAGTACTTGTCTCAGTGTCTGAGTCTGTGTTGGCCATCAAACATAGTTGGGCAGACTCTATTTCTTCACCAGACTCACTAGAGCTACTTGAGTTCTCATCATCCCAAGTAATGAGTCCTTTTTGCTTCTTGAAGAACTTCTTTTTGTCCTTCCTATCCTTTTTGTCTTTTGTTGAGTAAAGGATATTCTGCTTGCATATGTCTAGGTTTCCTATAGTTAAAACATTTCAAAGTAGATTTATCAAACTTAAATTTAAAGAAAGTTTTACCTCTTGAATCTTTCTTCTAGAACCTTTCAGGTCTGCTCTTTTTCTTCTTTAGCAGCCTGTGAAATCTCTTGGTCACAAGGGCCAACTCCTTGTCAGTATCTTCACCGTATCCTTCAGACTTGAATTTGAACTTTAAGAATCACCATCTTTAAGGGCCTCAAACTTCTTGCTCGAGTCAACAGACTTCAAAGCAATACTCTTGGAGGAGGAAGGTTTGATGACTTCTTTCTATTTCAGCTTTATCTCATAAACCCTTAAGACTCCAAGTAGTTCATCAATGCTGAAGGTACTAAGGTCTCTTACTTCTTCAAACACAGAGCACTTAGCATCAAACTTCTTAGGCAAACTCTCAAGGAGCTTGAGATTTATGTATTCTAAGGAAAATGTTGCCCCAAGAGCCTGTAGTTCATTTAGCAGAGTTTGGAATCTTCCAAGCATTCGATCGATGGATTCATGCTCATTCATCTTGAAATTGTCATACTATTTAGTCAACAAAATTTTCTTGGACCTTTTGACATTTGAAATTTCTTCATAGTTTCTTTGTAGAGTGTCCCAGACTTCTTTTGCCATCTTGTAACTGAATAAATTATTATATTCAAACTTACTAAGTGCACAAATGATAAGGAATCTGGCTTTTGCATCAGCCTCAATCTTTCTCATCTCTTGCATAGTCTAGAGATCTTTGGGCTTTGACTTTCCATCAGTGCCAATAGGTACATGATTATTACCATTAGTAATGATTCCCCAAAGACTGTACGGGGTGGACTTGATAAACATCTCCTTCTTGTCCTTCCAGTAAGGATAGTTTTCACCAAGAAAGGTTGGGGGTCTGTTCATTGAGGAACATTTTGCGATCAGCTGATCTTGCTGTTGAGCTACCATCGATCTTATCTTTTACACTCGTTAAAGTGTTCAATCCAAAAGGACAAGCTCTGATACCAATTGATGGTTCAGAGTCAGACTTAGAATGGAGGTTGAATAAAAACTTTTTCAAACAAAAAAGGCAGCAGACTTTAAAAAAAAGATTAAAACTTTAAGAGATAAGGAAAAGAGATACCAGACACAACAAATTTATATTGGTTCACTTCAACGATGAAGCTACGTCCAATACCTTCAGACTTGAAGGATTTTCACTATGTAAAAACGTCTTTCTACAAACAGCACTTTTGTGCCTCAAGTACTTCAGCCATTTTTGGCTTAACACCTAATTATTCTTTCAACAAGCCACTTCTGGCTCAATCCTAAGTATTCTTTCTAAAGTCTCTTCAGGCCAAACTGTTTCCCACTAGAAACTAAGACTGGTAACACACCAGACTTTGACACAAGAAGTGATTAAGAAGGTGTTTGTGTTTTGGTAACTTAGTGTACAAGATATGAACTTAAGAACTGATACACACTAAGTTAAAAAAACAAAGACTAAGTCTACAAGAAACAAAGGTAATGAGAATGAGAGTCTTTGTTTTTTAACTGCTTTGTTTGTACTTGGTTCTCTATATTCAAGGTCTGAGATCTCTTCTTATTAATTGGCCATTTTAGATAGTCGTTACTGTTCTATTTAAGAAGAAATAATCGTTTGAGAATGCAGACTTGAGAGATTAGAAAAGGACAAAGGTCTAGTTCAAGGATTTCTAGATTTTGCACGAAAACAGAGTGTCCTCAATATAGCAGTGTGAAAGTCCTTTTTGTTGTCTTCTGTCTATCATGAACTATCACAAAATAAGCTTGGTTGATGTAACACCCCGGTTTTCCGGACTCAAATTTCAATGTGATCAACATAATGATAAATAAAATGAGAGTAAATTTTTTGTGTACCAAAATAATACCGGTGTCACACCGAAACCCGAACCACAAAAAACCGAAGCGTACAATTTAATAGATTAAAGCTGGATCGATAAATAAAATGCCCACAATAGTATACAAAATAATAGAGTATACAGCGGAAGAAGAATGTGTATACCTGGCACACGCCTAGTCCCATATATGACAATATGAGAAAAGGCTAGGCGAAGCATGCAAAACACCAAACATAGACCTATTACTTTATCACATTCATACACATCAAACAGACACATGCATTGCCTAAGACATGATTATATATATATGTATACATATACATCCGGGGATATTCTCTCGACTATCTCAATCATCAATGAACATTATTCAATTTCAATCCTTCTAATACACATCAAATCATCTCTTACATTCTACATATATATTCACCATCCACAAATTCAAAGGATTATCTTATACATATCCAAAATCTCTAAATCATCTATATTCTCATAACCAATTCGTTCATTACATAAGAACTCATAAATGATGTCGGCCAAGGCACTTTCATTACCACTATTTACCTTCACCAAAGCTTTAATTAAAAATCCGAACTCATCCCATGGCAAACTGCATCACAATGCTAAAAAGGAGACCATATGGGAGAGTGAGTTATACATTCAAAATGACGAATAATATATATTATGATTATGCGTATATGCATACAGACGTCATGTGTGCTTTGCTACAAAATCATAAAATTATCATTCATTTATCATCTCATTATTATAATAGGCATACAAGCCTCATGAATCACAATTCATATCATAAATAAGCACAAGCACATACACAAACACATACACAATCACTTTGCCACTTATCAATGAGGGCATTCACGATTTATCATCATCAATTCATTAAGACTTCACTCAATTCCTCCTCGCAAGGGGTTTCTCATCACTCGTGGTCATCCCATCTCAAATACCATGCTCTTATGGCTAATGAACATGTCAACTGTTTAATGCACATGTAATGGATCCATTTCTTACCATCAGGTGATCATATCCACCATACCATTCATTTCCTAATGATTATCATAATAATATCATCACTCAGGGATACACCCTTCGTGGCACCTCGCAAGGTGATTCATTTCACAATAATTATCATAATACCATCATCACTCAGGGATACACCCTTCGTGGCACCCCGCAAGGTGATTCATTTCAAAATAATTATCACAATACCATCATCACTCAGGGATACACCCTTTGTGGCACCCCACAAGGTGATTCATTTCAAAATAATTATTACAATACCATCATCACTCAGGGATACACCCTTCATGGCACCCCGCAAGGTGATTTATTCAACAATAATACATATCAATGCCCTACTATACCATGAATGCAACAATGCAATAATGCATGTGCCCAACAACCTCGCAAGGATATCTCACCCTCTCAATTAGGGATTTAATTTGGCATTTCAATAATCATACATAATCATGTACAAAGCCCGCAAGGCACATCATTCATATAATTGGCATCTCATTGGCCATAAACATCATTCGTAACAATCCACATATGGATATCAAACGGCACAGCAAGCATCATATCATTATTCTGCACTTGGAATTATCCAAGATATATTTATCATCTCACATATATGGCAATTACACTTATGCTCAATACAATCAAGTTCTTGACTTTATATCTCAGTAATACATTACATATTCATATTCGCATCATATAGCGAGTCAATATCCATATTCAACCACAATGGTTTTACCATAAAATTATCAATAATAACGATCATCCTTTACTCAAGGAAATGATCCGCAACATCATTCATATTACCCATTATAATTGTCATCTCCATACATCCCCTCAAATATCACACAATATAAGGGGAAGAAGGCCCAATACCATCAGAACTGAGAAAAGAAGGGAAAATTCAATCAGGGGGGTCACTCGCTCATGTGAGAGCCCCACTCGCTTGAGCGAGACCATTCCATCTCGCTTGAGTGCCTCGGCTCGCTCGGGCGTAATCACGCCAGTGTCTACTTTCCATGTTGCTCGCTTGAGCGAGACACCACATACCTGGCCACTCGCTCAGGTGAAATTATTCCAGTAACCATTTCCTCAAGCACTCGCTTGTGCAATGCACTCTCTCGCTTAAGCGAAATCCGACCAGAGGCTATTCTTCCCTTCCACACTCGCTCACTCGACGAGGCTTCCCAACACTCGGTTTTTCACTCGGTGAACTTATTCCAGAACCGATTCCTCTCTCGTTCGGTCTTTCACTCGTCCAAATTATTCCAGGACCGACTCATCTCCTGATCGGTCTTTCACTCGGTAAATTATTCCAAAACCGACTCACCTCTTGATCGGTCTTTCACTCGGCAAATCATTCCAAAACCGACTCATCTTTCGATCGGTCTTTCACTCGGCAAATCATTCCATAACCGACTCATCTCTTGATCGGTCTTTCACTCGGCAAATCATTCCAAAACTGACTTATCTCTTTCACTCGAGTGAGGCTTCCTAGCACTCAGTCTTTTACTCGGGTGAAATTACTCTGAACCGACTCCTCTTTTGTTCGCTCAAGCGCGGCCACACCCGCTTGAGCGAGATTCATCCAGAATCTCACCTAATCACATCACACTCAACGCGCTCGAGTGGAACACTTACTCGCCTGGGCGAAATTGGCCCAGAGGCCATAATACCGAGATAGGGGATTCTCGCCTGGGCGAGATCCCATCTCGCTTGAGCGAGAATATCATATCTTAGGTAGAAAACAAAGATTCTTATAACTCAACACATGAAATCACATTCAAGGCCAATTTAATCATATCCAACACATCATATACGACATGTGAGGCATATACAACTTGTTCCAACAGTCATACTTATAAAATTCTCATTCCAAACATATTAATCATGTAAAATTCAAACTCATCATCAACTTATATACATATATTCATACATTGCCACAACGATTCCACATATTCTCACACATCATCCTCAATAATCATCATCTTGCCATTTCAATTAATTCAATACATATACATGGCAAGGCAAGCATGAGTATCCATCACATACAACAATCACTATTGTTTTACTCATGCAATTTGAATGTTAACTCCTCTCCTACCTCGAGGAAAGAGCCAAAACAGTTCCAATGCTCCGAATGCTCCATCGCATCACCCAGAATACGATCTACATACCATACATATGCATACACATAATCAATAACCATCATAACTCTAAACATTTGTTAGCTTATCATAAAGCTCAACATCAAGTCCTAAACTTGGTAAATGTCAACTTATGCAATTGTGTTAGGCTTCGGGAATTCCTTTCCCCAAGCCAAGATCCTCTAGATCTTAAAGACTAACTAAACCCAACATCATCATCATCCTCACCTCCATTACATAATGTGATCCCAAATCATATCAATCCATCAACACTCATCATTATCACTTAGAGCTCCACATAAGTTACCCTTGTCTCTCATAAACCATCCTTAATTAACAAATCTAATGACACAAATCATGGCCTATCCATTCACCAACCAATATGTATGTCCCATTAATTCCACCAATAAGGGTTATCTCCAATGTTCACCATTATTCATCATTATAATTAACAACACACATATTAAATATCACCCATTACATTTAATTCAACCTTTCAAGCTATATTATATCCATTTCCCCAAATTCTTAGGGCTAGGGTTCCCATCAAAACCCAATAACCATTACCAATACTCATTAATCACCATGAATATCCATCTTTCATTATTAATACCATTCTCCAATATCATTAAACTTACATTCTACTCACATTTCACACTTCCCCAATTTATTAAAGTTAGGGTTTCACTAAAACCCAACAACACTCATTATTATCTATTTATTCCTCATCACCTTCCAACTATGCATTTATCCTCTTCATTTATTACCACCAATGTTAACATTTATGACAATTCCACTCTAGGGTTCCATATTTAAAGCTTTCATTAAATACCCCATTTACCTACATTACTCCCCCAAGCCATAAAACCCATAAACATGATATTAACTTCATCAAAGATGGTGAGAGAAGCTTACCTCACCATAAAACAAAAATGGAACCAAATGAGGGGGAGAGACCTAACGAAATTGGAGAAGAGAGGAAGAGGATCAACACCCAATGGCTTCCTTCAAGCTCCTAAGAGATCGAAAATGGTGGAGGAGAAGAAGACTCCACTTATCTTAGATTTTTGAAGAGAAGGGTGGAAAGGGAAGAAGAAGAAGGTAAAAGAAAAAGAAGAAGAAGAAGTGTAGAAAGGAGAGGAAGAAGTGACGTGAAAGTGGAAAGAAAGTGAGGGTTTATGTTTTAATATTTGTTCATATTAAAATCTCACCGTTTTATAACAAACAGGCTCACAGTTCAGGCTCAATACATTATCTAAAAATTATTCCGAATATAGATCCGGATTCCCAATAATATTCTTAATAGCCCTGACCAACGGCATCTCAATCGGAGATACTTGGTCCGACACCCATATCCTAATCGGGTATAATTTTATCTCACATAAGCTCAATAAATCATAAATATCTCTAATAAATCCCAATTTAATCATTCCAATATTTTGAGACACTTATTAGTCAATTTATATTTATTCAATATTTATTCGACATGTTTATTCATTTTTATAGAAATTTGGGATGTTACAGTTGACCTTTTAAAGCTCCGTGACTCATGAACTGATCTTCATCAGCTTTTAAATTTACGTAGAGCAGCTTCCTCGATTTTCTCTTTATGTGAGCCTTGGTTTTTAAACTTGTCATCTTTTCCATTTCAGGTTGGAAGTAGACTTGCCTGAAGAATTCTAGGATTGAAATATCTTTAAAATATCCTTAACTAGACTAAATAAGCATCAGAGGACTATTGAATGTAAAAGGG
Source organism: Clitoria ternatea (assembly GCA_037962975.1). NCBI lineage: Eukaryota > Viridiplantae > Streptophyta > Magnoliopsida > Fabales > Fabaceae > Clitoria > Clitoria ternatea. The sequence goes on from CM075670.1 coordinate 151,849,171, forward strand.
GGTCTGAATTTGATAGCTTGAAGCTTGGATAGTTAAAGTTGAGAGAGAGATGTGTGTGCTGAGTCTAAAGAGTGAAACTAATGAAGAACGTGACTCAGCAGTCCTGAGTTTGAATAGATACACTTGAAGTATTGCCTTGTGACAGACTTGAGATAGAACAGACTTGGATAAATTTTGATTTATCCCACGCAGACTCAGTCTTGAAATATTTTGTATTGGTCATTGCGAACTTTAATGATGAACTCCATATGCATCACAAACTTTATAACCTGAAACACTTAAATAAAGGGGTTAGATAACACATAGACAGACTTTATTTAATCAAAGGCCATGATGTGTGTTATTAACAAATCTTGAGGTCTATAAGTGATACTTTTAAAAACTCCAAAGTCCTTTATTAAACATACTTGGTTCTGACATAACCTACTTAGGCCCAAACTACCTTAAATTAAGATTTTGAGCCCATAAGATCATTAAACCTAAACTAAGTTTTTAAGGATTCAGCCTACCAATAAAGTCCAAACAACCATGGACATTCAGTCTAAGATGGCCATAACCTCTAAAATTGAATTCAACACCTAAACTAATGCAATTTCCTTACTACACCATCATAAGCCAAATGACCTTGGCCCAATAAGCATTTTTGGTTTCCCCACAACACTTGGATAACTTCTGAAGTTAGATATGAATCTAGGATAAAGAAATAACCTAGGCTCATTTAAAGTAAAAAAAACCCCAATAACTAATCCAAAAAGGAATAAAAAAGCTATTACACTTCTACGGACCAAACACTATAGCCCACATAATGTATAGAACAAAGCCCAATGACCGCATATAAACGAAACTGTCACTTATGTTACAAAAATGCGCAACTTAGGGTTAGCCCAATCACTAAGTAGAATGCCTAATAAAACTTTCTTAATTAATAATTAGGGAAATGGTTATTGATTTAATTAAGAGTTAACTATTAGTAATCAAGATGGGATTATAAAGGATTAATTAAGATTCATTAGTTAATTAGGGTTAATTAATTATACTTAGCACTTCATCAAGGATTAAGACTTAATTATTTATAATTAATGGATTACTTAAGATTTAAACCCTTAAATAAGTATGTGTTAATGATGAATTAATTAACGAATAAAAGTCATAAAATCATAAGCCAACTGTTATACTCCTTCATAAGATTTGTACCTATAAACTATAACTCTTAGATAATGCCAATGTACTTAGTGCATGATAGGATCATCATGGATAATGAGCTAGCGTCCTAACTGATATAATATGGGGGTAAACTATTGTGAGTCCTCGTTCCCTATGCCACTAGTTACCAAATATTTAATAAGAATACAAGACCAATCAGATAACACGCATCATATGCATTGAGGATGTAAGAAAGGGTAGCAACAGTGGAAGGAACGCCGCGACACACATTGTTGGGTTCCTATGAGTTAAACCTTGGGATTATGTCAAGACTGATTAAGCTTAATAGACAGGTGCCACACCTTCATACTGAGAACTCGTGACCAATCTGGCATAATTTGACCTAAAACACGTGACTATGATCGTCGATGCATTAATCCTAAACATGTGAAATGAATTAAATATTTGGAAGCTTTGTATAACCTTAATGTCCTGATGCCTCATTAAGGATTAGAATGCTCTGATCGTTCCCCAAGATTGATGATGATTTCGAACAAGGATTGAAGGATGGGACCATATGCATCATGTCATTAACCAAGACTAACTACAATGTAGAAACATGTATTGCATGCATCGTACTTGAAGGAAGCCATGGCTTGTGGACTACTTATTATGTTATTATGTGTTTATTTTGTTTGGATAAGGGACCGTATAAACCTAGTCTCATGAAATCCTCATTTGGTAGAGGTGATAAACTTACCCCTTTTATTGGTTGTTATAATTTTGTTTAAAACCCTTAGATGTCAACTTCACAGGTGTCGATAGGTTAGACCTTTCTCTCTAAAGCTTATCAGAGTGACAATGGTCGGATGTCTAGTTAGGAGACACACCTTGTTCTTGACCCAACGTTTACCCCAATTCCCACATCGTAATTACCCATCGACGAATCGATACACAGATTCCCGATGCCTGGTAGATCTCTTCATCCCTTGAGGTCCTCGTATGGATCGATCCTTGTCTCCTATGACAAACCAATATTCAGAGTGATCTAGAGGAAGATCCTATGGCTGAGGAAGAGGAAAACTCTCCGAAGGGGCCTGAAGAGGAATAAGAAGCAGGCCGAATAGAGAAAGATGCACCTAATGAACTACCAGTAGCTAATGGACTGAGACTGAGTGGCATGGCCATGATCCCCATACCGATTCATTTGGAAGGTGAAGGACTCAGGGCCGGCCCTGGGCCTTGATAGCAAGGGCAATGGCCCAAGGCCCATTGTCAATGAGGGCCCCAAAAGAAATATTTAGCTTATGTGAAAAAAAAATCAAAAAATTTTAATATAGTTGGAATGGTTTAATGGTAAAGTTATATGAATTTTGCCTAAAGGTCTCAAGTTAAATCCCATGCTAACTCTAATTTTTATATTTTTTGTTCTATTCTCATTAATAATTTTGCATCTAAAAATATTAGAATAAACAATTTTTATGATAATTTGTCTTTTTTGCTTTAGTATAGGTGGAAGAACGATTTTTAAAGGAAAACATGAGGCTATAGGAGCATTGTAACATCCCAGATTTTTAAAGGAAATAAATTTATTGGAAGAGGATAATTAATTATTTATGGATGAATAATTATGGGAGAATTTATTAGACATTAGAGATGAATTATCGGTAAATTAAAATTTACCGGAATCGGGTGATTTAACGGATAATGTGGGACCCACTAAGTGGAAATAAATATTTGATGGGTCTTGAGTGTTTAGAAAATTATTTATGTATTATTTAATGTCCCAATATATTAGAAATAATTGAATTAAGATTTTTGGGACTATGGGTGATTTATGCAGACCGGATAAGCTGAAAACTGACCCGACTGAGATATGGGTGTCGGGCCAAGTATCTCCGATTGAGATGCCATTGGTCAGGGCAGTAAAGAATATTATGGGGAATCCGAATATATCTTCGGAATAATTTTTGGATTTAGTATTAAGCTCGAACAGAGAACCTGTGTATTATAAAACGGTAAAGTTTTAATAAGAGGATTAAACTTAAAACCAAATACCCCTTTTTCCCTTTCTCATTTTCGTAACCCTCTTCTCTCATTTTGGCAAAACCATTGCTTCTCCTTCCTCTCTTATTTCTCTTCTCTATTCTTTCCTCATTCTTCCTCTTCTAGAAACCCTAAGCATGGTGGTGTGCCTCCTCCTTCTTCATTTTCGTTTTCCTTCAAGCTTGGAAGAGATGATAATGGTGATTAGAAGCTCTTCCTCTCCCTTATATTTTCGTTCTCTCTCTCTCCCATTCTTGGAGCTCACTCCCTTTTGCTTGAGGTAAAGCTTCCTCTCCATTTTCTTAAGCTCTAACCCTTGGTTATGTGATTGGGTTGTTGGGAGAGTGTTAAATATGTACGGGTAGATCTTAGAAAGGCATTTATGATGAGAAACCCTAAGATGAGGTGTTTTAGTGTGAGTGTTATGAGGGCACAATATGGTACACGAAAATGGTATGATTAGAGATGGAAGATGATGGTTGTTAGTGGTGGTTGTTTGATTTTAATGGAACCCTAACTATAGGATTTGGGGAAAATGAGTAACAATGTCATGAAAGATGATTTTTAGTGAAAACCCATGATAATGTGTGTGTGGGTGTTGTTAATGATGGAGATTGGTGGTTATTAGAAATGGTTATTGAGTCTTAATGAAAAACCCTAAGTGTAGTGATTTGGGGATTTTGGTTAATTGACGATTTTGATGGCTTTGAATACTCTAGAATGATTTTGCATGAGGAAATGAATGTTTAAAGCATTGGTGTTGATTATTGAGGATTGGGAGAGGAGTGTATATGAGTATGTATGTGGTTGGAGGAATTAATTGAGATTGTTGATGTTTGTGATGATGTTAAAAATGGTTGCAAGCCATTGATAGTGGATTTAGAAAATAGATACTTGAGTTGATGAGTATGTAGGCCTTGATATATGCCATTGAGGTTGTTGATTGAGGATGGTCTTAAATAGAGCTAATAAGGCTTATAATGAATTTGAATGAATTGTGATGATGAGTAGTGAACCACATGATGATTTAAAGGTCTTATGAGTAAGGGCCATGGTATTGTTGTTGTTGGATTTATTTAGCCCTTTAAGATTTAGAGAATCTTGGTTTTGGGAGAGGAATTCCCGAAGCCTAACATGAGCGTATAAATGGGATTTAGACAAGTCTAGGACTTGATAATGAGTTTTAGGGGATGATGCCTTATGATGGTATATTAATAGCATGTATATGTATGTTTGTGATAGGATTATGTTCCGGACGATGATGCGGAACGATCGAGGCAATCGGAGCACTTGGATTGCGGTTCTTCTCTTGAGGTAGGAGAGGAGTTTGCATTTCAAATTTGCATGGGTGAATAATTATTGAATTATGTATATGTATGAACTCATGCATCGCCTTGCCATAGTTATGTTGAATGTTGAATTGATGATGTAATGAATGCTAGGCTTGGCAAATTGTTGAATTATAGAAGTTTTATATATATATATATATATATATATATGAGATGGTGATGAATGGTTAATGGTCCCTAAATGGGAATTGATGTATTGAAATGAAAGACCCATAATGAAATGAATGATAGATGATTTGAGTCATATTGTAGTTCACAAAGTGCATTTTAATGCATAATCACAGAAGTGAAGGGGTCAAATAGAGTGTTATGTAGTTTTGATGACATAGGGTAGTTCCAATAGCTTCCATGTATGAATTAAAACTTGTGGAAATTGGAATGGGTCAATTTAAGTAAGAAATGACCCTTGAGTTGCATTAAAGAGGCTTAAAATGGGTAAAACACATTTATATGCATAAGTCTCTCATTTTTAAGAATTTTTGAATGAGATCAGTGGCCACGCGTCACAAATGGTGTAATTTAGTTGGTGTCAAAATTTGGTAGCATTTGGAGTTGATATGAAAAAGTTAGGGGGGTTAGAAGTTCCAAAATTATGCATTTTCTGCATAATTTCTGCATTCTGGTATGCGTAATCGATTACAAAGGTGTTCCTAATCGATTATAGGCATTCTGTTTCATGTGTAATTGATTACAAAGGTATTCATAATCGATTACAGGCCTTCTGAGTCATTTGTAATCGATTAGGTGCTTGGCCTAATCGATTAGCTACGACAGGATTGCCCGATAAGCGTTCTTTGCTATTTTTGGGCCGTTTGGGGATCTTAATGACATTTTTGGCCTCTGAGTTCTTCACGAAAGTTGTAGATAATTATGTTACGGAGGTTTGAGAATTGGTCTCACTTTAATTGGAGTTTACTCTCATTAGGTGAAAAATACCGAACCCATTGCGTTGAAAAATTCAAGATTAAGAGGGTTTTGAACCCAACTTTTGATGGTGGTCAAAGTGGGACTAATAGGTGATAATTGTGGTATGTCCCACTATTATTAAGACTAAAAGTGAGCTTTTCTCATGTCTTAGTATTGAAAGTTAACATAAGCTTGTTATTACCAAAAACCCCCTTTATTATGTAAAAGTAAGAGATTATGGTAGGGGTATATGATGATGGTGAGTCTAGGTGATAATGATATTGATTGACACACACTATGAGAGTATGAATATTCACCACTAATGATATTAAATTATGTTTTATGTATAACACACCTTGTATGGTGATGAAACTAATGAGGGATGATGGTACGACAATATATTCATTACAAGTCGACGAATCGGAGATGATATTGATAATGAATGATGATGGGCGAGATTGTTAATCATTCCATGAATAGAGGATGGTTTCTAATATTGATGATTTGTTGAATACTACTGTGTTGATACAAATGTGATCTTATATGTATGGTTTGAATTGTATTTGTGAATTATTGTGAATACCACACTAATATGTAAGACAATGGTTATGAATAATGAGATGAAAATCCATTAAATGAATGTGTGGTAATATTTATGAATGATATGTAATGATGTGATGCCATTGTGGTTGATCGTAAGTATTGACTTGCATGGATGATATGAAAAATATGTAAATATATTGAGACGAAAATGCCACACTTAAAACTTGAAAATAATGGCTAAAACCAACTGTGATAAAATCCACTAAGATGTATATGGTGGTGTTGGTGATTATGATGATGATGGTTGATGAGTGGCATTTAGGATGCACAGTGTGAGAAATGCATTTGATTTGCATTGCATTGCATCCATGGCATATCGATCGTTGTCTATGTGGAATAGGCGGGCCCCGTGGGAGGGCGGCTCAGTGCACGAGCGTATTGTTGATTTCCCCTGTGACTCGGTGTGTGAGTCACGAAGCTGTCCATAGTTTGGTGACGAGGCACCCTATGTGGTGGGCCCAGTGGGCGGGCGGCTCTATGGTGAGCGAGTTTACCTCGGTGTCCGATGGGACACGGCTCTCTCGATGTGTGTTCGGGAGGGGCCCGTAGCACTTGTGGTAGTTGAGGCCACGATGTTAATCCGCAAGTCACAGGGTGACTAGTGCTACAGATGGGCGATAGCGGTTTGGTACCAATAAAAGATATTGTCGAGATGCATGCATGCTTTGAGATATGTGTACACATTTTACTACTGCAGTAGGGGCATAGTAGCACACCTATGCTTGACCCACAACTTGGTGTTTATTCCCACAGTCGGATCCATATTTGTTGTTGATTATTCCATTGTGCATATGCATTAGCCATAAGAGCATTTGCATATAGCATGGAGATATGCCAGAATATATGATGATTGAGATGATGGTATTGGTGTTGACGAGATGAGAAGTTAATATAATGAAAGACCACATAAAAGTAATGAATGATATGAATATATGAAATGATGTTGAATATGACGATATGTATGATATGGCCCAATGTAATGAAGGGCGTATTTGTTTATGATTTGAGATGATGATGTTAGCCCATGGTGGTTTGATGAAAGACTAGAATGGTCTATGTTAATGATGTTGGCCCATTATGGCGATGTGATAGATACGTGTTGGCCCATTGTGGCGGTGTTATAAATGTGTATATGCTTGCTTTGCTATGATTTGATGAATAAGCATGAAATGAATATATATATTGTTGAATTAATAATCTATGATGATTGTTGTTGAGTATAGCAAAGCATACATGATGTTGATATGTATATGCACATAATTTCAATTGTATTCATATCGTCATTTGAAATGTATAACTCACTCTCCCATGTGGTCTACTTTTTAGTATTGATGCAGGAAAACCATGGGATGAGGATGTTTAAGAAATAAAGCTTTTGGGAAGGTAAATAGTTGTAAAGGAATGCCGTGGCCGGCAGCATTGTAATTTAACGTGTTATGTATATGATGAATAATATGATGTTGTAATTATTGATATTGATGGACGAATTATGAATATGTATACACTTGGATGATGTACTAATAGTGGAGATATATAAATTGGGGTTGGACTGATTTTGGTCTATTATAAATATGAATGTTGGAGATGTATGTTGCATGATCATACAGATAAGTATATATATACATCGTAGGCATTGCATGCTTTTATGATTATGTAAAATGATGATGGTTGTATATTAGGTTTATCATATGCCATTGCATGCTTGCCGAGCCTTTTCTCATATCTTCATATATGGGACTAGGCGTGTGCCCGGTATACACATTCTTCTTCCGCTGTAAACTCTGTTATTTTTGCATACCGCATGGGCAAACTATTTATCGATCTAGTTATAGGTTACTTAATCTTACTCTTTGGTTTTCTGTGATTTGGGTCTTGACGTGATCATGATGATGTCTGGGAAATGTTTTTCAAACGCGAAAAATTTATTCACAATTTTTATTAATTATGTCGATCACATCGGGATTCGAGTACAGAAAATCAGGGGTGTTATAAGCATCGTTTATTATTTTGACTTCTTATTATTCTTTACACGATAATGATGTGTTTAGAATTTTTAATGACTTCGATAATGTTGATTTGATTATTCAATAATTTTTTTCTTTTAAAGAATATGCTAAGGGGCCTTTAGGTGTTGTGTCGCCCGGGGCCCATAAAATTTTAGGACCGGGCCTGGAAGGACTCCATAGCTTTGATGATATGCATCTTGACTTTGCTTCCTTTTAAGCTTCATTGACTCGATGTGATCTCTATGACCTATACGCACTCTTCAAATCAGGCTTCTTCGAGTAGTACATGAACCTACTTACTAGTTGGCAATTGATTATGGACGAGGCTTCCATTATTACTAGCTTGCTAGATTCAACATCGTATCATGGAGGAGCTGCAACCAAGCCCGTGGATGAATGAGACATATGACTCAAGCGACGACGACCACAGTGATGGTGGAGGGAATATGTTATGTGTAGGATTGGCTAGGATGTGATGGGTAAGGGATGTATTTACATTTTATACTTTCTTTCAAGTTGTTTCTATTTTGCATCTTTGGGCTAGGTGAGAGTAGTTTCCTTGTATGTTTCATTCAGACAGGACCACTGTACTTGTAGGGAACCTTATATAGTCCCAAACCTATGTTATTTGCTTTCATGAATATGTGATGCAATACTTGAATTTAATTGGATGCACTCTTACTTTGGAACCTTATTTCACAAACATTTTTATTAGGGGTGTGGATGGATTGGATAAGTATAAATCCAATCCACATCCAATTTAAAACCATTTATTAAGATTAGATTTTAAAATGGATTTATTTTTTTATGTTAAACAGGATTTGATCCAAATCCAATTTTTAAAATTCGGATTTAGTCAAATCTAGTTTTTTAAATCTAGATTTTATCTAAATCTAAATTTTATCTAAATTTAAAATCAAATTTGGATTTTATCTAAAAATTTAACTGCATCTATTCTGCTACTCATTGTGTATCCACCTGCTCCCCTTTTTTCTTCTGCTTTCATCTTTGCCGATTCTAATTACAATTACAGTCACATATAAAAGTTGAAATTTAAAAAATATTGTCAAAATACATGTTTTAATAAAAAAATATTGTCAAAATACATGTCAAAATTACAATTTAGAAGGCATGAATAAAAACTTCCATACACACCATTATTTGGATAATCTATTTTTTGTCTTTTTATCCAGTTTATGTTTCAATAAATCCAGATTTTCAAAAATCTGTTCTAATTTTATAAAATATGGATTCTGTGATCCAATTTATTTATTTGGACAATATAAATCCAGTTTTTTAAAATATAGTTTAGATTAGGATTAAGTTTGGATATAGAATCCAGTTTTTTTCACACCCCTAGTTTTTATACAGGTAACACAAGCCTTTTAAATAAAAAAATATTCCCACAACAACTTGGTGGAGCACTCTTGTTGGTATGTTAATGGGAGGAGAAGAAGAAGTAAAAGATGTTCCAAAAAAATGGCCTAATTTTGGGAACAAAGATCCTCACTTATGTACATGTAAGAGGATGCCATACATTTGGGCTTCAAAGTAAAAAGTACAGGAAAATGGTCTGATTTCTAGAAGAGTACGCAAAAGATTGCCTTATCAAAACTAATATATCACTCTATGCTCTCCACCACTCTATCTAAATGTTCCATCAAAACATCTCTCTTTTATATCATGAGAAATTAGATTGATCAAATTATAATTCAGTTGACAACCAACAGTCTAACTACAAACACAATCCCTACTTATGTTACTTGTCACATGTCACTCATGAGATTACACGTAAGCATTGGAATCAGACCCGACCTTGGGGCGGGTGAGATAGACATCAGCCCAATGCCTATAATTAAAGAGACTTGAATTTGAAAGTTGTTATACTTGTAAAAACAGGCTTTAGAATCATCATCAAATTAAGGGCCTAAAACGTGTGTGAATAATGTTTGTAATGACATTTAGTTTCCCAACAAGATTCTAGAAAAGAAGAGATAAGAAAAAGGATAAGAGATAAGAGGGAGTGAATTTTAGAGGCAACATTAATGGCAATAATCAATTTTTTTATATGATTCATTGTAAATTCAATTCCCAAACCTATTTCTCATCTAAATCAATTCAATTTCAACCAATTATCATTGGAGATTGGAATTTCTTATTAATTATCTGACTTAGACCATCTTTTTTCACATCAACACAACAACACCACTACCAAGTAGACGACATTCCTTTTTTAATTTATGTTTTTTAAACTTTCAAATTTATAGGTAGTTTAATAAGGTATGGAAAAAGATAATTTGAAATCATAATTACTATTTTTCTTTTTTTTAATTCTTGATTGACAATTTTATAAATTGTGACATATAGAAAATTTAATTATAGCCTAATTATGATACAAATATGTGGAGAGTGAAATTTTCTAATTTTGTTGACATTGTTTTGCCACCCTAATATTGTTACTGTTAGACTACTTTGTCATCTGTTTTTATTACAATTAATAAAAAATTGAATTGAAATTAACATGATGTTATATTGCTATTATTTAATTACAAATATGAAAAATGATTTTAATTTTATAATATCATTGTTACTTTTTGGATTTCAAATAATATAAAAGTTGTTATTTAAATTAAGAAGCTCTTTTATTTAACAATAAAAATACTGATTTATTTCATGAGGCCTCTTATACTTTTATACACTAAGCTTCAAAAAGGTTTGACTCTGACCAGAATCTTGTGTGATATACCAACTCTCATGCATATACCTAGCAATTTGCTTACTCTCTCAATCATAAACATATTTATTGAAAAATGATATTTTAATCAATTAAACTATTATTTAGTTAGGTCACAATATCATTTATGCATATAAGCAAGAATTACTATATATATAAAAATAGTAAGCCATATTTTTTGTTAGTTTATATACAACATAGATGTGGTAAGTTATATGATAAAATATTAATTCATATTATATATTTTTTAAATATAATAATCATAATATATTTAAATATATTTTTATTATATGTATTTTATTATATATTTATAAATATATTCTTAATGATAACAAATCATTAATTATTAATTATTAAATATACTTATTATGTTTAAAATTTAATAAATATATTATTAATAAAAAAATATTATTTAATATAAATTATTATCGTTAACCTTTAATATAATTAAGTTTATTATTAATTATTATAAATAAATAAATAAAATTATTAATCTTAATATTTAAAATAATTAAATATATTATTAATAAAAATTAAATAAAATTCATAATGTGTAGGATCCCCATATTATTTACCTTTAATATTAATCGTTTTTGAATAAAAATTCACATAAAAGTTTTCACAAAATATCTAATTAATGCTTCCCCCAACATCAAGATACTCATTTAGCGATAAAGGTATAAAATTTACATCAGTACTACAGTTATAAAGCCTAAGATTCATTTATAATGCATAAAGACAGTTTTAGGGGAAACAGGGGTTTGGCGCTACACGTGGGCTCCCTTGTTCGAGCCTGACGCTATATATCAGCATGACAGTAACAGCAATGTTGCTGTCACACATTTTAGGTCACTTAGCCAAATTCTAAGAGTCTTAATTTGCCCGTTTTAACTTCAAACCTCACTAGACTTCATGGGTACTATATTACCCTTATTCTGAAGCTCCTGGCGCAGTCTATTTACCAAAATTCCATCATACGCGCAAGTTATGTGCATAAATGCATTTAAATCAATTATAGGCAAAACCTATGCGCCAAACTATCCAAATGAGGTCCAAATCACACAAGGCATGCATAGCTACTAAATATTGTAGGGAAACCTATTGGTCCCTTCCGGGGGTCCTTAAACCCACCGTATTTCTAAATCACCTAATTAGCTCCTACTTTCACATATTGTCACCTATTTTTACTATATGTATTGTATACATCAAAACACTAACACATCAATCAACTCTCACATCACATCACACATAATTCACTCACATGATACAGAACCTGCTCATATCCAGTCAATCACACAATCTTGGCTCCATGGCATAAATTACACATTTCACTAACTATTATCATAAACTAATTCAAATATCAAGCCTATGCCATAAATCTACTTTCTCATCATCAATTCACCTCATAATTTCACATCATCATCGGATAAATATTAACCATCAACATCACACCAAATCGATCAAAGGATATTAACCTCACAAACCCCACAGTTAATCATCATATACTAAATAAATATCAAGTAACACAAAACAATCCATCTCTAAGCTATTACATAGTTTTTCACTTCCACAGCATCCTTGGCATCGGCTAACCACTTGACGCACCCTTCGGGGCATCCGAGCCTTCTCTATCATTGGTTACTAAAAGAAAGAAACTACAGGAAGGGTGATTGTTTCAAATATCATAATTAATCTAGAATGGCTACATTAACAGAAATAACAATTCTAATAACTTAATATTAGTATTATAAAATTTACCGATTTCATTATAAATAGGTATATATGACTGTATCTTCTGTTTCACATTAACTCACGCTTATCGAATGCTCAATATAATTTCAAGGACCATATAAGTCACATACATTGCACCAGTCATCATCGATATTCGTATTCCATATCCTATTTGTTTAAGAAAAGTTTGGTCAAAAAGACGAAAACCATTTTTATATATAAACCAAACTTCGTGAGATTTGTTGATAACTAATATTATGTTTACTAACTTGAATAAAATTATATGTTACTATTTGAAATGTGTGTTTAAGTGTTTCAGGAAACATAAAGCATTGGTTATAAAAAAAAGGGGGAGTATATGTTTATAAAGTCTAATCTTAACATAAGTCTTATCTTAACATAAATTCCTCAGATCCAAAACAAAGAAAAGTTTTGAAGTCTGGAAATTCACTTCAAAAGGAACGGGCTTGTATCAGAATAACTCATCAGACCCAGACTTGGAAAATATCATTCAAGCTTTAGAAAACATGAAAGCATCAGAACCTGTCCTCATCTTGAATCATCTTAGAAATGGTCTGATACATGAAGCATCAACTATCACAAGTCATCTCCATCAAAAAGCTTAATGAAAAGATTTGCGAAAGGAAAGATTGACTAAATAGGGTGGATTCTAGTCTAGTTTAAAAGCATATAAGTTTCACTTTTATCTCACACATTCAGAGATTCTCTAAATCAAAGCTTTCCTTCTTAGTGAAACTAGTGCTATATCTACTTCATCTACGACTGCACACTCCTCAAAGCATGCATATCTATGTTGGGTGTACAGAATGTCTCTCTCTGACAACAAAAGTTCTTACCCTTTGTGCAACTCCATCAATAAAGACTTTTTTCTCTTATACAATAACTTTCTCAATGGCTATATAATTAACAAGCTTTCTCCAGAGCTCAAAAAGATGAGTCTATATAAATAAAATCAACCTCTTCTCGAAAAAGCTCTGGTAAAGAACAAAAGAAATATGCAGAGAAAGAGTGAAAAGAAAAATGGGCAAAAGAAAAAAATGAAGAAAAAAATTGAGAGAAAATAGAGAGATCAGAAAAAGCATGAGAGAAAAGAAAGAAAGAATGAAAAGAAAGAAAGATCAGAAAAAGCAAGAGAGAAAAGAAAAATGGCATATTTTACAAGAAGAAATCAGAAAATGCCATTAGAGAGTAAGAAAAGCTTATGGTGAGGTTATATATTTCATATGTTCAGAAATCACAACAACTAAGTCAAAGATATGAAATCGATTAATCTCCAATACAAAATCATTGTCTCTGACTTAGCATTAAAAACTTAGTATGCATTTCACTCCATATTTTCTATGTACTAAGTTTTTATAAATATACAAGTCTCTCTTCATTTGTAAAAGTCTGTTAATCTGACATATCAATTAGCACAGCTAAGTCAGGAGGCTTGTCATTATTGATGTTAAAATTCTTCCAATTTATTGTAAGTACAGGTCTGGTAGACCTGTTGGGAAACACTGTTAGCTTGCAGAGGCTTTTGAAAGAATACTCGGGGTTTGAACCAGGAGTGGCTCATAAAAGAATACTTGGGTTTTCCCAAGGAGTGGGTGTGTGCAAAAGAATACTCAGAAGCACTGGGTTTGCTTAGGCCAGGAGTGGCCGGACTCAGAAATACTCAAGGCTAGGAGTGGCCGGACTCTAGAATACTCAGAGGCCAGGAGTGGCCAAACTCTAGAATACTCAAGAGGCAAGGAGTGGCCGGTGTCGGGAATACTTAAAGCATTGGTTGTGCTTAAGCCAGGAGTGGCTGGAGTCAATAATACTCGTAGACTCGGTCTGAGTTGTTTATGTAAAATATTTTTACATAGTGGAAATCCTTCAGATTTGAATGTACTGGATATAGTCTCCAAGTTATAGGTGAACCAGTATAAATCTCTTATGTATTGTCTCTTTCTCTCTTACTCTTTACTATCAAAAGTCTGGTGCACTTAAGTTCATAATCTACGATAGTAAAAGTCTGGTAAAAGTACTCTCGCTCAATCAAAGTATCACGCTTTTTGTCTCTTCAAAAGGCTGGTTCACTGCATAACGCTCCAAAATTTTAAATATCAACAGTTTTAAAAAAAGAACAAACTTATTCAACCCTCTTCTAAGTCTGTTCTCCGAACCAACACTATTGGTCATTGACAGGGCTCCGCAAGCACACGGGCTATGTTGAGTAATATAAAAGATTATCATATCCACAGGGACTGTTTCCAAAGTACTAGCATATTAAAATTTAATTATCCATACAATTGATTTTCATTGTTTTTGTAAAATAAAACACAGAATAAAAATAAATACAGAAACAAAATTTACTAGACACTTAAAAATCAGAATTGAGAGTATCTTAGGATTCCGGGGGATCAAGACTCTATTTTATGTTAATGAATTGGCTTTTCATAAATAGGAATAAAATTAAATTTTCCAAGGCAGATTTTCCTTAAGTTGATTAACACGTTCCTCTCGGAATCCTATTAATGCACCTAATATATGGAGAACCGTGTTCAATCCCTAAGAAAGGCCCATTATTATTTTGTGAAAATCCCTTATTTATTCCCCAAAAGATTTTTAATTACTTTCATAGTTTTACTGAGGTCACAAAAAGTATTTCAAAATCTTAGGATTAGTTCAAAAGCTTTCTAGTAACAATAAATCTTTCAATTTTATTAATTACTTAAACTTACTAATATACCCGCAAGTATATAGTTTTATCACTTAGGTTCTTGTTAGGAATCACTAAGAGCATTGAGCATAATTTGAACTAAATGGAAAATAGAAATTTATATAATTCAAAGTCAAAACAACATTAACATAAAATAATATCACACCCTCATCATCCCAAGATAATTAATTTAGTTACTCATGATGTGATTCAAATTCATATACATAATGGGAAGAAAATAAAACATACAACACATGGTAAAACTTATGGGTTTCTCCAAAAAAACCCAGGAATAATTTCACCACTATATTTCCTTGTTGTATTTGCCATATTTTCCCACCGTATATAAATTGGAACACTCAATTTCACAACTCTCTCTCAATTCTTATACAAAGAAATAAAAGAAAAAAAGGAAGAAAAGAAGGGACAAAAGATAATTGCTAACTCTCTGCTTCAATTTCAACTGCCTTCGATGGATCCTCACACAGCTTCAATTCCCTTGTATTTATAGCCTCTAAAAAGTGAAGAAAAGAGTGGGTGGTTACATGATTTCCGTAGTGGAGCATGGAGCCTTCAAATTAAAAATCCCTAGTGCGTTTTAGGCTATTTCCACTAAAACTAATTTAGGCAAGGTTGTTTCCACTGAAAATAATTGAGCAGAATCGATTCACCAGCTTTAATTTCATGGTTTTTTGCTTTCTAAAATTTGTATGAATCGATTCTTTAGCTATATGAATCGATTCAGTGCTTCAAATTACTCAATATTGGCTTCCTGATCACGTGTGAATCGATTCATACATGGGTTGAATCAATTCTGAAGCCCCAAATATGATCCTAGGCAAAAAAATCATGTATGAATCGATTCATACAGGGGTGATATGAATCGATTCAGAGGCTAAAATTTTGCAATTATTGGGCATTTTACATGCATGAATCGATTCATGTAGCTGTTATGTAATTTCATAGTGCTTTCTTGGCCCTTTGTTAGCATATAGACCTTTGTGGCTTCTTCTTTGATTCTTAGGCACTTTGATCATCTTTTTGGGTTGGAAATCTTTCAAAATCTGAATTCTTGGATCCATTTTTCTTTTGCGTGTATTTATTCCCAGATTGAATCCTCAATAGTCCCAAATTTATTAATTTCTGCAAAATAAAAGTACCCGAGCAGAATATAGTGGAAAGAAAGCATAAATCATGAAATAAGAAAATATAGTGCAAAATGCTTAAAATCCTAAGCAAATTACATCTAATTTATTGTGTCATAAAACACTTATCAAAATACCCTAAACCAAGTCATTGCTTGTCCTCAAGCAATCACCATATTCACATGATAAGATATAGAAAACATTTAGCTCAATAATTTAGGGAACCCAAAACAATAAAATAGATTTATTCAAATGCCAAAAATTAAATCTCTTGTGTGATTCAATTTTCAATGTAACACATGAGGCACTCTTCTCACAATTTCACTCTAAGTGTTTCATGGTTTGTGTATCACTCAAATCCTTAAAGTCAAAAACAGTACCATAAACTTGTTAATAAACCAGAAACTCCACAGTTTAAATAGAAAGCATGTTAAAGTCAAAAGGTCTTTCAAAGGGTTGTAACGAGACCATGGGTTGTATTATCAAGGTAGAAATTTCAAGAAAAATGGAATACAAAAGGACTTAAACAATCATGAATGATTCAAATTACCATCATAAATTCAAAAACTAACAGAGCAAATTCTTGAACTTTTATGGACTTTTTTTCAATTCATTCAATATTATCCTTTTGATTTTCTTTTCTTTTTCTTGTTTTTCTTTGCATCCCTAACATATTTTTCTTAAGTCCTTTTTATTTCTTTGCTCCACTAAATTTCCAACTTTTTCACCATTAAGAGAACATCAGTCAATGAAAGGCTTTAAAGAAAAATTTTCACTTTTAGGCTCAAAAGGGTCAACTAGGGGTCAAATTGTGTAAAAATTCTGAGGCTTAAGAATAAGACCTAATTGTGCCTTTATCATCCTAAGACATACAATCAAAAACCATTTTGCATCGGTTGAAAAACAAGTTCTAGAATATTAATGACTATGAGATTCACTTAATCAAGAAAAATTAGGGTTTGAAATTTTTGATAAATTACCCTTTTAAGCTCAAATCTCATAATGGAAGCCTTTTCAAAGAAAATTTAGATCACATAATGTTTGTTTAAGCATTTATTTGGCATTTAAATAATCAATTTTTGAAAAAATTTCAAAATTTTTGGGGTCCTTAGATACTTTTAGCTTTATGTTTAAAGCTTGTTATCATGCAATCATGGTAAATTACAAGATGACAAACAAAACAAAGAAAATCATACACACATGCAAAATAAAATAATAATCATACAATGCAAACAAAATAGTTAAGTTTTCTTATCTACCATTCCAAACTAGAATTTAACATTGCCCTCAATGTTAAAATGGATGATAAAAGGATAAGAAAACTTACCTGTAGTCACCACAAACCAAAATTTGACATAGTTTTTTTTGACATAAATGAAAAACTAGACATGAGTTTACCTCCCCACAAGTGCTAAGTTTAACGTCTTCAGCTAGACTCTATACCTCAATCACAGTCAAGAACCGAATAGGATTTAGAAATTCATACCTTAGTGTGGAAGGTAAAGGTTTAAGTTTAACATTTGGGCTCACCACTTTTTCACACATGACCTCAGTATCATGTCTTAGTGGTATACTTTCACTGCTTTTTGATGTTCCTGCAAACTTATTTAGAAAAACAGATTCAAGTGGGTCATTAAGAAGAGTTTCTTCCTTCACCACTTAGTCAACAATTTCAATGCTATAGCAGACATTATCATGAGAAGGTTTTATCAAAACATCTTTCAAATTAAAATCAACCTTTTGGTCTCCTATAGTTAGAGACCACTTACCATTTTTAACATTGATCACCACACCTGTAGTGGCTAAAAAGGGCTTGCCTAATATGATGGGGATCATAGAATCCTTATCCATCTCTAGCATAACAAAATCAACAAGGATAAAAAATTTTCCTACCTTAATAGGAACTTCCTCTAAGATACTTATAAGATACTTAATGGACCTATTAGCCAATTGTAAACACATCCTAGTAGGTTTTAATTACCCAATCCTAATTTTTCAAAAATAGATAAAGGCATCAAACTAATACTAGCTCTTAAATCACATAATTCTCAATCATTGTCATGTTACCTGTAACACCCTCGGTTAGATAAGACAAATCCTTCTGTAGGTTCATCCTATTTAACTGAGAGTGTTAACAGTTTGTAGAAAAAGTGAATATTTTTTTAAAAAAAAAAATAAAGAGATGGCAGATCAGTGGAAGCAATATTATATAGATCACATAGTCATTCACAAACTGCAAGTAATTGTACTCTTAACAGAATGGGGCACGCAGGCACCCTTAAATATTATACAGTCATCCAGTGTCTGATTATTAATAATAAATATTCTATCTTTAATGATCGTTCTCAGTGGGTTCAGCATATTGCTGTTCTTCACACTCGGGTTCTTGATTTTCTAATTCCTCTGAAAATTGTCAACAGTAAGGGTGAGTATAACCCAAGACCCTGATTGGTTAATCCGGTGCGGACATAATCCAGTTAACAAATAATATCACATAATTCATACAATTAGCATATTTATAACAATCAAGCATGTCGTCATGAAAATGCATGAATTGAATTTATTATGATTTATCTTTGATTAAGTATCATGATGCATGTGGGCCCAATAAATCGATTTTTCTTCATCTCATTCTTTGGAATATCTCCATTCCAATCATCTAGAGCGATCAGGGTCCGCCCAAGTTCCATATGGTACAAATGAACTCATTGGTTCTCATCATTGGTTTAAATATTTTTGGAACTTGGATCCCTACGATCATAGTTACACTCCGTCATTTAGTCAAAGTACACTAGAATTGTATCGTCTCACCGGCTATCAGGCACGACTCTAATGCCATTGGGTTGCCGTTCCAGTTGTACTCCCAAGATTCTTCATGGAGATCGAACGTGAGTGTCCTCCACTGTACCAAGTGTATGCTCTAGAGGTTTTTCTTCTTCAAAAATATTTTCATGATGCGAAATGCATTTATTTTATCAATTGATTCCTTGGGTATCTTATGTGTTTCCAGTCTCATCATATCATTCCCAAATTCTTTGAATTCCATCAATTATTTAAACATTGTAAGATATCTGTTTATTATTTTAGAAATATATCTATTATATCTTGGTTAAAAATTATATTCTTCATAAAGAGTAAAATAATATATTCTTTATGTAATTACGCATAATTAAGATGTTAACAATGTATAATAATAATAAAACTAATAATAATAATAACAATATTAAGTTTGATAATAAATAATAATAATAGAATAAGAATGATAATTATAACTTACCAATAACTTAAAAAGTAGTAAAGATTAGTTTCGAATTCAAAATTCAAGCGAAAAACACTAAAAACAGAGTTTTCCGAGTGGAACAGGGGTAAATCCGAGCGAAATAAGTATGATTCCGAGTGGAATCATACAGAGAAGGGTTCTCCAAGCGATCTGGCTAAAAATCCGAGTGAAATTACACTGGAAAGCTGTTTTCCGACTGAAACAAGTTTGAGTCCGAGTGAAAATGAACTGGAAGGCTGTTTTCCGACTGAAACAGGTTTGATTCCGAGTGAAAATGAGTTTTCCGCATGAGATAGCTATGAATCCGAGTGAAATAAAGCTGAGCAGAGTTTTCTAAATGAAATTAATATGTTTTCCGAGTGAAACAGAAACTGAAAAGAGTTTTCTTAAAGAAATAACTTAAATTCTGAGTGAAATAAGTTTCTGAGTGAATTAAAAACATGATTCCGTGTGAAATCAGTATAAAAATGGTTTCCTGAGTAGAATTGTTTGCAAATCCGAGTGAAAATGAGTCTCTAAGTGGAATAGAATATAATTCCGAGTGGTATCAGTCAAAGAGGAGTTTTCTGAGTCAAATTAATTAATTCTTGAGTAAATTCCGACTGAAAGAAGTTTTATACGTGAAATGATTATAAATCCGAGTAGAATCACACTGATAAATTTTTCTGAGTGAAATTAATTAATTCTTGAGTAAATTCCGACTGAAGAAGTTTTATACGTGAAATGATTATAAATCCGAGTAGAATCACACTGATAAGTTTTTCTGAGTGAAATTAAGGTGTTTACCGAGTTAAATCATTGAAAAGGGGTTTTATAAGTGAAACAAAACTGTTTTCCGAGTAAAATAAAACTGGGAAGATGCTGTCCGAGTGAAAATATACTAGGAAATGTTCTCTGAGTGAAATTAGGTTGTTTACCGAGTGAAGAATTGTTCTATCAGAATAAAATACATTCAGTTAAGGTTGAATCCGATTGAAATTAAGCAAAACCGAGTTGTTATAGATGTAAAACCGGTCGGATTAACATAAAACAGAACCTGTTATCATTAAATCCATCTTCTACTCATAATTTTTCACTAGAAATCACACGGTACCCATGATTCTTAGTATTTTCAGTCCAATACAGTACATATCATTTCACAATTCATCACTGATTATATGCATTTAATAACAAATATATATATATATATAAATACAAATAATAACAATTAAGGCATTTAATTCACACAACACTGAATCTGTCCTGGAAAGGTGAGGAACAAGTTCCTTAACCCTTTCCTTCACTCGGTTTTCCCATAGAGCACCCAAGAATATACCCCCTTACCTTTATGGAGCTACTGGAGGAGAAGAAAAGGCTCCCTTTCACTGTCCTGCATGAATTCCGAGTGAAACAGAAGAGAAAAGAGAGAGACAGAAGCTTGCTGGAAAGGAAAATGATGAAGGAGTGTTTGTGTCGTGTGTGTGGGTTCTGAGAATCCTCGAGTTGGTTTAAATAGGGAGGGAGTGATTGGAATGGGGGACAGCTTTTCTGAGTGGCTGTTAGTGGAGTGATAATGGAGGGTCAGTGGGAATTAATTAAGAGGATAGGCTGAGTCAGTGCCTATTTCTGGTCGTCCAATATCTATAATGCGCATTATTGAATTAAATAATCATTAAAAGACAAAATTGGAGTCAATACGCACTACTGACACTGAATACCGAATGAAAATTCCACTCGGTTAACCACTATACCGACTGGAATTCTCACTTCCGAGTCAACAAATGCAAGGCTCGCTTGAGTGAGGCTTCAATTCTTTGCTCGGAATTCCTTTGAAACCGACTCATGTACTCAGTTTCTCACTCGGTAACACCTGTCCAGACCGAGTCCTCTCTTTCTTAGAGTTTTCACTCAGAAATCCGAGTCTTCATTCACTTGGTTCACTCGGTTTAGGCCAACTTCTTCAACTATATTTCCAATTAATGTTTATTTAAGCCATTACCTCTCAGAACAAGACCTACACGTACGAGTCTCACTCGGGTTTTGTCCAGTAGGGTATATCTCACTTGGAATTGGCTCCCTCTACCATTTTCCACTCGGTTTCCTAAGCAACTACATATGAAACCGTTCGGAATCCTTCCCAATTGATTCTATAACACACTCCAGTCGGTAGGAAGCATCAAATCAACATAAACATGAGTATTTAAGCATTCTTTTACTCGGAATGCCCCAATCAGAGTAATTTCCTTCAGAAAAGGAAGTATTTGACTTGGAACCGAGCATTTCTAGGGTGTTTTGACTCGTATTTTCACTCAGGAGTGGCTCTTTTGAACACACTTCACTCATAATTGCCTCTCAGGTCAGGACTCCACTCGGTGGTAGCCTTCTCAGTCATGTTTTACTCGGAAAACATGATACTGACTCGGAATTCTCTCCTTCACTCGGAATTTCTAATCATTCACTCGGAATTCTTCTCTGTCACTCGGAACAGAGCCCTTTTCACTCGGTTTTTGCATAATTTCACTAATGGTCCATATAAATTCTATTATTATGTGTAAAAATGACATTTTTGAGATACTATAGACCATTAACAGGGTATATATTGGCTTATTCTTACTCACAACCTTTCATAATTCAAATTTTACAAGAGTAAAACTATTCTTAAAAGAACAGGGATGTTACATTACCAATCATACATGGGATAGAGAAACTACCTGGATCCTGAAGCTTAGGTGATAGCTTCTTTTGAATTAAAGCACTACACTCTTTAGTAAGTGCCACAGTTCCATCTTCCTCAAGTTTCCTTTTGTTGGATAAAATATCCTTCAAGAACTTTGCATAGATAGGAATTTGCTTCAAAACATCTGTGAAGGGAATATTGATATATAATTTCTTTAAAACCTCAAGAAACTTACCAAATTGTTTGTCCAACTTTGCTCTAGCTAAGTGCTGAGGAAATGGAATGGGAGGTTGATATGGCTTAACCTCTTCCTTCATTTCATGTGCTTTTTCTTCCTCAATCACCAGATGAGATGGAGACTCATCCAATTTCTTTTCCTCCTTAACTTTCTTTTCAGTCTTACCAACTGGACCATCATATTTAGTACTACTCCTAAGAGTGATAGCCATGGCATGGTTGGAAGGTCCAGCCTCAAGTTTTCTAGGAAATGTTCCTGGTGCTCTCGTAGAAAAAAAGGCTTGTTGGGCAATTGAGTAGCTACAAATGTCTCCATCAAGGACTCTAGTTTTGATTTCTGTGGAATGTAGGGTCCTTGTTAAGGGTTGTAGTTACTTTGATTACCTTGGAATGGAGGTGGCCTGTTTTGGAAACCAGGTGGACCTTGTGGAGGTTTGTAGTTACTCTAATAATTTCCACCATAGTTTCTAGTAGCATCCACCTGATGCATTTCTTGCTCAGCATTTTGAGTTACTCCAAGCTGACAACCTGAGATATTATGACCTGAAACATCACACAACTCACAGATAATGTTAGTAGCACCTGCTCCTAACTTATCAAATTTTACAGATAATGCCTCAACCTTAGCGGTAAGTAAAGAAATAGCATCAACAGAATACTTACTAGGAGTTTTTGAAGGTAAAATCCTTTCAGAAAACCACTGGTAGGTATTTTGGGCTATTTCTTCAATCAGGTTTTAAGATTCATCCACATTCTTGCTCATGAAGGCACCTCCAGCTGTAGCGTCCAAGGAGATCTTTTGTGTGGAAGTTAGTCCATTATAGAAAATGTGGACTATCAACCACCTTTTTATCCCATGATGGGGACATTCTCTTAGCATCTTCTTGTATCTTTCCTAGGCTTCATACAAGGATTCATCATCTCTTTGTGCAAAATTTATGATTTGTTTTCTCAACACATCAGTCTTATTCCTTGGGTACCATTTGTTGATAAAAGCACTGGACAGTTGTTCTCAACTTGTAATGGAGCCTTCAGGGAGTGAGTATAACCAAGCCCTTATTTTATCCCATAGTGAGAAAGGGAAAAGTCTCAAACAAATAGCATCATTGGTGGCTCCATTCATCTTCAATATGTTGCAGTACTCAAGAAAAATTTAGAGAGGAAGATTAGGGTCTATTGGTGTATGCACTATGAGCCATTAATGTATCAATTTTAACTTATCAATAAAATTAGTATTTTTAGTTTTTTAGACTAATTTTAATGTTATTTATCCTGGAATAATAGGTCATATGAGAATTATTCCTAAAACGTCCCTAATCAAGTATTTACATGGGGATATGTAAATACATTAAGATTAGTGTGTCAATGTATTGATGATTTGATCTCACAAATCATGGATATATGATATTAAATCTTTACACGGGTACACATTAAGAGTAATGTTGTACTGGACAGACCCACCATGAGAACGTTGCATGGATCATTACATGAGTGTCATAAACGGTTCTCAATATGATAATGGTATATAGTCCTTCGACCTGAAGTCACTACGATTCCTACATAAGGAGTTTATTGTTTTAATAAAATTAAACATTATCTGTAATAAGATGACCATAAAGATTGTGATTAGGCAATAGAAAAATTATACAGAGGGATGTGGGTGATGTAGATGGAATTTGTCTCTCCTATGTGACAGGAGTGATATCTATAGGCCACTTGATGGAGTGAGACTAAAGAAATGCATGGCCATGCTAGGATGAATAAATATTAGATATTTATTCTGTAAAGTCTACTCTGGTATCAAGTAAAATGAATTGGGCCCATACAAGGATGACGACGACCATGCCTTGGGCCCAATTAGATATCGTGACAAAAGGAATAAATATATAAAATAATTATCACTTATAGGTCATGTCGATGATAAATAATATTCGGACATAATGATGTATTGCTAGATATCGCTCTTATTTTATATTAATAATAAAATATTTTATTATTAATATAACTGAATATTTTACCTATAGGGTCACACATATAGAGTAAGCCCACCAAAGGATAGTGTTATTTTAGTTAGACTGAAAATAAAACTATTTGGGCCTAACTCATTTAGAATGAGTCAGGAGCCCAATGTTTAATAAGAGCTCAAGTCAAGACTTAAGCCTATATATAGAGCATGAGATGCTTATAGGCTGCTGCTCAGAAACTAGACTATAATCAAATTTCCGTACTAGCATTCAGAACTTTGTTTTTCTGGTGGGAGTGCTCGTGTGGACTCTTAAAGGCGAAGCTACAATTGCTTCGATCGAGGAACTCGTTTTGCGTCTACAAGAGGTAAACCCTAATTAAAAATTTTAATTTTGCATAATGCCTTGAGACATTTGTGTTTGCAATTCTTTTTGGGAATCCTTTGTGTTTCTGATGCCTGACCCTGATGGGATTCCCTTACAGGGTCTTCAGAGGGTAATCCACTGAATTGGTTCTGTTGAACCATAGAAAGTAGTGAAGGTTTCAATTCAAAATCGTTGGCCTCCACTACTGATGTAGGCTCTTCATTGGGTATGTCCATATTAACTATGGGTCTAAGGATATGCTTGACCCTCTTCCATTAGTGCTTGGAGTAGCAAAATCTCTTAAAGCCCTACTCTGGTCTCCCATTTGTTTTGTTTTTTGTTGTTTTTGTTGTTTTCTTAAAGCTCTAAGGGTAGTTCTATCTCAGGGTCAAATCCTAAGTTTAGATCGACACTACGGCTTCGTTGCATAAAAAGAAAATAAATGACAAATAAAACAAACAATCACAAAAATAAAACAACAATAGATGCACAGAATAAAGAACAAAATACAAAATAACAACAAAATAAAATAAGTAATAAAAACAAAAAAAAATATTAAAATAAATATACAAAAAAAGAAATAAACAAAACAAAAAAATAAAACAAAAAAAAAAGAATATTAACAAGTATGATCTAATCGTATTTCAATATTGCCGATATTTAAGCAACACAATCCCCGACAACGGCGCCAAAAACTTGACAGGGCTCTGCAAGCGCACGGGTTATGTCGAGTAATATAAAAGATTATCGTATCCACAGGGACTGTTTTCAAAGTACCACCATATTGAAATTTAATTATCCACACAATTGATTTTCAATGTTTTTGTAAAATAAAACACAGAATAAAAATAAATACAGAAACAAAATTTACTAGACACTTAAAAATTAGAATTAAGAGTATCTTGGGATTCCGGGGGATCAAGACTCTATTTTATGTTAATGAATTGACTTTTCATAAATAAGAATCAAATTAAGTTTTTCAAGTAGATTTTCCTTAAGCTGATTAATATATTCCTCTCGGAATCCTATTAATGTACCTAACGTATGGAGAACCATATTCAATCCCTAAGAAAGGCCTGTTATTGTGTTGTGAAAATCCCTTATTTATTCCCTAAAAGATTTTTGATTACTTTCACGGTTTTACTGAGGTCACAAAAAGTATTTCAAAATCTTAGGCTTAGTTTAAAAGCTTTCTGTAACGCCCCGGCCACTTTTCAGGAATAAACGACTCGCCCCACAGACCAACACGAGACCTTTCCAATGTGCTTTTGTCCTCACTCACACATTTCCTGAGAACTTCCTAGGAGGTCACCAATCCCAGAATTACTCCAAGTTAAGCACGCTTAACTTTGGAGTCCTTATGTGATAGGCCACCGAAAAGGCTAATGCATTTGTTGGTATAGGTAGTACGAATTCATTTCTTTAAGCTATCCTCGACTGTATAGTCCCATACCTATACAGTCTTTGGATCCTTCTCATTCCGGTATGTATTCGATTCGTTCATGTGTCCCTCCCACTAGAAGCCTGCCAGGAGCCGCTCCTTGTCCGTGCCCATGCACCGGCGATCACTCCCCGCCCTCAACAGTGCCCGGGATGTCACATTCCCTACTGGAAGCCTGTCAGGAGCCACTCCTTGTCCGTGTCCATGCACCGGCGATCACTTCCCGCCCTCAACAGTGCCGGGATGTCACATGCCCACCAGCTTCCGCCTGGTTCATCCTCGAACCATACTGTACTAGGAGAGGCTAGGCTCTGATACCACTGTAACGCCCCGGCCACTTTTCAGGAATGAACGACTCGCCCCACAGACCAACACAAGACCTTTCTAATGTGTTTTTATCCTCACTCATACATTTCCTGAGAACTTCCAAGGAAGTCACCCATCCTAGAATTACTCCAAGTTAAGCACGCTTAACTTTGGAGTCCTTATGTGATAGGCCACCGAAAAGGCTAATGCATTTGTTGGTATAGGTAGTATGAATTCATTTCTTTAAGCTATCCTCGACTGTATAGTCCCATACCTATACAGTCTTTGGATCTCTCTCATTCCGGTATGTATTCGATTCGTTCATGTGTCCCTCCCACTAGAAGCCTGCCAAGAGCCGCTCCTTGTCTGTGCCCATGCACCGGTGATCACTCCCCGCCCTCAACAGTGCCCAAGATGTCACATTCCCTGCTGGAAGCCTGCCAGGAGCCGCTCCTTGTCCGTGTCCATGCACCGGCGATCACTCCCCGCCTTCAACAGCGCCGGGATGTCATATGCCCACCAGCTTCCGCCTGGTTCGTCCTCGAACCATACTGTACTAGGAGAGGCTAGGCTCTGATACCACTGTAACACCCCGGCCGCTTTTCAGGAATGAACGACTCGCCCCACAGACCAACACGAGACCTTTCCAATGTGCTTTTGTCCTCACTCATACATTTCCTGAGAACTTCCCAGGAAGTCACCCATCCTAGAATTACTCCAAGCTAAGCATGCTTAACTTTGGAGTCCTTATGTGATAGGCCACCGAAAAGGCAAATGCATTTGTTGGTATAGGTAGTACGAATTCATTTCTTTAAGCTATCCTCGACTGTATAGTCCCATACCTATACAGTCTTTGGATCTCTCTCATTCCGGTATGTATTCGATTCGTTCATGTGTCCCTCCCACTGGAAGCCTGCCAGGAGCCGTTCCTTGTCTGTGCCCATGCACCGGTGATCACTCCCCGCCCTCAACAGTGCCCGAGATGTCACATTCCCTGCTGGAAGCCTACCAGGAGCCGCTCCTTGTCCGTGTCCATGCACCGACGATCACTCCCCGCCCTCAACAGCGTCGGGATGTCACACTTTCTAGCAACAATAAATCTTTCGATTTTATTAATTACTTAAACTTACTAATATACCCGCAAGTATACAATTTTAGCACTTAGGTTCTTGTTAGGAATCACTAAGAGCATTGAGCATAATTTGAACTAAATGGAAAATAGAAATTTATTTAATTCAAAGTCAAAACAACATTAACATAAAATATTATCACACCCCCATCATCCCAAGATAATTAATTTAGTTACTCATGATGTGATTTAAATTCATATTCATAATGGGAAGAAAATAAAACATACAACACATGGTAAAATAAAATAAAGACTTATGGGTTTCTCCAAAAAGCCCAGGAATAATTTCACCACTATATTTCCTTGTTGTATTTGTAATATTTTCCCACCGTATATAAATTGGAACACTCAATTTCATAACTCTCTCAATTCTTATACAAAGAAATAAAAGAAAGAAAGGAAGAAGAGAAGGGACAGAAGGCAATTGCTAACTCTCTACTTCAATTTCAACTGCCTTCGATGGATCCTCACACACCTTCGATTCCCTTGTATTTATAGCCTCTAAAAAATGAAGAAAAGAGTGGGTGGTTGCATGATTTCCGTAGTGGAGCATGGAGCCTTCAAATTAAAAATCCCTGGTGCGTTTTAGGCTATTTCCACTAAAAATAATTGAGGCAAGGTTGTTTCCACTTGAGCAGAATCGATTAATCAGCTTCAATTTCATGGTATTTTGCTTTCTAAAATTCGTATGAATCGATTCTTTAGCTATATGAATCGATTCAGTGTTTCAAATTACTTAATATTAGCTTCCTAATCATGTGTGAAATGATTCATACATGGGTTGAATCAATTCTGAAGCCCCAATATGTGATCCTGGGCAAAAAAATACGTATGGATCGATTCAGGGGTGATATGATTCAATTCAGAGGCTGAAGTTTTGCAATTATTGGGCATTTTACACGCATAAATTGATTCAGACACCCCCTGAATCAATTCATGTAGCTGTTATGTAATGTCTTGGTGCTTTCTTGGCCCTTTGTTAGCATATAGACCTTTGTGGCTTCTTCTTTGATTCCTAGGCACTTTGATCATCTTTTTGGGTTGGAAATCTTTCAAAATCTGAATTCTTAGATCCATTTTTCTTTTACATGTATTTATTCCCAGATTGAATCCTCAATAGTCCCAAATTTATTAATTTCTGCAAAATAAAAGTACCCGAGCAGAATACAGTGGAAAAAAAGCATAAATCATGAAACAACAAGAAAATACAGTGCAAAATGCTTAAAATCCTAAGCAAATTAAATCTAGTTTATTGTGTTATAAAACACTTATCAGTCATCAATCATCACTTTCATAACAAAACTTCATTAACATCACATCAAAGTTATCACAACTGACTTTCATACAACATTTGACGCCTAGTATCCAGATACTAAAAGGATCGGCCTTCAATTGGGGGTCTTACTTGAAACCCCGTGAACCTTGCTTGGTCCACCGACCCCTGCTTGGCTCTTCACCTCATCCACTGGGTCCTACTTGACCACTGGGTAGCTCAACTGGATCTCAAGGGACCACGGGAGCTAAAAATGAAAGGTGAATCATACCGTCGGACGTCCCACACCACATAATCACATATGCACGCATACAACACATGGCTCATCATCAATAATCTCATACTCAACTATCAGAAACTGACATTCACCAATCACATAGGGCAACCACACAGATCCGGCCATCGTGTATAATATTTCAAATCACCATTAATTCATTAATTAAAGCATGCCATCCATAACCATTATTACATATACATTACAAAACATCATCATAATCCATTTTAATTCATGATTCATAACATAGTATATATACATAATTCACATACCGCAATTCATCCATTTCTCATCAAATAATCAAGTACGTTTATCACACTTATTGGTTCAGAGAACAGAATTAGAAGGGGGGGTTGAATAAGTATGTCATTTTTTCAAATCAAAAATTGATATTTAAACATTTAGAGTGTTACGCAGTGGACCAGACTTATGAAGCGACTTAAAGCATGATTCTTTGATTGAGAGAGTAAGAGAGAGCGCTTATTTTACCAGACTTTCACTATCGAGTTTTACAATCATTGTGCACTAGACTTTTGATAGTAAGAAGTAAGAGAGAAAGAGACATTACACAAGCAATTTATACTGGTTCACCTCCAATGCGGAGACTACATCCAGTACCTTCAAATCTGAAGGATTTCCACTATGTAAAAATATTTTACATAAACAACCCAGACTGAGCATACGAGTATTATTGACTCCAGCCACTCTTGGCTTAAGCATACCCCGTGCTTCTGAGTATTTTTGACACCGGCCACTCCTAGCCACAAGTACTCTTGACTCCGGCACTCCTGGCCTAAGCAAACCCCGTGCTTTTGAGTATTCTTTTGCAAGCACCCACTCCTTGGGTAGACTTTAAGTATTCTTAACTCTGGCCACTCCTGGCCTAAGCACAGCATGTGCTTCTACACATCAGACCTGTCTTGATTCCTATGAGTATTATTTTACAGCACCCACTCCTGGGGTAGACCCAAGTATTCTTTCATGAGCTACTCCTGGCTCGAATCCCGAGTATTTTTTCCAAAGCCTCTCCAGGCCAAAGTGTTTCCCACACTAATCAGAGTCTGGCAACACGCCAGACCTGCGCTACAAGAAGGTATGAAGAGTTATTTCAAATGAATAAGTTTATCTATCTTAGCAGAGTTAAGTGAACAACTGCATGAGGAAAGACTTATTCATTAAGTAGACTAAATACCTATGTGGTGTGAAAGATGGGTACAGGAGGTACTGAGTCTGAAAGCATGACTAGAGATGATATGTTCTTGAAAGAGCAAAGAGATATGAGTTGGTGGCATATCTCTGGTTGCTATGGCATCTAGGAGAA
Organism: Clitoria ternatea; assembly: GCA_037962975.1. Lineage (NCBI taxonomy): Eukaryota > Viridiplantae > Streptophyta > Magnoliopsida > Fabales > Fabaceae > Clitoria > Clitoria ternatea. The sequence goes on from CM075670.1 coordinate 151,879,791, forward strand.
AAAGGAATGCACACAGTGAGCTTTCTTTAACTTCATGGCAGTTCTTCTGGATCTGATCTCTTATTCTACGAGTAGACTGCCATCTTATTCTTCTTCCTGGGCTGTTTTGTATGAATGTCTGGTGCCCGTTCATATTTCTTCTTCCTTTCTCACACTTTCCTTAGTGTGTCTTTCCTATGTTCTTTTTCTTTAAGAAAATCTCTTTTTTTTATTTCATGCTCTCTCTAAAATTTTTGTTCTTGTTTAGAGTCTGCTTTTGTGATCTATTTCAGCTCTCCACTACTAAAGAGATTGGTTCAATATATATATTTTTTCTAGAGAGCTCGAGGAGAGGTTGCCCAAAGTAAGTCCATTAAGAGATGATATACTTGAGGAGAGGGATGTTACATAACAGACAATAGGCTTTTTTGTCAGAGAGAGACGTTTTGAGCCTGTAATTATGGGATAGAAAGCTTTGAGATGAGTGTGATCAAAGGTAGGGTAGAGATAGCGTGAGTTTCACCAATGAGGAAGCTTTTATTTAGAGAATCTCTGAATCTATAGGACATAGGTGAAAGACTTGACATTATATTGGATAGAGCGTAGACTACCTTGCTTTGTCGTTCTTCTTTTTGTAAGTTTTTGCTCAAGTGTTCTTACAAGAATATTTTCTTGACCGTTAAGATCCTTGAACTAGACTCGAAAAAGAACTTCCTTTAAGATGAATTTTGGATCCAATTATTCATAATATATTCAAACGCTTTTGATAAGTTTGAGAGTCCCCCTTTGTTTTGAGAAAGACACGACCAGATGTTCAGACTTTGTAGTATGAGATAAACTGTTGAGTTAGGTCTGGTAGGTATTCAAATACAAAGATCTTTTTCTTTGAGAGTGATTTCTCAGACTTAAGGACTTTCCTTAAATCAATGAGGGTTTATTGATTGGACTAGACTCTTAAAGATTCTTTTGGCATACTACTCCCTCTATCTTTTGTAACCCAATTCTTATTTTTCTGAAACACTTAAACTCACATATTAAATAATAACATGATATTACCCTATTTAAATTGGAATACGCAATGTTGATTATCAACAAATCTCATAAAGTTCTAGTTTAAATGATTCAACATTTACCAGACTTTTTCTTTAACAACACTTTTATATCATGCATTCTTTTATAAGTTCTTAATTACCAAGTATTCATATAATCACACATACGCATATATATAATTATTATCTTGCCAATTCCTAAATTTCTCGCAACCCATTTTCATTTTATAATCCCTTCGGGCCTAAGATACATAACCAATTCTAATTAATTATGACCTGAACACCCTCCTTACATAGATTCCAAGCTTTGATAATTTGTTCCTGGTGTCGGTTGCGTCCCACGGTTACTTGGTTTGCTTCCCCACTTCCAAATCTAACACCCGCTTCACCACTCAGTCCTTGGATACTCGTTCCGACACCTACGACCACAGAAACATAAACCCATTAGTTTTTCATGGTACCAAAGCCTTAGAAGTCATCTCTAAGCTTCTCATGGTCATAAAACATGAGATCACCACCCCCATCACACATGCAACCCACGGTTATAGAAAGGAAGAGAAGAAAGGAAAGGGAAAACTCCAAATTGAAGGTTCCCATTGGCTTACCTTGGTTCTCCTAAGTCCACAATGTTAATCTTGAGCTTCCATTACAAACTAGCCTGGATTTGGGTTTCCCATGCTTGAGAAGGAGAAAAGAGAGAAAGGAACCTTAGAAATTGCATGCATTATGTTTGTCACTTTAATGTTTTAAAACTATCTGCGACATTGATGCTACGCGTCAAGTCTTAATTTCCAACCTGAAGCTACGCATCATTCCTACGCTGCGCATCAAGAAGAATCCTCAAATTCCCATTTAAATTCTTTCTTAAATCACATATTCACCTTGCATCCTCTAATTATTATAATTTTAAGCTTAATTACGCTTTTATTTATTCCTTTAAGTATAAAAATACCTGGGATTGTAACATCCCTGATATTTAATAATTAGGATAAATAATTGAATGAATTTTGATTTAAAATTTTGAGAATTAAGGGAAGTGAAGTGAATTATTGGATTTAAAAATAAATTTTAAAGACAGTGGCATCAGGGGCACTGACGCATAGCGTGGCTGTGGCGCGTAGCGTCAGGTACAAATTAATGAGTTGACGCGTAGCGTCAGCATCGTGAATCATAATTAAAAGCTAAAACTGAGATAGACCCAAGGCATACAAAATCTATTTCCTTCTTCCTTCTCTTTTTCTCTTAAGCTATGGAGGCCTAATTAAAGGGGATTAATGGTGGATTCTTGAAAGGAATCACGTTCGTGGCATTGGGGAAGTGAGGCAAGCTCTTGGAGACCCTCAATTTCATAGTTTCTTTCTCCTCATTCTCACTTTCTCTCTCTACCTAAAGTTAGCATGTATAATGGGAGCTTAATTCTTGAATTTAACAGATGTTTGAGGCATAAATAAGGACCTTGAGGTGATGGGTATTTGAAGTGTATTTAGAAGCAAGGATCGGAGCCCGTTGGACATCATGGGTACAAGGATCGAAAATGGAAATGGTAAGCTTTGATAACTTAAGATTGAGATCGGAGTTATTTAAGGATTATGGATTATAGTTTTAGTGGTTACAATATTTATTAAAGCTTCGTTAAATTTTATTTTTAGAGTTTTAAGGATTCAGAAAGGACCCGCTAACCGATTGGAAGATTTAGAAAGCTCGGAATCGAGGTAAGGAGGGTGTGCTGGATTAAGGTTAATATAGAAACATATGACGCCAACGGCGTATAGGAAAAGGATATGTTATAGTTTCTCTTAATCACTTTAAATTAATTGAGATAATCTATGATGAATTTTCAAGTATGTGAAATGGAATCATTAAAGTAAACAAGGCAAGATAACTGATGAATTGTTAAACGATTAAGTGGTATATTAGCATTATGCCAATGAAAGACTTGAAAATGAGGAGGTAAGGGTAAATTATAAGCCTTGAAATGATAAATAAGAAATAAATAAATTGATGAGCAAGTAATCAAATATGTGGACATGTGACGATCATAAAAGTATAGGATAGCTTGCGTGAACTAAGTAACATTTGTGAAGTATTGGGATATAGGTGAAATGTGGATATGGTAGGCTATGAAATAGAAGGCGAGTTAGGTGGCCTAGGTGCATCTATGAACACATGTATATATTAAGTTAGAGAAGTAGAACTGGTAATGGAAAATAGGATAATTGGTAATTAACAATATGTGCATGAATAATGATAGTATAATAACGAGACTAGGTAAGTACATGTGAGGTTATAAATCATAGTGAATGGCTTGATGAACAATTAGTATCGGTAAAACTATAATGAGTTGATGATGGTGAAACATGAACAAAAGGATACAGGGTTGAAAGGTAATTTTATAATGCTAACTACTTTTGAAATTTGGTAATTGAGATGCAATGATATGTATATATAGATAAAGATATGTATGTATGTGTAAGTTTATAAGCTTAATGATTCAATTTACTATTGATAAGGACATAAATTCAATGAGCTGATGTGATTAAAAGTGTGTAAATAGTAATGGTAATAAACGATGTGATTGATGTTGATAGTTGTTGCAAATTAATGATTGCATTGATATAATATACTGAGAATATGATAGGTGTATGTATGATGAGATTTATGATTATGAATTATGATGAGTATTAACGATGTGTAATGCGGTGTGTATTATTTTAGTGATGCATATCTTGATAAGAATAATGAAATGGTGATTATAAAAATGTATAACATGGCTTGTGTTGATGGGCTCGGCAAGTAGGCCGCCCGAGTGATGGTTATATGTCAGTTTTTGACATTTATATGTGAGATTGATGATGTTATGCCATGTTGGATGTGATTGGATATCTGATCTATGTGGTAGAGGACGACCGACGGTATGTGTTACCCTCGTTTCTGGCTCCTGTGGTTTTTGTGCCCAGTTGAGCGACCCAGTGGTAAAGTAGGACCCAGTGGTTAGGGGAGTCAAGTAGGACTCGATGAACCAAGCAGGGTTCATGGGGTGTCAAGTAGGATCCCCAACTAAAGGTCAATCATTTTAGTATCTGGATACTAGAGCATCGTATTATCTAAGAGTCAGTTATGTTTATATGCTTTGATATGTATTGACATGTGAGTGAAGATGTGACACTCTAGATATTGTTGAGGGCGGGGAGTGGTCACCGGTGCGTTGGCACGGTCAAGGAGCGGCTCCTGACAGGCTTCTGGTGGAATAAATATATGACTGTGTTTATGGTTATATGCCTCGTGTGTTATATGGAATGAAATAAATGATTGAGTTGTTGATGTCTATGCGATGTATGATGTTGATTTGATTTGATGATGATGATTATGATGGTTCTATGAATGGTAATATGTGAACTCGTGCGTGATAGAATTGGATAACGAATTAGAGAATAAATGGCTAGGCGGGTATGCTGAATAAAATGATTGCAATAAGTTAATAATGGTGTGGATCTTGGTAATTAATAAGATTGTGAAAGTATAATAGTTAAGCTGGTAAGTAAAGAGATGACGTGAAGGGCAAGTAATCATAATTGGTAGTTGTAACTAGAAAGGTAGCCAGATTATACTTTTCCCAGTCTTGTTGTTATTTCTGTATTAATGTTTAATTCCAATCACTCACCCCCTGTATTGTGGTTTTAGCGACTCTTGGCAGGTAAGGATGTATACCGCGGAGGTGAGAGCTAAATGAGGCCAGGGCAATGTGCAAACTAGAGGAGGATATATATATATATATATATATATATATATATATATATAATTGTGTATTTGTTTATTGATTTATAACGATGTCGAGTTATATTACTGTATTGATGTGAATGTGTAATATAGTAGTATCGTATTAGTATTATGATGTGTGTCATGAGGCACTGAGCCATTGCTTGATTGCATGATATGGGCAGGTTTTGTGATATATGTGTGCTAGAATGATATGTGGAGTGTGATTGTGAATTTAATGAGTGAGGGGGTGATAATTTAGTATATGTATTACATAATAGTGAATTAAGGCATTAGCGGCATGGAGCTAATATTTTAAGTTTGGAAATTGCTATGGACAGGTCCTATATTATGATTATGAATTGATGTGTGATGTGATTAGGAAGTAGATAATCAATTGGTGAATTTGATGGATATTGCATATAGTGGGAATAGGTGTTTCACGTGAAAATTAGTAACTCTATAGATGACTTTGAGATCTAACGGGTTTTAGAACCCCCGGAGGAGACCAATAGGTTCCCTAGGTTGTTTAGGAACTGTACATGCAGGCGTTGGACTATTTGGGGTCCATTTAGGTAGTTTGGTGCAATAGTTTTACACATAGTTGAGTAAAAGTGCAATGTGCGCATAAGTTGGGTATACGATGGAATTTTGACGAACGAACGACACTAATAGTTCCGGAATGGGGAAAACATGTGGCCCGTGAAGTTTTGTCGCAATCGAATCTAAAACGGGCCAATTGGGTAGGTTAGAAAGTTGGCTGGTTAGCCTAAAATGTGTAACAGCATCAGGTGCGTCAGCCTGGCACGCAGCATCAGGGCTGCATTCTAGATGTCATGCGTAGCGTCAGGGCTGTTTCCAGATTTTGGATTTTTCATTTTAAATGGTTATATAATTACTGTTTTGGGACTTTTTGGTAAAAATGAATATTTTCTTAAAGTATGACATAATTAAATCATTTAATCACGAAAAATTTATTATGAAAATCAATTAAAAGGATAAAATTAAATATAAATTGACATAGGACGTCATAGTAGATGTTACATAATGTCATTCTTTAATATAATTAAATATATTAATAATAAAAATAAATCAAATTATTAATATAATTAAATACATTAAAGATTGACAGTAATATTATATTTATTAAATTTTAATTTTTATATTAAATTTTAAATAAATAAATATATTTAATATTTAATAATTTTATTATTATTAAAAATATATTTAATAAACATATAATCAAAAAATACATTTAAACATATTATGATAATTGTATTTAAAAGTATAGGATATGAATTTATATTTTATCATATACAGTTACCTCATTTATGTTATATATGAATAAATAGAAAATGTGACTTATTATTTTGTATATATAATAGTTGTTGCTTATATACTTAAATGACATTATATGCATTAGGTTGAAAAAGATAGGAATTAGAATAATGATAGACACTATTTTAATATCATTTATGTTGTAAGTTTTTTAAGTATAGTTAATGTTGTTCTACTATTTCATGTTGTTAGTTTATTACTCATAAATATTTATTTTTAAAATATTTTACATTATTTCTTAATTCTAACATATAATATATGAAGATATATTACTCCAATAATATACTAAGGCTATATGTTGAATACATGACACATTATTTTGGAAATATGTTTAATTTTAAAAAAAATTATATGGAAACCAAAAAATAGAGGAATTCTAAATGCATAATATTGTAGCTTTAGTAAAAATCTTATGAGAAAATGTGTTTTCTGCTAAAACCTTGATAATTTGCTATGCAAATATGCCGTGTGATATATATGTGATGATATTTTGATTTGATGCTGAGATTAGTAGGGGAGTGAACCATATAACCAATGGTTCAGAGTAAACTTTGGTAGATTGTGAAGAGATTGAAGAAGAAATCATTTTGCTAGAGAAAATTAAATATAGGCATAGAGAAAGTGGAAACGGTTGGTTAGGACAGAGGAGGGAGAGTGTTTTGAAATGCACAATCCGATTGTGAGTTTGTTGGCGCCACGAATTTCCCGTTTATGCGAAGGAGGGGAAGCAAACAAATGCCATTCTCATTGTCACAGCAGAGACACGGAGAGAGAAAAATAAACCAAACGGAACGGAACTCACTGCATTTCTTTTTTCTGTTCTCTCTCTCTCTCTCTCTCCACGCTCCTGAATTAGCGTCACGTCGCAACGATTAAAAATGGCGTCCTCTCCTTTCACGGTGCTCGTCGTCCTTCTTTTCCTGGTACAGAGTGTGGCCGCCGCCGATAATGGCTCCTGCAATCATGACTTGCAATTGGTAATCCATCGTCAAACGCAATCCGATGCAAAATTACAAATACTCTCTGTCCTGTCCTTTTTTATAAGAAAATTTTCCTATATATATGTGTGTATCTATCTATCTATCTATATATATATATATATATAAAAGATGAGTTGTCTTTCAGGTGCTCACGAGGGTTACAACATACCTACACCTACTTACATATCATCCACCAATAAATCCTATTAGTTGAATTTAAACTTATGGACACAAGTTTGATTCTCAACCTATTGGGTCAACTTTTATCGCGGCAGAAATGTAGTAAATTTAATCATTAATATTATTTTATCAAATATTTTAATTAAACTTACAAAATTATTCTTAATATTTTTTAATTTTTCATATTCATTGATAATAAATGGATATTGTAAATTGAAAAATGCCGAGCTGCTTTTGTATAAGGGACGAGGTGTTGTAATGTAGCGGGAGAATTTGTTGTTTCTGTTTCTACAATGGTGTACTCCATTGCTTCTCTTTCTTGTAAAGTAGTCACAACTTGAGCAACACAAGATGTTTTTTGACCAACAGCTAAGTAAACACATATTACATTTTGGCTGTGTTGATTGAGTATCATGTGATATCAGTAGCTACTGCTCTATTTTACCTATTTGATTGTCTCCAATAATTAATTTTCTTTAACACATGTCCTATGGAGATCATCAAATCAATAGTAATAAGTCCTGCTTGAAGAGATTCATATACAAAATGTCTGGAAATAATACCGGGAATGGGAAATTTGATTAATTGAGAGTTTCTTGTAAAAAGAAATAGAAGGAGTGGAATATATGCATGCATTTCAATTTTATGAATTTAGATGGCATCATGTATGGTATTGTGTGTTTGCAGATCAAGGTGAGGAGCTGGGTTGATGGCAGGAAAGCTGAAGTGTATAATGGTATGACTGCAAAATTTGGCTCATATTTGCCAGAGAAGGAAGAGGAAAGTGCCAAATATCCTGCTGTATTTTCCTATCCTACAGACTGCTGTTCCCTTTCAATCTCTAAGGTTTATCATGCTCTCCTTTCACTTTGGCCCTTGTTTTGTAATTCACAATTTAGTATCAACTTATTTCTTTTTCTTAATTAAGTTTTTGGCCTGTTCATATTTGGATATCCTCTCAGTAATGATGTAGAAAAATATTATATATTATGTGTTGTCAAGCAGCTTGCTCAGTGTGGTTGTGCATTCCCCTCTTGCAGTTGTTTGGATCAGTTGGTATCTGTCTTCGAGGTACTTGTGACTTCACCACTAAAGCTCTAACTGTACAGTTAGGAGGTGGCAAAGCAATGCTGTTGATAAATGACGCAGATGGTATATTTTAGCACTTCACACATGGTGTTTCCATTTAATGTTTTCTTTTTAGAGGGTCAGCTAGACCGTGTAAAGTAGCATTTGTTAGGCTGGTAACTTCCCCGCCCATTTGCAGCTTGTGGTAAAGTGGGTTGTGTGCAGGCTTTTTTAGACTGAAATCTTTTCATGCATACAAAACAGTAAACACAGAACCTGAGAAGGGGAAAAGGGGAAATATATCATCTGTAAAGAGAAGCACAATCCCATTGCACATCTGAAGCCTACTAGCATCAATCCACAATGAAGCTATCATGCTGAGCTATTGTCCCATTATTTTTCATACCTGTTCTCATGCTTATTTAATCCTGATATGTATTTTGATGATCCCAGCAGAAAGACCATGTGATCTGCAACTTCAATTACAAAATGAAATTGCAACTGGCATCGTCTAACTGGCATTGCCATTTCCTTTTCCTTTTGCTTTAATCTTCATTTATACTAAAAGTTAATACATGTAGCACAAGGAATATCCACTAAATGTATCAGCATTACAATTCACTAATTGAAATTTACCTTTAATGCAATTTTTTACTTATTCTGTTCTTTCAAAAATTTTAATTTGTTTTAGTCGATAAAGTGTTTTATAACTGTATTTTATCTGAAATCTACCTGCTTATGTTCTCTCAGAGCTATTTGAGATGAACTGCCCCAATGACACTTCCTCTGAGGTAAATATTTCAATTCCAGTTGTGGAGTTAACAAAGTCATCGGGAGATGCTCTCAACAAACTTTTGACAGCCAAAAGTAGAGGTCAATCCTTCAATTTTAAAACTTCTATATGTACTACTACTGTGTGTGAGAAAGAGGCTTCATTACTAAATTTTGCATATAGATCTAAGATGCATGTAATAATAAATAATAATATGATTGACCACCAGAGTTAAACTAATAAAGTATAATACTGAACATAGTAATCACATACGATTCAGCAATATACTTGCTGTCTTGGAGACAAAAGTTTCCTACTTTCCTACAAAGAGTATTCTCTGTCCATCAGTTATTTTTATATGAATAACCGCCGTTAGTTGAGAAGTTTCTAATACAGATTGAATACAGGTTAAGTTATTTTCACAGATACTCCTTTTAATAGTTCCTTCTATCCATCAATAGAGCCTTTCCCAATCACTTGGGTCTCAATTCCCATAATAATTTGCAATGTTTTACCCATGGTAAGGTTATCGATGGGAGCCCATGTTTAAGTGAAGTAGTTGTGTTGAGGCTTACATTATGCTGTGAGTTATTTGGCTGTCTGCATTTGTTAATTGAAGTAATTGGATTTGGAAATAAGGAGGAAATCCTTAATTAATAATTATACATAGGAAAAGGGAATTGACATGGTTATGGTTCCTTGGTATTTTGCTTAATTAATTGTGTGTCTAACAGTACCCATGTGCATATTTATAATTACATAATAATTATTACAACAGTGTCAGTAGTAACTGCCAACATTATCAAATCCATAACAATTAGTAATAGATAATCCAACAAATATTAATGTGTTATTTCTAACCCCCTTCCCCTCAAACTATAGCATATATATCATGTACTCAAGCTTATTACAAATATGTTCAACTTGAAATCCTTTAAGGGATTAGTAAACATATCAACCAATTGGTCATTTGAATTGATGAAGTTAGTTGTAATTTTGCCCACAAAAACCTTTTTGCTTCTCTCACAAAGTTAATGCTAATTTCTATATGTTTGGTTCTTTCATGAAAAAACTAGCTATTAATTTCATCTACTTGACATCCCCCATTTTAATTGCCAAAGTGTTGGCCTAAGCTATGTGAGTTCACTTGCTGCTACCCCCATGGCACGATACTCAGCCTCTAAACTAGATCTAGCCACTATGTTTCGTTTCTTAATCCTCCATGAGATTAAGTTCCCCCCAAGAAGGTCACAATACCTTTAGGTATATCTTTTATCATGTAGAGATCCTACTAAATTAGCAACAAAATAGTCAACAATTTAAGTATCACCTTTGTCGACACAAGGTAACCTTTTAGTAGGTGTATTCTTACTGTCTAAAAGAATGCTTGCTTTGTGTCTCAATGGCCATCACAAGGGGCATTGACAAGTTGACTTACTACACTTGGAAAAGTAGTTTTAGGTCAAATAATTCTAAGGTAGGTAGTTGGCATGTTGTTGAGATCCAACATTAACTTATGATAAGATGTTTGACATTGGTTAGGAGTATAGCCTAAATACTCTTTATAAGGTTTAAGGTAATCCTCACTTTTTAACTTTTTAGAGTGAGTTAGGCTTAGTTCTTTTCTAATATTTATAAGAGTCTACCCAAACTTCATGTAACAGATGTCCAATTCTAAGAGTGAGGGATGTATTAAGATGTCCTAGATTGGCTTCAAATATAGCTTGAATATACCTTAGAAGGTTTCAGGTGTATTCAAGCTATGTAAGTCCAAGCTGAGGAATAATTTCAATTTTCAACCCATTAAGCCACATCAGTCTAGTGGTGTTCTAACATACAAGTTATAGCCCTTCATGAATATCTTTATAGCATAACGCTCAAATAGAAAAATATAAAAATTAAATTGATGTTAATCAATCTCAACATTTCATTTATATATCCTTTAAATATAGCCTTTGCTTATGACGATTAATAATTCTGATTTGTAACCCCTCAAAATATAAACACTCCACATTAAATTTTTATTTTAAAAAGTCATGAACTCCATGGATAAAATGAAAACTTAAAGAGGTTAGATAGAATCCCTAATTAAAGAAGTTATGGTTTGAAAATCAAAAGATTTAAACCTTTCTAACATCACTTACTAACTCCCGATGTAGAAAATCACTAATCTCTCACTAGAAACCTTAAAATACAACTGCCCATCTTTTCTAGAGGTGACAAAGCTTAAGAGTCTATGAAATTTGTGACAAAGGAAGCAAGAATCAAGCAATCACTGCAGTAATTGCTGGGGTAGCTATTGCTACGGGGCAGAAGTTTCTTCTGTGATTTCTTTTTCTGTCACTAGTTTTCCTTATTATGATACATCTTTTCCTTGTAACTAGAGCATTGTTGTCTGGAATTTTCTCTATTAATTCCATATTAATTTAGTTCCTATCATTTACCAATAACAAATGCATATTTCTACAAGATGGCAAGTTTGTTTCCACATGATTTACAAATTGAATAATTTTGATTTATCCATTGCAGTGGAAGTTTTGTTGCATGCTCCAACTCGCCCGCTTATAGATTTCTCAGTTGGAGTTTTGTGGTTGATGTCTGTTGGAACAGTTATATGTGCTTCAACATGGTCAGATATAACTGCTCCTGAACAAGTTGATGAAAACTATAATGAGCTGTCTCCCAAGGTTTTCCCATGCAATCCTATATCTATCTTAAAAGTATTTGATATATACTTTGTTGAAAGTCTCATTGTCTAGAGATATGACCAATTAAGAGTATATAAAGTGAGAGTAATCCTCATCCTATGAGTTAGCTTTCAGGATTGAGTTAGACCTAATGCCCAAATTCAAGATACTCCAATGTTTTCTTGTGTAATTTTATTGTTGTTTGACATGACTGTAAAGCATTTTAAGTTGTATCTTGATGTGAAGGCATGCTTTCATTAACCAAGATTAACCTAATATTTCAACAATGTCCAAATGGGAAATTTGCAACTGCAGACTTGTACCCACAGACCAACCTTGGCAAATGTGCTAATATGCATTTCCTTTTATCCTTGAGTGCCTTTTATATAATTAGCCACTGATCATTTCAATGAGTTAATCATTAGAATGGAGCTAACATAACTTCTTCTGTTCATTTCTGTTTTCTAAATTTAATTTTTAAGCATATTATTCAGTACATGAGTTTCTTCTCTTTTGATAGGGATCTTCCAAGGCCGGAACAGAGGAAGATGATTCTGACAAGGAAATTGTTAACATAGATGCAAAGGGTGCTGTTGTCTTTGTCATTACGGCATCTACTTTTCTTGTGCTACTGTTCTTTTTCATGTCTTCTTGGTTTATATGGGTGCTGATTGTACTTTTCTGCATTGGTGGCATTGAGGTAAGGTAGCTTTTCAAGGATTTTACTCCTAACCTTGCTGACTGAAAGAATATCATATTTCACAGTGTGCTAAAGATGTTGGTTCCCTTTCCATGATTATATCACTGATCATACATAAACTTGAAGTATGCATTCTAATTCAGTTAAATCTCAACTACTCCCCTTTCCATGAGGTTTCTCACATACAGAGAGATTGGGCAGCTTTGCTAAGTTCTGGAGTCCACTATATCTGTGTTTTGTGCTTTGGAGGATATTATGTCTGCCCCTAGTTGTATTTTACCTTCTCTGTCTAATAAAATTTACTTCTATTAAAATAATTCAGAATATTTTATCTGTTTCTGTTAACGGGTATGTTGATCTATTTGAAACCATAATATGTATAAACTGCTGACAAGTGTTTGGGTTCTCGTTTTTTTCTTATTTGCTTAAAATTTCTCATCTCTTATTTGGATTCCGCTTCCATTTTCAGGGGATGCACAATTGTATTGTATCCCTCGTTTTGAGGTACCAATAAATGTCTTATTTCTTCTAAACAAATAGGGAAATCAGTGTTCTCTCTGCATGTTGTATGTCTTAACTGTTTTTTGTTCCAAATATATGATCAGAAAACGTCGAAAATTTGCTCAGAAGACTGTGAATGTACCACTGTTTGGGAAGGTTTCTATTTTCTCACTGGTAGTGTTACTATTCTGTGTGTTATTTGCCATTATATGGGCTGTTACTCGGCATGGAACATTTTCATGGGTTGGCCAAGATGTTCTTGTAAGTTCCAGTTTCTATTACCTGTGCAATAGACCTTTCTTTTATCGCTGCTTTTTCAAATTTAAACTGAGACAGTTAGGCAAAAGTTGAAATGTATGTTCATGATGCTTACTACATGAACTTCAGTCTGTTTTCTGGAAAATTGCCTTCCATTACTGACTCTAATTGTGGGAGCTGAGAGCCTGAGAGGAAGCCAGGAAATTGGTTTTAGAAACCAGGCAGGTTTGCCTAGTGTTGATATTTTCAAATTTCCTAAAAGAGTTTTGCGCACATTTAACTGCACCTACTTATCTGCATGCATATAAACGAATGAATGTGCACATGAGTGCATATGTACAGCGACAGACATATTTGCATGCATATATTTTCAACTTAATCATTGTGAACATGTATGCTCCTGTCAAAAGATAAATTTGGTGTCTTTTTTTTCCCATAACAGGCTTTCTTTCTGCAACATTGCTCTGAAAAGTGGTTTGCTTTTGTTGTTACCCTTCATTGATGATAAGGTGTTTGTTTAATCTTTTATTTCATGCAATTCACTTGAATGTGGCTTTACTTGACAGGGCATCTGCTTGATGATAACAGTCTTGCAATTGGCTCGATTGCCTAATATTAAGGTACCTGAATGAATTTCTTATGTTTATGATTGCTGTTTCCTTACTCATTTTGTTCTGCTATATGGTGCAAGACTTCTCATAATTTGCTTATGCATCTGATATCATAGGTTGCAACTGTCCTCCTTTGTTGTGCATTTGTATACGACATCTTTTGGGTATTCATATCTCCAGTGATATTCCGTAAGAGTGTTATGATTACAGTAAGTCAGTAAGTCTTTGTTCGTAGTATAGTTCTTTTAATTGGGTTGTTTCATTGCAGTTTGGATTTTAAATGTAAATGCTCAAATCATATACCCCAACTCATCTTGTTCCATTCTTTTTGTATCTTACTTTTCTTCTTGTCAGTTGTCTTGTCACAGACAGATTTTCATTGGATATCATTCTTTCATCTTGCTAGAAATATTTAGATTATATGTTTTTTTCTTTTTCTTTTTCATTGCCGAGTTCAACTTTTATATATATATTTTTTAATGTACATAATAGCTACTAGTTTTCTTTTCTAGGTTGCTCGTGGTGACAAGGCTGGTGGTGAAGCAATTCCTATGCTTCTGAGATGCCCCCGTCCCTCTGATCCTTGGGGTGGCTATGATATGATTGGATTTGGAGATATTCTGTTTCCTGGTTTGCTTGTTTCCTTTTCTCGTAGGTACTGAATTCCTTATTTAGTCAACAACTTAAATAAATGGAAGATTTATAAACTTAAATATATACACACTAGTTTTTTATATTTGTCTTAGTTCTTTTTTTATTTGTGCATTTGACAAGGTGCTTTGTTTTCAACGTATTTGTTGTGGGTTTTGATTGTCACAGATTCGACAAAGATAATAAGAAAGCGGGCATACATGGATATTTTATTTGGTTGGTAATTGGCTATGGCTTTGGTAAGTTCTTCTGCAGTATGTTTGTATTAATTATAAGTTTATAACTTGTCAATTTTCCTCTTACTTATGTCTGCAAATGAGATTCTTTCTTGTTCCTTTTTTCATGTGTAATGCCCAGTGTTTAAAATGCGTTATTTAAACATAGGTTGATTAGAGTTTCTAACAAAAGCGCTATTCTACTACCTTAACGTTTGAATATGCAATAATCTGCCGCTTGAAGCAGATGAGCCTGATGTTTGATTCCATGCAGGATGATGTTTACGTTACTCAAGACTCGAGGAACATTTCTTTTAACTCACTCTTTAACCCACACTATTATTGGGTAAACTGCACTTGGATTCTATTGAGTGTGGCTCATTTTATAAGTAGACTCACGTAATTCACCTAATAATGCATATGTTAAAAAGGTATTGCAAGCACTGCTCTTCTAGTCTACACGTGTTATGTAAGGGAAATTTGCTTTAAAATTTACAATATCCATAATGTCATAGACTCACAGTCCAATCAGTTATTCTGAAGTTATTAAATGACTATTATACTTTTTATAAAGCTAGTAACAATTATCAATTCATGAGTTACCTTCTAAGATGAGTTATGTTTGTCATTTTTAATACGTTATTAGAATCTCACTAGTCTTAAAATGTCAAATTATCTGTAAATATTCAGTCTTGTAAACTTTATGTACTAGATGTTTAATTCGTGTGAGGAGTGTTAAAATAGCTTGTATACTCTTTGTAATACTTGTGGTCACCCTCAACTTATGAATTCATTTTGTGGTAGGCCTATCATTTCTAATAGGGCCTTTTAGATGGTCCATGTTGATTGGTCATTTGCTTAAGCTTGTATAGACAGAGGAGTGTTTCGTGTTTCAGGTCTCTTCTTTACATATCTGGGGCTGTACTTGATGAACGGTCATGGACAACCTGCACTCCTCTACCTTGTTCCATGTACACTAGGTAACTAGTTTTGTGCTTTAGATGAGATCTCTTCAATTGGCTTGTCTCATGCCCAGTTGTTTTCAAAATAATGGACAGGAACCGCTGTGGTATTGGGATGCAAAAGAGGCGAGCTAAGGAGCCTATGGGATTACGACGAATACGCGTCTAATTCGTCCACTGAACAAGTTTAAAACGTTGCATTGCTCTATGCAACATCTCGGATACAGTGGTTTGGTTAGGAAACATTCCAGGTGTACAGGAAACCCTTTCTCGGGCCTCCATACTATATTTTATTTTTTTTTGTATTTTACGAATAATTAACGAAAAGTGTGTGTTGTTTCTGCTGCTGCATAGTTCTTGTAAAAAGAAAGAAATTAAGTGTTTCTGTAATTTACCATCGTTCTTAGCTGGGACAGTATTTACTCTCTCCCCTTACTAGTTCTAGGTTTTGTATTAGATGTAATTCAAAGCACATCTAAAGTGCTTTCTGGATAAGGGTATGTCGTGGTCTAACATCTACCTACAAGAGCTTCGTACTTTGTGACAACAAAAAGATTGTAAGCGTGTTCAACAAGAAATTTCTGTAAGCGAGTTTACCTCCATCAATTAGTTGAACAAGTATACGAGTTATTGAAAGTTTTATGATATATATTTAATTATTATTGAAACAAAAAGCATTGGCGATCTTAGACCTCCTATGCTGTTTTTGATATTGAACCATCTATAATTTGCTAGTAGAATTAAATAGGATTTAAGATATTGAAATAATATAATATTTTAATCATTGACATGAGTTGTTTGAAGATTAATTTAGATTAATGATTATACGAAATATTTTTTTTAAGAAAATCATGAAATATATTAAATAAAGTTATTGAAAAACAAATAAATATCCTTTTTCTTTCAAGTGTTTTGATTAAAAAATAGTAATTAAATTATAAAACAAAAAATGAAACTACTCAATTATGGTTTTTATTGTAAATCTTAAGTTCTTTAACATTGTTTATCTCTAAGAAAAATTATAGAAATGCAAACAAAATAATTTTATCAAACAGTATGAAATTTATAAAGAGGGTCTTCTATTGTCTTCATTTATGTCCTTTGACTTAACGTCACTTTGTTTGGATAGACCAACCCCAAAAATACATCCTACGGTCAAACTTTTGACTATCTCGAACGACATGAAGGATCAATATCAACCCTTAAATTTCTCTATTTCTCTAACTCCGTTTGCCTAACTGAAAACCAAACGGATACTAAGCGTCTTTTTGGTTTCTCCATAACTCCGTCACGTTCTCCGTTTCCCACTGGCAACCTCCGTTAGCGGAACGGCATTCTGTTTGGCCACACCATCTCTCTGTTTCCGTTCGCAAAACCTCCGTCCCAGCCTCCGTTGCGTTCACTAAACCTCTGTTCACTGGAAGGTCGTTTCCCCTCCCTCTAGTTAACGTCGTTGCGCGAAAAGACAAACGTACCCCTCACCACCTACCCCAAAGGCGGAACCTTTAAGCGTGTTTGCCTTTATTTTTCGTTTTGTGGTTGGATTTGTTCAATTTCTGGTTGTGGTTGGCTCTTGATCCGGTCTAGATACCGGTCTCCAGACTTAGACGTTGTATTGTCCGTTCAGGAAGGTGAACCAGTATCATAGGTCAACATCCGGACTATAAAAATATCGTGCTAGGCGTTCTCCCTCCACCGATTTATCCGCGATGACACCTAGGATGTAACACCCCGAATTTTATAAAAATGAGTAATTGATGAGAATGGCAAATGGTTGAATATGAGTTGAATGGAAATTGTTGTGCACGAACACTGGAGACAAGTTTTAAATGATTATTGTAAGATATATGAAGGATGGAATTGAGTTAAATTGGCTTTGAATGGATTTTGTTATGTGTGATATTGAGAGCTCACGTTTCTGCCCAGGTCCTGATACTTCTCGCCCAAGCGAGAGGGATTCTCGCTCAAGCGAGAATCCTTTGTGTTGATTACAAGGGCTCTGGCCCGATCTCGCCCAGGCGAATGAGGGATCAGCGTGAGAGAGCGAGAGAAGAAATGGATTCTGAGTGTTGGTCGCTCAAGCGAGCTTGGGACGCCCGAGCGAGGGCGAAAGGAATCAGTTGCTGGATGGAACCCGCCTGAGCGAAAGGTCTTGAAGGATGAAATTCGCTCAGGCGAGGCAATTGATTAATGAGGGACCACTGGTGCTCTTGGATCATTGTAGGGCCCGGTTTCCCTTTTCTCTTTTCTTTTTCTGTGTGGTCCCCATAGTGATGACTCATGTGCCTTGATGGTCAAATGGGTCCGGTTTTCTCTCCCTCTTTGTCCACGTGGTGTTTGTGTAATCATTGCTGAGAGAATTGACATTAAATGTTGATGGACTTGCATTAAATGAGGGTGGGATGTTGTGATGAATTGGATGCTGATGAGGCTAAGATGATAAGGCCTGGGTTGCATGTTTTTCTTCTCACTCTCTCCCTTCATTCCTTGGAAGTGTATATCCCGATGAGAGAAGTGCTCCTCCTTCTCTCTAGAACTTGTTGGAGCTTCTGCTTCATCTTCTTCCTCCTTTTTATCCTCTTCTTCCACTCACGCATGGTGTAGAACCGAGTGGAACTACGTGGTGATGAGGAGCTGCATGGTGATGGTGAAACTGTGTGTGGCTGTGTGTTTTGGAGGTTGGGTTCAGGTCCCTCCTCTGTTCCCTGGTGTTCTCCTTCTTGCTGGTCTTTCTTCTTCTCCTCTTCTTCCTCTTGTTGATGAGGCTGTTTGTGGCTCGGTTGGGAGCCTGTGCCAGCAGCATGGAGTGTCTTGGTTTGTGGAAGATGACCCACTGTGTTGAGGTTGGGACGTTGCGAGGAAGAAGTCATGGTTGGGTGGAGCTTGGAAGCTTCTCCACTGACTGGGTGGCAGAGCAGAGTGGAGCATGGAGTGTTGATAAGCTTCTGGACGTATCTCGCTTAAGCGAGAATGGTCACGCTTGAGCGAGCCAGTGAAGAAATGGTCACTGGACCCGTTTCGCTCAAGTGAGTACATGTGTGGCTTGAGCGAAAGGCTGAAGACTGATGCTGGTTGGCAGGGAAGCTGTGTGGCTCTTCCCACGTTCAGAAAGCCGAGCAGAGTGCTGCCGTGGCTGGGCCGAGTGTCCATGTGACTCTTGGAAGCTTCATCCAGGTAAGGGGAGCTTTGCATCTCAAATGCATGGCTTATGGACGGATTTCCGGGTGACATAATTGTATTGTGTTGTGTTTGATATGTATTGTGTGCTTTTGTTGAGTTGAACCCAGTTGTATGATTATTTGTTGCTGCATGGTGCATGCTTATTTGTCCATATGATGTATGATGATTATGTTGTGATGCTTGAGACGCATGTTACGTTGATGCTGAGTGCATTGTGTGGTGGTTATTGGTCCCTATATTTGTGATAATATGATTAAATGCGTATGATGCTTATTCATGCATATACTTGTGATAAATGCATGTATGGGGACTGTTATGATGAATTCCGAGTGGGCTTTATGGAGGAAAGCATGAAATGCTTACTGTAAAGGATAAATCCGAGTGAATAGAGGATAAATCCGAGTGAATAGATGATAATCCGAGTGGATGGCATAGGATTGCCGAGTGAATGTGGTATAAGCCGAGTCATCTGACTGTTGTTGAGTTGCCGAATGAAATTAATGTTGAACGCAGACTTCCGAGTAGGCAATCGAATGAATATGAGTCGAATTTATACGCATACGTGTTATTGTGTTACTGAATATGAACACCTTGCGGGGTGCCACGAGGGTATTATCCCGAGTGAAGAGGACATGGTCCTAATGTTGAATATGATAAAAGACCCGAGTTGGACTCGGGTAGTGCCTGGGGCACTAAGCGTGAATGAGACGCTTGATGAAATGCCGAGTGCATTGGCGTTGAACGCCGAGTGAATGAAACCGTATGCATCCGATTCGCCACTGGAATGCGTTGGATTTTTATACCGATCGGCAATCAGATGATAACATGTGATGAATATATTTAAGTCCTGGAGCTGGGCTCGGACAGACTCCTTGAGTATGGCTCGGAGTATGAATATTGTTGAGATAGTCTTGGGATAGACTTGAGGTGAAATCTGATTGAGGGATTATATTATTGATGAGGATATTAGGCTTTATAGCCGAGTGGAAGGGGGTAAGAAACCCGATTGAAGATGGTTGTGATTGTTTATATTTGAATGGCAGTGAATGTTGAGCTGATTGATGTATGTGTTATGGCATGTTATGGATTCTATGATTAATCCGAGCCAATATCTGTCATTTAATATGTAATGCTCACCCCTACACCGTTTTTCAGTGTATGCAGGTCGGTTTGGATGATGTGGTGGTCTTAAACCTGAGTGTTGGGTGTTTATTGATATGGTTGTGTACATAATGTAATGTACCGAGTGTCTTTGATGTGTTAAATCTTGGTCGGCTCATATTAATGTTGTATAATGAATACACTTTATATATGTATTGAAGTTGGGTTATTGGAAACCCGAGTGCATGTTAATATATATATATACTTCGAGTGATGGTATTATATGCATGCCGACTGAATATGTTGGTGAATGGAAAGTATAAAGTTAATAAGTATCCGAGTGTATACGTATGAGTATATACATATATATGTTATGTTGATAACATGGTTATGAATCGGTGGAAGTGTATTGCTGTAGTGGTAGTCGGACTTGGAATTAGAGAATATATATATAAGTGATTTATGTTGATTTGATGCTTCCTACCGACTAGGAAATGATGATGTATGAATATTTCTAAGTTAATGAATCCGGAGTGAAATATGAGTGGCTTAGATGCTTTTCCGAGTGAGTCTTGTGTAGGTGACTCTTTATCTGAGTGTGACACATCTGTATATTAATAACCTTTGTGGATTCCGAGTGAAAAATATATAGTGAACCCCGAGTGGGGAATGATCTTGTATAATTCGAGTGAACTTCTCCGAGGGAAGGGTTGTTGGTGGCTCAGATAAGAAATAATCTAAGTGTTTATATATATATATATATATATGATCCGAGTGGAGTTACGCATGTATTCCGAGTGAACATGGTTACCTATTCCGAGTGGATAGGGTAATATGTAATTTGAATGGCTAAGTTATGGAATGAATCCGAGTGAACTACTTGGGTAATTCCTCTAAGTATTGAGGAGTTCAGACAATTCCGAGTGGAATTGTTTAGGAAGCTATTTCCTAGTGATGGATGTTAAGGTATTCTCCGTGTGAGAAATGAGGAATATTCTGAGTGGAGTATGGTTGTGGAGATCCCTTCTGAGTGAAGGAAGATCCATATATTCTCCGAGTGAGAATAGGCTTGAATGCCGAGTGTATGGCCGAATGAGTATTGGTCGGCAATGATATTAGTTACCGAGTGGAATACCACTCTGATGATGAGTTGGTTAAGAATGATTAAACCGAGTGATTTATGGCTGAGAGGAAGCCTATGTATTCTCTGAGTGATGGAGTTCAATATACCGAGTGCTAAATGGTTGATATTTACCGAGTGACTCGAGGTTGAATTATACCGAGTGGTGTTGGGTTGGAAGATATTCCGAGTGAGGGTTTATGGAATCCGAGTGGGATAACCTTCAGTTACTGAGTGGATTGTGTGTGTGCCTTGGTGTATAAAATTTAACGACTAAGTTATGGGGTGTATGAATGTTGGGGTTGTTTTCCGAGTGACGGAACCCCATAATGCTGAGTGGACTAAGACATTAAATTCCGAGAGGACTTAGGCATGAATTCCGACTGGACCTGATCGTTTACCGAGTGAATGAATGTCTCGATTTCCCGAGTGATTGAATGCCGAGTGGCTTCTCGCTTCAGCGAGTGATTCCTCGCTCCAGCGAGTATGTTGTTTGGGAAGGCTTTCGTATTCGGTTTCGCTTAAGCGAATGTGTGTTCGCCCGAGCGAATTGTGTTGTCTCGCTCAAGCGAAGTCGGATCTCGCTTGAGCGAATGCACGCTGTTTGTGGGATCGCTCAGGCGCTGTTGTTTTCCGCTGTGGAAGATTTCATTTGCCTTTGTCTTCCTTTCCTTTTTCTCCTTGGCCATGGGACCAGCTCTCATATCTTCATATATGAGAGTGGATTTTGATAGATCCAGGTAAGTTCTTGCGAAAAAATTGACCCCTATTTTTAGGGTGTCACATAGGACATCGGATAACCTGATCTAGTTTCATTACTCTGTTATACATAACCGTTCACCTATACTACGATAGGATAAGTGGCTTTACTGCTTATCACTATTCATACCCTGCACAGCAGAAAGTGTCTATGTCACCCGTCAAAAGGTGCAAAGTACAGCTACAGGAGCGATATACGGAAAAGGTGGATCTTCCCCATTCCTGTGTTAAAATCATACATTGATCATTGAATTACTCTTGATCATACACTGAGTATTGAACTACTCTAAATGGTACGCTGAACACGGCATCAAAGTCTCCTGGCCCACTTATGCCCAACGATTCATTTTCAACATTCAACTATAAATAGCATATTCTTATACACATGCAATGTTACGTTGTTCCCACTCTTAACTTACTATTGCATTGTTCAAGTTCTTTGTATTCTTAGTATCTTCACTAACTTGAGCGTTGGAGAATCTTCGCAGGTGACACCACCTTTCGCCCCCATCAACGCGAAAGCCTAGTGAGAAGGATCTCCGAGACAACAAGACCGAACTCTCCCACTGAGAGGTCGGATTATAATACCGGATACCCACTGTACCGGTGTACAAACACTTAAATCATCAACTTTTGTGGCTGGATCCCAGTCCGGATCTTTGATCCCGGACTAATCTAATTCATTGGCACGCCCGGTGGGACACGATAGAGTTATTCCCACTTTTCGCAGAAGTTCAGTAGTTAGCCATGGAGGGAGATGGACGTGATTTCATCGATTGTCACGTAGAGGATGTGACCCATCAGCATGCTAGCAGGAGACTTGTTTTTGAATCTCCTGGAACCAACTCGATGAGGATGATACCTGTCGCAACTCCAGATCCTTGAGATGAAGTTATAAGGCAACTCAGGGAGGAGTTGATGGAGTTAAGGAGAGAGAAGAGGGTGACGAAGAATAAGGCGACGTCTCAAGCTGAGGAGACTCATCACACTTTTGGGGGGAGAAATCCACCACTCTCCAGTATTCAAAAATTCCCACCTACGAGGAGCGGGAGCAAACTCATGACTTTGGGGATAGAGTTTGTGGAAGAAGGAAGGAGCCAGTGGCGGTAGCCACTGGAACGTATCGGCTTAACGTTCCATTCTCGAGGAGGCTCGTGACTGTGCCTATTCCCAGGCATTTGCAAACCACTCAACCATTCTCCATCGAGAAGTATAATGGAGAGACTGATCCCACTAAGCATCTTGATGCTTACGTGTATGAAGCTATGTACTTAGGAGCTGATGAAGACGTGATGTGCAGGATGTTCCCATGAACTTTAATGGAGGAGGCCCTTAGCTGGTTCAAGGGTCTACCATTGGGGTCAATAGACTCCTGGGAGGAGATGGCAGTAGCCTTTGAGAGTCATTTCGTCATCTCTAGGGATATTCCTAAGACTTCTCATACCTTGGCCCAGATCAGGCAAGGCGAGAACGAAACTCTTAAGGAGTTTTTAAAGAGGTTTTACAAGGAGACAGCTATGGTGCCTAATCTTACAGAGGCCATTCAGCTGCACATTGTTATCGAGGCCTTACAGCCTGGGTCAGCATTTGCCCTGTCTTTGGTAAAGAGTCCTCCGACAACGTTTGAGGAGTTCTGGAGGAAGGCCTCGAAGTACGTGGGTATAGAGATGCATTTGGAGGCCACGGCGGCCAGGCTCAAGCCATCAGTGTCGTCCCCTCAACTACGGAGAGATAAGGAGAGGGCGAGACTAGAGAGGCAGATCCAGAGAGATGATTTTCGAAGCCCTCAACCTCAACAGCAAGATAGGCGTATAGCCTCATTCAGCAACTATGCCCCATTAAATTCCAGGCATTCCCAGATCTTAAGGGAGGTCGGATGGCCTACGCTCAGCGTGTATGGGATAAGGAAGCCAGCTCCGATGAAACGGCCTGGCAATCCATGAAAATATTGTGGTTTCCACGAGCAGGTGGGCCATACCACGGATGAATGTAAGGCTTTGAAGAACGCTGTGGAAACCCTCATCAGGGAGGGAAAGTTGAAGTAATACCTATTCAAGGAGAAATCCTTGGATAAACTGGACCGGATTGAGAAGAGAGGAAGAGATCGCAATGATGAGGGCGATAATAGTCGTAATTCGGTCAGGAGGTTTTTAGCCGCTGAGAAACAGAAGGGAGTTGTTATCAGCGAGGACGCTCAGCAGGACAGTATACCCCAGCAGCAAAGGCAAGGCCAGCGTGAGGTAATTGACATGATCACTAGAGGGTTTGCTGGGGGTAGAGCATCAATCACAGCCCGTAAGAATCATCACCGAATGATTCTGTCTGTCCAAGGGAAGCCCAAGGACAACCGATTTTTCAGAGATGGTGTGCAGGCCCCGATAGTGTCGTTCTCGGATAAGGATTTTGGCCCAACCATCCCAGGGGGTGATGACGCGGTGGTTATTATCGCTATTATAGCCAACAAGGACGTCAAGAGAATCCTCGTTGACCAGGGAAGTTCCTGTGATATTATTTTTTACAATTGCTTTAAAAGAATAGGTTTTAATGACTCAGATTTACAGCCTTACACACAGGAACTCACGGCCTTTAACGAAGCAAAGCAACCCACCAAGGGGTACCTTGACACCTTTGTGTCTTTTGAAGACGAGCTGGAGCAAGAACAGTGAAATCCAGGATCTTGGTGATCGATGTGGAGACGCCCTACAACGGCATTATAGGCCGCCCTACCTTAAATGCGATAGAAGCCATCGTGTCCACTCCACATCTCCTTATTAAGTTCATCGATAAGGACAACAGTGTATCTTCCCTCCGAGGTGATCAAGAGATGGCCAGGTACTATTATAACCTGAGTCTAAATATGGTGAAGCTAGAGGCATTTAATAAGAAGAGGAAGTTGAACGACGGAGGAACGGTGGCTGGGTCTGTCAGTTTAATTGATCTTGATCCCAGAACGGAGTTGAAGATCGATCCGCTCAACCCTTCAAAGCCCACGCCAGATGGAGGTTCCAGGGACGTCGTCTTAGGAGATTCCCTAGAAAAGGTCACTCACATAAATGACAAGTTGGAGCCAGTCATGGAGTAGCGTTTGCTTACGCTCCTCCAAGAATTCAAAGACCTTTTTGCATGGACTGCTGCAGACATGCCTGAGATGGATCCTAATTTCTGCTGTCACAAACTATCCGTCTACCCAGAGACGAGGCCTGTTACCCAAAAGAAGAGAAGATTAGGGCCAGAGAAGCAGAAGGCAGCTTGTGAGTAGACAGAGGAGCTGCTGAAGGCTGGATTTATCAAGGAAATCCGCTATTCTTCATGGTTGTCCAACGTAGTAATGGTTCAGAAGGCTAACGGCAAGTGGAGGATGCGTACTGATTATATGGACCTCAACCGTTTCTGCCCGAAGGACCCATATCCTCTCCCAAATATTGATCGCATGGTGGATGATTCCTCTAGTTATCAGTACCTAAGTTTCATGGATGCATATTCGGGGTACAACTAGATTCTGATGTGGGAGGAGGATCAGGAGAAGACAGCTTTCATCAATGACCGCGGTGTTTTTTGCTATACCGTCATGCCTTTCGGTTTGAAGAACGCTAGGGCCACTTACCAGCGTATGATTAACAAGGTGTTCGAAGGCATGCACACTAATTTAGTGGTGACAAAATCATAGCTAAGACCCCGGCTGGGGGTGATCATATCAAAGATTTGCGCCAGGTGTTCACCCGTTTGAGGCAATACAACATGAGGCTAAACCCATTGAAGTGTACTTTTGCTGTCCCAGCTGGGAAGTTTCTGGGTTTCATGTTAACTCAACATGGTATTGAGGCTAATCCAGGGAAATGCCAAGCAATACTGGGCATGCAAAGTCCGAAGAACCTGAGGGAGGTGCAATCTCTGAATGGAAAGGTGGCAGCATTGGCTCGATTCATGCCTAAGATGGCGTATAGATCCCTTCCCCTGTACAAAGTGTTGAAGAAATCCAAGAAGTTTGAGTGGGGACAGGAGCAAGAGTAGGCATTTCAGGAGCTCAAGGAGATGTTATCAAGCCCTCCGATTTTGGTAAAACCTGACCCTAGGGAGACTCTGATTTTATATCTGGCAATCTCGGATGAGGCTCTGGGGGTAGCGTTAGTCAAAGAGACCCCAGAGGGGCAGAGGACAATATACTTTACTGGCAAGACGCTATAAGGAGTAGAGGGCCAGTACCAGAAGATTGAGAAGGCCGCTCTCACAGTTGTTTGGGCTTCCAGACGGTTGAGGTTGTACTTTCACACACACCCAATTATGGTGAGAACAGACATGCCACTCTAGTCAGTACTGAGCAAACTGGACCTCACTGGGAGAATGATCAAATGGTCTATCAAAATTTCAGAGTTTAAGGTTTCTTATGAGCTGTGAGGAGCTATCAAAGCCCAAGTTCTAGCTGATTTTGTCGTGGAGATTATGGGGGCAGACCCAGCCAAACCTCGAGCTCACTGGACCATTTATGTAGATGGGTCATCAAACAGTAAAGGGTATGGGGCCGGTGTCGTTGTTGAGAGTGATGATGGTGTGCATTTGGAGATTTCTCTTTGATTCAATTTTAAGACTTCCAACAACCAGGCTGAGTATGAAGCTTGCCTTGCCGGACTTCGAGCCACGATTGATATCGGAGCAACAGAAGTAACCCTTTGAGGCGATTCGCAGCTGGTGATATTACAGATTCAGGGTGAATATCAAGTCCGTGAACCTCAGCTCTAGTTATACCTGAATTGTGTGAATGAGTTGAAGGGGAGATTCTCGGTGTTGGAATTCAAGCATGTGCACAGAGAGGAAAACACCAGGGCAGATATCTTATCAAGGCTCGCAAGCACAAAGCAACCTAGGAGTACAACAATAGTGGTGCAAAGTACTTTAACATCGCCCAGCATCCCGTTGGCCCCATCGTTAAATGCAATTTCATACGATGCCTTTGATGAAAATTTATGGGTAGTTCCTTACATTCGGTACTTCGTCGATGGACAGCTGCCCATTGATGACATCGAGAGGAAAATTTTGAAAAGGGAGCTACCTTATTTTACGATGGTGGATGGCATGCTCATTCGAAGGGGGTTCTCAGTACCTTATTCCCGTTGTTTAAATGAAAAGGAGGTGCAAGGAGTGCTGGAGGAAGTGCACGAGGGGCAATGTGGACACCACTCTAGATGAAGAAGTTTGATGAGGAAAGTCCTTAGAGCTGGTTACTGGTGGCCCACAATGAAGAAGGATTCCATCGAATTTGTAAAGAAGTGTGATCTGTGTCAGAGATTTTCTAATCTTCATCACACACCGGCCCAGGAACTCTCTTCGTCCGCCGTGCCATGGCATTTTCATCAATGGGGCCTCGATATCCTGGGTCCATTCCTAACAGCTCCTGGTGGAATCAAGTATCTGATAGTTGGGGTGGATTACTTTACCAAATGGATCGAAGCAGAACCCGTGGTGCACATTACTGTAGCTTGGACATGACGTTTCGTATATGAAAACATCATAGCACGATTCGGAGTCCCAAGACGGATCGTCACTGACAACGGCACCCAGTTTACAGATAGGAAGTTCACAGAGTTGCTTGAAGGACTAGGGATAGTCCAAATTTTCTTATCTATTGAACATCCTCAAACGAACGGACAGGCAGAGGTGGCCAATAGAGAAGTTCTGAAGGGGTTAAAGAAGCGTCTAGGTGAAGCAAAGGGCGGATGGACTGATCAGCTATATCACGTCTTGTG
Organism: Clitoria ternatea; assembly: GCA_037962975.1. NCBI lineage: Eukaryota > Viridiplantae > Streptophyta > Magnoliopsida > Fabales > Fabaceae > Clitoria > Clitoria ternatea. Next base: position 151,907,399 of record CM075670.1, read on the forward strand.
GGCGTACCACACTACACCCCATTCCTCCACCAATGAGTCTCTATATCGCCTTACTTACAGTGTCGAGGCGATGATTCCAGTCGAGCTCCAGACCAGGTCAACAAGGGTAGAGTATTTTTCTGAGGAGAATAATGATGCCAATCTAGCATCGGAGTTGGATGTTCTCCAGGAACTTAGAGAGGAAGCTTTTGTTAGGGATCAGGCAATTAAAGCAAAGGCCACCCTCCGATACAACTGACATAGGAAGGCCCTTACAGAGTGTCCGGGGTGACTATCAAAGGGTCATATCGGTTGGAGAATCTCGATGGCACACCGATCCGCAACAAGTAGAATACTCAGAACTTACGTATTTACTACAGCTAGTTGGTAAGACGGCGTGTACTCTTTTTCCTTACTTGAGTTTTTTCCCAATGGGTTTTCTCAAGAAGGTTTTAACGAGGCATGATCCCAACTATGCTCTCCTTGTAATCCATATTCAATTTAATGAGAATTCAATTCATGAACATGATGCTTTCATTTTTCTTTTCTATGTTATGATTTATAGCATTACGCCGGTGTATCTGAAGACCCTCAGGATGGATGATCCCAACCACCTACTAGGTAGTTGGCGATGTAACTCCTCAAGCGGACCAAAGGGTTGTAGGATCAGACCTTCTTCAAGGTTGTACCGAACCCTATTAGAAGACCTGGATTGTAGGATTGAACCGAACTTCAGGTACAGTTAGTAGGTTTGGCCGAACACCGGTGAAGACCTGAGTTGTAGGATTGAACTGAACCTCAGGAAATGGGTTGTAGGTTTGGTCAAATTCCATTTGAAGGCCCAGATTATAGGATTAAACTGAACTCTGGGTACGGGTAGTATGTTTGGCCAAACACCGGTGAAGACCCAATCGTCATTCTTACGATTGAGGTAAGCTTCCCCCAGGACAGATGATCTCAATCACCTATTCTGTGAATTGACGATGTAACTCCTGGCGTGGATAATTCCAATCACCACTCTTGTGATTGAGGGCCCAATCATCATCCTTATGATTGAGGCAGTTTCTGACAGAACGGATACACCTAGTCGATATTTCTATTTCAAACGATAAAGCTCTACGAGTAACTCAATAGGTACATCTACTATCAGAGCAGATTAAGGCTCTTATTCTTTAGAGTTAAAAGATAATATTCTACATTAAATGCTCATGCCCCCCGTAATCAATACATGCTTGGGGACAGTATTCACGAGCTCAAATCTATGTTATACGATATGGTTATCGGGAATCTGATTAACTCTTCCATCCTACAAAGTGATCATTGTTATTTATCCCTCAGTTTCAGCTAAGGGAACGACTTAGTAAATGTTACAAAGTTAAAAGTTAACAAGAATATGGAAATATGTCAGAAAGACAAAATCTGAAGGAAGTTCCATTCATTCAAAACAAACTTTACACAAGTTTAAATAAAACTAGAGCTAATCCCAGTACATAGCAGTAAGGAAAAAAGAAAAACGCAAGACTAGGAGACTGGTGTCTGATTGCCTGTTGTGGTATCCTCTTTTCCTCCGTCCTCTCTTCCATTCTTCTGGGCTCCTCCACCTCCGGGCTCTTCTTCCTTCGTAGTGTTCTCTTCAGCAACACCTTCAAGGCTCAGAGTGGATGACGGAGGCTCTATGCTTTAGCCTTCAGGAAGAGGAGGTAGCTCATAAAGAGAAGTGGCAGGATCCTCGTGTCGGCCATCACTTTTAACCTCAACCAGTTTCCCTACATGAAACTCATAAAACAGATGAAGCCCATATAAGTTGAGTTTCACGCTGGGGTTGAGATAAAATATCTGGCGTACAGCTAGGCCAAAGGATTCGAAGGCGACGTTCTTGTAAATTTCTACAGCCTTGCTCGCCTTGGCCTTGGAGGCAGCCAGCCTTTGTTGTAACTTGGCATTCTCCTCCTCCATAGGTCCAGTTGTTGCACTCCCCTGCTTCAACTCTTCAATTTATGCCAGCAATTCCTTCTCCCTGGCTTCCCACTCCCTAGCACTCTTCTTTTTGCCGGCCTCTGCTGTAGTGAGATCTTCACTCAGCTTATTGGACTTTTTCTTCTCAAGCTGGAGCTCCTCTCACAGAAGGGGAATGGACTTGTTTTCTTGTTGAAGTTCAGAAACTTGTTGCTCTAAAGACTTGTTCGTCATATGAAGATAACTTATTTCAACAACCCGATCCTTCTCCAAGTCTTTGGCTTTCTTCAGCTCTGTCTCAATTCCCCTTACAGTTTCTGCTTGTTTAGCTGCCCAGGCCTCCCTCACTGCGATGTCGGCTTCAAGTTTTTCAACTTGTTCCATGTAATCCATCGTCTCGCTCAGGGAATTCAGCAGGCCTGAAAGCTCATCCAATTGCCAGCGGCCGGCCTTGCAAGCCTCTCTTACTTCAGTGGCCTCAAGAGAAGGACGGAGGCAGTATCGCGGCTTGGGAAGTGTTGTTGGCATGGAATCCTAATACCACAAGAAAGGAGAAAGGAAAGACTCCTTCGGAGGAGGTGGACGATGGGAATTTCATTATCCGACCTCGTCCTTGAGTCGGTGTTTGAGGGAACAGTGAGAGGAGATTCCACTAGCTTCTTCCCCTTGTCCTTCTTTGATATGTCGGACTCTTCTAAAGTCATCTGTTTCTTCCTAGGGGGCTCGTCAGTGGAAGGCTTCTTCTTATCTGCGGTCTTGACCAGAATTCTCCTCATTTTCTACTCAGGGACAAGCTGCTCTTGTTGTTGAGCTGTTTCTTCGCCGCCCTCTTCCTCATTCAGAGGCACATCATCTCCCACTTCGGAGGTCAATGGGATTATTGGGGTTTCAGCCTTAAAGGAATTCCTCTTGGCCTGAATATTATTTTTTTCGGAGGAAGAATCATCATCCGCTAACATGGACTTCAGTGAAAGCATATCAATGAAGATTTCTTCAATTTGTTCTACAAAAAAGAAAAGCAACATAAGTACCAAGGTCAAAGATAGATATATCAAGAAACAGTTATAAAGCAGACATAAGGATAAGAGAGTAGATGTTTACTAAGGTATTTATCCCTGACAGCGCACTCTTGAGGAGATGCTTGCAGGAGAATCCCTTAAGGGTCGTTGAGCAAGACCTCATAGCAGTCAGCACCTCCACAGAGTGCGGCGAAAGCTCATCCTCCTCGGTATAGTAAGCACGGCTGACGAGCAAAAAATGCTCATGAGTCCAACTCGTGGGGAACTTCAATATCCTCTCCTTGTTTTGCCAGAATACCGGCTTATTTGGTTGCACCCAAACCAGTGTATAATACTGTTTGAAGGAGTGCCCGTCAATCTTTGCAGATTCAGTGAAGGATTTGAAGTTGATGACTCTTGAATCACATCGGAGCGTGATGAATCCAAGACCGCCCTTCTTATTTGAACGGCGGACCTCTTGGCAATAATAAAAGAGCTTAGCCACAGTTGGTTTGAAATTAAAGTGCTCTCCAAGGACCTCCAGAGCACGGAGGAGACCTCATCGTTTGGATGCAATTGTGAAGGGGTGCACTCTAGAAAACATAGGACAGCCATCTGGAATTCCGTCAAAGGAAAGCATACCCCCAGATTTTGGAAAACAAAGTCGTACATATATACCGACCTCTCATCAGGGACTCGATGGAAAATCCTTTCCATTGGCCGGGAAGCGAGAATGAGGAAGCGGATCTTGTACTTATCCTCGGAATAAACTTTGAAGCATGGAGTGACCGCACCCCCATCTTCCCTTGCGTGGCGAGAGGCAATCTCTTTGAACTCTTCTTCAACCCAACAGTATGGGTGTGTCTGATTTAGCTGTTCCCAGTTGAGCCGGTGTGCCACCATGTTGACACACCCTTCAGCGGTGTGGAGGATAAGCGTCTTCCTGGACCCAGGAATTTCTATCTCACCCTGAGCGTACTGAAAGGCTTTGACGCTGTGATAAAAGGCAACATCGTCAGAGAGGTACCTATCCGTACTCGATTCACTATCAGAATGACTGGTAGCCCTCGAGCTGGAGGAACCCTCAGGGTGATGCCTAACAACTGGCCGCTGGGAGGAGGAAGTTTCGACCCTCATTGAGCGATGAGACCGAGCCACTGGGAGACCCACAGGGATCCTCCCACCACGGTGGCCTGAGGGGGCATGAGAACTTTGTCCCTTCCTATTCGAAGGACCAGCGCGGCTCTACCTAGGGCGCATGGTTGAAATATAGAGGAAACAGAAGGTAAAAAGTCAAAAGGAAGGAGAAGTAAGGTTACCTAAAGAGAAGTTAAGGTTGGAAGAGGAGGAGAACTTCTTAAAATAGTAGCAATAGTTTCTTCAAAATTTCTGCAGAGTTTCACTAAGCTTGGAGGAAAATGTGATTTCTGAAATTTGCCAAGTCCCCCTTTTATAGGTAACGTAGTGTCCAACCGTCAGTCAGAGGGTGTGTCATTTGAAGCAAAACGTAACATCACCGAGTCAAACGACATAGTCATTTCAAGCCCAAGCGTGTGAAAACAGTGACGATTCATGAAAAAGTACTTTCCAAAATGGGCCAAAAAGTTCAATTTTTAGGCCCATAGCAGCCCAGTGACGGTTACAAATTTGGAGCAATGATGACCCACGCTTTAAAATCATTTATTGTCCAATCATTCGGAGCGTTAATACACTTCAGCAGCCACTCGAATACCAAGAGTTACGAGTTCCTAAAAACTCTTGGGATTCCCCATACTATGAATCTTTGTCTAAATCTGTTGTAGGAACATTATGAGAACGGTGCCTTCACTCGTAGAACGGCCCAACATGCAGTATATCGACACAGAACTTATACGTGTCTCGACAAGAATTTTTGCATATAACATCGACATCCAGACCTCTTGCAAACAACAGAGCTTACATGAGCAACTTAACAGTCCCTCACACAAGCTAGGGGACAGATGATCCGGTCTATATACCGTTCTCCAGACTTAGACATCGTATTGTTCGTTCAGGAAGGTGAACTGGTATCACAGGTCAACATCCGGACTATAAAAATACCGTGCTAGGCGTTCTCCCTCCACTGGTTTATCCGCGATAACACCTAGGACATCGGATAACCTGATCCAGTTTCATTATTCTGTTATACATAACCGTTCACCTATACTACGATAGGATAAGTGTCTTTACTACTTATCACGATTGATACCCTGCATAGCAAAAAGTGTTTATGTCACCCGTCAAAAGATGTTAAGTACAACTATAGGACCGATATACAGAAAAGGTGGATCTTCCACATTCCTGTGTCAGAATCGTACACTGATCATTGAACTACTCTTGATCGTACACTGAGTATTGAACTACTCTGAATGGTACACTGAACACGGCATCAGAGTCTCCTGGCCCACTTGTGCCCAACGATTTATTTTCCATGTTCAACTATAAATAGCATATTCCCATACACATGCAAGGTTACGTTGTTCCCACTCTTAACTTACTATTGCATTGTTCAAGTTCTTTGTGTTCTTAGTATCTTCACTAACTTGAGCGTCGGAGAATCTTCGCAGGTGACACCACCTTTCGCCCCCATCAACGCGAAAGCCTGGTGAGAAGGATCTCTGGGACAACAAGACTGAACTCTCCCACTGAGAGGTCGGATTATAATACCGGATACCCACTGTACCGGTGTACAAACACTTAAATCATCAACTTTTGTGGCTGGATCCCAGTCCGGATCTTTGACCCTGGACTAATCCAGTTTAGCTCTCTTCTCTCTTCTGGTTCTGTTTTTTTTTTATTCTGTTTTGGGGGTTGGGTTGGACTCTCTTCTCTCTTCTTTTTCTATTTTGTTTTTTGTTCTGTTTCTAGGGTTGGGGTGGTTTAGCGGGTGGTGCTGGGGACTTCATGGTGAGCTTAGGGGGTTGGGGTCGGGTTGGTGTGGTGAGGGGGTGGAGGTGTTGATTGCAGTTGTGGTGGTGGTGGTGGTGGTGTAATGTAGCCTTTCTGATGGGTCAAGCATCGTTTTTTGGTCAAAGCCGAGCAACATTTGACTTCAATACTGTAACAGCTCATTTATAGGCTATAGCTGTCAGTTTTTCCATGTGTAGATGTGCTTCGTTCATCAGCTTAGTGCTAGACGATGGGACTGTGAACCAGTGGCTAACCATAACCATAACCAGTGGTAGAATTTCCATTTTTGAGTCTTGAGAGCTTAAATTGATTTATTTTGAGTAATTTTAAATTAACAATAGGAATTTAATAAAATTGCTCAGAATAGACTATTTAAATGGTACTTTGAAATTAAATTTTAGAAATTGGGTTCGAAAATCTATTTAAGGTGGCTTTCCTTAAAAATATTTGGTTTGGGCGAAGTTTTAATTTTTACTAATTCCAAGAAACCGATAAGATATTTGAAGAATTTTATTTTAAAAGAATTCTTGATTTATTGATTGATCGAGAATGTAGCTATAATAAATAATATTACTAATTTATTAAAAAGATATTAAATTTTATTTTGTAAATATGTATATAAAACTTGAGAAAGTACTACCACCCTTCTTTAATTTCAGGGCAAGGCAATTTGCATTCTTATATATATGATGAATAAATAATAAATGTGTCACAAAAGAATTTCCATTTCTTTAAGAAAAGAAAAGTGTGACACATCGCTTTTTATCTTTTTTTATATAAAAACTTATAGATATGTGATTCTAAACCTTATATATGTTTTGCATACAATATTTTTGACCGATTAAATTTAGTTAAAAGAATTTTTAATATATATTAATTTTATTACTTTAGATTTTAATACAAATAATTTTATTAATTATTGGGAATTAACTATTTTAATATTAAATAATTGTAACAATAATTACCATTAATTTTAACAAAATTAAAATATTCTTTCCATTAATAGATGAGTAAATTAACTACATAATTTTAAAAAATGTTTTAATGTGAGTGATTTGACTTAATATATTCTATTATTATTGATTGATTATTATTCATTAATTCATCTTGCATTGTTGCCCTAAGCTTGTAAGTATATTCATTTTATATTATTTTAGAACATATTAAACATAAAAAATTAAATTATATATAAGACAATGGTGAAGAGTGAGTTCGACCGATATGTTAAGTTGGCTCGGTATGAAATATAGTGACCTTAAGAGGGTGAGAGTGACGAGAAGTCGAGTAAAGAAACACAGTGAGTTGTGAGGGGAATAGTAAGAGTAAGTAAGAGTGTGTGATAATGGTAGTGGTGATAACATAATAATTAATGTTTAATCCTAATGATTATTTGACAAGAATATCTAATAAAGATATTTAATAGTATATAATGATAATTATTTAATAATAATAATTAGTGTTCAGTAATAATATTTAATAACCCTACTTAATTGATTAAACTACTTAATAAAAATGATTAATAACAATGTTTAATGATATTTAATATTAAAAAATTATAAGGTTTCTCAAGTACAATTCTGAGACCCTGCAGATGATCGTATGTTGACGATCAGGCCCGAGGCTAGTAAACCTATGAGGAAACCAGTCTAGTTAGAGCGAACCATGTAGTAAATCGAGGAAAATTGGTTCAATCCCGTAGGCCTGACCTGTACCTTAGATGCCTCCCTAGTTAAGAACAAGCGCCACAAGTGTTCGATTCCAACAAGGTTGGTCCCTAATGATCCATATCAAAATTCTAAACACTTTTCCTGAAGGAACTCAACTCCGATTCGGACCCCATTGGTCACAATTTTTGAGAAAACACTCTATAGAGCCAAACCCCTAAACTCGACCCAAACACTAATAATGTTTCAAGCATAACTTTTGCCCATGATACCAAAATCAAGAAATTTTTGTCTCGGTTTACTCCTAATGAAAACCTAACAACCTTCATTTTTGGCCTCAAGAGCTAATTCTCAGTGGATTATTCCTAAATTGAGATTTAGGGATTTGCACTCGAAAAAACCCGTTTATTATCCCGTTAATTTATGCATAGTGTACGAGAAAATCCATAACTCCCTCTAACAATATCCGATTTGCGTGATTTCGGTCCCATAATTCTCATAACGAAATTCTCTACTTTTCGCAGCTTAATCAAAAATGTCACAGCCAGACCAGGTTTCAGTATTTTGCGCATAACTCTCTCTACCGATGTCAGAATCAGTTTGTTCTTGCTTTTATGGACTCGTATCGAAAAACCCAATAACTCTTATGAAGAGTCCATAAGCCAATTCCAAACAAATTTTTCCCACTAACTGCCTCTTTTCAACCCTTGGAAATTTGGGAGCCCCAGAGCACTTTTTCTTTGTTCGGCCATAACTTTTGCTGCCCATATCAAAATTGTCCATTCTTTATATCATTTCAAAGAAAAAAGAAAACCCTATGACTTTTATGTTGAACATCTCTTTAAATTCTCATCCCAGAATAAACTAGGAATTTATTGAAACCTATTCTGATTTTCGGTTACCAATAACTTAATACACACCCAGTTTCTTACGCCCTTAGTAATCTTTTCTGGCCACCATTTTCCCTCACCGTCACCACGCACCCCGTGTGTCACCACTATGCCCTCTCCCTCTCCCTGTATATTCATTTCACTTCACTTCATTTCCACTCTCATTCTTGGCCTTTTTGCTTTTCTCTCGGCCCATTCTATCTCTTTTCTTTATCTCCCTCTCATGGCCTCCTCAAACTACCATGCACTACCACACTAGCCTCCACTGTAACATCCCAATTTTTAAGATTTTTAGAAAAATAATTTAGTGAGGATAAAAGGAGAGATTCTGAATGAATTTCTGAGTGAAATGGATGTGATTCTAAGTGAAACATGACTCAGGAGATCATTTCCAAGTGAAGTTAAGATGTTTCCGAGTGAAACATCATTAAGAGAATTATTTCTGAATAAAGTACTGCTGTGTCCGAATGAGACACGTTCGAGTGAAGTGTTAGCCCAGGTGGCCTCTAGGAAGCTCGAGAGGGGGGTGAATTGAGTAGTTAGGAACTTTTTCACTAATAAATTTCTCCTCTAAAAACTCAATATGCAATGATATGTGATTTGAATAATAATGCTTAAAACATAAAGAGTTTAAGGGTTAGAGAAGTGCAAACAGAGATTTATACTGGTTCAGCCAACCACTGCCTACGTCCAGTCTTCTCAAGACACCCTTGAGGAAATTCACTATAATCAAATCCCTTGATTACACCACAATGGGGACTCACACCCCGGTCACAAATGCCTTGGATGCTACACCACACCCAAGCACATCACCATTGGATGCTTCACCACATCCAATAACATCACCCTTGGATGCTACACCACATCCAAGAAGAACCCCCTCAGAGATACACCACTCTGAGTATCAGAGATAAATATCTCTTACAAGAAAACTCTCTTCAAGAGTATGATAAAAAAATTGAGGAACAAGAAAGAGTAATAACTCTATTAAGAGAATATGGCCATTATTGCTCATAAGAAAAGATTGGAAGTATTTGGTATATCTTGGTGTGTCTTTTGCAAATGAAATGCCTTCCTATTTATAGGAGAGGAAATGCCTTCAAGAGGTGTGAAATTATTGATTAAAATAATTGGAAAGGTACCTCTTGGATAAAATAATATTTTGTGAAAAGTTATAATGTTTCAACATGATTTTTTGCTTTCTGATCACGTTGTAATCGATTACATAAAATAGGTAATCGATTACAGCCTTTTAAAATCAGTTTTAAAACATAACGTTCATATTGTAATCGATTACTTAAACATGGTAATCGATTACATTGCTGAGGTAATTGATTACACTAATGAGGTAATCAATTACACGATGTAATTGATTACACTAATGAGGTAATCAATTACATTCCATCAGAATGTATTCTTATTTTAAAACTTTTTATATTAATGTACTTTTTTTTATAGAGTCTTACTTTAATTATGCCTTGGTCTTGGATCTTCATTCTTGATCTCTGGCATTGGCCTTGTCATTATCAAAATCCTTCATGGTCTTCATTCTCTCCCTTTTTGATGATGACAATATTTCATTGATTTCATGACTCTTTTTGTGCTTGACATGGTATACTGAATCTTCAAGTCTTGCGTCCATGTTGTTAATCATGTCTTGCATATATGTTGTTGATATCAAAACCTTAGTTCTTCATTCTCCCCCTTTTTGATATTGACAACAATTCCTGAGAAGAAAAATAAACAGCATGCAAGTTACAAGATTTTCTCCCCCTTAATTTTGGTTTAGTTAACAAGGTTTGATTGATTTTTCTCTTATTTTGCTTCTCATATATTAACCAGGTTTGATTGATTTTTCTCTTATTTTGCTTCTCATATATTACTCCCCCTTTGTCAATGGCAAAAAGAATATAAGAGCATAAAGTTTTAGCAGAGAGCGATACACCTTGTTGTTTGATGTCACTCGTTATTTTGATATTGCTCTTTGTTACTTGTTGATTGATAGATGCTTCAAGAAATGTGTTGACTTTTCTTGTGGGTAAGAGTTAATCCTTAAGTGCCTCCCATCAATGATAATTCCTGCACTATTATAAATATTTGATCTTGGTACCCAAATTTTCTTGGGTCCTTGTGGGTTAGACGTGGATACTATATTCTTAGGAACCCAAATCATTTTTGTCTCAGTATAGCCTTTGTTCCTTATATGACATGTTGATGCACTGTGACCTTTTCTCACATAATGAGAGAATTTAACAAATGGGCTAGTTGAGGTCTTTTGTGAAATAAAGAGATTTTTCTGCAACTTTTGCTTTTTGGAAGGATCAGATCCTAGTTCTGCTTTTAAATGACATTTTTGTTTTCCAAGAAGAATATCTAGGTTATCTCTTCCTATAGTAAATTTAACTAATGCATTTTTCAAATCATCAATCTCTTGAATATGCTTTTGACATGTTGAACATGTATGTTTAATGATAGTTTCATTTTTAAGCTTAGTTTCTAAGTCTTCCTTTTCTTCTTTAACTTGTCCTAGTTCATGATTGACCTTTGATAGACTTTCTTCTAAGATTAGGTTAGAATTTTTCATATTTAAGAATTTCTTAGCTAGTTTTTGATATTCATTATGAAGATCTTCAAAAGCTTCTTGCAATTCATCAAATGTAGGATTTGAGTCATTTACCTCTTCTGTGTTAGTCATTAGGCATAGATTTGCGTCTTCATGGTCTGATTCCTTAGACGAGCTTAAACCATTTTCATCCCAGGTAATATAAGCTATTCTTTTATTTTTGGGATGCTTTTTCTCTTGCTTGTCAGACTTCTTATTTAGTTTCGGACACTCCATTTTCATATGTCCATATTTTCCATATTCAAAGCATTTTGGACCTTGGTTAGATTCATCATTTTTGAAGGAATTCTTGAAGTTCGGCTTCCTTTGCCTTTCCTCTTTCTTTAGAAACCTGTTAAATTGTTTAACAAATAATTTAAGGTCATTATAATCATTTATACCTTCTTCTTCATCATCTTCTTCATCATCTTCTTCATTACTTTCTTTAATGGTTGATGATGATGCTTTTAGAGCAATAATTTTCTTTTTTTTTGTTGCTTTCCTCATGTTGATTCAATCTTTCAAGCTTGAGTTCATGCTCTTGTAATTTTCCAAAGAGTGTTGCAAGGGACATGCTTGACAAATCTTTTGATTATGATATAGCAGTTACTTTTGGTTGCCATTCCCTGTTCAAGCATCTTAATACTTTATCAATCAAATCTTCATTTGAAAAGGTTTTTCCTAAGCATGCAAGATGATTGATTATATGAGTGAATCTCTTTTGCATGTCTTGTATGCTTTCATTGTTGTTCATTCTAAATAATTCATATTCCCTAGTTAGGGTATTTATTCTTGATTTCTTAACTTCGCTTGTTCCTTCGTGAGTTACTTCTAAGGTATCCCACATCTCTTTTGCTGTCTTGCAATTAGATATTCTAAAGTATTCGTCCATTCCTAAGGCTGAGGTTATTATATTTTTGGCCTTGAGGTTATATTGTACTTTTGTTTTGTCTGTACCAGTCCATTCACTTCTTAGTTTAATCATGGTTACTTCTCCAACTACTTTGGTTGGTATGAATGGACCATTCTCAATGGAGTCCCATATGTCTATATCAATAGCTTCTATGAATATTTGCATACGGGTTTTCCAATAATGATATCCTACTCTGTTAAATACAGGAGGTCTATGTATGGAGTTTCCCTCAGGAAAGATGGGATTGAAAGAGGCCATGGATCTTCTTGTGGTTGTTAAACCTTTTCCAAGATACTAGCTTTGATACCACTTGTTAGCCCAGGTGGCCTCTAGGAAGCTCGAGAGGGGGGGTGAATTGAGTAGTTAGGAACTTTTTCACTAATAAATTTCTCCTCTAAAAACTCAATATGCAATGATATGTGATTTGAATAATAATGCTTAAAACATAAAGAGTTTAAGGGTTAGATAAGTGCAAACAGAGATTTATACTGGTTCGGCCAACCACTGCCTACGTCCAGTCTTCTCAAGACACCCTTGAGGAAATTCACTATAATCAAATCCCTTGATTACACCACAATGGGGACTCACACCCCGATCACAAATGCCTTGGATGCTACACCACACCCAAGCACATCACCATTGGATGCTTCACCACATCCAATAACATCACCCTTGGATGCTACACCACATCCAAGAAGAACCCCCTCAGAGATACACCACTCTGAGTATCAGAGATAAAGATCTCTTACAAGAAAACTCTCTTCAAGAGTATGATAAACAAATTAAGGAACAAGAAATAGTAATAACTCTATTAAGAGAATATGGCCATTATTGTTCATAAGAAAAGATTGGAAGTATTTGGTATATCTTGGTGTGTCTTTTGCAAATGAAATGCCTTCCTATTTATAGGAGAGGAAATGCCTTCAAGAGGTGTGAAATTATTAATTAAAATAATTGGAAAGGTACCTCTTGGATAAAATAATATTTTGTGAAAAGTTATAATGTTTCAACATGATTTTTTGCTTTCTGATCACGTTGTAATCGATTACATAAAATAGGTAATCAATTACAGCCTTTTAAAATCAGTTTTAAAACATAACGTTCATATTGTAATCGATTACTTAAACATGGTAATCGATTACATTGCTGAGGTAATTGATTACACTAATGAGGTAATCAATTACACGATGTAATTGATTACACTAATGAGGTAATCAATTACATTCCATCAGAATGTATTCTTATTTTAAAACTTTTTATATTAATGGCCGTACTTTTTTTTATAGAGTCTTACTTTAATTATGCCTTGGTCTTGGATCTTCATTCTTGATCTCTGGCATTGGCCTTGTCATTATCAAAATCCTTCATGGTCTTCATGAAGCAAATCCGAGTGAAACGAAAGCATCTCTGAGTAGAATGATTCCGAATGGGTTGTTTCCGAGAGAAGTGGAGGTACTTCTCGGAAAGACATTTTTAAGTAGTAAACTCCCGAGTGGAGTATATCTGGGTGGAGTGATTTCCGAGAAAGGAATTGGACTTCAAAGCTCCGAGTGACTTTTCAATTAGGAGACTTCTAAATGACGAAAGAGTAAGACTCTGACTCGGAAAGAGGTATAACCGAGTGAGATGTCTGATTGATATATTTCTGAATAAGACAGTCATGAGTGGGCCATTTCCAAATGAAGGAATTCTGAGTGGAAAGAGGCTCTGATAAGTCCTCTCGGAAAGAGATGTCCAGAATGAGGAAATTAAGTCAGAATAAGCTGAAACCGAGTCAGAATACACTGAAACCGAGTCAGAATTAATAAATATTTTATTATGGATGCTTTCCATGTCAACCTGTTCTTCTACGTTCTAGTAAAATCCTTTCTCAGATATTTACTAAGAATGGGACCCTTTTTAATGTGTTGTCCCCTTTTCATTAAATATCTTATTCCTTTCATTATCATTAAAGAGACGTGTGTCAGAATACTTCAATTCATTCACGTCTCTTCTGCATACAAGGTATATATAAATACTTCCATTGCTAGATTAATGGAAGAACTTTTGAAAGTGAGATTAATATTTAAAATCCTCTTATTTCCAATCTCTAATGGAACTATTAAACGAAGGAGAACATCAAGTCATCATTTTCTTCTCGTTACGAAGAAAGCTTGGGACTGGTGCAGGATTTGCAATTCCAGTCGGAATTACTGGAGCAGTAACTTGATTATAAATTTTAAAGCTACTGGAACTCCTTATTCCAGGTAGGGGGAGCGTTACATTTCAAATGAATGGTTTATGAATGGATTTGGGGTGTTATTGTTATGATATATATGATATGTGTATGAATTATTATTGAAACCCCGACTGAATGATATTTTATATTTACATATCTTCCATTCATATTAATGATATTGAGTTCATATGAGATGTATGTGTTGTGATAAATTCTATGCATGAGATGCTATAGAATATATGTGACGGATGATGATTCATGAATTTTTCATGATATATATATGCATAAGATGCATGTGTGATGATTGAATATGAAATATGATATGGTTTCCATAAAAGACCTTGGGTGGGACTCAAGGTAACCTCTTGAGCGGGGCTCGGGGTTTTAGCCCGTAGCACTGAGTAGAGTTACCGCTATCACTCTGGGAGTGGTACTCGGTGTTACATTATGGGCGTAGAGCGGTTTGGTACCAGTAAAACGGCCGGTTCAGCTGAGAGCTGAGTTATGGATCGGGGAGCCAGTGTTACAACACAAATCTAAAAGACTTAATAATGGATCCATTTGATTGAGCATGTGCATACACTGATTTATGTGTTATTGAGAATAACATGCTGATTTATGATGAGTATATATGTCTCGGTGTTGTTATTGTGAGCAACATGAGTATATAATTATTGTGAATAATTATGTGATGATATTATGTGATCGGTTTTGTTTTATAGTTATTAATTGGACTTTTAATCCAATTCAATGACTGTTATTTGATATGTTTATGCTCACCCCCTACTGTTGTTATTTTTACAGTGAATAAAGGGCCCAACCATGATATGTGAAGACACTCAGCTGCTCAGAGTGTATTTTGGTAGAAGCCTTGGCTGGCTCCTGAGAATACCGAGTGAAATTATTTATTTGTATATTTTAAAAAGAGCCGGTCAACTTTTGTAAAAATTGATATTGTAATTGTTTAATTCAAATTCTGTTTTGGAAATTTGAATTAATTGCAAAATTTTATTTGATTTATTGAAATATATTTTAAAAATTGAGGATGTTATAATTTGGTATCAGAGCGTCAAGTCTGCTTGAATTTGGTATCAGAGCAGACTTGAAAAGTCCAAGGCCAAGGTTTAGCTACTAAATACTATGAGTTGAGTGAAAACATATCATTGTTGTTACATGTTATAGTTGAGGAAATCAACTATAAATACATTGTTTTCATATCCATGAGAGGTTATATAAGTTTTATGTATATAAGTTTTATATAAGTGTTCACTCGGGAACACCAATTCTTAATGTGGTGTTGACTCGGGTATAACTTATTTCTAATAATGTGTAATTTATTGAATTTCTAGGACAAAATTTTTATAGAGGGGGAGAAATGTAACATCCTAATTTTTAAGATTTTTAGAAAAATAATTTAGTGAGGATAAAAGGAGAGATTCTGAATGAATTTCTGAGTGAAATGGATATGATTCCGAGTGAAACATGACTCAGGAGATCATTTCCAAGTGAAGTTAAGATGTTTCTGAGTGAAACATCATTAAAAGAATTATTTCTGAACAAAGTACCGCTGTGTCTGAATGAAACACGTTTGAGTGAAGCAAATCCGAGTGAAACGAAAGCATCTTCGACTAGAATGATTCCAAATGGGTTGTTTCCGAGAGAAGTGGAGGTACTTCTCAGAAAGACATTTTTGAGTAGTAAACTCCCGAGTAGAGTATATCTGAGTGGAGTGATTTCCGAGAAAGGAATTGGACTTCAAAGCTCTGAGTGACTTTTCAATTAGGAGACTTCTGAATGACGAAAGAGTAAGACTCTGACTCGGTAAGAGGTATAACCGAATGAGATGTTTGATTGATATATTTCTAAATAAGACAGTCATGAGTGGGCCATTTCCAAATGAAGGAATTCTAAGTGGAAAGAGGCTCTGATAAGTCCTCTCGGAAAGAGATGTCCAGAATGAGGAAATTGAGTCAGAATAAGCTGAAACCGAGTCGGAATACACTGAAACCGAGTCGGAATTAATAAATATTTTATTATGGATGCTTTCCACGTCAACCTGTTCTTCTACGTTCTAGTAAAATCCTTTCTCAGATATTTACTAAGAATGGGACCCTTTTTAATGTGTTGTCCCTTTTTCATTAAATATCTTATTCCTTTCATTATCATTAAAGAGACGTGTGTCAGAATACTTCAATTCATTCACGTCTCTTCTGCATACAAGGTATATATAAATACTTCCATTGCTGGATTAATGGAAGAACTTTTGAAAGTGAGATTAATATTTAAAATCCTCTTATTTCCAATCTCTAATGGAACTATTAAACGAAGGAGAACATCAAGTCTTCATTTTCTTCTCGTTACGAAGAAAGCTTGGGACTGGTGCAGGATTTGTAATTCCAATCGGAATTACTGGAGCAGTAACTTGATTATAAATTTTAAAGCTACTGGAACTCCTTATTCCAGGTAGGGGGAGCGTTACATTTCAAATGAATGTTTATGAATGGATTTGCGGTGTTATTGTTATGATATATATGATATGTGTATGAATTATTACTGAAACCCCGACTGAATGATATTTTATATTTACATATCTTCCATTCATATTAATGATATTGAGTTCATATGAGATGTATGTGTTGTGATAAATTCTATGCATGAGATGCTATAGAATATATGTGACGGATGATGATTCATGAATTTTTCATGATATATATATATGCATGAGATGCATGTGTGATGATTGAATATGAAATATGATATGGTTTCCGCAAAAGACCTTGGGTGGGACTCAAGGCAACCTCTTGAGCGGGGCTCAGGATTTTAGCCCGTAGCACTGAGTAGAGTTACCGCTATCACTCTGGGAGTGGTACTCGGTGTTACATTATGGGCGTAGAGCGGTTTGGTACCAGTAAAATGGCCGGTTCAGCTGAGAGCTGAGTTATGGCTCGGGGAGCCAGTGTTACAACACAAATCTAAAAGACTTAATAATGGATCCATTTGGTTGAGTGCATACACTGATTTATGTGATATTGAGAATAACATGCTGATTTATGATGAATATATATGTCTCGGTGTTGTTATTGTGAGCAACATGAGTATATAATTATTGTGAATAATTATGTGATGATATTATGTGATCGATTTTGTTTTATAGTTATTAATTGGACTTTTAATCCAATTCAATGACTGTTATTTGATATGTTTATGCTCACCTCCTACTGTTGTTATTTTTACAGTGAATAAAGGGCCCAACCATGATATGTGAAGACACTCAGCTGCTCGGAGTGTATTTTGGTAGAAGCCTTGGCCGGCTCCTGAGAATACTGAGTGAAATTATTTATTTGTATATTTTAAAAAGAGCCGGTCGGCTTTTGTAAAAATTGACATTGTAATTGTTTAATTCAAATTCTGTTTCGGAAATTTGAATTAATTACAAAATTTTATTTGATTTATTGAAATATATTTTAAAAATTGAGGATGTTATATCCACCATCACCGACCAGCCACCACACCACCATGGCACCACTCTTCCTTTATTCTACTTCATCTCCCTCTCAGTTTCCCTAGTCCACGTGTGACCTCTACCCTCTTTTTTTCCTTCAAACTCGTAGCCACCAACCACGACGACCAACCACCATTCTCCACCATCGTGAGGCAGCCACCATGAGATAAAGGAGGGGATTCCTCAAATCATCTTCCTCTTTTAGGCAACAACAAAATCATGAGATAAAGGGGGGATTCCTCCACCAAAACTTATTTATGTTAACTTTAAATTTTTTTTATGGCCTCGATTAACCTTTCTATGAAGTTCTGTGAAATTTGGTAATTTTTTCCCGTGGTTTTGAGAGTTTCCGCCACCTTCGGTAAGCTATGCCGACGATTTTGTAAGTTTATGCCACTTCCTGTAAGTCCTGTTGCGTTGCATGTAGATTCTGCCTAAGTCTTGGAAGTCCGCCACCATTTCTAGCAGTTTTGCCGAAAGTCTGTCAGAAAAATTACACGTTATGAGCATCCTGCCAGTATTTCCACCAAAGTATATTTTGTTTTAATTTATTTTACTTTATCACGATGACTATCGAAAAACCTTTACCCACGCAACACCTAGAAATTTCAAAATTATTATAATAATGGTAATGGTCAAAATTAAAAAGGACCGGGAAATAATAATAATAATAATAATAATAATAATAATGAAAATAATATTAATTATGTTTATAGTTATCAATATATATAATAGTAATAATAATTTTTTCTATAAGTTACGATAATAATGACCATAATAAAAATTATGATTTTATTGATTTTATAGACAATAAAAGTAATAATATTGATTTTTGATTAATAACGGTGATAGTAATAAAAATAATAATTTCTTATAGTTATTACTGAAAAAGAAATTAAAAATAGAAATTTCATTATGAGTTAGGTTAATAATAATATTATTATTATTAATTACAGTAGTAATGATAATAATAATATTCAATTGAGGTTTTATGAATTTATATAAATAAATAGTAACAATAATAACTTAAGTTGTAATTATTAAGGATGAAAATAATAATGGTTGATTTTATTATAAGTTACGATAATGTCAAGTTACGGTTTTATTTATAATGATTTTAGTTGATAATGGTAAGATAATAATGATAATAAGAATGATAATAATAATAATAATATAATAAGTATAGTTCTTGATTTTGCGGATAAAGTGACAATATTTAGCGATAAAAAGATGTGTTGTATAACTAATAACCATAATAAAAGTCTAAGGAAATGAAAAGGATAGTAAATTGGATTTATAACGAGTACGGAAAATAAGGGACACACTACACACATTTTATGAAAATTATATTAACTAGGAAGCATGGTTATCAGAACCAGACCATCCAGTCGGACCGGGAATTGGTGCGTTGTCCGGTCCAGATGGGGGGAACTCGTCATCCATTGAACTGGTCAAAAATCGGCCAAAACCGATCAAAACTGGGAAAATTGGTCAAAAAACCGGTTTGTAATTATTTTTATATTCTAGAAATTATTTTAGTG
Organism: Clitoria ternatea; assembly: GCA_037962975.1. NCBI lineage: Eukaryota > Viridiplantae > Streptophyta > Magnoliopsida > Fabales > Fabaceae > Clitoria > Clitoria ternatea. The sequence continues at coordinate 151,926,590 of CM075670.1, forward strand.
TGGGTTTTTGTAGAACCGCACTAACAGACCCTATACACCAAATAAAATTGACATATTTTTTGTTTTAATTAGTTTAGACTAATGTGTTTTTAGAGCTTTTAAGCATATTATGGTAGGATGTGTACTATTTTAAAGCTTTCTTACCATGTAATATTTTAATTCTAATACATTTATTGAATTTATTTTATATATAGTATATTATTTTGATCTAATCAATTATTATTTAATATATATAAAATAATAACAATTTATTATTACCGGTTCGACTAGTGATCCTTGAGCTGGTGCTTCCAGCAGTTCAATGACTGGTCTAGTTCTAAAAACATTGCGAGGAAGATATAAATTGTAATTAATTTGTGATACCAAAATAAATTAGACTAAAGGATAAAAATTTAATCGGTTGAGGAATATCGTTCCCTTAGCAATAAAAACAAAATGTAGAAATCTAACCAGTAAATAGATACTCTATGATTAATAAAAATAGTAGGATTAAACAAGTAGCCTTATAAATGATAACATTGGGATATGATAGATTAAAATAAGAGAGGAAATTAATATATGAATAATTATGTGTGTGATTGATGATTGATGTGATGACTAACATGATGAGTGGATATACCTGTGACCATGAATCTATTGAGTGAAATTGCATGGTTGTATGTGTAATGGCATGACTAGAGTAGATATGGTGCGATTTTATGGAATTGTGGTGTGCGAAGAAATATGTGTTGTGGTAAGTTATGTAGCGAAATATGAAATTAGGATTAAGTCTCGGTAGGGTCCTCGGTGTGATGTGATGATGATGTGGAAAGACGCGATAAGATGATGACGTACCAAGGTACGAGAAATTGATGTGAGAACGTGATGGATGATGGTATATGACCACTTTGTCCTTAATTTCCAACTAACATCCTAAGACAACTCATACGTTATAATAAGAGTGCTAGTCAAGAAAAGAATAAGAGCATTATCCAATCTAATTAAATCAAGGAAGGAAACCTTAATTAAAAATAATTTATCTATTAAAAGAAACCCGTTAGGTAACGAGTTCAGAAAATATCTTATGGTCTATAGGTTAAAGAAAGGCCAAGAGACCTATCTCACTAAAATGAACTACACTTGTCCCTGTACAATAACTAATTCCCTACTAAGTATGTAAGACCTCATAAGATTATGAATAAGGCCATAGAAATCAATACAGGTAATAAATTAATAAATAATTAATAATCAAATACACATATAAATAAACTATAATTAAAAGAATATTCAACAAGAACCCCTGAGAATAAAATAACCCACGCCCTAACAAGTAAGATTAATCCTATAAAACTTAATTAGTCTTCACCTAGTAATATGAGAACAATGTCATAAGGAATGTAGGATAATCCTTGGCAGACCCAACCCCACAAAGTTAAAAGGAGAGATGGTGAGGATGTGAGTCGTATAACCTATGATGATGATTAAGATGCCCAGTCATAAGCAAGTCAGAAATAAGACTACCCCTAGCATTAAGGACAAAGGTGAGTTGTTGAAAGGACCCTACGCGATGACGGATACTATAAAAGATAAATAAAATGTGCATTGTGTAACATCCCATTTTTAACACAAATAGAAAATAGATATTAATATATCTTTAATGAAAAATACTTACTATTAGTTAGTTTATTATTATCATTTTTTTATGAAATTTTGGTATTTATGTTTAATTATTTGTTATTTTAAAATAAAATAAAATAATAATAATAATAATAATATTTATGTATTTTGAATGAGAATTTTAAAATGACTTAATTAGTATTCATTGATTAATGAAATTATATTAAGAATTTTAAATATATTTATTATTCACAACTTTTATTTTATGTTTTTATATTTATGTTTTTACATATTTGTGATTTAACTCTTATTAGAATTTTAAAATAAAATTTTGAAGGAATTAGACAATGGTTCTTTAGAACTTTTTGATCTACATAATATTTATGATTTTCTGGAAGTTTTTGAATTTTTTGAAATATTTTAATAAAATAATATTCTAAATAATTTTAAATTCATATAAAGTTACTTAAAATTAAAAATATTTACAAGAAAGTGAATTTAAATTATAAGAAAATTTTTTAAAATCCATTTCAAGTAGACTTATCTAAAAATTATCGGTTTAAGTAAAATCTTGATTTTTACCAATCGTAAAAAAAAATCAAAAACATATCAATAAATTTTTATTAACAGAAAATTTTAGATTTTTAAAATTTAAACTTTATATTACTTATCATAAAATTAGTGAGAACTAATATAATATCGCTAAATTTCAAAAAGGGTCCATTTTGAATATTTAAAATATACCGTGTGAATGGTTACTATTTGGCTTAATAATTCAGCCGACATTTACTATGCAAAATACTGTGCATGAACGAAAATTTCAAACTTGTACAGTAACCAGAAATAAAAATTTCAGAAATTGCATAGTACTTTTATAATAAAATAATGAAATGCACAGTACATATTTTTGCTATAAATAGAGGGGAGCACCGAAGGGAAAATTCACAGTTTAGATTAAATTTTCTTAATAAGCAGTGTTAGAGAGATAGTGGTAGGAGTGAGAGAGAGAAATAATTTTTATGGAAGGAGGTTCTGCCAAAATCATAAGGTAAAAATAACTCTGTTTTATACTTTTTAGGTTTATTTTCATATCGTTTTAGAAATCTATTATTATATTGGATATAATATTATTTTAAGTTACTATTTTGAATAGTAAATTACTATTTAAATAGTAAATTACTATTACGAATAGTAAATTACTATTCAAATAGTAAATTACTATTTACTGTTGCTATTTATGATTTACTATTTATCGTTACTATTTACGTTTTACTATTTACGGTTACTATTCATGTTTTACTATTTACTATTACTATTTATATTTTACTATTCACTATTCATTATTCATTACTCAAAATTTACCATTTTTGTTTTACGTAGTAATCTTTATTTTTATCTTATGCCTATACTGAGATAAGTTGGTATTAATATTTCTAAGCAAAGCGAACTCACTTTTGGTAGCAATTCAAGGTAAGGGGGAGTGAGATAGAAATATAATATTAAAAAACATAAGAATAACGGGAGGAGTCCCCTACTCCTTTTAAATTTAATAATAATAATAATATTTTAAAATAATAACTATTTAACTTAAAATTTATATAAATTTTAAATTGTGTATCTTGTGTAACTTGATTTGAAATACCTATGCAAAGACCTAGATAACCTATGCGAACAGGACTAAACCTATGCAAGGACTTGGACTATTATGACCTGTATGGACTGAACTATACCTATACGAAGACTGGATTATATATATGGACTTATATAGACCTGTGCGAGGAATGAACTATAAGGACTCAAAATCAACTCTACTAATTCAAATAACTATTAAAATTTGAATTATATTTATGAGCGATATTTAGTTTATTTGACTTGATTATAATTAACTATATTTTATTTTGATTAATGATATTGTGATTTATAATATTAGACTGTGATTAATGATATGTAATTATGATTGATAATATTTGTGATTGATGATATTTGATTGTGATTGATGACATTACAATACTTGATTGTAGTTGATGATGATTGATGACCTTGTGATATAAAGTTTGAGCATATAGCAAGCATGACGAAAAGTTAAAACTCAGTAAAAAATTTCTTATCTTACTCTTTAAATTTTTATTCTAAGAGAAAGTATTTTATAATTATTTTAGTCTTTTATTTCTTCTTAGAAATAATTTTCACTAACTTTATTTTTAATCTCTAGAATAAAATCTAGTATTAGAAAGAAGATATTTTATGAAAATCAGAGGTTGAGATAATTAATTCTTGAATTAAAGAAAATTTTTATAGTTTTAAGCATTCATAGTTAATGATTTTAAAATTATTTTCTTTTAGAAATTAGAAGTTTAAAGTAAATTATTTTGGTTTTCCCCAATGAAATAACTAAAGGATATTTTGTCGAGATTTCTAAAACTCAATCTAGTTAAGATTCAAATTGAGAAAGATTATGTAAATATGTGAAGTTTTTTTAAGAGAAAGTTTTGAGATATTTAAGGCTTGGAAACTCAATTTTGATGAGATCTAAATTCGAAGACTGTACTAAATTTATTCTGTATAATAGAAGTTCAAAGAAAAACTTATGGGAATGTACAGTTTATTGAGATGACTTGTAAACCTTTATGGTATTTAATAATTGAATTTCTAAAAGTCTTAACCAACCAAATATGCGAGTAGTTCATGCATCATGAATCATTAAAGACAAATGAGATGTGATGTTGCCTGGGGACGGATTATAGAAACTGAGGATACATTAGAGGAGGTTCAAATGCGAACCTTGGGATGAGAGGGTGTGGAAGGGTGCTTCAGGGGACTTGGGGTTGCTCCCTAGTGTCAGGTACTTTCACAATAAAAACCTTCTCAGTCTGACTAGTCTCAAAGTGTTTCCACGCCAGTTGAGTTGTTCATATGCTACAAAGGCATTTATGTTATTATCCGGAATTATGGAACAGTGTAAACTCCTGGTTGGCCCAGTGCAAATTAAAACTTTAAAGGCCCACATGCATAAACTGAACAAGGTAGTATTAAAAGCATTACATGTCATACATGTGATTATGATATTCTGTATGGATGGTTGTGAATGAAAGTATGATTGCTATGTGTGTGAGAACTCTATAATTATAATTAATTGTGTACAAGATTTTGAATGATATTAATTTATTAGTTTGTGAAAACCCTTATGCTTATGTCTTATCTGTAAAGTATTATATTATGTTTCTCACTCCTTCTTATTTGAATTTTATGTCCAAAATATATGTTATGTGATATATAGCTAGCGGTTCAAGATGGAAGGATATGTAATTACAAGAGGGTAAAGTGGTCTCATCCTCAATCAGATAGATGAAGAGATATGACAAGAGTAGGATTCCAAAACTCGATGGTTCAAGGACTAGGAAATGATTGGTCAAATTTATAGTAGAGGTATAGTTTAGTTTTACCTTGCCTTATACAATATCAAGTTAGATAATTGTAACAAGGTAAAGGTTAAACTTTGATAAACTTTCCCATCCAAATATAATACTGTAATGATTTATCACTTATGATTTCTATAAATTATTTTATCATTATGGACAAATATTGAGAGACAATGTTTTTTTTTACTTTCAATATTCAAAGAAAATCAGATGTATATACGTCCTTATATACGCGAGATAAAGAGTGATAAATATTATATCTTTCTAAAAGTTTTTTTTTATATATCTCGTGTATATAAGGGGGTGTTACACATTGATCATACATCATGTGCATGATTTTGGCGGAAGGCCGTGATGAAAGCTAAAGCATACGACTAGGGGTACGTTGGAGTATACTTGCGTTAGCTCCCCACGAAGGATCTTAGGAGTACAACTGGGCTGTAAACCCAATGGCTCAAGAGTAGCGCCTCTAGGCCGGGTGTGGCAATGCAAACCCGATGTACTTCAATTCAAGTGAAATATAACTATGGCTGTTGAGAACCAGTTCCTTTATTGAATGATGATGGATTATGATTTGAGGAGGGATCCCTCTTGTCTTTTGTGTGGGGTCTCTTCTCGAAATTGAAAAATAGTTGCAAAGGTAAGGAATGTCCTCTCACTTATAAACAATGGAGAATTACAACATTCACCATAACTAAGCTATCGATAAGGTTCGGGTCTCGCTCCCATGCCATTCGCTAGTTACCAGCTTCTCATAACTACTCTCCTGGCTCAACCCGTCTCGCCCAGTGTTATCTCACTCCTCGTTTATAGTTAGATTATTCCAAGAAGGGTTCATACATTCTTTCTATAAGATCTAGGGCCTAGCCACTACTAAAAAAAACTGTTAGCGATGGCAAAAACCCATCACTAAGTGATGTTATTCCCGTCGCTAACACTATTAGCGACAAAATTTATGACAGAACAAAGGTCGTCGCTATTACAATCGTCGTTGATACAATAACGATGCGAAAGGAATCCATCGCAACCTTTTTGATGGCGTAACGCCATCGCTAATGTGGTCCCTATGTTGGTGACGTATCCCACCGTTACGAGTGCTATACAGTGACCACAGAACGTCTTCGCTACATCTGTTAGGTAGCGACGGCGTAAGGGGGTCGCTGAATACCCAACAATAGCGACGGTCGTACAGAATCACTATTAGTGGCTATACAACGACCACACCTCTGTCGTCGCTATTAGTAGGTAGTTAGCGACGACCCAACTCCGTCATTGTGCTTGGTAATTAGCGACCGTCTAGCTCTGTCGCTATTAGTAGGTAGTCATTGACCACCATGCTACGTCATTGTGTTCAGCGACTGTCTGTATTCATCGCTACACTTGGGTAGACAGCGACCACTGTGTCCGTCGCTATTAGTGGATAGTCAGCGACCACCTTGTGTTCCGTCGCTAATATTAATTTTTGTTTTTTTATTTTGTTTTTGTTGACTTTTTAAATTATTAATATTTTGAATATAGGTTTTTCTTCATTGAATTTTAAACTAGAAATATCGAATGACATAAAAATTATAAATGGAGAATGACAAAAATAAATACTGAATAGAATATGATATAAACATAAAAAATACAATTTCATGGCTAGTCGCTAAATATACAAATAAATGAAACATAAAAAAAGTAAAATCATAGGGGAGGGGGATCCTGTGGTGGTGGTGGTGGCGGCTTGGACATAGGGGGAGGAAGTCTCGTCATCAAGCTGTCGAGGAGTCTCGGCCTGTTGCTCATCGGCTCGTCATTGGTATGCCTCAACCCGCTCCTCCAAAAGCTGCCTTTGGCGTCACTCCTCATGTAGCTCATTGTTCAAGTTTTGAATGACATGAACAACATCCGCTGGAAGGCTAGAGGAGTAAGAGGTCTTCCCCTTCTTCACGAGCTGTGTGCCCACGCTGCCCAACCCGAACACCCTCTCTTTCTTGTTCACATTGCCAACAGCCTCCATGTAGATGGCGTTGTCTTCAGAACAAGACAGGGTGGAAGGTACCTCCCCCTCAGGAGTGGAAGCCACCAACTCCACCTCCTTCTTGGTCCTCATGGTCTGATACATCTCTTTAAATGTAAAATAATGATAGGGTTAGTAAGCTGATTTGTAAATTATAAGCATATGTAAGTTAAAATAAAATACCGCCAGATCTATCAACTTTTGGTTAACCCATGCACCAACTTTGTTCTTCTTGGTCATTTGCATGACCTCAAATAGGGAAGGCTCACGGTGCTCCCTCAGCTCCTATAGTTCACAATGTATTGAAATTATTATTAGAAAACAAGTTCGGTTATTCATAAAAGAAATGTTTAACATAAATATACTTACAAATCTCTTTTTATGATCAAGGGTTGAAATGCTACCTCTAGTGTAGACGAAGGCTGCATCATTAGCGGCCCTGTGTGCCTTGTTTCGCATACTCGTTTGTTGGAACAAGACACCTCCCACTTCTGGACCATCACGTCCTAGTGGTCCTCGGGGATCCAACGAGGGCGCTCACCCTTGTCTTTCACCTTCCAAAGGGTACTCTTGATGATTTTGGAGGTCTTTATCGCAAAGACCATCCTAATCTCATCAATCATACCCTTTGTCCACTAATAATCACGCTATAAAATGAAATGAGATTTCAAAATTAATAACAGGTGTATATTACCCATAAATTCACAACAAAGGGAAGTGCTAACTTACCGAAAAGGTGTCAAACCACCTATGTTGGACAACCTTCCCAGCATCTATCCAAGAGATGTATAGACCATCCCACTAGGCCTTTAGAACCTTAGTAATCGCTTTGGTAGTGTGACTACTATCAACAAAGCTGTAATAAACAACAATTAGAGGTAAATAAAACAACATACAACATAGGGAGACTACCAAAATTTCAGTAGAGTCTCCCCTGCAATGTAACATTTCCAAATTTGACGGTTGCCCTATTATAAACAGAAGAGTTCCCAATACAGTTCAATCTATACAAGTACTAAATAAACTAACATACAACAAACTAACAAGCAATCTATACAAGTACTAAATAAACTACCATATAACTAACATACAACTATATAAGTTTTATATACAAAGCAACTAACAAGCTACCAACTAAGAAACTTAAAACAAATTATTGTATACTTACTGGTCTCCGGCCAGCAGTGGGACCAGCATGGGTAGGGGATGTCGGAAATAGGGTCACCTCGAGGCTAGGGTCATCCAAACCACCAGGTGAAGGAGTCTTCTCTGAGGTGGTCTGTTGTGAGGTGGTCTATTGTGGGATGGTGGGCCTAGGTGATGAAGGAGTGGTGGTCTGCTATGTGGTGGTGGCTTACTATAGGGTGGGAGTCTACAGACGGGATGCTGGGGTCCTCGAGCCACTACCCCGACTGAAGGGTAGTCGACATCCTGTCATCTATGGATAAAACCATGAAAATAAATGTTAGTCTCAGAATATAAAGATATGTATATATGTTTAATAACTATATACTCTATGTCTATTTTAGTGTGAAATTCCCCCTCAGTTTTAGTGTCACTATGGCTATCTGTTTCAATAGGTTCCTCAGTCTCTAAATTGGCCCTATACCGTTTTGATTGGGAGATAACAACTTTGTCAATCCCCCGTAGTGGCGAGTGTCTCATCCATTATCACTAGATCAATGTTGAATAGCAAATGACTGTCATTGAGCTCATTCGGAACGAACTGATAAGCATCCTCAACCTTATCGAAGACATTATCAATGAACTGACCTCGAGCCTTGGCCTTCAATACTATGTACCAATCCCTGTGCCCTTCGAGGAAGTCCGTGTAATAAACCTATTCGGCTTGTTGGGTAAACATGAAGGGATCAAACCCTTTATATCTACCATTTTATGACCTCAACTAAGCTGTAATTGTTGTCAACCTTTATTCCTACACCAATTGTGTTGTTGTACTAATCACACTTGAATAGAATGATATCTCTTCTAAGTCGTCTAGAGAAAGAAACTTCAACAATCTCTGCCAACACTCCATAGAAGTCTTCCTCTAACTGTCTGGCTGTGCCTTTAACACAAACCCTGTAGTTATAGGTACGCATCCCCTCACTCCATTGAAAAATGTTAAACTTATAGCCGTTTACATAGTAAATGGGCCATTTTTTAACAGTTTTCACTGGCCCCCAAGAAAGGGCTTAAAGTAAGGGATCTTCAATATGGTTATTAGGGTCTTGAATCTATGTACAGCATAACACATAGGTCATCGTTAGATACCTAACGTTAGAAGTACAACTAAAGAACACAAGGTATACGGGTCTTACGTGTTGTGTAAACTAACCAATGAATTTGGATGATACCTCACTATGAATTTGGTCATTAGTTATGATTTTGCTCAAGTTTTAGCATATCTGCATATAAGTTATTTAAAAAAAAATTAGATACAATAAAAGCTAGTTTTAGATTGCAAACTATAAGTTAGTGACTTACTCAAGATAGGGTTCCACTTCTGGGCAATTTAGAAGAATGTACAAGTGAGCCGCCTTTCAATCTTTCTCATCAATGTAACATTTTGTGACCTTGCCCCTAAGACGATTGAGATAGTTAAAAATTGAAATTTGATCATCCAACCCTTTGTGTGTGGCCACCCAAGATTGCGGGGAATTCTACTCATTATAGTTTCTATCTCCGTTGGAAAATAGAAAGAAGCAAAAGTGGTCATTTCTTCCACTAAGTAAGCCTTGCAAATTGATGCTTCAATGCACGCTTTGTTTGACACTTTATCTTTTAAAGAGCGTAAGAATCTAGAACAACATAAACAAATGTTAAGTTACAAAATACTATTATAGGAACGAATCTTCGCAACGAAATTAAGTAGTTCTAGCATTTACCTTTCGAAGGGATACATCCAACGGTATTGTACTGGGCCACCCACTAAGGCCTCGTACGTAGATAGATAGGCAGATACTGCATCGAGTCAAAAAAACTTGGTGGGAAAATCTGCTCCAACTTACAAATCAAGACCGGGATATATTCCTCCATCTCCAGAAATTTCTCCTTAGTTAACGAAGTTGCCGTCAACTCCTTAAAGAAGTGACTCAACTCAACCAACAGTTTCCAAATAGGTTTCGGTAAGGCATGAAATGCGTACGGCAGTAATTATTGCATAAACACATGGCAATCATAACTTTTCATGCCAAACACCCCGCCCTCCTTCACGTTGACACATCTACTCAAGTTTAGGTCTAGTTAAAACATATTTCGCATGCGGTTTAAACATTCTTCCACATCCCGCATCCCTCTATTCCAACTCCTTCCTAGAACACCAAATCGGAAGGTCTAGATGACCCTTCTCATTGTCCTTTGTTCTCCCTTTGATGTCCATCACAGTGTCAAAAATATTCATGAAAACATTTTGTTCAGTGTATGTAACACCCTCGGTTAAATAGGACAGACCCTTCTATAGGATCATCCTACTTAACTAAGAGGTTAAAAGTTTTTAGAAAAAGTAAAATTATTTTTTTTTACAAGTAAAATGATGGTAGATCAATGGAAGCAAATAGTAGGTAATTCACATAGTCATTCACAAACTATAAGCAATTGTACTCTTAATAGAATGAGGCACGTAGGCACCCTTAAATACACACAGTCATCCATTGTCTTATTATTTATTTATATATATATATATTCAACTACATATATCCTACTTTTATTGAGTGCTCCCGGTTGGTCCAACGTATTGCTGTTCTTCGTACTCCGGTTCTTTATTTTCTAGCTCCTCTGTTATTATTAAACAGAAAGGGTGAGTATATACTCCAGACCCTGAAGGTTCCCGGTGCGGGCATATCCAGTCAACAGATAATATAACATAAATAATCCAATTAACATATTTACAACTATAACAATCAATGATGTTGTTATGGAATGCATGAGTTAGGTTCATTATAATTTATCTAAAGTTTAAGTCTCATGATGCATATGGGCCCAATAAACCAATCCACCATCACCATTATCTCATTCTTTGGAAGTCGTCCTACTCAAGCTGCCCTTGGGCACAACGTTTCCACACTAGAGCGATCGGAGCCCACCAAGTCCCCTAACCATTATTTAATCATCATAAGGTACGAATCAACTCACAGGTTCTAATCATTATATTATCCTGGGACTTGGCTCTATACGATCATAGTTACATTCCGTCATTTAGTCAAAGTACACCAGACTTGCATTGTCTGACCCGGCTTCAGGCGCGACTCTGATGCCATTGGGTTTCCGTCCCGGTTGTACTCCCAAGATTCTCCTCAGAGATCAGACGTGAATGTCCTCCAATGTACCCGGTGTATGCTCTAGTTTTAATCCTTCAAAAAATATCTTTATGATGCAAAAATACATTATTTAAGTCTTATCATTACTTTGATCCTTGGGTATCTATATGTTTCCAGCCTCGTAATATTTGTTCTCATGTTGTTAGGTCCCACCTATTTTTTAGACGTTGTAGGTTATTTTTATTATTTTATTTATTATTGTTCTAGAAAATATATCGGTTATATCTTGGCTAAAATAATGCTTCGTTTAAAGAGTAAATAGTGTGTTCCTTATTTCATTATTCATAACTAAAACAATAATAATATTAGTAACAACAACAACAACAACAATAATAATAATAATAATAATAATAATAATAATAAGGCATCATTTGTTATAATATAAAAAATGAAATAAAAGGAAAAATTAAATGCAGAGAATAAGGCGGCAGGGCCGACCATTGTATTTGATAAAATAAATGACAGAAATTAAATAAAGCGAAAATAGAATGTTAAAAGTAAGATGGTAGAGCTGTGCGTTATAGTATAGATAAGTAAAAATGAAATGAAAAGGAAAAATTAATATAGAGAATAAGGCAGCAGAGCCATCCATTATAATATAGATAAGTAGAAATAAAAGGAAAGATAAATGTAGAGAATAAGGCAGCAGAGCCAGCCAATATATTCGATAAAATAAATGACAGAAATTAAATAAAACAAAAATAAATGTTAAGAATAAGGCGACAGGGCCGTCCATTTATAATATATATATATATAAGCAGAAATAAAAAGAAAGATAAATGTAGAGAATAAGGCGGCAGAGCCAGCCTTATTAGTAATAATAATAATAATAATAATAATAATAATAATAATAATAATCATAATAATCATAATGATAATAATAATAATAATCATATTTGAACTGTTCTTTACAGGGGGTGTAGAAGTATGCTTGTAGAACAACTCAAAATATACATATAAATGTGTTTTTGATACAAAGCAATGTGCGTATAAATGTAAATACGGAGAGTCTTTGTAAGTTGAGGCGGAGTGCAATGTACTCTGGGGCGGTGTCACAGTCCGCCTGACGGGATCTACGTTGCCTTGACCCGATTGGGGGTGGTACCTGCAATCGTTCTCCGACGCTCAAGTCAGTATTTCAGAATACTTAGAGACTTAGAAAGACAGTCAGAGAGAATTATGCAAGTAAGAGAGTGTAAGGTTCAGAGAATGGGAAAAAGATCCCTTATACCTTTTCGAGAGAGGTTTATATACCTGTTACTGGTGCTCCATTATTGGTAGGACCCGCTCCTTGTCTTCAGGCATAATGCTGAAAAGGTAGTGGGTCCTTGCGCCATTTACATGCACCATTATTGTAGTAGGTATCACCACTTGTCTGGAAAGCGTTAGTGCTTTAATATTTTATTGTTATTTCCCTTTATGCGTGACAGCGTGATTCCCATTATTAACCTCTCAAGACAGAGTCAATCTCGTGCCGGGGTTGTAAGTATGGGCTCGCTACGCAGTGTGGGAAATTCAGTATTCCGCCAATATTGAGCTTATGGCTTGGCGGAGTAACAACTTTGGCGGGGTTACGTTCCTTGGCGGAGTAACATGCCTTGGCGGAGTAAGGTGCCTTGGTAGTGTAACTTGCCTTGGCGGGGTTATGTTCCTTGGCGGAGTAACATGCCTTGGCGGTGTTACCTGCCCTGGCGGTATGTACTCCGTATAGAAGTGATTATAATGTACTCAATCGCGTACTCCTCTTGTTCAAAATGCTAATCTGGCAAAGCATTAAAGCCATGCTCTTGGAGGCCGGTGTTAGGACTGGATCATATGCCCCCTAGCTTGTTATAGTGACTGGCGGAGTCACTTTAATGAGCTATAACACTTAAGTTTAGCTTTTGTAGGCATGGGTTTAGGCGGCGCTTGTTTTTTCAGGATTTATGGACAAGTGTTTTTGTGCATTTATTAGCTGTCATCACTTGACACGCCTGTCATTAATGCGCCTCGAAACCACGTTTTTTATTCTTCAGTCTCCCATTGCCACGTATGCCCTCGTAACGATTGCCATTCCAATGATGGGACATAAATGCGCGTGATGGCAATTGAGAACCGTTTTCGAGGTTATTACCGTGGGCCTTGGATTTTGAAAACGTGGCCCATGAAATATCTGCCCTTAGATATATCTATTGGTTTCAGCAAAAAAGGAACCGTCAGTGAGACAAATCCAACGGTTGTAAACACATATTTCAATTTTAGAACCGTTGATGAGATTTATCTAACGGCTGCAAACACATCTTTGAGATTTCTGAGGATTCGCTTATTTCCCCCCAAGCCATGCCTATAAATAGGTAAACTCTCAGAAGGGAAATGTTTTGCTTCATCTCTCACTTCGTATTTGTTCGCTGAAAGTGTTTTTGCTACTCTCTTGCGAGTTTATTGGTGTTTGGAGTTCTTCTATCCTTCAGAAGCTTAAGGTACTTGCTTCTTCCTCTTCTTTGCTTCTTCATTTTCATTGGGTTAGCTTTAGTTTTCCTTTTTGTGTGTTCGTAAAAAGGAAGATGAGAGGAAAGAGGTCAGAGTCTCATTCTAGGGTTTCTGTTCGTCCCATGTTTTCTGATATTGAGAGTGAAGATGAGGCGTTTTATACTGGGAGGGACTCGACGTTTTACAGCAGCGTGGAGTACTTTAGTAATGCTATACATTCGTTTGTGTCAGGAGGTGTTTTCCATACCCAAGTGTTGACAATGGCAGAGTGTCAAAACGTTGTGTTGCATGGACTGGACTGGGAGAAGACGCTCGAGATTGATCCTTATTGTTGGGTTGAGGAGGATGTTAAGGGTACTGCCTCTCGCCATGCAACAACTAGTGGCGGTGTAGTGGAGCTATCTGTGCCTATCTGGAAAAATGAACGGTATGAAGATAGGTTCATTGTTTGCTCTCCTAAGACATTCGAAAGGATTTGCCATCGTCCTCAGAATAATCGTACAATATATATGTACGATATTCTGTTCACTCAGCTGGGAGTGCGTTTCCCCTTGAACAAATTCTAGATGGGCGTGCTGAGGTTCTTGGATTGTGCTCCTTCTCAGCTGCACCCAAATGGTTGGGGAATAGTTCGAAGCTTTGAGGTGATGGCGGAGCATCTGGAGTTTACGCCTACTGTGGCGTTGTTCTTTTCTTTCTGCCGCATCATGAGGAGGGTGAACGTAAAAACAGGCGGCATGGGCCTTGTTACTCTTCGGGCGGAGCCAAAGATTTTAAACTTCAAGTCGTTTGCGGACTCCGCCAAGGAAGGCGGACTCCACTTCAGAAAAAGTTTTGTAAAGGTTTCTGTGAAGGAGGGGGAGTCCGTCTTCTGGCGGAATAAGGAGGGAATTGATCGATTCCCAGTTGCGTGGACACATGAGCACTTTCTCTTAACCAAGCGAGCGTATGAAGTTGAAGAGGGTGCTCTATCGGCGGCGTCTGTGGAAGTACTCCGGATGTTGAAGGAGTACAACTCTGTCCACAAGCTGATCCTTTGTCGAAGGCTGCTTGGGCGGGATGCTCAGGGATACTTGAGTAATATTACTAACAATCGCAATGTTGATTGAGTATTGTTGTTATCTTGCATCTTCTAATCATATTCTCGTTTTGTTATTTCGCAAGAGAAATCGTTGAGTTCCCTGGGATGGAGCGCATCAAGCGGATCCGAATGAGCCACAGGGAAATTAACGCAGAGAACAATGTACAGCCCAGGAGGAATCTGACTGCCGCTCTTACAACAACTCTTCCCTTCCCTGCCTCCACCAACATAATAAATTTTGAAGGTGGTGCAGGATCTTCAGCAGCTACTGTTGAAAGGCGTTCTAAAAAACGCCAAGAACCAGAAGCTGCTGAAGAGGAAGAAGAGGAAGTAGATCCTCATGCCTTACAAAGGAGGAGGACTAAGGGCAAGAGGAGGGCTGAGGAAGGGACATCAATCGATGTTGCCATTGACTTGGAGGAGACTCAGGAGGTACCTGTTATGGGTACTTCTGCTGATATGGGCGGTGTTGAAGGCATCCTCGAAGAAGATGTCACAGGGGAGCAAGCGGAGGGATTCCAAGCCCCTTCTGACCAAGATACGGGGGACGAGGCAGGGAGAGTTCATGTTTCCCCAATCCGCCCGTCTGAGGATCCCGCCCTGAGCTTGACCACTCGAGGGACAGCAGTTTTCCCCATTGATGTGCCAGGGGAATCATCCAGGCGGTTTGTCTCTTTGCCTCAGGCGGGGTCTCGCTTGAATCCCTTTTTGTACTTTGCAAATACGGGATCCCGCCAGTCAGGGAGGCGTGATCCAGAATTCATCCTCCGCCCCGACATCGACTTTGAGGAGATTCCGGAGGCTGCTGCAGCTGCGAGGTGGCACCTTGCAGAGATAGATGGTTTCTTGGCCTCTGTCCCCCGGATAGCTGACGTTGCTGCCGAGGCCAACATGTTTCAGGCGTCTTACCACGAGTCTGTGGAAAAGATTCGTAGCTTGGAACATGACAATGAGCAGCTGTCCGAGGTGATCAAGGCCAAGGACAAACATCTTGACACCGCCGACTCTGACATCAAGAAATTGACGGAGGAGTTGGCTAAGGTGAAGGCTGAGAAGATCCTGCTAGAACAACAAAATAAAAAGCTAGGCGAGGTGGTGAGCGGACTTTCCCAGGTCAAGGCTGATAATGTTCTGCTGAAGCAACAAGTTTCAAATTTAGATCAGCAGAACCAAATTTTGGGCGGAGACGTGAGCATTCTTCAGCAGAGGCTGGTCTCCATAGAAATAAATAAAGCCATAGCTGAAGATGCCTGGGCGGCGGAGTTGGGCGAAGCAGCAACCGCATATGGAAATCTTGAAGTGCAGATTCAAGAGTTGCAAGCTGAGAAGACTGCCTCAGATGCTACCAGTGAGAGGCTCGACAAGGAATTACAATCTGCCTTGGATGCAGCTGAGGCAGCGATTGATGATGCTTTCAGCATGGCTGTTCGCCAACTCTGCTACCGCAACCCAGGTGTTACTCTCTCCACCACAGGCATTCATCCCTATTACGAATTTATCAATGGAGAATTGATGGTGCCTGTGCAAGGAGGTCATATGCCTGCGCCCAATGATGAATATGTTCTGGCAGACTTGCCTCCTTCCCAAAGTTTGACCAGGCCAGGAGAAAGTCAGCTCACCTCCACTCAGCAAGAAGGGAAGCCGTCTGACCCTTAAAGATCAGCTTCTCAGTGTCCTCCTCAGTCTCTTTGCAAGTCTTGTTTTTATTTATAACGTCGCCTTGTTCCAGGATAGGCTCTGGATTTTACCAATTTGGCAATATTGAATAAAGCATATTTTCTGCAAATGTATACTTGTTCATATAAGCAGTGTTCGAGTCCGTCGTATTTATGCCTTGTAAAATGATATCGAAAAGGCGGAATATTCTTCTGAGGACTTAATGAAATATGACTAAGCATAACGAGGCGGGATAGCCTTTTTACAATTTCGGTGAAGTAAAATTCAGTAAGGAGGCGAAGTAGCCTCTTTGAGAATTTAACTGAAGTAATTTTAATAAGGAGGCGTAGTAACCTCTTGAGAATTTCATTGAAATGATTTTAATAGTGAGGCGTAGTAGCCTCTTAGGAATTTCAATGAAGTTGGATTCCGTATGTAGGCGGAGTAGCCTCTTAGGAATTTAAAAGGAGTTGGATTCCGTAAGAAGGCGGAGTAGCCTCTTAGGAATTTAAAAGGAATTGGATTCCGTAAGGAGGCGGAGTAGCCTCTTAGGAATTTAAAAGGAATTGGATTCCGTAAGGAGGCGGAGTAGCCTCTTAGGAATTTAAAAGGAATTGGATTCCGTAAGGAGGCGGAGTAGCCTCTTAGGAATTTAAAAGGAATTGGATTCCGTAAGAAGGCGGAGTAGCCTCTTAGGAATTTAAAAGGAATTGGATTCCGTAAGGAGGCAGAGTAGCCTCTTAGGAATTTAAAAGGAATTGGATTCCGTAAGGAGGCGGAGTAGCCTCTTAGGAATTTAAAAGGAATTGGATTCCGTCAGGAGGCGGAGTAGCCTCTTAGGAATTTCAAAGAAGTTGGATTCCGTAAGAAGGCGGAGTAACCTCTTAGGAATTTAAAAGGAATTGGATTCCGTAAGGAGGCGGAGTAGCCTCTTAGGAACTTAAAAGGAATTGGATTCCGTAAGGAGGCGGAGTAGCCTCTTAGGAATTTAAAAGGAATTGGATTCCGTAAGGAGGCGGAGTAGCCTCTTAGGAATTTTAATGAAGCTGGATTCCGTAAGAAGGCGGAGTAGCCTCTTAAGAATTTTAATGAAGCACAATTTTACAAGCGTTGAACTTACTTGAACTTGTTGACAGTGCTTGAGTTTGTTGATTATGTACTCTGTAAAACATTGGAAGTTAGGCAGAGTCAAGTTTTGGATGGAATGTTCATCCTTTTGCATTTTGATTGGAGTGCGACTCCTGATCGAATGAAAATCATCGAAGTCGGGATTGCTATGGTGCAGCATATAGCTGTGACACCAATTTATCCTACAAGAAATTGGTTGAACCTCTGAGGCGGTATGGTGCAGCATATAGCTGTGACACCAATTCACCCTGCAAGAATTTGGTTAAACCTTCGAGGCGGTATGATGCAGCATATAGCTGTGACACCAATTCACCCTGCAAGAATTTGGTTAAACCTTCGAGGCGGTATGATGCAGCATATAGCTGTGACACCAATTCACCCTGCAAGAAATTGGTTGGATTTTGGGGTTAGCGTGGTGCAGCATATAGCTGTGACACCAGCTCTTCCCACAAGAAGCCTGCAGGACCTTGGGGGCGAATTAGTGCAGCATATAGCTGTGACACTAGTTCTTTCCATAGGCGGCCTGTAGGACCTTAGGGTCGGTATGGTGCAGCATATAGCTGAGACACCAATCCTTTCCCCCCAAGGAGTTTTCTGTACCTTAGGGTCGGTATGGTGCAGCATATAGCTGAGACACCAATCCTTTCCCCCCAAGGAGTTTTCTGTACCTTAGGGTCGGTATGGTGCAGCATATAGCTGAGACACCAATCCTTTCCCCCCAAGGAGTTTTCTGTACCTTAGGGTCAGTATGGTGCAGCATATAGCTGAGACACCAATTCCCCAAGGAGTTTTTGTTGACTCTGTTTGTGAAGCGGCGTTGCATGTTGGTTGATCTTTATGGAATAAAGAGTTATGCGTTTGTGCTTCAGTTTTAGAATCGTTGTTTTATCTGCATGGGAACAAACTCTGCCATGGATAATCAATTCAAAGTTAGAGTGAAGATTAAATGCAGGAAGGCATTTCATTGAGAATGGAACTACATAAAGGATTGAGTTGGGATATATCTTTTCGAAACTTTTTCAAGGAAAGCATACAGAGGAAGATCCTTGAGTGAGGAGGAAAAGATCATACCGTATTACCCAACTAACTGTAATGTATAAGTAAATTTAAAATGTTCCATTTATTTCTAACCGGAGTGCCATCCAAGTTTTCTAGGCGGTATGTACCCTTGCCTAAAACCTCGATGACTTGGTATGGACCTTCCCAATTTGGTGCCAATTTGCCTTGGTGCGCAAATTTGTTGCCAATGTTGGCCCTTCTCAGGACCAAATCTCCCTCTTTGAAACGGCGTTCGCACATGCGTGCATTATACCGTTTGGCGGCCTTTACTTTGACAGCTTGATCTCTCACAAAGGCTTCCTCTCTCAACTCTGCCAAAACCTCCAATTCGTGTGCGAGGTTCTGTTGATTGGCTTCCTCATTGAAATGAAGGACTCGAGCTGAAGGGGTTGTTAATTCAATGGGAATGACAGCCTCGACTCCATATGTCAGCCGATACGGAGATTCATTCGTGGTGGAGTGTGGGGTGGTTCTATATGCCCATAAAACATGGCATAACTGATTTGCCCAGTCTCCCTTTGCCTCACCAAGGCGTTTTTTGAGGCCCTTCAAGATTTCTCTGTTGGCGACCTCTGCTTGTCCATTGGTTTGAGGGTGTTCCACAGAAGAGAAAATCTGCGTGATGCTGAGATTTTCTAAGAGTTCAGTGAACTTGCGATCTGTGAACTGGGTGCCATTATCAGTGACTATGCGTTCAGGGACTCCGAAACGTGCAATGATGTTCTCATAAACGAATCTTCGAGTCCTGGCTGACGTTATGTGCACCACTGCCTCTGCCTCAATCCATTTGGTGAAATAATCGACACCAACTATCAAGTATTTGATACCGCCGGGCGCAGTTGGGAATGGACCTAGAATATCCATACCCCATTGATAGAAAGGCCAGGGCGTTATTGATGATGACATTTCCTCAGCTGGAGTATGGTGAAAATTCGCGAATCGTTGACATTGATCGCATTTTTGAACATATGAGGCAGCGTCTTGCTTCATAGTGGGCCACTAATACCCCGCCCTGAGGATTTTTCTCACTAGACTCCGTGCCCCTGGATGATGTCCACACTGCCCTTCATGGACTTCTTCCAAAACAGCTGGCACCTCGTTTTCATTTATGCAAATTAAGTACGGGACAGAAATTCCTCGGCGGTATAGCTGCCCATCCAGGAGTGTATAATAGGGTGCCTCCTTCCTTAGCTTCTTTCGCTCAAGATCATCCGTGGGTAATTGTCCATTAACAAGATAACGAACTATTGGTGTTACCCAGGAGTTGTCATCAACGGGGCGGCTTTTAATCATATGAATTGAAGAGGGAAGGGATATACTTGGCTCCGCCAGAGTACTCTGTACAACCGTGGTTGTGCACCCCGCCTTCTTTGTGCTGGCTAACCTGGACAGGATATCAGCACGTGTATTTTCTTCGCGAGGTACATGCTTGAAAGTTACTTCATCGAAGCGCTGTTTCAACTCATTGACGCAGTCCAGATATTGTTGCAGTAGAGGTTCTTTAGCCTGATACTCACCAAGAATTTGTGAGATGACTAGTTGAGAATCACTGCATAGGGTGACAGTTTTGGCCCCAATATCTTGTGCTGCTCTGAGTCCGGCTAAGCAGGCTTCATACTCCGCCTGATTGTTAGACGTAGTGAAGGTAAAGTGTAATGAAATTTCAAGATGTACCCCGTCATCACTTTCTATAACGATTCCTGCTCCGCATCCTTTGCTGTTTGAAGACCCATCGACATATATTGTCCAGTGTGAATGATCTGCGTCTGGGCTAGAGCCTGTTAATTCAACTACGAAATCTGCTAGGACTTGCGCCTTGATAGCAGTTCTTGGTTCGTAGGATATGTCGAATTCAGAGAGTTCTATGGCCCATTTGATCATTCTTCCTGCCAAATCTGGTTTGAACAATATGGTACGGAGTGGCAAGTCTGTGCGAATCAGGATGGGATGTGCATGGAAATATGGTCTTAGGCGTCGTGAGGCCCAAACAACTGCAAGTGCTGCCTTTTCAATCTTCTGATAACGGCACTCCGCACCATGCAATGTTTTACCAGTGAAGTACACCGGTCGTTGGCCTTCAACTGTTTCCTTGACCAGAGCCACTGCCAGCGCTTCATCTGAAACAAACAAATAAACGATGAGTTGCTCACCTGGGCTCGGTTTTACCAGGATTGGAGGGCTGGCTAAGACATTTTTCAAGCTCTGGAAGGCCGCCTCTTGCTCTGGGCCCCAATTGAATTTCTTATCTTTCTTCAGCATCTTGTATAAGGGGAGAGAGCGATGAGCCATTTTTGGCATGAATCGTGCTAGAGCAGCGATTTTGCCATTGAGGGATTGTACCTCTTTCAGTGTTTTGGGGCTCTGCAACTCTTGTATCACACGACACTTGTCAGGATTAGCTTCTATGCCTCTTTGTGTTAACATGAAACCCAAAAATCTCCCCCCAGGCACAACAAATGTACATTTTAGTGGGTTGAGTCTCATGTTGTATTGCCGCAGGCGTTGAAAAACGAGGCGTAGGTCTTCAACATGGTCTCCTCCTTCTGGAGTTTTGGCGATGATATCATCAATATAAACCTCCACCAGCTTTGTGTGCATGCCCTCAAAGACTCTGTTGATCATGCGCTGGTAGGTGGCCCCAGCGTTCTTCAGCCCAAATGGCATGACATTGTAGCAAAAGACCCCTCTGTCATTGATAAATGCTGTTTTCTCCTGATCATCCTCACACATTGGAATTTGGTTGTATCCGGAGTAAGCATCCATGAAGGATAGATACTTGTATCCTGATGAGTCGTCAACCAGTCTGTCAATGTTGGGGAGAGGATAAGGATCTTTGGGATAACATTTATTCAAATCAACGTAGTCTATGCACATGCGCCATTTGCCATTGGCTTTCTGCACCATAACCATGTTGGACAGCCAAGAAGAGTAACGGAGTTCCCTGATGAACCCCGCCTTAAGGAGTTCTTCGGTTTGTTTGCAAGCAGCATTTTGCTTAGCAGGACCCATACGCCGTTTCTTTTGTGCCACTGGCTTAGTTTCAGGATACACCGCCAGGCGGTGGCAACAGAAGTTAGGATCCATACCAGGCATGTCTGCGGCTGTCCAGGCAAAAATTTCCTTGTACTCATGGAGGAGTGCAATCAGTCTTGCCTCCACGTTAGGCTCTAATTTGTCATTGATCTTAGTGATTTGCTCCGGGGTGCTGCCCAGAACAATGGGCTTGGAACCACCATCAGGAGTTGGTTTCAAAGGGTTCAGTGGGTCTATAGAAGACTCCGCCCTGGGATCAAGATCCACCAAGTTGACGGATGCCGCCGCACTGTTTCCTTCGTTCAATTTTCTTTTCTTAGACATGGTTTCAAGCTTCACCATGTTAAGACTTAAATTGTAACAATAACGAGCCATCTCCTGGTCACCCCTGACAGATGAGACTTGATTATCTTTATCGATGAACTTGATTAACAAGTGGGGGGTTGAAACGATGGCTTCCATGGCATTCAGAGTAGGCCGCCCAATGATGCCATTGTATGGGGATTTAACATCAATGACAAGAACCCTGGATTTCACAGTCCTTGCTCCAGGTTCACCATCGAAGGTAATCCTTGTGTCCAAGTAGCCTTTAGTAGGCTGTTTGGCGCCATTAAAAGCTGTGAGGTCCTGTGTGTAAGGCTGCAAATCAGCGTCAGTCAGTCCCATGCGTTTAAAACAGTCATAAAAAATAACATCGCAGGAACTTCCCTGATCAACTAGGATGCGTTTTACATCCATATTAGCGATCACCGCAATGATCACTACCGCATCATCTCCCTCAGGAATGGTTGGGCCAAAATCATCATCTGTGAAAGTTATAGGCGGAGTCTGAACTCCGTCCCTGAATGGGCGATATTCTTTGTTCTTGCCCTGCACAGATAAGATCATACGATGATGATTTTTCCGGGCGGTGTTTGAGGGTCCGCCTCCTGCGAAGCCTCCAGCAATCATGTCCACCACCTGCCTTTTACCTCGTGATCTAGGTTCAGGGCTCGGTTCTCGTTGGGCGGACTCCAGAACAATGCCTTTTTGTTTCTCTGACACCGCCGTACGTTTTGGTTCCCGAGTACTATCAGGATCCGGAGAACGATCACGATGTCGCTTTTCAAACTTCTCAGGCTCATCATGAGATTTGCCTTTGAACAGGTAATGTTTCAGTTTACCTTCACGAATGAGCACCTCAATGGTATTTTTGAGTTGCTTACATTCTTCTGTGGTGTGGCCAACTGACTCATGGAATTCACAATATTTCTTTGGGTTTCCACCGCGCCTGATTGGGGGTGGACGTTGAATTCCATAAACATTGAGGGTGGTCCATCCTATTTCACGCAAGATTTGCTCGCAAGTTGTGTTCAGTGGTGCATAGTGAGTAAAATTGAACACGCGTCTATCTTGCTGTTTGAAAGGTTGGCTCCCTACTTTGTCCCTTTGGTGGGACTTGTCATTCTTCAACGACTTCTCTTTCCCTTTGTCATGAGGTGGAGTTGCAGGGGGTGGTTTACTGCGAGATGCAGTGGCTTCCAAATGCATCTCGATACCCACGTACTTGGACACCTTCCTGCGAAATTCCTCCATCGTGGTTGGAGGTCCCTTTGCCAAAGACAAAGCGAAAGGTGACTTTGGTTGCATAGCTTCTATGAGAATATGCAACTGGATTGCCTCTGTCAGATCAGGGACCATGGCTGCCTCCTTGTAAAATCTCTTAAGGAAATCCTTCAGAGATTCTTTGTCGCCTTGTTTGATCTGAGCCAAGGTATGAGAGGTTCTGGGTGCATCCCTGGAGATCACGAAGTGGCTTCCAAAAGCTGAGGCCAGCTCCTCCCACGAATCAATGGAACCTGAAGGTAAGCTCTTGAACCAACTAAGAGCTTCGCCTGTAAGGGTTCTGGGGAACATTCTGCACATGACATCCTCCTCAGCTCCTAGAAACATGGCCTCGTAGATATAAGCATCTAAATGCTTAGAAGGATCTGTTTCCCCAGTATATTTCCCTATAGAAATGGGCTGCATAGTTTGCAAATGTCTGGGTACATGTGCATTCATGAGCCTTTTAGAAAATGGGATGCTCATCTTATATCCTAAGGGGGATGCGTTTGAGCCTGCTCTCCTTCCTTCTTGATACTGAGCATTCACCAGTGGGAGGCTTCGCTGCTCCTCCATGTATGTAGGAATACGAGAGTAGTGAGGAGTACTTGATTCCTCCTGCATGTGTGGTTCATGATGTGGCTGTCTTGCGGGACCAGCTTTCTCATGCACTGGGTTTGCTTTTTCACGACAAAGTTCCACAAGTTCTTCTCTCAACATTCGAATCATGTCATCTCTTGGATCTGGAGAATCAGCTTGCGTTGCTTTTTTCTGAGCATCATCATTGAAGTTAAGACGTCTGGGATTACGTGGATGAGAATCCTCATTCTGCATCTCTGGTCCTTGTCTCTCCATTGATGATGAAGATTGGTCAAAGATTGTGGGATTACCAAGTTTACAGGTCCCACTGGGCGTGCCAATGAACTGTTCTTTACAGGGGGTGTAGAAGTATGCTTGTAGAACAACTCAAAATATACATATAAATGTGTTTTTGATACAAAGCAATGTGCGTATAAATGTAAATACGGAGAGTCTTTGTAAGTTGAGGCGGAGTGCAATGTACTCTGGGGCGGTGTCACAGTCCGCCTGACGGGATCTACGTTGCCTTGACCCGATTGGGGGTGGTACCTGCAATCGTTCTCCGACGCTCAAGTCAGTATTTCAGAATACTTAGAGACTTAGAAAGACAGTCAGAGAGAATTATGCAAGTAAGAAAGTGTAAGGTTCAGAGAATGGGAAAAAGATCCCTTATACCTTTTCGAGAGAGGTTTATATACCTGTTACTGGTGCTCCATTATTGGTAGGACCCGCTCCTTGTCTTCAGGCATAATGCTGAAAAGGTAGTGGGTCCTTGCGCCGTTTACATGCACCATTATTGTAGTAGGTATCACCACTTGTCTGGAAAGCGTTAGTGCTTTAATATTTTATTGTTATTTCCCTTTATGCGTGACAGCGTGATTCCCATTATTAACCTCTCAAGACAGAGTCAATCTCGTGCCGGGGTTGTAAGTATGGGCTCGCTACGCAGTGTGGGAAATTCAGTATTCCGCCAATATTGAGCTTATGGCTTGGCGGAGTAACAACTTTGGAGGGGTTACGTTCCTTGGCGGAGTAACATGCCTTGGCGGAGTAAGGTGCCTTGGTAGTGTAACTTGCCTTGGCGGGGTTATGTTCCTTGGCGGAGTAACATGCCTTGGCGGTGTTACCTGCCCTGGCGGTATGTACTCCGTATAGAAGTGATTATAATGTACTCAATCGCGTACTCCTCTTGTTCAAAATGCTGATCTGGCAAAGCATTAAAGCCATGCTCTTGGGGGCCGGTGTTAGGACCGGATCAATATTCATAATCATAATTATAATCGTAATCATAATAGTAGTAACAATGATATAAATGGTGACTATCCATCCTTATTTCCTTGTTTATCTCGTCTTTCAAAACTTCCTCACTGGAATCCACATAGACACCCATGGTTCTTAATATTTTCACAATTTAATACCTAACATATCCACTTAATCATCATGGTTAGTAATAATCAACATAGCTAATTAATCATATACATAGCAATAAAAATATATAAAAGAAATATATAAAAAATTAAAGCATCTTAATTTAACAACAATTCCCGAACCTGCCCTCGGAAAGGTAAGGACCAAAAGTACCTTAGTCTTTCCAAACACATGGTTCTCCCCAGGATACCAGAGAATATACCCCCTTACCTCAGGTGTCGTATTTTCGTGATACTAGACGAGAGGGAGAAAATTTAACTTTTAAACCGTAGCTCCGATCAACGATCCGTCTCCGTAGTTGGACTCTACGTGACGATTATAGCTTGGATTTGCCAATATGTAAATGATTAGGCAAAAAGAGAGGGTGGCAGAAGTGGCAGAGGAAGAAGAAGAATAGAGGTTCACGGTGGTCGGAGGTGGTTTTGGCAAAAAATAAAGGTGGTTTAGTGTCAATAGAGGAGAGAGGGAGAAAAAGAGAGAGAGAGAGAGAGAGAGAGAGAGAGAGAGATGGGCTACATGAAGTGGGAGAGAAAGAATAGTGCAGATTTTGAAGAGGGGTGATGCCATATTTATAGGAAAATCTGGCCACCGGGTCTAAATTTAATTGGTACCAGTTTTGAATAGTTAATTTTAAAAGAAAACTAAAAGTTACTTATAGTTACAGTTAGAATCTGAAAAAGTTTCCAACACAAAAGTTGTAGATTGGCTCTTTCTCTTAGAACTGATATATGGTATGCAAAAATCTGACACCCGGAGCAAAAGTTACACCAAAAATAGATAAAAATCAGAGTTGGTTTAATAGTTCTTTTTTGAAAGATAATTCTGCCGTGCAAAATCCGTTGTGAATTAGCTTTTAGTTTCTTCATGAAAGTTGTTGGATTTTTCAATACAAAACCATGAAAAAAAGAACAAAGTCATTTCGATATCTTATGAGAGAGATATTTGCGTTTTTCTATAGGGGTACTATTTTGTGTGAAAATCACTATTTCTCTGGAATTTTTCGCTTTTCGGGGATGATCGAGCAAGAACTAGCTTTCACATTCTTCACGAGAATTGTAGAGGGATTTAATACGAGAACAAAGAAATTACAACGAACTGATTCTGAGCTCGTATGAGAAATTTATGATTTTTCTAAGAATTTAACGAGATTAAATAATGGGTTTTTCAAGTTTGGTGATGATAGATCACAAAATAGAGTTTGAGGCTAGAAATAGAGTTTGTCAGGTTTTTTGTAGCGATGAAACCGAGATAAAAATTTCTTGATTTTGACCTCATATGAAAAAGTTATGCCCAAAACAGGAAAGATATTTGAGTTGAATTCAGAGGTTCCTATTTAACTAGATAATTTTTCTAAGAAACGAGGTTGATGGGGTTCGAATTAGAGTTTAGGCTCTTCAGGAGAAGTGTTTGATTTGTCAAAACAGTTCATTAAGGACTGTCCATGCTAGAATCAGATATCCCAAAGTGTAGAAATAGACAATTGTGGATCTCTTTTCGGTATGAATCGGATGTCTAGGCATTGACCCGATGAATGATGGTACAACTCTAATTAGTTTATTATATCAGTGTTAGATATAGGATTAGATTGTCAATTCTTGACTACCTGCAGGGTCTTTTATTTACTTATTATCACTTACAAAACTTCCATACCTCAAAATTTACAAGGTTAAGGCTGCTTACTAAAAACAGGGATGTTATAGTGTGCATGACATCAATGTTGTGTCTTAACAACAAGTCTTTCCAATATGGCAAATCCCATAAGATACTCTACTTCACCTAGTGGTATTCCTTCCTATAATCCGTAAACTCCTTAACACTCTTATCCCAAATGTACGGATTCTCTTCGACTCTCTACCAAACCCATGCACTGGATAACCTACAGGGTGGAGGTTCATTCATAACCTTGTTCTTCTTAAAAGTGATTTTGTTTCTCCTGATTGGATGATCCAATGGTAGAAACTTTTTATGACAGTCAAAAAAACTTGTCTTGCCACTAACAGGGAGTGATTCCCCCAGTATGTTCCATGCATAGAGGGCAAGTAAGCTTCCCACACGTTGACCATCCAGAAAGCATACCATACGTTGGGAAGTCATTAACGGTCCACATTAAAATAGTCCGCATCATTAAATTATTCTTCAATGACGCATTATAGGTCATCACCGTGACATCCCACAATTGTGACAACTCTTCAACCAACAGTTGCAAAAACACGTCTATCTTCGCCTTTGGATTTTTGGGTCCTGGAACCAGTACAGATAGAAACATGACCTCCCTCTTCATACACAAATTAGGAGGCAGATTGTATAAAGTCAATATGACTAGCCAACAAGATTATGCTCTTCCGTATTTACCAAACGAGTTGAACCCATCAGTATATAAGCTAAGTCATACATTGTGTGGCTCGCTTGAAAAGTCCAGATATAGCTCATCCAAACACTTCCATGCTTTCCCATTAGAAGGATGGCACAGAAGACCCTCATGTGTTCGGTTCAGAACATGCCAACACATGTGTTTTGCCGTGGACAATGAGGTGTACAGGCGTTGTGTTTGACCCGAATATAATGTTGCAGAAAACTTGTTAACTTCATGTTACTATTGGGTCTTTTAATTGGCAAGCGCACCAATCATTTGTAGTTTTCAAAATTTAGATATCGTTCCACTGGGATTGAAAGTCCAATAGTTACAGTAATTTTCTAGTTACTATGGTAAATTTATCAAAACCTATTCACAAAAGAATAATTTATATACAATTTATACAATATTCACAAGATTGCATAGCTGAGTTGTTCATGTGCTAAAAAGAAAATAACAATCTATCTAAAAAGTTGAGTTGCAATTTAGAATAACTAAGATACTTAAGGATAAAACATAGATAAACAAATTATGTTGGAATTTAGATTCCTAATCAAGAATAACAATGGAGGAATTCAAGACATGCATATTTAATCATCAAGTTCATGTCATTGCAGCTTAAAATCATTATAACCGATCCCTCGTTACATAAATTCTAAGTATTCGCTGTAAAGTCTAATCCCTCGTAAGCTTTCTCAGTAAAAACTTGCATTAAGTCCTAGCCTTATGGCAACAATAATCATCAATTCTATCCCTAGTAATTGGCATATTAAGGGTATTCCAACTTTTACTTTTGTTAAAACAAGTTTTAATAAGGCATGAATAATCATTCTCCCGTTTGACGTTCATACTAATAAAACAAGTTTCAATACGCATGAAAATCATTCTCCCGTTTGACGTTCATACTAATAAAAGATTGAAATACTAACATGCACTTGAATCATAAACATGCAAAGATTAAATTCACAACATCATACTCAATAGACTAGTTCACCAATTCCAACATAAACAGATTAGTTATACATGGTGAAAGTAAAAACAACACTTACAGTGATTGACATTGCAAAGGCGATGAAAACTTCACGGTACAACGATCACAATACTACACAACACTCTCAAGTATCTAGAAAACTATTCTAAAACTACAAACTCACAAAAGAACTACTCAAACACGAGTGTATAAGAGAGGAAGAGAACTCAGAATGTGAGATGAGATGTTTAGAAGTGTGGAGAATGGCCCTATTTATAGGGCTGAGGAAGGGTGCTGACGCTATGCGCCAGCCTGACGCTACGCGTCAGGTCCCTAACTCAGCCTCCATTAATCAGCTCGAAGTGGCCATTATTGTATAACTATTTTAATTAGTCATGCCCAGACAAATGTGCCTTGTCCCCCAATTCAGCTTGGACACTTGTGGGTAGTGGAGGGGTCATTGGCTGAGTGCTTGACCACCTGTCAGTGGTGTCCACGTAGCTCTTGACGATACGCGTGGGTGTGATGCGTAGCGTCAGCATCAGAAGTTTCCACGCTACGCGTGGTGTTGATGCTACGCGTCAGCTTTCCAGTTCTTCAATTTTTCTCTTTAAATTCTTCACATTTTTACTGTAAAACTAGAGAAAATTAATCAAGGACAGATTATTTCTAACAACATCCATTTACTGAGTTTAAAACCTAAATTTCTAACAAATTCACCAAATTCTTATTCTTTTTACAAAATTTTTATTAAAGATTTTATTATAAATTTGAGGACTAACAAATACCCTCAACTTGAGACATTGCTCATCCTCGAGCAGGAGAGAAAATTAAAATCAAATTTGAAATCAAATTTTTGAGTTAGTCCGAGAATTTATCACAAAAAGTAATTTCACAATTAACCATTTAAAGTAACCAAAAATAGATATCTTATGTAATAAAAGTTTAATGACAAAAAATTTTACAATGCCTTATTAACTAATCAAACATAATTTCAGGCTTACCTCACGAGTGTTTATCTCTATGCATAGGGTAACCTGTTTTACTCAATCAATCATAAAATCAAACGAATTTAATTTTGATTTTCATCTAATCAATGGTTAATCATACAGAGTTAATTCAAAAATCACAAGGTCTTTTCACGGGTTGTAATGAGGCTTGGCTTACAAGAAATAATGGTTTTTCTTGGAATTCAAAAACCTGAAATATAAAAGAGCATTTTATAATTTTTAGGCTTTCTCTTTGCCCAAATCTCAATTTCCTTATTGATGAAAAATAAATACCCCAACTTGATTCTTTTCTCTATTTTGATTTGCATATATTTCTTTTCATTTTTCATTTATATGCACAATTTTGATTTTTCTTGAAAAGAATCAAGTTGTTTAATTTTCACTCTCCATTATTGTAAGAACATTCGAAATATCTTTATTTTGCTCAATTGCTCTTTTAATCAATCAAGTATAGGGAATGGTTAAATTGATAAAAGTTTTAGGGGCACCAACGAATTTATTTTTTAGGCTCAAAATTGGCTTTCAAAGGATAAAATAATTTTACCATGGTAAGCTTTTTGGCCCAAGGTTTCTTTTACCAAAAATATGCCTTGATCATTTTCTTGAATTCTCTGTACAACAACACAAATCACAGATTAAAGCAAAATCAATTTGAATGAAGTTATGTCGAAACCCTCAAGTGTTTAAAAGATCTCTCAGCTCACCGGGTTATCGAAATTAGCTTGATAGTTAATAAAATTATTGTAATTAAATTTATCAAAATTCCTTAATTACAAAAAGAATCAATAATTTGATAATTTAAAATGGTTTTATTGTGTAAAAACTTTAAGTGTATAAATTTCCTTATTTTCAAAAAATTTGATTTAAACGATAGAACTTATTTTTTTGAATTTTTGAAGAAAACACGCAAAAACACACCACGATAAAATTACGCAATAAAACATACCATCCACGCGTAGCTCCCGTTTGACGCGTAGCGTGGATTCTGAATTTTGGGTTTCACGCGTAGCGTCCCATCCACGCGTAGCGTCAGAGCCCACGTTCAGTTTTTAAAAACTGAACCAGAGAGACCCATCTTAAGTTTTAAAACCTAAAATCTCCTCTCTGTCTCACTTAGTTTTCAAAAACCAAATTTTAGAAACGTCCTTTTCTCTCTTCCAAACCTTTTCAATCCCATTGCTCAAGGAACCACAAGTAAGTATTCTAATCCTTTCTCTTTAATTTTGTTTTTAAATTTTCAATTTTTAGAAATAAATGTGGTTAGGATTAGGATTAGAAGACCATTGGGATTGATTGCTGTTAGGAATTAGGAATTGAATGGATATAGTGTGGTTTGGAAAGGGGTTGCTGCTGCGCAACCCCTATTTTTCTTTTTCTGCGCAACTCACGCGTAGCGTCCCACTGACGCGTAGCGTGAGGATGAACTGTGAGCCCACATGTAGCGTCCCACAGACGCGTAGCGTGGGCAGAACAGGCTGACGCGTAGCGTTACACCACGCGTAGCGTCAGCCTCTGTTTTTAATTTTTGTTAATTTTTGTTGTGTGTTTGTTGTTGTTGTTTCCTTTTTTATTAATAAATTTTCATATTTAGTATTTGTTATACTTTCTTGCATAAGAATAAATTTGTATGAAATTTTGAATAAATTGTATTATTTGAAAATATGTGTGTTACTTTCTTTATAATTCATAAAAAATACAAAAATATGTTGTAGTATATTTGAATTTTAGAAAAACCAAAAAAAAAAATATTTTTATGGATTTATTGTTTAATGTGTGTTTAATTTTAAACTTTTTATTTTTTTTGCAGATGGCACCAAAAAAATCTATTCCCACTACTGGTCCCTCTAAAAGACAGAGGAAGACCACAGATACCGACACCACCTCTGAGGATGCCATCTTCTTCTTATTTTGAGTACAGTTGTTTTTAGTTGATATTTACATTTACATTTACATTTACATTTTATATTATGGTATTTTATTATTTGTGTGGTGTGTTTTTACGTAGTTATTCGTTTTTGCTTATTTTTCGAAAAAATAATCCAAAAATAAAATTTTCTTTTAATAAATCAATCAAATTTTTGTTAGTAAGTTAGTTTATACACTTAGAGTTTTTACACAATGAAACTTAATTTTGTAAAATCAATTATTGATTCTTTATAACTTAGGAATTTTGATAAATTTAATTACAATAAGTTTATTAACCATCAAGCAAATTTCAATAACCCGGTGAGTTGAGAGATCTTTTTAAACACTTGAGGGTTTAATCGACATATTTTCAATTCGAATTGATTTTGCTTTAATCTCTGATTTGTGTTGTTGTACAGAGAATTCGGGAAAATGATCAAGGCACATTTATTGGTGAAACGAAACCGTGGGCCAAACAACTTACCTTGGTAAAAAAATCTTTTATCCCTTGCAAGCCAATTTGAGCCTAAAATAAAATTCTTTGGTACCCTTAAAACCTAATTTTGTTTTAACCATTCCCTATACTTGATTGATTAAAAGAGCAGTTGAAATAAATGAAAAATATTTTGAATGTTCTTACAAAAATAGGGAGTGAAAATAAGCAACTTGATTCTTTTCAAAAAAGAAATAGAATATGGAAAAGAAAAGTCAAAAATAGTGAAAAGAATTAAGTTGGGGGTATTTATTTTTCATCAATAAAAGAAAATAAGAGTTTGGATCAAGAGAAAAGCCTAAAAATTATGAAAATGCTCTTTTATGATTTCAGATTTTTGAATTCCAAGAAAAACCATTGATTCTTGTAAACCAAGCCTCATTACAACCCGTAAAAAGACCTTGTGATTTTCGAATTAACTCTGTATAAATAACCATTGATTAGATGACAAACAAAGTTAAATTCGTTTGATTTTATGATTGATTAAGTGAAACAGGTTACTAATTGCATAGAGATAAACACTTGTGAGGTAAGCCTGAAA
This sequence comes from Clitoria ternatea, assembly GCA_037962975.1. Classification (NCBI taxonomy): domain Eukaryota; kingdom Viridiplantae; phylum Streptophyta; class Magnoliopsida; order Fabales; family Fabaceae; genus Clitoria; species Clitoria ternatea. The sequence continues at coordinate 151,959,212 of CM075670.1, forward strand.
TTCTGCTTGGTTGTTAATAGAATATTGTAAACAATTTTATCATTAAACCTTTGTTATATTTGATATCAGTTTTTGATTACAAAATAGTTAAAATTGTGTAATTATTTTTTGTGGTAAATTTTTGGACTAACTTAAAAATTTGATTTCAAATTTTTATTTTCTTATTTTTCTCTCTTGCTCGAGGACGAGCAATGTCTCAAGTTGGGGGTATTTGTTAGTCCTCAAATTTTCAATAAAAGCTTAAATATAAATTTCATAAAAATCATAAAAATTAGTTTAATTTGTTAGAAAATTAGGATTTAAATTCAATAAATGGGTGTTGTTGGAAATAATCTGCCCTTGATCAATTTTCTCTAGTTTTGCAGTGAAAAAGTTAAGAAATCAAGAGAAAATTACACTGGAGGAGCTGACGCGTAGCCTCACCCCACGCTTAGCATCAACAGCTATTTTTGATGCTAACGCTACGCATCACAGCCACGCGTAGCGTCAGTGCTGCGTGGTCTCCACCTCCACTTTGACCAACCACTCCACTTGGACCCAATAATGGGCACTCCACTCAGCCACAAGGGCCACCCCACTCAGCACAAATGGCCAAAACACAGTGGAGACACGTCCAAGTGGCCAAGCATGATTGATTTTTATAATTTGTAGTGGCCATTATCAGCTGTTTAATGGAAGCTGAGTCATGGGCTTGACGCGTAGCGTCACAGGGACGCGTAGCGTCAGCACCCTTGCTCAGCCCTATAAATAGGGTCATCCAACACCATTCATCCTATCCCATACACAGCATTTCATTCTCTTCTCTTCTCTCTTGTGCTCGACTTTGAGTACTTCTTTTGTGAGTTGTAGTTCTAGAATAGTTTTCTAGATACTTGAGTGTGTTTCGGTGTATTGTGATCGTTGTATCGTGAAGTTTCCATCGTCTTCGTAATGTCAAACTCTGTAAGTGTTGTTTTTACTTTTACCATGTGTAACTAATTTGTTTATGTTGGAATTGGTGAACTAATCTATTGAGTATAATGTTGTGAATTCGACCTCTGCATGTTTATGATTCAAGTCCATGTTAGTATCTCAACCTTTTATTAATATGAACGTCAAACGGGAGAATGATTTTCATGTGTATCGAAACTGGTTTTATTAGTATAAATGTCAAACGGGAGAATGATTATTTATGCCGTATTGAAACTTGTTTGGTATCTCAATTCTATAGGGGTTGTTAACCATTGTTGCCATAAGGCCAGGTCTTAATGCAAGTTTTTACTGAGAAAGCTCACGAGGGATCGGACTTTACGGTGAATTCTTAGAATTTATATCATGAGGGATCGGTTATAATGATTTTAAGCTGCAATGACATGAAACTTGATGATTAAATATGCATGTCTTGAGTTCCTCATTGTTATTCTAGATTAGGGATCCAATTTCCAACATAATTTGTTTATCTGTGTTTATCTCAAGTATCTTACCTATTCTAGATTGCAACTCGTCTTTTTAGATAGATTTTATTTTCTTCTATCTTATGAATCACTCAATCATGCTATCTTGTGAATATTGTATAAACTGTATATAAATCATTCTTTTGTTTATAATTTCCTCCACATTTACCATAGTAAATAGAAAATTACTGTTGTTATTGGACTTTCAATCCCAGTGGAACGATATCTAAATTTTGAAAACTATAAATGATTGGTGCGCTTGCCAATTAACAAACCCGGTGGTGGAAACGAACCGTTGAGACGTCGTCGCCGGGTTAACAGTGGGTGACATGAGTGATATTATGCAACATGAGATGAGACCATGCCTGAGCTATAGGGGTCAGCTGGGTCTTGAGGAGGTTTGATGGAGTCCTTCCAACCTTACTTAGGTTGAAGAAGATTCCATCTTTGCTCAAGAAGTGAGTAACCTGATCTAGGAAGTATCCTAAATCACCATCCTCAATTACGACCTTGTTTTTGTTCTCCTTCCAGAAGCAAGTATCGCTCTCGGGAGTAGGATCCCAAGGGTTACCCAGTAGGGTACTAATCGTGTCCCGGTCATAAGTGATATGCCGACCCCTCACCCAGCTCATCCTCTGATGACCAATGTTTGGTGCGTCCTGCCTATAAGCATTTACGTAAAACTCCACCACTAGGATGGGATCCCCTTCAGTAGGCAGGGAAAATAGGGGTCCCTATCTCCTTCTCTGGACCTCATCCTGTAGCTCAGGATAGTCCCCAGCACTTAAATCCAAGACTCTCTCCCAGATGAGTCTTTGGCCCTTTATCTGATGAAACAGGGCCCATTTCGCATCAGTGCGAAATCTGGTAGGATCTCTCGGTCCTAACACCTCCTCTCCCTGAAGATCTAGATCTTCAGAAGTGGTGTCAGTGTCTGTGGTCCTTCTCTGTCTCTTAGGACCAGTAGAAGGAATGGATTTCTTATGTGCCATCTGCAAAAAGAAAAAAATTAAAAAATCAAACACATTACACTATTTGAAAAACAATTCAAACATTAAAAAGTTAACAATTATTTTTGTTTTTATATTTAAAACATACACAACAACAAAATATTTTCAAAAACTATTTATACAAAAGAAATTTTAACAAAAATTCACACAAAATGCAACATGCATATTTTTATTTTTAATAAAACATAAATTTCACAAAACATGTAAAATCATACAAAATACATATTTACAAATTTGTTCAAATTTATGTATTTTTATTTTTATGCAAGAAAGTATAACAAACATACAAACTAAGAAATTTTATTAATTTAAAATAAAACAACAAACAACAAACAGAGACATACTAAACAGATTTATTAAAAACAAAAAACAAGTTATACAAATAACAAGATAACACACAAAAATTAACAAAAATCAGAAACAGAGGCTGACGCTACGCATGGGAGGGACGCTACACGTCAGCTCTGTTCTTCCCACGCTACGCGTCAGTGGGACGCTACGCGTGGGTTTACAGAACAGAAACTGCAAAACAGGGGTTGCTATAGCAACCCCTTCAAAACCAAATTCAATCCATTCAAATCCTATTTCTAACAGCAATCAAGCCCAATGGTTGCCTAATCCTATCCCTAACCTCATGCAATTCTAAGAATCGAAATTTAAAAACATTAAAGAGAAAGGGATTTGAGATACTTACTTAGATTTCTTAGAGAAAATAGGAATGAGGGGGATTGGAGGTTTTGAGAGAAAAAGAGGGTTTGGGAAATTAGGGTTTCTGAAAATGCAGAGGGAGGCAAGATAGGCTTTAAAGATAATGGACTTAGGCCTCCCTCTGGTTCAGTTATAAAAACTGAACGAGGGCCCTGACGCTACGCGTGGTCGGGACGCTACACGTCAGGTTGAAAATTTAGAGTCCACGCTATGCGTCAGTGTGGCGCTACGCGTGGGCTTCTGTTTTATTTTTCAATATTTTAATTTTCAAAAACCTTTTCTTTAATTTTTAAACCCCTTTTCTTTTCAAAATTAAATTTCTAACTTAAAATTTGAAAAACTATTATTTTATTTTTTTATTTTTTATTTTTTTATTTTTTATTTTTTATTTTTATATATATATTTTAAAAATAAAAAGAAAATAATGGGTTGCCTCCCATTGAGTGCTTGATTTACAGTCTCTAGCTAGACATCCTGCACATCATAAATCAGTCAAATAACAAATGGTAGTGAGTCTGTTGATCTCACCACCCAGATATGGTTTCAATCTCTGCCCATTAACCATCTAACTTCTTTTGGAAGTTGGATCTTCAATTTCAACTGCTCCATAAGATTTAACTTCCTTAATTACATAACGGCCTAACCATTTAGATTTCAATTTACTAGGAAATAATCTTAATCTTGAATTAAACAATAAAACTTGCTGACCTGGTATAAAATGTCTATTTTTAATTTTCTTATCATGGTAAGCTTTCACCTTGTTCTTGTAACTTCTAGATGTCTCATAAGCATTATTTCTCATTTCTTCTAACTCAAATAACTGCAACTTTCTTTTGTCAGCTGCTGTATTTGGATCAAAGTTGAGAAATTTTAAAGCCCAATATGCTTTATGTTCCATCTCTACTGGAAGATGACAAGCTTTTCCATAGACCATTTGGAAAGGAGAAAGGCCAATTGGAGTCTTGAATGCAGTTCTGTATGCCTAGAGTGCATCATCAAGCTTTTGTGACCAATCTTTTCTTGAAGAAGACACAGCTTTTTCCAAAATCCTTTTCACTTCTCGATTTGAAATCTCAGCCTGTCCAATGGTTTGTGGATGATATGTTGTGGCCACTTTATGTCTCACTCCATAATGTTGTAACACTTTTTGAAGAATTTGGTACAAAAATGTGATCCTCCATCACTTATCAAAGTTCTTGGTGTTCCAAACCTGTAGAAAATACTTTTCTTCAAGAAATTCACTACAGTTTTGGTGTCAGCATTAGGTGAAGCAATTGCTTCTACCCACTTTGAAACATAATCAACTGCCCAAAGAATGTATTGATTGAATTGAGAATAAGGAAAAGGTCCCATGAAATCAATACCCCAACAATCAAATACCTCAACCTCCTGAATGTTTGTGAGAAGCATTTCTTGTCTTTTGTTAACATTACCTGTTCTTTAGCAGTTATCACAAGCTTGTACAAATGAGTGAGAATCTTTAAAAATGGAGGGCCAATACAAACCTGATTGAAGAATTTTTGCAGCAGTTCTTTCTCTATTAAAATGTCCTCTATAAGGGGATTTATGACAATGCCACAACACATCTTTCTTTTCCCAATTGGGTACACAACGATGTAACAAATTATCCACACCAATTTTAAATAGATGAGGTTCATCCCAAACAAAGTATTTTGAATCTTTGAAAAAAAAATTTCTTTGCTACCAAGTTAAATCATTTGGAAGAATTCCTGCTGCTTTAAAATTGGCCATATCAGCAAACCATGGCCGTTTTGTTATTTCAAAAAGTTTTTCATCAGGAAATTCTTCCAAGATGTCTTTTTCTTTAGTAGTGACCTCATCATTCATTAATCTAGAAAGATGGTCAGCGACCATATTTTCACTACCCTTTTTATCTTTGATTTCAAGATCATATTCTTGAAGGAGTAAAATCCATCGGATTAACCGAGGTTTAGAATCAGTTTTGGTCAAAAGATATTTAATTGTAGCATGATCAGTGAAAACAATTATTTTTGATCCAATCAAGTATGATCTAAATTTTTCCAAGGCATACACTATGGCTAGTAATTCCTTTTCAGTAGTTGTGTAATTTATTTGATTTTCATTTAAAACTTTACTAGCATAGTGTATAACCCTAAAAACTTTTTCATATCTTTGACCTAAAACTGCTCCTACAGCATAATCACTTGCATCACACATAAGTACAAAGGGTAAATTCCAATTAGGAGTAAAAATTACAGGGGCAGACACCAATTTTTCTTTCAAGTAATTAAAAGCTTTAAGACATGCTTCATCAAACTTGAATTCAACATCTTTATTTAGAAGATTTATTAAAGGTTTAGTAATTTTTGAAAAATTTTGAATAAATCTTCTATAGAATCTAGCATTTCCTAAAAAACTTCTAATACCTTTCACATTCACAGGGGGTGGGAGTTTAGAGATTACCTCTATTTTGGCTTGGTCTACTTCAATACCTTTAGAGGAAATTTTGTGACCAAGTACAATTCCTTCTTTCACCATAAAGTGACATTTCTCCCAATTGAGCACCAAATTTGTTTCAATACAACGCTTCAGTACGACGTCCAGATTGGTTAGACATGTTTCAAATGAATTTCCAAAGACTGAGAAATCATCCATGAAAATTTCAATGCTTTTTTCAATTAGATCTGCAAAAATAGCAAACATGCATCTTTGAAAAGTAGCAGGTGCACTACATAATCCAAATGACATCTTTCTATATGCAAATATACCAAAGGGACATGTAAAAGCAGTCTTTTCCTGATCAAGAGGGTCAACAACAATTTGATTATATCCAAAGTATCCATCAAGAAAACAATAGTAAGCTTGACCAAATAATCTTTCAAGCATTTGATCCATAAAAGGAAGTGGAAAATGATCTTTTCTTGTTGCTTGATTTAGTTTTCTATAATCAATGCACATTCTACAACTAGTGACAGTTCTTGTTGGGATTAATTCATTTTTATCATTAACAATTACTATCATACCACTTTTTTTGGAACAACTTGTACCGGACTTACCCATGCACTATCAGAAATGGGATAGATAATACCTGCTTTCAGCAATTTCAAAACCTCCTTCTTAGTTACCTCTTTCATGGTTGGATTGAGGCGTCTTTAGGGTTGAGCAACAGGTTTAAAATTATCTTCCAGTAAAATCTTATGCATGCAATATGATGGGCTTATACCTTTCAGATCTTCAAGTGTCCATCCAATTGCTTCTTGATTCCTTTTCAAGACTTCAATCAATTTTTCTTCTTTTGTTTCACTTAACAAATTACTAATAATCACTGGTTTTAAATTACCTTCTTTCAAAAAGATATACTTTAAGTTGGAAGGTAGCACTTTCAATTCAGGTCTCTTGATTTCTTCAACAGGTACTTCTTGAATTTCTTCAATTTCTCTTGATTTAGGGAAAATTTCTTTCCCTTGATCAAGATCTTCAAGATATTTGTCTACCTGCTTTCTTCTTCTTCACTCAAAAATTCCACAGAGTTAGTTAATAATTTATTTAAAGGATCAGAGTTTGACATACCTGTGGATATGGAGAAGCAGACTTTGTCGAGAACATCCACCTTAAAACAATCTTGTTTTAGATTGGGATATTTCATGGCTTTGAAAACATCAAAGTTTACTTCTTCATCGTGAACTCTTACTGCCAACTTTCCATTTTCTACATCAATGAGCACTCTAGCAGTCTTCATGAATGGTCTTCCCAAGATTAAGGGAACTTGAACATCTTCTTCCATGTCTAATACCACAAAGTCAAGAAGGAAGTAGAACTTGTCAACTTTCACAAGTACATTTTCCATAATACCATAGGGTCTTTTGATTGATCTATCAGCCAATTGTAGAGTCATCTTTGTTCTTTGAGGCTCAAGGTCACCAATTCGCTTCATCATACTTAGAGGCATTAGATTAATGCTAGCCCCTAAGTCTAACAAGGCTTTTCCAATGTTCATACCTCCAATGGAGACAGGAATGGTGAAACTTCCAGGGTCTTTCGACTTTTCTGGCATGTTATGTTATAAGATAGCACTGCAACCTGCTTCAAGTTCAGCAATTTCTTCATCATACCTCCTCTTTTTGGTGAGCAATTCTTTCATAAACTTTGTATATGTTGGCATCTGTTCCAATGCCTCAGAAAATAGAATGTTTATGTGTAATTGCTTAAAGATTTTAAGGAATCTCTTGTATTCCTTTACCTTATCCTTCTTTGATGGTACATGTGGATAAGGTAAATCTTTAACTGGAGGTGTCTGACCCAAATACTGATTTTTTTGTTTTTTAATTTTTTGATTTTTTTGTTTTTCTTTTTCATCATTCTTTTCTTCATCTTTTTTCTCTTCTTCTTCTTTTTTTTCTTCTTCTTTTTCTTTTTCTTTTTCTTTCTTTTCTTTTTCTTCTTTTTTTTTCTCTTCTTCTTTCTCTTTTTCTTCTGTATAATCATTTCCTACAACTTTACCACTTCTTGTAAAAATAGCATTACATTGTTCTCTTGGATTTTGAGTGTTTGCAGAAAAACCAGAGCTTTTCATGTCAGCTACTTCTTTTGCTAACTGTCCTAATTGCATGTCTAACGCTTTACGTGTAGCTTCATTTGTTTGTATGTATTGAAGTAACTATTGGATAGACTCTTCTATCCTAGTTAGCCTTGTTGTTTGATCAGATTGTGGTTGTTGTTTGAATTGATTGTTAGGAGGTCGGTTAGAAGGTCCAACATCTTGTTTCCAGCCAATATTCTAATTCTGTCAACCCTGCGGGTAATTGTTAGGAAAAGAATTACCAAGATTGAAAGGAAAATTACCTAAGGGTATTCTTTGATGGTTCAGAAAACTGGCTTGCTCTTGCTCATTTCTATTAAGGGCACAGTAACCACATGGTTGTTCTCCCATGTAATGCATACATTGTTTCAATTGAGCAGGAGGTGGTGATGACATTTGAGCAATTTGAAGTTTCTCCAATTGTTTGCTCATAGCCTCAATTTATTGAGTTAGCAATTTTTGTTAAGCCAATACTGCATCATTCACCCCTAATTCAAGCATACCTGGCTTTCTTTGTACATTACCTCTTTCATGTTTTGTTTGTCAGTCACTGATGGACATTGATTCCAATATTTCTATTGTTTCTTCCATAGTTTTGTTCATTAAAGAACCACCTACACAAGCATCTAACATCATTTTAAACTGAGGTAACAAACCATGGTAAACGATCCTTACCTTTTCGGCATCATTTAGGTTATGGTTTGGACATTTCCTCAAGAGTGCCTTTAATCGTTCCCATGTTTCTCCTAATGATTCATCATTATTTTGTGAAAAAGAATGTATGGTTGTCATGGCTTCAAATTATTTTGAAGGAGAATAAAATCTTTCCAAAAATTTTCTCTCAACATCGGACCAGTTTGCAAAACTACCAGGTGGACAAGATTTAAACCATTCTTTAGCTTTCCCAATCAAAGAAAAAGGAAACAATCTCATGTAAACTGATTCTTCTTGATTGGGTTCAAAACCGATTATGCTGCATAACTCATAAAAAATAGTTAAGTGTTCATAAGGTTCCTCATTATTAAACCAGCAAATTGATTATTTTGAATAATGTTTAAAGTAGCTGGTTTGATTTCTACAGCAGCAATAGGTCCTTGATACATCCCCGAAACACGAGATGGTCCATTAATAGCAGCAAACTGTCCCAATGTTCTTCTTTCAGTAGCCATATTAGAATTTTCAAAATTTTCAGATTTTTCAAAAGAAGATGAAGTTGAAGAAGTTTTTGTTTTTTTAGATTTTAATGCTTTAAGTTTCTTTACAAACTTCTCAATCTCAGGATCAAAGCACGCCTTCCTGCAGAAGATCGAGTTTGCATAAACATACTAAATAAAGAAAGGTTAGTAAAACAATGTTAAAATAAATGAATGAATGAATAAATTGAAAAATGTTTACTAAGGTAAAAAAAATATTTTTACCATGGTAATTAAAAATTTACTGTTTTACTGAATCAATTCAATCCCCGGCGACGGCGCCAGAAAACTTGTTTGACCTGAATATAATGTTGCAGAAAACTTGTTAACTTTGTGTTACTGTTAGGTCTTTTAATTGGCAAGCGCACCAATCGTTTGTAGTTTTCAAAATTTAGATATCGTTCCATTGGGATTGAAAGTCCAATAGTTACAGTAATTTTCTAGTTACTATGGTAAATTTATCGAAACCTATTCACAAAAGAATAATTTATATACAATTTATACAATATTCACAAGATTGCATAGTTGAGTTGTTCATGTGCTAAAAAGAAAATAACAATCTATCTAAAAAGTTGAGTTGCAATTTAGAATAACTAAGATACTTGAGGATAAAACACAGATAAACAAATTATGTTGGAATTTGGATTCCTAATCTAGAATAACAATGGAGGAATTCAATACATGCATATTTAATCATCAAGTTCATGTCATTGTAGCTTAAAATCATTATAACCGATCCCTCGTGATATAAATTCTAAGTATTCACAGTAAAGTCCGATCCCTCGTGAGCTTTCTCGGTAAAAACTTGCATTAAGTCCTAGCCTTATGGCAACAATAATCACCAATTCTATCCCTAGTAATTGGCATATTAAGGGTATTCCAACTTTTAATTTTGTTAAAACAAGTTTTAATAAGGCATGAATAATCATTCTCCCGTTTGACGTTCATACTAATAAAACAAGTTTCAATACGCATGAAAATCATTCTCCCGTTTGACGTTCATACTAATAAAAGATTGAAATACTAACATGCACTTGAATCATAAACATGCAAAGATTAAATTCACAACATCATACTCAATAGACTAGTTCACCAATTCCAACATAAACAGATTAGTTACACATGGTGAAAGTAAAAACAACACTTACAGTGATTGACATTACAAAGGCGATGGAAACTTCACGGTACAACGATCACAATACTACACAACACTCTCAAGTATCTAGAAAACTATTCTAGAACTACAAACTCACAAAAGAACCACTCAAACACGAGTGTATAAGAGAGGAGGAGAACTCAGAATGTAAGATGGGATGCTTAGAAGTGTGGAGAATGGCCCTATTTATAGGGCTGAGGAAGGGTGCTGACGCTACGCGCCAGCCTGACGCTACGCGTCAGGTCCCTGACTCAGCCTTCATTAATCAGCTCGAAGTGGCCATTATTGTATAATTATTTTAATTAATCATGCCCAGACAGATGTGCTTTGTCCCCCAATTTGGCTTGGACACTTGTGTGTAGTGGAGGGGTCATTGGCTGAGTGCTTGACCACCTGTCAGTGGTGTCCACGTAGCTCCTAACGCTACACGTGGGTGTGATGCGTAGCATCAGCATCAGAAGTTCCCACGCTACGCGTGGTGTTGATGTTACGCGTCAGCTTTCCAGTTCTTCAATTTTTCTCTTTAAATTCTTCACATTTTTACTGCAAAACTAGAGAAAATTGATTAAGGACAAATTATTTCTAACAACATCCATTTATTGAGTTTAAAACCTAAATTTCTAACAAATTCACCAAATTCTTATGCTTTTTACAAAATTTTTATTAAAGATTTTATTGTAAATTTGAGGACTAACACGTTGAAGACGTGGTGTTATGGGGAAGTACCATATTTTCTTCCTGGCCGTCCTAGTTACCAACAAAACATTCTATCTTCACACAACCCAACCCCAGGTTTGCCACTCTTTTCTTAGCATGCTACAGGTTTGATGGCATTTAATAATTACTAGGCATGGTAGAACCCATCAGATCAACCATCCTATTAAAATAATCTCCTGAAAGATTATAATCTGCCTTTAGGCTTAAATCGGCTAGGGAGGCGGATAATTCAATGTGACTCTCGCACCCGTCCCACAATGGAGTCTGAGCCGCCACCAACAAATCATAAAATCTTTCACCTCTGGATTAGAATCCTCTTCTACATTGTCATCCTCATTCCCTGCTTGGTCATCATGTTCTAGCATACGCCCGGTGGAGGGTTCAACATGATCCATCACCATCTATTCCATGTTGTCATACGTATCCCTATTCCCTTCGACCTTATAGTAACACTATTGAACGGTTACGGCTGATGGCCTAGGCGGTAACTGCTCACCATGGTTGTACCAGCAGTAGTATCTTTCCATGAACCCCCTCTTACTTAGGTGGCACATGACATCATCCACGTATTCAAAACTCATGCATTTGCACCTTGAGCACAGATAACGAATCTTCTGAGGTGTGTTCGTCATAGCAAACAGAGTAAACTCCAACAACCCCATCATAAACTCCTCGGTCACTCACCGACTGCGATCTAGCCGGTTGTACATCCATCACCGATTTACTGGAATCTCCATTCACGATATCTAACAAACAGAATTCTAATTACTTCAATTTAAACATTATGTGACTATCATATAGTGAATCACTCTCTATCTCTTTGATGTTGCAAGTGGGTGGGGCCCTATCCCATTTGGGATGAATATACAACCATCCGTAACCCATCAATGTTGTTTATGGTCTATCTTGAATTGTTGATGTTCATTTGGAATTTTGACAACATTTTGCATTGGTCCCCGAGTACACAAATATACGTGCGGTGTGAAACACCGCACACAAACATGCACCTGAAGATAATATGAAACACAGTAACCGAAATTCAAAATGGATATCAATAACACAAGGTAGATCCCAAACAACAGCAATGGGTTACGCCCTACTGGTTACAAATTCATCTCAAACTATCTAACCGGGACAATTCAAGATCCAACACAACACGGTATATCAGCCGGTTATCTTGAATCTTGAATGGGAACCTAATGGGTACAGACATGACTAAACCCTACAATGTTAATTTGAATGTAGTCTAAAACAGGGAGCCTACCGAAATTTTGACAGAGTCTCCCCTGTAGACTAGACAATTCCAAATTTTTTATAACGCCCTATTACACACAGAAGATTTCCCAATACAATTCAATATATACGCTATGCATTATATATGAAATTGAGGCAAACAACACCACAACCTAGTGAGCTATGCTCTCCACTAACAGACAACAATACACATGCATATAGTAAACACATGTTATCAACACACAAAACAATGCCTATTGAGCTTTGCTCTCTACTAACAAACAACAACACACATGTATAAATGACATGTTATCAGCACACAAGACCAATGCCTAATGAGCTCTGCTCTCCACTAACAAACAACAATTGACATGCATACGAAGCTGAAGAGAGACGATCAGAGACCACGCGTAACGTGTGTTGGTTTGCATTACAAACCAAGAAGTGGTTGGACAGTTACAAGTAGCAAGGAAACTAAACAAAGAGAAACACGCAAAGCAAATTGCAGATCAAAGTTCATCATCAAAGCACAGAACACTCTCAAAGTTCAGCGTACTAATAATATACCAAAATTAAACTCGTTCATAGTATAATAATTCTATTGGTAACATATATAATATAATTTGAATTTGATTTAAATACATTCTCAATGTCATGTAAGTAATTAACTTTAATTTATGTAATAATTACTTTAAATATTATATTTAAAATAAATTTTAATTGGTTATCAATATTTTTTTTTACATTGAAAATATATAATAATTAAACTCATACAATATAACATAACATTCCCATACTCTAATTTTATTGGGTTTAATTAATTTCATATCAGCAAACATCCACGGCAAAGAAGTATGGTGTGCTTGTCCCTAAGAAGAAGCCTTTGATATCCAATGTAAGCCCATGCTAGCAAAACAACATTTTTTCATATAAATTATAATACATCCTCATTTCTCTTTCTTATTTAGAAGTTTAAGTTGTATCTAATTCTTTTTTTGGCGTTAATAGGATAATGAAAGGGCATTCTTTGATTCAGCAGACTGGGCATTATGCAAGGTATTTTTTCATTTTATATGTTAAATTAGATATTAAAATGGATAACAATTTTTATTTTTAATAAATATAATTTTTTGGTCCCTGATCACAACAGCAGGGTGCTGGAGTGAATCAACAATCGACAGCTGCTGTGGAGAAATGTTCAGTATAATTTTACAAATATTTTTCAGTACCTTCTTTTACACTTAGTGAGAAAAATAGCAAATCATAATTTATAGCAGAAATGTTCTTTGTGGTTTTCCTTATGCCTTTGTGTTATTAATGTCATTTGAAAAGTTGTTTATGGCTGGTGGGGTTCAATCACTTGCCCTTCTCCGAATGACTAACTAAGATGTTGAATGGGTTTGATCATTATTTTTACTTTGTTCTTAATATTCATGCTACTAATATGAGGGCATATATAATGAGGTTGAGTTTTAAAAAAATGAGTTGTTTTGAATTTTGATTTGGTTGGGCTTATTTGGATTTTGCTGTGTTTCACAGGAGATGGTCTGTATTGGAAAGCAAAGGAAAATGAGATCCAAATGGAAAATCTGAAGAGGGAATTACTAGAAAAAGAAAAAGCCATAAAGGCCTTAAAGGCTCAATTACTTTCAATGGAGAAAGAAAAGTACAAATTGAATAATATACAACCATTGGAAAATGCTAACTACAGTATTCTTAACAAGGACTGTTTCATAAAAGGTCAAGTTCTTGTTAGCTAACCAATACAATAATATCCATAGATGAGGATTTTGAACTTTAAAGTAATTACATAGTGCTGATATAGTGCTGATATTGTAGTACAGTTTATTCTAATTAAATTGAAATCTATACATATTTTATTTTTAAATATTGATCTTTCAAAGTTTATTATATACATTATGACTTTAATTAAAATACACTATTAGGATGAAGTTCTTTTACAGTGATATACAAGATATCACCAATTAAAATACACTATTTGTTAGAAAGTTTGTTAGGCCTATGAGTCATGAAGGCTAATAAATAGACCTAAAGCTTATTTGTTAACAGGCTAAACAGAATAGGTCTAAAAGCCCATTGAATACATCTCTCTAATCCTAAGCCTACTTTCAATAAATAATAATTCCTTTGCCAAAAAAAAATAATAATTCAATATTATGAAAATACATTACAAGAAATCAACATTTCAGTATTATATCTACTTAGAATGACAAAAACTATAGATTAAAATCAAATCACCAGTCAAAATTATTCCAAATAAAATCCCCAAAGCTGCATAACATTCCAATTCTTTGAATTACTAAGACAATGGCAAATCATAACATACTTGGACTAATCAATAACACCAAACAGACCCATAACATTCCAATTCTTCCAATTACTAAGAAAGTGACTAATCCGTAACATTCAACATTGGCCTCGGGACACAAATCACCAAAGAGGTTCAATAACAAATTCAAAATACTTGGACTAATCCATAACATACTCAAGATAAGTCCTTCAACATTGGCCACCGGCCAAACAACACACCAAACAAGTCAATAAAGTACCAAGATCATAAGTCCAAAACAAAGACGGAACTTATTTTAGGCTGCACATAAAATACTCAAGGCATGTTACCTTTTTGTGAGTTAATACCTTGAAAAGACCGTGTGCTTTATATCAAATACAAGCCACACCTAATACACACTTGTACCAATTAATAATTAAAAATAAATATATAATTAGTAAGAACTAACTAGCTAGTGAGACCTCAGAAGTTAGAATTTGAAGTTACATCCAATTCTAGCTCACACTCAATTCAAAACAACATTGTTCCAAGTAAAGGTGACCTTTTTACAATATATCTGTAAAAAGTCTCCAACTATAACTACACGACATGCATTTATTAATTTTGCACTATTATAAAATACTCAAGTATAAAAAACATTAATTGCTTTCAAAGTAGCACTAATAGAGATTTTGTAATGAGTTTGCCAAGAATTTTAAGTAATCATTTTAATTTTGAGCATTTATATGTAATTATGTATATAGAATACATTTTTTTAATTTGTACATAAAAATTCAGTACAGCCATATGCAACCAAACCACAATCAAGACCTTGTATTCTAAAACTTTGTCAGCACTAGCATGAAAATATATAACTCAAATCAGTGGATACTCTAAGCCAACTAAAGACTGTGCCAATAGTTAGTACAAATGACTATCTAATAATTGTTCAACATATGAAGGAAATAACTATTAGTTAGGTTTTATCCTTGGTATCATTGCATCATTAATGCAGGAAACAACTAGTAGCTGAGCTGATACAATGCCGATCAAGAAAAAATATATGTAATTTTGCCTAGTCAATAATGGTTAAGTTATGCCGCTGTGATTGGACATCATGTTTAATTAATAATATTCTTAAATGGTTAAATCCAAACTCATGTTACCTCACTGTTTTGGCATTGACATGATATTTAACTTTACAATGCCATGACTACCGTCACAGTAATGTTGGGTTAATTGTTGAAAAGTAATTGAATGTACATAATATTCATATATTCTTTTTCACTACCCTTGTAGGAAATTCCTTCCAAATTAAACATGTAACTTGAACATGAAAGTTAAAGTAGTGTTGTTTTCTTATATTATATTATATCAATTAGATTTCATTAGTATCCAAAGAAACGGTTATGTGTAAGACTTGACAACATGGGATTATTTGAAATTTGAAAGTGTAACAATTGTTATTTTATGGCTTACTGCAGTTAATTAGAGCAAGAAGAAGGAGTACCATGGAGAAGAATACAAAAGTAGATGAATAAATAGACACACTGCATTTGTCGAGTGGGTTGTTCTCTACTATTAGTTTTGTCAAAGAGGTTAGCAAAGAGATCATGTGATAGTGGAATAATTGTGGGATCAAGGTAGCTCAATTCAGCGTGAAAATCCCATTTTATTTTACATAACAATATCATAAAGCAAGAAGCACCAGGCATGGAATTGAAAAAACAAGGTCAACTCTCAACAATCTTGTGTTCAGTTCAGATTCATCCTTTTCAGGAGCATCAATGTAACTTCCTCATTTATCAACTTCCATACCCAAGTTTCATTGGATCTTCTTAGTTTACTCACTTAGTGGACCCCACACCCTTCAACAAACTACACCACAGAAAAATTAGCACTAGGCACCAAAAAAAAAAATTAAATTAACCCTCTCATCCCTACCGCATAACTTCAATTTCTTATATAAATGAACCCTTTGGTTTAAGTGGGAAGTGATTTAGTTTCGTTTAATTAAAATTTTATTGTGTAAGTTGGTTTAAGTGGGAAGCCACAACTCAAGTCGAAAGAATTACAAATGAGGTGAAAGCGTTGCAGCAGGAAGTGGAATCCCTACAACACCAGAAGTCTAACTTGGAAGTTCAGCTGGTGGAAAAATCCAAGAAAATTCTGAATATGTGATTCAGATCCAAACTCTGAAAGAGGAGATTGACAGAAAAGCCCTAGAACAAGAGAGAATTCTGGAAGACAGAGAGAATTTAGCCATGCAAATAAGGACTCTGGAATCTGAGATGAACACTATAAAGAACAAAATGAGTGATGATACAAAGCAAATAAGAACAAACAGTAAGGAGATCAATCATCTGAGACAGGAGAAGTTGGAGCTGCATGACAAAATAGCAGAATTGGAGAAAATATCAGCTGATAATCAGAGTTCTTCGTTCTCCAGGAGAAGCTCAAACAGGTAGAGCAAAAGGGTTCAGCTCAAATACTAGCTTCCAGTGAACAAATTGAGAGCCTTCAACATCATTTGGCATCCCTGAAGAATGAGAAACAAGAAGTAGAACAACAGTGTGAAAAGCTGAACTTGGAGGTGGATTCCATACGCAACCGGAAGAGTGAAGTTGAAGATCAAATGAGAGCTAAAGACCATGATAACTCTGAGCTGAGAGAGGAAAATTCAGCATTGCAGGGAACAATAACCGTACTGGAGAAAATGTTAGCTGAGAAAGAAGAAGAGTTGTCTGCTTTACAGGAAAAGCTTCACGAAAAAGAAAATGAGGCTTCGGGGAAAATAATTGTCTTCACATCCCAACTTGACAATCTGCAAAAAGATTTGCTTTCCTTAAAGAAATCAAAAGAAGAATTGGAGCTCCATTGTGAAAAAGGTAGAGAAGAACATGCAGAAAGCCTTGTAGTGGTGGAGAATAAAAAGAATGACATAGTAAGCAAAACTACTGATCTGTAGAGAACACTAGAAGAACGAGAAGGTGCATATCAGAAGTTGAATGGAGAATATAAACTAAATGATAATTTATTTGAGGAATGCAAGGTCAAACTCGAAGTAGCAGAGAAGAAGATTGAAGACATGGCAGGAGAGTTTCATAAAGGCATTGAGTCAAAAGGTCAAATTGTAGCTGATTTGGAACATACAGTAAAAGACCTGAGAAGAGACCTAGAAGTAAAAGGAGATGAAATAAGTACTCTGCTTGAGAATGTCCGTATGCTTGAGGTTAGGCTTCGTCTGTCAAACCAGAAATATGTTGAGCCCTTAGAATTTGGAGTGTCGGAGTTGAGCATGGAACTGAGATAGGCCCTATAACTTAACATTTGGAAGTCTTTTTAAAAATTAAAACTACAATTCCAAGACCATGACAAGTCCATGGAATTGCAAGTAGCTTAAGTCATTTCCAATTCATAACAACACCTTAAAAGTTAAAACTTGTGTCAATTCCACATGTAATGGATAGAAGAGAGTAAAGTTTCCTGTAGCCTGGTGAAATGACCAACTCACCCAGATATTAAGCTTAAGGATTTGGCACATCTAAAATGAGCAATTCCACTATAGAGAACAGAGTAAACTAACAGTTTGATTAGAAAATCAACGGTTGAGAATGTAACACCCTGATAAAGTTCAACTGAAAAATTTTGCTTAAAATTTTATGGTATGTTACCATAATCTCAACCTGTGATTTCCTAATCAACAATTGCTGGTGCACTTTGTTCTCCAAAGACTAAAGTGCGCTCCTTCATTTAGTGGAGCCAGATCCTAAGCTTAAAAATTAGATCCTGCAAGTAAAACATAATAAAGCCTGATAAAGTTCAAGTTGAGTCTCACAATAATAAATCTTAAACTCTTCCCACCTGATTCAGCTTGAACTCATTCCCTCCTCCCCAAACACTCCTGTCTTAA
The DNA here is from genome assembly GCA_037962975.1 of Clitoria ternatea. Classification (NCBI taxonomy): domain Eukaryota; kingdom Viridiplantae; phylum Streptophyta; class Magnoliopsida; order Fabales; family Fabaceae; genus Clitoria; species Clitoria ternatea. Next base: position 151,977,426 of record CM075670.1, read on the forward strand.
CTTTATTAATGGGACTAAATTAACTCACTAGAACTAACCAAGATTTTAACAGAGTGATTCATTTTAGGTTATACATAAAATTATTGCAAAAATAACTCAAACTCAACCAGACCCCATTTAATTGATTTGGATCAACTTTTCCCACACCAACTCAATCCCATATAAGTATTAGTATATTAATATTAAATAGACTTTTAGTGAGAATTATAATGAATTTTATTTTCAAATTTTGGATTTTATATCTAAACAATAGAATCGTAAATGAATTTAAAAATTCTCAATTTATGACCTAAGTTTTGGCAGGAGCCAAACATAAAACACATAATTCTATATGATTCCAATTCTAACAAAATTGAAATCCTAACCCTGAGAGAAGGGAAGCGCCTAGTAGTCTTTGAGAAAATAAGACAATCACCTTGCATTAAAAACATATGACAGTAGTCAAGATTGAATTCAAAATGGTATACATTTCAGCAACAGAAACCAAGGCAAAAGGCACCTTGCAAGAGATTTTGAAACTTGAAGGGGGTCAAAAACAATACACCACGCTAAAGAAATGCATTAAGGTTTGACCAAGCAAACAACAAAATATTGAATATCATGCACAGTTATTCTTTTAACATTCAAACAAGTTAACACCTTTAGCATCAGTGAGCAAGTTTAATGAAACAGCATTGATAAGTGTGCATTATGTGTTGTTTTTGTTTGTTTTTAGGTCTACTTTTTAGGGTTTTTGCATATTGTTTCATGTCCGATTCCCTTGATTTTGATTCTTTTCCACACATATTACTTGGTTGTTCCTATTTTTGCAGGATCAATGATTTTCTAGGTCTCTTTTGAGAATAAATGGCAAAGTGGATGAAAAAAGAGACCTTTGAGGCCTTTAGGAGTGCATTTTGGCAAGGTTAGAGGGAACCACTGCCAGTGGTGGCAAACCACTGGCTGTGGTTAGCACTAGAAAAGAGGAAAAGCAAGTCATAAGCCACCACTGGCCGTGGTGGGCACTATAGAGCAAAGAAAAGAAAATCAGAAGCCACCATTGGCCGTGGTTATCCACCACTGGCCGTGGTTGGCTCTGTTTGTTACAAAAAGTTACGAAATTATGTTTAAAAAGGAACAGGACTCGAACCACTGGTCGTGGTTATCCCCTACGAGGTCCAAATCTCTAAATTATATAGGGTTTTTGTTAGGCACTTTAGGGGATATGTTGGAGAGCTCTGTAGAGACAGTTAGAGAGACAGCCTTTGGGAGATTTTGAAGGACCTTTTGGGAAGCTTTCATCGGGAATCAAGAGTCAAGACCATCAAGGGAAATCAATTCTGCAGATTTAGGAGGAAGAATTAAGAATCCTAGTGAGAACTAATTTGTAATTTCTGAATCCCTATTTTACACTTTTAAAATCCTTTATGCTTGGCATGGATTTTGTGATGTGTGACATGATGACAACAATCCTCATGGCACACTAAACTCTTTTCTTGGGGCTAAGGATGTAGTATGCCTATGTGTTACAATTAATTGTTCTTCGTATTCCAATCTATGTGATTTCACTTTCTATTCAATTTATGTATGCCTAATGCTTCTGCAAGACTTAGAGATAAGCGTAGATGATCACAAATTATATGGGTAATCGAGAGATTGGCATGTAATTCGAAAATACCTAAATTGAACCTATGATTTTGATTTACGAAGGTAAGCAAAGATGTTTGAGGGTTAATCGGATTTCCATAGAACGTAAAGGGTCTAATTAACAAATTGAACACGGTTCTTTGGGAATTAGGCACGTTAATAGGTTTTCGAGATAAATGTATTAATATAACTTAGGGGAATCTACCTTAGGAATGAAATCATATAATTGGATAGGTGAGTAACCTTTAATTTTGATACTAGCATATGAACCCTTAATACCCCAAGATTTACCTTTAATTAAATTTCCCAAACTTGCTCTGATTTTCTTCTACAAAAGACGTTGAATTTTTTGTTTTCTAATTTACTGTTTATCATCATTTTAGTAATTCATTTTAATCATTCACTAGATAATTGAATCACCGTTATAACTAGTACTTGGGCACAATCTCTGTGGGAACAATATTTTTTTATTACTTCGATACCCTGTGCGCTTGCGGTTGGCTATCAAGCATCTAGAGATTTTTAAATGATATCGATAAAGTTCAAAACACAAACAAACAACAATGAAATTAAACAGGTATTAACAACCTAAACTGTAATTTTTTCTAGTTCTAAACAACAAAATTCAGAGGCTAGTCTTTGTCATAATAAACAACCCAATATGCGAATATTGAAATGAAATAATAAATTATGTGTTTATTTACACCACATTTGATGTTTTCCCTGCTGGAATAAGACTAATTAATATCAGAATTCTATATTATCTCGCATTTATGTGAAGCATATGGACTGGTATCCATACACATTAGGAAGTCAGGTTTTACGAGCCCATAATAACACTTAGATATGCATGATTTATTTACTTTACAACAAATTAATTAGACCCATTTATTAGTGCACACAAAATATATCATTTTCAAGAACTCACTCATAAAAGCCATGCACAGAATCGTAATATATGCATAAAACATATAGTCAAACACAACCCTTGACTAGAAAAACAAAAAAAAAAATTTCTCAAAAAAAGTAGAAGTATCACTTAATAAGTAAAACTACAGGTAACGTAGGGTAATAGTTTTCAACAAGACAAGAAAGCATTTAAATGAGCAATCAAATGGGCTCCAGTTTCTTTGTCATACAAATAACACAATCTAGGATAATAATACTACACTATACATAATTCACCAACCAATATTAAATCAAAGGAAAATGTTAACGAATGCCTTTAGGTTATTGCTTAAGGAATCATATCATCATAGCATAGATGAAAACAATATAACATTTAAAATCATCAATGTTATCGACTTAAAGTACCCTTATTTCCAAGGAAAATCTACTACACCATTACACCACTTTGTTCCTAACAGTGCTCAACAGGACCCTACATAAAATGAATTACAAATCACAAATACAAATAGTGTATCTTCCAACCGTGGGTACATTTCGTAGTGAAATTGTAGATTATTACAAGTTTTAAGTAAGTTTAAGAACAAACATGCTCATTTGTGCTTTAAAAACATAACATGATCTAACTAAGCATACACTAATTAATACAAGTACAAGTTTAAGAAAGACTAGTAAATATTATCAAACAAATGGTAGGCACATACAGAAAGGCATTCGATAATTCTAAGTAAGCTTAAGAACGAACCTGGACGTATCGAATCCAACGATTGACGCTGGTGGTTTGTTGTATTCTCTTGGTGTAAGCTCTGGGAATGCCGCGGAGGACCAAACAGAAGAGAGTGGTGGGGTTCGAGGAGGTCGCCGAAGAGAGGGAGTTAAAGGTTCAGTTGGTGGGGCTCAGGGAGGTCGCGGGAGAGACTGAGTTAGAGGTTTAGTTAGGGAAAGAAGAAGAGAAGGAAGGAGAGAGACCGGCAAAGGAAGTTAGAGGAAGGGAGGGAGTGAGTTGTAGGGAGACGGACGCAGGGAATCAGAGGGAAACAAAGCGAGGGAGAGAGAAAGAGAGAGGAAGAGTTAGGGCAAATGATTAGGGAGGAGGGGTTGTTCGAATTAGTTTAAAACATTAGCGACAACACACCTTACCATCTCTAACTAACGACAGCCAAACATTAACGGTCGTTAATATGCCCACATTAGCGACGGCCGAGTACACCTGTCGCTACATTGCGGTAACTTATTTTCATCTGCAAGTCATGCGGTCTCTAAATCGGTCGGTAAGATGAAAACATATTTACGACGAACAAACTTTCTGTCCCTAAATTGTCCAAATTAGCGACGACACCACTTCGTCGCTACATAACCAACGATAGTGACAGTGTTCATAGCCTAGAGACCATCGCTATAATTTATATTCAATCATTTTATGGTTTCCCTTCATTCACCCAGAGATAGCAACGAACAAGAACCTGGTCACTGGGTTTGGCGATAGGACACCGACATCGCAATTGTTTCCCTCCTTCTAAATTTTGGGTTCTCTCCAACTATAGCGATGGGTAAATCACCGTTGCTACTGTTTCGCGCCAACAAAAACATTGGAGGGAACCCAAAAAATAGAGGAGGGAAACTATAATGACCGTATTAGCGACGGGTATTACTTAGAGACGAAAGTAACGACGGGTTTTTGTAAATTTTAGCAATGGGAATGATGTGGTCGTTGATGTGGTCATAAGTATGTTTCTATTGGGTCCTTTTTCAACTCTCAGTCGCTATTTAGTGACGGCGTTGTTCCGTCGCTGTCTTGGAGCAGCTATAACACATTTTTCTAGTAGTGAGCATAGTTATGATCGTAACATTATCTACGAGTTTCCAGATTTACCACCACATCAATATATCAATTATCAACATCATGGACATAGTATCACATACACAAAACACATCAAGCAGGAAATCAATCATACATAATGCTATGCATACATACATGTGTTCCATTATTCTTCTATCCTTTAATGTTATTTAATACGATGCATGTGGGCCCAAAATCATATCATTCTTAATCCATCAGAATTGTAACATCCCATTTTCAACACAAATAGAAAATAGATATTAATATATATTTTATGAGAAATACTTACTATAAGTTAGTTTATTATTATCATTTTTATGAAATTTTGGTATTTATATTTAATTATTTGTTTTTTTAAATAAAATAAAATAATAATAATAATAAAATGAAAATATTTATGAATGAGAATTTTAAAATGACTTAATTAGTATTCATTGATTAATGAAATTATATTAAGAATTTTGAATATCTTTATTATTCACAACTTTTATTTTATGTTTATGTTTTTACATATTTATGATTTAACTCTTCTTAGAATTTTAAAATAAAATTTTGAAGGAATTAGACTATGGTTCTTTAGAACTTTTTGATCTATATAATATTTATGATTTTCTGGAATTTTTTAAAAATTTTGAAATATTTTATAAAATAATATATTTTAAATAATTTTAAATTCATATAAAGTTACTTAAAATTAAAAATATTTACAAGAAAGTGAAGTTAAATTATAAGAAAATTCTCTAAAATACATTTCAAGTAGACTTATCTAAAAATTATTGGTTTGAGTAAAATCTTAATTTTTACCAATCGTAAAAAAATCGAAAACGTACTAATAAATTTTTATTAACAGAAAATTTTAGATTTTTAAAATTTAAACTTTATATTACTTATTATAAAATTAGTGAGAACTGATATAATATCGTTAAATTTCAAAAATAACTGATTTTGAATTTAAAATATACCGAGTGAATGGTTACTATTTGACTTAATAATTCAGCCGATATTTACTATGCAAAACATTATACATGAACAAAAATTTCAAACTTGCACAGTAACCAGAAACGAAAATTTCAGAAATTACACAGTATTTTTATATTAAAATAATGAAATACATAGTGAAAAAATTTTCTATAAATACATGAGGTTTCTAACGAAGGAAATCACATTTTCAGATTAAGTTTTCTTAATATAGCAGTGTTAGAAAGATAGTGGTAAGAGTAAGAGAGAGAAATAAAATTTTTAGAAGGAGGGTCTGCCAAAATCATTAGGTAAGAATAACTCTCTTTTATACTTTTTAGGTTTATTTTCATATCGTTTTAGAAATCAATTATTATGCTGGACATAATATTATTTTAAGTTACTATTCTGAATAGTAAATTACTGTGTCAATAGTAAATCACTATTATGAATAGTAAATCAATATTTAAATAGTAAACTACTATTTACTGTTACTATTTACCTTTACTATTCACGTTTTACTATTTACCATTACTATTTACAGTTACTATTCATGTTTTACTATTTACTATTACTATTTATGATTTACTATTCACTATTCATTATTCACTATTCACTATTCAAAATTTACCATTTCTGTTTTAAGTAGAAATCTTAATTTTTATCTTATAACTATATTAAAGCTAAATTGGTATATTTTAGAACTCGAAGACGAGGCGCGCACGGACTTTCCATAACGAACCAAGATACAAGAGGTAAGGAGGAGTGGGATAGGAATATAATATGAAAAGACATAAGAATAATAGGAGGAGTCCCCTACTCCTTTAAAATTTAATAATATTATTATTTTAAAATAATAACTATTTAACTTAAAAATTTATAATAAATTTTAAATTGAGTATCTTGTGTAACTTGATCTGAATACCTATGCAAATACCTGGATAACCTATGCGAATTGGACTGAACCTATGCAAGGACTTGGACTATTATGACCTGTATGGACTAAACTATACCTATGCGAGGATTGGACTATGTGGACCTACATAGACCTATGCGAGGAATGGACTATAAAGACTTAAAATTAATCTTATTAATCTAAATAAACATTAAAATTTGAATTATATTTATAACTGATATTTAGTTGATTTGATTATAATTAATAATATTTGATTTTGATTAATGATATTGTGATTTATAATACTAGACTGTGATTAATAATATTTGTGATTTGACGATATTTGATTGTGATTGATGATATTACAATACTTGATTGTGATTGATGACCTTGTGATATGGAGTTTGAGCATATAACAAGCATGACGGAAAGTTAAAACTCAGTAAAAAAAATTTTACCTTACTCTTTAAATTTTTATTCTAAGAGAAAGTATTTTATCATTATTTTAGTCTTTTATTTCTTCTTAGAAATAATTTTCATTAACTTTATTTTTAATCTCTAGAATAAAATCTAGTATTAGAAAGAAGCTATTTTATGAAAATCAGAGGTTGAAATAATTAATTCTTGAATTAAAGAAAATTTTTATAGTTTTAAGTATTCTTAGTTAATGATTTTAAAAAAATATATATTTTCTTTTAAAAATCAGAAATTTAAATTGGTTTTCCCTAATGAAATAACTAAAGGATATTTTGTCGAGATTTCTAAACTCAATCTAGTTAAGATTCAAATTGGGAAAGATTATGTAAATATATGAAGTTTTTTTTAAGAGAAAGTTTTGAGATATTTAAGGCTTGGAAATTTAATTTTGGTGAGATTTGAATTTGTAGACTGTACTAAATTTATTTCTGTATAACAGAAGTTCAAAGAAGAACTAATGGGAATGTACAGTATATTGAGATGATTTTGTGAACCTTTATGGTATTGAATAATTGAGTTTCTAAAAGTCTTAACCAACTAAATATGCGAGTAGTTCATGCATCATGAATCATTAAAGAGAAATGAGATGTGATATTGCCTGGGGACGGATTATAGAAACCGAGGATACATTAGAGGAGGCTTAATTGCGAGCATTGGGATGAGAGGGTGTGAAAGGGTGCTTCAGGGGACCTGGGGTCGCTCCCTAGTGTCGGATACTTTCACAATATAAACTTTCTCAGTCTGACTAGTTTCTAAGTTTTCCACGCCAGTTGAGCTGTTCATATGCCATGAAGGCATTTATGTTATTATTATCCGGAATTATAGAACGGTGTAAACTCCTGGTTGGCCCAGTGCAAACTAAAACTTTAAAGGCCCACATGCATAGAATGAATAAGATGGTAATATTAAAAACATTGCATGACATTCATGTGATTGTGACATTCTATGTGGGTGGTTGTGAATGAAAGTACAATTGTTATGTTATGAAAACTCTACATTCATAATTGATTATGTATATGATTGTGATTGAAATTATTATATTAGATTGTGAAAACCCTTATGCTTATGTCTTATCTGTAAAGTATTATATTCTGTTTCTCACTCCTTCTTGTTTGAATTTTGTGTCCAAAATATATGTTATGTGATATATAGCTAGCAGTCTAAAATGGAAGGATATGTAATTACAGAAGGGTAAAGTGGTCTCATCCTCAATTAGATAGATGAAGAGATATAACAAGAGTAGGATTCCAAAACTCGATGGTTCAAGGACTAGGAAATGATTGGTCACATTTGTAGTAGAGGTATAGTTTAGTTTTACTTTGCCTTATTACAATATCAAGTTAGATAATTGTAACAAGGTAAAGGTTAAAATTTGATAAACTTTCTCATTCAAATATAATACTGTAATGATTTATCACTTATGATTTCTATTAATTGTTTTGTCATTATAAACAAATATTGAAAGACAATGTGTTTTTTTTTTACTTTCAATATTCAAAGGAAATCAGATGTATATACGTCCTTGTATACACGAGATAAAGAGTGATAAATATGTATATCTTTCTAAAAGTTTTTTTAAGACAAGAAGAATACATATATGTCTCGTGTATATAAGGGGGTCTTACAAGAATCGTCTTGCTCAGTCTCATACCGGGCACAAGGTTTCCATATTAGAGGGACCAAAGACCACTGAGTTCCTACAATCACACGGGTAACCTGGACACATATGTCCATATGATACGATAGATTTCTTAGTACAAGCCAGCAAACTAAATTGCCTTACACCAGTAGATTTTTCAAGATCAGAGCTTCTAAGCAGCAAAGTCATTTCTGAGGGAAAGCGAGCCCCTTTTATAGGTAAGCCTTGAGGGCAAAAAAGTACAGGAATGGATGAGGTCATAATGGCATTTGCACGTATGACGCTTCGTTTACCATCTGTTAGACACACAGGAAATGAAGTGTCACGACTAATCACCACGCGTCATGTGTCCCATCCGAATCCTCACCTACCAAAAGATGTTGGACCTAAGTGTATCAGGTCAGTTGAAAATAAAAAAGCAAACAATCATTGATGATGTTGCATTACCCCAAAACATAACAAACATATAGCCCACTGAAGCAAATCTCAGTCACTCCAACAGACTAGAAGACAAACGATCCGGACTTGATACTGATATAAAGATGGTGTTCCCCAGTGTGGGATACTTTCCAACAAGCAACATGTGACATTTGATTTCCCTTACGTATGTATCTCCCACGGTAAACCTTTTTAACTATAGTCGTAGCAACTAGTGTCAAGAGGAGACTTTGGGCACACTAGGGCATACCGATTAGAGAACTGTACAAGATGCCCTAAATGTCTGTGATCATGTTAGTTTTATCTACTTTTTATAGAATCCATACTAACACTTGCCATATAAGACATTATACCATCCAAATCTATAAATACCATGTAGTTATTCCTCATTAAGGTACATTCATCAACCACGCTTAAGCTTCAATTTTGATTTATTTGGTACTGACTTAAGCATTAAAGTGTCTTCGCGGGCTATACCTTGTTTCACCCTTCCACACAAGATATCGGTATGTTAGTTGAATATAATCATAATAAGATTTTTTGTTTTCCACTAGACTAAAAGAAATAATACCAAGTTCCCACCCACTATAATAGAGATTAATTTTCAATATCTGTATTATATTAAAATAGAGTGAACACCCCAGTTAGTCCCTGATTTCAACAGAGTCGAACACTTAGGTCCTCCAATTAGTAAGTTAGTCTCGTTAGTCCTTCACATCCGTCATCGTCGAACACATAGTTCCCTATCGTTAATATAGTGTAATGTCCGTCAGAGTCAGCTGACGTGACTCGTTAAATTCCAACAAGGATGCCACGTTTCCATCAAAACATGACGCCGTTTTGCTCTCTTTAAACGAAACATGAAACTACGTCGTTTAGATTTCTAAAATTGGGGGTAACTTGTTCGTATAGGGTTTAATTTTTTGTTGCATTCATCTTTCTCCCTCCTAACCCACAACACTCACAGGCCTGCGACTTGGTTTAACCCTTTTCCCTCCCAACCGAAAAATCCATTTCCTCGATGTGGCATTTTGTGTTAGAGGTGCACCTATGACTTATGACCCGCGACAATGTTGAAGGTGTACATTAGTGTGGAAAATAGTGATGGGAGACCCCAAGCAGGTTAGTAATCGCTGATGGTAGTTCATGTTCTTTGATTGGTTCTTGTAATATGAGTGTAGTTTTTTGGGTTCTTGTAATGGAGGTGTAACATCCCTAATATTTTAGAAAAGTTTTAATTGGCGAAAAATATTAATAATGGCCCAACCGAAAGTATTGAAATTTTGGAAATTATTAGTATTAAAAATGTAATTAGAAATAATTAAATGTTGTGTGAATAAATAAATTTATTTGATTAATCAATTATAAAAGATTAAATGAAGGTAAATAGAAGGAGGTAAATTTGAAGTTACAATGGGGTAAAAGGTGAAGGGTGAAAGGTAAAGGTAAAAGTTTTAATTAAAGCTTTTAAAAGAAAATGTAATTGAAATAGAAAATGACCAAATTGCCCTTGGGTATTAAAATCTTAATTTCTTCTTCTTCTCCCTCACTTCACGCGCGTACTCTTTCTTCTTCTTCTTCTCACCATTGCCGAAACTTGCATGCACCAGTGGGAGGTTGATCTTGCGTCGAAACTTCGAGATAACTGCGTTTTTGAGATCGTGGCTTCGAGGTGAGTTCAATGGACCCATTAAAATTGAGTTATCTTCCCCTTTTCATTTTCTCTCACTAGACAATGGCCATGCATGGAGGTGACAGCTTCGATTTCCTACTCCTCTAGTGCATGGGAGCTCAAAAATGGTCCTTAGAGTAATGAGGAGGGTTTGACGTTGACGAGTTCTGCGTTTCGATTTCCGTAGGTGACAAAACAATCGTCGGAGGATCGAACGGCGAAGTGGGTATTGATTTCGGACATAGAACGTTGGACATAGCGTCGAGGGAACGTCAATCTCATCAAGAACGAGTCGTCGAAGCTCGGAATCGAGGTAAGGGGGGTGTTCGGGTCGTAATTAATTAAAATAGGTAAATGTAATTAAATTGAGTAAGTGAATTAAATACGGAATTAATGAGAATATATAAATAATGATAAGTGTATGTGTATGAATGAAAGTTGTGTATGATTGTGATGATTATGAGTACAATGTAAATTGAATGGTGAAGAGCTGATGAGTATAGTGGCATTGTGATGACGGGCTTGACAAGTAGGTCGCCCAATTGATTAGTATGCGTTTTGTGATGGCCACTTGCATTATGATATATATGAAGTATGAATATACATGTGTGATTATGTGGTGTAGGACGGCCGACGGTATGTGCAGCCCCTCGTTTCTGGCTCCTGCGGTGTTTATGCCCAGTTGAGCTACCCAGTGGTCAAGTAGGACCCAGTGGTTGAGGTGGAGAGTCAAGTAGGACTCAGTGGACCAAGCAGGGTTCACGGGGTGTCAAGTAGGACCCCCAGCTGAAGGCCGATCCTTTTAGTATCTGGATACTAGGCGTCGATTTAATATGAGAGTCAGTTGTGTTATTTGATGCATTGTTAGCATTGTATGATGATATGAATGTGTTTCATGATAATTGTTGATTGTGATTGGCAAGTTGGGAATAAAGGAATTGGAATTGAACTTGGATTGGTAAATGGAGATTGAGGACAAGAGGTAAGATAAATGGTACAAACTAAAATATAGTGAATATGTATTTTGTTATTGAATTGCCATTCTATATTAATTATGATACCAAACACTCACCCTTGCTGTTGTTTCTTTAATTTTAGTAACCAGTGACAGGGAAGAGGTTGAAGCCCCGGAGGTGCGCCAAGCAGAGAATTGATGCCAAGGAGTGCAGAGAATTATGAATTGAAGGATGTGTGTGTGCGTTTTATATGCGTTATGTTAATATATGTTTTCCATGTGTGCTAGACTAATTTGGATGTGATCAATGTGGTTATGAAGGTTTGTAATAAGTAATAGATGGAGATTGCATGTTGGTGATGAGAAAGGGAATTCATGATAAGCTTCATGAATTAGACATATATGTTTATGGGCAGGTCTTGCTTATTTGGTGAAGAATGGATGTTGGGAGTTGTGAATTATAGCTCCTTAGGATGTGTGTTTTAAGATTTTGGATAGTTATTTTATGCATAAGCTAGGAACTAGCATAGTCAAATGATGATTTATGTGGTTTTGATGTAATGGAAGGAATGCAATAGCTTAAATATGTTAATTGTGGTTTGTGAAGGAGGGAATGGATCCATCTTGCCAAAAATGGACTCATTGACTACCCTAAAATGCCTTAAAATGGGATAAACGCATTTAGGCGCATAAATCCCTCATTTTTAGGAATTTTGAGTGCGGTCAGCTGTCACACGTCACAAATCATGTGTTTGAGCTTGTGTTAAACTTTGATGGCATCCCGATATCGTTTGCATGGGTTTTGGTAGTGAAGAAGTTCATTTTTATGCAAAATCTGCATAATTTCTGCAGAATGACAGGTTGTAATCGATTAGCCTCTATGGTGTAATCGATTACAAGGCCTCTGTCTTTAAGCTAATCGATTAGGCATCAAGACGTAATCGATTATAGGTCATCCAGAACCAATGTAATCGATTATATTTTGAGTGGTAATCGATTAGGGGAAACACCTGATGCATTACATAATTTCCAGCAGCCTGCTAATCGATTATGAGTAGTATAGTAATCGATTATGTGTCCAACAGAAACCAGGTAATCGATTATCTAAGGTCCTGTAATCGATTAGGTAATGCATCTGATCCAATGTACCATTCCAGGAAGTCGGTAATCGATTACCATTTGCTTGGTAATCGAATAGGGCATTGTAATCGATTATTCCCAGTCCTTTAAAGCCTTGATTAAGCAGGGGATAGTCGATTATACTATTAGAGAACGATATGGTGTTATTTGATCATGTTAGTGAAAAATGAATGTTATTTTGATTTAGGGCTTAATTAATTATTGTTAAATGTGAAAAATTTATTATGAATATTAAACTAAACAAATATAAATAAATGTAAAATGACGAAGGACGTTACAGGAGGTCTAGGGTTACGATTATGTAATTAGGGTTTATGGTTCTGTTAATTAGGGTTTTGTAATTGTGGCTTTAGGGTTTTACTAATTATGGTATGTAATTAGGGCTTTTGGGTTCTATAATTGGGGGTTAGGGTTTCATTAATTGGGGTTCTGTAATTGGGGGTTTAGGGTTCTGTAATTAGGGCTTTAGGATTTCACTGATTAGGGTCTATATTTGGAGGTTTTGGGGTCTGTAATTAGGGGTTAGGGTTTCACTAATGAGGGTTCTGTAATTGGGGGCTTAAGGTTCTGTAATTGGGTTTAAGGTTCTGTAATTGGGTATGCATATTGTCATGTGTTCAGTCACCATCCTGAAAGTCATTTCTTAACTTTCTTTTTCTAAATCATGTGTTTTCTATGAATTTTAGCATGCTTTGTTAAAATTTCTTGATAAGTTATATTATTGTAAAGTTCAACAATGCTTAAGGCATTATCCACTCTTTCCTTGTTTTTCTTTTTAAGTACCAAAAAAATGAAATTACAGTTCAAAGACTAATGAAACTTCAGTTTCCTTTTTTTGATAATAAACAAAATCTTATCATCTGTAACTTGTATTTCTAATATTTATATTCCCTAAAATTCAAATGCACAAAATGTAAGGAATTTTATATTTGATTTCCTTATATTAGTTGGACTCTTAAAACTTGAAATATGGAAGAAATATATTGCACATGGAAAGATTGTCAAATTTTTCAACAAATATATAGATTTCCTTTGCGTTTGCCTGTGTGCACGCCAATTGTGACAATGCTAAAATTAACTGTATGGATATATGTATTGCCTATATTTATGTTGTTTCTGAATAGGATAATTTTGAAATTAACTTTCTATGTTATAATGTAATGTACTGGGGTGGACATTTAGGATATTCGGATTAGGCTTTATATAGGGGGCAGATTTAAGATTGATGCAAATGGAAGAAAAGAGTACAATTTGGGTAAAGTTGAAGACTGGGATGAACTGGACCCTGATTACCTAGATTTTTTTTTACATTTGTGAGGTTTGCCAAGAACCGTGGGTACTATAGGCTGTGTAATATCTTTTGGCATGACCCTAGGTGTGATTTAAATGAAGGGTTAAATATGTTGAAGTGTGACAGTGATATATTAAAGATGGTTAGTTGTGCAAGGCAGAATCAGGGGTGTATGGATGTGTATTTTCAACATCCAGATGATGGGTTTCTTGGGAAGGATATTGATGGGACTGAATCTAGAAATGTCAGGGTGGAAGATGACAATGACTAATGAGGGTGGTAAGATGGACACCACGATGAATGTTGGGAGCAGTTGTAGGACTAAAGGTGAAGGTCCATTTAGGAGTTCTAGGACAGGTGATGAGGTGCAGGGGAGACTTAAATGATAAGTGAAAGTGCATGGGAGAGTATAGGGACAAGTGAAAGTAAAATGGGTAGTTCTGAGATAGGTGAAGATAAATGTTCAGAAGATTATGGTAGAAAGAGGAAAGGAAATAGTACTGATATAAGGAGTAAGAAAAAGAAAAAACAGAAAAGGAAGGTGCAAGAGACTAGGAGGTCAGTCATTCCCACTATATTTGAGACTGAGTCAGAGGAAGAAAATAAAGTTGGTGATGATGTGTGTGGGGTAGGGGGAGGTTCTGAAGACTCTTGGGTTTTAGAAGAATTAAAAACTCTTGAATGTTCAGAAGATAAGGATGAGGGTGAGTCAAGAGAGGTTTACCCTCAATACAATGATGTAGCCACATTTGGTCATGTAGTACTAGAGTGTGAGATGGAGTTCTCTTCACTGGCACTGTTTAAACATGCTGTGAAGGATTATAATGTTTATTTGGGCAGAGAGTTTAGATGGGTAAAAAATGACAAGATCAGGGCAATAGCAAAATGCAAGGATAAAAATTATGCATGGGAGATTCTTTATAGTCTTAACCCAGTTAGGTAATCATATCAGGTCAAGACTTTCAATGATCAACATTCAAGTTTAATAGTGTTTAAAAATTCAGCATGTGACCAACAATGGGTTGTGGGGAAACTAGTTAAGTATATGAGAAGATGTTAGACCCGTAATATAGTGTTGCAGAAAACCTGTTAACTTTGTGTTACTGTTGGGTCTTTTAATTGGCAAGCGCACCAATCGTTTGTAGTTTTTAAAATTTAGATATCGTTCCACTGAGATTGAAAGTCCAATAGTTACAGTAATTTTCTAGTTACTATGGTAAATTTATCGAAACCTATTTACAAAAGAATAATTTATATATAATTTATACAATATTCATAAGATTGCATAGCTGAGTTGTTCATGTGATAAAAAGAAAATAACAATCTATCTAAAAAGTTGAGTTGCAATTTAAAATAGCTAGGATACTTGAGGATAAAACACAGATAAACAAATTATGTTGGAATTTGGATCCCTAATCTAGAATAACAATGGAGGAACTCAAGACATGCATATTTAATCATCAAGTTCATGTCATTGCAACTTAAAATCATTATAACTGATCCCTCGTGATATAAATTCTAAGTATTCACCATAAAGTCCGATCCCTCGTGAGCTTTCTCAGTAAAAACTTGCATTAAGTCCTGGCCTTATGGCAATAATAATCACCAATTCTATCCCTAGTAATTGGCATATTAAGGGTATTCCAACTTTTAATTTTGTTAAAACAAGTTTTAATAAGGCATGAATAATCATTCTCCCGTTTAACATTTACACTAATAAAATAAGTTTCAATACGCATGAAAATTATTCTCCCGTTTGACGTTCATACTAATAAAAGATTGAAATACTAACATGCACTTGAATCATAAACATGCAGAGATCGAATTCATAACATCATACTCAATAGATTAGTTCACTAATTCCAACATAAACAGATTAGTTACACATGGTGAAAGTAAAAACAACACTTATAGAGATTGACATTACGAAGGCGATGGAAACTTCACAGTACAACAATCACAATACTACACAATACTCTCAAGTATCTAGAAAACTATTCTAGAACTACAAACTCACAAAAGAACCACTCAAACACGAGTGTATAAGAGAAGAAGAGAACTCAGAATGTGAGATGGGATGCCTTGAATGTGTGGAGAATGGCCCTATTTATAGGGCTGAGGAAGGGTCCTGACGCTACGCGTCAAGTCCCTGTCTTATCCTTCATTAATTAGCTCGAAGTGGCCATTATTGTATAATTATTTTAATTAATCATGCCCAGACAGATGTGTCTTGTCCCCCAATTCGGCTTGGACACTTGTGAGTAGTGGAGGGGTCATTGGTTGAGTGCTTGACCACCTGTCAGTGGTGTCCACGTAGCTCTTGACGCTACGCGTGGGTGTGACGCGTAGCGTCAGCATCAGAAGTGCCCATGCTATGCGTGGTGTTGATGCTACACGTCAGCTCTCCAGTTCTTCAATTTTTCTCTTTAAATTCTTCACATTTTTACTGTAAAACTAGAGAAAATTGATCAAGGGCAGATTATTTTCAACAACATCCATATATTGAATTTAAAACCTAAATTTCTAACAAATTCACCAAATTCTTATTCTTTTTACAAAATTATTATTAAATATTTTATTGTAAATTTGAGAACTAACAGAAGACACCATAATATCACACATTCTGGAGTGTATGAGCTCTTTAGGGAAAAGTATAAGGTGAAGCTGGAGGACAAGATAATATACAGGTCAACGAAGAAGTCAAGGGAGGTAATTAAAGGGAGTGAGAAACAACCATTTGCTATGTTATGGGGCTATTGTGGAGAGCTACTTAAGAGGAACCCTGGATCAACAGTTAAGATGGAGTGTGAACCAGAACCAAAAGGCCCACTAATATTCCGTAGGTTGTATATTTGTTTAAAAGGATGTAAAGTGTAACACCCTAAATTTTAAAATAAAAGATTAATTAAGGAGATAAATATTAAATGATTATAGTTGGGTTAGTTAATGTTCCAAAATATTAGGAATAAATAAATTAAGATTTTTGGGAACTATTTATAATTTATTGGAACCAGATAAGCTAAAAATGAGTTCGGTTGAAATATGAATGTCAGACCAAGTATCTCCAATTAGGATGATATTGGTCAGGGCTGTTAAGGATATTATTAGGAATCCGAATATGTATTCGGAATAATTTTTGGATAAAGTATTGAGCCCGAACAAAGATCCTGTTTGTCATAAAATGATGAGTCTTTAATGAGGGATTAAAAATAAAGCCAAATGACCCATTTTTCTCTTCTTATTCCCGTAAGCTCCTTGGTTCCTCTTAACAAACACCTTGCTTCTTTTTCTTCTCTATTCTTCTCCTTCATTTCCTCTTCTACTTTTCTTCAAAAACCCTAAGCAAAAGGGTGGTGGTTCTCTTCTCCTCTCCCATTTCCGTTCTTGAAGGAGCTTGGAGCTTGAAGTCTCACCCTCTTTTCTCCTCATTTTTGTGTGGCTTTTACCTCTCTTGGAAAACTCTCTCATTCCTTCTCTTGAGGTAAGCTCTCAATATTTCTCAAGAGTATGAACTATGGGTTTTTGGATTTTGATGTTGGGAAAATGATTTAATGAGTGTTGTTGGGTTTTAGAGAAACCCTAACCCTATGATTTGGGAAAATGCAAAATATGTGTGGAGAAGTATTTATTATGTTAGATAATTGTTATTGGTAAGGTGAAATGATGTTATTAATGGTGAATGGTCATTAATGAAGCTTAATAATTGATGATGGTTGTTAGGAACCATCAATGTGGGAACCCATTAATGGGTTTGACATTAAAAGTGCATAATAATAAATGTAGGCGCCTAAACCATGGTGGTTATGGTAGAATTAATGAAATAAATGAGGTTTGAGAATTTAAAGTGATATAGACACCAAGTAAATGAATATACATTTGAATCTTGATGGTCTGAACAGAAAATTGATTGTGTGACATATTGTAATGTAGGAAATAACCCCATCGACGAGGTGGAATCATTGGACCGCGTTGATTACTACTTTTCTTGAGGTAGGAGGGGTAACTATTCTAAATGCATGATTTCATCCATTGATAATGTGAAAATATGTATATATGATTGTGTTTAATGATTGCTTGGGTGGACGATGTAATGATGTCATGATTTGAGTGCATTTAGAATGATTGATGTTATGTGGCATGTATTTGGGATGATGAATATGATATTGAACTGGTCTGAGCCAGAGTCAATGATCTGGTGTGGGACCAGCCACGAGAGTCAATAGATGGCTAAGGTTTTATACCGGTGCTGTATGTATCCGCTATGATTATCCAGTATCCTAGTGAGAGAAGACCGATCTTGATATCCTGGAGATCCTTCACACCGACCTTACGCATTGATATGGATGAAAGGTGATGTCACTTGCGAAGATTATCTGACGCTCAAGTCAGTAAATGTATCAGAATAAGATGAGCGTGGAGGATGGTTGATCTACTTTGACTAAAGGACAAAACCTGACTTTCCTCGAGCCACGTAAATTGAAAGTGGACTAACCACCTTGTTCTGTCGGAGTATGGAAAATATATATAAATATGTATGTGGGAGACAAGTGTGGCTTAAGAGTGGAGAATGCATCTTTCGAGGGAATGTCCCCGACACCAGTAATAGGAATGGGTGCTATTACCGAAGCCACTTATGATTATCCCTTACGTCTCTGATATGGAGAACAGATTCCATCCGATATGTGAGGTGTTAACATGGACATACTGGTATAGGAAGATCGCCTATACGGTCTTATCAGTCTGAAGTTTTACCTGCTGAGTCAGTATTGCACAGAGAACAGATGAAGTGATATCCATACTTTGGTACCGATATCGAGACTGGATCAGATATTATGTTGAATATGTTGATGAAATATGTCATGATAGTTTGAGACCATGTTTTGAATTGAAATCAATGATGTGAAATATCCCAATTATGTATATGTGAATTGATAAATGTGATTGTCACTAACTGCCGATGTGTGTAAGTTCCAACGAGAATTGGTAAAGATTGAGAATATTGAAATCCACTAAGTGGTAGTCATGAATGGATGATTGATTGAGTGACATTTAGAATGCATAGTGTGAGAGTGCATTGATTGGCATTGCATATCATTCGCTGCTTATATGGAATGTTAGGGGTTCTAATAGGCAGGCCCAGTGGGAGGGCGACCTAGTGCACGGGTATACTATCATTGCTCCCTAGTGATTCGGGGAATCATGAAGCTGCCCTTAGTTTGGTGACGAGGCACCCTATGTGGCAGGCCCTGTTGGAGGGCTGCTCTGTGATGAGTAGTTTACCTCGGTGTCCGACGGGGCACGGCTCCCTTGATGTGTGTTTGGGGGAGGCCCATAGCACTTTGGCAAGTAAGGCCATAATGATGATCCGCAAGTCACGGGGTGACTAGTGCTACAGATAGACGAGAGCAGTTTGGTACCAATAAAAGTATGATGTTGTAAGCATGCACGAATTAAGATACATGTGTACACATTTTACTACTGCAGTAGGGGCATAGTAGCATACCTATGCTTGTCCCATATTTGATATATTGTTGTGTCCCACAGTCGAATCCGCATTTGAAAATGATTCCTTTATGCATATGCATTAGCTTTAAGAGCATTTGCATAACTGGAGATATGCTTAGTTGATAGTCCGTGGTGGCGATGGATGATTGTTAAATAGAGGGAAAGTAAGTTGAGGTACTAACCTTAAAAGTGTGATGATTATTGAGAATGTTAAGGATATATTATATATGATATTGCCTTGTGAATATACTTAATTGGACATGTATTGTGTTGAGATAGAATGATGTGTCATGTGTGTGAAGCTTGTGATGTTTTCTTAAAAAATGAATATAATGCACACATGTATAAATATCATCATAATGTATGACTTTGGTACATTTGGATTATATTACTTACCTCTTAGTTGCCATTTTTAAGCTTGATGTAGGTGTGATGTAAAATCCTACTCTTTTGGAGGTTGAGGATTGATGAAGGTAAATGCGAAAGGAATGTGGGTGAGCCTTGGCCGGTATATATGTATTTATTTTGTATCGCACATAGTGTGTATATGCTTATTTTGTAACTACTTTGATCATGGAAATGATATTATTATTATTAAATTATATTTCTATTGCTTAATAAATCGATGAGGCATCTTTCATCCTCTTTTCGGCATATATTTTAATAACTCTAAAATTTAATTACATCTTCCGCTTTTCCCTTGTGATGATCTCAAGTCCGGTTGTCCGAGGAGCACTCTGATACCTTCTCATATCTTCATATATGAGATAGGTTATTAAATGATCCAGGGTAATTACTTGGCATTATATATATATTGAATTTCTTCTACTTATAATCAATTCAAATCGCAAAAAATTTACCCCTATTTTTGGGCCGGGGTGTTACATAAAGCTGGTTTCTTACAAAGTAGAAGATCACTAGTGTGCCTTGATGGATGTTTTTGAAAAGTTACTACAGAGGGAAACTTTTGACTGTTGTGAGTCGAGACACAAACAACCATATTTGGCCTATTAACTATGGTGTTTGTTGTTGGCCCGTCGGTTGTAACCGGGCTTTGTGAATTGGCAAGCGCACCAATCGTTTGTAGTTTTCGAAATTTAGATATCGTTCCACTGGGATTGAAAGTCCAATAACAACAGTAATCTTCTATTTACTATGGTAAATATGAAGGAAATTATGAACAAAAGAATGATTTATGTACAGTTTATACAATATTCACAAGATAGCATGGTTGAGTGATTCATAGGATAAAAAGAAAATAAAATCTATCTAAAAAGTTGAGTTGTAACCTAGAATAGGTAAGATACTTGAGATAAACACAGATAAACAAATTATGTTGGAAATTGGATCCCTAATCTAGAATAACAATGAGGAACTCAAAACATGCATGTTTAATCATTAAGTTTCATGTCATTGCAGCTTAAAATCATTATAACCGATCCCTCGTGATATAAATTCTAAGAATTCACCGTAAAGTCCGATCCCTCGTGAGCTTTCTCAGTAAAAACTTGCATTAAGACCTGGCCTTATGGCAACAATGGTTAACAACCCCTATAGAATTGAGATACCAAGGGTATTCCAACTTTTTACTTTCGTCAAAACAAGTTTCAATATGACATAAATAATCATTCTCCCGTTTGACATTTACACTAATAAAACCAGTTTCGATACACATGAAAATCATTCTCCCGTTTGACGTTCATATTAATAAAAGGTTGAAATACTAACATGGACTTGAATCATAAACATGCAGAGGTCGAATTCACAACATTATACTCAATAGATTAGTTCACCAATTCCAACATAAACAGATTAGTTACACATGGTAAAAGTAAAAACAACACTTACAAAGTTTGACATTACGAAGAAGACGATGGAAACTTCACGATACAACGATCACAATACACCGAAACACACTCAAGTATCTAGAAAACTATTCTAGAACTACAACTCACAAAAGAAGTACTCAAAGTCGAGCACAAGAGAGAAGAGAAGAGAAGTGTATGGAATGGGATGCTATGAATGGTGTTGGATGGCCCTATTTATAGGGCTGAGCAAGGGTGCTGACGCTACGCGTCCCTGTGACGCTACGCGTCAGATCCCTGACTCAGCCTCCATTAAACACTTGATAATGGCCACTTTCAATAATTAATCTTGATCAAGCCTGGCCACTTGGACATGTTTCCACGAGTTTTTGGCCATTTATGCTGATTGGGGTGGCCCTTGGGCTGAGTGGAGTGCCCATTATTGGGTCCAAGTGGGGTGGTTGGCCAAAAGTAGGAGTGGAGACCACGCAGCACTGACGCTACGCGTGGCTGTGATGCGTAGCGTCAGCATCAAAAATAGCACTTGATGCTACGCGTGGGGTGAGGCTACGCGTCAGCTCCTCCAGTGTAATTTTCTCTTGATTTCTTAACTTTTTCACTGCAAAACTAGAGAAAATTGATCAAGGGCAGATTATTTCCAACAACATTCATTTATTGAATTTAAATCCTAATTTTCTAACAAATTAAACTAATTTTTATAATTTTTATGAAATTTTTATTTTAGATTTTATTAAAAATTTGAGGACTAACAAATACCCCCAACTTGAGACATTGCTCGTCCTCGAGCAAGAGAGAAAAATAATAAGAATAAAAATTTGAAATCAAATTTTTAAGTTAGTCCGAAAATTTATCACAAAAAATAATTACACAATTTCAACTATTTTGTAATAATCAAAAACTGATATCAAATATAACAAAGGTTTAATGATAAAATTATTTACAATATTCTATTAACAATCAAGCAGAATTTCAGGCTTACCTCACAAGTGTTTATCTCTATGCAATTGGTAACCTGTTTCACTCAATCAATCATAAAATCAAACGAATTTAACTTTGTTTGTCATCTAATCAATGGTTATTTATACAGAGTTAATTCGAAAATCACAAGGTCTTTTCACGGGTTGTAATGAGGCTTGGTTTACAAGAATCAATGGTTTTTCTTGGAATTCAAAAACCTGAAATCATAAAAGAGCATTTTACAATCCTTAGGCTTTCTCTTGATCCAAACTCTCATTTATTATTTTTTTATTGATGAAAAATAAATACCCCCAACTTGATTCTTTTCACTATTTTTGACTTTTCTTTTCTTTTTCTTTTTTGAAAAGAATCAAGTTGCTTATTTTCACTCCCCATTTTTGTGAGAACACTCAAAATATTTTTCATTTATTTCAACTGCTCTTTTAATCAATCAAGTATAGGGAATGGTAAACACAAATTTAGGCTATAAGGGTACCAAAGAATTTTATTTTAGGCTCAAATGGGCTTGCAAAGGATAAAAGACTTTTTACCAAGGTAAGCTGTTTGGCCCAAGGTTTCGTTTCACCAATAAATGTGCCTTGATCATTTTCCCGAATTCTCTGTACAACAACACACATCAGAGATTAAAGCAAAATCAATTCGAATTGAAAATATGTCGATTAAAACCCTCAAGTGTGTAAAAAGGATCTCTCAACTCACCGGGTTATTTGAAATTTTGCTTGATGGTTAATAAACTTATTGTAATTAAATTTATCAAAATTCCTAAGTTATAAAGAATCAAAAATTGATTTTAACAAAATTGGTTTTATTGTGTAAAAACTCTAAGTGTATAAACTAACTTACTAACGAAAATCTGATTCATTTATTTTAAAAAGAAGAATTATTTCTCGAAAGAAAATTGAGCAAAAACAAATAAACACACCACACAATGATATAATGCCATAATATAAAATGTAAATATAAATGTAAATGTAAATCCAAATATAACTAGAATCAAATGTACTCAAAATAAATGAAGATGGCATCCTCAATCCTCCATCTGATCATCATCATCCTCCTCCTCCTCCTCCTCATCATCACCATCAGAGTCATGATGTGCACTAGAAGATCCACCAGTCTCAGGGTAGGTGGGTAAATCTTCAGGCCAAGCTACATGTGCTGCAAACTCGGCTGGGGTAACATAAGGTGCTCCCTCTCCCTGTAACCTGTACTGATAAAATTCATCGTGAAGATGAATATAAGCTCTGTGAGTGGCAGCCATCATCTGCATCATATGCTGATGTTCAAGTGTCATCCGGGCAAAGCCCTGTGTAACAGCATCAGCAGATGGAGGCTGCACTGGTGGTCTCCTCCTCCGAGGTCGGGGCTGAGCCTCCTGCTCTAGTGGTGGAAGCTCGCACTGCTGCACAAAATAATCTCTGTTTACTAGAACTTTAGGGACTCTCCCTGAAGAACTAGTAAACTCGGGTGAAGGTACAATGACTCCCTGCCTCCTCAGTAAGGCAGATATGATGAGAGGAAAGGGTATGGGGCGATTCACTTTATACCCAAGGGCATAAAAGTGAATCTGCTCGGAGATAAGCTCGGCGATATCAATGGTGTGGCCCTGGAGGATGGAATAAAGGAGGCAACAACGCTCCACTGGAAGGGAAGAAAGATGGGTGACAGGAGTGATATTATGGAGCATGAGATGGGACCACGCCTGGGCTATGGGGGTAAGCTGGGTCTTGAGGAGGTTAGATGGACTCCTTCCAACCCTACTCAGGTTGAAAAAGATTCCATCCTTGCTCAGAAAATGAGCAACCTCCTCGAGGGAGTATCCTAACTCTCCCTCAGCAAGAATCTTGTTTCTGTTTTCCTTCCAGAAACAAGTGTCATCCTCGGGAGTAGGCTCCCAAGGGTTACCCAGTAGGGTACTGATGGTGTCCCGGTCATAAGAGATATGCCGGCCTCTAACCCAACTCGTCCGCTGCTGCCCAAGATTTGGTGCGTCCTGGCGGGTCCTGTAAGCATTTGCGTAAAACTCCATCATTAAGATAGGGTCCCCCTCAGTAGGCAGGGAGAATAGAGGTCCCCATCCCCTCTGCTGCACTCTATCCTGCAGCTCAGGATAGTCTCCTGCACTCAGATCAAGGACCCTCTCCCAGATCAGTCTCTGGCCCTTGATCTGATGAAATCTCGCCCACTTCGCATCAGTGTGAAATCTAGTAGGATCCCTCGGTCCCAACACCTCCTGTCTCTGAGAATCCGGATCCTCAGAAGTGGTGTCAGTGTCTGTGGATTTCCTCTGTCTTTTAGAGGGACCGGCTGTGGGAATGGATTTCTTAGGTGCCATCTGCAAAAAGTAAAAATTTAAAATTAAACACACACTAAATAAATCACACACAAGCAAACAATTATTTGTAAAATATTTTTGGGTTTTCTAAAATTTTTCACAAATAAAAATGCAATTCAACGACATATTTTTGAATTTTTAAAAATTAAAGAAATTAACATACATATATTCAAATAATATACAAAACAAAATACAATTTATTCAAAATTCATACAAAGTTGCAAGAAAGTATAAATATAAACTAAGAAAATTTATTAATTTCAAAAGAAAACAGCAAACAGCAAACAAACAACAAGATTTAAAAACAGAGGCTGACGCTACGCGTGGTGTGATGCTACGCATCAGCCTGTTCTACCCACGCTACGCGTCAGTGGGACGCTACGCGTGGGCTTACAGTTCATCCTCACGCTACGCGTCAGTGGGACGCTACGCGTGGGATGCGCAGAAAAAAGAAAAAACAGGGGTTGCACAGCAGCAACCCCTTTTCAACCTGCACTACATCCATTCAATCCCTAACTCCTAACAGCAATCAATCCCAATGGTCTTCTAATCCTAATCCTAACCACATTTATTTCTACAAATTAAAAATCAAAAACAAAACTAAAGAGAAGGGATTAGAATACTTACTTGTGATTCCTTGAGCAATGGGATTGAAGGGGTTTGGAAGAGAGAAAAGGGAGTTTCGAAAATTAGGTTTGAAATCTTAAGTGAGGCAGAGAAGAGTTCTTAGGTTTTAAAACCTAAGATGGGCCTCTCTGGTTCAGTTTTAAAAACTGAACGTGGGCTCTGACGCTACGCGTGGTTGGGACGCTATGCATCAGAACCAAAATTCAGAGTCCACGCTACGCGTCACAGGGGCGCTACGCGTGGGCTTCTGTTTTAATTTTTCAAAATTTTGATTTTAAAACCTTTTTCTTTTCAAATTTAAAACCCCTTTTTTAAACTTCAAAAAGAATTTTGTTTTTTTTTTATGTTAAAAATAACTTTAAAAACAAAAAGAAAAGAATGGGTTGCCTCCCATTGAGCGCTAGGTTTAATGTCTCCAGCCAGACATTACCTCTGATTAATCAGGTGGTTTCCCAATATTCTTTGAGGAATCACCTGTCTTTTTCTTCCTTCTTCTTTTTCTCCGATGCCTAATTACCTGTTTTTCATCTTTCAAAGCATCGGTTAATTTAAAACAATTTAATTGATTGGGAAGAGATATACCTGGTTCGGTCGAAAGGTAAACCTTTGCCTCATTACTTATCCTGAGGTGTTCATGAGCACTGAAGCTTACCTCTTCTTCATAAACTTTGACTGCAACCATACTTTGATCAACATCCACTTTGATTTTTGCAGTCTTCATGAAAGGTCTTCCTAGGATCAGGGGGATCTCAGTATCCTCCTTCATATCCAGTACCATAAAGTCAACTTTGAAGTGGTACTTGTCAACCTTTACTAACACATCTTCCACAATCCCTACAGGCTTTTTGACAGAGCGATCCGCAAACTGTAATTCTGTCTTTGCTTCTTTTAGCTCATATTCACCAATGCGTTTTATTAAATCTAGAGGTATCAAGTTGATGTTAGCCCCTAAATCTAATAACGCATTCCTGATGTTGATATTTCCGATTGTTACAGGAATGGTGAAACTCCCCGGATCTTTACATTTTTTCGGGGTTATACAGTTTGTTTCTTGCTCTGTATCTCTTTGCATATTTTTTTCTTTTTCATTTTTTTCATTTTTTTCTATTTTTTCACTTTCTTTTTCTTTTTCTTCTTTCTTTTTCTCACTCTTTTTTTTACAATCAATTTTTACAACATCAATAGAAACAGCATTACATTGTTCCCTTGGGTTTTGAGTGTTTGCAGAAAACCCAGAACTCTTTAATTCAGCTATTTCTTTTGCGAGCTGACCCATTTGTATGTCTGATGCTTTTCGGGCAGCTTCATTTGTCTCTACAAACTGCAATAACTGTTAAATAGCTTCCTCTATTCTTGTCAACCTTGCATTGTCAGTTTGTTGTTGCTTGAATTGATTGTTAGGAGGTCTGTTGGAAGGTCCAGTGTCCTGTCTCCAGCCAATATTCTGATTTTGCCAACCCTGCAGGTAATTGTTAGGAAAAGAATTTCCATGATTAAAAGGATAATTACCTAAGGGTGCTCTTTGATGGTTCATGAAATTGGCTTGCTCTTGCTCATTTCCACAGTAACCACATGGTTGTTCTCCCATGCAGTGCGTACATGCTTTAAGTTGAGCAGGGGGTGGTGATGCTACTTGAGCAATTTGAAGTTTTTCCAATTGCTTGCTCATAACTTCAATTTGTTGAGTCAGTAATTTTTGCTGAGCCAACACTGCATCATTTACTCCCAATTCGAGCATTCCTGGCTTCCTTTGCATATTACCTCTTTCATGCTTTGCTTGTCGGTCACTAATAGCCATTGATTCCAATATTTCTATGGCTTCTTCCACAGTCTTGTTCATTAAAGAACCACCTGCACAAGCATCTAACATCATCTTGAACTGAGGCAATAAACCATGGTAAACGATTCTTACCTTCTCGGCATCGTTCAGGTTGTGGTTTGGGCATTTTCTCAAGAGTGCCTTGAATCGTTCCCATGTTTCTCCTAATGATTCATCATTATTTTGAGAAAAAGAGTGTATGGCTGTCATTGCTTCAAAATATTTTGAAGGAGAATAAAATCTTTCCAAAAATTTTCTTTCAACATCGGACCAGTTTGCAAAACTACCCGGTGGACAAGATTTAAACCATTCTTTTGCTTTCCCAATCAATGAAAAAGGAAAGAGTCTCATGTAAACAGACTCTTCTTGATTGGGTTCAAAACCAATTGTGCTGCATAACTCATAAAAAACAGTTAAATGTTCATATGGTTCTTCATGATTTAAACCAGCAAATTGGTTGTTTTGAATAATATTTAAAGTGGCAGGTTTAATTTCCACTGGTAAAACTGGTCCTTGAAACATTCCCGAAACTTGGGGTGGACCATTTATAGCAGCAAACTGTCCCAATGTTCTCCTTTCAGCAGCCATATTTGAATTTTCAAAAATTTTTGAAGTAGAAGAAGAATTAGTTTGTGTTTTAGATTTCAAAGACTTGATTTTCTTTACAAACCTTTCTATCTCAGGATCAAAATAAATTTTACCTGTGGTAGATCGAGTTTGCATACACAAACTAAACAAAGAAAGTTAGTGTAATAATGATAAGAAAATAAATAAAAAAATTATCTAAGGTAAAAAAATATTTACCACGGTAATTAAAATTTTACTGTTTTACTGAAACAATTCAATCCCCGGCAACGGCGCCAGAAAACTTGTTGGCCCGTCGGTTGTAACCGGGCTTTGTGAATTGGCAAGCGCACCAATCGTTTGTAGTTTTCGAAATTTAGATATCGTTCCACTGGGATTGAAAGTCCAATAACAACAGTAATCTTCTATTTACTATGGTAAATATGAAGGAAATTATGAACAAAAGAATGATTTATGTACAGTTTATACAATATTCACAAGATAGCATGGTTGAGTGATTCATAGGATAAAAAGAAAATAAAATCTATCTAAAAAGTTGAGTTGTAACCTAGAATAGGTAAGATACTTGAGATAAACACAGATAAACAAATTATGTTGGAAATTGGATCCCTAATCTAGAATAACAATGAGGAACTCAAAACATGCATGTTTAATCATCAAGTTTCATGTCATTGCAGCTTAAAATCATTATAACCGATCCCTCGTGATATAAATTCTAAGAATTCACCGTAAAGTCCGATCCCTCGTGAGCTTTCTCAGTAAAAACTTGCATTAAGACCTGGCCTTATGGCAACAATGGTTAACAACCCCTATAGAATTGAGATACCAAGGGTATTCCAACTTTTTACTTTCGTCAAAACAAGTTTCAATACGGCATAAATAATCATTCTCCCGTTTGACATTTACACTAATAAAACCAGTTTCGATACACATGAAAATCATTCTCCCGTTTGACGTTCATATTAATAAAAGGTTGAAATACTAACATGGACTTGAATCATAAACATGCAGAGGTCGAATTCACAACATTATACTCAATAGATTAGTTCACCAATTCCAGCATAAACAGATTAGTTACACATGGTAAAAGTAAAAACAACACTTACAGAGTTTGACATTACGAAGAAGACGATGGAAACTTCACGATACAACGATCACAATACACCGAAACACACTCAAGTATCTAGAAAACTATTCTAGAACTACAACTCACAAAAGAAGTACTCAAAGTCGAGCACAAGAGAGAAGAGAAGAGAAGTGTATGGAATAGGATGCTATGAATGGTGTTGGATGGCCCTATTTATAGGGCTGAGCAAGGGTGCTGACGCTACGCGTCCCTGTGACGCTACGCGTCAGATCCCTGACTCAGCCTCCATTAAACACTTGATAATGGCCACTTTCAATAATTAATCTTGATCATGCCTGGCCACTTGGACATGTTTCCACGAGTTTTTGGCCATTTATGCTGATTGGGGTGGCCCTTGGGCTGAGTGGAGTGCCCATTATTGGGTCCAAGTGGGGTGGTTGGCCAAAAGTAGGAGTGGAGACCACGCAGCACTGACGCTACGCGTGGCTGTGATGCGTAGCGTCAGCATCAAAAATAGCACTTGATGCTACGCGTGGGGTGAGGCTACGCGTCAGCTCCTCCAGTGTAATTTTCTCTTGTTTTCTTAACTTTTTCACTGCAAAACTAGAGAAAATTGATCAAGGGCAGATTATTTCCAACAACATTCATTTATTGAATTTAAATCCTAATTTTCTAACAAATTAAACTAATTTTTATAATTTTTATGAAATTTTTATTTTAGATTTTATTAAAAATTTGAGGACTAACATTTATCAGGTTGAGAACAAGGAGAATTGGTAGTGGTTTCTAGAGTTCTACATGCAGATGTAGGTGACTATAAGGAGAAGAGGCTCACTTTTATGAGTGACATGCAAAAGGTATATACACTATTGTTGATTTGCTTTATTTTTTGTTTTTTATAGCTAACCCTCACTTTCACTTTCATGTTAACATTTGTTTTTTGTTACTTATAGGGACTGATACCTGCACTTCAGGAAGTGATGCCTAGTATACCACACATTCTGTGTGTGGCACCTATGGCGAAACTTTTCAAAAAAATGGAGGGGGAAGAAGCTTAGGGCCCTTTTGTGGTAGCGGACAGATCAACAACACCAAATGAGTTTGAAAAAAGCATAGTGAAAATAAGGATGGTAAATGACAAGGTATGAGCCTATTTGTGCAGGTTCCCAAAGGAGTCTTGGAGCGAGGCATTTTTTGATGAAGACTACAAGGTAGACAATATCACAAATAACAATTGTGAAGTCCTGAACTCCGAACTTGTGCATGCCAGGTGTAAGCCAATTGTGACAATGCTGAAAGAGGTCAGGACATATCTTATGATCACCATGGGTAATCATAAGCTGAAATTATCAGGCCACCTTGGAAAGTTACCCCTAACTCAACAAAGTAGACTGGAGAAACAAAAGTCTGCAAGTAACAATTGGACAGTAGTGTGGACAGATAATTTATTATATGCTTATAAGGTTATGATTGTTTTTTCTTTTTTCCCATGTAATGTATCTGACTATATTTATGTTTTCTGACTAGGTGATGGTGGTGTTGAAAAGTATAAAGTTAGTTATTTTCCAGACAAGTTGTCTCTAAACTTGGGAACCCAACAGTGCACTTGTAGAGTATGGCAGCTGACAGGTATGATTTTGTATTTACTGTTTAAGTGGTTTAAGTATATTACCCTAAACTTGCAATAGTTCATTGTTTCATGACAGGTATGTCATGCAAACATGCATGTGCAACCATAACACATAAAGGAGAAAGAGCAGAGGATCATTGTCATGTTGGGCTCACCATGGCAGCTTGGCATGCAACTTATGAACACCATATTGAATCAGTCCCCAAGTCAGAATTTTGGGAAAAGACAACCTATGTCCCACTAGTACCACCTACCATATAAAGGACCATTAGGAGACCTAAAAAATAGAGAAGGAAGACAGGTGATAAGACCATGGACTTAACTGCAGATGACAAAAACAACCCAACAAAGAAGATGAAAAGGAAGCTGTAACCTAGAAATGTGGTGAGTTGTGGTCAGGTAGGACATAGGAAGCTGTCATGCCTAGTTGCCAAAGAAGAAAAGAGAAAGGCTCAGTCTCAAAATCTAATTGAGGCAGCCAACCCAAGCAACCCTACATCTCAACAAACCCAGGAAGTGATTGATATTACTGTCTCCTAGCCATTGTCTCAAACTGAATCTACCACTCTTGTGAGGAGGAGTCCTAGGTTGGCAGCCTCCGCCATATCTCCATAACCTGCCACAACTATAACCTCACCATCCAACAAGCTGTATAATTTGATAAGGAAGCTGCCCATCATGAAACCATGACAATTGAAATGAGATTGTACTTCTGTTTTTGAATTGACAATTAAAAGAAAATTGTACTCCTATTTTTGAATTGACAATTATAACAGCCCAGTTTTTAGTAGCTGTCTTAATCTTGTAAATTTTGAAGTATGGAAGTTCTGTAAGTAGTAATAAGTAAATAAAATACCCGCAGGTAGTCTATAATATCCCAAAAATTTCATTCTTGAGTATAATCATGGAAATTGTCTAGGCCATTAATGATATTATCCAATTTCTGAGTGAATAAAGTCTAAAATAAGACTTTCCGAGTGAATAAAAGACCTATTTCCAAGTGAAGGTTATGACCGTGAGAAATTCTGAGTGAAGGTTGAAATTCCGAGTGAAGGTTATGTCTTCCGAGTGAGTCATGACCGAGAAAACCACTTCCAAGTGGAGTCCTGGCCTCGAAGACATTTCTGAGTGAAGTGTGTTCGAGAGAACCACTTCTGGGTGAAAGGTCCGAGTGACTCGTCTCCGAGTGACTAGTTTCCGAGTTAAACATCTTGGAGTGACTCAATTCCGAGTCAAATTGCTTAGAATGACTCGTTTCCGAAGTCAAATGTCTTCGAATGACTCATTTCCGAGTCAAATGTCTCCAAGTGATTCACTTCTGAGAGAAGTATTTTTGAATGAAAACTGACTTTGAACAAGTACCTTTCAGTCATATATATCCGAGTGGATGATAACCGAGTGAATCATTTCCAGTGAGAGTATATCTGGATAGAGACTATAACTCCGAGTGATCTATGTCCGAGACAGGATCTTTCGAGTGAGGATGTGGATATAATTTCGAATGAAAGGTCTCCAAGTGTGATATTCCTGGCAGTGGAGTTCCGAGTGGGAATTTCCGAGTTAAGTGTAACTCGTTCCGAGTGGAGTGCCTCCGAGTGTACAATTCTGAGTGGGATGGTACCGTTAGGGGTATACGGTGTGAGTCTGTCCAGAAGTACTCTGCAATAACTTCGCCCGAGTGAAAGACTTAGTGCTAGGAAGCCTCGCTCGAGTGAAGTAGAAAGGAGTCAGTTTTGGAGAAATTTACCGAGTGACAGACCGAGCGAGAGATGGTCGGTCTTGGAATTGTTTAGCCGAGTGAAGGACCAATCAGGAGATGAGTCGATTTTGAAACGATTTGTCGAGTGAAAGACCGATCGAGTGATGAGTCAGTTTTGGAATAGTTTGCCGAGTGATAGACCGAGCGAGTGTGGAGTCGATCTGGAATGATTTAGCCGAATGAAAGATCGAATAAGAGAGGAATCGGTTCTGGATGAGTCCGGGTGAGACATTTCCGACTGAGTCATCTCCAAGGAAGGAAAAGCCGACCAAGTGTTTCAAGCAGAAACACTTTCGAGTGAAATCCCTCCCGAGTGAAGCTATTCTGAACGAGAGACTCTGATGGAAACTCTCAGAAAAGAGATGAGCCGAACCAGTCAGAATTGATAGGGGACTAATCAATGGAAACCGACTGGAACAGGGCTGAGACCGTGACGTCATTCCTAACCAAAAGGTTTGCTCATGCTATTGATCGGTCGGCTGGTTCACACAAATCTGAGTGTG
This sequence comes from Clitoria ternatea, assembly GCA_037962975.1. Classification (NCBI taxonomy): domain Eukaryota; kingdom Viridiplantae; phylum Streptophyta; class Magnoliopsida; order Fabales; family Fabaceae; genus Clitoria; species Clitoria ternatea. The sequence continues at coordinate 152,009,916 of CM075670.1, forward strand.
TTACCATGGACGAGCCACCTGCAGGGAAACTTGCACCTTTTTACTCCAATCATAGCATCTTTTATATATTTTAATATATTTACTTCAATCATGCAAAGCTCTAGTAGGTAGGCGGCGGTAAAGGACAACAATATAGCTCACTTTCTTATCTAAACCTCTATTATTACCACAATCAATGCACCTAACCTCTAGTCACGAAAAAGCTTGTCCCCCACTTATCTTGTACATTATTAAATCAATACCACACCTTTTCCAAGTCTGAATTCTCAGAACAACAAAAATTAGTAAAAGTCTCTCTTTCTCATTTCCTTCTCTACGTATAAGTCACTCTGATTCGAAGCTAGAACAGTAAGAAGAAAATGCTTTTCAATCAATCTAAGACCCTTCATCAAGGTAAGAGGGGATAGGGTTGTGAATAATTATGGAATGGGTAGAATTGTATGCTGATTCTAGGATTCCAGAATTATTTTTGTAACTTGTTGCTCAATTTTAAAGCTGAAAACATGTGAATTTGATTCTGACTTCTTTATCAAAGTTGTAGATCTTTTTGTTATGTGAAATTTGAGACTTGAACTAACGGATGTGGATATGTATAGCATGAGTTATAGCCAAAATACTACAGCATGTCTGTTTGGAATATGTATCTTCTATTTTGCGTATATATTAATATTCTGGGAATTATACATATGTTTTTAGACTTTGATGTTTGTACAAAAGTTGTAGATATTTATGTTATGGATCTATAGAAAGTGGTTTCAAGGTAAAAGGATATTTGTAGCTATAGTTATGCCTAAAATACCAAAGTATGTTCATGCTGAAAATCTGTTGACATAAATTACGAATTGTATTTTTAAAACTGGGAATTTTGTGATTAGAATTAGTGTTTAGTGTCTTCATAAAAGTTTTAGATATTTGTGTTATGAGTAATTTAGAACTGGTCCCATGTCAAAATTATTTTTGTAGCTCCAGAAACGTTGAAAATACCAACATATGTACGTTTTGTTACTTTCTTTAAGATGGTTTAGTATACTGTGATTTTGTGATGTTTCTGTTTGGAATTTGAAATTATGGTCTTCATGAAAGTTGTAGATAATTTTGTTATGGAACTACAGAAAGTGGAATTACTTAAAAAAGATTTGATTTGCTCACGTTATGGTTGTTTTACTAACGTATGTTGTTGTTATAAAATGCTGAAACTTTCCTATAATGGTTATTATGGATGAAAATGATATTTTTCATATGAGTAATGATCTATTATTGAATTATTGAGGCATTATTGATTATTGTGGATGTTAATGAGTGTCTTATACATGATATATAGTATGTATATCTTTGTCATGAATATTTATGAATGACTAAATCAATGTATACATGAATGCCTTATGGTTATTGAGATATGATCCATGATTCTAAAAATTATTATATGTGATGTGTCCTCTGAGGACTTATGGTTTTCCAAGTAATTATGGAAATATTGATATCATGGTATGTTAAATCGATAAAGAGAATTAAAGGCATTCATGCATCATAAGCATTTGGACTCACCATGGAATTTAGGGGTTCCATGATTGCCTACCCTGGTGGGGGGTTACTCTATGGTGAGTTAAAGCCTTATTTTCGCAGGAGCCATGAGGTTGTAGGGATTCATGGTTATGCAAATTCCTACTTGTGTACTTATTTTCACAGGAGCCATGAGGTGTAGGGATTCATGGTTATGCAAATTCCTACTGATGTCTCTATGAGACTTTTTACTGCAGTATTCCCACCAAACCAAAATGGATCCAGCATGATATCATTTGACTAAGTTAAAGATTTATTAAATATAAATGAACTTGTTTGGCATATTCATCATATCATTATGGTTTGTTGATTGTGTTTGTGCAATTTTATTTATTTTATATTTATTCTATATTCTGTCTCACTCTTACATTAATTTTTACAGTGCATGCTACACAGAATGACAAGTGATGCCATTAATGAAGCTTTATGATTTATTGCTTGGACTTTGGCTTCATTTAAAAATTTAATGGGTTGTTAAAGTTATTATGTACCATGTACTGTAATCTTCTCTATCGTTTCCGCTATATAAATGTTTTATGATTTAATTGTTCACGACTAGTAAGCATGATATTCAGCATTTATCAAATTTTACGTGACTTCAAAATTTAAATTACGAGTTTCAAAATGATTCTTTAAACGCGAAAAATTTTGTCAAAAATTTATTGGACGTCACATTGGTGGTATCAGAGCATTTTCAAAAATTCAGGACCAATTACTATGACATGTATTGTTTCATTGATATACTACATGAATTGTTTGATTACTTGCTTGATAATATGTTAAGTCTGTACTATATGACTTGTGCCTAACTGATAAATTGCAAACTGACTTGTTTGATTACTTGCTTGACAATATGTTAAATATGTGTTATATGACTTGTTGCTTAATTGATAAATTGTAGAATACTTATAGTTACGTTATAATATTGTAAATATATACGATCTATTTTCCCTTAGAATTAGTATAAACCAAACCACGAATGTAGGATGACAAGAAACAATAACGACGCTATGGCAGCCGCTTTCAACCATTTGACTGAGGCTTTGGAGAGGCAAAATCAACCAAGAAATACTGGAGAACTTCACAGATTAGATCACTTCTTAAAAAGGAAACCATCACAGTTTAAAGAAAGGATATAATCTAGAGGTAGCATACCTATGGATTAAGGAAATGGAACGCATTTTTCGAGCCTTACCCTGTTCAGAATTTGAGAAGGTGGAGTATGCCACAACATGATGATTAAGGAAGCAGAGCACTGGTGGACCCATGCTAGAATCAGGTTAACAACTGATGGACACGCCATCACTTGGGAACGATTCGAGACAGAATTTCTCGCCAAATACTTCCCTGAAGACATAAGGAGGCAGAAAGAGCAGGAATTCTTTAATTTGAAATAAGGTAATATGACAGTTGGGGAGTACGCTTCTAAGTTTGATGATTGGCCAAATGTTGTCCCTACTACACCCAAATGGAAAAAGTATAAAGATGCGCAAAAATATTTGAAGGAGGGCTACGACAGGAAATCCGTCAAATACTATTGGGACTAGAGTTAAAATTATGCCCAGTTAGAATATAGGTGTCAGACCAAGTATCTCCGATTGAGATGCCATTGGTCAGGGCTATTAAGAATATTATTGGGAATCCAAATCTATATTCGGAATAATTTTTGGATTTAGTATTAAGCCCGAACGGAGATCCTGTTTGTTATAAAATGGGAAATATTTTTTGACCAAGATATAACTTATTTCCCTCTTTCTCTCCCTCATTTTCATCACTTCTTTTCTCCTCTGCACAAACCCTCTCTTTTCTTCTCTTCTTCTACAAAGCTCACCATTTTGTGAGTCTCCTTTCCATACTCAACCAACCATGCTTTCTTCTTCTTCATTTTGGAGATGATTCAAATGTTTGAAAACTCTCTATGCTTCCTTCATTTTCGTGTACATGCTAGGGCTTGGGATAACTTGGAGCTTGAGGTAAAATTTCTATACTCTTTTGTTGTTTTTAGCTCTAGGTTTTGGTTTATATGGGGTTAGGAGAGTGCCTTATAAATGGGTTTAGGAATAGGGACCATTTTCATGTAAAACCCAAAAGGTGGGATGTGTTTTATGTGTGTTTTTGGATAGGTGTGAAATGGTATACGAAAATATCAAGATTTGAGATGGAAGATGATGGCTGTTAATGGTGATTGTTTGATTTTAGTGAAACCCTAACTCTAGGATTTGGGGGAAAATGAGTAATAATGTTATGAAAAATGATTTTTAGTGAAAACCCATGATAATGTGTGTGGGTGTTGTTAATGATGGAGATTTGTGGTTATTAAAAATGGTTATTGAGTTTTGATGAAAAACCCTAAGTGTAGTGAGTTGGGGATTTTGGCTAAGTTGATGATTTTGATGACTTTGAATACTCTAGGATGATTATATATGAGGAAATAAATGTTTGAAGCATTGGTGTTGATTATTGAGGATTAGGAGAGGAGTGTATACGAGTATGTATATGGTTGGAGGAATTAATTTAGATTGTTGATGTTTATGATGATGTTAAAAATAGTTGCAAGCCATTGATAGTGGATTAAGGGAATAAATACTTGAGTTGATGAGTGGGTATGCCACTTTGAAATAGTTGAATTGGTGATGGTCTTAGATGGAGCCACGAGGCTTATAATGAGTTTGAATAAATCTTGGTGATGGTTGAATGATTCTTGTGATGATTTGGAAGCCTTAAGGCTAAGGGCCATAGTATTACTGTTGTTAGGTATGGTTAGCCCTTTAAGATTTAAAGAATCTTGGTCTTGGGAGAAGAATTTCCGAAGCCTAACATGAGCGTGTAAATTGGATTTAGACAAGTATAGGATTGACAATGAGTTGGGGGATGATGCCCTATGATAGTATATTAATAGCATGTATATGTATGTTTATGATAGGATTGTGTTCCAGACGATGATGCTGAATGATTTCAACTTTGAATTTCGGGACGAAATTCCCAAAAAGGGGAGGAGAATGTAACAACCCAGTTTTTAGTAACTGTCTTAATCTTGTAAATTTTGAAGTATGGAAGTTCTGTAAGTAGTAATAAGTAAATAAAATACCCGCAGGTAGTCTGTAATATCCCAAAAATTTCATTCTTGAGTATAATCATGGAAATTGTCTAGGCCATTAATGATATTATCCAATTTTCGAGTGAATAAAGTCTAAAATAAGACTTTCCGAGTGAATAAAAGACCTGTTTCCGAGTGAAGGTTATGACCGCGAGAAATTCTGAGTGAAGGTTGAAATTCCGAGTGAAGGTTATGTCTTTCGAGTGAGTCATGACCGAGAAAACCACTTCCGAGTGGAGTCCTGGCCTTGAAGACATTTCTGAGTGAAGTGTGTTCGAGAGAACCACTTCTGGGTGAAAGGTCCGAGTGACTCGTCTCCGAGTGACTAGTTTCCGAGTTAAACATCTTGGAGTGACTCATTTCCGAGTCAAATTGCTTAGAATGACTCGTTTCCGAAGTCAAATGTCTTCGAATGACTCATTTCCGAGTCAAATGTCTCCGAGTGATTCATTTCCGAGAGAAGTATTTTCGAATGAAAACTGACTTCGAACAAGTACCTTTCAGTCATATATATCCGAGTGGATGATAACTGAGTGAATCATTTCCAGTGAGAGTATATCTGGACAGAGACTATAACTCCGAGTGATCTATGTCCGAGACAGGATCTTCCAAGTGAGGATGTGGATATAATTCTGAATGAAAGGTCTCCGAGTGTGATATTCCGGGCAGTGGAGTTCCGAGTGGGAATTTCTGAGTTGAGTGTAACTCGTTCCGAGTGGAGTGCCTCCGAGTGTGTAATTCCGAGTGGGATGGTACCGTTAGGGGTATACGGTGTGAGTCTGTCCAGAAGTACTCTGCAATAACTTCGCCCGAGTGAAAGACTTAGTGCTAGGAAGCCTCGCTCGAGTGAAGTAGAAAGGAGTCAGTTTTGGAGAAATTTACCGAGTGACAGACCGAGCGAGAGATGGTCGGTCTTGGAATTGTTTAGCCGAGTGAAGGACCAATCAGGAGATGAGTCGATTTTGAAACGATTTATCGAGTGAAAGACCGATCAAGTGATGAGTTGGTTTTGGAATAGTTTGCCGAGTGATAGACCGAGCGAGTGTGGAGTCGATCTGGAATGATTTAGCCGAATGAGAGATCGAATAAGAGAGGAATCGGTTCTGGATGAGTCCGGGTGAGACATTTTCGACTGAGTCATCTCCAGGGAAGGAAAAGCCGACCAAGTGTTTCAAGCAGAAACACTTCCGAGTGAAATCCCTCCCGAGTGAAGCTATTCTGAACGAGAGACTCTGATGGAAGCTCTCGGAAAAGAGATGAGCTGAACCAGTCAGAATTGATAGGGGACTAATCAATGGAAACCGACTGGAACAGGGCTGAGACCGTGACGTCATTCCTAACCAAAAGGTTTGCTCATGCTATTGACCGGTCGACTAGTTCACACAAATCCGAGTGTGTTACCATGGACGAGCCACCTGCAGGGAAACTTGCACCTTTTTACTCCAATCATAGCATCTTTTATATATTTTAATATATTTACTTCAATCATGCAAAGCTCTAGTAGGTAGGCGGCGGTAAAGGACAACAATATAGCTCACTTTCTTATCTAAACCTCTATTATTACCACAATCAATGCACCTAACCTCCAGTCACGAAAAAGCTTGTCCCCCACTTGTCTTGTACATTATTAAATCAATACCACACCTTTTCCAAGTCTGAATTCTCAGAACAACAAAAATTAGTAAAAGTCTCTCTTTCTCATTTCCTTCTCTACGTACAAGTCACTCTGATTCGAAGCTAGGACAGTAAGAAGAAAACGCTTTTCAATCAATCTAAGACCCTTCATCAAGGTAAGAGGGGATAGGGTTGTGAATAATTATGGAATGGGAAGAATTGTATGCTGATTCTAGGATTCCAGAATTATTTTCATAAATTGTTGCTCAATTTTAAAGCTGAAAACGTATGAATTTGATTCTGACTTCTTCATCGAAGTTGTAGATCTTTTTGTTATGTGAAATTTGAGACTTAAACTAACAGATTTGGATATGTATAGCATGAGTTATAGCCAAAATACTACAGCATGTCTGTTTGGAATATGTATCTTCTATTTTGCGTATATATTAATATTCTGGGAATTATACATATGTTTTTAGACTTTGATGTTGTACAAAAGTTGTAGATATTTATGTTATGGATCTATAGAAAGTGGTTTCAAGGTAAAAGGATATTTGTAGCTATAGTTATGTCAAAAATACCGAAGTATGTTCATGCTGAAAATCTATTGACATAAATTACGAATTGTATTTTTAAAACTGGGAATTTTGTGATTAGAATTAGTGTTTAGTGTCTTCATAAAAGTTTTAGATATTTATGTTATGAGTAATTTAGAACTGGTCCCATGTCAAAATTATTTTTGTAGCTCCAGAAACGTTGAAAATACCAACATATGTACGTTTTGTTACTTTCTTTAAGATGGTTTAGTATACTGTGATTTTGTGATGTTTCTGTTTGGAATTTGAAATTATGGTCTTCATGAAAGTTGTAGATAATTTTGTTATGGAACTACAGAAAGTGGAATTACTTAAAAAAGATTTGATTTGCTCACGTTATGGTTGTTTTACTAACGTATGTTGTTGTTATAAAATGCTGAAACTTTCCTATAATGGTTATTATGGATGAAAATGATATTTTTCATATGAGTAATGATCTATTATTGAATTATTGAGGCATTATTGATTATTGTGGATGTTAATGAGTGTCTTATACATGATATACAGTATGTATATCTTTGTCATGAATATTTATGAATGACTAAATCAATGTATACATGAATGCCTTGTGGTTATTGAGATATGTTGTTGAAACAGTATATCCATGATTCTGAAAATTATTATATGTGATGTGTCCTCTGAGGACTTGTGGTTTTCCAAGTGATTATGGAAATATTGATATCATGGTATGTTAAGTCGATAAAGAGAATTAAAGGCATTCATACATCATAAGCATTTGGACGCACTATGGAATTTAGGGGTTCCATGATTGCCTACCCTGGTGGGGGGTTACTCTATGATGAGTTAAAGCCTTATTTTCGCAGGAGCCATGAGGGTGTAGGGATTCATGGTTATGCAAATTCCTACTTGTGAACTTATTTTCGCAGGAGCCATGAGGGTGTAGGGATTCATGGTTATGAAAATTCCTACTTGTGAACTTATTTTTGTAGGAGCCATGAGAGTGTAGGGATTCATGGTTATGCAAATTCCTACTTGTGTACTTATTTTCGCAGGAGCCATGAGGGTGTAGGGATTCATGGTTATGCAAATTCCTACTTGTGTACTTATTTTCGCAGGAGCCATGAGGGTGTAGGGATTCATGGTTATGCAAATTCCTACTAATGTCTCTATGAGACTTTTTACTGCAGTATTCCCACCAAACCAAAATGGATCCAACATGACATCATTTGACTAAGTTAAAGATTTATTAAATATAAATGAACTTGTTTGGCATATTCATCATATCATTATGGTTTGTTGATTGTGTTTGTGCAATTTTATTTATTTTATATTTATTCTATATTCTGTCTCACTCTTACATTAATTTTTATAGTGCATGCTACACAGAATGACGAGTGATGCCATTAATGAAGCTTTATGATTTATTGCTTGGACTTTGGCTTCATTTAAAAATTTAATGGGCTGTAAAAATTATTATGTACCATGTACTGTAATCTTCTCTATCGTTTCCGCTATATAAATGTTTTATGATTTAATTGTTCACGACTAGTAAGCATGATAGTCCACATTTATCAACTTTTACGTGACTTCAGAATTTAAATTACGAGTTTCAAAATGATTCTTTAAACGCGAAAAATTTTGTTCGAAAATTTTTTGGACGTCACAACAATGCTAAAAGGAGATTGTACTTCTGTTTTCTGTATGCTGAACTTGACTGAGTGTGAACAATTTTATATGTGTATGTTCAGGTTTACTTAATTTGCATGATGGATATTTAAGTTATGTGTATGTTTAGGTTTATGTGTTGATGTTATGATCATTTTGATGTTACCAAATTGAATTTATTGGCAACATTATTATTCTATCGTTGCACTTAAGAAGTTTGAAAACAGGGATTTCTTTTATTTTGAGAACACATCATTCAATTAACATTTTGCTTTGTTTAAAATGCTAAATTCAGGGTCTTTTCATCATAAATTGATCAACCTACCTGTAAAACTAAGGGCCTGTTTCAATTTAGCAAAATGTTATCTATTTCCATTTTCTTTCAATTTAATTACAAAAGATGCTAACTTATTCCACCATTGTCAGTATAGATCCTTCAAACTATGAAGGAAGTGTAAAAATAATGTGGCATTTGTTGTTGTTTTATTATTAGTAAAAACATGAGAAGGAAACAAAAAATAATTTGTTAAATCAAACATAACCATTTTATAATTCTTTTAGCTTAAACCTTCATATAACATAACCATTACCAACTCATGATAAGGAAACAAAAAGTAATTTGTTAAATCAAACATAACCATTTTATAATTCTTTTAGCTTAAACCTTCATATAACATAACCATTACTAGCTCATGAGAAGGAAACAGAAAATAATTTGTTAAATCAAACATAACCATTTTATAATTCTGGATCATACATTTTAGCCTCTAAAGAGAAGTAACTAGGACAAAAAGAAATTTTCAAATCATTTTTGTCAATAACCTGGTACCTTGGCTGCATAATATGATTCTAATACTAATAACAAAACAACAGCCCCATTATACTTTCATGATCATAACCAACAGCCCTATTAAAAAAGACAAAAATACAACACTTTGACTAATCAAAACCATCTTCAACTTTCGCAGTTCTTGCTGGGTTTCCAAGCCTTCTTTCACCAAGGATTCCATGTGCATATGCCATTTACCTTCTTCATTTCGTTTAACTTGGGTCATGGCTTCACAAATATCCCTATGAACATCAGATTTGTGCCCTGTAATGACAGACTCCATCTCTGTTAGCTTACAAATCAGCACATTCTCCATTCTTCCTCATGAATAACTAAATCCCCATCCTAGACCCAAGAAAAGAAATCATATTATCCTCCTTGAAGTTGTGCGCATGTCCAGAATTGACGGTTCAGGTTATTCATTGTGTGGGACACACATAGGGCTGGTAGGTCGCCACAATGGCAACGAAGCCGACGTTGAGGTTGGTTGGAGGATGAGGACGACGATCCCTGACTCCTATCTTCCATGATGGGTTTGCCTCAGCCTCCACAATCACAGGGAGGTTCACGTTAAGAGACCAACAATGAAGTAAACCAGAGACAAAAGGAGAAGAAAGTGGGGGAAGATGAACAAAACGTCGAAGAAGGAGAAGAAGCAACACTTAATGACGAGAAGAATAAGGAGAAGGACAAAAATACTTAGGGTTTGCCCAAAACGGCGTTGTAGTTTAATAAGTGTGTGTTGGCTTTCAGAGACAAAAACGACATCGTTTTGATGGAAACGTGGCATCCCTGTTGAGATTTAACAAGCCATGTCAGCTGACTCTAACGAACGTTTACACTCTATTAACGACAGGGATCTATGTGTCCGACGATAACGGACGTGAAGGACTAACAAGACTAACTTACTAATTAGAAGACGTAAGTGTCCGACGCTGTTGGAGTTAGGGAGAACTAACTCGGATGTTTATTAAAATATGTTGAAGTGAATATATTAAAATAATACCAGAAAATATGTCCCGATCAACCTGCCCATATTAAAATATGTTGAAGTGGATATTTAAGACTTGTTGACTAGGGTATGGAAAAGGAAATCATCCAATTAAAAATTTAGAAAGAGTTGAATTGAACCGGAGGAGTGAGAACACAGGTTAAAAGGAGTAAACCCTAAGACTAAAAATTTAAATAGCAGACCATTGAGGTCTGTTTGAACTTGGTGTAGAGAGAGAGGACATGGAGGTGGGTGCAGTCCTGCAAGCTGCTCTGAGTTCCAATCCCGATGTTCGGAAAGGCGCGGAGCTGAGGTTGGAGGAGATGCAGCGATCCCCCCAGCATCCGGTGAGCCTCCTCCAAATCATCGTCGACAACAACATCGACACCTCCGTCCGCCAAGTTGCTGCCATTCACTTCAAGAACTTCGTCGCTAAGAATTGGTCCCAAGAACACTCCATCTTCGATAAAGACGCCCTCAGGAATCACATCCTCCTCTTTCTCCCTCAACTTCCTTCTCTCTTGAGGTACTGCAATTACAATTCCACTTCTACTCCTAGTCTCCTACCAGTAGTAGTAGTACAATTTGCTTTCTCTTTCTTATTTTCTCATTCGTGTAATTTATTTTCTACTGCTTCCGTAGGGTGCAGCTTGGAGAGTGCCTCAAAACGATTATACACTGTGATTATCCCGACCAGTGTCCTAATCTCCTTGACTGGATCAAGCATAATTTATACGATCAACAGGTCTATGCTGCCTTGTTTGTCTTGCGGATTCTTTCTAGAAAATACGAGTAACTCCTTTATTCTTTACTATCTCTGTTTCTATTTATCTATATAGAATTTGTTCCTTTTTATTTGTTGTATTTGTTGTATTAAGACAATATTACAATATTGAGGATTGCGTTTCTACTAATATCCTTTGATCAATACTAGGATCCTTTTATCGAAGGTTGTCTCGCAAATCTACGCAATTGTAGAGGCACAATGTAGACTCTACTCAAAAACTCGTAAGAGTTTACTTCACACTAGAAGTAATATAAAAAATAATATCAGACATGCATCCAAACAATATATACTATCCCTGAATAGTTGAAAACTGAAAATTCAACCATCATAATTAAAGCAAACCATTGTTAACAAGTCATAACAAATACAAATAAAACCAATCAAAGACCAAATCAAATGTCCCCTTGCTGAAACTAAAAAGCAACATCAAAGATGACATGATTTTCAAATATCTAATGATCCTCCATCTACATCATTTTCATCTTCATCAAGGTCTTCCCCAGATAATAGGGGCTCATCAATATCCATACTAAGTCCCAAATCCTAATTGTCATTTGATGTTGCATTTACATTGCTTGAACCTCCTACCTTCACTTGGACCACATCCACATTGCTAATTTGTACCTTGTCTTCATTCCCTTGGCTAGGTTGTTGAACATTCTCTTCAAATTGTCTTTGGTTATCCATTCATCATTGGATTGAACCTCATCAAAAGATAGGACAACATTCGTTCTTCTTTGTTTAGTATTTAACTTAAAGTTGTACATAGCATAAACTAAGTCATTCATCTTTTTCCGATGGAGGCAGTTTTTTCTCTTTGTATGAACCTAGAAACAAAGCATAAAATGCTAAGTTTCAATTTTCTAATTCTAATTTCTAACGTATTAAAAGCCTTAAACATTATCTTACTTAATACTTACCATTTCAAAGGAGTTCCAATTACGTTCACATCTTGAAGAGCTACAAGTTAAGCTTAGAATGCGGATAACAAATTTCTTCAATTCTGAACATGTGGATCCATGCAAGTCCCAACATTTTGTAGGAAGATGCTTCTTCCCAGTAATCTTTGCAGTTTCAAGCTCAAAATGTCCTTTGGCATTATGAAGTTTAGAAAGTTGCAACAAAATCTTGTTCTTTTCTTCTGGGTCACTTACCAACCTTCAACCTTCCCATACAGTTAAATAATCCTTGATTCACCTCAAAGTCATCATCTCTAAAGTTTGCGTCATAATGGAAGCTAGGATTAAGGTAGTAAACAACTACATGTAAGGGCCTATGCAATTGATTATCCCATCCATTCTCAATGATTGCCCATAAAGTCTTATAGCTACAAATAAAAAACCCCATAAACTAAAATTAGACTTTCTAGTTCTATAATCTATTAACGATAATTCAAATGGAAATAGAACATGAACACCAAATAGAAATTAGTGCCTGTTTACCTTTTTTTAACATCATCAAAGTTAGAGTTGATTTTCTCCTTAGCTGAATCCATCCCTTCATAAAAGAAACTCATTGCGGGTTTTTCATCTGAATCAACCAAACGATGGACTTGTATGAGATGAGCAACAACTTTGAGGCAAATGATGATGATGTTCTTTCAAAAGTGACTATCCAATTCTGTAGAGGCAACCTTTCTTCCATCTTGTGCATAGAGGAAAACTTTCTTGATTTCCATGCATTTGAACTATACATACTCATCAAACCCGCTTTATTTTCATTAACACGTGATAGAGTCAAATGGGAGGTCGCAAATCTAGTCACGCTCGGCCTAATCAAGTCCCTTCCTTCAGTGAACTTCTTCATCCCGGAGGAAATAAGCATAGTTTGAGAATATACGTAGGTAGTGATTTTCCATCCTTTATAGTTACCTCATACACCTTCAAATTCTTTTCAAAATCCTCCAAAATTAGATCAATACCATGAGCGACTCTCGGAATTCAGTATAAATTTTTTCTTTTTTCCATCAACTTCTCTCTCATTGTGTTGTAATTCACAAGATTATTTGTGACTACCTGCACTACATTCTCCTCTCCAACATACTCCATAACATATCCAGCATATCGAAAACTTTATTGGTTGTTTTTGAAATGTCAGAAGTGTCTAGTGAATAGAGAAAGACATACCTCTCGGGCTATTCACCAAAATTTTGCAAATTGAACACCTTTTCCTATCTGTCTACCCATTTGACATAATCGTACTCCTCCCTAAAATCTTCAAGCATTGCGTTAGTTTGACCCACTGTTTGCTTCCAAAGCTTCTCTTTGACTTCATGATATGATGGATGTTTATAACCAATTCCATATCTTCCAATGGCCTCACACATTTTCACAAACTCAGGATTCTTGATACAATTAAAGGGGATGACACTTATATAAAAAATTTTGCAGCTTGTTGATCAACATCCTCTGATGTTCTTCATCATTTGGTTAAGAGTTGCTTGAACATCACCACTAACTTTCCTGCTGGTTGTTTGACTTGAACGTTACACATGCCCCTCACTTTCATTCACAACATCAGCTTTCTTTCTTTTCTTCTTAGATGCCTCCTCCTTAGCCCCTGCACAAACCTTCATCATCAATTCTTTAATATCACTAGGCACAGTAGGACAAGGTTCTGAACCCTCCCTATTTCCTGCAAGGTGACTTGAGCTGCAATTGCATTTTACTTTCCTTCCATTGCCATCAACATCTACCCCATGTTTCCAACCAATGTCAGACCTATTTCCAGGGGCATTCTTTCTTCCTTTAAGAGGAGGTTTACCCCCTGAATAGTGTTGCTTGAAGCCTTTGATCCACCAGCTGGCTTAGACATGCTGGACAGAGCAGAGAGGAACAAGTAACAAAATACAGACAAAACATTTGAGGGAGGAGAACAAGAACAGAATCAGCTAATCAAGGGAAACAGAACAAGCTAATCAATGGAAACAACCAGAAGGGGGAAAAGAAAAAAAAGGAGGAGAACAAGAATAGAACAACAACAGTTGGGCACACAAAAGTTGAACAGAACATTAAAGGGAGGAGAACAACTAAACAGGAACAGTTCAGCACACATTATTTGAGCTGAAGTGGAACTGTGCGAGGAAAAGAGAAAAATGCACCCGCTACTGTTTGATGGGGGTGTGTGAGAAGCACCTTGTCAGAGTTTCGCTAGTGTCGAAGTTGACAGTGGCACTGCTGGCGTCAGGGATCAGAGCTGGTGTTTGCAAGTCGCAACTCACAAGGCATAAAGACACGTCTAGTTTTCACAATTTGCAAATGTCGTTCAAAGATTAAGGAAACAAAATAGAAAAGGGGGAAATCTTATCAAAACACTATGTTTTGGTTAAGTTGGGTTGGGGGCTAAGGTTTCAGTTTGTTCAAACTCGCCAGCTCGGGAGCAAAATCACGATTCTGACCAAGTTTGTATGATTTAGAACCGATCCAAAACGAAATGGCTACCTAGAAAGGTAAACTTGTCTGATTTTGAGTTAACACTTGAGTTTGACAACCATGCTTTTATGATCAAAGAGTCTAATTAATTAATTATAGGGTAGATTAGGAATTCCATCCAATATTTGACCATGTTAATTTCGCATGATCGCGATGCGTTTGTGGTGGGATGTTGCGTCGCCGTGGTTGGATGTTGCGTCGCAGTGGTTGGCTGCCACATAGAGGACATCATGGGTGCGTTTTGGGTTGCGGGCATTGCAAAGTGTGCAACCATCGGTGTTTAGGGTTCTTGGGTCCTTGTTCGTGCCCGTGACAGGGAAAGACACTCAATACGAAGTCTTTTGTTTTAAATTCATAAAGGTATTTTTGTAAATACTCTTTTAAAACTGATTTAGCTAATTTTTTAATTAAAAACTTAAATTTAAAAAAAACCCTGAAATAAGACTCACAAAAGCACTCTCTCCGTCGTTCTGAAAGAAGCACACTAGGTTGCTCTGTTTTTGCAACCTCTCGTGTTTCATCTCCCCCTTGCTCTTATGTCACCTTCTTAGCTCTCAGCCTCATCACGGCGACTGTGCCAAAGCCGGCATGCATCACAAGTGTTCTCACTGAGCACAAGCACCACTGTTTTGGTTTCAGACACACCTCTCTCAGTTTGTTTTTCTGTTCCTCCTTTGCCCCGTTCTTTGCTTTGTTGCTACTACCTCTGCCTTTGTCAAGTTGTTTTCCTCCAGCCACCACTTTTGGGGGCGTCTTGACCTCTGTCAGCCCTCCGACACATCTTTCGTCACCTCAGACTCTCTGACAGCAATCTCTCCATCTTTTGTTGCTGTTTTTGGCGCTGATACATCAATGGCCTTAGAAAGCTATTTGCTTCTTTATTTCCTTCATTTTGGATACTTGGGATGTGT
This sequence comes from Clitoria ternatea, assembly GCA_037962975.1. NCBI lineage: Eukaryota > Viridiplantae > Streptophyta > Magnoliopsida > Fabales > Fabaceae > Clitoria > Clitoria ternatea. The sequence continues at coordinate 152,025,358 of CM075670.1, forward strand.
TATGACTGTTTTCAATTTGGATTTGTGCCATTAGATGTGTTTAATTTTCTGTTTTGATGTGTTTGTAATTTTAAAAATTTTTCCAGCATATATACACGTCTCTAGATTATATATTTTTAATTTAATTTTCTATTCCGTGAAAGGATAGATTCTCGGCTGCGATTCGTGTCGTGATTGCTAGTTACCAGTTTTGGGGTTTGCCATGACACTCCGTGATCTGGGATTAACTACTTAGATATTACATAAAATAATGATTAGATTTTTGGCCTGGGGAGTTTCTTCTCAACCGGGATAGATGGATAGGAATGTGTGTAATTTCTTGTTTATCAGGACAGATAAATAGGAATGGTTGGGAAGATCAGTATGAGCGAAGTTAGTATTCAATAAAATTCCAAGATAAACATATTACAAGTTTGCGTTAGTGTTGTTGCCAGGTTCAAGTCAGATGAAGATAGGACGCCACTTTTTCATATTGTGGAAGAGACGTTTCATCAGCTTCTCAATATATTTAATGGTCTTGTTCACATTGCTAATCCATCACCTGAAGTAGCAGAATTGATCAAGCTTATCTGTAAAATTTTCTGGTCTTCCATTTATGTACGTCTTTTCTCTTTTTACATAATGATTTTTCTTATTGCTTGCAATATTATGTATCTTCTCTTTCTGAGTATAGCATAGTTTCTGCTGCATTCCATGTTCCTGCTTCCCAGTCTTTTCTGTTCGCCAGCTTAGTTGTCAAAATGAAATGTGTGATTGTTTAACTTTGTTCAGATGGAGATTCCAAAGGTTTTGTTTGATCAAAATGTGTTCAATGGTTGGATGATGTTGTTTTTGAATGTGCTGGAAAGGCCTGTTCCCTTGGAAGGTCAGCCTGCTGATCCCGAGCATCGAAAATCATGGGGTTGGTGGAAGGTCAAAAAATGGACGGTTCACATTCTCAACAGGCTCTACTCTCGGTATGTTTGAGGTGTGGATTCACTAGATCAACAAATGACCGTTGCTGTTGAGTGATTGATTGATTTCTCTATTTCTATGGGTCTTTAAACTATCTTGTTACAGTTTTGGTGATACGAAGATGCAAAACCAGGAAAACAAACCCTTCACCCAAATGTTTCAGAAACATTATGCGGGGAAGATATTGGAGTGCCACTTAAATCTGTTAAATGTCATTCGAGTTGGGGGCTATTTACCGGACAGAGTTATCAACCTGGTTCTTCAATATCTATCTAACAGGTGAGTCAATTATTTTATGCTCATTAATTTGTAAAGGCATATTATTTTCAACATATTCCTATTTATGAAGGAATATATGTACTCAGGCAGGTAAGGCAATTTTGTGCATTAAGCTCTCAGGTTTTGTTCTCTTGATTTTTGGTTAAGACTTAAGAGCTACACCATACTTGCCAATCATTTTTAGGAGGGAACCACTAATTTTAATCAGTTTCCCATTTTCCCAGCTATTAATGTTAGATCCAATCGTCATCATTCTATATGATTATCCTTCATTTTAAAGCCAAAAGCAAGCACTACAGGGCTATCAATGAACCTATCCACATGCATGGGCAATTGAGTCTTCATCTTCCAGGTATATGATTAAATGTGACAACTTAAAATGTCAATCCAGGCCCGGAAATAGTCTATCTTCCTTCCTAAACAAAACCCTTGGAGTGAAAACATAAAGCTAAAAAACTATCAAATTACTAAAGCTAGTGAACCAAGTAGTTGTGACTAGTTATCTTGGGATGTTATGATTAAATATACAATGGCCTCAAAGTCAAAACTAAACCACAGTAATGGTTTGTTTTGGTCTTTGATCCTCCTGAAGCCTGTGCATCCTGACCCATACCCATTAGTCTTGACATAAGTTTGAAGGACGGTGAAATGAATGAGGTGATATTTGTTCAATGATATGTTTATCCCTCCTTTCCGAGGTCTGCACTTTGCTCAACTAAAGTTGGAGCCTTGGAGGAGCTTCTTGACATGCAGGAAGAACATATGTGCCAATTTAGTCTAAATTAGAAGCTATGCAACTATGATTTGGAAAAGACTGATACTGGATTTATCATGGGCTCATGGCTGTAGTTATTCTGTTTTCAAATTTCCATTAATCTCAGGCAAATTTCTGTTGTATTGAGAGTGGAGTGTATCTAAATTGAGAATGTTAGTGTCTCTTTTGAATGCTGTTGTTGGCCAATGTTGTGTTTTCTAGATATATAAAGATACTGGAATTGATTTCTTTTCTCTCTAATTTTTCGTTTTGTACATGTGCAGTATTTCAAAGAGTAAAATGTATACAGTGCTGCAACCTCGGCTTGATGTTCTTCTCTTTGAAATAGTATTCCCTCTTATGTGCTTTAATGATAACGATCAACAACTTTGGGATGATGATCCACATGAATATATAAGGAAGGGCTATGGTAAGTCTTATTGGTGTATAGACATGACCACTAAATTTCAAGGAATTTTGGTTGGCATGTGCTTATATAGCTTCTAACCCTTTATTACAGACATTATTGAAGACTTGTATAGTCCTAGAACTGCTTCCATTGATTTTGTGAGTGAGTTGATTGGCAAACGTGGGAAAGATAATCTTCATAAGTTTATTCAATTCTTAGTTGAAATTTTCAAAAGGTAAATATCTTACTTTCCATTGGAATGGATGATTTATAGATTGAGTCCTGTAATTAGGCTTTCACTATACTAGGTATGAAGAAGCGCCTGCGGAATACAAGCCCTACAGGCAGAAAGATGGTGCACTTCTTGCTATCGGGGCACTTAGTGACAAATTGAAGCAAACTGAGCCCTACAAATCTGAACTTGAGCATATGTTGGCACAACACGTCTTTCCTGAGTTCAGCAGTCCTGTTGGCCACCTTAGGGCCAAGGTACTGTTTCCTGCTTAGTTTATATTTTAATCTTTTCTCATATGGAGACCATATTTTCCTTCTTCTATTAAGTATAAAAGGAATGCTTTGGAAAAAGGTAAAGCTTGTGTTGCACAATATCAATGCTAAATGCAACCCTAAATTTGATGTCCATGTTCAATAGTGTTTTGCATGTAAAAGAATCTGCTATTTGAGAGATAAAACTTTGTAATAGTCTTGAGTGAACTGCTAAAACCTCCAATATTTTGTTGCTCCTATATTTGTGCGCTTCAATATTCTTGTGAAAATTAAAAATTTTCTTCACGACCAAAATGATTTGTTTTTTCATGGCATGGAAGATGAGGGCTTGTTTGATAGCCCTTTTAAAAGTAGTTTAGTCTTTTTGGTTTTAAAAAATTAAAAAAAATTGTTTGTTGCCTATTTTATGCAAATTGTTTCTAAACTATTATTTATTATGGTTTTTTAAAAGTAAAAAAAGAGAACTGCCAAAGCCATAATGTATTCTTCTATTCTTCTCTGGAATGGAAGTGAGTAGCTTTTAATTCTAGAATGGAACAAATGGGAATGCAAATGTTTGTTTCAATTGTTTTATTTCGGATGAATACCAGAGAAAGGATCATGTGTTGTTTAATTCTATAAGATAGAATAGTAGTCTGCAAAACAAAGATAATGCAAATATAGCATTTTTTATTGGCTAGTGTATAATAAATAGATATTGGTCCTCTCATGCCTTAGCCTGCAATCCTCCCTTAAGTTTGGCTTTTGTCAGTGTGTGCCTCCATTGAAGTAAAACTAATGCTTTTTGCTTTGTTTTCTCCATCATTTGATATGTAGTGAGTCTAAGGAAAGATGTAGTCCTTACTAAATCACCTTCACTACAGCCAAACGAAGTGTTAGTGTTGCAAATTAATATTATGATTTCACTATATGTAAATTAATTAAAATTTGAATCAGACTTTGATTGTGAAATTCTCATTCCCCATTCTTGAGAATTTTGGTAATCCATAGATTTTCCTGTGAAACAGGCAGCATGGGTTGCAGGACAATATGCCCAAGTTAGCTTCTCAGATCAAAACAATTTCCGGAAGGCATTGCAGTGTGTTATACGTGGAATGCAAGATCCTGAACTTCCTGTCCGCATTGATTCTGTTTTTGCTTTGCGCACTTTTGTTGAAGCTTGCAAAGGTGGTTAATATTTTGTTTGTTTTCAATTTAACAAATCTTTCTAAAGTTCAATGCTAATTATACTCATTTTTCAATTCTGTGTTCATGCAGATTTGAATGAAATTCGACCCATTCTTCCTCAACTGCTTGATGGTACGTGAATGTGAAAAAAATTACATTGTTCAAATTTCTTGTTTGACTTGGTGAAAGACTGCAACTAACAAAAATATATCCAGATTTTTTTAAACTCATGAATGAAATTGAGAATGAAGACCTTGTATTTACTTTGGAGACTATCGTAGACAAGTTTGGGGAAGAAATGGCACCTTATGCACTTGGACTTTGCCAAAATTTGGTAATTTATATTTATGTGTTTATGCATACGTGTGTGCGTGTATTGTATCTTTATATCCTCATTGTAATTTGCTTTCTTAATGACAGGCAGCTGCATTTTGGAGGTGTATGAACACTGCTGAAACTGTTGATGAAGTCGATGATCAGGGTGCTCTGGCTGCTGTTGGTTGTTTGCGTGCAATTAGCACAATACTTGAATCAGTGAGCAGTCTACCTCAACTTTTTGCTCAAATTGAGCCAGCTTTGCTTCCCATAATGCGTACAATGTTAACAACTGATGGCCAAGGTATTTGCCTTTATGAATAATGTTTATTTAGTTGATATCAGGCTGTCTTATTATTTTTATCTCCTGGTTTGTTTGCAATGTCATTTTGTGTGTGTCAATGTATAAACATTTATTTGAAGGAAAGATCAATCTATTTAATGTTTTGTATTGTAGTGTCACTCAATGCCGGTTAGGACTATGGTTCTCAAATTCTAATTTCACTTTGATCTAGTTTCTTAGTATTTATTTCCATTATTTCCTGTGCATGCTTGCAGAGGTTTTTGAAGAAATTTTGGAGATTGTATCATATATGACTTTTTTCTCCCCAACAATATCATTGGATATGTGGAGTCTTTGGCCATTGATGATGGAAACAGTAGCAGATTGGGCAATTGATTTCTTTCCTAGTATGTTTCTCAACTACTTTTGGGGTGGGCTACACTTCGTTTCAATTTCTCCGTGCTATACAAAAAACAGTTTAGATCAGCATCTCTAAACGGACCTTTATATGTTAATATAAAGGTAGAGATGAGTTGTTTCTCCCAGTAAACCTGAAGATAAACTCAGCTGTGCACATAGTAGAAATCTATGATTTTTTTCTTTCAGAGTTCTATTTGTGTGGAGCTGATACCCATACTATTCTCAGGCAGGCAATATCTTTAGTTTCAATTATTTATTTTGATTGCTTTGTCCGGATATAGCACCCCAATATATATATATAGAATATAAGTTTGTATTTTCTACATATTTATTAAGTTAGGTTCTTCTCCAGATATTCTGGTACCTTTGGACAATTATATTTCAAGGGGAACTGCCCATTTTCTTACCTGCAAAGAACCTGACTATCAACAGAGTCTATGGAACATGATTTCAACTGTGAGTTTATCTTTAGATTGCGAGAATTACTTTAGCTACCTCCTGTTAGGAGTGGAGTTTCAGGAATGGAAATAGTTATTACTTTTTATATCTTCTTACTTGTGTCTCTTATTTGCATTTCACAATGAAGGTTATGGCAGACAATAACATGGAGGACAATGATATTGAGCCAGCTCCAAAGTTTATTGAGATTGTCTTTCTGAACTGCAGAGGGCAGGTGGATCAATGGGTTGAGCCATATCTTAGAATTACAGTTAAACGGTTGCACCGAACTAAAAAATCACATTTGAAATGCCTTCTCATGCAAGTGGTAAGGGGTTCTTAGAATCCATATTGACATGCCCACATGAGATGACTGGCTTGTTTGTTTTGCTTCCTTAGATAACTGGATTTCTGTGGTCCATTGATTGTTTTTAATCTCGAAGCTATTCTGAAGTATATAGATATAAATTAATCAATTTATATTTTACACATGTCATATAAATTCTCAGAAGCAGAAAAAAATCCAAAATTGAAGACATCAATAATAAATAATTAGTAATCAAAAGTCAAATTTTAAACTAACACAAGGGAATAACAAAATAGTTGTAAGATGACAGGTATAAAGGTATAGCTAGAAAGAGAAACTTAAGGTTTCTGAACACAAAAACTGAGAATATAGCAAAGACAAAGCTTAAACAGACAGACCTCAGAGGTGAACAGATCAGAGACCACAGAACTTGGCAGTGGAGTGCTGTGGGTTGGGCAGAAACGTGTCTGAGAGCTTTCAGTCAGATGGCTTAGGTTGGATAGAGGGAGACCTGTGAAAGCGGTGTGTGATTCAGTCTGTTAGAAAATATTTAGAACTCTTGTCTAATGAAAAGTGGAGAAATTACGAAATTAATCACCCTCTTCCTCCTGAAAAAATGAATAGACAACTAAGAAATGTGGGATATATCATATACGTGATTGTGTTTTGTATTTTTTGTGCTTGGCTTGTTCTCCTTGTTCATGTGGATTGTGCTTCCTTGAGTGATTAGTTTATTGAGTTTAAATATGAAGTATAAGACAGAATTATCTGTCTAATGTGATTTATTCATATTTTGATTGGTTGCTATAAGAATGACTTCAGTTTATCTAATCTGAAAATTGTGAAACTTTTCAAAGATGACAGTGTAATTTATCACGGTTAAACATCCTTCTAAGAGTAGCTAATTTTTGCAGATTGCAGATGCTTTGTACTATAATGCAGCACTGACTCTCAACATATTGCATAAGTTAGGTGTTGCATCAGAAATATTCAATCTTTGGTTTCATATGTTGCAAGAAGTCAAAAAGAGTGGTGCGCGCGCAAATTTTAGAAGGTGCATTTTTTCCTGTCTCTTCACCATCCCTCCCTGCTTTGCTTTCTTTCTATGCTTTCAAACTTATGATTAATACCTATGCAGGGAACATGACAAGAAAGTTTGCTGCCTTGGTTTAACATCATTACTGGCACTTCCAGCTGATCAATTGTCAGGAGAGGCTTTAGGCCGGGTGTTCCGTGCCAATCTTGATCTTTTGGTTGCATACAAGAATCAAGTTGCAGGTCTGTAGTCCTCTTTTCTCTATAACCCGAGATATTACAGACTTAAGTCAGATTTATGATTGTCTTATTCTCAGTTGTTTTACTTTCGGTGCAGAAGCTGCAAAAGAGGAAGAAGATGAAGATGGTGACGATATGAATGGCTTTCAAACTGACGATGAAGATGAGAATGACAATTGTTCTGACAAGGAAATGGGAATTGAGGATGGGGATGAAGCTGACAGTGGTAAACTTAGAGAGTTGGGCGAACAGGTTTGTGGAAATGAAAACCTACAGAACATCTGTATGCCTATATTAATTGAACATAGGATGTATGAAATTCTATTTCACAATTTGCTGAGTTCATTTTCTTGCTCTTAGATGTTTTATTTGATTCTAATGCCGTGGTATGTTTTGAAAAATGAACAAGTCATTGAACGAAAATGGCAGGCATTAAATGTAAAAGATTTTGTGAATTTTTAATAAGTAAACTTTATAAATTTTAATAAATGGTTTTGTTGACATATTATTGGTTGGTTTTAAAACAGATATATTCTAGTAATTAACTATAAATATGAAATGACTTATCTTTTGTTACTTTTTACAATTGCCTCAGCTTCATTCTGCAGGTTCTCCTTGAAACTTGTTTTTGCACTTTCATCTTTGTTATGCATTAATCATCTGTTATTTGTTTCCTTTATTTACTGTATCTCTTTGAATCGTAAATTCTTAGTGCTTTTACAATGTCACATTGTAGGAAAAGGTGTTCATGCCCAATGACCAGGATGATGACGACTCTGATGATGGGTTTAGTGATGATGAAGAGTTGCAGTCCCCAATTGATGAGGTGGATCCTTTTGTTTTCTTTGTGGATACAATGAAAGGTATGGTGATACTGCCCCCTTTAGAGTAAAATATGTTAAAATTCCCCTTCGTTATCATTACTGTTGACTGGCATTACTGTCTTTCACAATAAATTTTCCTGTAGTGATGCAATCATTGGATGGACCGAGGTTTCAGAATCTCACTCAGACACTTGAGTTCTCTTATCAAGCTATTGCAAATGGTGTTGCTCAGCATGCTGAGCTGAGAAGAGGGGAGATTGAAAAGGAAAAACAAGAGAAGTTATCGGCTGCCACAGATTCTTAAGATTTTGCATGTACATTCTTGGTTCTTGTTTGTTTTTATGTCCTCAAGTTTTTGCTTTTACCCTGCCATTCTAGATAAGAGAAGCAGAGGGTAACATTTATTTGAGGCATTTATTGGCTCAGTGGTCCTCATTGGTCTTATGAGCTTTGAAGAGTTTGCTGTTTGGAAATGGTGAGTTTAGTGCACTGAAGTTTGGTGCTTTTGGATGGGAGTGGCCCTTCCTTTTCTTGAAATGACTTCAAGTTGGCGAGTTTTGTGGTGTTTCTCTCCTGTCCCACAGACGGGTGGTCGCCAATGGTTGTATTGGTAATTTTTGGTGAGGGATAGTTAGCAATTCTTTGTATTTTTGACTTCCAACTTCGATTGTAAATTTTTTTGAGTTGAGTTGTACCATTGCGTATTAATCAAGGAATTACTTTTGGGTTATACAACATCTGGTGTGGGCTGCTGTAGGTAATCGAGAGATTGACATGTAATTTGAAAATACTTAAATTGAACCTATGATTTTGATTTACGACGGTAAGCGAAATTGTTTGAGGGTTAATCAGATTTCCATAGAACGTAAAGGGTCTAATTAACAAATTGAGCGTGGTTTTTTGGGAATTAGGCACGTTAATAGGCTTTCGAGAGAAAGATATTAATTAATTTAGGGGAATCTGCCTTAGAAACGAAATTATATAATTGGATAGTTGAGTAACCTTTAATTTTGATACTAGCATATGAACCTTTAATACCTTAATATTTACCTTTGATTAAATTTACCAAACTTGCTTTGATTTTCATCCACAAAAGACATTGAATTTTCTGTTTTCTAATTTATTGCTCATCATCATTTTAGTAATTCATTTTAATCGATCTACTAGAAAATTGAACTATCGTTATAACTAGTACTTGGGCACAATTTTTGTGGGAACGATATATTTTTATTACTTCAATACCCCATGCGCTTACGGTAGGCTATCACTTGTACGACCTTCAACTTATCACGAACCACAGTGACTTGCTCAAAATAAGTCTTCCGTGGTTTGGATAGTTCGCTCGTATTGTCCACCCGTCTGTGGATGGTAAGCCAAACTTAACTTTAACTTAGAATCCAACTCATCATGTAGCGCACCCTAGAAACGAGAAGTGAACCGTGGGCCACAGTGAGAAATGATATTGAAAGGTATACCATGTAACCTTACCACCTCCTTTACCTACAATTGTGCAAGCTTCTCAAGAGAATATTTGGCATTCACCGCAAGAAAGTGTAACACCCCGAATTTTTAAAATAGGAGGTTAAATTAGGAAAATAAATGTTGGATAATTAAATGCGGGCTAATTAATATCCCAAAATTCTTGAAATGATTTAAACAAGACTTTTCGAAATTGCTGGTGAATTATGGTGATCGGTTGAGTTGAAAATTGACCCGGATAAAATATAGGTGTCGGATCAAGTATCTCCGATTGAGATGCTGTTGGTCAGGGCCGTGGATAATGTTATTGGGATTCCGAATTTATATTTGGAATAATTTTTAGAATATGTATTGAACCCGAATGGCGAACCTGTTTGTTTACGAAACGAAAGAATTTAATGAAAACTTAATAACTTAAAAACTAAATTTATACTTTCACTTTCACTCCCGTTGCACCCTTCTTCTCCACGCCAAGATCTTTCTTCTTTTCTTCTTCTTCTACTTCATTATTCCTCTTCATCTTCCCTTTGAACCCTAAATTAAAAGGAAATACCCTTTCCTTCTCCATTGTTGTTCTTCAAGAAGCTCAAGAAAAGCTTGGAGCTTGGGATCTTTTCTTTCCTCCTCTCATTTTCGTGTGGATCTTCTCCTTTTTTACACATCCACTTGTTTCTTTTCTTGAGGTAAAATTATTACCATTTTCCATGTATATAAACCTATTACTATGTGTCTTCAATGTTAAGAAAGCATTTAATGTATGTAGGTTACTAGGAGAAGCATTAAATGTGGAAACCCTAAGATGGGTTGACATAAATACAAGCTTATGAATAATTAATGAGTAGTTGTAATTATGGGGGGAAAAGAAGGAGGTATATGAGTGTTTATGAAGGTTAGTGGGTTTGGTGAAAACCCTAAATTTGAATTTTAGGAGGAAATGTATAATATTGAAGAAGTATAGCATTTATAGAAGGAGTTAGCATTTGTGGATGGGAAGAGTGTTATAAATGAAGAGGTATTGACATTTAATGATGATGATGTTGACTTGAAGTTATAATATGTGGGAAACTCACCAAGGTGTTGGTGGAGATTTAATAAACGGAATGTAGCCTTTAATACTAATACATGGTGATTTAAGGGAAGGAATTCCCGAAGCCTAATTAGGCAAATGAATGAAATTGATAAATAGTTTCCACATGATAAGAATCATGTGTACACCTATGTATATGTATGTTGAATTGGTGTTTGAATGAATGATTGATGTGGCCCTATAATTGATGGGTGTAGGGCTTGACAATACTGGTGAGGCGGGAACATCAAACCCGGAAGTGTACTTCTCTTAAGGTAGGAGAGGGGTGTATTTTCTAAATGTATGAGAATTATGATGATAATGTATGTATTAATGTGATATGGCATGTTGTCTTGATTAAATGTGTTGAAATGAGAAATTGTGTATGGTGTTTTGAAATGAGTGTTTATATGATGAAACCTTCCTTATTTTGATAAATGAATGAAGTTTATATTTGGAATGTTAGACTTGTGAAGTAAAAGAGTTGTTGAGTTGATTTATATACAATAGATGAGTTAGAATGGAAATCTACGAGCATGATTGATTAGAGCAAGTTCTAAATATGTAATATGGTATGTATGAAGTGTTGAATCTGAGTAAAATTGATTAGAATGAGTTTTGGTATAGTGAGTTAAGTGTTTTCTGCATTTTCCTCTATTTCACTGTCAATCTCGCTCAGGCGAGAGGGCTTCTCGCTCAAGCGAGAATGCCCCTTTATCGAATTTTGGTTCCTGGACGATTCTCGCTTAGGCGAGAATGGGTCTCACTCAGGCGAGATTGTCTCAGCATCAGAGTTTGGCCACTGGGCCATTTTCGCCCAAGCGGGGGTGCTTTTCGCCCAAGCGAAATTGCCTCAGAATCAGAGGTGGGATCCTGGACAATTTTCGCTCAGGTGAGAGTGAGCTTCGCCCAGGCGAGATGGCTTGGTATCAGGGATTGGTCTCGGGTTTATCAGGAATTTGCTCTCGGGAAAATTTTTGCTCAGGCGAGAGTGAGCTTCGCCCGAGCGAGTGTGGGACTTTTAGCTACTGGCCAATTTTCGCTTGAGCGAATGGCCTTAGGAGTGCGTTCGCCCGAGCGAGTTAGCGTGGATTGGGTTCTGGGCGTTTTTCGCCTTACGCTCGCTGGCTTCGCCCAAGCGAGGATTGCACTACTCGCTCAAGCGAGTTGGGGTTCGTTTGAGCGAAGTGGCCCCTGAACCTTCACTTCTTCCTTTCGCTCAGCTCTTTCTGTTTCGCCCAAGCGTGCTGTGTGAAGCTCGCTCTAGCGAATTGGGATTTCGCTTGAGCGAGGGGGACTCTGATTTCCCAAAACGCTTTGACCATGTCATGTTCCATTCTCTTCACATTAAATCTTGATTCCAAATTATTTTATGAATACCTTGGGCATAACTTTGGTCTCTTAATTCCAAATGAGTGATCTCTTAAGAATCTAATTCCATAACTTTAATTTACTCAAAATACTTCCGCTATATTAATTATGGATTTCTTAAGAGTTAACCTTATGAACTTACCTTCTCATATCTTCATATATGAGATAGGTCTCTGATAGATCCAGGGTAGTAAATAAATGGCTTCACCATTTGTATTTTTCGTAAATCAATAATATTAAAATCGTGAAAAATTTACCCCTATTTTTGGGGTGTTATAACCTGGTATCAGAGCATTATTAGCTCTGAGTTACTGTTATTAGCTGCTGTTATTACCAGAACATGATATATGATTGATAAATGATTGTTGTTGTTGATTGATTTGTGTATGAATTGATTATGGATTGAATGTGATTGTTATAAGTCTGGCCAAGCTCTCTTCACACTATCCTCCCTCAATGATGAATCCTATGTATTATGAATGCATACTATGTTATGAGATGATGATGCTATCATATGGGTTTAGTATGGATTGGTTGATATTGGACCCCGTGGGGGAGGGCCATAATTTAATGTTTTATGATAAAGCACTATAGTGTAAGACTATAAAGAAATGTTATGAACGAGTTTACTGATGTTAGTTGAATTTTATGTTGTGATTTTAGATATTGTGATGGCCCGTCGTCGTCAAGATAATGATGACGCTATAGCTAGAGCCTTGAATCATTTTGCGAATCTCCTTGAATCGCAAAACCGTGAAAGACAAGAGGCGGAAAGACAACCTGCTCCTGTTGTTCAAGGTACTCAGGGCCTTGACATGTTTCTAAAGCGAAAACCCACTGAGTTTCATGGTGGATTTAGGCCTGAGCAAGCCTATGGTTGGATCCGAAATGTTGAGCGGATCTTTGACAGTTTTGAATGCAATGAGCTCTAGAAAGTAGAGTATGCTGTCTTTATGCTGAGAGATGAAGCAGAGACTTGGTGGAGACTCGCCAAGAGTAGGATGAATGTTGCTGCAATTCCCTTAACTTGGGAAAACTTTAAACTTGAACTTATGAGGAAATATGTGCCCGAAAGTTATAAGAGCAAGAAGGAACTCGAGTTCATGGAACTCAGGCAAGGTGCGATGATGCGATGACGGTGGAAGAATATGCTTCCAAGTTCGAAGAACTTTGTGAATTCTACCCTCCTTTTCAACAAGAGGGAACTGAAGTCTCGAAATGTGTAAAGTTTGAGAACGGTTTACGCCCCGACATTCAAAGGGCCATATGTCACCAAGAGATTCGAAGTTTCACGGTGCTTGTGAATAAGTGTCGTATTTATGAAGAACATGCTCCCTCTCAACACTCTAAATTTGATTCTAAGCTGAAGGGTCAAGCTTCTAGTTTCAAAAGACAAGGAAATTTTAGAAGAGGACGTTTTCAGAGGGGTGCCCATTCTAATGTCCAAGCTAGAGGCGGTGGACGTGGTAATGTCCTTGATCAGAGTAATGTAAATGCCAATAGACCGAGGTGTTATAGGTGTGGTGGACCGCACTATGTTCGGGAATGTGTGCACCGTGAAGATGTTGTGTGCTTTAATTGTGGTCAGGTGGGACATATCCGTCCTGCATGTCCCATGCTTGCAAGACCGGCTCTGGTACAAGCTAATATTCCCAATCGTGCTAATGCACCTATTCATGTGAACCGTGGAGGCCATAATGGTGGTCAGGGCCATGGTGATGGAAATAATGGTGGTCGACGTGGCTATAATGGTGGAAGGCATGGTAACGGTCAAGGAAATGGTAATGGCGCTCGAGGTGGAAATAGGGATGGTGGAAATCTTCAACCCAATGCCGGGAGAGTTTTTGCTGTAACCGGTGAGGAAGCAGCACAAGCATAAAATCTGGTTGAAAGTAAGTGTGAAATTTTTGGACATTCAGTTCATGTCATTTATGATTCGGGTGCGACCCACTCCTTTATATCTGAGGATTGTGTTCGGCGATTGAGATTGCCGGTGTGTTTAATGAAAAATGCTCTTGTGGTTACCACCCCAACCGGTACTTGTCTTAGATCGATTAACCGGTGTGATAATGTTGATATGCTCCTAGATGGGAGAAGGTTTGTTGCGTCTTTTATTTGCTTGCCTATGAAGGGACTGGAGATCATACTTGGTATGGATTGGCTTTCTGCCAACAAAGTCATGGTTGATTGTCAACAATGGACCGTTATTTTCCCTTTTCTTGATAGGGGATAGTTTGATGTACAAGGTATAATTCAACTTTACGTACTGCTATCTCTTGCCGATGGGACGAGTGGTCCCGGTCCCATGGATATCCCCGTGGTGTCTGAATTTCTGGATGTGTTTCCTGATGAAATACCTGACTTACCGCCTCCAAGGGAGGTTGAGTTTGCTATTGACCTTGTACCTGGTGCCGAACCAGTGTCTATTGCTCCATATAGGATGTCTCCTATGGAGTTAGTTGAACTAAAGAAGCAAGTGGAGGAGCTGCTTGAGAAGGAGTTTGTTCGACCCAGTGTGTCACCCTGGGGAGCTCCTGTTTTATTAGTTAAGAAAAAGAATGGAACTATGCGGTTGTGTGTAGACTACCGCCAACTGAACAAGCTGATGATAAAGAATAGATATCCTTTACCTCGCATTGATGACCTGCTGGATCAATTAAGAGGTGCGGTGGTATTTTCGAAGATTGATTTGCGTTCCGGTTATCATCAAATTAGGGTGAGAGCCGAAGATATTCCAAAGACTGCGTTTAGGACGCGATATGGCCACTACGAGTATGTCGTGATGCCATTTAGAGTGACTAATGCTCCAGCGGTGTTCATGAGTTACATGAACCACATATTTCACGAATACCTGGATCGTTTTGTTGTGGTGTTCATCGATGATATCCTAGTATATTCCAAGAGCCGGGAGGAACATGAAGAACATTTGAGAGTGGTGCTGAACATTCTTAGAGAGAACCAGTTGTACGCCAAGCTTTCTAAATATGAATTCTGGTTGACGAGCGTCCAGTTCCTTGGACATGTAATATCCGAGGATGGTATTTCGGTGGATCCTTCTAAGGTCGAAGCCGTTATAGCATGGTCTAGACCTACGACGGTTACTGAAATCCGAAGTTTCCTTGGACTTGCGGGTTATTATCGAAGGTTTATTGAAGGTTTCTCTCGTCTTGCAAGACCTTTGACGAATTTGACAAGGAAGAACCAACCTTTTGTATGGACGGTTGAATGTGAGAAGTGCTTTGAGGAATTAAAGATGAGGCTGACTTTTGCTCCTATCTTAGCGTCGCCTGATTTACAAGAAGAGTTTGTGGTGTATTGTGATGCTTCCAAGCATGGACTTGGATGTGTGCTAATGCAGAAGGAACGTGTAATAGCTTATGCTTCACGCCAGTTGTGACCTCATGAAGTTAATTACCCAACTCACGATTTGGAGTTGGCTGCGGTTGTGTTTGCCTTGAAGATTTGGCGTCATTACTTATATGGTTCAAGATTTGTGGTTTTTAGTGACCACAAAAGTTTGAAATATCTTTTTGACCAAAAGGAATTGAATATGCGTCAGAGGAGATGGATGGAATTTTTGAAGGATTACGACTTTAAATTGATGTACCACCCGGGAAAAGCCAATGTTGTTGCCAATGCTCTTAGTCGGAAATCCTTGCATGTATCAACCATGATGGTCAAAGAGTTCGAGTTAATTGAAGAATTTCAGAATTTGAATGTTGGAACCGAGGTTCAATCCTCCAAGAGACTATGTTTTGCTACCTTGAAGATATGCAATGAGTTTTTGGAGCTTGTGAAAGAGAAATAAAAAGATGATGATTATTTACAAGAGATGCGGAGATCTCAAGATAATGGGAAAAATTTATTTCTTGTGGAAGGCGTTGATGGTATATGGCGAGTAAAAGGTCGTGTGTATGTACCTTTATTCGGCGATTGGAGACGCACGGTGCTAGAGGAAGCACATAAAAGCATTTTTAGCATCCACCCTGGTGCAACCAAGATGTATCATGATATAAAGAAGAACTTTTGGTGGCCCGGAATGAAACGTGATGTTACTAACTTTGTAGCTTCTTGCCTTACTTGTCAGAAGGCGAAGGTGGAACACCAAAGACCTTCAGGTACTTTGAGGCCACTTGATATCCCTGTTTGGAAGTGGGACGCGATTGCCATGGATTTTGTGTCCGGATTACCAAGAACGAGGTCCAGATGTGATGGAATATGGGTGATTGTGGATCGTTTGACAAAGAGTGCACATTTTCTACCAATCAGTATGGAGAGCTCCTTGCAAGATTTAGCACAGTTGTACATTCGGGAGATTGTGAGATTACATGGTGTGCCGTCAAGCATTGTTTCTGATCGTGACCCCCGATTTACTTCCCGATTCTGGGGAAGCTTACATGACGCGATGGGTTCAAAACTGAAGCTAAGTTCGGCGTATCATCCTCAAACCGATGGGCAGTCTGAGAGGACTATTCAGAGTCTTGAGGACTTACTATGCGCTTGTGTTTTGGAGCATGGCGGTTCGTGGGATAAATATTTTCCTCTGATCGAATTCACCTACAACAACAGTTTTCATTCTAGTATTGGTATGGCACCATACGAGGCCTTATATGGAAGGAGGTGTCGAACTCCTTTATGTTGGTTTGAAGTTGGTGAGAATCTAGCCTTAGGGCCTGAGATTGTTGAGGAAACTACCGAGCAGATCAAGATGATCCGGGAAAAGATGAAAATTGCTCAGGATCGGCAAAAGAGCTATTATGATAAAAGAAGAAAGCCACTTGAGTTTCAAGTCGGCGATCATTTGTTATTACGAGTTTCGCGTGATAAGGGTATAGGAAGAGCCTTGAAGAGCAGAAAACTAAGTCCTAAATTCATTGGACCCTATGAGATCTTGGAACGGATTGGAGATGTCACATATCGGATTGCACTTCCTCCTCAGCTTGCAAATTTACATAATGTATTCCACGTGTCGCAGTTAAGAAAGTATATGCATGATCCTCAGCACGTGATCTCTATTGACGATGTTGAGGTGCGGGATGACTTATCCGTCCTTCCTGTTTCTGTCTGTGTTGTTGAATATTCCGTGAAGAGACTGTGGAATAAGATGGTAACATTAGTAAAGGTGGCATGGAAGCATGGAGGCGTGGAAACACTTACTTGGGAACGCGAGGATGATATCCGTAAGCGGTACCCTCATGCTTTCGAATCCGGTAAGTTGAATTTCAAGGACGAAATTTCTTTTAGGAGGGGTGGATTGTAACACCCTGAATTTTTAAAAGACGAAGTTAAATTAGGAAAATAAATGTTGGATAATTAAATGCGGGCTAATTAATATCCCAAAATTCTTGAAATGATTTAAACAAGACTTTTCGAAATTGCTGGTGAATTATGGTGATCGGTTGAGTTGAAAATTGACCCGGATAAAATATAGGTGTCGGATCAAGTATCTCCGATTGAGATGCTGTTGGTCAGGGCCGTGGATAATGTTATTGGGATTCCGAATTTATATTTGGAATAATTTTTAGAATATGTATTGAACCCGAATGGCGAACCTGTTTGTTTACGAAACGAAAGAATTTAATGAAAACTTAATAACTTAAAAACTAAATTTATACTTTCACTTTCACTCCCGTTGCACCCTTCTTCTCCACGCCAAGATCTTTCTTCTTTTCTTCTTCTTCTACTTCATTATTCCTCTTCATCTTCCCTTTGAACCCTAAATTAAAAGGAAATACCCTTTCCTTCTCCATTGTTGTTCTTCAAGAAGCTCAAGAAAAGCTTGGAGCTTGGGATCTTTTCTTTCCTCCTCTCATTTTCGTGTGGATCTTCTCCTTTTTTACACATCCACTTGTTTCTTTTCTTGAGGTAAAATTATTACCATTTTCCATGTATATAAACCTATTACTATGTGTCTTCAATGTTAAGAAAGCATTTAATGTATGTAGGTTACTAGGAGAAGCATTAAATGTGGAAACCCTAAGATGGGTTGACATAAATACAAGCTTATGAATAATTAATGAGTAGTTGTAATTATGGGGGGAAAAGAAGGAGGTATATGAGTGTTTATGAAGGTTGGTGGGTTTGGTTAAAACCCTAAATTTGAATTTTAGGAGGAAATGTATAATATTGAAGAAGTATAGCATTTATAGAAGGAGTTAGCATTTGTGGATGGGAAGAGTGTTATAAATGAAGAGGTATTGACATTTAATGATGATGATGTTGACTTAAAGTTATAATAGGTGGGAAACTCACCAAGGTGTTGGTGGAGATTTAATAAACGGAATGTAGCCTTTAATACTAATACATGGTGATTTAAGGGAAGGAATTCCCGAAGCCTAATTAGGCAAATGAATGAAATTGATAAATAGTTTCCACATGATAAGAATCATGTGTACACCTATGTATATGTATGTTGAATTGGTGTTTGAATGAATGATTGATGTGGCCCTATAATTGATGGGTGTAGGGCTTGACAATACTGGTGAGGCGGGAACATCAAACCCGGAAGTGTACTTCTCTTAAGGTAGGAGAGGGGTGTATTTTCTAAATGTATGAGAATTATGATGATAATGTATGTATTAATGTGATATGGCATGTTGTCTTGATTAAATGTGTTGAAATGAGAAATTGTGTATGGTGTTTTGAAATGAGTGTTTATATGATGAAACCTTCCTTATTTTGATAAATGAATGAAGTTTATATGTGGAATGTTAGACTTGTGAAGTAAAAGAGTTGTTGAGTTGATTTATATACAATAGATGAGTTAGAATGGAAATCTACAAGCATGATTGATTAGAGCAAGTTCTAAATATGTAATATGGTATGTATGAAGTGTTGAATCTGAGTAAAATTGATTAGAATGAGTTTTGGTATAGTGAATTAAGTGTTTTCTGTATTTTCCTCTATTTTACTGTCAATCTCGCTCAAGCGAGAGGGTTTCTCACTCAAGCGAGAATGCCCCTATATCGAATTTTGGTTCCTGGACGATTCTTGCTTAGGCGAGAATGGGTCTCGCTCAGGCGAGATTGTCTCAGCATCAGAGTTTGGCCACTGGGCCATTTTCGCCCAAGCGGGGGTGCTTTTCACCCAAGCGAAATTGCCTCAGAATCAGAGGTGGGATCCTGGACAATTTTCACTCAGGCGAGAGTGAGCTTCGCCCAGGCGAGATGGCTTGGTATCAGGGATTGGTCTCGGGTTTATCAGGAATTTGCTCTCGGGAAAATTTTCGCTCAGGCGAGAGTGAGCTTCGCCCGAGCGAGTGTGGGACTTTTAGCTACTGGCCGATTTTCGCTTGAGCGAATGGCCTTAGGAGTGCGTTCGCCCGAGCGAGTTAGCGTGGATTGGGTTCTGGGCGTTTTTCGCCTTACGCTCGTTGGCTTCGCCCAAGCGAGGATTGCACTACTCGCTCAAGCGAGTTGGGGTTCGCTTGAGCGAAGTGGCCCCTGAACCTTCACTTCCTCCTTTCGCTCAGCTCTTTCTGTTTCGCCCAAGCGTGCTGCGTGAAGCTCGCTCAAGCGAATTGGGATTTCGCTTGAGCGAGGGGGACTCTGATTTCCCAAAACGCTTTGACCATGTCATGTTCCATTATCTTCACATTAAATCTTGATTCCAAATTATTTTATGAATACCTTGGGCATAACTTTGGTCTCTTAATTCCAAATGAGTGATCTCTTAAGAATCTAATTCCATAACTTTAATTTACTCAAAATACTTCCGCTATATTAATTATGGATTTCTTAAGAGTTAACCTTATGAACTTACCTTCTCATATCTTCACATATGAGATAGGTCTCTGATAGATCCAGGGTAGTAAATAAATGGCTTCACCATTTGTATTTTTCGTAAATCAATAATATTAAAATCGCGAAAAATTTACCCCTATTTTTGGGGTGTCACAGAAAGTGTGCCAATTTGGTGAGTTGATCAACAATCACCCAAATAGAATCATGACCAAAACATGTTTTGGGTAACCCGGACACAAAATCCATAGTAATAGAGTCCCATTTCCAAACGGGAATATCAAGCAATTGTAGTCTACCTACGAGTTTCTGGTGTCCCATCTTTGCCTTGTGACATACTAAACAATAAGACATAAATTTCCCCACATTTTTCTTTAGTCTACGCCACTAGAAATCCTTTTTCAAATCCTGATACATCTTCATCATACCAGGGTGAATACTCAGCATACTTTTGTATGTCTCATTAAGCACCATTTTCTCAAGTCATTTGCATCTGGAACATAAATCTAACCTCTAACCCGCGAAAGGCCATCATGTCCCTTATAATAATGACATATTTTTACCTTTTACCTAAAGCCCCTTCAACTCTTGAAGGTATGGATCAGATTTTTGTTGCTCATATACAAGCTTCAAGAACTCATTTGTAACCTTCAGTGCACCAAGAATCATGACATTTTGGAATTTCATCTCAACACTGAGGTTTAGATCATGGAATTGCTCAAGTAACTCATATTCCTTCACCATCAAACTCACCATATGTATCGACTTTCGACTTAAGGCGTCTGCTACAATATTTGCCTTTCTAGGATGGTATTTCAATTCAAAATCATAGTCTTTTAAGAACTCCATCCAACGCCGTTGGCGCATATTCAATTCCTTATTACTGAAGAGGTATTTCAGACTTTTGTGGTCGCTAAAAACCAAAAACCTCGAGCCATACAGGTAGTGTCTCCATATTTTCAATGCAAATACTACAACAGCTAGCTCTAAATCGTGAGTGGGATAGTTCACTTCATGGGGCCTCAATTGCCTTAAAGCATAGGCAATCACCTGGTTGTCTTGCATCAAAACACACCCACGACCAAGTTTAGATGCATCACAGTAAACAACAAAGTCTTCCTATGGGTTAGGTAAAGCTAACATAGGAGCAGAAGTAAGTCGGTGCTTCAACTCCAAGAAACTTTTCTCACATTCAGGAGACCAAACATATGTCTGATTCTTCTGAGTTAGCTTCGTCAAAGGCAAAGCTAAACGGAAAAACCCTTCAATGAACCTTCCGTAATATCCAGCCTATCTGAGAAAACTTCTAACTTCAGTGACAGATTGAGGTTGTTACCAAGCCACTACGCCTCAACCTTAGATGGATCTACAAATACACTGTCTCTAGAGATTACATGGCCTAAAAATTGAATATTCCTTAACTAGAACTCACATTTAGATAACTTAGCATATAACTGATTTTCTCGCAGTACTTGAAATACAAGTCAGAGATGCCTCTCATGATCCTGTGAAGTCTTTGAATAAATAAGGATGTCATCGATAAAGACCACAACAAATTTATCTAAATACAGATGGAAGATACGATTCATATAATCCATGAAAATCGTAGGTGCATTAGTCACACCAAATAGCATAACAACATACTCAAAGTGACCGTATCGAGTTCTGAAAGCTGTTTTTGGGATATCATCTAACTTCACCTGAATTTAATGGTAACCAGATCAAAGGTCAATATATGGGGGCTCTCTATGGGGAGATGCCCAGTTGAATAAACTATTTATCAAGTAATTCATTGACTTATTGTTTCAATTTCACTAATTCGGATGGGGACATCCGGTATGATGCCTTATAAACAGGTTTTGCACCAGACATAAGGTTTATGGAAAATCTAACTTCTCTTGATAGGGGTAAATTAGGGACTTCCTTTGGAGAAACATAAGAGAATTCACACACAATCGAAAATTTAGATAAATGAGAATTATTTTTGCCATTAGTCAAATCAAACAACATGCATAACAAAGATATGCCACTTACAGAGGATTCTGGAGTGGACTCAATCAGAAAGATAATAGTCTTCTGGTGGCAATCGACCATCACACGATTGACGGATAGCCAGTCTAGGCCTAAAATAACCTTAAGATCAACAGAGGTAAGCAAACTAGATCAACAAGAAACTTTTTATCACCTAAGGCTAGAAGCATATCTTGGCACACATTGATGGTCCTCAAAGAAACACCAGTGGGAGTAGTGATAATCATAACACTAGGCATACAAGTCGCTATTAATTTCATGCGCTTCATACAAGCTTCAGATATAAATGAATAGGTCGTACCGAAGTCAAATATAACAACGCAAATATGATCATTAATTGTCCACTTACTTTGAACTAGGTCATCGGCTTGCTTAGCTTCACCAGCAGTGATAGCAAACACACGACCATGAGCAGGTTGTTGGTTGCCCTCGGTCGGTGCTGTATTCCCTCTAGGAACTTGGCCTCCTCACCCACCACCATTGTGTCCACCACAGTGTCTACCACCACTGCGGCCACTAGCATCCACATTACCACCGCCACCACGGCCAGCAGGATTGGGGTTATTCTCCTGAGGAGCAGGAACAATAACACGAGCATTTTATGGACAAGCACATTGATGGCATACCATATCTGCACTCCTATTGCATCACCGGATAGGATCATCTCCATTACATCTAAAGAATTTCCCTCAGAAACAACCGCCACCATGACCTGCAAAAGAAGAAGAGGATCTTCCCCTAGACTGGTTCGAACCTTACTGAAATTGTCTCCTTAATTTCAGCTTCAAACCTTTTTTAGTATTTTTGTCAGCCACTAAAGTCAACTAATCTTCTTCAACAATTTTGCACTTATTTACAAGTACGGGAAATCATGAATCTCATGGAATCTAATTGCCTTTCTTAGTTCAAGATGAAGCCCACTTTCAAATTTAACACATCGAGATGCCTCAATCCCCTTATTCTAGAATATAAGATAAAATAAACTCATAATTAAATTATTAGTGTACTCTCCCACTAACATGGTACATTGCTTCAGCTCCATAAATTCAAGTATTCTTCCGGCTCCTGACATTTTCTAGTAGTAATCATTCGTTGCTTGGTCCTCAACCACCAAGTCTTAGCTTTTTCCACAAGTTGGTAGGTGGCATATTCCACTTTTGTTGTATCAGTGTACTCAAATGGACAGAAAATACGCTCTATTTCCTTCACCTAGAGGCAAGCACCCTCCGGATTATAACCCTTTTTCAAAGTGGATGGCTTGCGCTTTAGAAATCTATCCAAACCATCATGTTCACGTCCTTGTCGATAAAAAATGCAAGGTAACTGAGCCAACATGTTGGCCATAGGATCATCAGGTGTCCCACGACTAGCCATAATTTAGTCTCAACACATAGATAATTATTACACAATTTAGTACTTCAAAATAATAAGAAGATGCAACTTAAATAACCTTTAAATAAGGTGTAAGGTTCGGTGAGACTCAGGGAGCAGCGTGCAATGTCATGGTACCTAAAATAAAATTTTTAAACATACCATGCAATCCAATAATTAAGTTATATGGAATTATACAAGTTAAATCCTCATATAAAATTATCAATCACCTAATAATAATCCATATAGCATTAACCAAATATGCATAACAATCTAAAAGCATGCTAATTAAATCTTAAATTCACCCATTTCCCGAAAATAAATTTTTAAAATTAAAAATATATGAAATAAAATAAAATTGAGGGAAATGCTTTGTTAGCACCTGTGGTGTGCTCAGAAATTTAACAAGGAATTAGCTGGTGTAATATCCCAATTACTAAAATTAATTAATTATGTTATCAAAAATTTATAGATAAATTATTTAAATATATTATAAACTAAATTAAATACATTGGGGGAATTTAAATTAGAAATGAGTTTGATTTAATTAA
The DNA here is from genome assembly GCA_037962975.1 of Clitoria ternatea. NCBI lineage: Eukaryota > Viridiplantae > Streptophyta > Magnoliopsida > Fabales > Fabaceae > Clitoria > Clitoria ternatea. The sequence goes on from CM075670.1 coordinate 152,048,898, forward strand.
TTAAAAGTGATTAATTAAGAGATTAGTTTTAAAATCAAATTGTGATGATAAATTATTAGTTAGCATGAAGTGTAAGTTATTAATTACTTAAGGTAAAAGTGAGTCTTATTAAAAGAAAATAAAAGAAAATAGAAAAGAAAAGCATGAAAAGATAAGATTGCCCTTGGGGGTTAAAAATCAATTTTTCTTTTTCTTCCTTTTTCCATCTGATTCACGCATGCTTCTTCGTCTTTTCCTTCCGTCCATGGCTGTGTATGCATAGGAGCCTGATTGACCTTCGATTTCTCGTCAGAACTTGAAATTGAAGGCACCATTATGATTGGGGAAATGAGATGAACGTTTTGACATGCTCAATTTCCTGATTCTCATTTTCTTTCTCTAGGCTGAAAGTGGCACATGCATGGGGTTTTCGTTTTTTCATCATTTCTTGTATTTTGAAGCTCGAAAATAGAACTTGGCAAAGTGGGTGTCGATGAATTGTGAATGGGGTTTTATTTTTGTGTCGTAGGTGGCGAACTGAGTAACGGGAAGCAGCTAAGCGCTGTGGCTCTTGAAGTGGGGGTCAAAATTGTCAAAAGTAAGCTTCGAAAGCTCTAATGGTAGGTTTGGATTAGTTTTGATATAATGGGTTTCCATTTCGGATGTAGAAACATGATGTGGGTTCATAAATTTTCAATTTTAGATTCTTGGTGAAGTTTGGTAAAGTCGGCGTTTGATTCGAAGAATCTGAAACGTAGAAATGAGGTAAGGGGGTGTATTATGGTAGTTGAGGAAAATGGTAGGATAGCTTAAATGTATTAATTGCTGTATAAATATATGTATTTGTATATAAGTATAATTGTTAGCGCTGTTTAACTAGACTGTGAAGATGAGTCATGAATAATTGGATATAATGGATATGAAATTAGCCCGATGATAATAATAAGAATTAATTATGTGATCTAGACTATATAAATGTGTTTTGTGATAATGGTTATAATGTGAATGATAATGAGACATCATGGAGGATATCTTGGATAATGATGATGATCACATGTTGATGTATATTGATAAAATGAAATGATTAATTGCTGGTGATTAAAGAATTGAGAAACATTGTGTATTGAGATAATAAGGGAAAAGATGTGCCTAGGTGGCAGGTTGAAATCCCAATTTAATGGCTGTAGTGCTGGGATGAGCTATTTGATGTTTGTATCTAAGTTGATACGTCATAAAGTTGATATATGTCTATATTATGTAGTGTGGATGACCAATTGGTATAATTACCCCTCGTTTTGGCTCCCATGGTTGAGCTTGGTACAGTTGAGCTACCCAGTGGTCAAGTAGGACCCAGTGAAGAGGTGGGGAGCCAGGTAGAGCTCGGTGGACCAGGCAGGGTTCACGAGTAGGCGAGTAAAACCCCCAGCTGATGGCCGATCCAGTTAGTATCCAGATACTAGAGAGTTATATATATTATCATTGACTGAGAGTCAGTTGCGAAACTATTTGAATTGATGATGAATTAATTATGGTATTGTGATATGAATTGTTAACTATCAATCTTATGAGATTGTGAAATTATTAAAAATGTTGAAACAAAATGAGAATGAATAAATGGGAAGTGACTAAATGAACCTTTGGCCTATGCTATGCCTTTCCCGATATATATATATATATATATATCTATATATATGCACATATATATGTTGTTGATTATTTGCATTGATTTGTATTGTTAGTCACTCACCCTTATTGTGGTTTTTAGTGACTGAAGATAGGGACATTGCAGACGCCGCAGAGATTAGTGCCTGCTGAGCTGGGAGAAATGCCAAAGAAATTGGAATATTAATGTATATGTATATGTATATATATATATATATATATATATATATGTGTGTGTGTGTGTGTGTGTGTATGCTATGCTTTGAGTACTATAGTTGTAACGATGGTTGTGTAAATATATGTAGGTATAGTGTTGATGATGCAGGCAGCTATTTAGCTTGTGTGTGACTATTTTGATGCCTTGATTGTGGTGTTAAAGACCTAGTAATGGTCATGTTGCTATATATAAATATGAGAAGGTTATGACTGGCAATGATAAAGTATGGCTAGTGATGATATAATGATGTGATGATGAATGTGTGAAATAATGTCCAGGAGTTGTATATCATTGAGCCATCTTGAATGATGATATATGCTTATGGGTAGTTTAATGTGATGGTGTTTATGATGTATGTGTTTATGTAAATTGTAACATCCCAGTTATTAAGAATTAATTATTTACACAATCAAAAATTTATAGGTAAATTATTTAAATATATTGTGAATTTTTAATTAGAAATGAGTTTGATTTGATTAATTAAAGGTGAATAATTAAGAGATTAGTATTAAATTAAATTGTGATGGTAAATTATTAATTACTATAGGATAAAGGTAAAATATATTTAACTAAAAGAAAATAGAAATGAATTTTGGAAGATAAAAGAAAACTAAAATTAAAATAAAAAATAGGCAAAATAACAATTATGCCCTTATGTATAACAAATAATTTTCACTTCCTTTCTTCTCCCTGTCACAGTAAAGTTTCTCATTCTTTTCTCTCGTACATGGCCACACCATTGAAGGTCCAAATTGAAGCTTAATCGTTTGTCGGAACTTGTAATTAAGGACACCATTGCAATTGGGCAAGCGATGTGAGCATGTAGGCACTTTTAATTTCAGGATTTCCTCCTATTTCTCTTTAAGGCTAAAATGAGGGTCGTCTGGGTCCTTTACATCTTGAGAAATTTGAAGTGTAAAGGGGTTAAGTCCAACCTTTGGAACTTAGAAATGGTGCTCAAAACTAATGGGTCATTGTTGTGGTGTTGCTAGGTGACAGAACAAAGGTGTTCTGTCCGGTGTCCAAGGTACAAAGTTAGCCTCGTACAGCCGAAGTCTGAAATGACCTCTCGTACACTCAATTTTACACTGTCTTAGTGGAGTATAGTATTATATACTTAAGTCCAGTGGGGAGCTTAAGTTCTTCACGTCAAGGTATAAGTTTGATGACTAATCCGCACCGAAGTCAATGGGACACACTGGAGGTGCTCCTGCAAAAGATTCTCTGATGCTTAAGTCAGTACGGGAATTACGTAAATACAAGTATTACGAAGGTCCTTACAGTAATGAGTTCAGATTCTCTGTAAGTAATAAATGAATTGTATTTATTGGAATTTCCTGAGTAGTAGAGATGATTTGACTCTTCTCCTAACTTATTATAGCAATAGTGTTCGTAGAGACAAGTTGCCCATACCTCCTCCGACTCATGTTTTGCTGTCAGACAGTTGATCGGAGTCATTATTTTATATCTATACTCGTGCTTATTTAGGACCCCGGTTTAGGTGACTTAGTCCAGTACTACTTGTACTTTTGATGATTTGGCATGCGTTTTGAAACACCTCGTCCACTGGTCTTGGGTCCGGTATGCACCCCAGATCATTTGCCCCCTAGTTCATTGTAGTGACGATGTTGCAATAATAAGATATCTTAACTTCGGTTGGGGACCGTTTTCTAACATTTGTAAGATTTTAAACCGGTGTTGCAAAATGGCCGGTGTATGGATTTCATCCGCATTGGCATGTTATAGTAGTTAGGTGGAGCATTTAATGCGTGCCGCCTGAAAAAGCTGTTTCTTGCGGGGATCGTTGACATGGCGCGTCATGATTAGGTGTGTTCATTACGCGCCATCACATCTATCAGATGACGTCATCAAGAGGTAAAGCGACGCCTATTTTTGGGCCGTGTCATTTCGTCTTCCATTCCGTCCATGGGCCACGACGGTTGAACTTTGGCCCATGGGACTTCGACGCCTATATAAGGAGAGCCCTCTCATTGACTTCTCACTTTGCATTTTTGTCCTAAAATTCTATCCATCCAGAGTCTCTGCCTTTCTTGACCTTGTCTTGGCCCGTACTAGAAGAACTGTCCACACTATCCATACAGGTAGCCCTTGACCCTTTTTTTTATTTGCAATGTCTTTATCTTCTAACAACGGCTAAGGGAACGATAGTTCAGTTGAAATTATTTCAAACCCCTCAGTCTCTTGACCAATCAAAGTTCCTCATCAAGGACCTCGGTTCATTCAAACGGATATCCGTCGATGGGTGAATTCGAGAGATTGGGGCAACTGTAATCCTTAGGAACCAGAGTCTTCTTCCTTTGAGATTCGTGAACCTAGGTCCCATTTATAGCTCTTGTCCCTAGACCGAGATACAGATTCTAGCGTAGTTCATTACTACGCTGATGATACTGATTTTTATCCAACTGTTCCATTTCTAGAACACGTTGTTGCAATGGACACTGTTTGCATGTTCGTGGTGAGGAATGACCCTGATGATACCTTTATGATTGCGGACAAAGTTGACTGGCTAGCCCAGAAGACCAAGGATCCATATGTTTGGGTTGTTAAGGACGTCTTAAACATATATAGCACCCACGCCGTAAATGAGGAAAATGTGGAACTCGAAGCTGAGTCCTTTAGGCACGCAAAGAAGCATGCCAATTCTTTCCATCTCTTCACCCCTACCTACACAGATCAGGTTTGCCATATAGCACGGGACCGCTTCCTCTTCTTCCCAACTATACCTTGGTGAAAGTGGGAGTCCGGTTCCCACTAAATAAGTTCGAGATGGGGGTGTTGTGTTTTTTAGACATCGCCTCCAGTCAACTCCATCCCAATGGTTGGCCCTTGGTGATGGCCCTTCAGGTTCTCAGAAAGCATCTCCGCTTCACTCCTACCGTCGCCATATTTTTTTGGTATGCTAGGGTGATGCACCGTGGGGGCGCTAGAATAAGCTATGTTAACTTGAGATGTCAAAGTGACATCGTCAATTTTAAAGCATACGCCGAATCTTGCAAGATGTTCAGAGCTTCCTTCAAGAATTCTTTTTTAAAGTTTATGTTGAGGAGATGGTGTCCCCTTTCTGGAAAGATGAAGAAGGCCGATTTTTGATTCACATCAGATGGACCCACAAGCATTTTCTTTTAGAGAGTTCATCTTATGCGGTTGATGAAAGCTCTATCTCCGAACCTCCCAGGGCCGTGGTTGATGCCCTTCACAATATCTCCCGGGGTGCTCCCCTCAAGTGCCACTCTCTTTTGGGGCCCTTGGAGACACGGAATAAGTACTTCACTCATTTGGGTATTTACCCTTTCTCTCTCTTTTTCTTGATGGGTTTTACCACTCTGGCTGTAATAATAATTTCTCTCTTTTTCAGGGAATATAAGCACTGATCCCTTGGAGGCTCTCCGAAAGCTCCTTAAGGGCTTCGAGGTCTATGCCAACAGGGAGAACAATGCTACCCCAAAACTGAAAAGGCCTCCCACCTTCAGATCCCAGGAGGAACAGTCCGGTTCGAGGATGCCCCCTCTAAGAAAAATAGGAGGAAGCAAGAAGTAGGTGCCTCCAAAAGGCAAAAGATCAACCCTAGTCAGAAGGCAAAAGACAAGGGGAAAAAGGTTGCTACTCAGGAGCCTGTTGAAGAGGAGGCTCCTCCTACTAAGTCTAGCATGAGCTCTTTGGAAGAGCTCCTTATCAAAACAACCGCTCCTAACAACAACTTCAATCTCCCCTTCCGGCTCTAGGAAGGTCTTAACCAAAATGACATCGAGTTCGCCCTTGAAATGGTGATGTGGTATAATGTGAAGACCCTCTCCGCCATCTACTCTGTCCCACTGATGGACCCAAACGAGAGATATAGCGATTAAAAGATAAGAACACCCCCTCTCTAAAGACAATGGCCAGGCTCATCAGAGGATTAAGATCCTTAACAAAATAACACAGGTTCTTCTAAAATCCAAAGAAGACCTGAAGAAGGAAAATGACGGGCTCCATAACAAGGTGGATGGAGAAGGTTGTGGCCGAACTATAGAAGAAAAATGAGGATTTATCCATGATGGTTAAGGACGAGCAGACTATGTATAAAGAAGAGATGAAAAAGTTTGCTCGGGCCGCCATGGACTCCTTCAACCATGTAGTTTGCCAGGTCATCTTCCAAAACCGAGGCACTGCACTCAACTTGAACGGGACCAGGTTTTTTAACAGATTCCATAATGAGGAGTTGGTGACCAAGGTCGGAGGTCGATCCTTTACCCCGTCTGATGAGCCCTTCAAATATACTCCCTTGACGGCGAGGGAAGATGACACTCTTCAGGAGGAAACCTAGAATGGAGAGGAGGGAGAAGGAGAGCATCACGACGCCTGCTCAGGAAGGGAGGAGGAAGAGGATGGAGGCCCTATGGACCCTTGAATTGATTTTTATTCGCTCTGTAGGCAGGATGAGCTCCTTCTATTTTGATTTTGATTGCTCTGACTTTGGCCTTGTGCTCTTTTTGCTACCGAGGTGTGATCACCTTTATTTTTGTGAATGAAATTTTACTCTTATTGCCGATATCAACTTTTATCAAAGACTTATAATTTTGTTGTTGCTTTCAATATTCAAAGTTATTTGCTTAAATTCTGAATGAACCTATCAAGTATTGATATTTACTTTGGTCGTAATTAATTCGATATCGAATAAACTTTATCAGCTTAGTATAACCACTCTAAGGGCATAATAAATAACCACCCTGGGGTTTTTCAACTACTCTAGGGTTTAACTTGTAACAGAAAACCACTCTGGGATTTTTCAACCGCTCCAAGGTTTAACGCATAATAGATAACCACTCTGGGGTTTTTCAACTGCTCTGGGGTTTAACGTGTAATAAATAACCACTCTAGGGTTTTTCAACCGTTCTGAGGTTTAACATGTAATAAATGACCACTCTGGGGTTTTTCAACTGCTCCAAGGTTTAACATGTAATAAATAACTACTCTAGGGTTTTTCAACCGCTCCGGGGTTTAACGTAAAATAACTTTGACAAGGAATACTTTCTTTAACTTGATTTTATTTCTGAATAAGCATCCTGGCTGTATGCCTCGTTAAGAATATCCTAAGTAAACCCTGTGGGAAAAACCTTAGGTAGGGAAAAAGAGTGCATGGCTTGTGATGCTGGTCAGCTATAGTACATATGTAGGTTCTTTACATTCCATTTATTTTTAAATAATTCTCCTTCTAATGTTTCTAATAGATAGGCGCCTCCCAGGGTGACTTTATTTACCCGATATGGGCCTTCCCACGTCGGTGCTAGCATCCCCTAGTGTGCGAAACGATTTCCAACCGATGCTTTTCTTAAAACGAGGTCGCCTACGTTGAACCTTCTTCTTTGGACCTTCATATTATATCGCATTGTGGCCTTGGCCTTGATTACCTGATCCCAGACAAAAGCTGCTTCCTTAGCTTCTGGAATAAGCCCAACTCGTTCTTCAATTTCAAACTATTGTCCTCGTCATTAAATTGTTATACTCTTGGTGAAATCTGGTTGATTTCCACTGGTATGACTGCGTCCACTCCGTATACCAACTGAAATGGGGTTTCTCCTATAGAAGAGTGAGGCGTGGTTTGGTATGCCCACAAGACATAGCATAACTGGTTAGCCCATTCCCCTTTCGTGTCTCTGAGCCACTTCTTTAAACCTTTCAAAATTTCTCTGTTTTCCACCTCGGTTTGTCCATTGGTTTGAGGGTGCTCTACTTATGAGAAAACTTGTTTAATTTGGAGTCCCTCAAGAAGGCTTTTAAACTTGGAGTCTATAAACTGCATCCCATTGTACGTGATGACTCTTCCTGGTATTCTGAATCTTGTGATAACGTTCTCACACAAAAACCTTCATGCTCAGGCCGAGGTAATATCTAGAACTGCCTTTGCCTCAATCCACTTGGTAAAATAGTCCACCCCGACTAATAAATACTTGACTTCGCCTGGTGGCTTTTGAAAAGGTCCCAAAATATCCATGCCCCATTGGTAAAAAAGCCATGGGACAGCCGACGTGAATATCTCTTCTGTCGAGACGTGGTGTTCATTGCTATTTTTCTGACAGGCATCGCACTTTTTAACGTACTCAATAGCATCCTTGGTTATGGTGGGCCAGCAGTATCCTGCCCGTAAATTTTTTTTAGCCAAACTCCTTCCACCGCAGTGATGGCCACATGCTCCTTCATGTACTTTGGTTAACACCTCCTCGACCTCTGCGTTTAAGCATTTCAAATATGGGGCAGATATCCCTCTCCTAAATAAACTTCCATCTACTAAAACAAAGTTTGGCAACTCTTTCTTCAATTTTTTCTTTTCCAATGGGCACTCCATAATTTGTCCACTTACCATTACCAGATGATTGGGATCACCCAGGAATTTTTGGGAAGAGCTTTGAATTGTATGGCACAAACTCTGAGTGAGGCCGAAATACTTAGAGTAGCTTAAGTACTCTGAATGACTGTTGTCGTAGACCCTACTTTCTTAGTTCTAGTTAGTCGAGATAAAACATTCGCTCTGACATTATCTTGTCTTGGGATATGTTTATACTCAACATTTATGAATTTTCCTCCTAGCTCCTTGACTTTGGCCAAATATTGCTGCAACAGCGGTTCCTTGGTCTGATAGCTCCCGTTTATATGTGAAGTCACAAGTTGTGAATCACTACAGAGAACTACAGTTCATGCTCCCACATCCAGGGCCGCCCCGAGTCCTGCTAGACATGCCTCATATTCAGCTTGATTATTCGACGTCTTAAAATAAAACCTGAGGGAAATTTCAACGTTCACCCCTCTTCACTTTCAATCACAACTCCGGCCCCACATCCTTTTCCTTTTGACGATCCATCAACATAAATCATCTAGTGCTCCCATAATGGTGTGGGAGGTTACCCTGTCAACTCTATTATAAAATCTGTTAACACTTATGCTTTTATAGCCGCTTTAGGCTCATAGGAAATCTCAAACTCTAAAATCTCTATAGCCCACTTAGTCATTCTTCTTGCCAAATCCGGTTTATGAAAACTGCTCTTAGGGGGAGGTCGGTTCGTACTGTGATTGGATATGCATGGAAGTATTATCTTAACCGTCTGGATTTCCATACCAATGATAAGGCCGTTTTTTCTAACTTTTGATACTAACCCTCTAATCCTTGAAGGACATTTCCCATGAAGTACACCGGTCACTGGCCTTCAATCGTCTCCTTTACCAATGTTGTCTCAATGGCTTTATCTGGTAAGGAGAGATAAACGAAAAGCTTCTCTCCAGGGTCTGGCCTCGTTAACACCAGTGGATTGGCTAATACTTCCTTCAGCTTTTGAAAGGATTTCTCCTGCTCCTCACACTATTCGTACTCCTTGCTCTTCTTCACTGCTTTATAAAGAGGTAATGACCAGTGTGCCATTTTTGGCATAAATCGGGATAGCGTTGCAACCTTTCCATTTAATAATTGTATTTACCTCATATTGGTTGGACTCTGGAGCTCTCTAACCACCTTGCACTTGTCAGAATTAGCTTTTATGTCTCTCTGGGTAAGCATGAATCCAAGAAACTACCCTGCCAGAACTACAAAAGAGTACTTCAGTGAATTTAACCTCATATTGTATAATTGGAGCCTCTGGAACACCTTCTTCAGATCTTCGACATGGTCTCTGCCAACTGGGGTCTTGGCTATAATATCTACATACACCTTGACTACCTTCTACCTCATCCCCTCGAAAACCTTGTCCATCATCCTTTGAAAGGTTGCTCCGGTGTTCTTCAATATGAACGACATAACTGTGTAACAGAATATGCCTTCATCATTTATGAATGCAATCTTATCTTCATCCTCCTTCCACATCAGAATCTGATTGTATCCGAAATACATATCCATGAAAGGTAAGAATTGATACCCAGAAAAATCATCCATCATCTAATCAATGCTTGGAAAAGGATATGGATCCTTGGGGAAACCTTGTTCAGTTTTAAAAATCATCCACCATCTGATCAATAAATAGCATCAGGTGGTAGTTTTAAAACTGCTCGCTTAAGCGTGGAAGGTCACGCTTAAGCGTGAAGGGACCAGAATGCATTTTGAACTTGCGCTTGGTCTTGCGCTTGAGCGTGCCACCCCTGATACAATTTTCTTTTTCCTTGCTTAAGCGTGCTTAATCACGCTTGAGCGTGATCGTGCTTCCATGAAAATTCTCAGTGTCACGCTTAAGCTTGGTGATGTCGCTCAAGCGTGTATGCCCCCTAATACTTTTATTGCTTCTCGCTTAAGCGTGAGTTACCACGCTTGAGCGTGATCAGGCCTCTTTTGGCAATTGATTTTGAAAAATTTAATATTATGTCATCACGCTTGAGCGTGACACTTACGCTTAAGCGTAGTTTGAACAGAATGTCATCTTACTTTTCCACGCTCGGTCCAATTTGTTACCCACGCTTAAGCTTGGGCTTAAGCGTGATTGTGATAGTGCCTGAAACTTGGCTTCACGCTTGAGCTTGGTATTTGATGTAACACCCGTTTATATACACGATATATATATATATATATATTCTTGCTTTTAAAAACTTTAGAAAGATATACATATTTATCACTCCTCATCTCGCGTATACAAGGACATATTTACATCTGATTTCCTTTTAATATTGAAAATAAAAAAAATGTTGTCCTTCAATATTGTTCATAATGACAAAATGAACTTTTAGAAAATCATAAGTGATCAAAGATTACAGTATCATATCCAAATGATAAGGTTTATCAAAAGTTAACCTTTGCCTTGAATTATAATCATCCAACTTAATATTGTAATAAGGTAAACTAAAACTAAAGATTTAATACCTCTACTATGACTGTAACCAATCATTTCCTAGTCTCCGAACCATGTGGTTTTGAATCCTACTCTTGTCACATCTCTTCTCTTAACAGATTGAAGATGAGACCACTTTAGCCTCTTGCAATTATGTTCTTTCATCTTGGACTGCTAGCTATATATCAACATGACATATATTTTGGACATAGAAAAATTAACAAGAAGGAGTGAGAAACAGAATATAATACTTTATAGATAAGACATAAGCATAAGGGTTTTCACAATCTAATATAATAATATCAATCATAATCATAGACATAATTAATTATGAATGTAGGGTTTTCACAAACATAATAATTATACTTTCACTCATAACCACACACATAGATTATCATAATCACATGAATCTCATGTAATGCTTTTCATGCTACTATTTCCTTCAATTTATGCATGTGGGCCCTTAAAGTTTTAATTTGTACTGGGCCAACCAGGAGTTTACACTATTCCATAATTTCAAATAATAATAACATAAATGCCTTCATGGCATATGAACAACTCAACTGGCATGGAAATACTTAGAGACTAGTTAGACTGAGAAGGTTTTTTATTGTGAAAGTACCCGACACTAGGGAGCGTCCCCAGGTCTCCTAAAGCACCCTTTCACACCTTCTCATCCCAAGTCTCATAATTAAGCCTCCTCTAATGTATCCTCGATTTCTATAATCTGTCCCCAGGCAATATCACATCTCATTTCTCTTTAATGATTTATGATGCATGAATTACTCGCGTATTGAGTTGGTTACGACTTTTAGAAACTCAAGTATAAATTATATCTTTGGGGCCTATAAATCACAACATAGCCACCCCAATAAACTGCACATCTCCAAACTCTTAAATAAGTTCTGCCACACGCAGAAGAATTTCAGTATAGTTTTCTTTATCATTTACAAATCAATATTATTATGATTTGAGTTTCAAAGTCGTAGCATATATTCTAAACCTTCTTTAGAGCATTTATAAGAAATTAATTTACTTTAGACACAAGTTTAAATTATCGATCTTTTTTCATCTTTAATTATAATACTTGAAAAATATATAATAAAACACTTTTAAAATTAAAACTCTTATTTTTAAAGTTTAAAATAAAATATTATTAAAGTATCTCATTTACATTTAAGAATCAAATATTTTGATATATATATATATATATACATATATGAATATATTATTTTCATAAAACAATTTCTTTTTCTTTTTTTTTATAACTAAAAATTATTCTAAAGTTTAATTAAATAATTTATTTTGAAAGATAAAAGTAAGTTATAGAAATTATATACTTTTATTGAAAATTAAGAAAATTTTCTTAACAATAATCTGAATAAACATTGAGAAATTATTATAAATAATTTCTCTTAAAGTAATACTTTAAAGAGTAAAGGATAAGTATATTCTTACTAAGTTTTAGCTTCCCGTCATACTTACTATATACTCAAACTCCACATCACAAGATCATCAATCACTCATCAATCATAATCAAGTATTGTAATATCATCAATCACAATCAAATATCATCAATTACAAATATTATAAATCATAATCAAATCAAATAAATATCATTCATAAATATCATAATTTAAGGTTTAATAGTTATTTAATTTAATAAACTTAATTTCAAGTCCTTATAGTTCATTCCTCGCACAGGTCTATGTAAGTCCATATACGTCATAATACTCTAAGTTCTTGCATAGGTTTAGTCTAGTCCGTATAAGTTATAATAGTCTAGATCCTTACATAGGTTTAGTCCAGTCCATATAGGTTATAATAGTCCAGATCCATACATAAGTATTTCAGAATAAGTTACACAAGATACTAAATTTATTATTAATTTTAAGTTGAAAAGTTATTATTTTAAAATAATAATATTATTATATTTAAAAGGAATAGGGGACTCCTCCCATTATTCTTATGTCTTTTCATATTATATTCCTATCTCACTCCCTCTTACCTCTTGTATCTTGATTCGTTATTGAAAGCCCGTGCGTACCTCGTCTTCGAGTTCTAAAACATATCATTTCATTTTAATATAGTTATAAGATGAAAATTTAAATTACTATTTGAAATAGGAAGGGTAAGTAGTAATTATCCATAGTAATGGTAAATAGTAAATGTTAAATAGTTACCATGAATAGTAATAGTAAATAGTAAAATATGAATAGTAACAGTAAATAATAAAATATGAATAGTAATAGTAAATAGTAAAACGTGAATAGTAATGGTAAATAGTAAAACATGAATAGTAAAAGTAAATAGTAACAATAAATAGTGATTTACTATTTAAATAGTAATTTACTATTCGTAATAGTGATTTACTATTTGAATAGTAATTTACTATTCATAATAGTGATTTACTATTACATAATAATTTACTATTTAGAATAGTAACTTAAAATAAGATTATATCCAGTATAATTATAGATTTCTAAAATGATATAAAAATAAATATAAAAAATATAAAAGAGGGTTATTCTTATCTTATAATTTTGGCAGAACCTTCTTCCAAAAATATTATTTCTCTCTCTTACTCCCATCATTATCTCTCTAACACTACTATATTAAGAAAATTTAAACTGAATTATGATTTCCTTCTCTGAAATCCTTCGGTATTTATAAGAAATTTTTTTACTATGCATTTCATTATTTTAATATAAAAGTACTATACAATTTCTGAAATTTTCATTTCTGGTTACTATGCAAGTTTGAAATTTTCATACATGCACAGTGTTTTACATAGTAAATGTCGGCTAAATTATTAAGCCAAATAGTAACCATTCACTCGGTATATTTTAAATATTCAAAATTAGTTCTTTTTAAAATTTAGCGATATTATATCAAACATCACTAATTTTATAATAAGTAATATAAAATTTAAATTTTAAAAATCTAAAATTTTCTGTTAATAAAAATTTATTGGTATGTTTCTGATTTTTTACGATTGATAAAAATTAAGATTTTACCCAAACCGATCATTTTTAGATAGGTCTACTTGAAATGGATTTTAGAAAATTTTCTTATAATTTAAATTTACTTTCTTTGTAAATATTTTTAATTTTAAGTACTTTATATAAATATAAAATTATTTAAATATATTTTTATTAAAATGTTTCCAAATTTTTGAAAAATTCTAAAAAATCATAAATAATACATAGATTAAAAATTTCTAAAGAACCATAGTCTAGTTCCTTCAAAAATTTATTTTAAAATTCTAATAAGAGTTAAATCATAAATATGAAAAAACATAAATATAAAAACATAAAATAAAAGTTGTGAATAATAAAGATATTAAAAATTCTTAATATAATTTTCTTAATTAGTGAATACTAATTACGTCATTTTAAAATCCTCATTCAAAATATATATTATTATTATTATTATTTTTATTATTATTTTAAAAAACAAAATATTTAAATATAACTACCAAAATTTTATAAAAATATTAATTAGATAATAATCAAGTAACTAATAGTATGTGTTTTCTCATTAAAGAGATATTAATAGCTATATTCTATTTGAGTAGAAAATGGGATGTTACATTGACGCTTGAGCTTGAGTATAGTGTGATGGGTGGGATGAGTTATCCTGAGAATAAAGGTTAAAAACTTTAAACACACAAACTACTTGAATTGAAATCGACAAAATGAAAAGACAATATAAATGATTGGGTTGCATCCCAAAAGCGCTTGTTTATCGTCCCCAGCTTGACGTTTTTGAGGAGTTATTAATATGGTTCCTGCAAATGAATGAGAGTGGTGAGCTTCTCCACTTCTCCTCCCAGATATGGTTTGAGTCTTTGGCCATTGACTACCCAAGTTCTTTCTGATTGAGGGTCCTGCAACTCAATGGCTCCATAAGACTTGACTTCTTTGACTATGAATGGCCCTGACCATTGAGACTTCAATTTTCCTGGAAATAGTTTTAGTCTTGAATTGAAGGGAAGCACAAATTATCTTGGATAGAAGCTTTTCTTCAAAATGTGTTTATCATGATAAGCTTTGATCTTTTCCTTATAAATCCTTGAAGATTCATATGCTTCCAATCTCCATTCTCCCAACTTCTGCAGCTAAATTTTTCTTTCTTTTGTGGATTCCTCAGGGTCAAAATTGAGGAATTTCATTGCCCAATAAGCTTTATGTTCGACCTCCACAGGGAGATGACAACTTTTCCAATATACCAATTGATAAGGTGAGAATCCAGTTGGAGCTTTGAAAGTTGTCCTGTATGCCCATAAAGCATCGTCAAGCTTCAAAGACCAATCTTTTCTATTCTGGGAAACTGTCTTTTCCAAGATCCTTTTAATTTCTCTGTTTGACACATCAACTTGACCATTGGCCTGAGGGTGATAAGGAGACGTTACCTTATGCTTTACTCCATAGTGCTCTAAACACCGTTGGAGTTGCATGTTGCAAAAGTGAGAACCTCCATCACTTATTAGCGCACGAGGAGCACCAAACCTACTGAAAATGTTTCTCTTAAGAAATTTAATCACAGCTTTGGCATCTGCCTTAACACACACCATTGCTTCTACCCATTTTGAAACATAATCTACTACAACAATAATATATTCATTAGAACATGAAGTAGGTAATGGACCAATAAAGTCCATTCCCTAACAATCAAAAACTTTCATTTCCAAGATAGTTATGAATGGCATCTCATTCCTTTTAGATATACTCCCTGACCTCTGACAAGCATCATAATTCTGCATAAAATGTTAGCATCTTTAAATAAAGAAGGCCAGTAAAAACTAGATTGAAGGATTTTAGCCGTTGTTCTTTTTCCACTGAAATGGCCTCCATAGGCTGAGCTATGACAATGCCATAGTATGCTCTTAACCTCTTGCTGGGACACACATCTTTGAAGAATATTATCTGAACCAAGCTTAAATAAGTATGGATCATCCCAGACAAAATGTCGTGCATCTTTTAGAAACTTCTTTTTCTGCTGCCATGTGAGTTCTTCCAGTACTACTCCACCTACTTTGAAGTTAGCCATATCTGTAAACCATGGTTTTTATTGCACCAATAAAAGCTTTTCATCCAGGAATTCTTCATTTACTTCACGTTGTGACACTGTGACTTCTCTGTTAATTAGTCGAGATAAATGATTTACAAAGAAATTCTCACTACCCTTTTTGTCCTTGATTATTAGATTGAACTCTTGAAATAACAGAATCCATCTAATTAATCTTGGTTTAGAGTTAGTTTTGTTCAACAGGTATTTTATGGTAGCATGATCAGTAAAAACAGTGACTTTGGAACCAATCAAATAAGATCTAAATTTTTCTAAGCCATACACTATTGCCAACAATTCCTTCTCAGTTGTTGCATAATTGGTTTGAGTAGGGTTTAAAACCTTGCTGGCATAGTGAATGACATCGAAAACTTTAGCTTTTCTTTGTCCCAGTACTGCTCCTATTGCATAGTCACTAGAATCTCACATAATTTCAAAGTCAAATTCCCAGTCAGGAGCAACTATCACAGGTGCACTAATCAATTTGTTTTTCAAAGTTTCAAATGCATTCAAACAAGAATTATCAAAGTTGAAAGGAGTATCTTTGTTCAAGAGATTACTTAAAGGTCTTGCAATCTTTGAGAAGTCCTGGATGAACCTCATTTAGAATCGTGCATGTGTAACATCCCAAATTTTAAAATAGAGGATTAATTAAGGGAAATAAATATTAAGAAATTGAATATAAGTTATTTGATGTCCCAAGATATCGAAAACAATTAAATTAAGAATTTTAGGGACTGTTGGTGATTTAATGAGACCGGTTAGGCTGAAAATAAGCCCGGTTGAAATATGGGTGTCGAACCAAGTATTTCTGATTGAGATGATATTGGTCAGGGCTGTTGAGAATAATATTGGGAGTCCGAGTATATGTTCGGAATAATTTTCAGATAAAGTATTGAGCCCAAATAATGAGCCTGATAGTTGTAAAATGATGGGATTATAATGAATGGAAATAAAAATAAAGCAAAAAGCCCAAAACCCTTTCCCTTTTCATGTGAGTTGCTGAAGCTTTTAGAAGCACATTTCACTTCTTCTTCTTATTCATCTCTTTATCTCTTCTTCTTCCTCCTCTCAAACCCTAGCCAAGGTGGTGATTCTTCTTCCTCTATTTTCATTTGCAAGAAGCTTGGGAGGGGACCATAGAAGCTGAATTCTTCCTCCTCTTCTCCTTTATTTCCGCAGCCCATCTTCCCTCCTCTTAGAACCCATTTCGTTTTAGGTGTGAGGTAAGTTATACTCACTCATTTGTTGAGTTTTGGCCATGGGTGTTTGTATTTGTACTTGTGGGAGTAATGGGTGTAGAAGAGTGGTTAAAGAGAGAGTAATGAATGCTTGAACCCTAAGGTGGGAGGTCATAAATGTGAGTATTTATGAGGGGTTAATGGTGGTAGATGTATTTATGATGGTAAGAGATGAAGAAAGATAAGGCATTAATGAGAGTTATTGGGCTTTGGAGAAACCCTAGCTTTTAAGAATTGGGGAAAGTTATGAATGTTGGTTGGATAGTGTAATTAAGAGCAATTACAAGCCATTGGATGTATGAGTGTTGGATGGTGTGGTATTTTGTAAGTGTTGGACTATTGTTGTTGGTAGTCCATTGAACATAATGAATATGGCTTAATGGGAAGGAATTCCTGAAGCCTAACAAATAATAAAAATGATGTCTATAACATGCCTAGCACATGTTGTAAAATTATAGATATTAATATGATTAAGTAGAATTGAAATAATGTCTTGAGTAGTTGATTGATTGGGATTCTATATGCATGTTAATGTAGGATCCATTCCGAACGACAAGGTGGGTGCGTCTTATCAATCAGAATTCTTCTCTTGAGGTAGGAGAGGAGTCTTATGTTCTAAATGCATGAATTTGAATGTTATTTGATTGCCATATGTATTGGTATGCATGTTAGCCTTGCTTGAGATAATATGAGAATTTGTCATGTGGTATATGGTGTGGGTAATGAGTTTGGCAACATGCTTTTGTGCATTTAGAATATTCATGGTGTGCTATATTGTGGTGTAGAATGATCAATGATATGATGTTATGCTTGTATCTACCATGAATGTATTATGAATATTGATGATGTACGATAGAGAATGATTGAAGTCTTGTATTGATGATAAAGTTGAGAAATATGAGTGGGAACTATTGAGAATGCTACACAAAGATTTAAACTAATGAGAATAACCAACAATAATAAATCCACTGAAAACCTTGTGGTAATGTTGGTGATAATGACGATGATGATGTGTGATGAGTGGCATGTATAGGATGCATAGAGTGAGAAATGCATATGATCTGCATTTGCATCCATGGCATACTGCATAGCTGTCGTTGTTGGAACATTAAGGGAGTTCCCTCGGCCGACCCAGTGGGAGGGTGGCTCAGTGCACGAGCAAGTTTTATTTTCCCTGTGACTCGGTATGAAGTCACGAAGCCACCCATGTATTGCTTCGGGGAGCTACATGTGGCCGACCCTTGTGGGAGGGTGGCTCTTGATGAGTAGGTGACCCCGATGATCCTTGGGATCACAGATGCCATGATTTGATATCTGGCCGGACCGCAACACTATATATTGATATGTTGTGTACCGCAGTCATGGTGAAAATGACCAGGTGTTGCATGATAGGCGATGCGGTTTGGTACCAATAAAATAATTGATGTATGCATGCAATTTTAAGGATAAGTGTACACTTTTTACTACTGCAGTAGGGTATGGTTAGATGACCGTACTTGAATCCTACATTCGGTGTTTGTATTCCCATAGTCATATCTGCAATTGTTGAAATGTTCCATTGTGCATATGCATTAGCTTAAGAGCATTTGCATATAGTGAGGAAGTATGCCAAAGGTGATGAGATATGATGAAGGATGTGATGAGGATGTAATGATATACTAAGACAACATAAAAGATATGAATACCAAATGATAGTTTTGTACGATATCCGAATTGTGGTTGTCGCGACCGGGATCGCGGCAACACGACCGACCCTCAAAATGATTTTGGTTTAAAACATTGAACGTGTTTCGAAATCCTTTCGAAAAGAAAAATAGGGAGTCGCCACCTATATTTTTAGGATAAAATATCGGGAAAACCTTTTATTAAAGCATTGGTCAAAAATGAAATTCCAAATTCGGGAGTCTAATTACAGGTGAGGAAGGTATTAGCACCTCACAACTGTCCGTTATGAAAACGGTTACCTCAATATGATAGCGCGCATTATAATTAACTTAGAAATTATTTTAACTTTTTCATGAAAAGAAAGCATACGAAATGACAAAATATACAAAAATAAAGAAAAAATTTTTACTTGAGATTAACAGGATGCTTCATCCAAATTAAACTCGCTCCACCCTTTTTTTTTAAAAAAAATGATGAGATTAACAGGTCGTCTCGTCCAAATTAATCTCGCTCCTCCTTTTTAAGAAAATAATAAAATGTATGAAACACCCATTCTTATTAATTTTTAATATGAATCCTGGTGGGGATTGATTTAATTACCAGAAATTAATTAATAATTGAAAAGGAAATGGATTTATCAATTAACAGTTAATTAATTTTGACGGAAAAATAAATAATAACACAGATTTTAGATGAGGGACTAATCCGATCAATGGAAATTAATTACTTATTGAAAAGGAAACAGTTCCATCAAACAACAATTAATTTTATAAAAAAACAAATAATACAAGCATTAAAAAAATGAGGGACAGACTGGGACTGGTGTGATGAGAGAGAGAGAGAGAGAGAAAGAGCGCTGGTATTGGAGCTTCTGTTGAATTATGGGGCTGGATGGTATGGTGAGGATTTAGGAGGAGTTTAGTATTGGTTTTGAGGAGGAAGGGACGGTGTGGGTGAGGAGAAGGACGATATGGGTGAGGAGAGAGGACGGTGTTGGTGTGGGGAGCTGTACGGTATGGAGAAGAGAGGGGACGGTGTTGGCTGAGAGGAGAACAGAACGATGTTGGCTTAAGGAGGAAGGGACGGTGTGGTGTGGGGAGCTATACGGTGTGGAGAGGAGAGAAGGATGGAGTGGTGTAGGAGGAGAGGGATGATACTGGGAGAGGGGAGAACATGATGGTATTGGTGAATTTAGGGGCTGTATGGTGTGAGCTAAAGAGAGAGGGACGGTGTTTGTGAGTTTTAAGGGGTTGTATGGGTTTAGGAGAGGGACGGACAGTGTTAGGAGAAAGTGAGGGTGTTGGGTGGAGAAGGAGAAGGACAGTGTTTGGAGAGAGGTGAAGGACGATTGGGGGTTTTTAAGACTGCTTCTTTACTTTAAAAAAAAAAGAAGCTTCAGAGTTCTCTTCTAATGAAGGCTTTTTCAGGATCCTCTTCTTCTCTTTTGTTGGGGTACTTATAGGAGTCCCCAGGTGTGCACTGATTGCTTGAACAGCCTGGCTACCAATAATTTTATGGGGAACAACAGCTGATGAATAACTTATTATTTTAATTTTGTTTGTTATCAGCCGCCCCACAAAATTAGGAAATCAACTTGGATGGTGTGTTGGAGAAACAGCCTGGATCTTGACAATCGTAGGGAATGGAGGCTAGTGGGAATTCTTTATTATTTTCCTCCTTCATCTTGTTGTGAGCCGCCCCCCATAATTCAAGGATCCACTTGGATAGTGGAAATCCAAGTCAGCATGGGCAATCGGTGGAAATATGGAGTCGGCTTTCTCCTTCTCACTCAGATTTAGTGGATCAGTCAGTATCCTTCCATAGTGGGAAATAATCCGAGTGGAAAAAGTGTTGTTCATACACAAAAGACCGAGTGAAAGCTTGCTCAATGTTGCTTTGCTGGTCGGCGTTGAGTTGCTGTGAGGAGAGTCGGTGTTGTTGTTGTGATTTATGGAGCCCGTGTGCAATGGTGTGCAATTGGATTGAGTGGACGAGCAAAGCAATTCCGATTACTTTACTGATTGAAATATTCATTTGGAAAAGTGACTCAGAACCGATTAAAAAGTGACTCAGAACTGATTGAAGAGTGACTCAGAACTGACTAAAGAGTGGCTCACTCAGTGCTGACTGAAGAGTGGCTCACTCGGTGCTGACTGAAGAATGGCTCACTCGGTGCTGACTGAAGAGTGGCTCACTCGGCGCTGACTGAAGAGTGACTCACTCGGTGCTGACTGAAGAGTGACTCGGTGTTGACTGAAGAATGGCTCACTCGGCATAGGTTCATGCCCTCCTTCTTTCTCATGTGACCCACTCAGGATCGGGAAGTTTTCATTCGAATGGTTCAATCGACACCTCCTGAAATGTTTCACTCGGCTATGTCAAGGGAATTTAATCACTCGGAGAAACTTGTTCGGATTTGCTTGGGAGTCATTCAGTCGACTCTTTCTTCACTCTACTCGGACACATTCATTCGGAAATCTGACTGGCTTCTCACTCAGAATTGCCTTCAGTCGTTAATCATGCCATTCGGTTGTACAATCGGGAGTTTTCCTTGTTTCTTGAATCAGAATGAAACTTTGAGAAAATCTGACCACTCGGACATATTTACTTACTTTCCAATCAGGATAGTTTCATTCGTCAATCATCCTTTGGATGTATTAACTCGGAACCGACCCTACATTTCAAATCAGAATGGTTTTACTTGAAAATCAATAGTTCAGATGAATTCACTCGGAGTCGGTCTTATTTTCCAATTAGGATGGTTTCACTTGTCATCCATCCTTTGGATGCATTCACTCGGAACCGACCCTTTTCCCTACTCAGAATTTGGAACTCATCTTCAACAATGTTTCCCACTCGGATGTGTTCATTCAGGAGTAATTCGATAGGAAGCCGGCTTTCTTTTCAATCAGAATTTGGGTTGACAATCAACCCTTCGGATTCATTCAAAGTCGGCCTTCTTTTCATTCAGAAGGGTTTCAATCGACAATCAGCCCTCGGATGTGCTCATTCAAGAGTCGGCCTTCTTTTCATTCAGAATTTGGAATTTGACAATCTGACAACTCGGTGCATTCACTCAGAAACCGGCCTTCTTTTCAATTAGAAGGGTTTCAATCGACAATCAGCCCTCGGATGTGCTCATTCAGGAGTCGGCCTTCTTTTCAATCAGAAGGGTTTCAATCGACAATCAGCCCTCAGATGTGCTCATTTAGGAGTCGGCCTTCTTTTCAATCAGAAGGGTTTCAATCGACAATCAGCCCTCAGATGCATTTACTCAGGAATCGTCTTCAGAATGGTTCTTGAAAGGCTCATTACCAGTCGGACTTTTCCTTGCTTGAAGGGACATTTCCTTTGAAACTTACCACTCGAAAAAAACCCATCCTTTACTCGAGAATGCCATTTTCTCCGAATCAGACCACTCGGAGATCTATTCTTATTCAACAAATGTTCATTCAAGGGCTTCTTCTGCTCAGACAACAGTCTTTGGGACGGTATTTGTTCACAGTCAGTTCTTTTTCACTCAGAGTGGCTGCAACCGAGAGTCTTCCACTCGGCAACGTCTCCTTCAGAGACCCCCACTCGGAAATGATCGTTCCGAGTCCTCTTACTCGGAAATGATCATTTCTGAGTCAGATTTTTTTTTGGAATTCTTTTCACTTATGGATACTAATCGGAGCCTAAGACAGTGATGAAAATTCCCCATTCTTGGTGAAAGTTGACCGGACCGAAATAGGTGTTCACAGATGCCCCTCTTTACTTCTTTTTCATAAGAAAAGCATGAAGTTTCTTCTTGCTTTTGAAATGGAAAGGGAGTAAAGAAGTGAACCCCATCGTTGAAGTCATGCAGAATCCAATAACCAAGAAGGTCAGTATCGTTCCATTGAAGAATGAAGCAAGGCGTGGAGACCTAGGATTTGGCACTTGAAATTCTTGCTTTCTCTCTTTTTTTTTTCTATTCTCTCTTTTCTTTTTCTTTTTTTTATTTTATTATTATTATTTTTTTTATTTTTTTTTGATAAAAGGTCCTAAATCTGGAAAAAAGAAGTGGGGCGGTGCTCCAGTTTTTAGCAAGAAGTGGTTAACTGGGAATTATCCTTTGAATGACATGAGGCGGAAGGATTGTCTTTCAGTTAACAAGAGGCGAGAGGATTGGGTGTCAATTCTCAATCGATTGGAGATGAGGGGTGCCTCGTTCGACAACCGGAAGAAAAAAGAGTGCCTTTTTAGGTGACAGAAAGGTAAAAGGGTGCCATTTGTTTGGTGACAGGAAGGAAAGTAAAGGTGAGGGTGTTGCCTCCTGGTTGACTGAAAGCTAAAGAGTGAGGGTGTTGCCTCCCGGTTGACTAAAAGGTAAAGGGTACCATTTGTTCGGCGACAGGAAGATAAAGGGTGCCATTTGTTCGGCGACAGGAAGGTAAAGGGTGCCATTTGTTCGGCGACAGGAAGGTAAAGGTGCCATTTGTTTGGCGACAGGAAAGTAAAGGTGCCATTTGTACGGCGACAGGAAGATAAAGGGTGCCATTTGTTCGGCAACAGGAAGATAAAGGTGCCATTTGTTCGGCGACAGAAAGATAAAGGGTGCCATTTGTTCGGCGACAGGAAGATAAAAGGTGCCATTTGTTCGGCAACAGGAAGATAAAGGTGCCATTTGTTCGGCGACAGGAAGATAAAGGTGCCATTAGTTCGGCGACAGGAAGATAAAGGGTGCCATTTGTTCAGCGACAGGAAGATAAAGGGTGCCATTTTTGGCAATCGGGGAAGAAAACCCTGAAAGATGCCAGCTTTGGCGATTGGGGAAGAATCTTCTTAAAGTGCCAGCTTTTGGCGGCTGGTTCCACTGGAGAAGAGAACTTGGGAAGTGCCAGCTTTGGCGATTATGGTTCCACTAGGGAAGAATTTAGGAAGTGCCAGCTTCGGCGATTATGGTTTTACTGGGGAAGGATTTGGGAGGTGCCCCAGTCTGGAAAGACTAAAAGGATTTTGGGGAACTGCCCGTTGATTGGAAGAGGAGACACTTGGGGTGATGCCCCAGTTTGAGATGATTGAAGGTTGGTGAACTACCCCTTGACTGAAAAAGGAATCTAGGGAGATGCTCCAGTTAGAATATGATTGAAAGAACCTTGAGGTACCGCCCCTTGATTAAGAGAGCAGATCTGGGGTGATGCCCCAGTTTGACATGACTGAATTTGGGATACTGTCCCTAGACTGGAAGAGAAATCTGGGGAGATACCCCAGTTTGAGCTATCTTGAAATTCAGGGTACTGTCCCCTGATTGGAAGAGAAATCTAGGGAGATGTCCCAGTTCAAGCTGTTTCAAAAATTCGGGGTATTGACCCTTGGTTAGGAGAGAGATCTAGGGTCCATCAGGGATGTATGGCGGGCTTACCAAAAGAGAGGAATATGGGTGGGAGTGCCCTAGTTCGAGTTGCTTGGGAAGTGTAATTCACTGGGGAAGGATTTGGTGATTTAGGGCACCGCCCCCTGATTGGGAATGGATTTGGGGTGATGCCCCAGTGTTTTTAGAAAGATTGAAAGATTTAGGGGTACCGCCCCTTGGATGAGGGAAGGATCTGGGGTGATGCCCCAATTATTAGAAAGATTGGAAGATTAAGGGGTACTGCCCCTAGTTTAGGAGAAGGATCTGGGGTGATGCCCCAGTCATTGGAAAGATTGGAAGATTTAGGGGTACTACCCCTAAGCTGGGAGAAGGATCTGGGGTGATGCCCCTTGGCCGACAGAAGGCTGGGAAGTGATGCTCTAGTTTGAAGAGGAATGATAGACTCGGAGGTAAAATCCCAGGTTTGAAAGATTTGGGGGTTAACAGGACATCTCGTTCGAATTAACCCGTGCTTAACATCGTTGCTAGGGAACAGGATACCCTCGACTGTTGGGATATACCAGGTTGATTTTTGGAAATGTGACCCCTAACATGCCTCATGAACGAGACAGAAACCTTGAGAAGAAGCTGGCTCTGACTATGAGGCATTGATGGAAAC
Source organism: Clitoria ternatea (assembly GCA_037962975.1). NCBI lineage: Eukaryota > Viridiplantae > Streptophyta > Magnoliopsida > Fabales > Fabaceae > Clitoria > Clitoria ternatea. Next base: position 152,073,529 of record CM075670.1, read on the forward strand.
CTCAAAGCACAATGGAAACTTAGAAAGGCGTCGTGTTCGGCCACAAAAAGGTGTCTTGTCCAATGATTTGGGTGGGTTATGAGAAGGAAACCCGAGGAGAGCTGGTTTGAAAGAGCGAAGATGAGAGTGAGCCTTAGAGACTAATGGATAAACCTCAGAAAATGCTAGTCTTAGCAGTTGAGACTTGACACATCTACTTGTCATGACGTCCTGCAAGAAAGGTTAGTGGTGCAAAACAAATTGGAACTTAAAGAGCCCTCCTGCAAAGCCACAATCCTTAGAGATTCGAAGTGACCCATGACTGAAACAGAGCAGATGAAGCAATCCAAGCTTTGGAAATGTGTGAGGCCTAGTCTTTATAACGATTGCTTGAGGCGAGATCAAGTAACAGGAATATCTTGTCCTCACGACTTTAAACTTTCATTATCTTTTCAATTTTATATATTAAGGGAAAACATATGTCTTACCAAATTAGGAAAAAATCACAATATGAACACGTATCAAAAAAGGTGAGATTGTATTTACAAGTTGAGTGGAGGGTGGGAAAAGGGAGGCCAAATAAGCAAGTGGAGTTGCATAGGAAATATGGATAATTGGGTAGAATAGGAACAATTTCACAAATCCTCTAGTGAACTGTTGAGAACAAGGTGTATCTCAATCCCACATCATGACTTTGAATTCACCATTTGACCATGTCTCTTGAAATCATTCACATAAGAATCTTTAAATTACTCTGCCAAAATCTTGATCCCAATTTATTGCCTGAGCTGCCTATTCAGGTTTTCATCCTACCAGGTTGCTCTAACTTTTGCCTAAGCTGCCTTTTCAGGTTTTCAGCCTAGCGAGCTTTTCCCTTCTTGTGACGTCTTTCACCCTTTTTCTTCTTTTTTCTTTTTTTTTTCAAGGTTGCGTCCCTCACAACAAAGGTTTAAGTTGATTGACAATGAGCTTATTTGATTTTCTTGATTTAGTCTCATCCTGTGGGGGAAGAAATGTTATTTCAAATAGGAAAGTTTTCTCCAACACCATGTATCCAAGGAAACAGCGGTGAACCCTTTTTCGGCACCAATGAGGGGGCTTGTTCCAAGTCTTTGTCTTTTTGTTTATTCTTTCATCTTTTTTTGTTATTGTTTTCTCCTTCTTCATTTTTTGTTTGTTTGTTTTTTGAATGTTTTTTTTTGAATCACCCCCTTGGTACTTTCGTTGTGGTCTAGCTGGTTTATTTATTCTTAGCCAATGTGGCAAAGAATTATGATATCAATGGTATCACAGTAGACCACTTCCTTGGTTACACTGATATGGGAATAGTTATACTACCTTAAGGTTGGGAAGTTGATTGCGACACAGATGATACATTGTTTTTGTCGCGTTCTTAGCTTGATAACATTTACGCCCCCATTTGGAAAAGTGATAGTTTGATCTATGAATCAGCTCACCCCAATTAGTATATGCGTAGGGCACCAACCTTGAATCCTTTTTCTTTTTTTTCTTTTTCTTTTTTTTTGTTTTTGGTAGAGTATTTCTTGACCATGTTTACATTTATGGGTCTTAGCAAACCTTTGTCATCCATGTTGGTCAATACTAACATTCCTTTGAAGGGTAAATATTCCATTAAGAGGTCTGGCATTATCTTCATTCATGTAGACTGTATGTCACTACCATCATACTATAACATCTTCTAAGGCTACTCAATTGATTTTCCAGTTGTTTATGAATCCTTTTCACTCCGTGTGTTGACCTTGTTGAGCGCTTCGGGATAAAACGAGAAACATCCTGGTTAATTCGGCCAAGGAACTTTTGTCTTTGCTACCCTCTTCGTCAGCGTGATCAAACAAGCGGTCAGAGTCATGACATAGGATTGTGATCTCATTGTTCTCAGAAGGATCATTTTTGGATGAATGTTTTTTAGTGTATGATGGCAAAGAGAAAGAGGAAGATAAAAGAGAACCAACAGATAAAGGGAATGTCAAAATAAATAAGGGAAGAAAAGGGAAACATTTTGAAATTTGATACACATTTATTGAGAAAACCCTAAAATGATAAAAATATGCTTTTGCCCTTATTACATAAAATATCCCAATGCCTTAGGCATAGCGTTTGGGTTGAAAAGTCATAAAAAACCGAAGTTTAAAGTCGTAAAGAGCTAGGTGGTCTCCTGGTCACGAACCTCTTCACTTGGCATGCAAATCACAAAGCTTGCATTCTCTCCATGCCTCTAGTCCCTTCTTATCATACTGATCCCAGAATTCTCATGGTTAAGACTTGGGTTTATGATTATATTGGAACTTCCTTCTTGGAAATCCAGCCACTTGGCTTTAATTAGATCCCTTACTTTGAATTTTAAGGCATAACAATCCTCAGTAGAGTGCCCCGGGGCTCCAGCATGGTAATCACATCGGGTATTAGGATTATAACCTTTGGGGTAAGGAGGAACCATTGGTTTCAATGGACAGGGTATCGTAAGGGAACTACAGATAAGGTGAGGCAAAAGTTCCGTATAGGTTATGGGAATGGGGTCGAACCAGACCGAAGTTCGACTATCAGTGGGTTTTATTGTGCTTCGGCTGGATTAGGTGGCTGAGTCTACCCTAGTGGAGGACAGTGGGGTTGTGGAAGAGATGGTTTAATAGCAGGCGGATGAGAAGGTGTTTGAGGGATATATGGATGAAAGTAGAACTGGAATGGGAAAAGATCAGAGTCCTGGTCAGGGATGGTGGCAGCCATGTAAGGTGTAGGGGAATTGGCAGGTTGAAAGGAAGTATGAGTCATTAGTTTGGGTTGGGCCCTTTTTCGGTTATAGGAAGTAAAATTAACATCTCCTTTTCTTTTCCCCTTATCTCCCGATGCAGACATTCTTGTGATAGGTGCCTCAGGCGACTAGGAGGATTGTGAAATATGGGGGTCCATTGTTTGCAAATCATGATCCTCTTATTGGTTATGGAACGGGGGAGAGTATTCTGAGGGTACTGTATAAAGCAGGTTGTTGTTTGAGCCCATGAAGGCGTGTCGTGGTGCATAAGACATGCCATAGGTTGGTTGAGGGTCAATAATGGGGTCGGTCCTGTTGATAGTGATGGAAGGTGTCATGGAAGAGGGAATTTGCATTTTCGTCAGTCCATGAGGATGGAGTGAGGTGGTTGGTAAATGTTGATCATTCTTAATACCCGCAGAGGGTCTCCCTTCTATAATCTTCTTTTCTAAAAGTATGGTCATCTCTGCCACTTGCTTCTTTAGCTGGTTAACTTCACTCCTGAGGTTTTCAATTTCTTGCTCTCTTTCAGCCATGAGTCTCCTTTTGAAAGTCTAGTAAGAGTGCCTTTCGGTGTCTTTGAAAAAAAAAACAAAAAGTGTCAGGTGGAAACAAAAGGCAGGAGAACGTCATGGGAAGCAATCACAAGACCTTGACAAGCATCCTTTAACCGTTCCTTAGAACGTATCGTTCAAAAGTACTAAGTACGGTAAACATGGAAATTAATACGGGATAGTCGTGAAGACCAAAGAATCTTTCATTCTGAGGTAAGAGCCTTGAGCTCAACCGTCTCTGGCTCAGGCATCCATGGTTCTCATCCTATAAGTTCAATCCCATGTTAATTTCCATGTCTACTCAAAGGGTATTCGTTAAGTTCTGAATAGCTTTCGACAAGAATGGAGAGAAAGAGATATCAGGAATTGACGTGTTTTGCAAATTGATACTCCCCTAATAAGTTTTTTTGAAAATATTTTTGTATTTAGGGGTTACAATTTGACAAAACTTGTGCCAAATCAAAGGTCATGTGGGCTACGGATTTTCTGATCATCGTCAATACAAAAGGAATTGATTTTTTGTATTTTTTATTTGTATTATTTTTTGTTATTTATTTTTTGTTATTTGTTTTTTTGTTTGTTTTTTTTCGATGATTCGAAAGGTCCGTAACTCTAGGCCCAAAGACTTAAACAAATATGCATAAAAGGAAAAGACTACTTGCCCGTTAAAGGATCATTAGTTAAAAGTATGTCATTTTCAGAAAAAGTAATCCACTAAACGGGCAAGTTGTCCCTTAATTTGGATCAGAAGGGAAAGTGAGAACGAGAAAAGGTATAAGTAAAGTTTGCCTCTTTGTGCCTTAAGGTGGGTTTTTCTGAAGGTCTCCTAATAGTTCTAAGGTTTGTCTATCAGTGATATCTCGCATTAGGTGGCTTATTCTAAGATTTCTAAAGGTCACTAGAGCCAAGATCTTACTCATGATGTTGACCACAACAGTAGGAAGTCTACTAGGTGTGGGCACCATGAATAAGTCGAACTCTAGCTGAGGTTCTCACGATAACCAGACAGGAAGTACATCCCAAATGGCTCCGCTACCAACCTCCCCTAATCTTAAGTTTTATTTAGGCCCGGGTATAGGGTCCCACTCAAAAGTGTGTGCAAATTATGAGTGTAGTGTGTGAAAGAGGCCTTTAATACCTGTACCTTACTCATCCTGCACATAGAACAAACACAGAGCAACAAAATAAAGTTGTCTAACCTAGGGTTCAATGATCACACAGACATTAACAGAATATAAATGATAGAATACAAACAAAACAGAAACCATATACAAACATTGACAAAAAAATAAAATAAAGGAAGAAGTTAAATAATTAATATGCTAATTAAAACAATGTGCTATCAAATTGACTGGCTTGACTCTCTAAGTCCCCAGTGGAGTCGCCATCTGTCGCGACCGGGATCGCGGCGGCACGGCGGACCCTCAAAATGATTTTGGTTCAAAACGTTGAACGTGTTTCGAAATCCTTTCGAAAAGAAAAACAGGGAGTCGCCACCAATATTTTTAGGATAAAATATCGGGAAAACCTTTTATTAAAGCATTGGTCAAAAAATGAAATTCCAAATTCGGGAGTCTAATTAGAGGTGAGGAAGGTATTAGCACCTCACAACTGTCCGTTATGAAAATGGTTACCTCAATATGATAGCGCGCATTATAATTAACTTAGAAAGTATTTTAACTTTTTCATGAAAAGAAAGCATACGAAATGACAAAATATACAAAAATAAACAAAAAAATTTTACATGAGATTAACAGGACGCTTCATCCAAATTAAACTCGCTCCACCCTTTTTTTTAAAAAAATGATGAGATTAACAGGACGTCTCGTCCAAATTAATCTCGCTCCGCCTTTTTAAGAAAATAATAAAATGTATGAAACACCCATTCTTATTAATTTTTAATATGAATCCTGGTGGGGATTGATTTAATTACCAGAAATTAATTAATAATTGAAAAGGAAATGGATTTATCAATTAACAGTTAATTAATTTTGACGGAAAAATAAATAATAACACAGATTTTAGATGAGGGACTAATCCGATCAATGGAAATTAATTACTTATTGAAAAGGAAATAGTTCCATCAAACAGCAATTAATTTTATAAAAAACAATAATACAAGCATTAAAAAAATAAGGGACAGACTGGGACCGGTGTGATGAGAGAGAGAGAGAGAGAGAGAAAAAGCGTTGGTATTGGAGCTTCTGTTGAATTATGGGGCTGGATGGTATGGTGAGGATTTAGGAGGAGTTTGGTATTGGTTTTGAGGAGGAAGGGACGGTGTGGGTGAGGAGAAGGACGGTGTGGGTGAGGAGGGAGGACGGTGTTGGTGTGGGGAGCTGTACGGTGTGGAGAAGAGAGGGGACGGTGTTGGCTGAGAGGAGAATAGGACGGTGTTGGCTTAAGGAGGAAGGGACGGTGTGGTGTGGGGAGCTGTACGGTGTGGAGAGGAGAGAAGGACGAAGTGGTGTAGGAGGAGAGGGATGATACTGGGAGAGAGGAGAACAGGATGGTATTGGTGAATTTAGGGGCTGTATGGTGTGAGCTGAAGAGAGATGGACGGTGTTGGTGAGTTTTAGGGGGCTGTACGGGTTTAGGAGAGGGACGGACAGTGTTAGGAGAAAGTGAGGGTGTTGGGTGGAGAAGGAGAAGGACAGTGTTTGGAGAGAGGTGAAGGACGGTTGGGGTTTTTAAGACTGCTTCTTTACTTTAAAAAAAAAGAAGCTTTAGAGTTCTCTTCTAATGAAGGCTTTTTTAGGATCCTCTTCTTCTCTTTCGTTGGGGTAATTATAGGAGTCCCCAGGTGTGCACTGATTGCTTGAACAGCCTGGCTACCAATAATTTTATGGGGAAGAACAGCTGATGAATAACTTATTATTTTAATTTTGTTTGTTATCAGCCGCCCCACAAAAGTAGCAAAGCAACTTGGATGGTGTGTTGGAGAAACAGCCTGGATCTTGACAATCGTAGGGAATGGAGGCTGGTGGGAATTCTTTATTATTTTCCTCCTTCGTCTTGTTGTGAGCCGCCCCCCCATAATTCAAGGATCCACTTGGATAGTGGAAATCCAAGTCAGCATGGGCAATCGGTGGAAATATGGAGTCGGCTTTCTCCTTCTGACTCGGATTTAGTGGATCAGTCGGTATCCTACCACAGTGGGAAATAATCCGAGTGGAGAAAGTGTTGTTCATACACAAAAGACCGAGTGACAGCTTGCTCGGTGTTACTTTGCTGGTCGGCGTTGAGTTGCTGTGAGGAGAGTCGGTGTTGTTGCTATGATTTATGGAACCCGTGTGCAATGGTGTACAATTGGATTGAGTGGACGAGCAAAGCAATTCCGATTGCTTTACTGATTGAAATATTCATTCGGAAAAGTGACTCAGAACCAATTAAAAAGTTACTCAGGACTGATTGAAGAGTGACTCGGAACTGACTAAAGAGTGGCTCACTCGGTGCTGACTGAAGAGTGGCTTACTCGGTGCTGACTGAAGAATGGCTCACTCGGTGCTGACTGAAGAGTGGCTCACTCGGTGCTGGCTGAAGAGTGACTCACTCGGTGCTGACTGAAGAATGATTCGATGCTGACTGAAGAATGGCTCACTTGGCACAGGTTCATGCCCTCCTTCTTTCTCATGTGACCCACTCAGGATCGGGAAGTTTTCATTCGAATGGTTCAATCGGTACCTCCTGAAATGTTTCACTCGGCTATGTCAAGGGAATTTAATCACTCGGAGAAACTTGTTCGGATTTGCTTAGGAGTCATTCAGTCGACTCTTTCTTCACTCTACTCGAACACATTCATTCGGAAATCTGACTGGCTTCTCACTCAGAATTGCCTTCAGTCGTCAATCATGCCATTCGGTTGTACAATCGGGAGTTGTCCTTGTTTCTTCAATCAGAATGGAAGTTTAAGAAACTCTGACCACTCGGATGTATTTACTTACTTTCCAATCAGGATAGTTTCATTCGTCAATCATTTTTTGGATGTATTCACTCAGAATTGACCCTACATTTTAAATCAGAATGGTTTTACTTGACAATCAATAGTTCCGATGCATTCACTCGGAGTCGGTCTTATTTTCCAATCAGGATGGTTTCACTTGTCATCCATCCTTTGGATGCATTCACTCGGAACCGACCCTTTTCCCTACTCAGAATTTGGAACTCAGCTTCAACAATGTTTCCCACTCGGATGTGTTCATTCAGGAGTAATTCGATAGGAAGCCGGCTTTCTTTTCAATCAGAATTTGGGTTGACAATCAACCCTTCGGATTCATTCAAAGTTGGCCTTCTTTTCATTCAGAAGGGTTTCAATCGACAATCAGCCCTCGGATGTGCTCATTCAGGAGTCGGCCTTCTTTTCATTCAGAATTTGGAATTTGACAATCTGACAACTCGGTGCATTCACTCAGAAACCGGCCTTCTTTTCAATCAGAAGGGTTTCAATCGACAATCATCCCTCGGATGTGCTCATTCAGGAGTCGGCCTTCTTTTCAATCAAAAGGGTTTCAATCGACAATCAGCCCTCGGATGTGCTCATTCAGGAGTCGGCCTTCTTTTCAATCAGAAGGGTTTCAATCGATAATCAGCCCTCGGATGCATTTACTCAGGAATCGTCTTCAGAATGGTTCTTGAAAGGCTCATTACCGGTCGGACTTTTCCTTGCTTGAAGGGACATTTCCTTTGAAACTTACCACTCGGAAAAAACCCATCCTTTACTCGAGAATGCCATTTTCTCCGAATCACACCACTCGGAGATCTGTTCTTATTCAACAAATGTTCATTCAAGGGCTTCTTCTACTCGGACAACAGTCTTTGGGACGGTATTTGTTCACAGTCAGTTCTTTTTCACTCAGAGCGGCTGTAACCGAGAGTCTTCCACTCGGCAACGTCTCCTTCAGAGACCCCCACTCGGAAATGATCGTTCCGAGTCCTCTTACTCGGAAATGATCATTTCTGAGTCAGATTTTTTTTTTGGAATTCTTTTCACTTATGGATACTAATCGGAGCCTAAGACAGTGATGAAAATTCCCCATTCTTGGTGAAAATTGACCGAACCAAAATAGGTGTTCACAGTGGTGAAATTTGATTATGTATATGTTGTATGCTTTATCAAAATTATAGTGTTGCTTGCGATGTATGTATGATGATGTTGAAATGATGAAGAGTATGGTGAAAGATATGTATGTGCAAAGTATACATGTTTTGATGCATATGTACATAATCACATGGTATTCATATTCATTCCTTTGGAATGTGTGACTTACTCTCCCATGTTGTCCATTTTTAGACTTGTGATGCAGGGCACTCATGGGAAGAGTAGACATTTTGAAGTACATTTTGGTTGAGGAGGTAAATAGTGGTATAGGAAGTGCCTTGGCCGGAAAAATCTAGATTTTCTTATAGCATGTGATGTATATGAATGCTTATTTTGACATCTAGATTAGTGATGATGATTTTTGAGGGTCATGTAGGAAAATTGGACCTTAGTGTGTATGGCCAATTTTCATTTATGACCCAAATGATGTAAAATGATGATCCATAATATGTTTTAGTGGGAAATCTTATGAATGAAAGTTTGTTCATATAAAAATTTAAGTTTTGGTAATTACATGAGATGATGTGTTTGAATTAGCATGAATTCATGGACTAGAAAGGACTTTAGAGGATAATGATGAATGAGATAAGTTATAAATGGGTAATATGATATGTAAACCATGTTGAAATTAAATGATTTAGAGTAGAATGAGTTTTGGTATATTGAGTTGTATGAAAATTGAATAATTCCACGTTTCTGCATAAGTCCTGCAGAATTCGCTTAAGCGAGTGGCAATCTCGCTCGGGCGAGATCTTTGTGGAATGGTGGTATGGTCACTGGCCGAAATTCGCTAAGGCGAATGGCCTTCTCGCTCAAGCAAGATTGAACTTGAATCAGTGTTTGGTCTCTGGACTATTTTCGCTTAGGCGAATTGGTCCTAATCTGGTGATCGCTCAAGCGAGGGAGAAGGGAATAGGCACTGGTCGATTTTCACTCCGGCGGGACTTGCCTCACCCAAGCGAAAATAGGACAGTGAGTTTTTATGGTTGCTGGAGTAATCTCGCTCAAGCGAGATGGAATCCACTCAAGCGAGATTGGCTCCAGTGGCAAGTCTCTTTTCTCGCTCAAGCGTCTCACTACTCGCCTGGGGGTGATCTTCGTATCTCGCTCAAGCGAGATGGGGCTCGCTCAAGCGAGAGGAGCCCCTGATGCTTAAAATTTTTCCCGCTCAGCCTTCCTTATGTTCACTCAAGCGTCACTGTGTGTGTTCACTCAAGCGAGTGTGGCTACTCGCTCATTATTTTATTTTAAATAAATTTTCATTTCTTATGCATCAAATCCTTATCATGCATCATCTTAAAGGTGTTCTTGAACATAGTGTGGGTCATGGAACCTCATGAAATCTCTTCTCTTAAAATTCAATCATGCAACAATTAAATTAGTTAATTCTTCTACTGATTTTAATTGGAAAATTATTATAAAATCATCCTTTAATTTACCCTCTCATATCTTCATATATGGGAGTGGTTTATCATAGATCCAGGTGTTGTATTAAAAGCTTCACCACTTATTTTTTTTATTGAATAGTGATTTTAAGTCGAGAAACATTTCCCCGTAATTTCAGGGTGTCTTAGCATGGCCCAAGAAACTTCGAACTCCTTTCACGTTTCCTGGTGGTGGCAGTTTTTCAATCACCTCCTTTTTGGCTTTGTCTACTTCAATGCCCTTTTTGGAAATTTGATGTCCTAGTACAATCCCCCCAGTCACCATGAGGTGGTATTTTTCCCAATTTAGGACTAAATTGGTTTCCATGCATCTTTTTAACACCACGTTCAAATTTTCAAGGCAATGCTCGAAGGATGATCCAAAAATAGAGAAATCATCCATGAAGACTTCAATGCATTTTTCCACCAAATCTGAGAAAATTGCTATCATGTATCTTTGAAATGTTGCTGGAGTACTACATAATCCAAAGGGCATTTCCTGTATGCGAAAATCCTAAAAGGACATGTGAATACTGTCTTTTCTTGATCTTCGGGAGCAACAACTATTTGGTTATATCCTGAGTACCAATCAAGAAAGCAATAATATGCTTGCCATGCTAACCTCTCCAGCATTTGATCCATGAAAGGTAGAAGAAAGTGGTCCTTCCTGGTTGCTGTATTGAGCTTCCTGTAGTCAATGCACATTCTCTATCCCGTGACCGTCTTTGTAGGGATCAATTCATTCTTGTCAGTTTTAATGACATGATGCCCCCTTTCTTTGGAACCACCTGCACTAGACTCACCCAAAAATTATCAAAAATTGGATAAATTATTCTAGCTTCTAGTAACTTAATTACTTCTCCTTTAACAACCTCTTTCATAGTTAGGTTCAAACATCTCTAAGGTTGAGCAACTGGTTTGAACTCTTGCTCTATATAAATGCGGTGCATGTAATATGCTGGAATGATTCCCTTCAAGTCTTCTAATCTCCATCCCATTGCGGTTGAGTTGTCTTTCAACACTTGAATTAATTGTTTCTCATCATATTTTGATAGGTGACTGTTAATAATAACAGGCTTTTGCCCTTCCTCATAAAGAAAAACATATTTCAAGTGTGATGGTAAGATTTTCAATTCCACCTTCCACACAATAGTCTCCACTTTTTCTGGCAGCTTCTCATAATGGCTTTCTTCTTGTGCAATAGGCTTTTTGCACTCCAGCACCTTCAAAATTTCTTCAACTTCCTCTTTCTCCTTTTCATTTAATTCTTCTAAGGTACATGTCAGTACCTTTTGCAACGGGTCTTCATTGAGCCATTTGTTTTCTTCTTTTTTAATGGTTATATCTTCAACATCAATTTTGAAACATTGTTGCTTCTCTACAGGGTACCTCATTGCGTCAAATACATTGAAATTTACCTCCTCATCTTGTACTCTCACCTTGAGCTTTCCATCATTTACATCAATAATCACCTTTGCAGTTTTCATGAAAGGTCTTCCTAAAATGAGAGGCATCTTTGTATCTTCCTCAATATCCATGATGACAAAGTCCATAGGGAACATGAATTTATCGACTCTCAACAGCATGTCTTCTGCTATCCCGTATGCAAATTTCATAGATCGATCCATCAATTGAAGAGTCATCCGTGTTGGTTTCACCTCCAAATCTCTAATCCTTTTTACCATTGACAAAGGCATCAAGTTAATGTTGGCTCCCAGATCTAAAAGTGTCTTCCCTACTGGTAGTGTACCAATAGTAGCTGGGATTATGAAGCTGCCTGGATCTTTGATTTTCTAAGGCAATTCTTTTTGAATAATAGCACTACATCCTGCTTCGAGCTTTACTGATTCCTCTGAGAATCTTTTCTTTTTTGTCAATAGTTCCTTCATGAATTTTGCGTAGGTTAGAATTTTCTCCATGGCTTCTATAAAAGGTATATTTATTTGTAACCTTTTGAAAATGGCCATGAACCACGCAAATTGCATTTCTTTGTCTCTCTTTGAAGGATTCTTTGGATAGGGCAAACTTTTCAGTTGTGGTGCTGGGTCATCTACCTTTTTCTTCCCTTCTTTTATTTCTTTTTTTATTTTTTTCAATAATGTCCTCATTCTCCATATGTACACCATCATTATTTTTATTTTCTTTTTCTTCCTCACTCCTCTCTAGAACTCCTTCTTTTATTGATTCTTTTTCAAGACTCTTTTCCTCTATCTTTTCTTCCTTCTCTACTTATTGTCCAGTGATCCTTCCACTCCTTGTGGTAATTGCTTTGCAATGTTCCTTAGGGTTTGGGTGGGTATTAGCTCTAAATTGCGAATTGTGTTGCTCTGCAATTTGACGAGCCAATTGTCCCACTTGTGTCTCCAGATTCCTTATTGAAGCTTCTGTATTTTTCTGATTGGTAATGGAAACTTGCATGAACTTCTCCAGGGTGTCCTCCAATTTTGATGTTCTCTCGTGCAAAGGAGGATAGCCCTGTTGATATGGTTGTTGCCTGTTGGATGTGCTCGCTTCTTGTTTCCATCCACTATTTTGATTATTCCTCCAACCATATGAAAAATTGTTAGAATAAACATTGTTATTAAAATTACCTTGCTTTCCTTGGTTGTTCATGTATAGGATGGATTCGTCAGGCTGTTCTCCTTGGTAGTGTCCATTTTGCTGGTCTCCTCCACAAAAATCATATTTTAATTGTGATTGTTGATTTCCTGCAAAATGAGACGTTTGTACTGCATGTAGCTGTTGCGGTAATTTTGCCATGTGCTGTGTGAGAGCCTCAATCTATTGAGTGAGTATCTTATTTTGAGCTAGGATGGCATCCGTGGTATTTAGCTCCAGTACTCCCTTCTTTTGGACTTGAGATCTATCATGTTGAGCTTGGTAGTCTGTGGAGGATAGTGCTTCAATAATTTTTGTGGGTTGTTCTGTATCCACTATCATCATTGTACCTCCAACTATTGCGTCCAATATCATTTTAGTATCAACCCTCAATCCACTATAGAAGATATTAAGTTGGGCAATATCTTCCAAACCATGGTTTGGGCATTTCCTAAGGAGAGATTTAAAACGTTCCCATGTTTTGATGAATCTGGATGGTGGAAAGAACCTTTGTAGAAATTTTTCTTCAACTACATTCCAGGTATTCAAACTTTGATTTGGATGAGATTGTAACCATTCCTTTGCTTTACCTACTAAAGAAAAAGGAAATAATCTTAGATATGCAGCCCCAACAACATCTTGGTCAAATCCCATTGTTCCTACCAATTCATAGAATGTTGCCAAATGAGTATATGGATCTTCAGTTGACATTCCATGGAATTGGTGGGAACTAATCAAACTTAGAAAAGCAGGTTTCATTTCTATTGCTCTTATGGTGTTAGGAATAGCAATGCTTGAAAAAAATGTCTAGGTCCTTGTTGTAAGGCATAATCTCCAAGTGTCCTTCTTGGTGGATTTTGGTTGTGGCTGTTGTCATCCGCCATTTTCTCAGCTGGTATTGAGGAAGAAGTTTCTCCTATGTGGAAGTTCTGATTTTTCTTTGCTCTCTTGATCTTCTTGAGGAATCTATCTATTTCTGGGTCAAATGCAAGTTGTTCTTTTGATCCCTGTCCTCTTAAAAGCATAAATCAAGCACTTACTCAAGCAAGGTTACCACAAAAATGAAAAACACAATTTAAATAGAAAACTATTCACAAAGTCTTGTCAATTCAATGTTAGATTTTCAAACTTGAATCGCCTCCCCGGCTGCGGTGCCAAAACTTGGTAATGGTTTTATCATACAAAGAAATGAAGTTTTCAAGAAAAGAATCAAGTTTGTATAATATGGTTTCAATGAAAGGTTTGTGCCAAGTTTAAACACAGTAGTTGTAGTATTAGAAGGATGTCGTTCCACTGAGGAGGGATTAGTATGAAAACCTTAGTCTATGAATTGATTCGACAGGAAATTTACTTTGATTTGGGGTTGTAACCAGGGGCCAGGTCGGGGTCTGAAAACATCACACCGCATCATTGAGAAAGATGGAAAGTCATGACCAAAGTCTGAAACCATTGGTTGACTACGGATTCCTCCCTTAACCCTGGCTTATAACTGACAATCAGACAGCGAGTCAAAGAAGGTATGGGCAAACTAACCCTGTAGACACTGTATCTACAGTAAGTTAAAACTATGTTCAAATCACTTTCAAAACTAAGGTAAACACTATAAATACAACTCATTTATTACTGAACAGGGATCTAAACAAATCTCGTAAGTTACCTCCGTAATACCATATTATCTTAGTGACTATACTGACTTAAGCATCAGAGAATCTTCTACAGGTACACCTCCGATGTGGTCTTAAATTCCAGCACGGACTAAACATCAATTGCTACCCTTACTTGAAAAACCTCGGATTCCCACTGAACCTAGGTGCATAATACCGTACTCAACTAAGGCGGTGTAAAACTGAGTTAGTGAGGTAACTACAGTCAGGTCACTGAGACTTTGACCCCGGTTAAGAAGTTCAACTCCTGATCCCAGATTCTTAAACAGATCATTGGCACGCCCAGTAGGACCGCGTAAATTTGTGAGTCCCACATCACACTAAACAGAAAGCATGGAATGCCCTAGAGGAGATGAAACCCCGGAAGGACATGTCCAGAATGTGACAGGAACATTGGATTTTAATGAAGGTATAGTGGAGACCCCTGGGACGGTTTTGAGGGCCCAAGTCGTAGTGCAAGCGGATCCCAGGGACGAAGTTATAAGGCAACTACGTCAAGAAATACAAGTGCTACGAAGACAAAACCGAAGTGGAGACCAGAGGCAACTAGAAAATCCTTACCATCAGGAGAGGTACTTGATATATGCGTATGATGAGCAAGAATCTATGCATAGGACAGAAGAGATACGCAGCCAAAGGAGAGCGATGAACCACGGCAAAGGAGGAGAATACCGGTTCAAAATTCCATTCACGAGAAGACTGATGAGTACCCTAATCCCCAGGCATCTCCAAACCCCCCAGCCATTATCAATTGGGAAATACACTGGGGAGTCAGACCCCAGCAGCCATTTGGATGCCTATGTGAACGAATCTCTATTCCTAGGTGTTGAGGAGGACAACACTATCTGTTGAAGCTTTAGGGTGGTTTGAGGGTTTACCCAATGGGTCAATAGATTCTTGGGATGACATGGCCCATGTATTCCTTCAACATGTTATGGTGTCCAGAGATGTACCAAAGACATCGCACACACTAGCGCAGATCAGACAAGGAGTGGAGGAAAGTTTGAAGGACTTTTTAAAAAGGTTCTATAAGGAAGTAGCGTTAGTTCCTGGGTTGACGGAGGAAATACAAATGCACTTCACGGTGGAAGCTTTACAACCGTGGTCACCTTTTGTATTATCCTTAGCAAAAAGACCACCCTAGACGATGGAAGAATTTAGAAGCAAGGCGGCAAAGTGTGTAGGGAGAGAAATACACTTGGGGGCTGCTAAGCAAAGGAGTGCAGAGACGGAAGTAAGGAGAACAGACAAGAAAGAGGGTAGGCCAGAAAGAAGGGGAGCTGGTAGGAACGCGTTCCCAAGACCATGAGAAGGAAGGAGCATGAATGTATTGCAGTATACCCCGTTGGCTGTACGACCTAGCCAAATCCTACGGGAGGTCAGATTGAGAGGGATGATGGTGTACGGGGTGAGAAAACCTATTCTAATGAAGAGAGCTGGAAACGCCAATAAATATTATGAGTTTCATGAGCAAGCAGGGCATAATACTGATGAATGTCATCAATTGAAAGAGGCCATTGAAACGTTGATAAGAGAAGGGAAGTTGAAGCAATACCTGTTCAAACAGAAGACGAATCCAGAGCCAGAAAGAGCAGCACCATGGAGAAGGGAGATTGATCCAGTTGAGGAAGAGGCCTGAAGTTCGAAAAAACCTATGTTGGATAAGGGGAAAACCGTGGTGGACAACATTGATGATGATGATGAGTCTTGGATGAAACCACCACCTAGTTTGGGTAGGAGAGATGTCATAGACATGATTGCTGGAGGGTTTGCTGGAGGAGGAGTGTCGAACTCAACAAGAAAAAACCATTTGAGAATGATAATGTCAGTGCAGATGAAAGTGGATAACAGGCCATTCAGGGATGGAGTTAAAACTCTGGGCATCAATTTTACTGATGACGACTATGGCCCAACGGTGCCAGAAGGTGATGACGTGGTGCTAATTGAAACCGTGGTGGTAAACAAAATGATCGAAAGGATGTTGGTGGATCAAGAAAGCTCATGTGATGTCATTTTATACGAATGCTTCAAGAAGATGGGCCTCTCAGACTCCGATCTACAGCCATACACTCAGGAGTTAACAACATTGAATGGAGCAAAGCAATCCACTAAAGGCTATCTGGAAACCAGGCTGACATTTGAAGGAGAACCGGGGTCAAAAATGGTACGCACAAGGGTTTTGGTAATCGATGTCAAATCCCCACTCAATGGGATCATTGGGCACCTTCTCTGAATGCCGTAGAGGCGGTAGTGTCAACCCACACCTTTTGATAAAATTCATAGACAAGGATAATCAAGTGTCCTCTATCCGGGGTGATCAGCAAATGGTGAGGTACTGCTATAACCTCAGTGTATTAATAACCAAGGCGGAGGAGTCCATAAAAAGGAAGAGATTGAATGATGGTGGACTAATACCCAAGTCTGTAAATTTAATAGACCCGGACCCAAGAGAGGAGTTAAGGTTGGACCCAGAAAACCCTTACAGACCAACACTAGAAGGAGGAGTAAAGAAAGTGATATTGGAAGAAGACCCCGCTAGGGGAACAGAGATTAATGATTCCTTAGATCAAGGAATGGAGGGACGGTTGGTCAAGTTGTTAAAAAAATTTAAGCACTTGTTTGCATGGACCGCAGCCGACATGCCAGGAATTGACCCGAACTTCTGTTGTCATAAGTTAGCCGTTTATCCGGAGTCGAGAGCAGTGGCACAAAAAAAGAGAAGACTAGGTCAAGAGAAACAGCAGGCGACATGTAAGCAGACTGAAGAATTTTTAAAGGCCGGATTCATAGGGAGGTGCAATACTCTTCCTGGGTCTCGAATGTAGTGATGGTGAAAAAGGCTAATGGTAAATGGCAAATGTGCATAGATTTCACAAATCTGAACAAGTGTTGTCTCAAAGACCTATACCCCTTACCAAGTATTGATTAGATGGTGAATGATTCGTCGGGGTGTCAATTCCTGTCTTTCATGGATGTGTACTCCGGCTATAATCAAATTCTGATGTGGAAAGAAGATAAGGATAAAATGGCATTTTTGAATAACAAGGGAGTCTTCTACTATACTGTGATGCCATTTGGGTTGAAGAACGCAGGGGCTACATACCAAAGAATGATGAACAAGGTCTTCGATAGAATAAGGTCAAAAATGGTCGAGGTGTATGTAGATGATATAATAAGTAAGACTTTGGCTGGAGGGGACCACATTGAAGATTTAAGAAAGGTATTCAAGAGATTGTAGCTCTACAATATGAGGTTGAATCCCCTAAAGTGCATGTTCGTAGTACCAGCAGGAAGGTTCCTAGGATTCATGTTAACATAGAGGGGTATAGAAGCTAACCCTGACAAGTGCAAGGTGATAAAAGAACTACAAAGTCTGACCAACATAAGGGAGGTACAGTCGTTAAATGGAAAATTTGTAGCTTTATCCTAGTTCATGCCAAAAATGGCACACCGGTCATTACCCCTTTACAAGGCCTTGAAGAAGAATAAGGAGTTTCAGTGAGGAGAAGAGCAGGAGAAAGCGTTTCAAGAACTGAAAGAGGTTTTAGCTAACCCGCCGATGTTGACGAAGCCTGACCCTGGAGAAAAATTATTCATTTACTTGTCTGTGTTTGATGAAGCAATCGGGGCCGCATTAGTGAAAGAAATGGTCGAGGGCTAGAGACTGGTATATTTCGTGGGAAAAGTGCTACAAGGATCGGAAGACCGATATCAGAAGTTAGAAAAAGCAGTATTGGCATTAGTCTGGACGTCCCAATATTTAGGACAGTACTTTCATGCACATCCAATCAAAGTTCGGACGGATCTCCCACTTATAATAGTTTTTCATAAACCAGACTTGGCAAGAAGAATGACAAAGTGGGCAATAGAATTATCAAAGTTTGACATTTCCTATGAACCCCAAACAACCATAAAAGCTCAAGTCCTGGCGGACTTCATGACGGATTTGACTGGAGAAGCCCCAACACTACCACGGGAGCATTGGAAGATCTTTGTTGATGGTTCGTCGAACGAAAAATGGTATGGGGCCGGAGTAGTAATTGAGAGCGAAGATGGGGTGAGTGTGGAGATATCTCTTAGATTTGACTTTAAGACGTCAAATAATCAGGCAGAATATGAGACATGCTTGGCAGGACTCAGAGCAGCCTTAGATGTGGGGGCACGCACGACGGTGCTTTGTAGCGATTCATAGTTAGTTATTTCACAGATTAATGGGAGTTATCAAGCAAAGGAGCCGTTGTTGCAACAATACCTGGCGAAGGTTAAGGAGCTAGGAGAAAATTTTGCTGATGTAGAGTTTAAACATATCCCCAAGGAAGAAAATGTCAAAGTCAATATTCTATCTCGGTTGGCAAGCACAAAAAGAGCGGGGTGTAAAACTACGATGATACAGAGTACGTTAGCCGCTCCAAGCATCGCAAGTCCATTGAAGGTATACGCCATCTAATTCAAAGCACATCTGGAGGACTCCTGGGTTATTCCAATTATCCGGTATATGGTGAGTGGACAGCTTCCGGAATGCCCAATCAAAAAGAAGAAACTGAAAAAAGAGTTACCAAACTTTGCATTGGTAGATATAGGCTTGTATAGAAGAGGAATGACAGTGCCTTATCTAAGGTGCATAAATGAGGTCGAGGTAGATGAATTCCTGTCTGAGGTACATGAAGGGACGTGTGGTAATCACTGCGGAGGTAGAAGCTTGGCTAGGACGGTATTAAGGGCAGGTTATTGGTGGCCCACTTTAGCCTAGGACATGGTGGAAGATGTCAAAAAGTGTGATGCATGTTAGAAGAATAGCAACGAGCACCATGTCTCAGCTAAGGAGTTATTCACATCTACGGTCTTATGGCTCTTCCATCAATGGGGCATGGATATTTTAGGTCCTTTCCCTAAAGCTCTAGGCGGAGTTAAATATTTAATTGTCGGGATGGACTATTTTACAAAATGGATCGAAGCAGAAGCAGTGGTGCATATCACTGCGGTGCGGACATGAAGATTCTTTTATGAAAACATCATCACAAGGTTCGGAATACCAGGAAGGGTAATAGCGGATAATGGGACGCAGTTCATAGATTCTGTGATGACCCGCGTCGATTTACTTTTTATTTACACCCGGTTAATCATTTTTCACAATAGATTTTTCGCGTTTAATAAAAATTAACTCGGTCTTAATATAAAATAATATTTACCTTTCTTAAATACATTCAAAATAATAAAAACATACTCAAAATAACAATAACCGATCGGAAATAAATCAATAATAAAATAGAATTCAATTAGAATCAGCGGAAAAAGGAAAACAGGGTCAGGGGTCATTCGCCTGGGCGAGACCCTGATTCGCTTAGACGAAACCCGAGAAGGTCGCTTAAGCGAGATTCGACTCGCTTGGGCGAATGCCACACTCTAAATCTGAGCGAACAACAGACTTACAAGGAAAACTAACAAGTCGGGGTTTCACTCTGAAATAGGTCCACTCGGGAACAGCTTAACCTGACCTCACTCAGAAAAGGTTCTCTCGGGCATAACTCACTCGGAAAATGCCCTAACCTTACTTTACTCGGAAAAGGCTTTCTCGGGCATAACTCACTCGAAAACATTCTCACTTTTACTCGGAAGCACTCTAATCTTCACTCGGAAACATTCTACTCTTTCTTCACTCGGAAGTAATTCTCTCGGCCCTATCTCACCCGGAGACATCCTAACCTTCCACTCGGAAGAGGATCTATCGGTTGTTCTTCACTTGGAAAGGGACGAGGGGTACACACTGGAACGAAACAGACACCAAATCAACCGACCCTCGCTCAGACAAGAATGAATCCGCTCGGGCAAGATTCGCCCGTAATTCACTATACTACAGCAAACAATTCATTCATAACCCACACTTTTCCACATAACCTTCCCATGAAAATAAACACCGATCATATAGCATCAAGAATTTATATTCACATTAGTCAACACATTGTAACATCACATACTCGGAAAACTCATTATACACATTACACAACCTATTTCAAAATCACTCGGTTCCTTGGCATCACTCCTCCGCTTGGCGCACCTCCAGGGCTCCGACCTCTTCCCTGTCACTGGTTACTAAATTGAAAACCACAGCAAGGGTGAGTGTTTGGCATCATAATTAATCTAAAACGGAAATTAACAATTTACATGTATATAAACTCCGTCCGATTACTTTATCATCAAATTACAAGTCACACTCGGCAACTAACTCACACTCGGCGAGTATAACTATTCACACTCGGTAAATTTAACAAATTGCATTCGGCACATATATCGACTCACTCAGTAAATATATCAAATTACATTCGGCAAATATATCAACTCATACTCAGCAAATATATCAAATTGCACTCGGCAAATATATCAACTCACACTCAGCAAATATATCAAATTGCACACGGCAAATATATCAACTCACTCAGCAAATATATCAAATTGCACTCGGCAAATATATCAACTCATACTCAGCAAATATATCAAATTACACTAGGCAAATATATCAACTCATACTCAGCAGATATATCAAATTGCACTCGGTAAATATATCAACTCATACTCAGCAAATATATCAAATTGCACTCGGCAAATATATCAACTCATACCCAGCAAATATATCAAATTGCATTCGGCAAATATATCAACTCATACTCAGCAAATATATCAAATTGCACTCGGCAAATATATCAACTTATACTCAGCAGATATATCAAATTGCACTCGGCAAATATATCAACTCATACAGCAAACAAATTTCACTCAGCAATATAGCAATTCTCACTCGGCAAATATAGCCATTCTCACTCGGCAAGCATAGCAAATCTGACTCAGAAAATATATTAATTCTCACTCAGCAAATATAACAAATCTTACTCAGCAAATATAGCAAATTTCACTCAGCAATATAGCAATTCTCACTCGGCAAATATAGCCATTCTCACTCGACAAGCATAGCAAATCTAACTCGGCAAATATAGTAATTCTCACTCAGTAAATATAACAAATCTTACTCAACAAATATAGCAAATTTCACTTAGCAATATAGCAATTCTCACTCGGCAAATATAGCCATTCTCGCTCGGCAAGCATAGTAAATCTGACTCGACAAATATAATTAATCACACATATCATAACTAATAATTCATCAATTGTCACCACTGACTCTCAGACAAAATTGACGCCTAGTATCCGGATACTAAAGGATCAGCCTTTAGCTGGGGGTCCTACTTGACACCCCGTGAACCCTGCTTGGTTCACCGGGTCCTGCTTGACTCTCCACCTCGACCACTGGGTCCTGCTTGACCACTGGGTAGCTCAACTGGGCACAAAAACCACGGGAGCCGGAAATGAGGGGCTATACATACCGTCGGCCGTCCCACACCACATAATCATATATCATGTCTCAATCATTACATATCATCAACAAACAACAGATGCAACTACCAGAAACTGGCATGTGCTCACAATACAGGGTGACCGACTTGTCAAGCCCATCCATCACATTGCCACTGGGCGACCTACTTGTCAAGCCCGTCAATATGATGTCCTCACACAGTCAATCACATAGCATAATCATACTATCCTTTTACTGGAAGCCTGTCAGGAGCCGCTTCTTAACCGTGCAACGCACCGGCGACCACTCCCCGCCCTCAACAATATACAGGGTATCTCATTCATAATATACAACTTAATATAATTAAAGCATTATTAATCAAACACACAATTATCAGAAGTTGACATGTGTTTACCACACAGAATAACCGACTTGCTAACTCATCAATATACTGTCACAACTTTTATTAATACAACTAAATCTCATCATAAACCATACACGATTCACATTCATGCATACATACATATGCAACTATCATCCAATATTTCTTACCGTGTCCATAATCAGTTCAGCGACTCGGACCCCAAATATGTCCTATTCTAATTAATTATAACCCGAACGCCCCCTTACCTCTATTCCAAGCTTCAACGATCTGCTCTTGGTGCCGATTACGTCCTCTAAACGCTGGGTTCACGGTTTCACTTCCGAATCCAGCACCATCTCCGTCAATTAGTCTTCCGATGTTTATTCTGCTACCTACGGGATCGAAATGCAAAACCCGTTAACGTCGTACCACCCACACAGTCTAAAGACCATTTTCGAGCTCATACTCACCATAGGAGTGGAGAACAGAACCTTACCCCACCATGCATGACCATTCGGTCAGGGAGTGAAAATGAAAAGGGAAGAGATAACTCAATCCAAACGGTCCAATGGACTCACCTTGAAACCATGGTCACGGAAATGGGGTTCCTATGAAGTTCTGACACGGAACAGACCTCCCCTCAGAGCATGCAGCTCAGCAGCGTGAGGAAGGAGGAGAAGAAGAAGAAACAGAAGCAGGAGGAAGAAGAAACAGAAGAAGGCTCGCATGGAGAATGAATGAGGAATAAGATGGGTTTTATTATTTAAAGCCCAGGGGCAAAACAGCCTTTTCCCCATTTCTTCTATATTTTCATTAAAAGTTTTGATCAAACTTTTACCCCTTCTAATTTCACCTCATTTAACCCTTTTATGATTAATCAACCAAATAAATTTTATTTACTTTCCACACTAGTTAATTATTTATAATTGCCTAATACTTCATGAAAATATCAAATAAATCCTTAAAACAATTATTAATATTTTCTGATACTCAAAATTTTACTAAAATATCAGGGATGTTACAGATTCCAAGTTCAAAAGCCTACTCGAAGGACTATAGATTAAACAAGTATTCTCATCGGTTGAACACCCCCAGACCAATGGTCAGGCCGATGTCGCGAACAAAGAGATCCTGAAAGGGCTAAAGAAACATCTAGGTGAAGCAAAAGGAGAATGGGCTAACTAGCTGCGTCACGTTTTATAGGCACATCGGACGACCCCCATTCATCCACTGGTGAGGCCCCATTTCAGTTTGTGTATGGAGTAGATGCAGTGATACTGGTGGAAATAAATTTAATTTCTCCAAGGGTTCAGCAATTGGACGTAATGGATAATGATCAAAGATTAAGAAATGAGCTGGATTTGCTACCCGAAGTTAGAGAAGTAACTTTCGTCTAGGATTAAGTTGTTAAAGCCAAAGCCGCATTTCGATATAACGTGAAAGTCCAACAAAGAAGATTTAATGTAGGTGACCTCGTCTTAAGGAAAGCATCAGTTGGGAATTGATTTGCGCACCAAGGAAAATTGGCACCAACATGGGAAGGGTCATATCGGGTGAACGAGGTCACACTGGGGGAGCATATTTGTTAGAAACTCTAGAGGGTGAGGTGTTCAAAAACAAATGGAATGTAAAGAACCTGTATGTATATTATAGCTAACCAGTGCTACAAGTCATGCACTCTTTTTCCCTACCCAAGGTTTTTCCCACAGGGTTTACTTGGGAGGTTTTTAATGAGGTATGCAGCCGAGATGCTATTTGATCAATAAAATGTAGTTTTATGAATATGAACGATAACGTCTTTTGTCAGTCTTCCCTAAGTTCCATTAAACCCCGGAGTGGTCTAAGGACCCCAGAACGGTTAGGATTTATGAAACCCCAGAGTGGTCTAAGGACCCCAGAGTGGTTAAGTTCCATTAAACCCCGGAGTGGTCTAAGGACCCCAAAGCGGTTAAGATTTATTAAACCCCGGAGTGGTCTAAGGACCCTAGAGTGGTTAAGTTCCATTAAACACCGGAGTAGTCTAAGGACCCCAGAGCAGTTAAGATTTATTAAACACTGGAGTTGTCTAAGGAGCCTAGAGCGATTAAGATTTATTAAACCCCGGAGTGGTCTAAAGACCCCAGAGCAAAAATAAAACTAAGGATTTGGTGGAGGGCCTTCCTCCTCTTTGCCCTCAGATCCGACGTTAGCCTTCTCGGCATTGGCCCCAAGACCATTGTCCTCCTCTACCGCCAAGGGATGAAGCTTGAAGAGCTCGTCAGAAGGAGAAAAAGATTGACCACCCATTTTGATCACCAGCTCACCATTCTGGAATCAGTTGAAAAAACTAATCCTGTTCAGGTTAAGAGGGACATCCCAGTTCCGTTGGATTACCTGGCGAACAGCATGACTGAAGGAGTCCATGGCAGTATGAGCAAACTGAAACATATCCTCCCGGTACTTGTTCTGCTCATTGGTGACCGCCATGGACAGCTCTTCATTCTTCTTGTGAAGATCGATCACTTGACCCTCCAGTTCAGCCACTTTCCCGAGTAGTCCGTCCTTCTCTTTCTTCCAGCTCTCCTCGGATCGTTGAAAAGCCTAGTTAGACTCATTGAGGGACTTAATCCTCTGATGAACCCGA
This sequence comes from Clitoria ternatea, assembly GCA_037962975.1. NCBI lineage: Eukaryota > Viridiplantae > Streptophyta > Magnoliopsida > Fabales > Fabaceae > Clitoria > Clitoria ternatea. Next base: position 152,097,948 of record CM075670.1, read on the forward strand.
CTGCAATCTTCAAAGAGATAGGAGTTTTTGTCCTTCAGATGATCCACTTCCAACTTTAGACCGTCGGTAGCAGCGGAATAGATGGCGGAAAAAGTTTTGATGTTATACCACATCGCTGTCTCCAAGGAAAATATGATATCTTCCTTCTCCAACTCAGGCTTGAGGCGGTAAGGGAGTTTAAAGCTGGAGTCTGGGGGAAGGGTCCTGGTTATTAACTCCTCTAGGGCCTCCACACCAGAACAAGGAGGGGGAGGAATATCATCGCCCACCGGGGTCTCAGTCGCCACCTCCTTACCTTTATCCACTGCTCGAGGGGCGAGATTCACCCTCTGCTTCTTAGATGCCCCGGCAGCCTGCCCCTTTTATTTCTGCTTCCCTGAGGCATCCTCGATGTTAATTACCCCACCAGGTATTTGGAGTCTGGAAGACTTCCTCATCTTAGGAGTGACATTATTTTCGATCTTAGTGTCAACTACGAACCCCTCTATCAGCTTGCGGAGTTTTTCCAGGGCAGCAGCACTTATGTTCCCTAAAAAAACATAAATGACAATCAGTGAACTATGGTACATACATATATGAAAACAGAAATAGAGATGGGTATATACCCAAATGAGCAAAATACTCATTCCGAGTCTCCGTGGTGCCAAGGAGAGAGCGGCACTTGATGGGGGCACCTTAGGAGATATTATGGAGGGTGTCAACAGGGTTTTGGCAGACTCAGAGAGGGAGGACTCGTCAACGGTGTAAGCCGAACTCTCCAACAAGAAATACTTGTGAGTCTAGCCGGTGTGGATCTTGAACTGACCTTCTTCATATTTCCAGAAAGGAGGCCCCGTCCCTTTAACTTGAAGTTTCAGGAAGGAGTTCTTGAAGGAGCCTCCAGCGATCTTGCAGGAATCCATAAAGGCCTCAAAGTTGAAGATGTCACTTTGACACCTTAGGTTGATGAATCCCATAACAGTTCCACCTCGGCGCATCACGCGGGCAAACTGGAAAAAGATGGCGACGGTGAGGGTGAAGCCTAGATACTTGCCCAAAACTTTAAGAGAGAGAACCAAGGTCCAGCCGTTGGGGTGGAGTTAGCTAGGGGCGATGTCTAAAAAATGCAGCACCCCCATCTCAAACTTGTTCAAGGGGAACCAGACTCCCACCTTGCTTATTGTGTAATCATGGAAATAAATAAAGCGGTCCCTTGGGATGTGGTAGATCCGCTTTGTGAATGTAGGGGCAAAGAGGGTAAATGAGCTGGCGTACTTCTTTGCACGCCAATGATACTCGATCTCAAGTTCCACCCCGTCTGTAGGCTGGGCGAGGCAGCTGTAGATAAGGAGTACGTCCTGAGCAACCCAGAAATAAGGATCTTGAGCCTTACGAGCTAGCCAGTTCACCTTGTCAGCGATCATAAAGGTATCGTCGGGGTCATTTCTCAAAACTGATGATCTGGCAGCGTCCATGGTCACAACGTGTGCTAAAAAAGGGACATGCAAATAAAGTTAGTATCATCAGCATAGTAATGTACTACGCTGGATTTATCACTCCGGTCCGGAGACATAAGAGGAAGAGGTGAAGGAGGATTTTGAACTCCAGAAGTATAAGACTCCACCCGAGAGGTTGAGCCCAAGTTAACCGGAGTCATCCACCTACGGATATCCGTTTGAGTAAGCCAAGATCCCTGACAAGGAACCTTGGGTGGTAAGAAATCGAAAGGTTTAATATAATTTCACAAGAGGAATCTTGTTCCTGGCCGTGGTTAAAAGAAAAGGAAGACATGGTACAAAGAAGGATTTTTAAAAGCTACCTGTAGGGATGATGCGAGCGGTCTTTCGAGTACGAGCCAGGACAAAGTTAGAAAACAAAAACAGAGGGCGGTTGAGCAGAGTTTTATAGGCAGAAAAAGGCATGGGCTGAAGTTCAACCGTCGCGGCCTATAGACTAAGTAGAAGACGAAGCGTCGCAGCCCAAAATGAAGCACCGTTTCACCCGGGAATGACATCATCTAAAGGCGCGTGGAATATACGACCAGTTGTGACGTGACACGTCAGCAATCCGTGTGAAATGGTAGCTTTACAGGTGAGGTGCATTAAAGTACGTCCTACCCCAGTTGTGTTGGCACATCGGTACCTGCACCCCGAAAAATTTTTCAAACGGACTTTGAATAGTTCACTTATTGTAGTAACACTACAAAAATAAACTAAGGGGAAAGTCATGCCTGAAGGTCCAGAAACATCATTGAGAAACATCACACCACATCATTGAGAAAGCTGGCAAGTCATGCCCAAAGTCTGAAACCATTGGTTGACTACGGATTCCTCCCTTAACCCCGGCTTATAACTGACAATCAGACAACGAGTCAGAGGAGGTATGGGCAAACTGACCCTACAGACACTATATCTATAGTAAGTTAGGAATATGGTCAAATCACTTTCAAAACTAAGGTAAACACTATAAATACAACTCATTTATTACTGAAGAGGGATCTGAACAAATCTCGTAAGTTACCTCCGTAATACCATATTATCTTAGTGACTATACTGACTTAAGCATCGGAGAATCTTCTGCAGGTACACCTCTGGTATGGTCTTACATTCCAGCATGGACTAAACATCAATTGCCACCCTTACTTGAAGAACCTCGGGTTCCCACTGAACCTAGGTGCATAATACCGTACTCCACTAAGGCGGTGTAAAACTGAGTTAGTGAGGTAACTACAGTCAGGTCACTGAGACTCTGACCCCGGTCAAGAAGTTCAATTCCTGACCCTTGATTCCTAAATAGATTAGAACTAATCTGCTTAGAATAATAGATCTAAAGAACAAGCAATATTAAGTATAACAAAAATCAATTGTGGGAAACTGGGATTGGTTTCATCTCATCTTACCTTCCATAAGTTGTGTATCTTGCATGTAACTTAAAATGATAATTTTTACATCAATATCAAAGTCATTTGTATCGATTCCTCGATTACAAAATTCATAAGAATGATTTCAACCTGCTGATCCCTCAGTCACCTTGAAATTGTTCCAGAATTAATGGCCGATTGTTTAGACGTTTTTTGTAATAGATACCATCCCTGGCAGCTACTTACAACAAGTACTTAATTCATATCTGCTTTCAAAAGTTATTTTCCAATACACTTAAGAAAACTAAAGGCCAGAAAATAGTGATCAAATACCATCAAGCATTAAGTGTAGAATGAAATACAAAAACTATCAAATCTTGTTAGCATACATGAAAACTTAAACCAACATTATGTGTGGTTTGAATGGATTACAAATAATCCCAATGGGTGAGTTAGCTACTCATGGCTTGCATTTCACTAATCAATCTCTGAAAGAATATGTGAAAGAAAATGGTACAAGAAAGAATAACTGAGAGGATGGTGGATGAATGATTCAAGTGATCAATATAAAGTGTCCCCCTTTCTTCTCCTCTTCTTTATTTAAATAAAAGTCTCGCTTAAGCTTCTCTTGTCAACCCCTGGTTTTCTGGGCCTGAATCCCGATGTAAGCAAGATAATTAAATAATAAAAAAATGTGAGTAAACTTTTTGCATTTAAGATAATTTCAAAACACCTCAACAATTACATCAAGACCCGAACCACAAAAGACCGAAGAGTGAGATTTAATAATTTATAACTGGATCATTATATAAATTGCCCATAACGGTATACAAACGATAGAGTTTACAACAGAAGAAGAATATGTATACCGGGCACATGCCTAGTCCCATATATGAAGATATGAGAAAAGGCTCGGCAAAGCATGCAAAGACATATCATAAGCCTAATAGACAACCATCATCTTTTCACATAATTCATGCACATGCATTGCCTAAGGTATATATATATGTATATATCTATATGGTCATGCATCATATATCCCCAATGTTCATATTCCATAATTGACCACATTCAAATCGACCTCTAGGTCATATTACATTAATAATTATACATACCAAAAAGAATTACATAGTTAACATCATTTATTCGTCCAATGGGTATAAATTTAACACCCTAAATATCAATACATCATCCAATGATATTATCATACACAATACATCCATCGGATCGTTTTATTCACAATGAAATAATTTACAATTGCCGTCGACCAAGACATTCCATTACCACTATTTACCTTCACAAAGCTTTACTTCAAAATATCCTCATCCCATGATATTCCTGCGTCAATACTAAAAATGGACAACATGGGAGAGTGAGTTATACATTTCAAATGACGATATGAATACAATTGAGATTATATGCATATGTATATTAACATCATGTATGCTTTGCTAAACACGTCAATATTCATCATGAATTCTCATTTCAACTATATATTTTTATATTTCATATTCATTATTCAATTCATAGCAAGCAAGCACATACACATCCTTCTCAATGCTACAATGGCCAACATCATCATCATCAACCATTCATATCTTTTCTCAAAGCCACGATGGGCCAACATCATTATTATCAATTATACATAAACATGCCCTTCATCACATTGGGCCATCATATACATGTCATCATATTCAATATCATTTCGTTGTATTCACATCATTTATTATTTTCATGTTGTTTTTTAGGTATTCAATTACCCATCTCATCATCACCATATCACAATCTCAGTCATCATCAATCATCATCACCATTTGGCATATCTCCATGCTATATGCAAATGCTCTTAGGCTAATGCATGTGAACAATGGAATTTCAACAACAAATACAGATCCAACTGTGGGAATAAACACCAAGTTGTGGGTCAAGTATGATCACATACCATGCCCCTACTGTAGTAGTATAACGTGTACACATATATCATATTACATTCATAACCACCAATTTTCCTGGTACCAAACCGCATCACCTATTTTGCAACACCGGTCATTTTCACCATGACCGTGGTAAACAATATAGTCAACGATATAAGGTGTTGCGGGCCAACCATGACTCATATCATGGCAACTATGATCCAAGGGACCACCGGGGACACTTGCTCCTCAAGAGCCACCCCCTACAATGGTCAACCACATGCAGCTCCCCGTAGCTCAGCATGGGCAGCTTCGTGACTTACACACCGAGTCACAGGGGAAACAACAAGAATGCTCATGCACTAAGCCGCCCTCCCACTGGGCCAACCGGGGGAATCCCCTAATATTCCTTACCGGTAGCGTATGATATGCCATGGACGCAAATGCCAATCAATGCATTCTCATACTATGCATCCTATCATGCCACTCATCAATCATCATCATCACCAACACCACCATTCAATCTTTAATGGATTTTATCATTGTTGGTCTTAGCCATTGTTTCAAGTTTTATGTGTGGTATTTCATTTCAACATATTCCCTATCACACATGCAAGTCAACACTCGCAATAATCACAATGACATCACAAACATCATTAACATTCATCCATTATTCATCAATATCACCACATAATCATTTAGTGGATTTTCATCTCATTATTCATCACCATTGTTTCATCTATATATTGGTGTGCCATTCACAACATTTCATTAATATAATTCAAACCACACATACAAGATCACATTTGTATCACACATAATGGTATATGACGTATTATTAATACTAATAATCATCCATCATTACTCATTATCGATGTCATCTCCGATTCATCGATCTATAACAAATACTATGTCATTTAATCATCCCCTCATTGGTTTCATAACATACAAGGGTGTATCTTACAACCTTATTATTATACTTTTATACTATTCACCATATTATATTATTGGTGGTGGACCTTTGGGTCTCCATAACATAACATAAGCATGTACATAATTTCCAAAGTCTCAATTCATATCAAACACCACCAAGTCATGTCATTATTATATGCCCCATATACATTCCCTCAGTTGTTACATAATACAAAGGAAGAGGTTTAACATTAACAAAATAAAGAAAATAACATAAAATTTCATACTGGGCAGCTCGCTTAAGCAAGACCCAACTCGCTTGAGGAAGACCAGAAGGGTCGCTTGAGTGTGCCCAAATTCCCTTGAGCGAAGAAGTTTTTAAGTATCAGGCCCTGATCTCGCTTAAGCGAGCCACTCTCGCTTGAGCGAGACCCTCAACTCGCAAGCCCTTTCGTTTGGGCGAGGCTTCCTAGCTTGGGTGAAAATACTCCAGTATCCAACCCCTCACTTGTTCGCTTGAGCGAGGCTTCCCAAGGCCAGCCCTCGCTCGGGCGAAAATAGCCCAGAACCAATCTCTACACTTGCTCACTTGAGCGAGTCACGCTCGCTTGAGCGAAATTATCACAGAACCATTCTGCCTGGCACTCGCTCAAGCGAGGCCAAGCTTGCCTGAGCGACAAATCATTCTCGCTTGAGCGAGTTTAGGCCAGAGGCCACACCACTGATGTAGAGGACTTTCGCTTGAGCGAAATTACCAGTTTATGCAAAAAAATGTAGGATTTTCACACACAGAACACACCAATATCTGTCTTATACAAAATTGGCTTAAACTAACATTTCTCATACATTAATTCATGTATTTAGAACTTGATTCAACAAGCCATACCTCACTATTTTTCATTTCAATTTATCAACTACATAATGGAGGTTTTTAAAACAACTTTCATCACAAACAATCATGCCATTATGCATAGTCATCATAATTATCACTTCCTATTTTAGTAATTCATCCATCCATGGATTTGCATCAACAATAAATCATGTCCAAATAAGGAACAACTAAACATCCATCATTATCTCATACATACGAAATTCCCAATCGTTCAATAATTTGCCAAGCCTATTATCTATCATATTATCAATTATCTCATCATTCAATATAATCATGGCGAGGCATGCATGAGTACCATCACATACAATAAATCATCAATTATTCACTCATGCAATTAAAATGTAAACCTTTCTCCTACCTCGAGAGAAGAACCGCAATTCCAACGCTTCGATCATTCCGCATCATCGTCCGGAACATAATCTCCTATCAACATACACAGATATATGTATTCATTCAATCATGAGCCATCACAAGGCATTCATTATAATTCTAATAAATTGTTAACATTACATATAGCTTGTATCAAGTCCTAGACTTGCTAAAACACCAATCCATACACTTGCATTAGGTTTCAGCAATTCCTTTCCCAAAACCATGATTCTCTAGATCTTAAAGGGCTAACCAACTTAATAACAACAAGATCACATCCCTTATCCATAAGTCTTCCAAATCATCATGTGAATCACTTAACTATCATCACAATTCATTCAAATTCATTATAAGCTTCTTGGCTCCATTTAAGACCATCATCAATCAATAAACTCTTATGGTATTTATCATGGCCTAATTACCCATCAACTCAAGTATCCATTTCCTTAATCCATTATTAATGGTTTTTAACTATTATTATCATCATCATAAATGATAACGCTCAAAAATCAATTCCTGTAATCACATACATATTCACATGTATATTTTTCTTAATCCTTAAGATTAGAACCTCATCAAAATCTATAATCAATTCCAATACTTCTAAAAATTCATTTCCATTATATAGTTCATTCTAAAGCATTCATAATCATCAAAATCATCAATTTGGCCAAAAACCCCCAAATTTCCAAACATAGGGTTTCCTTAAAATCACCAACCAACATCAATCTTCACCATCTTCTTAAAACATTTCAACCACAATAATATTCATCCTTATTGAGTACTATTCCATATTCAAGAATCACATTCTCCAAGCCATCCAAGCCTAGGGTTCACATCCCCATCAACATGTAAAGTTTCTAACATCACTATTTCCAACCCAACAACAACAAACCATAACTAGAATAATAAGGAGGCAAGAATCCTTACCTCAAGCCCATGCTCCACAAAAAATGAAAATGAGAGTGATGAAGAGAGAGATGACCAATACAAAGCTCCCTTGCTCTATAAATGCTTCACAACACCAAGCTCAAGTATTAATTTTGGCAAGAAAATAGAAGGAAGAGGGGTGTGGTTCGGTTGGTACAAGAAGAGGTGGAGAAGAAGAAGAAAATATAGAGAATGGTGGTAGAGGAAGAAGCCACCGATAATCAAAGGAGAAGGAAAGAGAAAATACATTTTGTTGACAATTTGACTATTGGTTAATAAGATGTATCATTATGGCTTTTTCCATTGGTCCATATTTGCTTTGTCTATTATGTAAAGGAGAGTATGAAGTGTGTAGAAAAGCTACATGGTTTGTTTAAGAGAGTAAAGGGAAATTTACATTTTCTTCTAATTCCATTTAGCTCGTATATTCCCCGTTTCAAATCATACGTCATGTCCGTATAATTATTTTCTCAATACCAAAATTTATTTTAACTATACCGCCATAACCACAATGATTTTCTAAGTATCCTAGACCCATCAAATATTTAATTTAGCTTAGTGGGTCTCATACCATCCGTTAAATCATCCGATTCCGGTAAATCTTAATTTACCAATAATTCACCTCTAGGGTCTAATTAATTTTCCCACAATTATTGGACCATAAATAATCAATTGTCATTGTATAATAAATTTATTTTCTTAAAAATCTGGGATGTTACATCTCCTGTAGGAGTGGCTGCGCTAGGATTGCACTATTGGTCAATAATTAATTTAGTGGCCCATTCTCCTTCGATCACGCTCAAGTGTGGTCTATTCTCGCTTGAGCTTGGCTGCGCTTAAGCGTCAACTGGCCATGCTTAAGCGTGGGGGACCTCTGATACTCTTGGCTTTTTTTCGCTTGAGCGCCAGGTAATTTCTTTGGTGTTTCGCTCAAGCGCCCTGGTTATGCCCAAGCATAAGTTCACTTTTGCTTACTGACTTGTTTTCGCTTGAGCATAATTTCCTCATCAAGCTTCTTCTTGTACGCCCAAGCTTCCCTTCATTCACGCTTGAGCTCACTTGAATCACACTTAAGCATGATTGCTTCAAATGGTGATGATCCAGCCCGATCACGCTTAAGTGTGATGTGTGATGTTGCCTGTTGACCTTTCTTTGACTTTTGATATTCCTACACTTCTCAAGAGTTTTCAAGAAGATTTTTCCAATTCTCAATAAATTCATTCATTTTGAATTTTTAAGATTAATTTCTTTATTTATCCATCCATTCACTTCAGTTTCTTACAAAAATAATTCAAATAAACACATGAATATAATGCTTGAATAACCTTTATCAAACTCTAAACCCTTAACAAGAAGGTAGCCATGATGCTTAGATTCCAAGTATAAACACAATTAAAAGACAGTACTTTCAATCCAATTTCTTTGGACATATGGCATCCTTAATATCCATTCATTTGAAATGTGATGCACAATTGAATTTTCCACAAAGCAAGTAACTTATTACTGTAAGGATATAGAGCTTTTCATTATCTCTCTCGTGGTATCCGTTTCACACATTCATCATTAGAATTGCCTAGTTAACATTGCCAGTCATTTCTAATCAAACCATAATCAAAAGAGCAGCAGGGATCAAAAGGTCTTTTAGTAAGGTTGTAATAGGGCTAGGCTTACAAGAATTCTTGGTTTTTCATGGAGTTCAAATTGCATGCAAAAGAGAAGAGCATATGCACTTAATGAATTTTCATACTTTGCAAACCTGCTTCCTTGATTTCAAACTCCAGAATTCTTCATTCACTTTTTTTGTTTTAGCAAGCTCTCCTTTTGTTCAAAAGATTTCTTTTGAGTTTTGTTGGGAGAACTGCCTGCTTTTCTTTCTTAAATTAGAATTTTTCTTTTTCAGCCTCCAGTTCTTGCATCCTCTCATTAGTAGAAAAGAAGTATTTTATACTCTTTTGCCTTAAGCATGCTGATAAGGTAGGAATTAATTCTTCATGCTTAGGTTAGGGTGGTTTATGAAATAAAATTTTAGGCTCAATGGGCTACCAAAGAATGAGATACTTTATTAGGGGTAGCTTTTTGGCTCTGGCTCTGGCTTATTGTGTTTTCAAAAAAATGCCTTAATCATTTCCTTACTTATCTCTTTAGAAAAAGGTTAACTAGAAAATTAGGCAATGCATACTGGATAATTACCAATAAGACTCTCACTGTTTGGTTGCTCGCTTACTCACAAGGTTAAAAGGCATACTCCAGGATTCTAACAGTAAAAGGTTCAAGCTTATGTAAAAATTTTCAAAAGTATATTTATTTCAATTTCCTGGATCTTAATTCAGCCAAGTATATTTACTTTCTTACTTACGGTTAGTTTTTAGTCAGGCATTTAAGAAAATTCAACTTCAATCATGTAATTAGATCCAAGCAATTAAGCAAAAATCATCAATCAAAATCATTATAAAGGCATGAATTTGTCCAAAAATTTAAAACTAAATACCCCAAAAATAGTTGCAGAAAAAAAAAGTATCAAGAAGAATCAAGATTAAACTAAAAATAGAAAGCATGAGATATTAGTCTGGAAATAGCAATGACTAATCCCTCACTCATCATCCTCTACCTCATCCTCTGTGTCTGCTTCCTACTCAAGCTCTGGTGTATGCTCTCTAGCTGGAGGTGCCTACGATGAAGTTCCAGGTCTAGTCTGAGCAGTCTCACCCCTCCCTGGTGAAATACGCCTATCCTCAGGCCATGCAAGATAAGCTGCAAACTGGGCAAGGTCCATCCAGGGGTTAAATTGGCCCATAGGATGGTAATTCCATTTCAGATTCTGGAGCAGATGGATCTTGTGATGGTGGTGGTAGTGGTGGCTGTGGTGCTTGTTGTTGCTCTTATGCAGGAGGTGCCTGGATGGTGCAGTAATGCTCTATGAAATGCCTATCAATAGGTGATCTAATACGCTTAAGCTCCTGGACATGCACTCTATGAACTGCACAAAAATTAGAGATAAAAGCTGGGAATTCTAAACTTCCCTTCACCTTCAGTCTGGCTTGGGAGTATTTTTTGTCAGCTGTGGCAAACTTATGGATTTCATATGAGATGATCTGTGACAAATCAATGGTGATGTCATCCTGTAAGATACAGTATAACAAATAACATTTGGCATAAATTAAATCAGAGATATGAGCATTTGGTGCCACATTTGCAAGTAGGAAAAGAGTCCAAACTTGGGAGGCTGTGGTCATATCCTTTCTCAGGATACGCATTGGTTGGTCTCCTTGCCTAGTTTGAAAATGGTGGCCTGGGATGCAAATTGCTTCTTCCTATCCTGGGTAGCAATGATCTTATTCCTCTATCGCATATTCGCATAATCACAGGATTCCTCTTCCTCCAACTCTATAATGTTTCCTAAGTAGCTATTAATTTCATCTCTCCCATAAGAGAGCCATGTCCCCTGGACATAAGTTCTTCTGTCTCCTGCTTCTGTCTTAGGCCACGTATTTACATAGAATTCTTTGATAATTTCAGGGTCATACTTATCCTTGGGGTAGCAAATCTTGAGCCAATTTCTTTTCCTTATTACCTGTAGAAAATCATCACATTCTCTAAGAGTTAGGTCCACCTTTCTCTCAGGAATGAAGGTCTAGTTTTAGATATCCTCATAATGCTTGCTTCTTAGCTTGTCCCTAAATTTTGAACCTGAGTCTTGGTCGTCTGAGGTACGGGCTTTCTTCCCTTTATTCCTTCTGCTAGAACTACCTGCTAGAGGGGAGGATGGTGCAACCTGCTTGGTTCTTGCCATCTGTCTAAAAGACATAATCAATATAACAATGGTAACTAACAATGAAAATCTCTAATAATCTGTAGAAATGATAGAGTAGAGGCAGGCTTCTTATGTGACAATGCAGCATAAAGTTGAAAGTATATTTAAAGATCATAACCATTACGCCTAATCATGTTCTTACAGGACTTTTATTAGACATGAAGCATACAACAGCAATGTATATGGGAATTTCTTCAATGGGTTTCCTCAATCACACATGAAAAGATAACGTTTGCATGGGTTTTGCAACACAATTGATGTACATGAGGAATAATTCTACAAAAACTCATCACATTCTAGCCTAAAAGGAGGGCACCATTGTGCTTCATGAGCAAAGTAACAACATATGAAAATCCAAAGGCAAAGGTGTAGTGGTTACCTTATTTGAGGATTTTGAAGAGCTATGCGCAGAAGAGAAAATGAATGAAATATTTGAGTGAATGGTGAATGGTGAATGGAGAGCAAGCAATACACAGTATAAATATTGATAGAGGGGAAGGAATGGGGGTATGGGAGTTATGAGTGGAGCAGTTTTTTATTTTTGAATAATGGCCCTTTAAAATTTTTAATAAATAGCATCAGGTGGCAGTTCTAAAACTGCTCACTTAAGCATGAAAGGTTATGCTTAAGCGTGAACAGACTAGAATGCATTTTGAACTTACGCTTGGTCTAGCGCTTGAGCGTGCCACCCCTGATACAATTTTCTTTTTCCTTGCTTAAGCGTGCTTAAGCACGCTTGAGCGTGATCGTGCTTCCATGAAAATTCTCAGTGTCACACTTAAGCTTGGTGATGTCACTCAAGTGTGTAAGCCCCTTGATACTTTTATTACTTCTCTTTTAAGCGTGAGTTACCACGCTTGAGCGTGATCGGGCCTCTTTTGGCAATTGATTTTGAAGAATTTAAGATTGTGTCATCATGCTTGAGCATGACACTTATGCTTAAGTGTAGTTTGGACAGAATGTCATCTTACCTTTCCACACTTGAGCGTGGATCCCACGCTTGGTCCAATTTGTTACCCATGCTTAAGCTTGAAAATCAGGCTTAAGCGTGATTGTGACAGTGGCTGAAACTTGGCTTCACGCTTGAGCTTGGCATTTGACGCTTGAGCTTGAGTCTAGTGTGATGAGTGGGATGAGTAATCCCTAGAATAAAGGTTAAAAACTTTAATCACATAAACTAGTTGAATTGAAATCAGCAAAATGAAAAGAAAATATAAATGATTGGGTTGCATCCCAAAAGCGCTTATTTATCATCCTGAGCTTGACATTTTTGAGGAGTTGTTAATATAGTTCTTGCAGATGGATGAGAGTAGTGAGCTTCTCCACTTCTCCTCCCAGATATGGTTTGAGTCTTTGGCCATTGACTACCCAAGTTCTTTTTGATTGAGGGTCATACAACTCAATGGCTCCATAAGACTTGATTTCTTTGACTATCAATGGCCCTGACCATTTGGACTTCAATTTTCCTGGAAATAGTTTTAGTCTTGAATTGAAGAGAAGCACAAATTGTCCTGGATAGAAGCTTTTCTTCAGAATATGTTTATCATGATAAGCTTTGATCTTTTCCTTATAAATCCTTGAAGATTCATATGCTTCCAATCTCCATTCTCCCAGCTTCTGCAGCTAAATTTTCTTTCTTTTGTGGATTCCTCAGGGTCAAAATTAAGCAATTTCATTGCCCAATAAGCTTTATGTTCAACCTCTAAAGGGAGATGACAACTTTTCCCATATACAAATTGATAAGGTAAGAATCCAGTTGGAGCTTTAAAAGCTGTCCTGTATGCCCATAGAGTATCGTCAAGCTTCAAAGACCAATCTTTTCTGTTCTGGGAAACTATCTTTTCTAAGATCCTTTTAATTTCTCTGTTTGACACCTCAACTTGACCATTAGCCTGAGGGTGATAAGGAGACGTCACCTTATGCTTTACTCTATAGTGCTCTAAACACCGTTGAAGTTGCATCTTGCAAAAGTGAGAACCTCCATCACTTATTAGAGCACGAGGAGCACCAAACCTGCTGAAAATGTTTCTCTTAAGAAATTTAATCAGAGCTTTGGCATCTGCCTTAACACACGCTATTACTTCTACCTATTTTGAAACATAATCTACTGCAACAACAATATATTCATTAGAACATGAAGTAGGTCATGGACCAATAAAGTCTATTCCCAAACAATCAAAAACTTCTATTTCCAAGATGGTTGTCAATGGTATCTCATTCCTTTTAGATATATTCCCTGACCTCTGACAAGCATCATAATTCTACACAAAAATGTTAGCATCTTTAAATAAAGAAGGCCAGTAAAAACTAGATTGAAGGATTTTAGCCGTTGTTCTTTCTCAATTGAAATGGCCTCCATAGGCTGAGCTATGACAATGCCATAGTATGCTCTTGGCCTCTTGCTGGGACATACATCTTCAAAGAATATTGTCTAAACCAAGCTTAAATAAGTATAGATCATCCCAGAAAAAATGTCATGTATCTTTCTGAAACTTCTTTTTCTGCTGCCATATGAGTTCTTCTGGTACTACTCCACCTGCTTTGAAGTTAGCCATATTTGCAAACCATGGCCTTTCTTGCACCAATAAAAGCTTTTCATCTGGGAATTCTTCATTTACTTTAGGTTGTAACACTATGACTTTTGTCCTTGATTATTAGATTGAACTCCTGCAATAGCAGAATCCATCTAATTAATCTTCGTTTAGAGTCAGTTTTGTTCAATAGGTATTTTATGGCAGCATGATCAGTAAAAATAGTGACTTTGGAACTAATCAAATAACATCTAAATTTTTCCAAGTCATACACTATTGCCAATAACTCCTTCTTAGTTGTTTCATAATTGGTTTGAGCAGGGTTTAAAACCTTGCTAGCATAATGAATGACATGGAAAACTTTAGCTTTTCTTTGTCCCAGTACTGCTCCTATTGCATAGTCACTAGTATCACACATAATTTCAAAGTCAAATTCCCAGTCAGGAGCAACTATCACATGTGCAAAAATTAATTTGTTTTTTAAAGTTTCAAATGCATTCAAACAAGAATTATCAAAGTTGAAAGGAGTATCTTTGTTCAAGAGATTACTTAAAGGTCTTGCAATCTTTGAGAAGTCCTTGATGAACCTCCTATAGAATCCTGCATGGCCCAAGAAACTCCGAACTCCTTTCACATTTCCTGGTGGTGGCAGCTTTTCAATCACCTCCACTTTGGCTTTGTCTACTTCAATGCCCTTTTTGGAAATTTGATGTCCTAGCACAATCCCCTCAGTCACCATGAAGTGGCATTTTTCCCAATTTAGGACTAAATTGGTTTCCACGTATCTTTTTAACACCACGTTCAAATTTTCCAGGCAATGCTCGAAGGATGATCCAAAAACAAAGAAATCATCCATCAAGACTTCAATGCATTTCTCCATTAAATCTGAGAAATTGCTAGCATGCATCTTTGAAATGTTACTGGAGTATTACACAATCCAAAAGGCATTTTTTTGTATGCGAAAATCCTAAAAAGACATATGAATACTGCCTTTTCTTGATCTTCGGGAGCAACAGCTATTTGGTTATATCCTGAATACCCATCAAGAAAGCAATAATATGCTTGCCCTGCTAACCTCTCCAGCATTTGATCCATAAAAGGTAGAGGAAAGTGGTCCTTCCTGGTTGCTGTATTGAGCTTCCTGTAGTCAATGCGCATTCTCCATCCTGTGACCTTCCTTGTAGGGATCAATTCATTCTTGTCAGTTTTAATGACAATGATGCCTCTTTTCTTTGGAACCACCTGTACTGGACTCACCCAAGAATTATCAGAAATTCGATAAATTATTCCAGCTTCTAGCAACTTAATTACTTCTCCTTTAACAACCTCCTTTATAGTTGGGTTCAAACGTCTCTGAGGTTAAGCAACTGGTTTGAACTCTTGCTCTATATAAATGCGGTGCATGCAATATGCTGGACTGATTCTCTTCAAGTCTTCTAATCTCCATCCAATTGCGGTTGAGTTGTCTTTCAACACTTGAATTAATTATTTCTCATCAGATTCTGACACGTGACTGTTAATAATAACAGGCTTTTGTCCTTCCTCATATAGAAAAACATATTTCAAGTGTGATGGTAAGACTTTCAATTCCACCTTCCGTACAATAGTCTCTACTTTTTCTAGCAGCTTCTCATAATGGCTTTCTTCTTGTGCAATAGGCTTTTTGCACTCCAACACATTCAAAATTTCTTCAACTTCCTCTTTCTCCTTTTCATTTAATTCTTCTAAGGTACATATCAGTACCTTTTACAATGGGTCTTTATTGAGCCATTTGTTTGCTTCTTTTTTAATGGTTATATCTTCAACATCAATTTTAAAGCATTGTTGCTTCTCTGCAGGGTGCTTCATTGCGTCAAATACATTGAAATTTACCTTCTCATCTTGAACTCTCACCTTGAGCTTTCCATCATCTACATCAATAATCACCTTTGTAGTTTTTATGAAAGGTCTTCCTAAAATGAGAGGCACCTCTGTATCTTCCTCAATATCCATGATGACAAAGTCCATAG
Source organism: Clitoria ternatea (assembly GCA_037962975.1). Taxonomy (NCBI): domain Eukaryota; kingdom Viridiplantae; phylum Streptophyta; class Magnoliopsida; order Fabales; family Fabaceae; genus Clitoria; species Clitoria ternatea. The sequence goes on from CM075670.1 coordinate 152,114,154, forward strand.
GGAACACGAATTTATCGACTCTCACCAGTACATCTTCTGCTATCCCATATGGAAATTTCATAGATCGATCCGCCAATTAAAGAGTCATCCGTGTTAGTTTCACCTCCAAATCTCCAATCCTTTTTACCATTGACAAAGGCATCAAGTTAATGTTGGCTCCCAGATCTAAAAGTGCCTTCCCTACTGGTAGTGTACCAATAGTAACTAGGATTGTGAAGCTGCTTGGATCTTGGGTTTTCTGAGGTAATGTTTTTTGAATAATAGCACTACATCCTGCTTCGAGCTCCACTGTTTCCTTTGAGAATCTTTTCTTTTTTGTCAATAGTTCCTTCATGAATTTTGCGTAGGTTGGCATTTGCTCTATGGCTTCTACAAAAGGTACATTTATTTGTAACCTTTTGAAAATGTCCATGAACCTTGCAAATTGCCTTTCTTTGTCTCTCTTTGAAGGATTCTTTGGATAAGGCAAACTTTTCAGCTATGGTGTTAGGTCGTCCTCCTTTTTCTTCCCTTCTTTTGTTTCTCTCTTTTTATTTTTTTAATGATGTCCTCCTTCTCTATATGTACACCATCATTATTTTTATTTTCTTCTTCTTCCCCACTCCTCTCTGTAACTCCTTCTTTTATTGATTCTTTTTCAAGACCTTTTTCCTCCATCTTTTCTTCCTTCTCTACTTCTTGTCCAGTGATCCTTCTACTCCTTGTGGTAATTGTTTTGCAATGTTCCTTAGGGTTTGGGTGGGTATTAGCTCCAAATTGCGAATTGTGTTGCTCTGCAATTTGATGAGCCAATTAACCCACTTGTGTTTCTAGATTCCTTATTGAAGCTTCTGTATTTTTCTGATTGGTAATGGAAACTTACATGAACTTCTCCCGGGTGTCCTCCAATTTTGATGTTCTCTCATGCAAAGGAGGATGGCCCTGTTGATACGGTTGTTGCCTGTTGGATGTGCTCGCTTCTTGTTTCCATCCACTATTTTGATTATTCCTCCAACCCTGTGAAAAATTGTTAGAATAAACATTGTTATTGAAATTACCTTACTTTCCTCGATTGTTCATGTACAGGATGGATTCGTCAGGCTGTTCTCCTTGATAGTGTCCATCTTGATGGTCTCCTCCACAAAAATATATTTCAATTATGATTATTGATTTCTTGCAAAATGAGACATTTGTACTGCATGTAGCTATTGCGGTAATTTTTCCATTTGCTGTATGAGAGCCTCAATCTGTTGAGTGGGTATCTTATTTTGAGCTAGGATGGTATCCATGGTATTTAGCTCCAGTACTCCCTTCTTTTGGACTTGAGATCTATCATGTTGAGCTTGGTAGTCTGTGGAGGATAGTGCTTCAATAATTCTTGTGGCTTGTTTTGCATCCACCATCAACATTGTGCCTCCAGCTGCTACATCCAATATTATTTTGGTATCATCCCTCAATCCACTATAGAAGATATTAAGTTGGGCAATATCTTCCAAACCATGGTTTGGGCATTTCCTAAGGAGAGATTTAAAATGTTCCTACGCTTCATAAAAGGGTTCATCTTGGCCCTGTTTAAATATTGTGATGTCTGATTTGGCTTTGATGAATCTGGATGGTGGAATAAACCTTTGTAGGAATTTTTCTTCAACTATTTCCAGCTATTCAAACTTTGATTTGGATGAAATTCTAACTATTCCTGTACTTTACCTGCTAAAGAAAAAGGAAATAATCTTAGATATGCAACCTCAACAACATCTTGGTCAAATCCCATTGTTCTAACCAATTCATAGAATGTTGCCAAATGAGTATATGGATCTTCAGTTGACATTCCATGGAATTAGTGGGAACTAATCAAATTTAGAAAAGTAGGTTTCATTTCTATTGCTCTTATAGTGTTAGGAATAGCAATACTTGAAAAATGTATAGGTCCTTGTTGTAAGGCATAATCTCCAAGTGTCCTTCTTGGTGGATTTTGGTTGTGGCTGTTGTCATCCGTGATTTTCTCAACTGGTATTGAGGAAGAAGTTTCACTTATGTCGAAGTTCTGCTTTTTCCTTGCTTTCTTGATCTTCTTGAGGAATCTATCTATTTCTAGGTCAAATGCAAGTTGTTCTTTTGATCCTTGTCATCTTAAAAGCATAAATCAAGCACTTACTCAAGCAAGGTTACCACAAAAATGAAAAACACAATTTAAACAAAAAACTATTCACAAAGTCTTGTCAATTCAATGTTAGATTTTCAAACCTGAATCGCCTCCCTGGCTGCAGCGCCAAAACTTGGTAATGGTTTTCTCATACAAAGAAATAAAGTTTTCAAGAAAAGAATCAAGTTTGTATAATATGGTTTTAATGAAAAGTTTGTGCCAAGTTTAAACATAGGAGTTGTAGTATTAGAAGCATGTCGTTCCACTGATGAGGGATTACTATGAAAACCTTAGTCTATGAATTGATTCGACGGGAAATTTACTTTGATTTGTTGGAAATGATGATAATGGAACTAATCTGCTGAGAATAATAGATCTAAAGAACAAGCAGTATTAAGTATAACAAAAATCAATTGTGGGAAACTGGGATTGGTTTCATCTCATCTTACCTTCCATAAGCTATGTAAATCTTGTATGTAACTTGAAATGATAATTTTTACATCACAATCAAAGTCATTTGTATCGATTCCTCGATTACAAAATTCATAAGAATAATTTCAACCTGTTGATCCTTCAGACACCTTGAAATCATTCCAGCATTAATGGCCAGTTGTTTAGATGTTTTTTGTAATAGATACCATCCCTGGCAGCTACTTACAATAAGTACTTGATTCAGATCTGCTTTCAAAAGTTATTTTCCAATACACTTAAGAAAACTAAAGGCAAGAAAATAGTGATCAAATACCTTCAAGCATTAAATGCAAAATGAAATACAAAAACTATTAAATCTTGTTAGCATACATGAAAACTTACAACAACATTATGTGGAGTTTGAATGGATTACAACCAATCCCAATGAGTGAGTTAGCTACTCATGGCTTGCATTTTCACTAATCAATCTCTGAAAGAATATGGGAAAGAAAATGGTATAAGAAAGAATAATTGAAAGAATGATGGATGAATGATTCAAGTGATCAATATGATGTGTCCCCCTTTCTTCTCCTCTTCTTTATTTGAATAGGAGTCTCGCTTAAGCTTCTCCTTTCTTCGCTTAAGCGAATCCCCACTTGATGAGAGCCTATGCAGGAGTGGTTAGAAACATGCAGAAGTGGCTGCGCTGGGATCACACTATTGGTCAATAATTAATTCAGTGGCCTATTCTCCTTCGATCACGCTTAAGCATGGTGTATTCTCGCTTGAGCTTGGCTACGCTTAAGCATTAACTGGCCACGCTTAAGCGTGGGGGACCTCTAATACTCTTAGCTTTCATTCGTTTGAGCGTCAGGTAATTTTTTTGGTATTTCGCTTAAGCTCCCTGGTTACGCCCAAGCGTGAGTTCACTTTTGCTTACTGACTTGTTTTTACTTGAGCATAATTTCCTTGCTCAAGCTTTTTCTTATACGCCCAAGCTTCCCTTCATTCACGCTTGAGCTCACTTGAATCACGCTTAAGCGTGATTGCTTCAAATGGTGATGATCCAGCCCGATCACGCTTAAGCGAGGGAATACTTCGCTTAAGCGTGGTGTGTGATGTTGCTTGTTGAACTTTCTTTGACTATTGATATTCCTGCACTTCTCAAGAGTTTTCAAGAAGATTTTTCCAATTCTCAATAAATTCATTCATTTTAAATTTTCATGATTAATTTCTTTATTTATCCATCCATTCACTTCAATTTCTTACAAAAATAATTCAAATAAACACATGAATATAATGCTTAATTAACCTTTATCATCCATGCAAATAAGTGTTTGAATTCTCTTAGTACCTTAATCAACCGTTCCTCCATTCTGGTATCTAAGGAATCATTGAACTCTGTGCGCCTGGTGGGGTCTTCTTCAAATAGAATTTTCTTTACTCCTCCCTCCAGTGTGTGCCTCTGAGGATTTTTAGGGTTTGCCACCTGTAACACCTTATTATTATTTGCAACTAATAATTCCAAAAACATGAGAAAATTTTTCACAAAACAGTCACGTATTATTCGATATAGAAGGAAGCAGGCAAGGGAAGAATAAAGAGCATTCACACGCATGTAGCAACCTACAGAGAAGCTAAAACTGGGGCCGGCTCAATGGGTTTATCATAACACACCAACACCAGGGCGGATTACACAACACCGTTTGATCGCTTAGACGGGGTCTGACACCGTCCAGGCGGAGTATGGTAATGCAGCAGCGGATAGGGAATCTCACAAGGAAGCTTTTTCACGAGTAACACTGGTCACTCAATAGGAGGAAGTAGATAAGGGAAAGATGTTAATATATTCACTTGCATGGCATTCGGTAGAAGGGCGAAGTTAGAATCATCCTACTTGGCTAGGCGGGGTATATTTATCTTGGGCGGACTACAATACAACATTCACTTACTCAGGCGATGTTCAATACCGCCCGGCGAGACGGAATAATGCGACAACGGAGAAAGAAGGTACATAGGCGGAATCTCGAGGTGATATCTACTTGCTTCAGCATAGTTCTACGCGTTTGGGCGAACTGTCCTAGTTACTTGGGCGAGGTATGACACCGCCTAAACGAAATCCGCACAACGCCTCTTTAACACAACTACAAGGTAATTTTCTCAATCGGGTATGGGCAAGGGTTCACTTAGGTAAATCCTCACACTCGCACTTCACTCAGAAAAACGTGAAATTACAGGGTACATATATGATAGTAGATTGTGGAGGAAGAAGGGATCTGAACCTATTCCACCCAACTCAACTAATTATGACAACGCCTGGGCGGACTCAACTACAACGCCCAAATCAGGGGTCAACACCGGGGTCTCATTCTAACAACTATATCGCTCCAGCGCGGATCCTCACGCTTGGGCGAATCGCTCCCATACTTCGGGCGGGGTACGACTCCGCCCAACGTATCCGACATAAATTTTCCTAAGACAATTCTCGATTCACTCAGACTTGGCTATAACCTGCTCAATCATACTGTCCCTGCGTATCCATTAAAGCACAATTATGAAACAAGGCAGCACATAGCATCACACACACCAAAACCATACATCCATATATACATAAGAGTGTATGTCAATATTTACAACACAAAATCGGGTTTCTCCTTGTCCATAAAATTCTATTCATCCCCAAAACATTAACATCCGGTATGAACCAGTCAGGGCTTAATCTAACAACGCCTTAATTAAGCCTTCCAAATGCATCAGCACTCCGCCCAGCATTCCAGCTCTGCTTCTGGTCCTCCTCTCGAGAGACATTCACTGAAAATGGCCACTGCAGGGGTGAGCTTTTACATGTAAAATGATACTCACAGACTCGGTATCAGCGTCAGTACGCGCTCCTGCTATCATTCAATCTTTCTCAAGTAACCAAGTTCATACAGTTCAAACAACATTCATGACACACATGATACACAGAGTTTATTCCACATCCAAATATATATTCATGCATTCAAAATCATACACATATTCATACATAGATTTATACACCACCACAATCAGCCTTATTTCTATATGCATGCCTGCGGATCCGACTCGGGTAAAGACTCTCAGTTACGGTCCCCTTTTCTTCTGGCCCCTCGTCCCTCAGCTCTTACCAGGTGGCACCGGCCTCCCCACGGCGTCTCGAGACTCTCTTCTCTAGCTCCAAAGGCTACCACGAGCACTATTGGGATCTAGCCAGGGTTGGTAACTAGAAGTCGTTGCCCTTGGGGTTCTTGACCTCCCATGGGTCACCCCATTCTCACTCATGCAACTAACACATTCATTATTACACATCATCGCGCCACGAATACCTTCGCCGTAATCATTAAGAGAGAACGGATTTCCCACACTACTCGTAATCATTCAGTCAATCACACCAGCGCATGTTACAATCAGTCATCAGACTAACATCATTGAGCAATCCAATTAAGAGCATGCACATACATATTTTTCATAGTGACAAGAAAATAGATCCATGCATATCATTCATCATTATCATCTACTAACAGGCTACACCATCGCCACGAAAATCACTATCAGAATCTTAAACCATGCATCAGTTTTAATGATTATAATTACATGCACACACACACACCCACACTCAGCAGTACGTTCATCCGGTACCGTTCTTAGACCATGCATTCGACATGCAAGCGCCCCCTACCTTAGAAGAACCTCAGAAACCTTTCCGTTCTTGTCGTTGGGTCCGATGTCTTTCTCCTGGTTCGTTCGGCCTTCCTTGGCTTTGTCGTATCCTGCGCCTGATTCTGGGATGGAGTGTAGTTCGTTCGTCAGTACTGCAACCAAGGTCTCCAGGAGCGAAGAATGAGAGAAGAGAAGAAAGATGGAGACGAAGAGAGGAAGTAGAGGATGAAGTGACGGAGGAGGGAGTCTGAAGAAAGAGTAAGTGCGTTCATCACCAAAGGCTCACGTTTTATATATATATATATGTACATGCGCACAGTAAGAGAAGAGTGGGATGGGAGAGTGCGTGCCCAGCAGTCACGTGCACTCCACCCCATCCCCTGACCACCACCATTTTTATATTTTAATGGCCTTAAACTACTTAGTTAAGTGCAATTAACAGTTATTTCTAGTTGAAATCAAGTCTTAATGGTTTATTCTTCATTCAGCATTTAATTTCAAAACTGGGATGTTACACCACCAGTTCCTCTCTTGGATCCAGATCTATCAAATTCACAGACTCCGATACTATTTCGTCATCATTTAGCCTCTTTCTCTTGATTGACTCTTCTATTTTAGTCATTTGCACACTGAGGTTGTAATAATACCTCCCTATTTGTTGATCACCTCTGACGGAGGACACTTGATTATCCATATCAATGAATTTTATCAGTAGATGTGGTGTTAATACCATAGGTTCCAAAGCATTGAGAGAAGGGCGCCCAAGAATCCTGTTGAATGGGGATTTTACATCTATTGTCAATACCCTCATACGCACTATCCTTGACCCCAACTCTCCTTTAAATGTCAACCTTATGTCTAAATAACATTTGATGGGTTATTTAGCTCCGTTGAATGTCATCAGGTCCAGAGTGTAGGGCTGCAAATTAGAGTCTAAAAGTCCCATCTTCTTAAAGCACTCGTAAAAAATAACATCAGATAAGCTTCCTTGACCAACTAGCATCCTCCTGATTGTCTTGTTAGCTACAACCGCCTCGATCACCATTACATCATCTCCTCTAGGGACTGTTGGATCGTAGTCATCATCAGTGAATATGATGGGAGGGGTTTGGACTCCTCCTCGAAATGGCCTGTTGTCTATCTTCGTTTGAACTGACATGATCATCCTTAAGTGATTCTTTTAGGCGGTGTTTGACACTCTACCCCCTACAAAGTCGTCTACAATCATATCAATGACATCTCGCCTTCCTGAACCTGGAGGGGGGTTCATCCATGACTCATCATTTTCATTAATATTGTCTATCACGGCCTTTCCTTTATCCAACATCGGTTTTTTAGAACTCTTGGCCTCCTCCTCTTCGACCGGATCGGTCTCCTTCCTTCTTGGTGCCATCCTTTCTGACTCCAGATAGGCTTTCTACCGAAATAGATATTACTTCAACTTCCCTTCTTTAATCAACGTTTCAATCGCCTTCTTTAGCTATTAACATTCATCGATACTATGTCCAGTCTTCTCATGGAACAATATTTACTGGTGTTCCTTGTTCTCTTTAGAGGCTCCAGTTTCTTTATTCCATACATCATTAGTCCTCTCAAGCTGACTTCCCTTAGAATCTGGTCAGGCCGAACCACTTACGGGGTGTATTGCATGAAACTCACACTCCTCCTCTCCTTTAGTCTTGGAAACATATCCTTACCAAGACCCCTTCATTCAAACTCCGGCGCCCTCCTATCTTGCATTTGAATTCCTTCCTGGGTCGTACTCTTTTGGCCAGCAGCTGCTAAATGCATCTCTCTCCCAACATACTTTGTTGTCTTATTCCTAAATTCCTCAAAACTCTGAGGTGGTCCCTTTGCCAAGGATAGGGAAAATGGTGACTGCGGTTGTAAAGCCTCGACCATGATATGCATCTGAATTTCTTTCATCAACCCTGGTACCAACGCTGCCTCCTTACAAACCTCTTTAGAAAATCTCTCAAGCTTTCCTCTAACCCCTGCTTAATCTATTCCAATGTATGAGACATTTTCAGGATGTCTCTCGATACCATAAAGGGTTGTAAGAATGCATAGGCCATATCATCCTATGAATTGATCGACCCCACGGGTAAGCCTTTAAACTATCCCAAGGCTTTAGCTGATAACGTCCTCGGGAACATTCTGCACATGACATCCTCCTCAACTCCTAAAAATAATGACTCATTCACATACGCATCCAGATGCCATCTGGGGTCTGACTCTCCTATATAGTTCCCTATAGACAATGGTTGCAGGGTCTGTAGGTATCAAGGTATAGGGACCTTCATCAACCTATTGTGAAAGATATCCTAAACCGATATTCTCCTCCTCTACCATGTTGTATGGCCCTCCTTTGGCTGTTGATCTCCTTAGTTCGGTATGTGGACTCTTACTCCTCATAAGCATGAGTCTGAGATCACTCCTGTTGATGAAAATCTTGTTGCCTCTCATTTCCACCAATGTTCTCTCTTCCCTCTGCTCTTCGAAGTTCTTGGAGCTCCTAGCATAGTTGCCTGATAATCTCATCTAGGGGTCGGGCTGTATCACCGCTTGCGTTCTCAACTGTCCCCAGAGTCTCCACTATACCCTTACTATAGTCTAATGTCTTTACGACATTCAGAACATATCCTTCCGAGGTTTTATTGCCTCTGTTGTGATCCATGACTTACTTTTTATTATAATGTGGGACTCAAAGTTTACACGGTCCCATCGGGTGTGCCAATGTTCTGTCCGGTGTCCGGGTACAAAGTTAGCCTCGTACAACCAAAGTCTGAAATGACCTTTTATATACTTGATTTTACACCGCCTCAATGGATTACGGTATTATATACTTAAGTCTAATAAGGAGCTTAAGTTTTTCACGTTAAGGTATGAGTTTGATGTCTAATCTGCACTGAATTCAATGCGACACATCAGAGGTGCTCCTATAAAAGATTCTCTGATGCTTAAGTCAGTACAAGAATTATAGAAATACAAGTATTACGGAGGTCCTTATAGTAATGAGTTCAGATTCTCTGTAAGTAATAAATTAATTGTATTTATATGTAATGCCTGAGTAGTTTAGATGATTTGACTTTACTCCTAACTTATTGTAGCAACAGTGTTCACAGGGACAGGTTACCCATACCTCCTCTGACTCATGTTTTGTTATCAGACAGTTGATCAGAGTCATTATTTTATATCTGTACTCATGCTTATTTGAGACCCCAGTTTAGGTGACTTAGTCCAGTACTACTTGTACTTTTGATGATTTGGCCTGTGTTTTGAAACACCTCGTCCATTTATCTTGGGTCCAGTATGCACTCTAGATCAAAAAGTCAAAAAGCCATCAAAGCATAGCCGAACTTGGAACCAGCAATCAAAGGTGAAAACAGTAAGCGTCAAGAACCTTTAAAAGGAATTTAAAACTATTTCGGTAAAGTAGGCTACGATTTTGGAAGCTGAATGATTAATTGCTTTATCTGAATTCTTGATCTTAGGTATTTTGAGAAATTGACGAGTGCGGCATTAGACCAGAATCCCCTGAAGCATGGAGTCAAGGTATGGGGGTGTACCAGGTTTAGATTAATGTAGAAAATTTATTTATACCATTTGACATATAGGAAAAGGGTAGATTATAGCCATTGTTGGCTAATTTAATTAATTTTAATGAACATGTGCTAAGTGGTAAAGAACTAAAGGATAATTAAATGAATAATATAAAGGGCGAGATCTAGACTATGAATGTGTATATATGTATGTATATATGTATATATGTATGTATGTATGTATGTATGTATGTATGTATGCGTGTTTAAGAAAGAAAATTTACAAAGCGAGTTATAACTTGACACATGAATATAAGCATTTGATAGAATTGCAATGTAAAAAGTGAAGTTATATGCATGAGAATAATTGATAAATTAAAATTTTATGAATGGATTGATATTAATTAAAAATGAATAAGGATAAGGAATGATGTTGTAATGATAATCTGAGAAGTTTAAGGCGAATGAATTAGCGAGAATAAGAAGATTGAAATTATTTATAAGATATGTCGTTATGAGGAAGGGAATGATAATTAATATAAACTAGTGAATAGTGGTATGATATAAATTATGGATATGAGAATGAGTTTCCAACTGATGAAATGATGAGAATGACGATTTTAAAAGTCTATGACTTGTGATAGATATTACGTGGTGTGTATGAGATTAAGTCTGCATGATGATTGATGATTATGTTTGTTGTGCCTTAATGTGATGTGAAATTTGATTAAGAATGTGTGATGTGGTCCAGGTCTGTGTAACTGCCCCTTTGTTTAAAATTGATGCTTTACTGGCTGATTGATGATATGAGATTATATGATTGGGTCGGGTCTGTATGGCTGTCCTTCTTACTTAAAATGATGCCTTTTTGCTAATTATCAAATAGAAAGGGAGTTTAAAATGAATATATGTGATTGTGTGGTTGGGACAAATGAACAGTATATTTTGCCCCTTGTTTTGGGCTCTCGTGGTCAAGTAAGATCCAGTTGAGCTACCCAGGGGTCAAGCAGGACCCAGTGGTTGAGGTGGAGAGCCAAGCAGGGCTTATTCACGAGGTGTTAAGTAGGACCCCTAGCTGGAGGCCAATCCTTTTAGTATCCTAAACTGGTTTAAACCGAGGTCAAGGATCCAGTGTGGGACCAGCCACAAGTGTTATTGGTTGAGAGAGATTTTCACACCGGTACAGTGGGTATCCGGTATTTTTCCCTTTATCTCAGTGGGAGAATAAATGTCTTGTAGTCCTGGAGATCCTTCACACCAGGCTTTCACATTGATGGTATCACATCAGTGGGTGAAAGGTGGTATCACCTGTGAAGATTCTCTGACGCTCAAGTCAGTAACCAAGGAAAGAATACAAAGTTTCTAAGCGTAAGTTTGAGAATAAGTCTAACGTACCAGAGTAGTGAGAATGTTGGTATTTATATTCGTGCATGCAGAGAATGAAGAGTCTGTTAGGGCTAGAGGACCAATTGTATATTGTACAGTGTACGATTTTGACACACGACGCGGGTGGCTCCGCGTCTCTTGCGAACATTCCCCTATACCTGTACCTTGTACTTTTTATCGGGTGACATGGAAGTTTTCCAGTGTGCTAGGTGTTTAGGGTGGACTTCCGGTATAGATATAGATCTAATACGGGGTTAGAGTCTAGAGGCTTACCTATGACACCGGTAGTAAGTGCGAGAATAGATGAAATTACGCTCTTGCTCGTGTGTTAGTATCAAGACCGGATCATATCCAGATACAAGAAAGTCTTAATTCTATTGACTGGGAGTCAGTTGTGTATTATATGATAATGATGTAATGATGATTGAGGTTTGAATTGATATTATTAATCAATTCATAATGAAACTAAAAGTAGTGAAATCAGTTGAATTAATGTTTATACTTGATTTTGTGTTTTATGGATGGTGTTGTGCTAGATGTGACATAATATATATATATGTGTGTGTGTGTGTATGTGTGTGTATAAAGTTAATGATGAGATGAAAAAGATGACTTAGTGATTTATAAACCATAGCAAAGGATATAATAAATAAGGAAGACATTAATTTCTAATGGTAGCTAGATTACGTTTTTCCTATTATTGTGTTTACTATATTAATCTTTAATTTCAATCACTCACCCCCTTGTTGTGGTTTTAAGTGACTAATGGTAGGTGATTGATGGACACTGCAAATGCGAGCCCTAAATGAGGCTGGTGTAAAGTCAATGCCAAGCTAAAGAGAACTATATTGGTAGTTTATATATATATATATATATATATATATATATATGTGTGTGTGTGTGTGTGTGTGTGTGTGTGTGTTATAATTCACAATTTGTAATTAGTAATAATTGATGTGATGAATGCTTGATGTCATTATATGGATAATTAGTGGTTGCAATGTATGTGTTCGACGAATTTGGCCATTTTGGCATTTGTGGTGACGTGAAAAGGATGCCTGAGGCATTCCTTGATGATTTAGTTGGTGATTAAGATTAATGACATCCTGTATATGCACGATGCTTATTGATGCTATGGCATATTGATAATAATATGATGAGTACTTAAAATGATGACCAGGAACTGCACATAGCATGGAGCTATTTATAGTGTTAAGTGATGCTTAAGGGCAGGTCAATGTAATTATATGTAGGCGGTGTGTGAAAGTCTGCTATTTCTGATTTTATATGTTTAATTCTAGAGTACGGATTGTGCCTGCAGGTATGGAATGAGTAATAGATAGTGCCCATGAATTTTTGTAGCAATTAAAGTTAAAAACGGGCAAATTAGGTAGTGTAGACGTTGGCCCAGAGGCTAAATTCTACATAATTACGCAGAACAGGGTGTCTGGTAATGAATTACGCAATTGATTACTAGAGGACAATATTTTTTCCCTGTGTAAGATGCTTACAAGTAATTGATTACTAGCCTTTTATAATCAATTACCAGGGCCTGTGTAATGGATTACAAGATTTCTATAATCGATTACCAGAGCCCTAAAAATGGGTTTTAAGTGTTTGAGTAATGAAGCCCTTAGGTTCGTATTGTTTATTACCAGAAAAGTTTGAAAAGTAAAAACTTTTCTCTGATTTTATCAGACCCTAGAATAAATTTGAAATTGGACGTCACAGTCAATAACCATATGAATTTAATATTTTTACCAATAATTTTTTTGAAGAACACCAAAGATTGAAGAATTTATACAAGAAAAACATTTCGGGTCATTTTCACATTCACACCATGACACAACACAAGGCATACCAAAACCAGTTCCTAAGGGCCAAGGACACTACCAATAACTTGCATATATACCTAGGTAGAGTTTGAAACAGACTTGGGATCCTGGTCCCATCTTACCAATATATAAAGGTTGACAAATAGAATTAATAACAAACTAACAGAATCATAGACCCAGACTTACTAGGCCTAAACTTAACACTAACAGACCCAGACTTAGACTTACCAGACCCAAACTTAACACTAACAGACTCAGGCTCAGACTTACCGGACCTAGACTTTGTATATCAAGTAGGTTTCATAATAGCAATGATATCACTAAAATCTTATGCTTTAAGCTATGATACACTCTCTGTCCGTGAAGATGCAATTTGTATAATCCATAACAGCCATAATATATGCTAAAGGTTGTTCAATTTCATAAGTTTCACTAGAAAGCATTATGCACAAGGCATAAGCCCACACCATATATGGTGACTTTTTTCAACATATAATGAATAAGCATAGTGTGCGCACACACACACGCATGCATACATACACACACTGTTACCTAAGTGGCCTCTAATAAACTCAAGGGGGGTGAATTGAGTTGTTGAAACTTATCGCTAATGATTATCTCTTATTAAAACTTATCAAATAATAATCAATGGTTCAAAGCGGAAGTGAATAAATAAGCAGAGGTAAGGGATAAGAGAATGCAAACTTGGTTTTTATATTGGTTCAGCCAACCACTTGCCCGCATCCAGTTTCTTAAAAAACCCTTGAGAGTTCCACTATAATTATCACAAGTTACAGCAGAGCACTTCCACACTTTTGGGATACCTCACCCTTATGTGGAGCCTCCAACCTTACAAAGGATGCCTCACCTTCGACTTACACTGCTAGGGATGCCTCACCCTAGACTTAACCCTTTAGGATACCTCACCCAAGTTATAGAACCAGTGTGGGATGCCTCACCCACAAAGATAAACTTTAATAAAGAAAGTATGCAACTTGAAATTCTCTCTTGAAGAGTAGACAATACAACTTAAAACTCTTCTCAAGTAATAGAATAGCCTTAGATCATCATAAAGTGTTTCTCAATTTGGATTATAAAAAAAGATTAAATGTTTTTCCAATAATCCATGATTAGTATGATTGACTTTCACTCAATTTATAGGAGATGAAAAAATGCATTTGATTGATGAACGGATGCCTTTTGATGTTAGAATGATTCCTTTTCAAATGGATGTGTTCATTCAAAATTTTGGATGAAAGAACATGACTTTCCATGTAAGAAACCATGAAGAGATGCATCTTTTCATTCATTTTGATGTTATGGTAATCGATTACACAAAAGTGGTAATCATATAATCATCACCATCATTCATAAATAACCAAACAATCCAAAATTCATCCATAGAATTTTAAACTCATGCTCTGAAAATTATCACAATATGAAATAGTGAGCAATTCATGCTCCAACAATGTTTAACTATAGTAATAATACCTCAACATTGAGCAACTAGTGCTCTGATACCACCAATTATGGCACCCCTCAGTCTTATATAAACAAATGTAATAGATATGACATAATAATTATGAGGATAAATTTTTCACATTTTAGAGTTCATCACCTTTCCTAAGAGACACCACGAATTAAAAGAAAATCATTTAACATCGCGCCCCAATCATTGATTAGTCACACTTCCCATATATGAAGATATGAAAAGTGATATAAGAAGTTCATTTTTAGTCCTAGAAACAGTGGAACATGTGATAAATATCACCTATTAGTCCCAAATTGAAAATCATAAAAGTTAGGCCCAAACCCTTCCTGAATTAAGTTTTTTCACTATAGTAGGTTTGGTATTTTACGTCTAATAAGAGCTAGGAAACTCTAATTAAGGTGAAAATAATTCTTACACCTCCCTAACACATTTATCTACAATTGCTATGCAGAGGTTGAAGGCCAATTATGCCCCAAAGATACCTCAAATCATGAAAGGCTAAAACTGTTATGCATCAGAATTTTTGCATGAACACCATGTAGTATTTTGGGCATATCAAGAGCTACAAACCTTTAAAAAGGGTAATTCTAGTGGGAAATTTTTCATAACATAATTATCTACAACTTTTATGAAGAACCCAAGAGCTAATTTGGCCTAGAACAGCTCCTAGTTCAAAAATAGTGCCTTAATCGATTAGTAGGAAGGCATAATCGATTTAACACCAAACAAAAAGTTGTTAATCGATTAAGTGCTCAGCTTAATAGACTGAATTGGTCAAAAATTGATCCTGGAGCTGGCAGAAAGTCTTTAATCAATTTAAGGGACCTCCCTAATCTATTAATTATGCATAATGGTAAAAAAATACCAAATTTTATAAGTTTCTAGCCTACCAAAATCCATCCCAATCATATCCAATCATCATCAAACCTTGTGGGGAGTTAAAACACATCAAGTAAGACTTACTAGACTCAATCTCACTCAAGGATTCATAAACATGAGGTCTATATATGGGATTATGCATAAAATGCATTTTATGAGCAATGACATACCTAAAACCATTCATACCACATCAATTATGTCTCAAACCAATGCCAACAAGTTTTTAATGTGTAATAGGGTTTGTACACCCTAGTCCCATGTCCTAGAACATCTTGGATCAAAATATGACCCACCCACTTCTTTAATATGCATATAAATCCACTATTTCATTCAACCACACATCTCATATATAATCTTCAATCATTATAATTAATTTCATCAAGCATGAATCCAAATATCATTTATTACATATAGTATGGTTCAAAATCACCAAGTCTAAGGTCATATACAAAAATTAGTCTTTATAACACTTAGGGTCTAATTTTCACACATGACCTTTAAGGAACCAATAACTATCATTATCCAATCATCATATACAAAACATATATATCATGTTCACAAAAGGATTATCGGCCAAGGCACAAAGGCTTCCTTCCAATATTTACCTCCTTCAAGCTCAACCTCTAAAAGAGTAGAACTTCTAACATACCTACATCAACCTTTAAAAATGGCAACTAGGAGGTAAGTAACATATACCAAATGAATCAATATCATACATTATGATAATACATATATACATGGGTGCAACACATGCTCCTCAATAAAGCCATATGATTCAGCCACACACAAGTTATTTTACAATCATAGCACATGCACTAATCATTATATTTATATTACATATCATTTCATTGGCAATCTTGCCAATCATAACCATTCATTCAAGGTTAGTACTATAAATCTTTCCATTCACTTATTAATCATTCATTACCACCACGGGCTACCAATCTCAGCATATCTCCTGCTATATGCAAAATGCTCTTATAGCTAATGCATATGCACAAAGAAATCAATATCAAATCGTGGATCCGACTGTAGGAACAATATCATATAACATGTGGGTCAAGCATAGGTATGCTACTATGCCCCTACTACAGTAGTATATGTGTACACTTATCTCATTATTTGCATGCATAATACCATATTTTACTGGTACCAAACTGTTGTCGCCCATATGTAGCACTAGTCACCCTGTGACTTGCAGATCAACAACATGGCCTCACTTGCCAAAACTACTACGGACCTCTCTTGAACACACATCAAGAGAGTCGTGCCCTATAGGGACACCAAGGTCACTTGCTCATCACAGAGCCGCCCACTCACTGGGCCTGCCACATAGGGTGCCTCTTCACCAAACTATGGACAGCTTTGTGATTCCACTGAATCACTAGGGAAACAACAATAATTTTGCTCGTGCATAGGGCTGCCCTCCCACTGGACCCGCCTGTTGGAACCCCTAACATCCCAAAATAGACAGTGTATGATATGCCATAGATGTAAATACAGATCAGTGCATTCTCACTCTGTGCATCCTAAAATGTCCCTCCACAATCATCAACTCACCATCATCACTTAGTGGATTTCAATATTACCATCATTCTCAATCACTACCAATTATCATTGGATTTTGTTCACACATTTAGTTAGTGGAAAACAATATCCACACATATTTTCATCAATTTCATATCATGGGATGTTCTCACACATTCATATTTTATTCAATCATAACTAGGGCATCAAACTCAAACAAGTCATAGCCACACATCAAATTGACATCAAGATCATCATCCCAAATATCATTTACCACATAACATAAATCATTCCAAATGCAATTCAAATCACATAACTTATCAAACCATTCATCCAAATCAAGTCATGGAAACACATCCATACATATACATCAATAATGGATGAAATCATGCATTTAGAAAATGTTACCCCCTCCTACCTCAAGAGAAGTAGAAATCACCATGGTCCAAAGGTCTCGTTTTGTCAATGGGGTCGTTTCCTACATCACACAATGTACCATACAATTATTTTCATTTAAACCACCAAGATTTTAAATGTTCTTAATTAACTACTTTGTGTTTATGCTATTATCAACCTTAAACCATTCTTATTACATTTAATCCACCACAACCACCATGGGTTTGGTGCCAATAGTCATTTATTACCCATTCAAGGCAACACCTATTTATGGTTCTTCACATTGATGGTAATCTACCATCAATATCACCATCTCTCATTATTAATATCACTATTCCAACATTAATATCAACACTTCCACTCTAAATATCACACATTCACACTTAAAATTAACTCTCCCAACAATATTATATGTTTTCCTCAAATCTTAGGGTTAGGGTTTCACTCAAAACCCAATAACCAACATTAATACTCATCATCTTCCACTATATTAAATGTCATTTTTTGTGTACCTCTATACACCCACGCAAAACCACATATTTATCATACCTCACCTTAGGGCTTTACATAATAATGGCTCCCATTCTATAACCCATACATATGACACTTTCTCCAAGCATAATAACTCTTTAATCTAGGGCTTTAGCTTAAGGAAATGGTGAGGAAACTTACCTCAAGCCAAGAATGAGTGAACCCCAATAAGAGAGAGGGGGGGAGACAAAAATGAAGAGGGAAAATGGGGAGCTTCCAACCACCACAATTTCCTTCTTGCTTACAAGAGATAAAAACAAAAATAGGGTTAAAGAAATGGGCACATACAAGCCTTGATGGGTTTCGAGAAGAAGAAGAAAATGAGGAAAGGAGAAAGAAGAGAGTTTACCTTAAGGAGAAGAGAGTAAACGTGAATATGGGAAAGAGAAAATAGATTTTTGAGTTATAAATTAGTCCCTCATTAAATTTTCTCTATTTTATAACAAACAGGATCACCATACAAGATCAATACTTATCCAAAAATTATTCTAAAAATATGTTCAGATTCACATTAATATTCTTAACAGTCCTGACCAATGGTACCTAAATCGAAAATACTTGGTCCGACACCCATATTTTAATCGGGTATTAAATTCAGCTCTTTTAACCACAATAAATTATGAGTGGTCATATTAAATCCTGATTTAATTAGTTCTAATTTTTAGTACATTATTCAATTCATATTTAATTATTTCACTCAATTAAGTATTTATTTAAATTTTTGGGATGTTACAATCAACTCCACCTAAAAAAAAATTTCATCCCCAAAATTTACCAACCTGATTCAAATATCTCAGGATGTTGTTACCGCATATTGTCCTCACGCTCCCATGTGGTCGTAACCACATCTCCATGCTTCCAACATACTTTCACCAAGGGAATCAATTTGCTCCGCAACTTCTTGATAGAACGCTCAACAATAGTAGTAGACACCGGAGGAATAGATAAATTCTCCCTGATCTCAACATCATCAAGGGCAACCATATGCGTAGAATCATGCACATACTTCCGTAATTGTGACACATGGAACACATTATGCAAATTCGATAATTATGGAGGAAGGGCAATCCTGTATGCCCCCTCGCCAATCCTTTCAAGGATTTCAAACGATCCAATAAACTTCAGACTTAACTTTCGGCTTTTCAAAGCACTTCCAATGCCTTTATCTCTTGACACCTTCAAGAACACATGATCGCCAACTTATCATAATAACTCTTTTGATGATCTTGGGTAATTTTCATCTTCTCTTGTATCATTTTAATTTGTTCATTCATTTCCGTAATCAATTTCGGCCCTAAAACCAAATTTTCTCTAGTTCCGAGCCAACACAAGGGAGTTCTACATTTTTTATCATACAAGGCTTCATATGGAGCCATACCAATAGTACTATGATAACTATTGTTATAAGTGAATTCAACCAATGGCAAGAATCTCTCCCAACAACCTCTATGATCTAACACACATGTGCGCAACAAATCTTCAAGACTTTGAATGGTTCTCTCGGATTATCCATTCGTTTACAGATGATAGGCAAATTCATATTTAGCATATTTATTACCTTCAGTACTCTAAAGAGAACAGATAGTAGAAATCATACAACTCATCAAATTTAGTTGTGTATTTAGTCACAGATATTCTTCCTTGTTGAAGATTTAAGAATTCTATCTCCTTTCTGATTTTATAATTTTCAAGAAAGTATTTTGCCAAAAATCTCTTCTTAAAATTACCCCACTACAAAGCTTCACTAGTAGCTATCATCTGAGTTTTAGTGCAAGTCCACCAAACCCTAGCTTCATCATGCAATTAATAAGTAGAGAATATCACTTTCTACTCCTTTAAGCATTCAAAATAATCAAACATTTACTCCATCTCTCTGAGCCAGATATAAGCTCCATCATGATCATGTCTACCCTTATACATAGGTGGGTTACGCTTTAGAAATTTATCCAGGGTCGGGCCAGATTCAGCCTTTCCCATCATTCGAGAAAACTTCTCAAAGAAATCATCCTCTGGGATAGAATTAGAACTGCCAGACATTCTACAACAATTTAATCCATTGTTAATACTTAAACAAATTTAATAAAATTCAAAATATATCTCAATACAAGGAATTGCAGCCGATGGAGAACTAGTGAGCATAATGCCAGAATTCCTGTACCATTTATTTTCACACATGTGCATATTCATATATACTAGCATAATAAACAATTTTACTAATACAATTTCACTACTCATTATCCTATTTCACCCATAGGATCTACAGTCCTGAATAGACCTGCTCTGATACCAATTGTAAAATCCCTTATTTTTTATCTTTAGTTTTAAGCATTTAAATGAAAATCTCGATAATTTTTTTGTAAAATAATTAATTAATAATTCATCCATCCTCAATTTAATCATTTATTCCTAAAAACCTGAAAATCCCTTCCGTATAGCATCTCTAACATTAAAATTCCATTCACTAACCATAAAAATTCCTTTTTACAAAATAGGGGGACGCTACGTGTAAGGTCAGAATTTCACACTTGATGTTACGCGTGGAACTGGCGCTACACGTGAGCATGACAGTAGTAGCAATGTTGCTGTCATGGGTTTTTAAGCAATTTGTCCAACTTCCTAAGGTCCTATACTACCCAATTCATCTTTAAACCTCATGACACTTCACGGGTACTATATGACCCTCATTCTGGAGCTGTTGGCATAGTCTGTTTCCTAAAATTCCAGTCCAATAAGGAGTTATGCATAAAAATGCATTGAGGCTCATTTATGGCTATAACACCTCCTCAAATCACCTTAATACCATTTATATCACCAAATGAATATGTAAACAAATTCTAAATGTCCATGATGATCTTTTGAACAATTCCGGGGATACTGAGTCCCAGCGGATTTCAATTTCACCTATCCAGTTATTTAATTTCACCCTTAATTTCACTAAACAACCATTTCAACTTCTTAATTTCATTTCTAAAATCATTCATCTCATACCTTTCACATAATCACACAACATTCAAACAATATATTTTTTGCCAATAATGCATGATATTAAATACTATTTGGCTTTGTGCCATAATTATATTTATATAAATAGTTCCTGCTCATAATGCATGTATACT
Source organism: Clitoria ternatea (assembly GCA_037962975.1). NCBI lineage: Eukaryota > Viridiplantae > Streptophyta > Magnoliopsida > Fabales > Fabaceae > Clitoria > Clitoria ternatea. Next base: position 152,135,069 of record CM075670.1, read on the forward strand.
ATCTAGTGGCTCAATGTCATATCACATTCATCACACAATCACACCTGGATATATCATATATATATATATATATATATAAACACTAATGGCTCAGTGCCATTAGCTGTCCAACTCAGTCCACACATTACAATCACGCACATAATACCACCACACATATACATTATAGATACATATATATCTACTAGTAAACACATACCACACCATCATTATATACATTACATAATTACAAATATCTTGGCATTGTTCTGCTGCTCATTTCGCACTAGTCTCGTGGCATCCACAATGTCCCTCTCCTCATTCACTGTAACATAAATGTAAGGGTGAGTATTTAGCATTACAATTTAATACAAATAATTGAAACAAAAACAATGTCATCTGGAGGATCTCCCATACCTCTCTCATAAGACAATCCATTATTTCGTTCTTACTACATCATTACATTCTCATGATTTTTCATACATCATAAATCAATTATGATATCATAAACCAAACATCATCATGAATTGAATCTTAAATTCTCAATTAAATCTTAAATTCATGATTCAATCATAACTGACTCTCAGGTCACATTATATAAATGACACATAATATCTGGATACTAAAGGAACAGCTACCAGCTGGGAGTCACACACCGACATCCTGTGAATGCTCCAGTCCACCGAGCCGCACACCAACTCCACCCAAAAGGGTTCACCGAGCCACACACTGGCTCCCCCACCTCAACCACTAGTTCATAGACCTCAGGGTAGCTCAACTGGGCCTATACATGGACCACCAGAGCCAAAAGCGAAGGGTAATACATAACGAATGGTTGTCCATACCACATAACATGCATATAACATCAATATAATCATTTCAAATTCATACAACTCTGTCCCGGTATAAAAGTCATCTCCTGGGACACAATAAGCCAAAACCAGGCTTAATATACATCATATATCTTATAAACCTTATTTTTATCACAAATCAATACTTCTTTAATACAATCACCAATTTATTATTATAATTATCATTATTTTACTAATCATATTTATTAATTCATCATATGATTATAAACATATCCCAAATCACATAAACTCACATAAATCATTCGCATAAAGACACAAATCATTTAACTGTATAAAAACTTGTAAAACATTAATTAAATACATAATATAATACTCCCCTTACCTCATTTTCAATGCGCTCTAACTAGCTTATAAGTAACAACGTGCCAAAACCCTAAAACCGTAAATACCACAAAGAGGGATTTAGAAATTCAACCATTAATAGAAATCTACTCTTATAGCTTTATAAGCTTACTACCACTAAAACCAACAGTTCCTTTAAGAAACCTCGCTCCGTTAAATCTCCAATGTTTTGTTTGTAACCTACGAAAAGCAAAAATCAATTCCATCACCTAATCTTTCATTTTAGAGCCTTAAAGAACCTTTTAATCGGTTCAAAATCTCAAATTTCAAAGTTTCCTTACATTCCAAAGAAAACTAGTAATAGAAAGAAAACTTCCACGAAAATTAAAATTGAGGGATTTCACACATTTAACTTGAAATTTCAACTTCTAATTCACAATTAATTTCAAATCCTACTCTAAATTGGCTTGAATTAAGGCCTTAAGCTTTGAGAGATGAGAGAAAGAGAAAAGGGTTTCTGTTTCACATTTGTTGTCATTTTCATACTTCTTCAATCAAGCTATTTCCTTTAGGCAACACACACACACACACACATATATATATATATATATATATATATATATATATATATATTAAATCTCCAATCATGAATTACTCTACACCTAGTATAATCTCATATTTACGTAAACATCATTTAAACTTCTAACCTCTAATTAATTACTCTACTAACTCCTTGCACTTAATTGAGCAATAACAAATTCTAATTAATTATAACCTGAATACTCCCCTTACCTCGGCTCCAAGCTTTTACGAGTTGTTCTTTGTGTCGGTGACGACCCACGGTCAAATTGTTCATCGTTCCGCTTCCGCTTCCGATACCCACTTCGCTTAACGATCCTCCGATGCCCGTTTCATCATCTACAACCGCCGAAGCACAAACCCATCACTTGTTTTCCATACCCATTGACATAAACATTATTCCTAAGCCTCAAATCATCCTAAAATTGGAAATGCGAAACACCCCGCAAGTATATGAAATTCGACCAAGAGAAGGAAAAGAGAAAAACATGCAAATTAGAAACACCCATGCTTATAAAAGCTATTTTCAAGCTCCCATTTATAAAGAGAAAGCAAAACAGGCCCCCCACCATGCAAGCACCTCACGGCTAGAAAGAGAAGAGAAAGAGAAATGGAGGGGAAAAGCTTGAAATTGATGGTTCATATAGACACACCTTGCTTCCCCGATGCCAAAAACGTGGTTAATTTGAAGTTTCGACGTGAAATTAGACGCCAATTGGGAGCTAGAAGCTCATGACCATTGAAGGGAAATGAGGAAGAAGAAACTCATGTGCTGCTCATGGGAGAAAAAGAAAAAGGCTGAAATTTTTATGCTTTGAGGGTAAAATGGTCATTTAGCTTTTTCTTTTCCACTTTCTTTTATAACTTAAATTGAAACTTACCTTTTAACCCTTTTGATAACTTTAAATTTACCACCACTTATTTAATTTTTATTTAAATTTTAATAATCAACCAATCAAATAAATTCATTTAATTTCATAACATCTAATTATTTAAAATTGTATTTATATTCATTAATAATGATTTCTAAAAATCTAAAATTAATTTGAAGACAATTATTAATAATTTTTTGCCAATCATAGATTTTAAAATTAATTAACCGGGATGTTACAATATAACATAGCATAGATATTTATTATTATTTTACAATTATATCCTTATTAAATAGGCATATTCTTTAAGAAATGAAATATACATATAAAAAATTCTTCATTAAAATTAAAAATAGTTCTAAAAGCATAACATAAAGTATTGATAATTTTAATATTACTAACTCAATTAATTATATTTTGTTTGAGAAGAAATGAGAACAATAACACTAAAATTTCTTTTAATCCTCATAAATTTCAAACAAGCAATTAAAAAGGGGGAAAACACAAGCATAACTATATATAGTTATACTATTATTTGTTTATGTGTTGTCATTTTTCTTCTTAGGTTTCGTCATCATCATAAAGGGGAGAATGAAAACATAAGGTTTCGATAATGACAAAAGGCATGCAAACTCTAAAAGACATCAATCATGAAGGCCAAGATTGAAAGAAAAATGAATCAATAAAAAGGCAAGACCAACAAGTCAAAAGAATAAAGCATCAAAGTCCAAAAGGTCTTAGCACACATGTAAGGTTTTAATCAAGTATCAGTATGGCCTTAGGATTAAATTAAAACCTTGATAACATGCATTTGAAAAGCATTTTCAGAAAAATAGAAAGCATGTAATCGATTACCAGTTTGGTGTAATCGATTACACACTTAACCGTTGGGTTGAAAGTGAATTTTAAATAAATATGGTTAAAATTTGAAATGTTGTAATCGATTATAGGAATATGGTAATCGATTACCATAATATCAGAATGCATGAAAAGTTGTATTTCTTCATGGATACTTGCATGGAAAGTCATGCTCTTTCATCCAAACTTTTGAATGAACACATCTGTTTGAAAAGGCATCTTTCCAACATCAAAAGGTATCTTTTCATCAATCAAATGCATTTATTCAATTGCTATAAATAAGGAGAACATTAATCATTTCATTTCATGGATTTAGGAAAACATTTTGTCATCCTTATAATCCATAACCTTAATACTCCTTAATATTCAAAGGTCATTCTTATACTTGAGTATTACCATTAGAAAAACTTCAAGTTGTTCTATCCACTCTTTGAGAGAGAGTTTCAATATTCTTGTATTATCTTGGGTAAGGTATCCCAAGGGGATTAAGTCTAGGGTAAGGCATCCCTAGTAGTGTAAGTCAAGGGTGAGGCCCTTGCAAGGTCGGAGGCTCCACATAAGGGTGTGGTATCCCGGAGGTATGGGAGTGCTCGTTGTTGTAACTTGTGACAATTATAGTAGAAATTTCAAGGGTTGCTTGAGGACTAGATGTAGGCAGGTGTTAGCCGAACCAGTATAAAATCTCTGCTTGCAATCTTTAACCATAAACTCTTTACATTTCAAGTATTGATATTTAATTACTTAACTCTTGCATACTAGATTCCTAAAGTTCAATTTGCTATCATAAGCTCTTAGAAGAAAATTTTTAAGTTAGAAAGTGTAACATCCTAAAAATAAGATTTATTATTAAAGCATGGTTAAAAAAGGGATTTAAAGGAAAATGAGAGATTAATTAGAACAATTATAAAAATGACGAATACGTCCCTAACAAATGCCGTAATGACCAATGCGTCCCTAATTCATTTAAATTGATTTTTCTTCTGTTTTTCCTTATGTTTCACGTAGGCATCAGAAAAAGGAGAAAACTTGCTTCTACTTTCTTCATTTCTTCCAATTGGCAATTGCAACTTGGTTCTTCTTCAATTTCTTCTCTAATTCATTAAATTGAAGTGGAAACCAACACTTTCTCCTTCTTTTTTCATGTGGGCAGCTTGAGATTAAAGGGGGAAGACTCCAATTTATCCAATTAAAGGTAATTTGATGAATTCTTACCATGGGTTTTGATTAAACCTTGCTTTCATCATTTATTCTTGCAATTTAATGGATTTTGGAACATTTAGAAGCAATTAGAAGCCATTAGCATAAAGGGGCAGCTTTGGGGTTTTCTAAAACCTTAGGTTTTCATGGAAAAATAAAATAAATAGCTTCTAATTGCTTGGAGCATGTATATGTATGTATATGTATTGATGGATGTTGAAATACAAAATAAAACTTAATAATGAATGTTTGGATCCAATTGAATGAGCATGTATATGTATATTTAAGAATATGTAAATGTATGAAATGTGATGAGATTATATGATATTGTTGAGAATATTATTTTTTTATATGCCAAAGAATTGGATAAGTGGTCTGATTCAATAACTGTCATTTGACATGTATATGCTCACCCCTATTTGTGGATATATTTACAGTGGACTTAGGACGTGATGGAGATTGGTGAGAGGTTACTAAGATCGAGCTTGGAGCATTATATATATTGTATATAATGTACATAGTAGTTTTGTAGTAGCCTTGGCTGGCTCCTATGTATACCTGTTTTGCTGTGTGTACATATATGTGTATATATAAATGCTTAGTTGAATAGGTAACTAGCGCGTTCAGCTGGAAACTTAGATCTATTTTGAGCATATGCTTGTTGTTATGGTGGATGATGATGATGGATTATGGAGACCCTGGTTGGTCCCACTATATATATATATATATATATATATATATATGTGTGTGATATTTGATATATCCATAAAACTATTTCATTGCATAAATGGGTAGGTTATATGATGAGTTGATTAGTGTGTATGATGATGAATTGCACATTAGAAGGTTGATGTAGTGATAACAGTGTTATTGTACTGTTCCAAAATCCTATTTTGAAATTGAAAGTAATTCGTGAAAAATTTATTTGGGTTTTAGAAACCTTATTTTAAAAGTTAGGATGTTTTATTTAAAAAGACCTTGGGTGGGACTCAAGGCAAACCTCTTGAGCGAGGCTCGGGGTTAGCTTGTAACACTACCATTGTCGCTGAGAGTGATTGTGTTACGTGAAAGAGCAAACGGTTTGGTACCAGTAAAACGGCCGGATCAGCTGAGAGCTGGGTATATGGCTGAGAGCCAGTGTTGCAACAAAAAGTTCCATGATGAATAAATGGATCCAATTATATAAGAATTTCATGTGTACATATGTATACCATTGAGAATAGCATGATGATATAGAATGATGATGAGAATTAATGAATAATATGATTATGGTTTAATTATGTTGTTTCATTGTATGTTAAAGAAATGGACAATTGGATCGATGCTATAGTTGTCGTTTATTGTGTATATTGCTCACCCCTGTTTCATGTGTGTTTGGGAAAAATTTAAGGCATGAATCGATTCCCAAGGGGTAGAATCGATTCCTGGCCCTGTCATGGCCCTGTTTTGCTGTTCTTTTCCAACTGTTGCATTTTTCTTGCTGTTTTTGGTCTGTTTGGGTATTTTAATGACATTTTTGGCCTCCTACTTCTTCATGAAAGTTGTAGATAATTATGTTACAGAGGTGTGAAAATTGATCTTACCTCAATTGGAGTTTTCTAACTCTCATGAGGCATAAAATACCGGACCCAATGCGCGGTAAAATTCAAATTTAAGAGGGTTTTGAACCCAACTTTTTATGATTGTTAAATTGGGACTAATAGATGATATTTGTGACATGTCCTACTATTTTTAAGACTAAAAATGAACCTTTTTCATATATTTTAGTGTTGAAATTTGTTATGAGCCTATTATTACTCAAACCCAATTGTTTAAACTACAATTAAATCGTGAAAAATTTTCTTTGGGTTCCAGGCTTGTTTATTAAGTTAGGGTGTTTCAGAAGGTCTTCAACAACTCAATTCATCCCCCTCTTGAGTTCCTTAGAGGCCATTTGGGTAATATATTTTTCAATTCGTATGAAATTTGATAACAAAGGGTATATTATATTATTATATAAAATTAATAGCTAAAATCCACGACATATCATCATATATAAATTGTAAAATAAAACAGCATAGAAGACAGTATCTTCTGAGTTTTATAATTAAAACATGTTTTCACTTTCAATTTTCCTCTAACACGTGTTTTTTTTATTGAGAAACTCATTTTCCTTTAAAACCATTGAAAGAATATAAAATATTATATTCTTAAAATAATTTTCTTAAAATATTATGTTCTTAAAATCATTGCTACGCCACAATTATGCGTAGGTATGCCTTTGTTCACACACAATACATCCTCAACTCACTATTTAACTAACGAAGTTTAATGGTATAAACCTTTTTCAAACATTTACAATTTTATAGAAGATTTTGCTAAAAATATTTTATAGGGGTCTTAATCTTGTATAATTAAAATAATTTTTCCTATATTTTAGCCAATTTAAAATTTAGGTTTGCTAAGTGCTTTTTGAGACACCCCAAAAATCAAGGTAAATTTTTCACGATTTTAATGTAATTAATTCATGACATCTGTAAGTGATAAAGATGAACATCTAATTCCCTGAACCTATCAGAGACCTGTCTCATATGTGAAGATATGAGAAGGTAGACTGAGAGGATCAACCTTAAAAGGTATTCCTTAATTAAGACAGCGGAAGAAAAATTGAGTATATTAATAATATATGAATGAGTTTAAGAAACCGACCATTTTGGGGTTAATGAGTTCAGTTTTATGTTCCATAGTGTTTATAATTTATTATGGAATAAAGTCTCTGTGTGGAAGAGAAGAAGAAATGAATAAATAACACGAACAGGACCATCAGAGTTCCCCTCACTCAAGCAGACCCCGACTCGCTTGAGCGAGACCCTCAAGCCACGCTTGGGCGGAGCCAGCGAGCATTGGGTGAAATTCTTCCAGAACCGAATTTAGTACAGACTCGCTCGGGCGAGACTTTCTCGCTTAAGCGAAAGACTTCCAGTGCCCAGCCTATATCCACTCGTCCAATGAGGCTTTCCAACACTTAAGTTTTCTCTAAGCAAAGCCCCTCCAAATTCGACTCCCAACATACAGGTTGTCACTCGGCATAATTCTCCAAAACCGACTCAAGGCACTCGGGTTCTCACTCAGGAAGATAACCTGACCAACCCATCATTCACTCAATCCTCTACTCGGCAAAGTCAGTCCAGACCGAGTCCTCTCTCACTCAAACTTCCACTCGGTAAATTCGCTCCAAGTCCGAGTCTTCACCCTCTCGGTGTTTCTCTCGGAAAACTTCCCAGAAACCGACTCACCCTTAATTGGTCATTCACTCGAAATTTCATTCCAAGACCGACTCATTACCTGTCTGGCTTTCACTCGGCATTTTATTACAAATCCGACTTCCTCTCTTTTTCACTCGAGTGGAGTTATTACATGGAACTTCTGGACAACTCACACTGAGGATCTCCAATCGGTGTCTTTCCACTTGGAATTGCACAACCGGAGCACACCACCCGGAACAGATCACACTCGACTCGGAAATTCCCCATTCGGGACTCCACAGCCCAGATCATCACACTCAATAGCCAACTTACTCGGATTCTGTCCACTCCCTCACTCGGAAAGTCATGACTCGGACATGAGTCACTCGGAATTCACTCGGAAATTCCACCACCTCTTAGTTTATTTCCAAACCTCTCACTTAGACAAAGTTTGTTCAGAGACTCATCCACTGTAACACCCTAAATTTTATAAAGATGATAAATTGTTATAAATAAATATTAGATAATCATGAATGAGTCAATGAGTATCCCAAAAATGTTAGAATAATTAAATTGGGGTTTCTTATAAAAATTTATAATTTATTGAAAACTAAAGGAGTTAAAACTATTCCCGGTGGAGATATGGGTGTCAGACCAAGTATCTTCGATTGAGATGTCATTGGTCAGGGCAGTAGATAAAATTGTTGGGAATCCGAATATGTATTCGGAATAATTTTTAGAATGTGTATTGAGCCCAAACCGAGAGCCTGTTTGTTATAAAACGGTAAAATCTTAATGAGGAGTAAAAACTTAAAAATAAAACTCTCTTCCTCCTCTCATTTTCACGCCACTTCCCTTCTTCTTTCTATTCTTTTCCTTCATCCCTCTTGATTCGTATCTTCTTTTTCTTTTTCTCCTTCCTAAAAACCTAGAGGAGGCTTATACCCTTTTCATTCCGTTTTCATTCTCATGGAAGCTTGAAGGAAACCATTGGGTGTTGATCCTCCTCCTCTCTTCTCCAATTTCGTTGGGTTTTTCTCCCTCCCTTGGCTCCATTTTCGTTTCCATGGTGAGGTAAGCTTTTCTCACCATCTTTGATGAAGTTAATGTTATGTTTTTGGGTTTTAAGGCTTGGGGGAGTAATATAGGTAGATAGAGTATTTAATGGAAGCTTTAAATGTGAAATAAATAGGTATTAATGAGTGTTGTTGGGTTTTGGTGGAACCCTAACTTCAATAGAGTGGGGAAGATATAGAATATGAATTGAATGTATGTTTAATGGAGATTGAGAGTGATGTTGATGAAAGAGAATGGTCATTAGTGATGATTGATGAATATTGAAAATGATCATTTAGTTTTGATGAAACTCTATGTGTAGGTGATTTGGCTTTTAACATAGAGAGTGAGATTAATGATGTGGTTGGCATAAAAATAATATTGTGGATAGAAATAATGCTTGGAAATGTTTGGTAGGATGATTGAATTGAGTAGATTTTAATGGGGACCCAATCGTGAGGTTGGAAGGTGTGAGCAAGTGAGTACAGATGTATATGATTGAGTAAAGGATAGGATTTTGAAAATGAATATGAGATGTTCAAAGTGAAGGGTTAGTAAGATAAACATGTGTTTAATGAGGTCTTAGACCATTGAGAATATATATATAATTGTTAAATTGGTAATGGTTTTGAAGAGATTATGTTGGGTCATGATGAACCTTGAGTGGTAAAGAGGACAAATTGGATGAGTTAAAAAGAAAATGGATGTTCTTGATGAGGAATATGAGTTGTTGTTGTTGAGTGTAGTGGCCCTTTTAGATCTAGAGGATCTTGGCTTTGGGAAAGGAATTCCCGAAGCCTAACACAATTGCATAAGTTGGTGTTCTTCAAGTCTAGGACTTGGGGTTAAGCTTTATGATAAGCTAGCAAGTATTTGAATTATGATGGCTATTAATTATGTGAATATACTTGCGTATGGTATGTAGATTGTATTTCGGGTGATGCAATGGAGCGTTCGGAGCATTGGAACTGTTTCGGCTCTTCCCTCGAGGTAGGAGAGGAGTTATATATTCAAATTGCATGAGTAAATTGTTAGTGATTATTGTATGTGTTTGATACTCATGCTTGCCTTGCCATGTACATATATATATATATATTGAATTAATGAGAATGGCATATGGTTAATTATGAGGGTGATGTATGAGAATAGGTGATGATTGTTATGGAAATATATACCTATATGGGTGATAATGATAAGTTAAATTTTAATGTAGTTATTGAGAAAATATGGATTGAAAACTAATGATTATTAAGGATTGTATGTGTAATGAAGATGAGTTAATTTCGATGTGGTGAATGGCTTAGAATGGAAATTGTTGTGCATGAACATATGAGACAAGTTTTAAATATCTATTGTAAGGTATATGAAGTATGGAATTGAGTTAAATTGGCTTTGGATGGATTTTGATATGTATGGTTGTTGAGGGCTCACGTTTCTGCCCAGGTTCTGATATTCTCACTTAAGCGAGAGGGATTCTCGCTCAAGCGAGAGGGATTCTCGCTCAAGCGAGAATCCTTTGTGTTGGTTACAGGGCCTCTGGCCCGATTTCGCCCAGGCGAACGAATTACTCGCCCAAGCGAGACGTGTGATGTGTAATCAGGGGATATTCTTGACGAATCTCGCTCAAGCGGGCGTGGTCGCGCTTGAGCGACCGAGAGAGGAATTGATTCTGGACGTTTTTCGCTCAAGTGAGTGTGAGACGCTTGAGCGAGTGTGAGGAGTCTGATCCTGGGCGTTATTCGCTCAAGCGAGTGGCTCGTTGTAAGGAGCCTCGCTTAAGCGAGCCAGCCCTGGAAGTGGTACTGGACTAGTTTCGCCCGAGCGAGTGACCGGGTGTGAGGGTAATTCGCTCAAGCGAGCCAGTCTTGGAAATGGTACTGGACTAGTTTCGCCCGAGCGAGTGACCGGGTGTGAGGGTAATTCGCTCAAGCGAGCCAGCGTAGGAACGCTGCTGGGTGATTTTCGCTTACGCGTGGAAGCTCCCCCAAGCGAGCTAAGTTAATCTCGCTCAAGCGAGTCAAGTCTCGCTCAAGCGAGTTGGCCAGAATTTCATATTATATTGTTTTCTCAGTTTTGATGATGCTGGGCCTTTTTTCCCTCATACTGTATGATGCTTGAGGGAATATATATGGATAAATGAATAGGACATCTTATGGTGGTGTTGAATAATGATTAAAACATTTGGGTAACTCGTTTATACCCATAATATACGTAATGAGAAATATAAATCTTAACCCCCAAGAATGAGACATGTGAGAACAATGTCAAGGTTTGACGACGAGTTATGAGATGTACTTTTGGGTGATGCACACCCATCGTGGGAATGAATAAATGATGAGGTATATGTTAATAACCGATAAATCGAGATGATAATTATAATGAGTAAAATGAATAACATTTCGGATCATTACCTTGAATTAAGGATGATCGTATTATTGATGATTTTGTTGTAAAAACCCTTGTGGTTGAATATGGATATTGATTCACTATATGATATGAGATAAAGAAATGTATTGTGTTGAGATGCAAAGTAAAGAACATGATTATGTTGGGCATAAGTGTGATTGCCATATATGTGAATGATGAATATGTCTTGAATAATTCCAAGTGTAGAATAATACGCTAATGATTGCTATGTCGTTTGACATCCATGTAAGGATTATTGTGAAATGATGTTGTGGCCATTGAGATGCCAATTATATGAATGATGTGCCTTGAGGGGCTTTGTAAATAATTATGAATAATTATTGAAATGCCGAATCAAAATATATACCCTAATTGAGAGGGTGAGAGATCATTGTGAGATTGTTGAGCACATGCATTATTGCATTGTTACATTTATGGCATAGCATGACGTCAATATGCATAATTATTGAATGAATCACCTTGCGGGGTACCACAAAGGGTAAATCCCTGAGTGAAGAGGACGTTGTCCTATTGTGATGAATGAATCACCTTGCGGGGTGCCATGAAGGGTAAATCCCTGAGTGAAGAGGACGTGGTCCTATTGTTATTGAATAATATGGAATATATCACCTTGCGGGGTGCCACGATGGGTAGATCCTAGAGTGAAGACGATGTTATCGTAATTATGGTTGAATATATCACCTTGCGGGGTGCCACGATGGGTAAATCCCGGAGTGAAGATGATGTTGATCATATTGTTAATGAATAAATCACCTTACGGGGTGCCACGAGGGGTGTATCCCCGAGTGATGATGGTATTGTGATAGTTATTGTTAAGAGAATCACCTTGCGGGGTGCCACAAAGGGTATATCCCTGAGTGAGGAGGACGAGGTCCTATTGTTATTGAATCATTATGAATTGAATCACCTTGCAGGGTGCCACGAAAGGTGTAGCCCTGAGTGATGATGATATTGTGATATTTATTGAAATAAATCACCTTGCGGGGTGCCATGAAGGGTGAATCCCTGAGTGATGATATTATTATTAGAATTATTGAGAAATGAATGGTATGGTGGTTGTGATCACCCGTTGATATGGAATCAAATCCATTATATATTTGAGATAGGATGACCACGAGAGATAAGAAACCCCTTGCGAGGAGGTATTGAATAAATGATAAAATGAATCGATGATGATAATGATTGAGGATGCCCTTGTTGATAAGTGGCAGAGTGATTGTATAAGTGACTGTGTATGTGCTTATGCTTGTTTATGATATGAATTGTGATTCATAAGGCTTGTATGCCTATTATAATAATGAGATGATGAATGAATGTTAATTTAATTATTTTATAGCAAAGCACACATGACGTTTGTATGCATATACATATAATCACAATATATATGTTATTCGTCATTTTGAATGTATAACTCACTCTCCCATGTGGTCTCCTTTTTAGCATTGTGATGCAGGTTGTCATGGGATGAGTTCAGATTTGTAATCAAAGCGTTGGTGAAGGTAAATAGTGGTAGAGGAAGTGCCTTGGCCGGCATCATTTATGGATTCTCGTGTAACGAGTAATTTGTACATAATGATATAGATGATTTAGAGATTTTGAGTATGTATGAAATATTCCTTTGAATTGATGAATGATGAATATATATATGTATAGAAGGTAAGGGATGATTTGAGGTGTATTAGAATGATTAAGGATTGAAATTGAATGACGATCAATGATGATTGAGATAGTCGGGAGTATATTCCCGGATGTATATAAAATTAATTATATCTTAGGCTTTGCATGCTTAAGTAAATATGTAAAATGATGATGGTTGTCTATTAGGCATGTGATAAGCCATTGCATGCTTTGCCTAGCCTTTTCTCATATCTTCATATATGGGACTAGGCGTGTGCCCGGTATACATATTCTTCCGCTGTAAACTCTATTATCTTTGTATACCATTATGGGCCATTATTCTATCGATCCAGTTTTAGTTTATTTAATTGTATGCTTTGTTTTTCTGTGATTCAAGTTTCGGTGTGACACCGGTATTATTTTAAAACACGAAAAATTTACTCATATTTTCATTAATTATGACGATCACATCGGGATTCGAGTATAGTAAATCGGGGTGTTACAAGGTGGTATCAGAGCATATTTTGCTCTGAATTGGAGTTATTAGTTACTACCAGAGCATGGCTGCTCTGTGAGGAATTGATATTATGGATGATTGGAGCATGATTGTTCAATGGTGAGATGCTTATGGTGATCTTTGGAGCGAGATGCTCATTATTGGAATATGGTTGTTTTGTATAGAGTAAGAATGATAATTATCTAGAGGATGATGATATGTTAAGTTATTGATTGCCCTATACGGATTTATGAATGACTAATTGTCTAAGAATTATGAATTGATCTTAAGGGCATTGTTGCTTATTGAGGATTATTGTGAATCATTAATGTTGAGTTGTGAGTAATGTTCATTGAGGATTTTTAAGAGATTTTGATTCGGAAGATATAACTGATGTTTATGGGAGTATACCCTTTTTCATTGAGGTTGTATAATGCAATTGTGGAGCCTAGTTGCTCATTGAATAATTATGAATGAATTATGGAATGGAAAATGAGTGAATGAATTTCCTCAATGTATGATGGATGTATTTATTGTGTAAATCTGGCCAAGTTCCTTACCCTATTACCTTTAAATGACGAATACATTGTTATTGTGCATTGATGTTGATATATGAAATGCAAATCGATTTGATGATGAATCCATGATTGAATGTTAATCATGGAAATGAAATATTGGAATTGATAAATATAAGTCATAAAAGATGAGTCGATGGATATGAAATATGAGATATAAATTGATATGATGATGATTTTATGCCATGTGTGATCATGGATATGATATATTTGTTATGCATTGATTTAATGATGGACCTATGTCGTATGTTGATTACGGATAGGAGGTATTGAGAAAGAAATTGATATGGTAGTAGACCATATATGTTGAAGCCTTAATGTGCATATGCACTTCGAATATAAATTATTGGTCAGGTTTCTTATATGCATTATGCCTATGGCGTCTAGCCAGGGAGTGCTTGTTAAATGGAAATGGAACTCATATGTTTGAGTTGATTAGATGGATGATATTGAATGATTCCCTAGTATGGGTATGTTTGAATTTAGATGATTGGTTGTGTCATTTGTGAAGGATGAGTTTTATGTCCTTTGGCGCAAGAACCTTATGCGTTATGTGTTGTAAGTGAATTGTTGTATCCCTCTAGATTGGGAATTTGAATATGTGATGAATAATTAAATGTGAAATCGGATATGTGATAAATTGAGGTTGTGTCTCAGTTTTGAGTGAAAAAAAACCGAGTGAATAATTGAATTGATTTTAACCCACTAGGTGTGGTAACCCCGATGACTTGATGCGATCTTGTATGATCGAACCTTTTGGAATTTGATCCTATAGTGATCTAGGCTCTACGATGCTCCTATGAGCCACGTTAAATGATTTTTATTGTTGTGGAAGTACTATACAATGGGTACTAAGTAACCCTTGAACTTTCGAGCCTACTAGCAGATGGAACTTTATGAATGACTGAGCTATAGTGAGATGGATTATGGAATGAATCGTTAAACCTCATGGTTAGTAGATCCATTGTGAGATTTATTGTGTAATGAATTATTGAGGCTAAAGCCAATGTGTGGAGGGATGTGAATAATGAATGTAACCTCTGAGTATTTAGTGAGTAAGGATGATTGAATTTGGAATATGATTTAGCTTTGGCCATGATGAAAGCTTTATTATATGATTTTGGGCTAAATTGTGAACCCTTGATGTTATGATTATTAGATAAATTATGGATTTTGATGTGATGTAGAGATGATGTGGGTGAATCCTTAAGACTCAAATTGATTTATAGCCAACAAATATGTAAGTGAGACAAGAACTCTAGGCTGTTTGAACATGTATTTGGATGGATGAAACCCAAGGACGGGGAATTTATTTTGTGATGAGTGAGAATTTATGGTTGGTACACCGATTGATGGTGAAATTAATTAAGATTTGATGATTGATATGGCATGAAGGATGCCAAATTAATTGTAGAATGACAATGAAGTATGAATATGTTGGTTGTGGACTGGTGAGGATTGTCACCGAGTCCTATATGGTTTAGTATTGATTGAATAGGTGTGACCAATATGAGCAATGGGAATACGAAGTACTGGTCCCGATATGGTCTTACATGCCATAGGCATTGTGGCAACATGCACATATGCGCCGACTTTATGTGTTTGTGGTAACCACTATAGGATTGGGACGCCTTCCTGTATGTCAGATGTAGCAACACATAGGCCGGGCAAGTGTAGGGATTGTAACTGCTTATGGTAAATGTACTATGCCTATCTGGTCGTACTGAGTATGAACATGTGAGCTCTGTTGGATGAATTGTAATTGATGACATATGACGCACTTTGATGTAGAATTTTACCTTAAGAATGATGAGATAATAGTTAACATGTTTATGGACCTTGAGAAGTTCGATGTTACTACGTGATATTAGTGAACTCTATTGGCGTGTGGCCGAAATGTGACCTTCGGGTGGATACCGATGCTAAACTTCGAGGACGAAGTTTCTTTTTAGGTGGGGTGGATTCTAACACCCCAAATTTTATAAAGATGATAAATTGTTATAAATAAATATTAGATAATCATGAATGATTCAATGAGTGTTCCAAAAATGTTAGAATAATTAAATTGGGATTTCTTATGAAAATTTATAATTTATTGAAAACTAAAGGAGTTAAAACTATTCCCGGTGGAGATATGGGTGTCGGACCAAGTATCTCCGATTGAGATGCCATTGGTCAGGGCAGTAGATAAAATTGTTGGGAATCCGAATATGTATTCGGAATAATTTTTAGAATGTGTATTGAGCCCGAACCGAGAGCCTGTTTGTTATAAAACGGTAAAATCTTAATGAGACGTAAAAACTTAAAAATAAAACTCTCTTCCTCCTCTCATTTTCACGCCACTTCCCTTCTTCTTTCTATTCTTTTCCTTCATCCCTCTTGATTCTTATCTTCTTTTTCTTTTTCTCCTTCCTAAAAACCTAGAGGAGGCTTATGCCCTTTTCATTCCATTTTCATTCTCATGGAAGCTTGAAGGAAACCATTGGGTGTTGATCCTCCTCCTCTCTTCTCCAATTTCGTTGGGTTTTTCTCCCTCCCTTGGCTCCATTTTCGTTTCCATGGTGAGGTAAGCTTTTCTCACCATCTTTGATGAAGTTAATGTTATGTTTTTGGGTTTTAAGGCTTGGGGGAGTAATATAGGTAGATGGAGTATTTAATGGAAGCTTTAAATGTGAAATAAATAGGTATTAATGAGTGTTGTTGGGTTTTGGTGGAACCCTAACTTCAATAGAGTGGGGAAGATATAGAATATGAATTGAATGTATGTTTAATGGAGATTGAGAGTGATGTTGATGAAAGAGAATGGTCATTAGTGATGATTGATGAATATTAAAAATGATCATTTAGTTTTGATGAAACTCTATGTGTAGGTGATTTGGCTTTTAACATAGAGAGTGAGATTAATGATGTGGTTGGCATGAAAATAATATTGTGGATAGAAATAATGCTTGGAAATGTTTGGTAGGATGATTGAATTGAGTAGATTTTAATGGGGACCCAATCGTGAGGTTGGAAGGTGTGAGCAAGTGAGTACACATGTATATGATTGAGTAAAGGATAGGATTTTGAAAATGAATATGAGATGTTCACAGTGAAGGGTTAGTAAGATAAACATGTGTTTAATGAGGTCTTAGACCATTGAGAATATATATATAATTGTTAAATTGGTAATGGTTTTGAAGAGATTATGTTGGGTCATGATGAACCTTGAGTGGTAAAGAGGACAAATTGGATGAGTTAAAAAGAAAATGGATGTTCTTGATGAGGAATATGAGTTGTTGTTGTTGAGTGTAGTGGCCCTTTTAGATCTAGAGGATCTTGGCTTTGGGAAAGGAATTCCCGAAGCCTAACACAATTGCATAAGTTGGTGTTCTTCAAGTCTAGGACTTGGAGTTAAGCTTTATGATAAGCTAACAAGTATTTGAATTATGATGGTTATTAATTATGTGAATATACTTGCGTATGGTATGTAGATTGTATTTCGGGTGATGCAATGGAGCGTTCGGAGCATTGGAACCGTTTCGGCTCTTCCCTCGAGGTAGGAGAGGAGTTATATATTCAAATTGCATGAGTAAATTGTTAGTGATTATTGTATGTGTTTGATACTCATGCTTGCCTTGCCATGTACATATATATATATATTGAATTAATAAGAATGGCATATGGTTGATTATGAGGGTGATGTATGAGAATAGGTGATGATTGTTATGGAAATATATACCTATATGGGTGATAATGATAAGTTAAATTTTAATGTAGTTATTGAGAAAATATGGATGGAAAACTAATGATTATTAAGGATTATATGTGTAATGAAGATGAGTTAATTTCGATGTAGTGAATGGCTTAGAATGGAAATTGTTGTGTATGAACATATGAGACAAGTTTTAAATATCTATTGTAAGGTATATGAAGTATGGAATTGAGTTAAATTGGCTTTGGATGGATTTTGATATGTATGGTTGTTGAGGGCTCACGTTGCTGCCCAGGTTCTAATATTCTCGCTCAAGCGAGAGGGATTCTCGCTCAAGCCAGAATCCTTTGTGTTGGTTACAGGGCCTCTGGCCCGATTTCGCCCAGGCGAACGAACTACTCGCCCAAGCGAGACGTGTGATGTGTAATCAGGGGAGATTCTGGACGAATCTCGCTCAAGCGGGTGTGGTCGCGCTTGAGCGACCGAGAGAGGAATTGATTCTGGATGTTTTTCGCTCAAGCGAGTGTGAGACGCTTGAGCGAGTGTGAGGAGTCTGATCCTGGGCGTTATTCGCTCAAGCGAGTGGCTTGTTGTAAGGAGCCTCGCTCAAGCGAGCCAGCCCTGGAAGTGGTACTGGACTAGTTTCGCCCGAGCGAGTGACCGAGTGTGAGGGTAATTCGTTCAAGCGAGCCAGCCCTGGAAGTGGTACTGGACTAGTTTCGCCCGAGCGAGTGACCGGGTGTGAGGGTAATTCGCTCAAGCAAGCCAGCGTAGGAACGTTGCTGGGTGATTTTCGCTTACGCGTGGAAGCTCGCCCAAGCGAGCTAAGTTAATCTCGCTCAAGCGAGTCAAGTCTCGCTCAAGCGAGTTTGCCAGAATTTCATATTATATTGTTTTCTCAGTTTTGATGATGCTGGGCCTTTTTTCCCTGATACTGTATGATGCTTGAGGGAATATATATGGATAAATGAATAGGACATCTTATGGTGGTGTTGAATAATGATTAAAACATTTGGGTAACTCGTTTATACCCATAATATACGTAATGAGAAATATAAATCTTAACCCCCAAGAATGAGACATGTGAGAACAATGTCAAGGTTTGACTTATGAGATGTACTTTTGGGTGATGCAAACCCATTGTGGGAATGAATAAATGACGAGGTATATGTTAATAACCGATAAATCGGAGATGATAATTATAATGAGTAAAATGAATAACGTTTCAGATCATTACCTTGAATTAAGGATGATCGTATTATTGATGATTTTGTTGTAAAAACCCTTGTGGTTGAATATGGATATTGATTCACTATATGATATGAGATAAAGAAATGTATTGTGTTGAGATGCAAAGTAAAGAACATGATTGTGTTGGGCATAAGTGTGATTGCCATATATGTGAATGATGAATATGTCTTGAATAATTCCAAGTGTAGAATAATACGCTAATGATTGCTATGCCATTTGACATCCATGTGTGGATTATTATGAAATGACGTTGTGGCCATTGAGATGCCAATTATATGAATGATGTGCCTTGAGGGGCTTTGTAAATAATTATGAATAATTATTGAAATGCCGAATCAAAATATATACCCTAATTGAGAGGGTGAGAGATCATTGTGAGATTGTTGAGCACATGCATTATTGCATTGTTACATTTATGGCATAGCATGACGTCAATATGCATAATTATTGAATGAATCACCTTACGGGGTGCCACGAAGGGTAAATCCCTGAGTAAAGAGGACGTTGTCCTATTGTGATGAATGAATCACCTTGCGGGGTGCCACGAAGGGTAAATCCCTGAGTGAAGAGGACGTGGTCCTATTGTTATTGAATAATATAGAATATATCACCTTGTGGGGTGCCACGATGGATAGATCCCAGAGTGAAGACGATGTTATCATAATTATGGTTGAATATATCACCTTGCGGGGTGCCACGATGGGTAAATCCCAGAGTGAAGATGATGTTGATCATATTGTTAATGAATAAATCACCTTGCGGGGTGCCACGAGGGGTGTATCCCCGAGTGATGATGGTATTGTGATAGTTATTGTTAAGAGAATCACCTTGCGGGGTGCCACAAAGGGTATATCCCTGAGTGAGGAGGACGAGGTCCTATTGTTATTGAATCATTGTGAATTGAATCACCTTGCGGGGTGCCACGAAGGGTGTAGCCCTGAGTGATGATGATATTGTGATATTTATTGAAATGAATCACCTTGCGGGGTGCCATGAAGGGTGAATCCCTGAGTGATGATATTATTATTAGAATTATTGAGAAATGAATGGTATGGTGGTTGTGATCACCCGTTGATATGGAATCGAATCCATTATATATTTGAGATAGGATGACCACGAGAGATAAGAAACCCCTTGCGAGGAGGTATTGAATAAATGATAAAATGAATCGATGATGATAATGATTGAGGATGCCCTTGTTGATAAGTGGCAGAGTGATTGTATAAGTGACTGTGTATGTGCTTATGCTTGTTTATGATATGAATTGTGATTCATAAGGCTTGTATGCCTATTATAATAATGAGATGATGAATGAATGTTAATTTAATTATTTTATAGCAAAGCACACATGACATTTGTATGCATATACACATGATCACAATATATATATGTTATTCGTCATTTTGAATGTATAACTCACTCTCCCATGTGGTCTCCTTTTTAGCATTGTGATGTAGGTTGCCATGGGATGAGTTCAGATTTGTAATCAAAGCGTTGGTGAAGGTAAATAGTGGTAGAGGAAGTGCCTTGGCCGGCATCATTTATGGATTCTCGTGTAACGAGTAATTTGTACATAATGATATAAATGATTTAGAGATTTTGAGTATGTATGAAATATTCCTTTGAATTGATGAATGATGAATATATATATGTATAGAATGTAAGGGATGATTTGAGGTGTATTAGAATGATTAAGGATTGAAATTGAATGACGATCAATGATGATTGAGATAGTCGGGAGTATGTTCCCGGATGTATATAAAATTAATTATATCTTAGGCTTTGCATGCTTAAGTAAATATGTAAAATGATGATGGTTGTCTATTAGGCATGTGATAAGCCATTGCATGTTTTACCTAGCCTTTTCTCATATCTTCATATATGGGACTAGGCGTGTGCCTGGTATACATATTCTTCCGCTGTAAACTCTATTATCTTTGCATACCATTATGGGCCATTATTCTATCGATCCAGTTTTAGTTTATTTAATTGTATGCTTTGTTTTTCTGTGATTCGAGTTTCGGTGTGACACTGGTATTATTTTAAAACGCGAAAAATTTACTCATATTTTCATTAATTATGACGATCACATCGGGATTCGAGTACAGTAAATCGGGGTGTTACACCCACTCACCATTAAATTGTCTCGCCTGGGCGAATGCCATCCCCCAGACCCTTCGCTCCGGCGGATTTCGTCCAGTAGCTAAATCCCTGATCTACTTTCATTCTCACTTGAGCGAACTGGCCTTTCGCCTGAGCGAAATCAGACCAGTGGCTAACTCCTTCGCCCTCGCTCGGGCGAAGCTCAATTCGCCTGGGCGAATTTCCTCCAGTATCTAAACACTGATACTGGGACAATCTCGCCTGAGCGAAATTCACTTTCGCCTGAGCGAAAATTGCCCAGAAGCTAAACTTCAAACAGGTGGGGCTCTCGCTCGGGCAAGAATCCACCTCGCCTGAGCAGAATTATCAGACATCATGCAGGACTCAAAATTTACACAACACAACCCACATAAAATTGAATTCACCCATTCTACCAGAATGCATTACATATCAATCATCATTCGAGTCATTTAAAACGGATTATACACCATCATATTCTTAAATTCCATTCAGCTTTCCAAACGCATATAAGATTCAATTCTCCATATTCTCAACTTAATAAAATCGACAGTCAAATGTAATTCTTCATTCATTCATCAACATATAGGGAAATTCCAATATCAACAAAACCTTCATACATACCTAGGGTCACAAATAAAAATGAGATACACATGCAATTTCTCATTTTCCTCCATGACCCTCCAAAATCACTTATCATGTAAACTCCCAAAACAAACATTCATTACATCTCCTACTACACAAAATACATATGTTTACATATATCGCCGGCCAAGGCGCTCCCTATACACTATTTACCTCCACAGCCATAAGTATACTTCAAAATGCTTACTCTTCCCATGAGTGCCCTGTATCACAAGTCTAAAATTGACAACATGGGAGAGTGAGTCCACATTCCAAAGGAATGAATATGAATACCAAGTGATTATGCATATAGACATCCCCACATATATACTTTGCACATCATTAATAATCACCATGCCATATACCAACACAATTTCACACAAAGCACACAAGCATATACATAATCATATTATTCAACCATTGAATTGTCACAGAACTTTTAACTGGTATTCATATCTTTTATGTTGTCTTAAATATACATTTACCACCTCACACAATCATCATCACATCTCACCACCTTGGCATACTTCCTTCTATATGCAAATGCTCTTAACTAATGCATATGCACAAGGAATATTTCAACAATTGTAGATCTGACTGTGGGAAATTCAACACCAACTGTGGGTTTCAAGCATGGTCATTTAACCACACCCCTACTGCAGTAGTAAAATGTGTACACTTATTCTTTAAATTGCATGCATTCACCAATAGTTTTACTGGTACCAAACCGCATCTCCCATCTTGCAATACCTGGCTATTTTCACCATGACCACGGTACACAACATATCAACATATGGTGTTACGGGCCAACCATGAATTATATCATGGCAGCTGTGATCTCAAGGACCACCAGGGACACCTACTCCTCAAGAGCCACCCCCATAAGGGTCAACCACATGTGGCTCCCCGCAACATGGGCAGCTTCGTGACTTATACACCAAGTCACAGGGGAAAATATAACTTGCTCGTGCACCGAGCCGCCCTCCCACTGGGCCAACCGGGGGAATCCCCTAAAATTCCAACACCGGCAGCTATGTAGTATGCCATGGATGCAAATGCAATCATATGCATTCCTCACTCTATGCATCCTATACATGCCACTCATCATCCAATATCATCAACACCATTATCAACATCACCACAAGGCTTTCATTAACATTAATTATTCACAATAGTTTAAATCTTTGGGTGGCATTCTCTTTATTCTCAATCTCAACAAACAACATCATCATTCATGTCACATTCATGATAAACACAACTTAACAGCATATCACTGCTCATTACACACCTTCGCATAACATACCACGAATATTCTAAATGCACAAAAGCATGTTGCCAAACATATTATCTACATCACACCATAAGTCATCATTTCTTACAACATTCAAGCAAGGCTAACATGCATAACACTACATACCATAATCAATTAACATTCAAATTCATGCATTTAGAACTTAGACTCATCTCCTACCTCAAGAGAAGAATTCTGGTTGATAAGACGGTCCCGCCTCGTCGTTCGGAATAGGTCCTACATTCACATTCATGTAAAACCTTAATCAATCAACTACTCAAGTCATCAACTCAGTTCTATTTAGTCATATTCATATTTATAATGTTACAACATGTGTTAGACATGTTGTGGATATCATTCTTATTCTTTATTAGGCTTCAGGAATTCCTTCCCATTAAGCCACCATCATTAAATCCAAGGGTTACAAGACAACCCTATCCCCAATCTTCACAAAACTCCTCAACGACATATATTTCTCCATTGAACACATTCTTAAACTAACTTTAACTATTTTCCCCCCAACTTCAAGGTTAGGGTTTCCTCCAAAACCCATCCACCTTCATTAATACATTATAAACTTTCACTTCTCACCATCATTAATGCACCCACCACCATTTTCTCTTCATAAATACACACATTTATGATGACCCATTCTAGGGCATAAACATTAAATGCTTTAATAAACACCCATGCACATGCATCTCCTCTCCAAATCATAATACCCCATATTATCATCATCAATCCATTCTAAAAATGGTGAAAGTGCTTACCTCACACCCAAAACGAAATGGGTTATCAAAGAAGAGGGAAACCACACGAAATGAGAGGAAGAGGAGGAAAGGTCTCCAAGCTTCCAAGCTTCACACGGAAATGGGGAAGATGAAGATAGCACAAGTTATGTTTAAGGTTTGGAAGAGGAAGAGAAGAGAGAATGGAGGAAGATGAAGAGAAAAAGGAGTAAAGTGTGTTTGCCAAAGCTTCAGAGGGTTTACGTGAATAGGAGAAAGAAGTTTTGGGCTTTTGGGTTTATTTTAACTTCATCTATTAAAATTCATCATTTTTGTCACTAACAGGCTCTTCGTTTGGGCTCAATACTTCATCCTAAAATTATTCCGAATACATATTCGGATTCCCAATATTATTCTCTACAGCCCTGACCAATATCATCTCATTCCGAGATACTTGGTCCGACACCCATATTTCAACCGGGCTCATTTTCAGCTTAACCGGTCTCCATAAATTACCAACAGCCCCCAAAAATCTTAGTTTAGTTAATTTCAATTTATTGGGACATTAAACAATTCATATTCAACTTGTCAGTATTTACTTTCCTTAATTAATCCTCTATTTTAAAATTCGGGATGTTACACTTTTATTTTTAAAAATAGTTTTGATTAGTTGGGAAATAAATAAATATATAGTTTCTGGTTATATAAAAAAGAATAAAATTTTGTTTAATAAGTTATTTCCCATTAATTTTTTTAAAAGCTTTAAAATAAAATATATTTTTAAAAACTAAAAACCATAAATATTTTTTAAATACTTTCTAATAATTTTTTAAAAAAGGAATTAATTTGTTAATATTTTATAAATTTTACTAAATATTTTAATATTTTTTACTTCACTAATAAAGTTCACTTGAGTTAAGTTTTAAATATTACATGAAAACAAAATTATTTATTAGATTTAGCATTTTCACAAGTATTTTAAATAATAAATTTTTATTTAAATATTTAATTAATAAAAACTTAATTTTGTTATAAATTATGTTTGCAAAATAAAATTATCAAGAAACTGTTTTTGTAACATCCTAATTTCTATAAAATTGCGAATTGTAAAAATTTGAAATGAACGCTAAGATTAATGACTCTAAAGATCTGAATTTATTAATTCCGGAAACAAAACTAATATACTTACTGAGAGGAGATTAAATTAGATAATATGGTTTAGACAAATAAATTTGTAAAGGTAAATAAGGAAATTGAAATTTAAAATATTAGGTGTGACATCCCGGCGCTGTTGAGGGCGGGGAGTGATCGCCGGTGTATGGGCACAGACAAGGAGCGGCTCCTGGCAGGCTTCCAGCGGGGAATGTGACATCTTGGGCACTGTTGAGGGCGGGGAGTGATCGCCGATGCATGGGCACGGACAAGGAGCGGCTCCTAGTAGGCTTCTAGTGGGAGAGACACATGAACGAACCGAATACATACCAGAATAAGAGGGATCCAAAGACCGTATAGGTATGAGACTATACAGTCGAAGATATCTTAAAGGAATGAATTTGTACTACTTATATCAACAAATGCATTAGCCTTTTGGTGGCCTATCACTTAAGGACTCCAAAGTTAAGCGTGCTTACTTTGATTAAATTACCAGGACTTATTTTGATTGAACTGAAAATAGATATATTTTATTGTATGTAGGCTTAATTATAAAATAATAATAATAATAATAATAATAATAATAATAATAATAATAATAATAATAATAATAATAATAATAATAATAATAATAATAATAATAATAAGACTCTTAAAATAAAATCTGGGCAATATTAGGATTTGTTAATTTTACATCAAAATATTAAAATTGTAAATCTCTATTATATACATTGTAAAACTTTTTATGACACGTGTCAACGTCTAATAAGGTGCAGCCCCATTTATTTTTCTTTTTTAAATTTAAAATAAAAATAAATTTATTTGTTTGTTTTTGGTTTTTGAAACCTATTTTTCAAAATTAATAGTAGATAACAACTTATCAAATTAATTTTTTAAAATAAAAATAATTTTTTTGTTTGTTTTTTATTTTTAAAACTTGATCTTCAAAATTAATAGTAGATAACAACTTATCAAATTAATTTTTTAAAATAAAAATAAATTTATTTGTTTTTTATTTTTAAAATCTTTTTTCAAAATTAATAACTAGATAACAACTTATCAAATAATTTTTTTAAAAATAAAAATTTATTTATTTATTTATTTATTTTTAAAAACCTATTTTTCAAAATTAATAGTAGATGACAACTTATCAAATCAATTTTTAAAAATAAAAATAAATTTTTTCATTTGTTTTTTATTTTTAAAACCTATTTTTCAAAATTAATAACTAGATAACAACTTATTAAATCAATTTTTTAAAATAATACCCTTAATTATCTATAACGTTAAACTTATAAATTAATATGATTTTTTTAAGCATGTTACTTGCTTTCTCTCTTCATCTCACTCTGCCGCCATCGACGTTCACGTTCATCACTCCACCGTTCATAGAATCTGATTCACCCCTCAATGCAAAAGGGGAATGGTCAATGCTTTTCATGGACAAACATGATTATCAATAAAGATACTCATGAGATAAAATACTATATAAATAAATTTTATTGATTTATACTATTTAATAGAGATATATAACTAATGATTGGAAAATGAAAAAGTCATGGTCACACCTATAATGAGTCAAATGTCTTCAAAATCAAGTTTATCTCAAGAAGACAATCTTTTGTCTACTGAAATAAAGACACTTGCCTAAAATAAAATAGACACATCATGTTGAATTCATATTTCAAATTACTATTTCAAATTTATAAATTAACTTTTTTCATAAATATCCATGGTATGTGTTTTAGCTACTATGGTTGATGTGGACTTGAATAAAGATTTCATATTTCATGCATGTCCTAAGCATGAGACGATTGAAGAATGTCGTAGATGCAAAAGGTTATTGTGATAAATGTAACAAAGATGTTTTGTTAGTTTTGAGGTTTGTTTAGCGATTATATATTTTTCAATAGAATCTATAATTACATGTAAGTTATTAAAAATGTTATCAAATGTTTTTTACATTACCAAAAAAATTATTGTTTTATAATATGAATATGTTTATTGAAAATAAATTATTGAATATAACTTATATGTTAGTAAAAAAATGATGATTGCAATCTATTATGTCTATAAATATATCTTAGTAACCCAAATAATATTTCAATAAAAAATTATAAAGTTGAGATAGAAAATTTTTTTATATTGGTAAATATACCATATGTTAGTAAATATTGATTGTATAATACCTTTCATCTTAAAAGAAGAACTAATATGAATTAAAATTGTATATAATAAACCTATTTATGCATGCAATATTGTTCTATATGATAGATGTATAATTAATAATTAAGACAAAATATTATTTTTAAATACAATTAAACACACATTTTATTTCATACATATCAATATCATTTAATTTCTTTTTATGTGATTTAATATAGGTTTCTTTTATACATAAATGTCATTGATAATATCGAAGGGTCCGTTTTTGTTTTGTTTGATAAAGTTGAATTCATGATTCTTGGGAAATCTGCATCTGATATGAAGATGATAATGACTAGGGTAAGAAAGTATATTTAATATAATTTCAAGTGAAAATATTATTTCATAATCAGTCTCTATAGTTGTTGTTATCTTTTGTAGGATGATTTTAGCTCTTATGTATTCAGAATCAACACAAGTGATTAAAACATTACTTCCAATTGGCAAACTTATTTAGTTAGTAAAGCATATAGCAAGAGGTCTTTGAAAGGGTGTTACCTGTATTTACCCATGGACAATTGTATATAGAAAAATCCTGAGAAAAATATTAAAGTTACTCCGATTATTAAAGAATGTAGTAAGAGGTTTTTGAAAGAGTGAGACTTGTATTCACTCATAGACAATTATATGTTGCTATTTCAAGGGTGGGATAAAAAAAGATTGAAGTCTTTGATTTTGAACAATAAAAAAAATTGTAGCAACACCGCAACAAATGTAGTCTTTAAATAAGTTTTTGAGAATGTTTAATTTTAACATCTTAATTAATTGGACAATATATCTTAATTTTCTTTTATTTACCAAATTATAGTCAATTCTATATTTCAAAATATATTTTTTATTCAAATTATTTTTACTTTTTTTATAATTTATAAAATTAAATTAATATGAATTATAAAAAAAACAATTTAACCTATACAAGACACAGGTTATAATATGTTAGAAGATTAAAAGAAAAAAAATAATACTCAGACCCTCTCTTCCTCTGTACACTTTCACGAGCTCTTTGCCCCCTCAACACACTCTCACTTTGTTTTCCCTTTTTCCCCCTCGAGCGTGCTTCCTCCCCATCTCACCCAACCTCCATTTTCGTCTTCTCTCTATAAGGTAAAGGGCGTGCATGTTCAAGCTTCAATTGCTATCTTCCCTAATTTTCGTTTTCCATGGGCATGCAAGGAACTTTTTCATTTTCGTTTTCCCCTTTTCCAGCCTGAAGAACGTGACTGCCATGGATGGGTTTTGGTGGACTAAACTTGCTTTCTGAGCCATTGTTGATAAAGGTGCCCGAGGTAAGCCTTAGTTTTTAACACTTTTATTTTTCCCACTTAGAAGGCTATGCGTTAAACCCACCCTCGAAAACCCATGTCTGTGTTTTTGAAGGTTGGTTTCTCTTTTGTGTATTTTGGAAGTTTGGAAGCGAACCCGGTAAATTTCGTGAATTCTGGCAGTGTAGTGGTGGCTTGGAAATACTGGAACTGAAAATTGGTGTACTCGAAGTTTAAAGTCGGTGTTGAATTACTTTTGTGAAAGTCGGACGTCAAGAGGTACGTTTATTGGAGTTTGCTGGTCGAGTAACTATTAGGGGATTAGGATAGCTAAACGGGTCCTCCTTATTATTTTTTTAAAAAAAGCTGTTTGAATTTATGTGTTTTTAATATATATATGGTGTGGGCTAATGCCTTGTGTTTCTTGTGACTGATGAAATTGGACAACCCTAGCATGTATTGTGGCTGTTATGGATTATATAAATTGCATCTTCATGGACAGAAACTATATCATAGCTTGAAGCAAATATCAATTAACGTTAAAACCCTTCTCTCTCTCTTTTCATTAACTTTTTTTCTGTTTTGTGATTCATTTTTCTCTTCTGTTCTCATACTGGCTCCTCATATTTCTGGGGCGTGTTCCCTTTGTGACCCCCACTTTTTTGAGGGTTCCACCGATGGAGGTATGCATTAGACATCTTAAGAGATATGTCATTAGCTAGGAGAGGAGAATACTAATTAATATCTAAAGAGAAAACTGATGAAAAAAATTGAAAACAAGAATGGGTTTTGAGCATCTCTCGGTCCATCTTTTGTCTCTTGTGGGTGAGTGTTATATTAGTGTCAGTATTCTTGTTTCTAGTAAGAAACAAGGTTGGTCACATCGTGTTATTTAGCAATATTGTGTGCTCATTTGGCTAGGTAATCAAACTGTGGACACCATTTTAGTCTCTATTTTCTGTTTAATAACATGAAATAAGGCACTGTGTTCTTTTTTAGTGTCTAAAATTATTTTTAAAAAATGAAAGAAACAATTTAATGTTGTTTTTCTTTCTTCAATCACTGGGAAAATTACCATGGAGGAGAAAATGCAAAACAGTTTGATTCATGTAAGATTGATTATCGATGGACTTAACTCTTTTGGCTTTTTTTGTTGTTGTTAGAAAATCAAAAAGAGAATGGGGTTACCAAATGCTTCTGAGGACTTGTCATCCGAAATGGAGGTTGATGCGTTTAGACGCCTTTTTCCACTTCGATATTTCGAGCGTCATCTTGCTGAGTCAATACGTCCTGATGGTAGACCACTAATGAAAGCCCGAGAAACAAGCATATTTCTTGGTTAGTTACATACCCCCCCCCCCCCCCCCCCCCCCCTGTTTTTACTATGTTACAGTCTGCAAAATCTTTGCTACATGCCTTGTTTTTCACATGTAGCAAAACTGAGGTGGTTAACCGACTTAACTCATTTGATTAGGTGCTGTTGCATCTGCCAATGGGTCAGCTCTTGTGAAGATTGGATCAACTGTTAGTTACTTTTTGTCTCTTCCAGTGTCTATTTTGTTCATTGCATTGTGCATTGAGGTTGTTGACTTTGTTATGAATGGATCTAATGACTTCATTATTGATCTTTTGCTTAGACAATGTTGACTGCTATTAAAATGGAAGTTATGACACCCTCCTTGGAGTCACCAGATGAGGGCTGCATAGGTTCACTATTACCTGTTGTGCTACTTGTGTGTTACTATCTCTGTTTCCTAAATATAAAACCTTTTTACCTAATTCACGGCTATTAAGAGAATTAGTTAGTTTAGTTAAAACTATTAACTTTGTCTAAAATTAGAGGTAATTTTCTGAAATTACTCAGCCAATTATAATAAGAGAGATAAATATTTTAAGCAATGTAATTCATTTATTGTTTTTTTAAACTTCGATACGAGTTACTCATTTAATAAGGGTATTTTAGCCCGAAAGTAATTAATGATATAGAAATTTGAAAGGGGGTCTTATATTTAGGGACGGAGATAGTATTTTAGTCCTCTGCTCATACATGCCATGAAATTAACATGTTAATATCTGTTATTTCAGCTATTGATTTTCACATGCCTCCAATTTGTTCTCCAATTGTTAGGCCTGGAAGGCCTGCTGAAGCATCACCAGTGGTGTCCAAACAGTTGTCTGACACCATTTCAAGGCAAGTTTTAATCCCTCGTCATTTTGTTAGGTTCAATTATTTTCAGCTGATGCAAGAAACTAATTCTACCAAAAGCACTTCATCTACCTTCTAGTTTGAAGCAGAAGAAAAAGCACAAAATATTTAAAAGGGATTTTTTGTATTTAACTCTTGAAATATGTGTGTGATTTGTTTCCTTGAATTCTACCAAAGCCACTACACCCTCCTTTACCTTGTGTAAGCTTCTTGCACTTGATTCAATGTTTCCTTTTTAAGTAAGGATGTGCATAAGCGACCATGCTTGCCCCCCTGTCTCATCTTTTGATATATTCTTACTGTAAAATACTTAGACTTGTTGAGGTTAATTATGGTAGAGTGTGTAAACATGTGGCTGAAAATATGCTGCTTATTTTTAAGTGGTTAGAAAATTAGATGGGTTACCTGCTGTCTTCATGAGACTTATATATGTACCATTTAATGGTTGTTTGGGACAGAGGATTTTTTAGGGGAAGAAAGGAAGGGTGAGCTTTTTTCCAGAAGTAAATATTTCGTGATAATTTTTTCAAATGACAGGAATAAAATGATTGATTATTATGAAACCTTTCAATTAATTAAAGATGAAGACTTTACCCTGCCTTCCCTTTTCCTCAACAGCTCCTCCATCCAAACCTAAAGGGTCTGTCACTAATTGCTATGTAACCATGGTGGTAATCAATGATTTGGTGTATTGCTCTTTTCATCTGTCAAATTGGGTTGCAGTTGAAAGTAACCTATCTCATTTTTTAAGACCTATACTTTTTTTGCAGTTCTAAAATGATTGATTTGAAAGAATTATCTTTGGTCAGTGGAAAAGCTGCGTGGATGGCTTACTTGGTAAGCTTCTATATGGACTTCATTTCCCAATTTTCACATTTTAACCATAGAAAGAAATCAAAGAATGCTTGCTACTCCGATATTGGTGTTAGGTACCCTGTCTTCTTTGCTATGATTGTGCAGTTATTAATCTGTTCAATATACTGCCTTCTTTATCATGCAGGACGTCTATTGTTTGGATGCTGATGGTGCTCTTTTCGATGCTGCCTTACTTTCTGCAGTTGCTGCCTTATCTCATTGTAAGTGGTGCATCTTCAGTTTAGTTCTGTCATATTATAAATCTGTTAGACCCCTTACTCAGAATAACAAGCCCCACGTTTGGAGAGTGTACACAAACAAATCTAGGAATAAGGAGCAGAATAAACCAGCTGAGGATGTGTCAACCAAGTGGTATTAATTTGAACATTCTGTTCTGCTTCTTTGACAGCTTATTTTTCGGAGATTTTTATCTTGTTATCTAGCAATGGCTCAAAGGGTTATTTATGGGGATCCCTTAGTCATCTTTACAGAAATTTTAGACTTTTAGTATGAACAGATGACACACTTCCTTCACTGCAATATTGGTAGAAACTAGTGTCAAAATGTGAGTCACAGAGGGGCTGACGTCTCACATTCCATGCAGAAATGCCATATGGTGGGTGGACTTGTCATAGAGACGCGTGCCAAGACAAAGAAACATGGACATGATCACGTTTCTGCTTGAGTGGAGATGTACAAAAACAAGGTCGGGCCTCTTGACCCGGTTCCAAAAAAAGCCTACCCGTGTTTGGAAAACCCTAAAATTGCACATTTAAAGATCGTGAGTCCATATCTTCCCTTCCCCCTTGAGACGTTCTGTTCTGCTTCGAGACCTTCCCCCTCACCAGTGAGACCTCTAGTTCTGTTTGAGACCTTCCCCCATCCTGCACGACCTCTATTTCTTTTTCACCATCCATCTGTGCGAGCTGTTGTTCTCTTCTTCACCACCCATCTGCGAGATTCTGTTGTCTTCCTCACCACCCATCTGTGATTGCTTCTGTTCTGTTCTTCCTATATCCCGTGAGATTTTGTTCTGTTGTCATCTGTTCTGTTTCTTCTCTTCTTTTTAGACTTTGAGTTTTATGTGTATGACTTTGAGTTTGGTTTAATATTTATGAGTTTAGTTTGATATTATTTATATTTATATATAATTTAGCATTTGTGTTAGATATTTCCGTGTCGTTTTATGACAATACAAATCTATGTTTAGCCAATCCCCTCTGTCTCAAGGTAAAATCTATGTTTTAACAACCTTGCTCCACAGGCGCCTAGCTTTGGGACTCGATGTACATGGGTTTGTTGGCTCTTTACTGTACACCTTTGTTTTCATCTTTCTGGATAAAATAATAATTCTTTCTATATAGTGTAGTTAAGGTTCCTATCAGAGTCATACAGAAGTTAGCCATTTTCTTGCCTATGAAGACATTTTATGTAGTGGCATTGATGTGCTTAATGTGATGCTGTTTTAACATTTCTGTGGTTTTATTATTTACTATATTGGTTGTCTTCCTTTTATGGACTCCCATGTTGACAGTGCAAATTCC
This sequence comes from Clitoria ternatea, assembly GCA_037962975.1. Lineage (NCBI taxonomy): Eukaryota > Viridiplantae > Streptophyta > Magnoliopsida > Fabales > Fabaceae > Clitoria > Clitoria ternatea. Next base: position 152,168,033 of record CM075670.1, read on the forward strand.
TGCTGTTGCCATGAATGATGATGGCAGAATAATAATCATGTCTGATGAAGAGGGACAAAAACAGGAGCCTGTTAATAAGGAGAAGAGGAAGCTTACATTAAAAAGCATTCTGTTCTCATTAACATGCATACTACACAAGAATTACATCTTGGTTGATCCTACTTCAGAAGAAGAATCCATTATGGAAACCCATGTCACAATAGTTTTGGATACATCTGGTCAACTAATATCATTTTACAAGCCTGGTGGCTCAGTTCTTGCCTATACTGCTGCTATCCAGGTTAGTTTGTGCATTGCAGTGGAACTAATGAGGTGAACCATATGACAGTTATACATTATCACTTTAACTCTCCATATTAATGCATTAGTATCAATTTTGTAGAAAACACCGTACATACATTTGCAATTTTTTGTCAGTCCTTTAAATTTAAAGGAATACAACTTACAAGATATGAGAGGTCCTTGGAAACACACCCACCTTTCAATGTTTAATTTGTACAAGGGTTTTCTGATTCCATATTTTCCTAAATGTTCATTGATTGTAAATGTTTTAGTTTTAAATTTGGGGACAAAAAGTGTTACATGGTAGGGTGATGAATGATGGTGGAAATTTAATTGTACATTAAAAACCCAAAATAAAAAAGTTCAGCGTTGTACCTTATATGAATCATTCAGCTCGTGAAAAAATATACAACATGCATGATATGATGGATGAAATTATATGGATAGAAGTTTACAACGATTGTTGTTGTTTCAGGATTGTGTCGCTATAAGCAGGCAAAGAGTGCAGGAACTAAAGAGCATCTTAGAAAACTCTGCTATGGAGGTTGAGTAGAATTATAAGTTCATCTTTTTTTTTGGTCTTGAATGGTTGTTATTTAAATTTGTACATTCTGGGATCACGGGGTACTGTGAAGTTTCTTCGTTATAAAAATTATCTTCTTGAATTCAATACTATCTACGGAACATTATTTGTCTTTTCGGCCTTCATTTCATATACTTGGCGACTAGTTTTTGTATTGAATAGTTTTTAAAGCATTGCAGAAAATTAGTTTCATTTGTTGTCATTAACCACTTGGGTATGGAAAACTTGTTACTTTTAAAGTATTTGTTAATTTAATCCCTGAAAATTATGAAAGATAGTAAGAAATCAATCATTTATTCTCTCCAAATATAGGGACCCGTCATTTTAATCATGAGATTATTTAAATGAACTTTTAGTCTATAAAATTGCTAGAAGTTCATTTTGATTTTTAAAAGTTATGGCTACATGGCCCCTTAGTTAAAAGTTATGAAAATAAAAGTTGTTATCCTTGAATGCACCCCTAGAGCATGAGCGAACATTCTGCAGGCAACAGGATCTTTTCCATGTTCTCACAGAGAAAATCGCCCATGAGCAGTTAATAAGCTGTTTTCCTCTCCTCGCGTGACTACGAAAATATAAGAATCCTCATAGAAAGAGAAACCATTCGGTGTATGTAAGATGTCATTAAGAAAATTACTATTTTCTATATTAACTTGTTGAGTTTATTATACACAAGTTGTCTTCTTGTACACATCTGCAAATAGAACACTTACAAATATTTTCAGCTTTCAATTGTCTATTTCATCTGTCAGTTTATATTTACGGGGTCTTAATATCCTTCCATTTGTGATTTCAAATTTACTTCTACATTAGTATTCTATTTCACTTATAGTTTTACCACTGGTCTGACAACAAATGATGCAGTGACATTAATTTACTACTTAAGACCAATGTTCTTAAGTTATTTTTACAATTTCTGTTAATTTGTGTAATCAACATCCACCAATATAAGTATTAGCTTTGTTCTTTTAAATTTATTAAGCAGGTTTTTGAGAGAATAAAATATTAGTTTAATTTATTAGTGTTCTGTTAATTCCTGCGACGTCTTTTTTGGTTCAAGTTAGTCTATATTACAACTTCCGTAATGAAACTTGGTAGGAGGGTTACCTAAACGTTAAAAAAAATTCAGGGGTGTTTTAAAAAAAAAAGGCCTCCTAAAGGGAAAGTTCTAATTTCATATAATTTCAAGGTTTTTTTTATATACTTTAGCCATAATTTAAATTAAAATATTATTTTAATCGTTTTATAGTATAAAATTCCATTTAGTTGAATATAACTTGTTTTAACCTATGAGAAGTATTTTATTGTATAATATATATATATATATATATATATATATATATATTTATATATATTCTCTGACTATATATCATGGGAATAATACACTATATCTAAAATGTTTAATTATTTAAACTTAAATAATTTATAACTATAAAAATTTAATAATCACTTTTTTATTATTTTACCTTAGAGATTTTATACTATTTATGCAACAAGAATTAAACATGATAACAATTTTATTTTAATTTAAATCACTTATTAAAAGTTAACTACAATAATTTATTAAGTCAATTTAACTTATATCAAATTTTATTATCTAAATTCATGATAAATTAGCCATATATATTTTTGACTCTAAAAAAACAACAATGTATATTGTTAACACGTGAAAGATGCTATCCTTAATTTATATTATGAAATTAATGGGTTATAAACTTGGGTATTGTGTATTATTCAATATTGGTTCAATGAACAACATTTTTAGTAGGGTGAGCAGTAACCATCCACCCGACTAGAAACTGTAAAAACCGGAAATAAAAAATGAGTTCGATCAGTTTCGGGTGAGTAAGCAGGTAAGCGGGTAAAGGAAACAGTTAAGTTTGGACGAATACCGTATGACCCAGGTGTTTCTAGAACACTTTGTCATTTCGCGGGATGTTCCAAGGACGTCTCATGCCTTGGCTCAAATAAAACAAGGTGCTGATGAAAGCTTAAGAGATTTCTTAAAGAGGTTTTATAAGGAAGCGATTGAGCACACATTTTAATTATAAAACTCGGAAGATATTGTCTACTATGTTGTTTTATTTTACAATTTATATGTGACGATATGTCGTGGATTTTAGCTATTAATTTTATATAATAATATAATATACCCTTTGTTATCTAATTTCATATGAATTGAAAAATATAATTAATAGAGTTAATAATATTAAAATTATCAATACTTTATGTTATGCTTTTAGAACTGTTTTTAATTTCAATGAAGAATTATATATATATATATATATATATATATATATATATTTCATTTCTTAAAGAATATGCCTATTTAATAAGGATATAATTGTAAAATAATAATAAATATCTATTCCCTAAAAAGGAGGTGATCCAACCACATCTTCCAGTATGGCTAACTTGTTACGACTTCACTCCAGTCACTAGCCTTGCATTCGGCATCCCCCTCTTTACGGTTAAGGTAACGACTTCGGGCATGACCAACTCCTATAGTGTGACGGGCGATGTGTACAAGGCTCGGGAATCAATTCATCGTCGTATGGCTGACCGACGATTATTAATGATTCCAGCTCCATGCAGGCGAGTTGCAACCTACAATTTGAACTGAGGACACGTTTTTAGAGTTAGCTCACCCTCGCGGGATCACATACTTTGTCCCGGCCATTGTAGCACGTGTGTCGCTTAGGGCATAAGGGGCATGATGACTTGGCGTCATCCTTACCTTCCTCCGACTTATCACTAGTAGTTTGCTCAGGGTTCCAAACTCAACATTGGTAACTAAACATGAGGGTTGCGCTCGTTGCGGGACTTAACCCAACACCTTACGACACGAGCTGACGACAACCATGCACCACCTATGTCTACATTCCCGAAGGCACGCTTATCTTTCAAGAGGATTCACGACATGTATCTTATAAAAATAACTAAGAATAACACATTATAAAAAAGGATAGAAAGAAACATGTATTTATGCCTCAAAATATTTAGTCCATTGTAATATAATATATATAGTTGAATAATTTATAAATAAATTTTAATTATTTTTATTTTATATTTTGGTCCCCTTAAAAAATATTTCTAGCTCTGACCCTTTTGTAAGAGTTTAGTGAGATAAGGAAGATTATAGTGGTGAGTGTTATTGTTGATTCGAATATATATTTGATTAAATGTCTCAATGTCACTACCTTGTTGAAGATATATTGTGTAACATCCTAATTTTTTGTATAAATATCTAAATGAGAGAAATAAATGGCAAATAATTATATATGGAAAGATTAATGTCCCCAAAAGTATGGAAATAAATTAATTGGGATTTATTATAATTTTTCATAAAATTACTAAGTTGGATGTGCTGAAATTAATACCCGGTTAAAATATGGTGTCGGACCAAGTATCTCCGATTGAGATGCCATTGGTCAAAGATGTTAAGAATAGTATTGGGAATCCAACCATATACTCGGAATAATTTTTAGATAAAGTATTGAGCCCAAACTAAGATCCTGTTTGTTATAAAACGGAGAAATTTTTATGAAGGGCAAAATGTTAAAACTAAAATTGCTACTCTCCTTCTCATTCACATTACATTCCTTTCTTTGGCAAAACACCCTTATTCTTTTCTCCTTCCATTTCACACTTTTCTTTATCTCTTTCTTTCTAAAAACCTAGACAAGGTTGTGTATCTCCCCCTCCAATTTCGTTTTTCTTATTGGGCAAGAAGAAGAAGCTTGTGGCAGGCCCGGTCCTAGAATTTTATGGGCCCTCGGCGACGCGATAGATAAATCCCCCTTAATATATATATTTTTTTAAAAATTATTAAATAATCAAATTAATATTAACAATGTCATTATAAATTCCAAACACAAAAATCAAATATATCATCTTGGTCTAAAGAATAATACAAAGTCAAAAACGTGCTCCTATAGTCTCATGCTTTCTTTTAAAAATCATTCTTCCACCTACAATGAAGCCAAAAAAAAAAACACAAATTATCATAAAAAATGGTTTCGTCTAGGATTTTTAGATGTAAAATCATTAATGAGAACATCAACATTAATACTCTCTAACATATCCTTTTCAATATATAAAATTGCTAAACCATTCAACCTCTCTTATGACATTGATGATCTTAAGTAAGTTTTTATTAATTTTAGTTTTGAAAAACTTCTTTCAGTAGATGCTACAGTTACAGGCATAGTTAATAAAATTTTATAGGCAATCGAAACATTTGGATAACAATCGGCTGCTTTAATGAACTTGAGAATTTCAATAGCTGACATTACATCATTAGGCAAAATCACTTTCAACACTTTTAATTCGGAAAAAAATCATCCAAATCAACATCTGATAAATTGCCCTGAGAAAACGTTGAGTGAACTTTAGCACAATATTCTTTCAGTTCATTATCATTTAATGATTTTAACTTTTTTGAATTAAACAAAAATCCAAAAATATTTTCAAATATCTTTAATTGCTCAAATCTAGTCTTTAAAGAAGTGATAGCCATGTCCATAATAACTAAAAAATAATTAATTCTAAATAACTCATCAGCCGATTGAACTTCTTCATCATGACTATTTTCATCAAATTGTTTTTTCCTAATAGCATGACGTTTTGCTAAAAGAATGGATTCAACATTCATATCAAGTGCAACTTCTTTAGCAATATTCATACTAGACATGAGCCCTTCAACTCTATACTTTTCAAAAAATAATAATATATCTTCTAATTGTTTTATGATATCATCAATGCACATTTACTTAGATTGTAATTTCTTGCTCACCATATTAATAGAAAATAAAATATCATACCAAATAATCATGCCCCATAAAAATTCAAAGTTCTCAAGTGCATTAGCCAAACTCTCAGCTTCACTTTTTGATTTAGCATCATCACAAAATTTATGTAATTCCAACAAAGCAAATCTTATTTGGGGAGCTTGAAATCTAATAGCTTTAATACTTTTAATTTGACTTTCCCATCGAGTATTAGACAAATATTTCACAGTTAACCCAGGAACACAATCAAGAAAAATTTTCCATCTTTTTGGTGAACTTGAAAATAATGAATATATGCGTTGAACAATTCCAAAAAAAGAAATAGCTTTAACACAAGAATGTGTCATATCACTAAGAGTAAGATTAAGACTATGACAAGCACAAGGCATATATAAGGCTCTCGAATTTATTTCAAGAAATCGTCTTTGAACTCCTTGGTGTTTTCCTTTCATGTTAGAACCATTATCATAACCTTGACCCTTCACATCATTAATATTAAGATCAAGAGATTTTAAAGCATCTTGTAATTCATTAAAAAGTCCTAATCCAGATGTATCATCTACTTTTAAAAACTCTAAAAAATATTCCTCAATTTTTATTTTATTACTTGACATATTCACACATCATACTATTAGAGTCATTTGTTCTTGATGACTCATATCAGGGGTACAATCTAGAATTACAGAAAAATATTTTGTTTCTTTAATGATCTTTACAATTGAACTTCTAACACTATGAGCTAAAAGTAAAATTAATTCATTTTGAATTTTATGCCCAAGATAGTGATAATGAATTTCATGATTTTGAATGCGTCTAACATGATCTTGCATTATTAAATCAAATTCTGCAATCATTTCAATCAATCCCAAAAAATTTCCATTACTGTCTTGATATAATTTTTCATTGGATCCTCGAAAAGCCAAATTATTTTTAGCAAGACATTTAACAACAAAAAATATTCTTAGTAAAACTTGTCACCAACGTTCTTTCTCTTTTATAATCTCTTGTTGTAAATTTTTATCGATTGTTTGATTTTTGTCTAATCTTGCTCTCAATTCATTCCAAGTATTTATGTTAGTCATATGTTCAAAACTATTTTCATGTTGCTTAAGACTCTCACTAATACGCTCCAATCACTAAAACCCTCATTTGCCAATGAACTTTTTTTATTATCAGATTTGAACAACTTACAACAAAAACAATATACCCTATCAACATGCTTGGAATAAACCAACCATTTTCTATCACTAGTCTCACCATTACTTAGCTTTCTAGAATAATAGGGATATGAAAAATGTCTAGAAGTATTGTTCAAAGGAAAAATAAGATTGTTTTCTCTAATAGGTCCCTTTTTAATTAAAATATCCCTTCCTTTGTTATCAAGATTATCCCAATTTCTAGGATCATAAATATCTAAAGGAGGAATTAGTTTCTCTTGTTCAATATCAATATTTTCCATATTAGATTCACTTGACACATTATTAGCTTCATTAAAATCATTAACTTCATTCTCATTTAAATGAATTTGATCATGCATAATTTCAATTGATTGATCTAAATTTTCAAGAGAATCTGTCTCTTTAAAAATAAATTTATCAAGAGCCCCTCTTTGTGATTTAATTAATTCTTCCTCTCATTTTCATTTTTTTCTGTTTTCACTTCCAGAAAAATATTTTTTAGGAGGCATGTTGTGAAATATAATTAAAATAATAAATTAACACAAGAAAAAAAATAAAGAACAATAACACCTGGAAAGAGAAGATAGTGTTGGATACACGTTCACAACTTCACACGTATAAGCTAATTCCAATAGCAAAATTTAATCACTGTAAACATAAAATTAACAAATTAATATGAAATTCAAAATAACTAACTAATTAGTAATAACTATTAAAAATTTAAAAATTCAATATTCTTAACATAAAAATATAAAAAAATTAAACAATTAACAATGATGATAAAAAATAAAAATTAAGACCCTATAAACATAAGAATTTAAAAAATATTGATATCAACAAGAATAAAGTTTCTAAATAATTTATATAACAACATAAATTATAACGTAATTAACAAGTAATTTAGAAGGTGAATAGAAACACATACCAATTTTATGATTTTCTAATGTAACTATGGTGATTGAGACTTGAGAGGGATCAAATCGTCAAAGTAGAAAAGAAGAGGAAATGAAAAATGATGGAAGAGTAGAAAAGAATTATAGAAACCAAAGAAGATGAAATGAAGAATGATGGAAGAAAGTATAATTGTTATATATATATATATATATATAAAATTACCGTTATATATATATAAATTTTTATCCGTTACAATATTAATTTGCTTGCTTGCTAACGTTCTGATTCCAATTTCATGTAATGTTAAGTCCTAATTTGCCAATTCCAATTTCCGTTAAAGTGCTGATTCCAATACATTAATGGCTCAGAAACATTTAATTTTAAGAAAACATAACTAGCGAGGAATCGAACCTGGGACCATGTAGCGAAACTTACATATCCTTACCACTGAACCATGTAATCCATATTGAAATCTATTGATTTTTTGTATATAAGTTAAAAATTATTTATTTTGGGCCCCTATTTTCAATGGGCCCTGGGCCATTGCCCTGGTTTCCAAGGCCCAGGGCCGGCCCTGCCTTGTGACTTGAGGTTCCTCTCTCTCTTCTTCTATTTTCGTCACTCCTTTCCCCCTTTTGGTGCCCACTTTCTTTTCTTGGTTGAGGTAAGTCCCTCACCATTTTTATTGTGCTTGGACCCTAGGTTATGGGTTGTTGTGGCTTGGGAGAGTATTAAATGTATATGGGTATTGAATGGGAGCATTAAATATGAAAACCCTAAGGTGGGGTGAAATAAATATGAGCTTTTATAAGCATTGATTGGGGTATGTTTTTTTTGATGATTTCTTCCTTCCTCACCTGAAATTTTATATTTATTTTCATTACACTCTCGTTCATGTTAGTTCATCTTATTTTCTAGGAATAAATTTTTGTTTAAGGTTTTGTTCTTCTCTCCACCGTGTAAAGGACAAAGGGAGCTATTTTAAGGGAGTTAATCTATTGTATTTAATCATGGCTCAGAGATATCAAGCACCGCGCCATCACCGTCAAGAACTATGCCTGATTGTCGAGTCGTTGAGCACCGCGCTCTCAGTGAAGCCTCTCACGGTGAACTCCTCTCTTCTGACAACGTTGAGCCCCTCACAGATTTGATAATTCTTGTGAAGCGGGACCATCTAACCCAGAATAGTACTTTTCTTAAGGTAGGAGAGGAGTATATTTTCTAAATGTATGATACATTGTATATTGATAATGTATATATTGATGCATATTTGCATGTTCATCCTTGAATGGATGCACTACCTCTTATGTGTGATATGAATTGAGATGAACTCCTATTGATAATTGGATGTTGGTTTGATACATTTGATGAGAATATGAGTTGGAGTACAATTTTTTCCATGCTCTTGAATTCCATGTACGAAGTGACATTGATGTGAATCCTTGGCTAGTATGATCTTGAATATTGTGTGTGGTATACCTTGGAGAATATATATATGATTGTGTGCCATTAACTAAGAAGTTAAGTGCAAACTTACCCTTAATTGAGAGGGTGAGGAATTGTTGTGAAGCTGAGGCTAGCATGTGCATTATTGCATTCATAGCATGTATGACATAGCATATTGAATGTGGTTGCGATCACAAAGAGGTCTTATGGGACTATAAGAGGGAGTACCCTTGCATGGGGGAAATGAATATGAGAATAAATAAATGTGGTTACGATCACAATGAAGCCTTGAGGGACTATGAGAAAATGGACCTTGTGAGGGGGACATATGGTTGATCAATTATAAGTGGTTGCGATCACTTGGCATATGGAAATGCTAAAGGTCTTGCAGGATCTTATGTGGAAATGGACCCTTCCGTGGGGACATATATTGATTGATCATAAGTGGTTGCGATCACTTGATGTAATGAGATAATAAAGGTCTTGAGGGATCTTATGGAAAGCACCCTTGGGAGACAAATGCTTAAGCAACTATGCGTGGTTACAAATATTGATGAATCATGTGCGCATGAGATATGAATAAATGTTTCAAATTAGATCCGTTGCATATGCATTATATAGTAAGACATATGCATTAGTCATAGGGACATGGCATTTGAGTTGAGGGAAATCAATAATGATGACACCTTATTAAGAGTGTGAATTAAAAGATGAAACCCTCTTTTGGTCACTAACTAATTACATATTGATTGTTGGCGTGGCCTCTTTATGTGCCTTATGGATTGTGACAATGAGTGTGATGATATTGTGAATTGATTATTTTGTTTTACTTGGTGATGTCCTTGTTAGTAAACTTGTCATATATGAACATGTATATTCAATGAAAGTTATGAACTATGTGGCTTTATTAGTTAATTGAACTCCTTGATTAGAGAAGATGTTGAATTGCATTCATATATATATATATACATATTGTTATCATAATTTGTTTGATTTTCATCATTGAAAAAATATGCTTACTCTCCATATTGTCTACTTTTTAGCTCTTGTGTTGTAGGGCTTGGCTATAGAGTATGACTTTTCAAGAGATAAAGTATGGTGTGAAGAAAAGATTGGTAAAGATGCCTTGACCGGCATGGTTTTGATTTCGATAGTTTTGTACATCTTTTTGGAAATGTTTGTATATGGCCTTGTTTTGTATAGCCATACTATAGTTGATACCTTGTATGTATGTTGATGATTGGTCATGAATTATTTGATACCCTAGAATGATGGTTGAAACATTAGGATCATTGGAAAAGAACTTGTGATCATTTTGTATCACTAATGTAATTCATGATGATTATTGACAATTGAACTTGTTAGCCATTTGATGACATTGATGCTTATGTATGTAATTGAATTAGAATGTGCATGATGATTGAGTTAAACGATGTGTTAGAATGTTGGTTGAGTGTAGATGCATGAGAATGATGGACTTCATATGACTTTTACACATAATTAAGGAACTGATAGGGTCAAATAGAGTTTTATAAGATTTAGATAGCATGAGTTAGTTCCAATAGCATCCAAGTGTGGTTTATGACTTGTAGAAACTGGAATAGGTCAATTCCATTAAAAATTGACCCTTGTGTTACACAAGAATGCTTAAAACCTGCTAAACGTGTTTATGCGCATAAGTCTCTCATTTTTAGGAATTTTTAAGTGCGGCCAGATGATACGTGTCATAAATGGTGTATAATTAGTGGTGTCAAAATTTGGTAGGGTTTGGATTAGATGTGAAAAAGTTAGGGTGGTTGGAAGTTGGAAAATTCAATTTTTAAGTGCAATGCTGCAGCAATTGCTGTCATGAATCGATTCATGACTTCCCATGAATCAATTCATGAGCTGCTCGAGTTGCTTGAATCGATTCACATATCCCCTTGAATTGATTCAGGAACTACTGAAATGTCTTGAATCGATTCACACGAGTCTTGAATCGATTCAAGAGGTCCTGTTTTCACTGCTCACCATTTTCAATTTACATGAATCGATTCATACGAGTCTCAAATTGATTTATGGCTTGCAAATGATCAATTTTCGATAAGTGTGGTGCTTATTTGATGTGTATGAAGTATGGCATTGCATTCCTTACCTCATGGCATGTCTGTATAATTGAATGTACGCCTTTTAACATATTTTTGGCAATCAATGTAGGTATCTATGAATTCATACCCATTCACATTTTTAAATAACTTATACATTTCATAATCCCGTCCAGGGAGAACTCTTGTTTTAAATCTCATACCTCTTCATATCATCATATATGGGATAGTTTTTAAAATGGTCCGGGGTTAGTTGTCAAAGTGTCATGTTATGGTGTTCTTCTTCCAACGATGGTTTAAAAACACGAAAATTTACCTCGACTTTTAATATCTAAATAATGCTATTTTAAGTTTATTATTGGATTAAGGGCACCATGTATTGTCTTCCCTTGCTATATGTTTTCATTTAAGTGGAGGCTGTGGTAGAACTTGGTTTTATAAGTGTATGGTAAACCCATTCAAAATGACCTGTTATAACAGGTCATAACATTTTTTTATAATTTAAATAATTTACACATAATTTTTATATATTTTAGTTGGACACATATATGGGTTAGTTTTAGAATATTAAAAAATTAGATTACATATATTATTTAAGTTAATGTAAAACCTTTAACTAAAAATCTAATCTGAAATAATAATTAATCCTAAAATTATCATAACTTCTTCTACTTCTCCAGATTAGGTTTGAAACCCCCACTGTTGTTCTCTTCATATTGTCTCAAGTTTCTTCTTCCTTTTCTTTGCTATGGTGTTATCCTTTTCATTGGCTCAAGTTCCTACCCATCCTCCTTTGTTTTGAAACCCCTATGGTCTTATCCTCTTTATTTTCTTTTGTTCTTCATCTTTTTCTAATTTGTAGCCTCTTTCTCTGGTCTACTGATATCTTGTCTCTGTTGGCCTAAGTTCCTACCTGTCATTTTCTGCTCTAAAAATTGTATGGTATCCTCTTCCTTGCCTCAAGTTTGTAGTTATGTTCTCTTGTTCGATTAACCTTTATAATTTCTCCCTTTTGAAACCCTAAATCTTGCATATTTATCCTTTTTTGTAACTTATAAGATAGAACCTCTAGAAGATTCTGTTGAGGTACAAGATGAAAATTTTGTTGACGAGGAGTTTGAAGATTCTATGAAGGTTGCTTTGTCACAATGGACCACAGGATTGCAATGGAGGTGTATCTGTTATAAGTCAAGCCTCAAACATTATAATCTTTGGAACTGTGGCTGGTGTGAGTGAACCTAATAATATTGAGATTGATGGGTCTCTTAAGCATAAGGTGGCAAGCCATGAAGAAAGCTTTCCAAGTTATGTGGAGGAGTTTTTGAGGGTCACTTTTGGAGCTACATTGTCACAAAGATATGGTATGGTATGGGAATCTTTTGATAAAAAAATGCAGGTTGATTTTCTTTTATATAATTTTGGTGACAAGTCTTCAGTACAAAATCCTATGATAATAGTTCCATTCTATGAATCTATAGTGACATGATTTTTCCATTCCTTGATTTGATTCAAATTATTTGTTTGTTTAGTTTATTCCATTGTAATGATCACATGTCTATGTGGATGTGTATGCAACAGGTCTTGCAAAAAGTTGTGGTGGGTGTTTCTCTACAATAGGAAATGTGTTTTCCATGCTAGGAACTGTTGTGTGTCTATGACAACCATTGAGGCCAGACTTGAATCTGTACCAGAGATGGGATATGATGCACTTTCCATCAAAATTCATTTGAATTCTTGTTACACTTTGGTTTTTTATGTATTGAGTGGAGTGAAAGGCTATAAACAAAAGTTGTATATTGAAATAAAAACTGCTTGTTCTGCTCATTTAGCCATTCTAAAAAGTGTTGCAAAATAAGATTATATGAAAATTGAGCCTTTCAACATCTCTTTCTGTTGTTCTATTTTTGTTACTCTTACAGTGCCAAATGTTTTCTTTTGTTTCACATCTAATCTTTTATTTTAGCCATGAGAATATGTTGGTTGTGATTGCGGTAATGCTGAACCCAAACATTTTACATGTTTCTTCCTTTCTTCTCTGTTTGGAAATCACTTTTTTCCAAATGAAACTCCAACACGGCTATTCTTCAAATGATACTTACTTCCCAATAAAGGAAATATTTTAACTATTCTTGTATTTTTATCATTATTATTAACATTGGGTTGGATAGATCCGATCAACTGGTTAAATTCTAAATTATTTAGGTGATCGATGTGGATGAATTTTGTATTGTAACAGGTTTAATTCATAGTTTTAATAATTTAATAATCAATCCAATTTTAAAAACATTAATTTTTATCATAAGTATTACAACTAATTATTAAATTAAAGATTAATATTGTATTTTATTCTCCAAAGTGTATCGAACACTTTAGAGGAGTTGTTGTTTAAAGTGTTTCCTTAATTTAATATTGTATTAACACTATTAAAACCTCTGCAAAAACCACAACCTTATACCATGCGTTATCATTCGGCTACTGTCATGGATTTTTTGATTGCATGTAGTTGTTTCCCTTTTGGAGAAATGAATCTTTTGCTGCTTATAAATAATTAGTTCACCATACAAGCCTTCCTAGAGATTGCTATATCACCAACATGAGAAAAACATGTTTATGTAATAAAAAATCTTTAGGAAAAGTATATATATTGTCATGGAAGGAATTTGTTTAGTCTGTTTGTTGAGAAAAACTAGAGGGACCCCAAAGGAAATTATTGCACTAAACTATGCTATGCACGTAGCAGTAATATTGATTCCGCTTCTGTGGAATTCTTTAACTACTCCCTTGCTCATTTCTATAACCTTGGAACAATTCAATTGTTGCTAAAGATTCTTATTGTTAAAAAATTAAGCATACACATAAGAATAAATATGATGACATGGATAAACATGTCTAGGATTACAGCAACGAGAATATGTTGGATGTATGATTGCAGTGATTCTAAACCCGAACTTGTATTTTCGTGCCCATTCTTGGCTATCAGCTTATTAATAATGCGTTGATAAATAGGAAATTAAAAATTAGCAGCAATCAACTTTTTGTAATTTTTTCAATTCCAATAGACACGATATTCACGATGACTAACATTAATTCAGCCAAACCATTAATTGGACACACAAAATGAAAGAAAATAAAGAAAGGAAAGTTTAAATCTTGGACCACACTGCTCAGACTCTATGAATCAAGAATAAATGGAGTTCCAAGGAATAAAGCAAAATGCCTTGATGATGATATCTCAGTTATATGTATTGTACATTCTGTTGGGAAAAGTTGACTGAGGCATGTGGAATCACACTGTCCTTAAGGGTTTATGCGCCTAAGGCGTGACCCCTCAGGATACAGCAGTCCTTCTATCAGAATGATAGGAAGCAGAACTCACAAAAGGTGAAGAAAAATCTTATGTAAACCCCTTTAACTTTAGCAAACCTATGTATGATTTTTTCCTATATAAAAGGAAAAATAGCGGATTTAAGTCAAAGATTAAAACATTAAGTTGGAAAATAAATCTGTCAATTAAACCCATTAATGAGATGTTACAAAATATTTAAATGGGTGTTAATTGACATATTAATCGCATCAGATATTTTTCCTTTTAAAAAGCAAATCGTAACGTTCACGGGCCATCAATGTGAGACTAAAGAAAAACTTTTGAAATATCCAAAATTTCTAACAATCCCCCATATATTTCAAAAGTTTTTTTTTTAAAAAAAATGGGTTTACATCACAGTGCAAATGCATCAAATCTGGTGTCTTCTGGACTATGAACCAGACCCTAGACAGATAAACTTAACTTACAGTGAATTGGTGAAGCAAAGCTTCTATGAACCAAAATCACTTTAATGTAAGATAGCGGTCTATCTATCACATTACACTTCTCGACTCTTTTTGTTGTTATCGCCGTTTTGCGCGAATAGGCCTTGTGCGTGCCTGGTAATTCATGAGTGCTCTAGAAATTTCACCATTTAATTTCATAGGAGCGGCCCCACTCCACACTCATATAGGTGTTTTCATCAAGTGTATAATGCACTTTTATACACCACCCATAAGGGATATGAAAATCATTAAAAGCTTTTAAGCTTAACCATCATTCAGTGCAATCTAGCACTTCTCATATACACCATAGGAAGAGACAAAACAAAAAGAGTGCTAGCAAGACTAACTAAGTGACTTGTTATTATCCATATGAACCTTCTTCATGGGATCTCCAATCACAAAGGTTGGGTTCCCATCACTGTTAGTTACAAGTGGCTCAAGTCTCATTCCCCTCGGTGTTTGACTCACTAGTTTTTCACTTTGTGAGACTCAAGATCAAAATAATTTTGATCCATGATTTGTAGCTACATTACTTGATTATAATATACATGTACATGTCTCAGGAATCTCAATATAAATACTATTATTTGTTTGTAGGAAGACACATTTCTTCCAAATATATGTTAAGAAAATTTTCTTAGCTTATTAGCCTTAAATTTTACCAAGTAAAATAATAACTTGGCCTCCATTTTTAATTTAGACCACTTAGATCTACTTAGTTGAATTCTAACAACTCCTCTTTTGAGGGTAAAATAAATTCACTTAGAAATTTATTCTTGAAAAAATTATTCATCACTGTGTCATTAACATAGTGGATAACTCATAATCGACTAAATTAAATTAGCTAATCAACATCACTATGTCAATAACATAGTGGAAAACTCAAAAGTAAGGAATATTATAATTCATCTCTTTTAAGATTAAAATAAATTCAATTTGAATTTATTCTCATTTAATATTGGATTTAAGTATCGTCACCATAACATTAATATGATGGAAATTCACTATACACAAGAAATTTATTAAATCCAATAATCTTCCAATAATTTGGTATATTAGAACTAGACAACAAAGTTTATTTTTTATAAACAAAGTCCTTTTTTTTTATATATAGAGAGTCACCATTGTAAGGGATCTATTTTACAAAACCAATATTTATGAGAATTTTCTCAATAATATTCTTAAAATATAAATTATCACACATTCTTATGATTGAAACTCAAATTAAGTTTGTGATAAAAATTGCATTTGTTTCATATTCCTTCAACATATTAAAACTCAAATAGCTCATCACAACAACCACGTATATGCTACTAATTAAATTAAAAAAAATAAATAACATGGCTTATCAGAGCTTAACATCAAAATAATTTTTCAAGCACTAATAATATTAAAGTCATACCATGTGTCACACATCATCAAGTTTAATTTCACACATCATCATAGATAGACTCATCATCATCTTTGTCCCTTTTTGATTAAAAAAATTTAATGTCATGCATATCACAAATTACAAAAACTCCCATGACAGAGCACTTTTGGCTATCAATTTTCAATTGTTAAAATATAATAATTTCATTACATTTTATAATTTTTTATTTTCATTAATGCAGAAGTTATAAATAATTATATATAATTAACTTGACATTTACTAATATGTGCATAACTTTATCACTTAAATAATATATATCAAGGCACCTCCACAAGTAGATTTTGTCTCATCTGAATCTGAGATTCAGTTGGCATCACAGTATCATTCTAATACTGTGGAATATCCATTATATAATATACCATAATTTATGGTACCTCTCAAATATTTCATTAGTCTACTCAATTTTTCCAAAGCATACTCAAGTAATTAATCAAATATAATAGACTCCCAATAATTTGAGCATTATATTATTAACATCCCTTATGATTTTAAGGCTCAAAATATAAACATGTTAAAATTTGACAACATATATCATGATAAGATAGTAACTTAATTTTTCAATGTAACAACATAACATCAATTTCTCAATGTAGCAACACATAGCTCATTAGTCCATTACATGTTAAAAAATGACAAAATTATGCATATGTTTATAATCTCAGTAAAAACTACCAAACACACTAGACATAAAATTAACCAAGGTATATAATGTAAAACAATAAGTTTTTTTTTTTAAGAAACAAACATCCCTTGAACAATATAACAGAAAATTGAAAGGAGTAGATATATTAAAAACACATAATATTATGGCGAGATTTATAACCCTTTCAATTAGTGTTAATTCCACATTTCTTTATCTCAAAAGTTTTCAAAACAAAGTAGAATGATAGCCGGTGGACACATAACAACATAACCATCTAATCAAATTCTTAAAATTAGGCAAAAAGCCACTCCATCAAACACACTACACACTTTGAATCATTGTAGCATATATAAGATATGATCATGATATATTGCCATGTTACACACACAAAATATATCTTATATATACTATACCAGTTAATTCCACATTTCTTTATCTCAAAAGTTTTCAAAACAGAGTAGAATGATAACCTGTGGACACATAACAACATAACCATCTAATCAAATTCTTAAAATTAGGCAAAAAGCCACTCCATCAAACACACTACACACTTTGAATCATTGTAGCATATATAAGATATGATCATGATATATTGCCATGTTACACACACAAAATATATCTTATATATACTATACCAGTTAATTATATGTTAGTCATATTTGTCAAACTTCAATATGACGACATCTGAAAACTAAAACCAGAAACTTGCTAACAAGTGCTATATATATGTAAAACATATTCAATTAAATTTTATTAAAAAAAACTCTAACTCCATGACCAAATTAGAATAAAATAGTTATATCCAATGCATACATGAACCATGTGAACTCAAGGAATTTTTTTCACATAGATAAATTCCAAAAGGCTATATATAAAAAATAAAAGTCCATGCAACTAATAATAATATAAGCCATAAAATGATAATGCTCAAATACAAATAAACATGATAAAATCCATCCTGATCTTTTATATATATAACAACATAAAGAACTTAACATTGTTTTCATAGGCATTGATGCAAACATATAGCAAGCAAGGATAACACATACACCATAAATCATATAGTATTGATTCTAAACAAATTCTATAAATCATCAATATAATAATCAAATTGTGACAAATATATAATTAGAGCACAGAAACCTAACATGTGAGAACATTATAACATTTAAAGGCTTAAAGCCATTATATTTACTTTTAATAATTCATGATCATTCTATCCATTATCAAAGAAAAACTCTTGGCATAAAACAGCAAAGCAAAACATGACTATCAATTCAATAATTCACCATATTCAAACCCATAATCATATTGTACACCAAACACATAAAAAAAATACTTGCCACAACATGAAACACGAACAAAAGTCAAATAGCCAAAAGAATTTACAGCAAAAAAGAAAAATGAAAAAAAAATTTGCTACTCAACAAAATTCTTATTCTCATGCTCAGTAAAATTATTTTCCAAGCATAGTAAAACACCAATTTTTGAGAAAACAAAAATTAGAATAAGCCTTTAGGTAGTAAAATTTTCTAAAGAGAAAACGATGTCGCAACCTGGATCGCGACGACGCGGCCGACCCTCTCGAAATAAAACGAACAAAGAAAAACAGGGAGTCGCCACCAACGTTTTTATCCATAGGAAAAACATTGGAAAAAACTAAGTTCAGTAAAGCACTGGTTTAAAAAATGAGATTCAAGTTCGGGAGTCGGTTACGAGTAGGGAAGGTATTAGCACCCTACATCGCCTGTCAGAAACAGTACCAAGATTGAAAATGTGCAACATAAATAGCCTTACAAAAGATGTTATATTTCTCCCCTTTTATTGTTGTACTTTGTGTAAAAAAGCAGAAGGAACAAACAGAATAGACATGGAGTATAGGTCAACAGGACGTCACGTCCAAATTAACCTTGGCTTTGGCATAAAACAGGAAAAGGGAAGGATACTAACAAGACATCGCGTCTAAATTAGTCATCCTTTAATCAAAATACGGGATTTGAAATGGGAAGAGGATAAGCGGGACGTCTCGTCCCAAGTATCCCGTTCCTTATGGTGATGGCCTACCAAAGATAGGGGAAAATCAACAAGACGTCACGTCTAAATTGATTCTCATGGGATTTAATCAAGATGCGGGGTTAGAAACGGGAAGGGGATAAACAGGACGTCTCGTCCCAAGTATTCTGTTCCTTGTGGCGATGGCCTACCAAAGATAGGGGAAAGTCAACAAGACGTCACATCTAAATTGATTTTCATGGAAGTGGATAGAAAGGGAGTTGCAAAGGAAAAATAAAGAAAATAAAAATAGGGATAAAATGGAAAAGGTTGGCCGGACAGGATTTAAAGTCCTGCTCCTACATATTCTTGGATGACCAAGAAATCAGGGTTACGTAGTTCTTTAAATGTTTTTTTTTAGGAAATGGATGCACGAAATTTTCTTCTTTTTAAGTAAAACTTAAAAGTAAATGACAAAAAAAAGAAGACAGAAAAGAGGGAGGGTAGCAGAAGCTATAAGAGAGAAAGAGAAACAGTAAGTTCGGAAAAGAGAGGGAAAAATGAGCGAAAACTGAGTGAGAGAAGAGAAAACCGAGTGAGAAAAAGGAAAACCGAGTGAGAAAAAAGAAAACCGAGTGAGGACAAGGAAAACCGAGTGAGAAAAAGGAAAGCCGAGTAAGGACGAGGAAAACTGAGTGGAAAAAGGAAAGCCGAGTGAGAAAAAGGAAAACCGAGTGAGGAAAGGAAACGTACCAGAGTGTTCTCCTTTCTGAGAGGATGTGTGGGTGAGGGGGACGGTGCTGTTGGGACGGTGTCAAGGATTAGAGGTGCTGGACGGTTATGGAGAGGATTAGGAGGGGGCTGGACGGTGTGGTATTTAAGGAGAGGGCTGGACGGTGTGGGATTCGGGAGGTGCTGGGACGGTGTGGAGCTGTTGGTATGGGTTTTAAGGGGTGGATGATGTATTTGAGGGGGGCTGTTAAGCGTGTTTTTCAGGAGGGGGCTGTTGGCCTGGAGAAAGGATCGTATGGTAAGGTGGAAGGGGAGAAAAGGGGACGGTGTTGGCCTTTTGAGGGGGAGTGTGGTATGGTTTTTTAGAGGGAAAAAGGAGAGAGAGAGTACGGTGAGAGAGAGAAAGAGGAAGAGAATGGATGGAAGAGAGAGGAATGGTATTGGTTTGAGGAGAGGACGGTGTGGATGAGGTGAAGGACAGAGTGGAGGAGGAGTCAGGGCGGTGTGGAGGAGGAGTTAGGACGGTGTGGAAGAGGAGTTAGGACGGTGTTGGTCTTTTGAGGGGGTGTGTAGTATGGTTTTAGAGGGAAAGAGGAGAGGGAGAGTACGGTGAGAGAGAGGAAGAGAATGGATGGAAAGGAGAGGGGTGGTATTGTACGGGTTTGAGGGGCTGTGTAGGAGAGAGAGATAGAGCTTAGGGGGGCTGTGAGGTTATGTTGGTGAGGGGGAATGGGATGGTGTTGGTTTGAGGAGGAGAGGACGGTATGGATGAGGTGAAGGATGGTGTAGAGGAGGATGCTGGGTAGTGTGTGAGACGAAGGGGTCTTGAAATTGGAGAGAATAAAGGCAGAGTTTTTTTTTGGTTCCAGGGTGAAAAAGTCCAACCCCTTAAGCCTCCTCAGCCAGGGCATTTATAGGGGTCCGAGACATGGGCTGAGTGTTTGGGACAACCCAAGTTTCCACTCACCCAAGTGCGTTGTGGTGCTGTCCTGGCCACTACCTATTTGTGGGGGATAACGGCTGGTGGGAAATTCTTTATTTTCTCCACTTCCGCCCCCTGTCCACTGTAACATCCCTGTTTTTAGAAACAGTTTTAACCTTGTAATTTTGAATTATGGATGGTTTGTAAGTAAGAATAAGTCAATAAATACCCTGTAGATGGTCTCTGGTATCTCAAAAATTTCATTTTGTGCATAATAATGGAATTTATATAGACCATTAATGAAATTATGCAAATTCCGAGTGAAAAAGGGCTCTGTTCCGAGTAACAGAGAGAAATTCTGAGTGAATGATTAGAAATTCCGAGTGAAGGATGGAATTCCGAGTAAGTGTCATGCTTTCCGAGTAAAACATGACCGAGAGGGCTACTACCGAGTAGAATCATGGCCTCGGAGACAATTGGAGTGAAGTGTGTTCAAGAGAACCACTTCTGGGAGAAATCCCGAATCCAAACAACCTTGAGTGACTCATTTTCGAGTCAAACCTTAGCATGTTTCCTTTATCCGAGTGATGAAAGACTCAAGAGGATTCCGAGAAGAATTAACACAAAATTGAGTGTAACTCCGAGTGAGTAGATACCGATTGAGGAGATTCGTATGGTTGTCCAGAAGAACTTGGGAACAACTTCACCGAGTGAAAGACCTTGTGCTGGGTAGATCACTCGAGTGGAAGAGAAAGAGTTTAGAATAAATGCCGAGTGAAAGTTAACCAGGTAATATGTCAATCCTGAAATGAGGTTCCGAGTGAGTGGACGAGTTTTACCGAGTGAGACTGGCTAAGAGTAGACACGGTTTTAGGATGACTTAACCGAGTGGGAATCTGAGAGACTTTGAATCGGTTTGAATCAGACCGGATTAAGTCCCTCCAAAGAAAGGAAACAGTAGAAATTACTGAGTTCTCCTCAGCTGGACTCGGAAGTAGAATTCCAGTCGGCTTAGAGGCTGACCGAGTAGAATTTCACTCGGTATTCAGTGTCAGAATTGACGTGTTGACTCCAATTTTGTCTTTTAGTGCCTATTTTAATTTATCTAATCCAATCATGCGCCCTATAGCTTGTAGGCGGCCAGAAATGGGCACTAAGATAGCCTACCTCCTTATTTAAATCTCCATTATCTCCACTAACAGCCCACTCACAAAAAGCTGTCCCCCACTTGTCCTTTTTCATTATTCAATTGACAGCAGAACTCATTCCAAGTCTAAAACTTTCAGACCCAAGAGAACTTAGCAAAATACACACTCTTTCTTATTCTTCTATACATTCAAAGGCCTTTCTCTTCCGTTTTCCTTCCTATTCGCTGTGAGCTGGAACAAGGAGGACACTCTCTACTAATCAAAGGACTTCCATTAAAGTAAGGGGGGTATATTCTCGGGTATTCTGGGGAAAACCGAGTGTTAGGAAGAGTTGGGGTACCTTTGGTCCTCACTTTTCCTGGGCAGGTTCGGGAATAGTCTGAATTAACATGCTTTAAATCGTTATATATTTGTTTCATATATTTTATGTGTATGATTGATTTACTGTGTTGAGTTTTGTTAATCATGATGATTGAATGATATGATAAATATTGAATTCGAAGGATATGATTGTTGTTGAATTGTAAAGATATTAAGAATCCTAGGTGTCCATGTGAATTCCAGTGAGGAAATATAGAACAGAAGTCGGATTCAGTGAATAACAAGCTCGGTCTTGTATAAACCGATCGAATCATTGAAAAATACATAATTTCACTCATGTTTTATAATAAACCGACCAGATCATTGAGACAGAACCTTTAACTCGAAAAACATAGTTATTTTCACTCAGAAAACTCTTTCCAGTGATTTCATTTGGAAAATATAGTTATTTTCACTCAGAAAACTCCTTTC
Source organism: Clitoria ternatea (assembly GCA_037962975.1). Classification (NCBI taxonomy): domain Eukaryota; kingdom Viridiplantae; phylum Streptophyta; class Magnoliopsida; order Fabales; family Fabaceae; genus Clitoria; species Clitoria ternatea. The sequence goes on from CM075670.1 coordinate 152,190,761, forward strand.
AGAAATTTTACTCGGAATATATAGTTATTTCACTCAGAAACCTCCTCAGCCTGATTCCACTCAGAATCAGGATTATTTCACTCGGTAAACTTACATTAATTCAACCCGTTTTATATTAATCCGACTGGTTTTACATCAAAAATATTGCAAACAAATTTTTAATTGAATATCTGATTCACAATAACCGACCGGATCTTTTGAAACACAAAAATACATAATTTAACTCGGTAAACTATCCACGTTGACATAATTTCACTCAGTAATCTCATAAACCGACCAAACCTTCCACTAAAATACAATCAGAACTGCTGAACAACTTCACATATCATAATCGGGCCCTTCATCACTCGGATAATTAGTCTTGTCAGAATTATATCACTCGGAATCATGGTTATTCCACTCGGATTCACATTCAGTCTACTCAGAAACTCCTCTAAGCCATATTTTACTCGGAATCTTAATTATTTCACTCAGAATTCTATTTATTACACTTAGAATCAAACTCTTTTTACTCGGAAAACCTGTTTTTAACATATTTCACTCGAATTTTCATTCAAAAACTCTTCTTTAATTCTTTTAAAATTATTTTGGGAATGTTACAATTATTATTACTATATTTCTTATTATTATTATTATTCTTATTGTGAATCTTATTATTATTATTAACTAGTATTATTGTTATTGATATTATTATTTTAATTATGAGTAATTAAATAAGGAAAATATTATTTTACTCTTGATACAAAGTATAATTTTAGTCAAGATATAATCGATATATTTTCTAGAATAAGAATGAATGACTTACAACATTTGAATGATGGGATCCAAGAGCTTGAGAATAATATGATGAGACTGGAAACACATAGATACCCAAGGAATCAAATGATAAAAGAAATGCATTTCGCATCATGAAAATATTTTTGAAGGAGAAAAATATCTAGAGCATACACTTGGTACAGTGGAGGACACTCACGTTCGATCTCCATGAAGAATCTTAGGAGTACAACTGGAACGGAAACCCAATGGCATCAGAGTCGCGCCTGATAGCCGGGTGAGACGATGCAATTCTAGTGTACTTTGACTAAATGACGGAGTGTAACTATGATCGCAGGGATCCAAGTCCTAAAAATATATAAATCAATGATGAGAACCAATGAGTTCATTTGTACCTTATGAAAATGGGAGCTTGGGCGGACCCTGATCACTCTAGAATGGAATGGAGAAATTCCAAAGAATGAGATGAAGATGAATTGATTTATTGGGCCCACATGCATCATGAGACTTAACCAAAGACAAATCATAATAAACTAATCTCATGCATTCCATGATAGTATATTTGATTGTTATCATTATGAATATGTTAATTGTGTGATTTTTTTGATATTATCTGTTAACTGGATTATGTCCGCACCGGTTAACCTTCAGGGTCTTGGGTTATACTCACCCTTACTGTTGACAATTTTCAGAGGAATTAGAAAATCAAGAACCCGAGTATGAAGAACAGCAATATGCTGAACCCACTGAGAACGATCGTTAAAGATAGAATTTATATAGATTGAATATTTATTAATGATAATAAGACACCGGATGACTGTATAATATTTAAGGGTGCCTGCGTGCCCCATTCTGTTATGAGTACAATTATTTGTAAGTTTGTGAATGACTATGTGATATATCCACTATTTGCTTCCACTGATCTGCCATCTTTTTATTTTAAAAAAAATTCACTTTTTATGAAAACTGTTAACACTCTTAGTTAAATAGGATGATCCTATAGAAGGGTTGTCTTATCTAACCGAGGGTGTTACATTGGTGGTATCAGAGCATAGTCGATTCATTAAACTTGGGAAGTGGACCATTAGGTTTCCACGTACTCTGATAGAAATATTGGACAGTCCATAACACTCCTAAGACTAAATTTCCTATGTGGAATACTCCACATAACATATACCCTGAATATTTTTGTTGATATTCTTTCAGCAAATTCTTAATGGCTCGCAGAAATAACGATCATGTAATAGAGGATCTTCTTACCAGAATTGTGGAGGTAATAGAATGACAAGAGTTACCTCATGCTTCTACTAGGCAAAGCCAAGGACTAGCTGACTTTCAGAGGAATAATCCTACACAATTCAAGGGAGGCTTTGATCCAGAAGGAGCACAATTATGGATTGAACACCTTGAAAAGATTTTTGCTGCTATACGATGCCCTGATGAGGACAGAATAACTTTTGTTGTCTTCATGATGGTTGGAGAAGTAGAGCATTGGTGGACTCATGCCAGAATCAGATTAGCAACTGATGGACATGTCATTACTTGGGGACGATTCAAGACAGAGTTTCTCGCTAAATATTTCCCTGAAGACATAAGGAGGCAGAAAGAGCAGGAATTCTTTAATCTGAAACAAGGTAATATGACTGTTGGGGAGTACGCTGCTAAGTTTGATGAGTTGGCAAAATGTTGTCCCTACTACACCCACATGGGAGAAGCGTCAAGATGCGCAAAATTTGAAGCAGGGTTGCAACAGGAAATTCGCCAAGCTATATGTTGTCAACAAATTACTCAATTCTCTACTTTGGTTGACCGATGCCGTATTTTTGAGAATACCTCTAATCTTCGACGACCTGGAACGTCTAATCATGGGCCAGAACGACGTATGCCATACCGACAGCAAAGGAGAGATTTTCAAGCAGATCGACCATATTCCCGACCACCTTACTCGGCCAACCGAATTCATTCAAGGGAACAAGGGAACAGTCAGACCTCGAAATGCTATATCTGTGGAGGACCACACAGGGCAATGAATTGTAATAAAAGAGATAAAATCTGCATAATTTGTGGACGGGCTGGACATCGTGAGGTGGAATGTTGGCACAAAAATACTAACAACCAGCAACAAGTGACTCAAAGGCAGGTAATGCGACCAACAGGCCAAGGGAATGGAGGACCAGCTACAAATACCTCTGCAAATAATGCCCCGAGGATGCAGAATGTTCACCGCAACAACTTCAACCAAAACAATAATCCTAGAAGGCCCGAAAATGGCTCGGCTGGAAGACAGGGAGGAAATGCTAGAGTTTTCACCATGAATGGTGCGGAGATATCACAAGAGAACGATCTTGTCCAAGGTACATGCTTTATAGGAAGTACTCTGTTAAATGTATTATATGATTCTGGAGCCACTCATTTTTCATATCTGAGAATTGTATAAAACATTTAAAGCTTCCTACAACCTCTCTGCCCAATCAGATGATTGTCACAACTGCTGCCAATAAGCCCATTTGCCCTTCCTACATGTGTTTGAAATGTCCTCTCAACATCGAAGGGAAAGCTTATCAAGTAGATCTGATATGTTTGCCTTTGATTGATCTAGATATTATTCTAGGAATGAATTGGCTTGCTGCCAACCATATCCTTATTGACTGTCATAAAAGATTCATTTCTCTCGGGTCTACTACATCTCATTGTGATCAAGACACTGATTCTTGTCTTGTTAGCTTAGAAAAGGTAATTCCAGCAAAGGAAGTCCAACTATACATGATCCTTACTGAAACTGAAAGTAAGGCCACTCCTCAAATTGATTAGATCCCCGTTGTTCAGGAATTCCCAGAAGTTTTTCCTGATGATATACGTGAGCTACCTTCAGAATGAGAAATTGAGTTCAGTATTGACATTATACCGGGTGCGGGACCAATCTCTATTGCTCCTTACCGAATGTCACCTAAGGAACTCTGTGAACTTAAAGAGCAAATAGAAGAACTTTTAGAGAAAGGAATGATTAGACCCAGTGTCTCACCTTGGGGAGCACCAGTTCTTCTAGTCAAAAAGAAGGATGGCAGTATGCGGTTATGTGTTGACTATCGTCAGTTGAATAAAGCTACGATCAAGAATCGATACCCTCTTCCAAGGATTGATGATTTCATGGACCAACTACGAGGAGCCACTATCTTCTCAAAGATTGATCTACGATCAGGCTATCATCAAATCAGAGTGAAGAAAGATGATGTACCCAAAACAACATTCAGGACACGATATGGGCACTATGAGTATCTTGTTATGCCCTTTGGAGTTACCAATGCACCTGCAGTCTTTATGGGATACATGAATCGAATCTTCCATGAGTACTTGGACAAATTCGTAGTGGTATTCATTGACGACATTCTCGTCTACTCCAAGAGCCATGAGGAACATGAGGAACATCTCCGAATTGTTCTAAATACCTTGCGTGCAAGACAATTGTACGCCAAGTTTTCAAAATGTGAATTCTGGTTGACTGAAGTGAAATTTTTGGGACATGTCATCTCTAAAGAGGGAATTGCTATGGATCCTACAAAGGTAGAAGCCGTACTAAATTGGGAACAACCCAAGAATGTGACAGAAATTCACAGTTTCCTTGGACTTGCTGGATACTATCGTCGATTCATCGAGAATTTCTCTCGAATTGCAGCACCTTTAACTAGGCTGACTCGTAAAGATCAACCATTTGAATGGACCGATAAATGTGAAAGCAATTTTATGGAGTTACGCCAACGACTCACTAGTGCACCTGTCTTGATTTTACCAGATCCTGCCAAGCCCTATGAAGTGTATTGTGATACGTCAAGACAAGGACTAGGGTGTGTCCTAATGCAAGAAAGAAAGGTTGTTGCTTATGCTTCACGACAGCTAAGACCACATGAAGTCAATTATCCTACACATGACTTGGAATTAGCTGCAGTTGTGTTTGCCTTAAAAATCTGGAGACACTACTTGTATGGCACATACTTTGAAGTCTTCAGTGATCATAAAAGCTTGAAGTATCTATTCGACCAGAAAGAGTTGAATATGCGACAACGTAGGTGGATGGAATTCATCAAAGATTATGATTTTGAACTCCGATATCACCCTGGAAAGGCAAATGTTGTAGCTGATGCACTTAGCAGAAAGGCCCTACGCCTATCATATATGATGACAAAGGAGTTGGAATTGATTGAACAGTTTCGCGATTTGAATCTGGCAGTAACACCAAAAAGAGGAAGCCTTATGGTTGGAATGTAAAAGTTTCAAATGATTTCCTGGAACAAGTCAAAGAAGCTCAAGCCAATGATCAGGAATTACAAGATTTAGCAGAAAAGACAACAGAAGGAGCCTCAGAATTTAGCAAGGATGAACATGGGGTGATCAGGTATCAACAGAGGCTCTGCATTCCAGTCAACACAGATCTTAAAAGGTCCATCCTTGATGAAGCTCACAAAAGTAAATACAGTATCCACCCAGGATCGACCAAGATGTATCAGGACTTAAAGAAATTATTCTGGTGGCAAGGAATGAAAAGGGATATCGCTGGGTATGTAACAACTTGCCTGATGTGTCAGAAGGTAAAGGCGGAACAACAACGACCAAGTGGGACCCTTCAACCTCTGGAGATTCCAGAATGGAAATGGGATGAGATTGCTATGGACTTCATGACCAGACTTCCCAGAACATCAGCTGGATATGATGCTATTTGGGTAATCGTGGATCGATTAACAAAGACCGCTCATTTTATCCCTGTCAATATGAAGTACTCTCTATAGAAACTCACCCAGATCTATATCAAGGAAATTGTACGATTACATGGAACACCCACTGCAATTGTGTCTGACCGAGATCCTCGTTTCACATCACAATTTTGGAAGAGCCTGCAACAAGCTCTAGGAACTCGTCTAAAGTTAAGTTCCGCATATCACCCACAGACAGACGGACAATCAGAACGGACAATCAAGACTCTTGAAGATCTATTACATCTTTGTGTCTTAGAACATGGGGGAAGTTGGCAAGAATATCTTCCACTTGTTGAGTTCACTTACAACAACAGCTACCATGCCAGCATCGGAATGGCCCCCTATAAAGCTTTGTATGGAAGAAAATGTCGTACATCTTTATGTTGGTATGAGACTGGTGAAAAGATGATAATTGGACCAGAGATTGTTCAGAAGACTACAGAATAAGTCTGAAATATCCAAATAGCAATGAAGGCTTCACAAGATAGACAAAAGAGTTACTACGACAAATGACGGAAGCCATTGGAATTTGAGGAGGGAAACCATGTATTTCTCAAGGTTACCCCTACCACTGGTGTAGGGAGAGCTCTAAAGGCCAAGAAGTTAAGTCCCAGATACGTAGGACCCTATCAGATTCTACAAAAGATCGAAACCCATGCGTATCATATTGCTCTGCCACCCGAGCTAACAAACCTTCACAATGTCTTTCATGTTTCCCAACTCCGCAAATATGTACCAAGCCCTGATCATGTTCTAAGTCCCGATCAATTTATTCTGAAAGAAAACCTTACCCTTAAAGCATCACCGGTTAAGATTGTTGACCGACGTCTCAAACAGCTAAGAGGCAAGGAAATCTCCTTGGTCAAAGTAGTTTGGAGTCAGACAGATGATGGGGACGCTACTTGGGAAATTGAGGAAAAGATCAGAGAATTGTACCCTCAATTATTCTAACTTTGAATTTCGGGACGAAATTCCTAAAAGGGGAGGAGAATGTAACATCCATGTTTTTAGAAACAGTTTTAACCTTGTAATTTTGAATTATGAAAGGTTTGTAAGTAAGAATAAGTCAATAAATACCCTGTAGATGGTCTGTGGTATCTCAGAAATTTCATTTTGTGCATAATAATGGAATTTATATAGACCATTAATGAAATTATGCAAATTCCGAGTGAAAAAGGGCTCTGTTCCGAGTAACAGAGAGAAATTCTGAGTGAATGATTAGAATTCGGAGTGAAGGATGGAATTCCGAGTAAGTGTCATGCTTTCCGAGTAAAACATGACCGAGAGGGCTACTACCGAGTAGAATCATGGCCTCGGAGACAATTGGAGTGAAGTGTGTTCAAGAGAACCACTTCTGGGAGAAATCCCGAATCCAAACAACCTTGAGTGACTCATTTCCGAGTCAAACCTTAGCATGTTTCCTTTATCCGAGTGATGAAAGGCTCAAGAGGATTTCGAGAAGAATTAACACAGAATTGAGTGTAACTCCGAGTGAGTAGATACCGATTGAGGAGATTCATATGGTTGTCCAGAAGAACTTGGGAATAACTTCACCGAGTGGAAGACCTTGTGCTGGGTAGATCACTCGAGTGGAAGAGAAAGAGTTTAGAATAAATGCCGAGTGAAAGTTAACCAGGTAATATGTCAATCCTGAAATGAGGTTCCGAGTGAGTGGACGAGTTTTACCGAGTGAGACTGGCTAAGAGTAGACACGGTTTTAGGATGACTTAACCGAGTGGGAATCTGAGAGACTTTGAATCGGTTTGAATCAGACCGGATTAAGTCCCTCCAAAGAAAGGAAACAGTAGAAATTACTGAGTTCTCCTCAGCTGGACTCGGAAGTAGAATTCCAGTCGGCTTAGAGGCTGACCGAGTGGAATTTCACTCGGTATTCAGTGTCAGAATTGACGTGTTGACTCCAATTTTGTCTTTTAGTGCCTATTTTAATTTATCTAATCCAATCATGCGCCCTATAGCTTGTAGGCGGCCAGAAATGGGCACTAAGATAACCTACCTCCTTATTTAAATCTCCATTATCTCCACTAACAGCCCACTAGCAGCCCACTCACAAAAAGCTATCCCCCACTTGTCCTTTCTCATTATTAAATTGACAGCAGAACTCATTCCAAGTCTGAAACTTTCAGACCCAAGAGAACTTAGCAAAATACACACTCTTTCTTATTCTTCTATACATTCAAAGGCCTTTTTCTTCCATTTTCCTTCCTATTCACTGTGAGCTGGAACAAGGAGGACACTCTCTACTAATCAAAGGACTTCCATTAAAGTAAGGGGGTATATTCTCAGGTATTCTGGGGAAAACTGAGTGTTAGGAAGAGTTGGGGTACCTTTGGTCCTCACTTTTCCTGGGCAGGTTCGAGAATTGTCTGAATTAACATGCTTTAAATCGTTATATATTTGTTTCATATATTTTATGTGTATGATTGATTTACTGTGTTGAGTTTTGTTAATCATGATGATTGAATGATATGATAAATATTGAATTTCAAAAGACATGATTGTTGTTGAATTGTAAAGATACTAAGAATCCTGGGTGTCCATGTGAATTCCAGTGAGGAAATATAGAACAGAAGTCGGATTCAATGAATAACAAGCTCGGTCTTGTATAAACCGATCGGATCATTGAAAAATACATAATTTCACTCATGTTTTATAATAAACCGACCAGATCATTGAGACAGAACCTTTTGCTCGGAAAACATAGTTATTTTCACTCAGAAAACTCTTTCCAGTGATTTCATTCGGAAAATATAGTTATTTTCACTCAGAAAACTCCTTTCAGTAATTTTACTCGGAATATATAGTTATTTCACTCAGAAACCTCCTCAGCCTGATTCCACTCGGAATCAAGATTATTTCACTCGATAAACTTACATTAATTCAACCCGTTTTATATTAATCCGACTGGTTTTACATCAAAAATATTGCAAACAGATTTTTAATTGAATATCTGATTCACAATAACCGACCGGATCTTTTGTAACACAAAAATACATAATTTAACTCGGTAAACTATCCACGCTGACATAATTTCACTCAGTAATCTCATAAACCGACCAAACCTTCCACTAAAATACAATCAGAACTGCTGAACAACTTCATATATCATAATCGGGCCCTTCATCACTCGGATAATTAGTCTTGTCAGAATTATATCACTCGGAATCATGGTTATTCCACTCGGATTCACATTCAGTCTACTCAGAAACTCCTCTAAGCCATATTTCACTCGGAATCTTAATTATTTCACTCGGAATTCTATTTATTACACTTAGAATCAAACTCTTTTTACTCGGAAAACCTGTTTTTAACATATTTCACTTTCATTCAAAAACTCTTCTTTAATTCTTTTAAAATTATTTTGGGAATGTTATAATTATTATTACTATATTTCTTATTATTATTATTCTTATTGTGAATCTTATTATTATTATTATTAACTAGTATTATTGTTATTGATATTATTATTTTAATTATGAGTAATTAAATAAGGAAAATATTATTTTACTCTTGATACAAAGTATAATTTTAGTCAAGATATAATCGATATATTTTCTAGAATAAGAATGAATGACTTACAACATTTGAATGATGGGATCCAAGAGCTTGAGAATAATATGATGAGACTGGAAACACATAGATACCCAAGGAATCAAATGATAAAAGAAATGCATTTCGCATCATGAAAATATTTTTGAAGGAGAAAAATATCTAGAGCATACACTTGGTACAGTGGAGGACACTCACGTTTGATCTCCATGAAGAATCTTGGGAGTACAACTGGAACGGAAACCCAATGGCATCAGAGTCACGCCTGATAGCCGGGTGAGACGATGCAATTCTAGTGTACTTTGACTAAATGACGGAGTGTAACTATGATCGCAGGGATCCAAGTCCTAAAAATATATAAATCAACGATGAGAACCAATGAGTTCATTTGTACCTTATGAAAATGGGAGCTTGGGCGGACCCTGATCGCTCTAGAATAGAATGGAGAAATTCCAAAGAATGAGATGAAGATGAATTGATTTATTGGGCCCACATGCATCATGAGACTTAACCAAAGATAAATCATAATAAACTAATCTCATGCATTCCATGATAGTATATTTGATTGTTATCATTATGAATATGTTAATTGTGTGATTTTTGTGATATTATCTGTTAACTGGATTATGTCTGTACCGGTTAACCTTCAGGGTCTTGGGTTATACTCACCCTTACTGTTGACAATTTTCAAAGGAATTAGGAAATCAAGAACCCGAGTATGAAGAAGAGCAATATGATGAACCTACCGAGAACGATCGTTAAAGATAGAATTTATATAGATTGAATATTTATTAATGATAATAAGACACCGGATGACTGTCTAATATTTAAGGGTGCCTGCGTGCCCCATTCTGTTATGAGTATAATTATTTGTAAGTTTATGAATGACTATGTGATATATCCACTATTTGCTTCCATTGATCTGCCATCTTTTTATTTAAAAAAAATATTCACTTTTTATGAAAACTGTTAACACTCTTAGTTAAATAGGATGATCCTATAGAAGGGTTGTCTTATCTAACCGAGGGTGTTACATCCACCACGTCCAGGATTCATGGATTCACTTGGACAGTGGGAATCCATGTCAGCATGCGTAATTGGTGGCAGCAAGGAGTCGGTATTTCCCTTCTGACTCGGTTTAGCGCCTCAGTCAGTATACACCCATAGTGGAAACAATCCGAGTGGAAAAGATGCTTTTTGTGTACAAGACCGAGTGCAAAAGGTCCCTTTTGTATAGAAGACCGAGTGAAAGCTGGTCGGTGTTGAGGTTGTGAAGAGAGCTGGACGAATGGTTGAAACATTCAATCAGAACTGAGCAAATAGTAACTCAGAACCGATTGAAAAGGGATTCACTCGGTACTGATTAAGAAACGGCTTAGAACTGACTGAAGAGGGACTTGGTATCGACTAAAAAGTGGCTCACTTAGGTGCTGACTGAAATGTGACTCAGAACCGGTTGAAGAAGACTCGGTGCTGGCTGAAGAATGACTTATTCGGTATCCACCCTCATACATATACGCAAAAGACCGAGTGGAATCAATCTCTTTCACTCGATGTGGGATTGAATTCGTAGCTTATTGACTCGAAAATGGTTTTTCGAGAAACATTATTCAGGACTTTTGTTGCTTTCACTCGGTGGAACTTCTGTTTAAAGTATTCATTCAGTCTTTTTGCTTGATTCAGTCAGGAGCGTCTGGAAGTCCTTTTTTAATTGACTCAATCGGAACTTCAGAATTATTCTACTCGACTATTGTCGTTTGAGGGGATGAGTGAAGAGTGACTCAGTACCGTCTGAAGTGTGGCTCGGAATCTGGCTGAAGAGGACTCGGAAGCTGGATGAAAGGTGACTCAGAAGAAATTCAAATGATTCAATCGGCACTAATTGAAACGATCCGATCGGCATTTCCTAAAATTTTTCACTCGGCTATTTCTCAAGGATTCAATTACTCGAAAAAACTTGTTCGGATCTCCTTGGGAGTCATTCGGTAGACTCTTTCTTCAGTCAAAAATCTGACTGGCTTTACACTCAGAATTTCCTTCAGTCGTCAAACCTTCCTTCCATTTGAAAATCTGACCATTACTTCCTTTCCAATCAGAAATAGCTTTCATCCGGCAATCGGCTTATTCGGTGCATTCACTCGTCCTTACTTTTCCAATCAGGAATGGCTTTCACTCGGCGATCAGCTTGTTTGGTGCACTCACTTGGGAGTCGTCTTCAGAATGGTTTCCTTCAGATGCACTTACTTAGAAGTTCATCACAGGTCCGAGCCTTGCTTTGCTCGGAAATATAGCTCTCTTCTCCAACTCACTCGGAGTCGGCCTCATGCTCCAATCAGAATTTACATCTCAGCTTCAACAATCCTCCGGGTGTAACCACTCAGAGCCGACCTTCCTTTAAATCAGAATATTTTCCATTGTCAACCTTTCCCTCGGATTCATTCAGGATTCGGCCTTTACACTTCAATCAGAAGGGTGCTCACTCGGGTATTGGGATTGAAATTTGCGAATCAACCCAGAAGAGACTCATTCCTGGTCGAACAACAGTCCCTGAGATAGTCCACTTGGGAGTCCAACACTCGGAGATAGTTTTGCCCAGAAAAACACTTATTCCCCAATCAGATTCACTTCAATCAGCATTTCTTCACTCGGATTTATTGCAATCAGAAAGCTCCCACTCGGATTCACTTCAATCAGCAATCTTTTCCAGCATTGATCCTCCAACAGAGTTAGCCATTTATCACTCAGAATGGCTTTGATAGGGAACCTTCCACTCGGATTCACCTTCATCAGTGGAGTATTCCACTTGGCAACGTCTCCAACTAAGACCCCCACTCGGAAATGATCGTTCCGAGTCCTCTCACTCGGAAATGATCATTTCTGACTCAGAGATTTTTTTTTTTTAGAATTCTTTTCACTCATGGATACTAATAGGAGCCTAAGACAGTGATGAAAATTGACCGGACCGATATAGGTGTTCACAGATGCCCCTCTTTACTTCTTTTTCATAAGAAAAGCATGAAGTTTCTTCTTGCTTTTGAAATGGAAAGGGAGTAAAGAAGTGAACACCATGCAGAATCCGATAACCAAAAAGGTTAGTATCGTTCCATTGAAAAATATGGAAACCTAGGATTTTGCATTTGAAATTCTTGCTTTCTCTCCTTTTCTATTCTCTCTTCCTTTTTTTTAAAAAAAAATCCTAAATCTGGAAAAAAGAAGAAGTGGGGCGGTGTTCCAGTTTTTAGCAGGAAGTGGTTAACTGGGAATTATCCTTTGAATACCATGAAGTGGAAGGATTGTCTTTTAGTTAACAGGAGGTAAGAGGATTGGGTATTGATTTCCAATCGATTAGAGATGAAGGGTGCCTCGTTCGGCGACCAGAAGATAAAGGGTGCCATCTTTGGCAACAGGAAGATAAAGGGTGCCATCTTTGGCGACAGGAAAGTAAAGGGTGAGGGTGTTGCCTCCCGGTTGACTGAAAGGTAAAGGGTGCCATTTGATCAGCGACAGGAAGATAAAGGGTGCCATTTGATCGGCGACAGGAAGGTAAAGGGTTCCATTTGGTCGGCGAAGGGTGCCATTTTTGGTGACAGAAAGGTAAAGGGTGCCATTTGATCGGTGACAAGAAGATAAAGGGTGCCATTTGATCGGTGACATGAAGGTAAAGGGTGCCATTTGATCGGCGACAGGAACGTAAAGGGTGCCATTTGATCGGCGACAGGAAGATAAAGGGTGAGGGTTGACCCTCGATTGACGAGAAATGTAAAAGTTGGGGTTGACCCTCGGTTGACAGGAAATGTAAAGGTTTGGGCTGACCCTTGGTTGATAGGAAATGTAAAAGCTGGGGTTGACCCTTGGTTGACAGGAAATGTAAAAGCTGGGGTTGACCCTTGGTTGATAGGAAATGTAAAAGGTGGGGTTGACCCTTGGTTGACAGGAAATGTAAAAGCTGGGGTTGACCCTTGGTTGACAGGAAATGTAAAGGTTGGGGTTGACCCTCGGTTGACACGAAATGTAAAAGTTGGGGTTGACCCTTGGTTGACAGGAAATGTAAAAGTTGGGGTTGACCCTCGGTTGACAGGAAATGTAAAGGTTGGGGTTGACCCTCGGTTGACACAAAATGTAAAAGTTAGGGTTGACCCTTGGTTGACAGGAAATGTAAAAGTTGGGAGATCTGAAGATTAACAAGACGTCACATCCTGATTAACCTGGATTTAAAGAATCGGGGTGATGCCCCGGTTCACCATGACTAAAGGTTGTTGGGGAATTGCCCCCTTTGATTGAGAGAATAGACTTGGGGTGATGCCCTAGTTTGATATGATTTGATGGAATCTTGAGGAATTGCCCCTTGACTGAGAAAATAAACCTGGGGTGATGCCCTAGTTTGACTTGATTTGATGGAATCTTAGGGAACTGCCCCTTTACTGAGAAAATAAACCTGGGGTGATGCCCCAGTTTGACTTGATTTGATGGAATCTTGGGGAACTGCCCCTTGACTGAGAAAATAAACCTGGGGTGATGCCCTAGTTTGACTTGATTTGATAGAATCCTGGAGAACTGCCCCTTGACTGGGAAAATAAACCTGGGGTGATGCCCCAGTTTGACTTGATTTGATGGAATCCTGGGGAACTTCCCCTTGACTGGAATAGACCTGGGGTGATGCCCCAGTTTAACATGATTTGAAGGAATCTTGGGGGAACTGCTCCTCGACTGGAACAATAAACCTGGGGTGATGCCCCAGTTTGACTTGATTTGATGGAATCCTAGGGAACTTCCCCTTGACTGGAATAGACCTGGAGTGATGCCCCAGTTTAACATGATTTGAAGGAATCTTGGGGGAACTACTCCTCGACTGGAACAAAGGAGATCTGGGGAGATGCCCCAGTTTGAGTTATTTAGGAAGTGTAGTTCCACTGGGGAAGGATTTGGTGATTCGGGGTACTGTCTCTCTGGGTGAAAGAGAATGAACCTGGGGTGATGCCCCAGTTTGAACTATCTGCCTCGGAACCTTAGGGGACTGACCCTTGAGCGAGAAGAAATGAACCTGGGGTGATGCCCCAGTTTGAATTGTTTGGGAAGTGTAGTTCCACTGGGGATAACTTAACTTTCCCAGATCTGATTAGGAAGTACTCCAGTTAGGGGAGCAGAGTCCATTTTATGGTTCCCCCAGGGAGGCAAACTCGGTCGGGGTTCCCCTCGGGGATGAATGGTGAGTCTGCTGGGGAGAGTTTTGGGCAACTACACGTCTCGGGGTCATGGGCTCTGGCCACCCCTTAACAGAGAAGCGTGAAACAAATTAAAACTTATAGGTGGACTCCCTTGGCGACTGGCTTTGAAGTAACTCATGGCTGAAATATCTGTCACTTCTGACTTCATTGAGGTCGCCTAGCGGAGTTGGTTGTGCTTATCTGAGGTAAGATCCGACAATGGTATACACTCCGTTCCCCATAACTTTATGTTTTTTGTCATTTTTCAAATTCAAAAATTTTCTTAAGGCAAAACTTGTTTATTTATTTTAGTCATGAACACATGTAAAAAGAAGGAAACATTTTATTTATGATCATCAGGTATGTACAGGTGATGAAAACAATACAAAAGATAGGATATGACAAGGTGCAAGGAATTGATGGTAAGGGTGAAGGGGAGGCCTTTTAGATCCTCCATCGATTTCCTGAGAGCGACGAGATTCCAGTTTTTTCTCATGATTTCCTGTTTATCCTCTGATTTTGCTTTCGAGGATGTGATTTGACAATGGCTTCAACGCCCTAGACTGACCTCCTCGTCTATGACTTGAGAAGACGACGTTGTAGTGTTGAATCTACAGGCCGTGATTTTGTCTGAGCCGCCCTCTCAGGTTTTCGGCTCAACCAACCGCTCTAACTTTTGCCTAGGTCGCCTTTTCAGGTTTTCAACCTAGCGAGCCCCCTTTTTTTACTTTATTATTATTATTATTATTTTTTTTAGGAGTAATATCTTTTCACTGCATCCGCGTTTATAGGCATCGGTAAATCTTTCCCATCCATGGTGGTGAGTATGAGAGCACCTCCAGAAAAAGCTTTCTTCACGACGTAAGGCCCTTCATAGCTAGGAGTCCATTTGCCCCGACTGTCTTTCTGAATCGGCAAAATCTTTGTGAGCACCAAGTCTCCTTCTTGGAACTGCCGAGGTCGCACCTTCTTTTCAAATGCTTGCTTCATACGCTTTTGATACAATTGACCATGACAGAGGGCAGTCAATCTTTTGCCATCAATCAGATTTAGTTGGTCATGTCGAGCCTGGATCCATTCAGCTTCTTCTAGTTTGGCTTCCATGATAACTCGGAGGGAAGGGATTTCTACTTTGAAAGGCAGGACTGCTTCCATGCCATAAACCAAAGAGAAAGGGGTAGCCCCAGTTGAGGTTTGGACTGAGGTACGATAACCGTGTAGAGCAAAGGGAAGCATTTCGTTCCAGTCTTTGTAAGTTACCACCATCTTCTACACTATCTTTTTGATATTTTTGTTAGCCGCCTCGACTGCCCCATTCATTTTTGGGCGGTACAGAGAGGAATTATGGTGGGAGATTTTAAAGCTCTCACAAAGCTCCTTCATTATTTTGTTGTTCAGATTTGTACCATTGTCTATGATGATTTGGCTTGGTAGGCCATACCGACATATCAACTCACGCTTGACGAATTTAACAACAACACCTTTGGTTACATTAGTGTATGAAGCTGCCTCCACCCATTTTGTGAAGTAATCAATGGCGACCAAAATGAAACGATGGCCATTTGAAGCCTTTGGTTCAATGGGACCAATGACATCTATGCCCCACATCGAGAAAGGCCATGGTGCTGACAAAACATTTAGAGATGACGGGGGTGCATGAATATGATCAGCATATATTTGGTACTTATGACATCTCCGAGCATAGGCGAAGCAGTCTGTTTCCATGGTCATCCAAAAGTAACCAGCCCTTAAGATTTTCCTCAACATGGCGTGCCTATTGATGTGGGTTCCGAAAGATCCCTCATGAACGTCCCTCATGATTCTATTTGCTTCGGTGGTATCGACGCAGCGAAGGAGTATAGAATCATGGTTTCTCTTGTAAAGCACGTCGCCACTTAAGAAGAAACTCATGGCGAGCCATCGCAGGGTTCTCTTGTCATTTTCCATTGCATTGTCTGGGTACCCTTGGTTCTGTATATAATTCTTAATGTCGTGGTACCAAGGTTTTCCGTCTGATTCTTCTTCAACCACTTGGCAGTATGCGGGCTCACAACGATTCTCTATCTCGATGAGAGGCACATTATAATCGTTACTCACTTTGAACATTGAAGCAAGAGTGGCCAAAGCGTCAGCCATCTAGTTGTCCTCCCGAAGAACATGGTGGAATGAGATTTCATCAAAGTCTTTGATCATTTCTTTGATATGGGAGTGATAGGGAACTAACTTGTTGTCCCTAGTTTCCCATTCGCCTTTTAACTGGTGGATAACCAAAGCGGAGTCCCCGTAGACTTCTAATGACTTTACTTTCGCCTCTAGTGCCGGTTGGATCCCTAGAGAACAAGCCTCATACTCGGCGATGTTGTTGGTACAATCAAAACACAACGGAGCACAGACAGGGATGAACTCTTTCTTTGGTGAAATCAAAATGGCTCCGATTCCGTGTCCCAAAGCGTTAGAAGCTCCATCAAATCTCAAAATCCACTTGTCCTTATTGCCACCTTCTTCGTCAGACAATGCCAGGATATCCTCATCCGGGAAGTCAAATGGCATTGGTTGGTAGTCACTTATGGGTTGATGGGCTAAATAGTCAGCCAAAGCACTCCCTTTTATGGCTTTCTGAGTGACATATGTTATGTCGTACTCAGTTAACAGTACTTGCCACCGAGCAATTCTTCCAGTCAGAGTTGGCTTCTCGAAGATGTACTTGATAGGATCCATCTTAGAAACAAGCCAGGTGGTGTGACTCAAAATATACTGCCTTAAGCGCTTCGCAGCCCATGCTAGCACACAGCAAGTTCGTTCTAACATAGAATATCGCATCTCACAATCGGTGAACTTTTTGCTCAGGTAATATATTGCATGTTCCTTCTTCCCCATTTCATCGTGCTGGCCCAATACACAACCCATGGACTCATCCAATACCGTCAGGTATAATATCAGTGGTTTCCCGGGGGTTGGTGGTACCAATATTGGTGGCTCTTGCAAGTACTGCTTAATTTTCTCAAAAGCCGTTTGGCAGTCCTCATTCCATTGTCCAGGTTGGTTCTGGCGGAGTAGTTTGAAGATCGGTTCGCAAGTCGATGTCAGTTGTGAGATAAACCGAGCAATGTAGTTTAACCTTCCCAAAAATCCTCTGACTTCCTTTTCTGTACAAGAAGGTGGCATTTCCAGGATTGCCTTGACCTTGTCGGGATCTACTTCAATTCCTTTCTTACTTACAATAAAACCCAACAGCTTGCCTGACCTTGCGCCAAACGTGCACCTGGCAGGGTTCAATCTGAGCTTATATTTCCTCAACTGTTCAAATAGCTTCCTTAGGTCACCGACGTAATCTTCCTCAGTTCTAGATTTTGCAATGATATCATCCACGTAGACTTCTATTTCTTTATGCATCATATCGTGGAACAAAGTGACCATTGCTCTCTGATAGGTTGCCCCAGCATTTTTCAAACCGAAGGACATTACTTTGTAACAGAAAGTGCCCCACAGAGTAACAAATGTGGTTTTTTCCATGTCTTCCGGAGCCATTTTAATCTGGTTATACCCGGAGAAACCATCCATGAACGAGAAGATGGAATGTTGAGCCGTGTTATCGACCAAAATGTCAATATGCGGCAGAGGAAAATCGTCCTTAGGGCTGGCTCTATTTAAATCTCGATAGTCCACACACATCCGCACTTTTCCATCCTTTTTCGGGACTGGGACTATATTGGCTATCCATTGCGGATACTTGGCCATGGCTAAAAAGCCGACCTCAAATTATTTCTTGACCTCTTCCTTGATCTTGAGA
The DNA here is from genome assembly GCA_037962975.1 of Clitoria ternatea. Classification (NCBI taxonomy): domain Eukaryota; kingdom Viridiplantae; phylum Streptophyta; class Magnoliopsida; order Fabales; family Fabaceae; genus Clitoria; species Clitoria ternatea. Next base: position 152,208,844 of record CM075670.1, read on the forward strand.
ATCATTTCGGGTTTCATTCTCCGCAGCTTTTGCTTGATTGGCGGACATTCAGGTTTCAGAGGCAACTTATGTTCCACTATGCTGTTATCCAACCCTGGCATGTCTTGATATGACCAAGCAAACACATCCCGAAATTCCCGGAGTAGTTTGATCAGTTCATCTTATCAGCCTTTGCTTAGGCAGGTGCCTATCTTGATCAGTCTTTCTTCCCCTTCATTCCCCAGGTTAATGGTTTTGATTTCCTCCTGATGAGGTTGAATCTCTTTATCCTCTTGTTCCAACAGTCTTGTCAATTCAGGCGAGGGTCCAAAGTCTTCCTCACCTTCCTCATAGGCGCAATCATTTGGATAATCAGAGTCATGAAATAAAACCAAGTTCTCATTGCTCTCAGGGAGATCATTTTTGGATCTGCATTTCAGTTATATTATAAAAATGAAAAGAGAAACAAACAAGCGAAAGGTTTAAGAAACAGAGAGCGAACAAAAACAAGGTAAGGGGAAATGGAATGTGTTCATTATCTTTTCAAAACAAAATAAACAAGTTCTGCCCTTATTACAAAAAAATGGGTCCCGGAGCCTTGGGCATGGCAAGGGACCACCAAGTTATGACAGTAATTACTCTGGCCGTACGTTAACGGTTGTAAGGAATTCCATGACTTCCCAATTGCTCAGTTCTCGATCCGGGTGACAAGCATACACCCACTCCGCATTGTGGTCAGGCTCGCTTTCAACCATGGTGACCTGATCTGGGTATATTATTCTAGCGCTTCTGAAGCTCTGATAGAGGTCGCAGACAGGGATTCTCACGGTGTCGAATTCTTGTCCAGTGAGGTGGGCCACCCTCCTTCCCCTTTTCTCTTCTTCGACCCTTCTTCTATCTGCCGCAGTGGGTTTGTACCCCAGGCCATATCTATTCTTGTTTTCCGGGAGGCGCACGGGCTGGATTCTACCTTCCAATTCCCACCCTAATCCTTTTCCTGGCTGGTACCCCTTCCGCAACATGTTCAATGCCATCATTAGAGGCACGTTGGGGAAAGACACCTTTACAATGCTTGTTGCATTGGCAATCTCCAAGGCTTGGAACGACATTTTGAAAGCTTCCTCGACAGCCTCAATGTATGGAGTAGAGATGGGTTTGCTAACCAGGAGGTCCTCTTCCCCGGAAACAATCACTAACTTGTTATCGACAATGAATTTCAATTTTTGATGCAGTGTGGAGGGGACCACCCCGGCCGAGTGAATCCATGGCCGCCCTAACAAACAGCTGTAGGTGGGCGCGATATCCATCACTTGGAAGAGCACTTGGAAGGTACAGGGCCCAACTTGTATAGGCAACTCAATTTCCCCCATGACTTCCCGACGAGTCCCATCGAAAGCTCAAACCACCATGGAGCTCGGTCTCATATGCGTTCCATCAATAGGTAATTTTGCCAGTGTGGATTTCGGCATTACATTCAGAGATGACCCATTGTCAACAAGTACTTTTGCCAGGATGTAATCCTGACACCTTACAGAAATATGGAGGGCTTTGTTGTGCCCTCTTCCTTCAGTGGGTTCTTCCTCATCCGTAAAGGTCAAGTAATTGTTGGCAACAATATGCCCGACTATGCCCCCAAACAGGTCAACGGATAAGTCATGCTTAACATGGGCCTCGTTCAGAACTTTCATTAATATGTCCCGATGTGGTTTTGAACTCATCAACAGGGACAACAAGGATATCTTTGCTGGGGTATGATTCAACTGGTCCAGCACCTGGTATTCGCTGTGGCAGATAAACTTGAGAAATTGCTAGGCTTCTTCCTCAGTCACAGCCCTCTTTGTCTCATCAGCGATTACTTTTTTCCCGGCTTTTACCTCACCGATGGTTTTATCTTGCTTAGGCTCAGGCAGCGTATATACCCTTCCACTCCGGGTCATTCTCCCAACCCCGGCGATATTTGTAATGGAAGAGGATGGCGTGGAGTCGACCGCCCCCGAATTGGTGACGACCACCTCCGTATCATACCTCCATGGCACAGCATGGGAACCCTTGAAGGGGAATGGGGTTGGTGCTCTTACCGTAATGACTGTTTTGGCAGGAGGCGAAGCCGCTGGCGTATTCTTGTTATAGAATATAACCAGGGGTTTCAGGACTCGTGCCCTACCTTGCTCCTGTATCATATTAACTCGGCCTTCACGGCGTCTGCAAACCTCCATGACTCGAGCGTCCATGAGTCCTTAGAGGGTTTCCTGGAAGTCCCTCCTCTTTGTAGACTGGAGGTCATTGCACTCTTCATCCCATGAATCTTCTATTAATCCTACTTTAAGCAAATGGGAGTGAATCATTTCCAACGGCATTTGGATGTCCTTGATCTTGGAAACGCGTTCTTCATCTTCCCCTATAGCATTGATACCTGGTCTTTTATGGTTGGGAAGAGGATTGGTCGTTACACTCGGGCTCCCCTCTTTAAAGTTTATCCAGTCAGCTTGAATTAAGTCTCTCACCTTAAAATTTAGTGCCAGACAGTTCTCGGTAGAATGCCACGGTGCGCCAGCATGGTAATCACACCGTTCATTCGGGTCGTACCCTTTAGGATATGGCGACTGAAACGTCTTTAGAGGGCATGGCACTACCATTGTGTTTTCAATGAGGTAGGGGAGGAGCTCGGTGTAAGTCATGGGAATCGGGTCAAATTGTGGTTGGGCACGGTCATTGTTTTGCCTCCTTGGATTTGGATTTGGCGGGTTCATTTGTGGTGTTTGGTAAGGTACTTGCGGTGGTGTGGGTGGTCGCATAACAGGCGGGCGGAAATGAGGTGGGTTTGAATTTGGGATTGCAGCCACATATGGGTGTGGTGCATTATGATATGTTGACGGAAAGGTGACAGGGGTAGGTGGTCTGGGCTGGTTCCTCCCTAGGTTATGGGAGACTAAGTTGGTCTCCCTTTCTCTTCTCTTCCCTTCTCCTAGGGAAGGTTTTCTTGCTGCTCCGGCCCCAGATGGACCCCGAATGATCTTCCCAGTTCGTAGACCATTCTCTATCCTTTCCCCGATAGTGACAATATCAGAGAAATGAGATGAGATGCTTCCAATCATCTTATCGTAGAATGGTGACTGGAGTGTGTCAATGAATGTCAAAATCACCTCCTTTTCTGATAAAGGGGGGTCAACCTGGGCCGCCACCTCACGCCACCGTTGGGCGTATTCTTTAAACGTCTCATTGTCTTTTTTAGACATGTTCTGTAACTGTACTCTATCTGGAGCCATGTCTAAATTATACTTATACTGTTGCATGAAAGCATCTGCTAGATCCTCCCAACAATGTATACGAGATCGTTCAAGATGATTATACCAAGTTAGGGGTGCTCCAGCCAGATTGTCTTGGAAATAATGAATGAGCAGAGGGTCGTTGGAGGCGTGTGAAGCCATCTTCCGGCAGTACATGGTCAGATGGTTCTTTGGACAGGTTAGTCCCCGATACTTGTCGAATTCAGGCATTTTGAATTTGGGAGGAATAACAACGTCAGGGATCAGACAGAGTTATGCGGCACTGCCCAATCCAAACCGGTTCACTCCTTCCATTTCTCTTAAATGCCTTTCTAGGAACTCTAACCTTCCCTCCTGGGTGGCGGCAACGACAGCACTTGGACCTGTAACAACATAATGACTAGTACTCCTGATTGGTTGGTCGTCATATGCCGGGCTTATATTCGGCATTGAGGCGTAGGGTCTGACTGTTTCTCGGGCAACTTGTGGTTGCACGGCTTGCGACTGCGCAGCTTGTGTATGGACCGGAATCATTTGAGGATTCTGGACAAGTGGAACGCTTAGTTGAGCTGCACGAAGGATCATTTCTTGATAATCCGGTTCCTCTTGAAGTGGTGGGACATAGCCCGGAGGTAACCCATATTGTGGAAAGGGTATGACATTCCCTTCCGCGTCAACAAAAGTGTGTTGTTGAGCATTGGCAGTGTCTGACTTACCAAGGTGAATAGTAACGGTAGGCCCTGCAGGATTTGAGCTTGGTCCTCCAGCATGACCCTGCGTGTGTCGGGGAGTAGGAGGTTGCTGCCCGGCATCTTCAACTTCCACTAAAGAATCCCTTTCTGCGACTCTCATTTCCAAGAGCTTGGCCATTTCAGCCATCTGCTCTTTCAACTGATTAACCTCAGTTCTCAAGTTCTCATTCTCTTGTTCCATATCGGCCATGAGTTTCTTCTTGAGCCTGGTCACGTAGGGGTGTTTACCCGTAGTGTCTAAAGAAGCACAACAAATTGTTAGAAAAATAAAGGAAACAGTTAAAGATGATAAAACAAAAATAGATGGGCGTATGCAGGGTACAATTCCGAACTTGACATGTATTTCTTAACTTTTCCCAGAACGTCGCGTTCAAAGTACTAAGTATAGCAGTAGATCGGAAATTAACATGAGACAACTGTGGGGATGAAAAAAGCTTCATTATTTTATTCTTCCAAATGATACAATGTTGCTAGAAAGATTCTGATTACAAAAACTTTAACCACTCCTGGCTCGGGCAATCATGGCCCTCATTTTACAAAGTCTTTCCTGGCAATAGCTCAAAAATGATGATATCTCTTTGGGAGTGGACAGGGGATTGATCATGCCTTCGGCTTGCTTCAGCATTGGGGGAAAATCTTCCAGGACTCCATTGGCTAGGTAAGCCAATTTAGCGAAATGATCCATCCATGAATGAATGATTTCGTCACTTTGGGCCAACTCTACCCTCAGAGCCTGTGTAGTCTCCTAGCAACGTCGTTCAGCATCAAGGGCTTTTTTATGCTCTGTGTTTATCTCTTGTTCACAGGCATTTATTACTTCCTTAAGTTGTAGTTCCAATTTGTGGACCTGGGTTTGTAACATCTCTTTCTGTACCAAGGTCTCCTTCCCTTTCTCTCTAGATTGTGCCAACAGGTCCTTCAAAATTTGTTTTTCAGCCAGTACAGCATCGTTCTGCTGACCTTTTATCTTTAACTGAGAATTGGCTGCGCGAAGGCATTGATCTTGTTTCACCCTGTAATTTTCATCAATCTTTCTCTTCTTCCGCATTTCCTCCATAGCATGTCTTCCTTCAGAATTCTCCTTCCTATGAAGGGCGCACTCTTGTCGACACTTCAAGAGGTCTTCTTCTAGTTTTTGATTCCTTGCCTTCAATTCTTCTATTTGAGCTTTCAGTGATAGGGTAGCCTTGTCTTCCATGATGCACGGCGGAGGGACTGTCTCCATGGGTTGGTATGAAGGGCCCTTGAAAGGCAATTTCACAATGGACACTCTGTTTACCACCCATTCAAAGTATTCAGCCCCCACAGCATAGCTTCGTGCTCCCAGTTCCTTGCCCATCCTATGGACCTTCTTCTAAGCGTTGGCTATATTTCGAACAGTGGAAGTATAATTTCCTTTCATATAATACAAAATGAAAGGAGCGAGCAGTTCTCCGTTCGGTGGCCCAAGTAGAGGATAAGCCAACTGACGTTTTGTAATAACAGGATTATAATTGATGCACCCTTGTGTACCCATTAGAGGAACATTTGGATATTCTCCACAGCTATAAATGATTGACTCGACTTCTAGCCACTGAGGATACCATCTTACCCTTTCAGCTGTAAGGCCCACGAGGTGATTAGCCCACTCGCGCCCATTTTTCGCTGCCAACTGACACAATTTCAAATCAGAGATCAGACACTCGACTTTGCATAGCTGATGAAAAGCGTGGGATGTGAGCCACACATACAGAATAGGTAAACAGCAAATAATCCTCTTTCCACCTTGGGTGTGGCAGAAATCCAGGATACAATACACATTGGCCAATACAGCTGTGACAGGATTCTCGAGCCTGTGTTTGCGAGCAGTGAAGACTCCTATAGCATCATAATCCACGTAGTTGTCTAAGTTAGGGAACAAGACAACCCCATAGATAGTGAGAGCCAAGGCGTCCATGAAGGTTTCCCATTCTCCCTTTTCTGCTAGGATATGCATGTGTTTTTCCAGAAATTCCCTAGTAAACCCGGGAATCTGATTTCTGTTCATTTGTGCATTTCTTAACATTTCAAGATGGGCTTTCAAAATGCACGTGACAGAAGCGACTGATGCATGATGATCCAGATGACGATAAAGAATCTGTCCCTCCACTGGCATCCCCAATATTTGTTCAAACTCTTCTATGGAGGGTGCCAGCTGAAAGTCTTGGAAAGTAAAGCAGTGGAGGGGTGGGTCATAGAATTGAGCCAGAGCTGTAATTGCTTCAGTTTGGACTTCCACTTCTAAAAGTTTCAGGATCTTCCCATATTTCCTTGTGAAAGTCATTCTTTGAGTCAAACTCAATTTCCTCCCTAGTGCCTGTAGACTATCAGTATCGACCTTTCTAGCCTTAAGGTGCAATAACTTCTTTAATTCAGTCATCTCCATACCACAATTACCGTGTCCCATGTTAACTTCCATACTGACTCAGAAATACCGTCAAATTCGGAATCGTTCCCTGCAAACATCAAGACAAAGAAAGGAATCAGTTATTATTACATTTTGAAATCCATGTTTCCCCAAGGATCTGATGTAAAGTAAAAAAAAATATTTTTTGTTTGTTTTTTTTGGGAAACATTGATTTCCAAAACTCACGTGAGGCCAAACTGTCAAAAGTCACATGTTTTCTTAATCGTCATTGATGCCCTAGTTAAAGGGACACAAAAATGATTTTGTTTTTTTTTCGACGATTAGGAAAACTTACGATTATGAACTCAGAGGTACATGGTCAAAAAGAGGATTATCTATTCACCCGAAGAATACTGTGTGTTTCAAAATGAGTTATTATTTCGAAAATTAAGCAAACCTACGGGTGGTAGATAATTCATTTTTTTTTAATAAAAGGGAAAGCAAAAATGACATAAGGTAAAGTAAAGATTGCCCTTTTGTGGCCTAGGTTGGGTTTTGTTGAAAGTCTTTTCTAGGCCCTATGGCTTGTCTAAAAGTGACTCTCTACACCGGGTGGTTTCCACTAGACATCTAGAAGGTCACCAGAGCCAAGATCCTAACCATGACAGGGACGCAAACAGTGGGGAATCCACTAGGTGCGTATATCATGAGAGGTCGAACACTGGTTGAGGTTCTCACGAACACCGGATAGGAAGTACATCCCATACGATTCCGTTACCAACCTCTCCTAACTTAAGCTTCATTTGGGGCCCGGGTATAGGGCGCCACTCATAGGTGTGTGTAAATAATTGTGAGTGTAGTGTGTGGAAGGGCAGTCCATACCTTTTACCTTACCCCATTCTGCACAAAGAATAAACATGGAACAAATATACAAAGTTGTCTACCCTAGGGTTCAATGATTGCAGAAAAGTAACATGGTCTTCTACCCTAGGGTTCAACAAACATGCAAAACATAGACAATGAAATAAATAACAAGATACAATTAAAACAAAAACAAACATTCACAACAATCCACAGAAAATAAAACAAGGGGAAGAAATCCGAGATAACAAAGGCTATATAAAATAAACATGCGCTTTCAATCAAACTGGCCTGACTCTCTTAAGTGTCCCCAGCGGAGTCGCCATCTGTCGCAACCTGGATTGCGACGGCGCGGCCGACCCTCTCGAAATAAAACGAACAAAGAAAAACAGGGAGTCGCCACCAACGTTTTTATCCATAGGAAAAACATTGGAAAAAACTAAGTTCAGTAAAGCACTGGTTTAAAAAATGAGATTCAAGTTCGGGAGTCGGTTACGAGTAGGGAAGGTATTAGCACCCTACATCGCCTGTCAGAAACAGTACCAAGATTGAAAATGCGCAACATAAATAGCCTTACAAAAGATGTTATATTTCTCCCCTTTTATTGTTGTACTTTGTGTAAAAAAGCAGAAGGAACAAATAGAATAGACATGGAGTGTAGGTCAACAGGACGTCACGTCCAAATTAACCTTGGCTTTGGCATAAAACAGGAAAAGGGAAGGATACTAACAAGACGTCGCGTCTAAATTAGTCATCCTTTAATCAAAATACAGGATTTAAAATGGGAAGGGGATAAGCGGGACGTCTCGTCCCAAGTATCCCGTTCCTTGTGGTGATGGCCTACCAAAGATAAGGGAAAATCAATAAGACGTCACGTCTAAATTGATTTTCATGGGATTTAATCAAGATGCGGGGTTAGAAACGGGAAGGGGATAAACGGGACGTCTCGTCCCAAGTATTCCATTCCTTGTGGCGATGGCCTACCAAAGATAAGGGAAAGTCAACAAGACGTCACGTCTAAATTGATTTTCATGGAAGTGGATAGAAAGGGAGTTGCAAAGGAAAAATAAAGAAAATAAAAATAGGAATAAAATGGAAAAGGTGGGCCCGACAGGATTTAAAGTCCTGCTCCTACGTATTCTTGGATGACCAAGAAATCAGGGTTACATAGTTCTTTAAATGTTTTTTTAGGAAATGGATGCATGAAATTTTCTTCTTTTTAAGTAAAACTTAAAAGTAAATGACAAAAAAAAGAAGACAGAAAAGAGGGAGGGTAGCAGAAGCTACAAGAGAGAAAGAGAAACAGTAAGTTCGGAAAAGAGAGGGAAAAATGAGCGAAAACCGAGTGGGAGAAGAGAAAATCGAGTGAGAAAAAGGAAAACCGAGTGAGAAAAAAGAAAACCGAGTGAGGACAAGGAAAACCGAGTGAGAAAAAGGAAAGCCGAGTGAGGACGAGGAAAACCGAGTGGAAAAAGGAAAGCCGAGTGAGAAAAAGGAAAACCGAGTAAGGAAAGAAAACGTACCAGAGTGTTCTCCTTTCTGAGAGGATGTGTGGGTGAGGGGGACGGTGCTGTTGGGACGGTGTCAAGGATTAGAGGTGCTGGACGGTTATGGAGAGGATTAGGAGGGGGCTGGACGCTGTGGTGTTTAAGGAGAGGGCTGGACGGTGTGGGATTCGGGAGGTGCTGGGACGGTGTGAAGCTGTTGGTATGGGTTTTAAGGGGTGGATGATGTATCTGAGGGGGGCTGTTAAGCGTGTTTTTCAGGAGGGGGCTGTTGGCCTGGAGGAAGGATCGTATGGTAAGGTGGAATGGGAGAAAAAGGGGACGGTGTTGGCCTTTTGAGAGGGAGTTTGGTATGGTTTTTTAGAGGGAAAAAGGAGAGGGAGAGTACGATGAGAGAGAGAAAGAGGAAGAGAATAGATGGAAGAGAGAGGAATGGTATTGGTTTGAGGAGAGGACGGTGTGGATGAGGTGAAGGACGGAGTGGAGGAGGAGTCAGGGCGGTGTGGAGGAGGAGTTAGGACGGTGTGGAAGAGGAGTTAGGACGGTGTTGGTCTTTTGAGGGGGTGTGTAGTACGATTTTAGAGGGAAAGAGGAGAGGGAGAGTACGGTGAGAGAGAGAGAGGAAGAGAATGGATGGAAAGGAGAGGGATGGTATTGTACGGGTTTGAGGGGCTGTGTAGGAGAGGGAGATAGAGCTTAGGGGGGCTGTGAGGTTATGTTGGTGAGGGGGAATGGGATGGTGTTGGTTTGAGGAGGAGAGGACGGTATGGATGAGGTGAAGGACGGTGTGGAGGAGGATGCTGGGTAGTGTGTGAGATGAAGGGGTCTTGAATATGGAGAGAATAAAGGCAGAGTTTTTTTTGGTTCCAGGGTGAAAAAGTCCAACCCCTTAAGCCTCCTCAGCCAGGGCATTTATAGGGGTCCGAGACATGGGCTGAGTGTTTGGGACAGCCCAAGTTTCCACTCACCCAGGTGCGTAGTGGTGCTGTCCTGGCCACTACCTGTTTGTGGGGGACAACGGCTGGTGGGAAATTCTTTATTTTCTCCACTTCCGCCCCCTGTCCACCACGTCCAGGATTCATGGATCCACTTGGACAGTGGGAATCCATGTCAGCATGCGCAATTGGTGGCAGTAAGGAGTCGGCATTTCCCTTTTGACTCGGTTTAGCGCCTCAGTTGGTATACACCCATAGTGGGAAACAATCCGAGTGGAAAAGATGCTTTTTGTGCACAAGACCGAGTGGAAAAGGTCCCTTTTGTACAGAAGACCGAGTGAAAGCCGGTCGGTGTTGAGGTTGTGAAGAGAGCTGGACGAATGGTTGAAACATTCAATCGGAACCGAGCAAATAGTAACTCGGAACCGATTGAAAAGGGATTCACTCGGTACTGATTAAGAAGCGGCTTGGAACTGACTGAAAAGGGACTCGGTACCGACTGAAAACTGGCTCACTCAGGTGCTGACTGAAATGTGACTCAGAACCGGTTGAAGAAGACTCGGTGCTGGTTGAAGAATGACTTATTCGGTATCCACCCTCATACACATACGCAAAAGACCGAGTGGAATCAATCTCTTTCACTCGGTGTGGGATTGAATTCGCAGCTTATTGACTCGGAAATAGTTTTTCGAGAAACATTATTCAGGACTTTTGTTGCTTTCACTCGGTGGCACTTCTGTTTAAAGTATTCACTCAGTCTTTTTGCTTGATTCAGTCAGGAGCGTCTGGAAGTCCTTTTTTAATTGACTCAATCGGAACTTCAGAATTATTCTACTCGGCTGTTGTGGTTTGAGGGGATGAGTGAAGAGTGACTCAGTACCGTCTGAAGTGTGGCTCGGAATCTGGTTGAAGAGGACTCGGAAGCTGGCTGAAAGGTGACTCGGAAGAAATTTAAATGATTCAATCGGCACTAATTGAAACGATCCGATCGGCATTTCCTAAAATTTTTCACTCGGCTATTTCTCAAGGATTGAATTACTCAGAAAAACTTGTTCGGATTTCCTTGGGAGTCATTCGGTAGACTCTTTCTTCAGTCAGAAATCCGACTGGCTTTACACTCAGAATTTCCTTCAGTCGTCAAACCTTCCTTCCATTTGAAAATCTGACCATTACTTCCTTTCTAATTAGAAATAGCTTTCATTCGGCAATCGGCTTATTCGGTGCACTCACTCGTCCTTACTTTTCCAATCAGGAATGGCTTTCACTCGGCGATCAGCTTGTTCGGTGCACTCACTTGGGAGTCGTCTTCAGAATGGTTTCCTTCGGATGCACTTACTTAGAAGTTCATTCGAGCCTTGCTTTGCTCGGAAATACAACTCTCTTCTCCAACTCACTCGGAGTCGGCCTCATGCTCCAATCAGAATTTACATCTCAGCTTCAACAATCCTCCGGGTGCAACCACTCGGAGTCGACCTTCCTTTAAATCAGAATATCTTCCATTGTCAACCTTTCCCTCGGATTCATTCAGGATTCAGCCTTTACACTTCAATCAGAAGGGTGCTCACTCGGGTATTGGGATTGAAATTTACGAATCGGCCTAGAAGAGACTTATTCCTGGTCGAACAACAATCCCTGAGACAGTCCACTCGGGAGTCCAACACTCGGAGACAGTTTTTCCCAGAAAAACACTTATTCCCCAATCAGATTCACTTCAATCAGCATTTCTTTACTCGGATTTGTTGCAATCAGAAAGCTCCCACTCGGATTCACATCAATCAACAATCCTTTCCAGTATTGATCCTCCAACAGAGTTAGCCATTTATCACTCGGAATGGCTTTGACAGGGAACCTTCCACTCGGATTCACCTTCATCAGTGGAGTATTCCACTCAGCAACGTCTCCAGCTGAGACCCCCACTCGGAAATGATCGTTCCGAGTCCTCTCACTCGGAAATGATCATTTCCGACTCAGAGATTTTTTTTATTTTTTTTTTGAGAATTCTTTTCACTCATGGATACTAATAGGAGCCTAAGACAGTGATGAAAATTGACCGGACCGATATAGGTGTTCATAAACCAAAATACAAAGGAGAAAAAAAACCTGTCAGCATCAATCAAAGGTGAGGCGATCCTCCTTCAAGTGATGCAAGAGTATGAATGATCCATAAACCCTTAAGATTATTGGGAAAAGTTGACTGAGGCGTGTGGAATCACACTGTCCTTAAGGGTTTATGCGCCTAAGGCGTGACCCCTCAGGATATAGCAGTCCTTCTATCAGAATGATAGGAAGCAGAACTCACAAAAGGTGAAGAAAAATCTTATGTAAACCCCTTTAACTTCAGCAAACCTATGTATGATTTTTTCCTATATAAAAGGAAAAATAGTGGATTTAAGTCAAAGATTAAAACATTAAGTTGGAAAATAAATCTGTCAATTAAACCCATTAATGAGACGTTACAAAATATTTAAATGGGTGTTAATTGACATATTAATCGCATCAGATATTTTTCCTTTTAAAAAGCAAATTGTAACGTTCACGGGCCAATCAATGTGAGACTAAAGAAAAACTTTTGAAATATCCAAAATTTATAACACATTCAACATTTGAGAAAAAAACATGAAGATGATTGATTCAAAGAGTTGGAGCCCTCTCAATAGTTCCAGAAATAACAGTGAGCAAGTTGTTTCCAAAAGGGTCACTGAGATATTTAGCAAGGTTCTCAACAGGACCTTCTCCTGTGACATAAGCTTGGAAGTATAAACCAAGCAGGGCAAACATGGCAAGTCTACCATTCTTAATTTCCTTCACCTTTAGCAGTGCAGCTTGGTCTAGATCATTTGCAAGTCCCAATGGGTTAAATGGACCACCTGGGTGAAGTTTGTCTTTAAAATCCTGTTCAAAATATGTCAAAATGAAACTATCAGCCATTATAAAGAGGTTCAATCCTCCACTCAATAATACTATACATTTGATGCACATATTGAAATAGTTATGAAATATTACATGGAACCAAACCATACTCTTTGTTCCTAACACAAAACACATTATAAACTTCCATTTAAATGTGAGATTAAAGAAGGAAACAAGTATACTGAATTTATTTTTTAAGACAAAGATCAAGAATAATATGAAATAGATTAATGTCGTTCAATGTTGTTCTTGTTGACGGCACCACCCTCTCCGCCGTCAGGAACAACACTATTTTTGCCAGATACCCCATGAACGATCTCAAAACAGTTGTGGAAACTTCCGGTGAATTAAACCAAATAGGGGCTCAGATTGACCTTGTTGGAACCATGTTCGGGGTGGTGTCGAGTCTTCCGACGGAGTGGTGAAGTTCATCGTCGTCTTTGTCGTCACTGACCTCGTGTCTCCGCCGCATTGCGAGGGATCTCTTGTCGTCTTCGAGATCACTATCATAGTCAAGGTGTTCTTCTTCGATGGTGGAAGCCATTACCCTAAAACTCTCCTTCGACGGTGAAACCAAAGGAGAAGCATGTAAAAGAAGATGAAATTGTGGCACTCATAACAACCCCAAACCTGTTTTTTTTATTTCTCTAATTTTTTTAACTTATTAAATTCATAAAGTATCTTAAACTTCATTAATAGGGTATCTCAATAATTACACAATTAATCACATATATTTAAATTTGGTCTATTTAGAATTTAATACATTTTTGGAGAAAAGATGTAAATGTTATAAATTTCACATGGTGACCTACTAAACAGATCATCCACAATTAATCTACACCTTTCATTCACATCCAACCGTCTATATTACTTAGTCTACCGTACACCCACCAAGCCAAAGTTTACCACAGAATTCACCTTTTGTTTATGGTTAAATAGAGGAACCGTTGACAATGATTATTCTTGTATTAATGTGTTTACTTTGTTTGAGTGATTAATTATTGATTATTTTGACACTAATAATTTTTTTCTAAATATTTAAAATATTTAAAGGCATTTAAAAAAATCAGGTTTGATTCTAATCTCACCTAATTGATGGGTTTTTTTTTTTTTTACATATTTTAACTTTTTAAATTTCATTAGAAAATGAATAAAACAATAGGATTATACTAAACTACGCGTTGAAGTCAAAATTTAACACTCGGTGGTGTGTGGCGGGTATGAAAAAGGAAATAAAAGGTCACAGATTTGGAAAGAGAGAGTTGAATTGAACAAGAGTAAGAGTGAGAAGTTAAAAAAGAAGGCGTAAACCGCAAGACTCAAAATTTAAGTAACGGAACGTTGAGGAGGTTGGTTTGAAAGCTTGGTAGAGAGAGAAGACATGGAGGTTGGTGCAGTGCTGCAAGCTGCTCTGAGTCCGAATTCTGATGTACGGAAAGGCGCGGAGCAGATGCTGGAGGAGATGCAGCAGTCCCCACAGCATCCGGTGAGCCTCTTCCAAATCATCGTCGACAACAACATCGACACCTCCGTCCGCCATGTTGCCGCCATTCACTTCAAGAACTTCGTCGCCAAGAATTGGACCCAAGAACACTCCGTCTTTGATAAAGACTTCCTCAGGATTCACATTCTCCTCTTTCTCCCTCAAATTCCTCCTCTCTTGAGGTACTGCATTTACTACTGGTAGTAGTAGTGCAATTTGTATTTTCTTTCTCATTTTCTCATTTGAGTATTTTCTTTTCTGCTGATTCCATAGGGTGCAGCTTGGAGAGTGCCTCAAAAGGATCATACACTGTGATTATCCAGAACGCTGTCCGAATCTTCTTGATTGGATCAAGCATAATCTACAGGATCATCATATCTATGCTGCTTTGTTTGTTTTGCGGATTCTTTCAAGAAAGTACGAGTAAGTGTCTCGTTCTTTTTTTACTCTTTCTTTCATCACTATCTCCGTTTTCTATTTATTTCTATTTATCTGTATAGAGTTTGTTGCTTTTTTTTTCTTGGACTAAGACAATATTAGAATGTCAGGGACTACGTTTTCGACTAATATCCTTTTATCGTGACTAATATCATTTTATCAAAGGGAGATAACTAAAGAAAGAGTTTAATTCAATAAATATAGGGTAGATTAGGAGTTTCATCCAATTTTACTTAATGATTAGTTTTTTGGGTCTGTGGAATTTCTTCTCAATTGGGATGGATGAATAGGAGCGTGTGTAATTTCTCTTCACGACAGATAAATAGGAATGATCGGGAAGATAGATATGAGCAAAGTTAGTAGTTAATAAAAATTCTAAGATAAATATAAATACAAGTTAGTATTGATATTGTTGTCAGGTTCAAGTTATACGAGGATAGGACGCAACTTTCTCACATTGTGGAAGAGACGTTTCCTCTGCTTCTCAATATACTTAACGGCCTTGTTCACATTGCTAATCCGTCACTTGAAGTAGCAGAATTGATCAAGCTTATCTGTAAAATTTTCTGGTCTTCCATTTATGTATGCTTTTTCTCTTTTCATATTTTGAATTATCTTACTGCTTGTAATGTCATGTATCTTCACAGTTCAAACTTTCTTGTCTCTTTCTGAGTCTAGTATAGTTTCTGCTGCATTCCGTGTTCCTCTGCTTCCCAGTCTTCTCTGTTCTCCACCTTAGTTGTCAAAAAATTGACACGTGTGATTTTTTTAACTTTGTTCAGATGGAGATTCCAAAGGTTTTGTTTGATCAAAATGTGTTCAATGGTTGGATGATGCTGTTTTTGAATGTGCTGGAAAGGCCTGTTCCCTTGGAAGGGCAGCCTGCTGATCCTGAGCTTCAAAGCTCATGGGGTTGGTGGAAGGTCAAAAAATGGACAGTTCACATTCTAAATAGGGTCTACTCTCGGTATGTTTGAGGCGTGGGTTCATTAGGTTAATAAATATGAGCGTTGCTGTTGAGTGATTGATTGATTTTCCATTTCTATGGGTCTTTAAACCATCTTGTTATAGATTTGGTGATACAAGGATGCAAAACCGGGAAAACAAACCCTTTACCAAAATGTTTCAGAAACATTATGCAGGGAAGATATTGGAGGGCCACTTAAATCTGTTGAATGTCATTCGAGTTGGGGGCTATTTACCGGACAAAGTTATCAACCTGGTTCTTCAATATCTATCTAACAGGTGAATCAACTATTTTATGCTCATTAATTTGTTAAAAGGCCTATTTTTTTCAACATATTCCTATTGATGAAGGGATATACACACTCAGGCAGGTAAGGCAATTTTGTTCGTTATGCTCTGAAGTTTAGCTTTCTTGATTTTCGGTTAAAACATAGAGCTACACGATACTTGCCAATCATTAAAAGGAGGGAAACACTAATCTTAATCAGTTTCCCATCTTCCCAGCTATTAATGTTAGATCCAATCGTCATCATTCTATATGTTTATACTTCATTTGAAGCCAAAAGCAAGCACTACAGGACTATAGCTGAACCTATCCACATGCATGGGCAAAGTCTTCATCTTACAGGGATATGATTAAATATGACAACTTAAAATGTCAATCCAAGCCCAGAAATAGTGTATCCTCCTTAACAAAACCCTTTATAGTGAAAACATAAAGCTAAAAGAGTATCAACTTACTAAAGCTAGTATACTAAGTGGTAGTGACCTTAGGATGTTATGATGAAATATACAATGGCCCCAAAGTGAAAACTAAACCACAATAATGGTTTACTTTGTTCTTTGAGCCTCCTGACGCATTAGTCTTGACGTAAGTTTTGAGACTTTGAGGGATGGTGAAATGAATGAGGAGATATTTCTCTGATGATATGCTTATCCCTCCTTTCCGAGGTCTGCACTTTGCACAGCTCAACTAAAGTTGGAGCCTTGGAGGAGCTTCTTGACATGTAGGAAGAACATATGTACACATTTAGTCTAAAAGCTATGCAACTATGATTTGAAAAAGCCTGATGCAGGAAGTTATCATGCGCTCATGGCTGTAGTTATTCTATTTCCAAATTTCCATTAATCTCGGGCAACTTTATGTTGTATGGAGAGTAGGAGTGTATCTACATTGAGAATATTAGTATCTCGTTTGAATGCTATTATTGACTAATGTTGTGTGTTTTCTGGATATATAATGGTTCTGGAAGTGATTCTTTTTCTCTAAACTATTTTGTTCTGTACATGTGCAGTATTTCAAAGAGTAGCATGTATAGTGCTCTGCAACCTCGGCTTGATGTTCTTCTCTTTGAAATAGTATTCCCTCTTATGTGCTTTAATGATAACGATCAACAACTTTGGGATGAAGATGCACATGAATATATAAGGAAAGGCTATGGTAGGTCTTATTGGTGTGTAGACATGACCACTAAATTTCAAGGAATTTTGGTTGGCATGTGCTTATAAAGCTTCTAACTCTTTATTACAGACACTATTGAAGACCAGTATAGTCCTAGAAATGCTTCCATTGGTTTTGTGAGTGAGTTGATTCGAAAACATGGGAAAGATAATCTTCATAAGTTTATTCGATTCTTAGTTGAAAATTTCAAAAGGTAATATCTTACTTTCCGTTGGAATGAATGATTTATAGATTGAGTCCTGTAATTAGGCTTTCACTATGCTAGGTATGAAGAAGCGCCTGTGGAATACAAGCCCTACAGGCAGAAAGATGGTGCACTTCTTGCTATCGGGGCACTTAGTGACAAATTGAAGCAAACTGAGCCCTACAAATCTGAACTTGAGCATATGTTGGCACAACACGTCTTTCCTGAGTTCAGCAGTCCTGTTGGCCACCTTAGGGCCAAGGTACTGTCTCCTATATATAGTTTATATTTTAATCTTTTCTCATGTGGAGACCATATTTTCCTTCTTCTATTGAGTATAAAAGGAATGCTTTTGAAAAAGGTAAAGCTTGAGTTGCACAATATCGATGCTAAACGCAGCCCTAAATTTGATGTCCATATTCAATAGTGTTTTTCATGTAAAAGAATCTGCTAATTGAGAGATAAAACTTTGTAATGGTCTGGAGTGAACTGCTAAAAGCTCCAATATTTTGTTGCTCCTATGTCTGTGCACTTTATACAATATTCTTGTGAAAACTAAAAATTTTCTTCACTTCTGACATGAATATTTTTTTCATGGCATGGATGGTGTAACGCTTTCTTCTCTGGAATGGAAGAGAGTAGCTTTTAAATCTAGAATGGAACAAAGGGGAATGGAAGTGTTTGTTTTAATTGTTTATTTTGGATAAATACTGGCGAAAGGATCATGTGTTATTTAATTTTCTAAGATAGAATAGCAGTCACCAAAACAAAGATATAATGCAAATATGGCATTTTTATTGGCTACCAAAGTAAGTGTATAATAAAAAGATATTGGTCCTACTATGTCTTAGCCTGCAATCCTCCCCCAGGTTTGGCTTTTGTCAAAGGTGAGCCTCCATTGAAGTAAAACGATTGCTCCTTGCTTTGTTTTTTTCTCTATCATTTGATATGTTGCATGAGTCTAAGGAAAGATGTAGTCCTTTCTAAATCACCTTCACTACAATTAAACGAAGTGTTACATCTGTTGCAAATTAATATTTTGATTTCACTCTATGTAAATTATTTAAAATTTGAATCAGCTTTGATCATGAAATTTTCATTCTCTGTTCTTGAGAATTTTGTAATCCATTGATTTTCCTGTGAAACAGGCAGCATGGGTTTCGGGAAAATATGCCGAAGTTAGCTTCTCAGATCAAAACAATTTCCGGAAGGCATTGCAGTGTGTTATACGTGGAATGCGAGATCCTGAACTTCCTGTTCGCATTGATTCTGTTTTTGCTTTGCGCTCTTTTGTTGAAGCTTGCAAAGGTGGTTAATAACCTTTGTTTGTTTCTGTTTTTGATTTAACAAATCTTTCTAAAGTTCAATGCTAATTATGTTCGTTTTTCAATTCTGTGTTGATGCAGATTTGAATGAAATTAGACTCATTCTCCCTCAACTCCTTGACGGTATGTGGATGTGAAACAAATTTCATTGTTCTTCAAATTTCTTATTTGACTTGGTGAAAGACTGCAACTAACAAAAATATATCCAGATATTTTCAAACTTATGAATGAAATTGAGAATGAAGACCTTGTACTTACTTTGGAGACTATTGCGGGCAAGTTTGGGGAAGAAATGGCACCTTATGCACTTGGAATGTGCCAACATTTGGTAATTTATGTTTTTATATTTCTGTGTGCACATTTTTGTGCATGTATAGTATCTTAATATCCTCATTGTAGTTTGCTTTCTTAATGACAGGCAGCTGCATTTTGGAGGTGTATGAACACTGCTGAAACCGCCGATGAAGTTCATGATGAGGGTGCTCTGGCTGCTGTTGGTTGTTTGCGCGCAATTAGCACAATACTTGAATCAGTGAGAAGTCTACCTCGACTTTTTAGTCAACTTGAGCCAGCTCTGCTTCCCATAATGCGTACAATGTTAACAACTGATGATCAAGGTATTTTCCCCTATGAATAATGTTTATTTAGTTAATATTGAGGCTGTCTTATTATTTTTATCTCCTTGTTTGTTTGCAATGTCATTTTGTGTGTCAATGTATGCACATTTGTTGAAGGAAAGACCAATCTAATTTATGATTTGGATCATAGTGTCACTCATCTTAACTCATTGCATTATTGTGAAATTCTATGGTTTGGATTGTAGTGTCACTCAATGCCGGTTAGGAACACTATGGTTCTCAAATTCTAATTTTATTTTGATCCAGTTTCTTAGTACTTATTTGATTATTTTCATTATTTTCTGTGCATGCTTGCAGAGGATTTTGAAGAAATTTTGCAGATTGTATCATATATGACTTTTTTCTCCCCAACAATATCATTGGACATGTGGAGTCTTTGGCCATTGATGATTGAAGCACTAGCAGATTGGGCAATGGTATTGTTTCCAGGTGTGTTTCTCAACTTCTTGATGGCTACACTTTGTTTCAGTTTCTCTGTGCTATACAAAAAACACAGTTTAGATCATCACCTTATAATGTACCTTATTATATGTTAATATAAAGGTAGAGATGAGTTGTTTCTCCCATTTATTAGAGATAGTTAGCAAAATTAAAAGAGTTAGTTTTAATCTGTTGGAAGTCCCACATCGCCTACCTCATAATATTTTGTATGTTGGGTCATTCCAACCATTACCAATTGGTGTTAGGGTGGAACCTTTAACATGGTATCAGAACCAAAGCATTCTTTCCGGTTCTTATGGGCCAAGAGTTGCCCTTTCGTTGTGGATCAAAAGTTACCCCTTGCCTGGTCCAGCAGGCTTCGTTGGAGGGGGCATGTTGGAAGTCCCACATCGCCTCTCTCATGATATTTCGCATGGCTCAAATACCTGTTGGACAATTCCAACCATTGTCAATTGGTTTTGGGATGGAACCTTTAACATGGTGTCTCTTAAATTTGGGTATTGGGCCTAACTCAATCCTAAAAGCTAGCTCATAGGATGAGGTTTACCCTCCACCTTATATACTTTTGATTGGCTATATCTCTAGTCAATGTGGGACTTTTAACACATCCGTCACGCTCAGGAATGGAGCATGGATGAATACGGGTGGCCCACGGGACTTATTAACACACCCCTTCACACTCAGGAATGGAATGCGAATGAATACAGATGACCAATATTTGATTGGCTATATCTCTAGTTAACGTGAGACTTTTAACACACCCCCTCACGCTCAGGAATGGAGCGTGGATGAATACGGGTGGCCCACGGGACTTATTAACACACCCCTTCGCGCTCAGGAATGGAGTGTGGATGAATACGAGTGGCCCGTGGGTCTTATAGAACACCCCCACACTCAGGAATGGAGCGTGGACAACATGGGTGACCCAACAACGTATCTAAGACAGGCTCTGATACCATCTTAAATTTAGGTATTGGGCCTAACTCAATCCTAAAAGCTAGCTCATAGGATGAGGTTTACCCTCCACCTTATATACTTTTGATTGGCCATATCTCTTTTCAATGTGGGACTTTTAACAGTATCAAAGCCAGAACATTCTTTTCGGTTCTTATGGGCCAAGAGTTGCCCTTTCGTTATGGGTCAAAAAGTTACCCCTTGCCTGGTCCGACAGGCTTCGTTGGAGGGGGCGTGTTGGAAGTCCCACATCGCCTGCCTCAATATTTCGCATGGCTTAAATACATGTTGTTGGGTCATTCTAACCATTGCCAATTGGTTTTGGGATGGAACCTTTAACATAACCTGTAACCAGCTTACCTATAGTTAGCAAAATTAAAAGAGAGTTAGTTTTAACCTGTAACCAGCTTAGCTGGTCACTTTTGTTATCCCATAACAGAATTCTGTTATGGGCTCCCTTTATGGGTTGTTGTAAATGCTATTGAATAATAACAGAATATGAATGAAATGATTTT
Source organism: Clitoria ternatea (assembly GCA_037962975.1). Classification (NCBI taxonomy): domain Eukaryota; kingdom Viridiplantae; phylum Streptophyta; class Magnoliopsida; order Fabales; family Fabaceae; genus Clitoria; species Clitoria ternatea. The sequence continues at coordinate 152,229,823 of CM075670.1, forward strand.
TCTGTTTCGATACTCTCTTTCCTTTCTTTGTTTTCTGAGTTTCTTCATGGTATCCAGAGCTTGAAACTGTTAGGGAATCCCACCAGGGTCAGGCAGCGGAAATACAAAAAGGATTGCAAATACAAATGTCTCAAGGCATTATGCAAAATTAAATTTTTGATTTAGGGTTACCTCTTGTAGATGCAAAACGAGTTCCTCGATCGAAGCAATTGTAGCTTCGCCCTTAGGAGTCCACACGAGCACTCCCACCAAAAAAAAAAGTTCCGAATGCTAGTACGGAAATTTGATTGTAATCTAATTTTTGAGCAACAGCCTATGAGCATCTCATGCTCTATATATAGGCTTAGGTCTTGACCTGAGCTCTCATTAAACATTGGGCTCCTGACTCATTCTAAATGAGTTAGGGCCAAATAGTTTTATTTTTAGTCCAACTAAAATAAAACTATCCTCTGGTGGGCTTACTCTATGTGTGTGACCCTATAGGTAAAATATTCGGTTATATTAATAATAAACTATTTTATTATTAATATAAAATAAGAGCAGTATCTAGCAACACATCATTATGTCCGAATATTATTTATCATCGACATGACCTATAAGTGATAATTATTTTATATATTTATTCCTTTTGTCATGATATCTAATTAGGCCCAAGGCATGGTCGTCGTTATCCTTGTATGGCCCAATTCATTTTACTTGATACCAGAGTAGACTTTACAGAATAAATATCTAATATGTATTCGTCCTAGCATGGCCATGCATTTCGTTTGTCTCACTCCATCAAGTGGCCCATAGATATCACTCCTGTCACATAGGAGAGACAAATTCCATCTACATCACTCACATCCCTCTGCATAATTTGTCTATTGCCTAATCACAATCTTTATGGTCATCTTATTACAGATAACGTTTGATTGTATTAAAACAACAAACTCCTTATGTAGGAATCGTAGTGACTTCAGGTCGAAGGACTGTATACCATTATCACATTGAGAACCGTTTATAATACTCATGTAACGATCCATGCAACGTTCTTATGGTGGGTCTGTCCAGTACAACATTACTCTTAATGTGTACCCGTGTAAAGACTTGATATCATATATCCATGATTTGTGAAATCAAATCATCAGTACATTCACACACTAATCTTAATGTATTTACATGTCCCCATGTAAATACTTGATTAGGGACGTTTTAGGAATAATTCTCATATGACCTATTATTCCAGGATTGTCCATCCTCTTCCTTCTCTTTCGGTTGATAATGTGTTATTTGTTCTTGGTGCCCCCTTTAATTTGTTATCCACTAGTCAACTTATGCGTACTTTTGATTGTGTTATCTCTTTTACTAAAGATTTTGTTTCTCTGCTGGACCGGAAAATAGGGAAGATGATTGGCTTCAGATGTGAGTCTCACGATCTCTATCAACTTCAAAGGCCATCTCTTGTTGGTTCAGCATCAACATCCTCTCTTCTCATTCATGCTTGGTTAGGGCATCCAAGTCTGGATGCATTAAGGAAATTAGTTCCTAGTTTTTCTAAATTAGAGTCTTTATCATGTGAGTCATGTCAGTTAGGTAAGCATACTCGTACCCCTTTTCCTAATCGCATAAATAATCGGACCTCGTCCCCTTTTGCTTTAGTTCATTCAGATGTTTAAGGTCCTAGTCGTATTTTGTCTTCCCTAGGTTATAGGTATTTTGTTACCTTTATAGATGATTTTTCCCGGTGTACTTGGATATATTTCATGAAAGATCGTTCTGAGTTATTTTATATTTTTTTTGTCTTTTTTCATGAAATAAAAACCCAATTTGGGATTTCCATTTGCATTTACAAAGTGATAATGCACGTGAATGTCTATCTAACCGATTTCAGACTTTTATGGCATCTTATGGTGTGTTACATCAAACTTCTTGCCCTCATACCCCCCAACAGAGTGGGGTTGCTTAGCGCAAATAGATATCTTCTAGATACAACTCGGACTCTTCTTCTCCATTCTCATGTCCCTCTTCAGTTTTGGGGTGATGCAGTTCTTACTGCGTGCTATGTCATCAATCGTATGACTTCCTCTGTTCTTAAAGGTAAATTTCCTCATCAAGTTTTATATCCCTATCGTCCACTTCATTCTTTACCCCCTCGAGTCTTTGGTTCCACTTGTTTCTCTCATGTCCTTGGTCTTGGGATCAATAAATTATCTGCTCGATCTCTTAAATGTATTTTTGTCGAGTATCCCCGCACCCAGAAAGGATGCAAGTACTACTCTCCTACTCTTCGTAGGTATTTTATCTCTACCGATGTTACCTTCTTTGAAGATGTTCTTTTCTTTCAATTTGGAGTACCTCCATCAGAGCCTCATCTTCCTGTTACTACACCTACAGTCCTTTTTTCTTCTTTCGAGGAGTCTTCTTCCTCTCCAGACCCCCTTCCTCCCTCTCCTCCTTTGCAGGTTTATCAGTGACGTCCTCGGCCTTTATTGTCGTAGCCTGTAATCGACCCAATTGTAGACTTATATCCCAGGCTCTCTCATCCAACCTCTTCTCTAGTCTCGCCTCCTGAGTCAGATCTTCCCATTGCACTTCGCATGGGTGTTCGTTCTACTCGTAATCCTTCTCACTATACTGCTTTGAGTTATCATCGCATATCTCTATCATATTACTCTTGTCTTTCTTCTTTATCCTTTATTTCTATTTCTAAGAATGCAGGAGATGCCTTTACTCATCCAGGATGGAAACAGCTATGATAGATGAAATGTGTGCTTTGCAAAGCAATGGAACTTTGGATCTCGTTCCTCTACAATACAACCAGGGAAATCTGTTGTTGGTTGTCGATGGGTGTACACGGTGAAGGTTGGCACTGATGAAACAGTTGATCGCCTCAAAACCTGTCTTGTCGCCAAAGGTTATACTCAGATCTTCGGCTTGGATTACGGAGACACCTTCTCCCCTGTTGCCAAAATGCCCTCGGTGTGCCTCTTTCTCTCCATCGTCGCCATTCGCCACTGGCCTATGTACCAGTTGGAAATCAAAAATGTTTTCCTTCATGGTGACCTGTTTGAAGAGGTTTACATGGAGTAACCTCCCTGTTTTGTTGCTCAGGAGGAGTCTTCTGGACTTGTTTGTCGACTACGGAAATCTCTATATGGCCTCAAGCAGTCTTCCAAGGCATGGTTTGACAGATTTAGTACTATGATTCAGGAGTTTGACATGGTGCAGAGTAAGGCCGATCACTCGGTCTTCTATCGTCATTCAGTTGCTAGTGGTATTTACTTGGTGGTTTATGTGGATGACATTGTTATCACCGGCAGTGATCATCTTGGCATTACACAGGTAAAACAACATCTCTTTAAGAACTTTCAAACGAAGGACCTTGGTAGACTCAAATATTTCTTGGGGATAGAGGTAGCGCAATTCAAAAATGGAATTGTCATATCCCAACGAAAATATGCAATGTATATTTTGGAAGAAACTACTATGTTAAATTCCAAGTCAGTTGACATTCCTATGGATCCCAATGTCAAGCTCCTACCAACTCAGGGGCAGCCTGTTTCGAATCCTTAAAGATACAGAGGTTTAGTTGGCAAATTGAACTATCTCATGGTCACTCGCCCAAATATCTCATTTGCAGTTAGTGTGGTAAGTCAGTTCCTGAACTCTCCTTGTAAGGAACACTGGGATACAGTGATCCGTATTGTTTGATATGTCAAAAAAGATCCTGGAAAGGGCCTGTTATATGAAGATAGAGGACACACTGGAGTTGTGGGATACTCTGATGCTGATTAGGCAGACTCTCCCATCGATAGAAGGTCCACTTTCGGATACTGTATTTCTATTAGAGGTAATCTTGTCTCTTGGAAGAGCAAGAAGCAAAATGTTGTTGACAGGACTAGTGCGGAGGCAAAGTACTATGCTATGGCTATAGCAAGTTAGGAACTCATATGGCTTAAACAGTTGCTTTAGGAACTTTAGTTTGGAGAGGATGCATAGATGTTACTTATCTGTGATAATCAAGCTGCCATGCATATCGCCTCAAATTCGGGTTTCCATGAGAGGATGAAGCATAAGAAGTTGACTGTCACTTTATCAGGGAAAAAGTAATGTCTGGTGAAATATCCACTAGTTTTGTGAATTCTAATAATCAGTTAGCAGATATTTTCACTAAATCTCTAAGGGGTAACAAGCTTGGTGCATATGATCTATGTACTCCAGCTTGAGAGGGATTGTTAAAATTAAAGATAGAGTTATCTCTAATTAATTAGATTAGATTAGTTTGTTTTTTATTTTGTAGATATTTGTATTATCTTATTTGTAATCATGTACAATCTCCTATAAATACAAGAGCTCTGTTGTGATCCAAAACACACGGAATTCATATGTGCTCTCTCGTTTTATAACTCTCTCAACAGTTGGGAACCTTTTTCATGGCTTCTTCTATGTCGCATGCGATCTCCAATGCGCGATTTGACTCTTCCGGAACATGTGGGCACACCTAGCCCCTAATTTCAATACACAAACCGGCCAAGAAATACCCCAAGACCTGTTCCTCAGAACTGGGTTTGGCTTGGGCAAAAAATAACTCGAATTGTTGGATGTAATCTTCGACACTATTAGAACGATATAAATATAGTAAGATATATTTTAGGATTAAATATATCAATCATATCTTTAATTATATAATCTGTATTTATGTACAAATCCCTATAAATACAATAGCTCTGGGTAATCACAAAAACACACGGAATTCATATGTCTTCTCGTTTTCCCTCTTTTAACATGGTATCCAGAGCCTAACTAGAAGTTTCTTCCTTTTTGTGCTTTTCCGGTGAGTCACTGCTTACTGCGTAAAATTTTTTTCCCCTCCCACCTCGTTTTCCGTGCCTACCTACTGGCAACCACCTCCGGCGGCCCTTTCCCTCCGGCGACTTACGACCAGCCTCCTCTGTCCCAGATCGGCGTTTCCCCAGCAGCGCATCCCCATCAGAGCTCTCACGCGCCCGCACGCGCCACCCTCACTTTTGCGCGTGAAACCCACGCGCCGCCATTCTCAGCCGCGCGTGACGGTGCGTTCAGCCACCGGTGACGTCGCGCCCCTTTTCCCCGATCTGGTGTTTGTTTTCAGTTTCGCTCAGTTTTTCCCTCGTTTGGCCCGTTTTTCGTTGCTGCCACTGTTTTTCTCTCTCCTCCAGCATCCCCATGGCTGCCCTCGGTGATACTAAGTCCGATTCTTTGCTTTCGGGAACTTCTCTCACTGCCCTCCTCTCTTCTGAGTTGATGGATGACAACAACTACTAGTGGGCCTCTAATATTAAAATTTGGCTTATTGGGCTAGGCTATGAGAACCACCTCACACAATTAGAATCTGACATCCTTGAACTCGACTGTCCGTGGTGGAAGAAAATTGATGCCCAACTATTTGCAATTATGCAGAACACCATTGCCCCATCTCATCGTGATTGCTTCCGTGGTCAAAGATCTTGCAAGGAAGTTTGGGACCATGCCAAGCAACTCTTCACCAACAATATTCGGCGACTCTATCAGATTGGTGAGGACCTTATGACCACCTTTGGCTCGCGTCAGTTTCAGGGCTCTTTTTCCTTTCTTTGTTTTCTGAGTTTCTTCACCAGTAAACCTGAAGATAAACTCAGCTATGCACGTAATAGAAACCTCTGCTTTTTTTCTTTGAGTTCTATTTGTGTGGAGCTGATACCCATACTATACTATTCTCAGGCAGGGAATATCTTCAGTTTAAATTATTTACTTGGATTGTTTTTTCTGGACATAGAAACCCGGCATATATATATATATATATATATATATATATTGCATATAGTGTTGTATTTCCTACATATTTATTGAGTTAGGTTCTTCTGCAGATATTCTCTGTCCTTTGGACAATTATATTTCAAGGGGAACTGCCCATTTTCTTACCTGCAAAGAACCTGACTATCAACAGAGTCTGTGGAATATGATTTCAACTGTGAGTTTATCGTTAGATTGTGAGAATTACTTTAGCTACCTCCTGTTAGGAATGGAGTTTCAGGAATGGAAATAATTATTACTTTTTATATCTTCTAACTTATGTCTCTTATTTGTTTTTCACATTGAAGGTTATGGCAGACAAAAACTTGGAGGACAATGATATTGTGCCGGCTCCAAAGCTCATTGAAGTTGTCTTTCTGAACTGCAAAGGGCAGGTGGATCAATGGGTTGAGCCATATCTTAGAATTACAGTTGAACGGTTGTACCGAACTAAAAAATCACATTTGAAATGCCTTCTTATGCAAGTGGTAAGGGGTTGTTAGAATCCTTATTGACATGCACACATGAGATTACTGGTTTCTTTTGCTTCCTTAGATACAATGTTTTTTCCATTTCCAACAGCTGGATTTCTGTTGATTATCTTTAATCTGGAATAGTTGCATGAAGCTGCTCCAAAACTGCTATAGGTTAGCAGATTGTAGGATGACTGCTATTCTGAAGCATATAGATATAAATTAATCAATTTTTATTTTACACGTGTCATGTAAATTCTCAGAAGTAGGAAAAAGCCCAAAATTGAAGACATTAATAATAAATAATTATTAATCAAAGTCATAATTTTAAACTAACACAAGGGAATAACAGAATTGTTGTAAGATGGCAGGTATAAAGGTATAGCTAGAAAGAGCAACTTAAGGTTTCTGAACACAAAACTGAGAATACAGCAAAGACAACTTAAAAATTCTGCACAAAAATAAAACAGACAGAGGTGAACAGAACAGAGCCCACAGAACTTGGCAGTGGAGTGTCATGAGTTGACAGAGGAGAGACCTGTGAAAGCAGTGTGTGATTCAGTCTGCTAGAAAGTTTTTAAAACTCTTGACTAATGAAAAGTGGAAAAATTACGAAATAAATCACCTCTTTCCTCCTGAAAAAAATGAATAGACAACTAACAAAAAGGGGCGAGGTTTTTTCAACCTTCTTAAAAGCTGAGAGACAACTGCAAAATGGCACAATTTTGACAACTTCCCTGTAGTGACCCTCAATGACAACTTTGTTTGAAACTTTTTAGAACTCTTATCTAATTTAAAGTTTAGAAATTACGAAACTAGTTATCCTCCTGAAAAAATGATTAGACAACTAACAATTGCGGGCAAGGATTTTTCAACTTGTTAACAATCATGGCCGAGACCAAGAACTGCAATATGGCACAATTTTGGAAACTTCCGTGTGGTGATCCCCAATGACGACGTGACACTGCTACTGTAGTGTGCACTATTAATGACTCCATGTCCATTTATACTTATTGAGAACAAGGAAACCGAGACATTGGATGAATTCTGTGTGTTTTGAATACACAACGGAGTGTAGCATATTTATAATAAAGCAGTAATAAATACAAGATCATAATACAAATCATATACAATCAATCTAATCAATTCTAATATATTTACAATATTCTAACACTCCATATGCACCAAGCTTGTCACATATGTACTTAATACGAGGACCCCTAAGAGACTTTGTGAGAACATCTGCCAATTGATCATTGGAATTTACAAATTTTGTAACAACGTCCCTTGATACGATCTTCTCTCTGATGAAATTGCAGTCTACTTCAATGTGTTTGGTCCTTTCATGAAACACTGGATTAGAAGAAATGTGCAATGCTGCTGGATTATCACAAATGAGTGTCATCTGTGTAGTTTCCCCAAATTTCAGTTCTTCAAGCAATTGTTTGAGCCATATGAGCTCACATGGCTCGGGACTCCGCTTCTCCACTTGACCGAGCTACAACATTTTGTTTCTTACTTTTCCAAGAAACTAAGTTTTCCCCAAGGAAGACAGACAAATTCTAATATATTTACAATATTCTAACAATATTACTGTTCACTTAAAACCTGTGTTTCTGGAGTTTTTAAGCTTCTCCAGAATTATATGTATAGATATGAACTTCCAATCTTTTAGACTTTAATTTACACAAGTGCATGATTTACAAAATGTGGGATATATGTAATTGTGTTTTGTATTTTTGTGCTTGGCTTGTTCTCCTTGTTCATTTGGATTGTGCTTCCTTGAGTGATTAATTTATTGAGTTAAAATTTATGAGGTTTAAGAGAAGGAACTATCTTTTATGATGTGATTTATTCATTTTTTGATTGTTGCTATAAAATGACTCCAGTTTATCTAATTTGAAATTTTGTCTAACTTTTCAAAGATGACAGAAATTTATCACAATTAAACCTCCTTCTTAGAGTAGCTAATTTTTGCAGATTGCAGATGCTCTGTACTATAATGCAGCACTGACTCTCAGCATATTGCTTAAGTTAGGTGTTGCATCAGAAATATTCAATCTTTGGTTTCATATGTTGCAAGAAGGCAAAAAGAGTGGTGTGCGCACAAATTTTAGAAGGTGAAGTTTTTCCCACCATCCCTTCTTTCTTTGCTTTCTTTCTATGCTTTCAAATAACACTAGAAGTTATTTATGACAATTTCAAGGTATGATTTCAAATTATGATTAATATTTATTTATGCAGGGAACATGACAAGAAAGTTTGCTGCCTTGGTTTAACATCATTACTGGCACTTCCAGCTGATCAATTGTCAGGAGAGGCTTTAAGCAGGGTGTTCCGGGCCAATCTTGATCTTTTGGTTGCATACAAGAATCAAGTTGCAGGTGTCCAGTTTTTTTTTCTCTATAACAGAGATATTGCAGACTTGAAATTATATGGTCATCAGGAGTGGATAGACTTTTTACTTCAGTCAGATTTTTGATTGTTGCTGTTTTACTTTCTGCTCAGAAGCTGCAAAAGAGGGAAAAAATGAAGATGGTGACAATATGAATGGAGATGACAATGGTTCTTACAAGGCAGTGGAAATTGATGCTGAAGATGGGGATGAAGCCGGCAGTAGTAAACATAGAAAGTTGAGTGAACAGGTTTGTGGATATGGAAACCTACAAAATATTTGTATGCCTATATTAATTAAACATAGGATGTAGGAAATTCTAGTTCACAATCTGTTGAGTTCATTATCTTGGATGTTTTATTTGATTTGGATGCCTTGAAAAATTTAAGTAGAACCGTATTGTTTACAGTTTTGAAAAATGAACAAGTTATTGAACCAAAATGGTAGCATTAAATGTAAAAGATTTTGTAATTTTTATAACAAGTAAAATGTATTAATTTTTATAAATGGTTTTGTTAACATATATTATTGTTTGGTTTTTAAAATTGATATATTTTAGCAATTAAATATGAATATGAAAGACTTATCTTGCATTAGTTCTATAATTGCGTCAGCTTCATTCTACAGCTTCTCCTGAATTTATTTATTTTTGCAATTTCATCATGTATGTATTTGTTTTCTTTATTTACTGTATCTTATTGAATCATAAATTCTTAAGTGTTTTTACAATGCCACGTTGTAGGAGAAGGTGTTCATGCCAAACGACCAGGATGATGATGACTCAGATGATGGCTTTAGCGATGATGAGGAGTTGCAGTCCCCAATTGATGAGGTGGATCCTTTTGTTTTCTTTGTGGATACAATGAAAGGTATGGTGATACTGCCCCTTAAAAGTAAAATATGTTAAAGTTCCCCTTCGTTATCATTACTGTTGACTGACATTGCTGCCTTTCACAATAAATTTGACTGTAGTGATGCAATCAACGGATGGACCGAGGTTTCAGAACCTCACTCAGATACTTGAGTTCTCTATTCAAGCTATTGCAAATTGTGTTGCCCAGCATGCCGAGGTAAGAAGAGGGAGATTGAAAAGGAAAAACTAAAGACGTTATCATCAGCTGCCACAGACTCTAAGATTTTGGGTCTACGTTTGTTCTTGTTTTGCTTTTATATCCGAGTTTTTGCTATTACCCTGCCATTCTAGATTAGAGAAGCAGAGGGTAACATTTATTTGAGGCATTTGTTGGCTCAGTGGGTCCTCGTTGGTCTTATGAGCTTTGAAGAGTTTGCTGTTTTGAAACGCTTGAGTTTAGTTCACTGAAGTTTGGTGCTTTTGGATGAGAGTGGCCCCTTCATTGTCTTGAAATGACTTAAGGTTGGCGAGCTATGTGGTGTTTCTCTCCTGTCACATAGACGGCTGGTAGCCAATGGTTGTATTGGTTATTTTTTGGGAGGGGTAGTTACCATTTCTTTGTATTTTTAACTTCCAACTTTGATTATAAATTTTTGGTTAAAATACAAATTTACCTATATAAAATATAAGATTTAAGAAAAAACCCCATAAAAAATTAACCACTTTTAACTCTTTAAATTTTTAAGGATGATTAAAAAATATCATTGTCATTTATTGTTAGTGGTTTCACCTATATTGTTTGTGGTTGAATTGCTGACAATGAACTACAAAGTTAAAAGTCATATTTTTTTATATGAAATTTTTCCTAAACCTTATATTTTATAGAAGTGAATTTGTATTTTAATCTAATTTTTTTTGGGTTGAGTTTTACTCATTAGGTATATATCAAGGGATTAATTTTGGGTTATCCAACGCTTCTCTAGCGTGGCTTGTTGCAGATTATAAAACGGTTATATCAATATTTTTTTTACCTTTTTCATATATAAAAGGCTAAATACACATTTTGGTCCTCTATCTCTTAAGTTGTTTTCAGATTGGTCATTTATTATTTTTTTATTTCAAAATAGTCCCTTAATTTTCTAAAAATGTGTCAATTTAGTCCTTTTTAAAAAAGTTAGGGGACCATTTTGAATCAAAAAAAAGGACCAAACTGATACCTTTTTAAAAAGTTAGAGGACCATTTTGAATTAAAAAATGATAGGGGACCAATCTGGAAATAACTTAAGAGATAGAGGACCAAAAGGTGTATTTAGCCTATATAAAATGAAAAGTTGAAGTGAGTAAGAGAATGACACTGTTAGTTTTATTTTTCTTGTCCATATACATGTTTCTTCTTATTTTCAATAATTATGTTTCTTGTTACTTTCAATAATTATGTGTTAATGATTTTATATCTAAAAACATTTTCTAGAAACAAAATAGAGAAAAGAGAGTGTGGTACAAGTGGTACCATATACAACAAAATCCATTTGTATTGTTTTATAGCCTAACTTAAGTGAGTAATCATGGGTTTTTTTTAAATAGTGCCAAAAAAAATAATTGTTGGTTAGGGTTAACTTGAAAATATTTCGTGGTCTGGGTGGAAAGGGTCACATCATATTTGCATTTTGCACATTGACCCCATAGCGTCAGCATTTTACACGTTGGGTGTGCGAAATCAAGGAGAGGCCGCCACATGTCATGCGCAAGTCCATTTCGCAGGTCAAAGTAACGAATTCTGATGCGTCATGTCATTCTGCTATTTCGCATGTCAAATGGGCAAATTTTCAGTAGAGGATGAAATTTATTATTGCATTTTTTATTTCAGGATGAAATTTTACTATCTAATCTACCATATCCCTTTTCAATTAACAATATCTATATTCATCAATTGGGGTTAATGAATGCCATAATCTTTATACTTTTTAAACCCCACAAATCAGTAAAGAAAACATGTGTTTTTTTAAAAGAAAATTATAATTTTTTAGTTCAGTTTAAAAAACTCCTTAGTTATAAAAACATTTATAGCAAGAGGCTGTTGACTATTAGAATAAGTTTTTAACCCCTTCAAGAAAAGAGAGAAAAGGTTTTAATTCAATATTTACTCCATTCATCGTTGTTTTTATTCTTAAATTGAACAAAATTTTATATTCATTGTATGCTCAACGGAGACTTTCACAGTGATCTTAATCAATAACTTTTAATGTTTATATATAAAAAAATGAAATATCATTTTTGTTATATATTTTTAAGTCATAATTTTTGTAAGTAACATAAGGGGTGGCTCCATTTTCTCTAATTAATATCACAACTTTTGAAAAGCAATGCGTGTTTTATTTCTTAACTAAAATTAAATTTGGGTTATGATTAAACCTGTTATATATGTATATATGTATGTATATATATATATATATATATATATATATATATATATATGGTGTATAGAGGATGTATCATATGAGAAATGATCTCTTATATGAGAGTGAGAAGAGTGAATCTGGGTCATACAACCATACAATGGATGGTTATACAACCCAGATTCACTTCTCTCACTCTCACGTATGAGAATCTTTCTCATAAGATATATCTCATATATATATATATATATATATATATATATATATAGTATTGTTCTGTTTCGGAACTAGGGTCCACAGGATCCGGGGTCCAGAGCAGGGGACCCTGACTGGGGGCCAAAGTATATGCTTGACGGGGTTACTGAATTGGACAGTCTCTGGGCTGTACCGTGGTTCCTTGAGCTCCTCATACTGGCCTATCGCGTTGAGGGGCGAAAGGGGGTGGTACCTACAAAGATACTCTGACGCTCAAGTCAGTTCGGATTCTAACATCGGAGCTATATCGGGTCTAAAAAATGGGTACCAGAGAGCTTACCACTTATGAATGTGTTTTTGGTTTTTATAGCGAGGGAGTGTCACTGTAGTGTCTCGTTTCATGTGCTAAATTAGGTTCATACACATGGGCTCCTTGCAGGCTACGACCGGGGTAGGTTACTGTACTCCTGACTCCGGTCATTAGGCCACTCAGTGGGGCTCTGACTCCGGTTATAAGGGTGTTACAACCCAGCCGGTGTGACTTGGTATAGGATGAGGTGTTGTCCTTTGGAGGCCCTCACCGGCCTAGGTGAGGACCATGGACTGCCTTTAATCCACTACTTTGGGGGCCGGGTAATGACACCGGATCATTTTCCCCCTAGCCCGTTGAAGTGACTTGGGAGTTGCTTCCATAGGCTACTTAGCTCCTGCATTATGGAGAACGAAATGCAAAAGGTTAAGTAAAATTGATACTTACCTCTTCCGACGTCGTGCTTTATGTGGTGGTCCCTTTATAGAAAGCCGGACTGATCTAGTTTCTGATTTCTATTTGAGACGGAGTGGGTGATTGAGTCAGACGATGTAACCTTCCTTTGGATGGTATGGGCATCTAGTCTGACGGTGTTCAATCGAAGACTGAAGATGATGACGTGGGTTTCCATTGAGTTAGTTGGCTAGCTGAGAAAGTTAAAGACCCTTATTTTTGGGTACATGAAGAACCTCTCTCCCTCATCTCCCGATATGTTGAAGATGATATCACTATTGAAGATGTGACCGTCCACTCCGGTGAAGAATTTCAAGATCACTTTACTGTCAGCTGCCCCCTGACATCGGAGCGTATCTGCCACCAACCGGGGTCTCGCTTCCTTTTCATGTATGAGATTCTTTTCTCCAAGATCGGGGTTCGTCTGCCATTGATGGAGTTTGAGATGGGGGTACTCCGGTTTTTGGATTATGCCCCGAGCTAGCTTCATCCCAATGGCTGGGGTCTTATCAGAGCTCTTGAAGTCTTGGGAGATTATTTTCACTTTGTCCCAACAGTGGCACTCTTCTTCACCTACTGCGGAGTCCTACGCCGCCGCAACCCAGTGGAGGCCTAGGATACATCAACCTCTGATGTAACTCGAAGGTAGTCAACTTTAAAAGCTTCATCGAGTCGGCCAAAATGGATGGGGTAAGCTTCAAATGCTCCTTCGTCAAGATTGAAGTCAACAATGGCCATCTGATGTTCTGGGAGAACTCTGATTTCTCCAGGAAATTCTATACCGGCTGGACTCACGAACACTTCCTCCTGACCAGCAACGCCTACACCGTTAACTAGGCCTCCCTTTCAAAGGGATCCAAGACGGTGTTAGATGCTCTAAAAGTCGCCTCTGCTTTTTCTAAAATCTCCTTCTTTGCTAGGGGAAAAGTCACGTCAGGATGGCTATTTACGTATTCTGCCTCCTCTGCTATTTTTTACATGGCCCTTGAGCTGGTGTTCTAATCCTCACTCTTTCTTTCTTTCAAGGGAAATGGCCCGTATTGACTTGCTGAAAAAGCTAAGGGAGCAGGCCAAAGCCTGGAATGCCGTTGCTGCCAATGCTGAGAATCGGGTCACCCCAAGGCGCACTGCGGCCAAGCTGATGAGCATACCGGCGGAAAAGCTCAATAACTTGACATTGATCCTGGAGGAAGGGGGTCAGAACAAGGGAAAGAAGCGTCATAACATCGGTCCTTCCAACAGGGAACCAAAGAAAAAGAAGACTCATCCGGTTGTGACCAGGGTCGAAGGTTCGAGCCCGCAAGAGGAGGCAGCGTCGGAGCCTGGAGAAACATGCTGGATAGGATCCGTCCTACCGATGCCGATGCATATTTTTGTAACTCCAGCATATCGGAGTTTTTGCAAACTGTAGGGGAGACTCCGGTGAGGTTCTCGATTCCCTTTCAGCTCAAGAAGGATCTTCCAGCGACCAAGGCCTGGAGTACTGCCAAGGGAGCTATCTTTAATTTGATCGAGGCCGCCGGGGTTATACACTCTCTAGGAAAATCTTACTATTCTGGTCTTGAGGCCAAGCAATGCCTAGATCGATTGAAGGAAGCTGAGGCCCTTACGGTGGAAGCTCAGATGGCCTTGGCCAAAAAGGAGGAAGATTTGGTCGATCTTACAATGGCATTCTCCTCGGCAACCAAGAGGGAAGATGAAGCCAAAGTCAAGCAAAAGACTGCAGAAGATGCCTATAAAGATCTTCAAGCTAAGTAGGATGACACCTTTGCTGGATGAGCTGCTGCAGAGAAAAGGAGTGAAGATTTGGTAGCCGAGGTGGCGTCTTTGAAGGAAGCCCAAATTCAAGAGCTGAAAGATCGGGATGAGGAGATGGGTGAATTTTCAAAGTTGGCCGATGTTGCCTTCAGCACCGCCGTTCGTCAAGTGATTCATCATAACCCCAGTGTTAACCTTAACCTGAACGGTATAGGTGTTTACTATGAGTTTCATGGTGGGCATCTATATGCTATAGACCAGGGTCAAGAAGCAGGGCCTGAGGATGTCCCTTATAAACTTCTGCCTCTGCCTGAGAACCAGAGCGTGGAGCTGAAGATGGTGTCGGATAAAGACTCCGTGAAAACAGCTGAAGATGCCGGACCGGACTCTCTTACCACCGTGGTTTAGATTTTTTGTAAATTTTTGCTGCCTTGTGCCAGGATAGGCTTCGGTTTTGAAATTTTTTAAATGAATTCACATGTGCTTTTTCGCATCATATACTTCCTTTAATGATTGCACCGGTATACCTGCTTTCATACTTAAATAAAATCCATGGTAAAATTACAAGTAATTGAATCTTTACCGATGTTTAACTGGGTTCTTTTTTTAGATACCGCCTTCGTCGATGTTACAACTTTCTTGATTTTATATTACCGTATTTTGGACTAACTCATCTTTGTAACGATGCCGGTACTAGATCATTCATATCGTCTTTGTTAAGACGTCTTGGTTTCTCAATGTTTCATCCGTCATTCCTGCCTTCATAATAAAATATTAGACAAATGAAGACCATAGTAGTAGGGTTTTACCAGTGTCTTGTTATTTGTTTAGCCTCATTCCAACATTATTTTGCTCACACCGCTCCTCTTTATTCTGAGGTCACTTCTGATGACACTGGGTACTCTTATCCACCTCATCTGTTGAGATGGATTGACGAGTTTCGTCTTGTTCCTTATGACTTCGTCTTATTCCGACGTCTAACTTTACGGGATTCCAATGGCCTGTTACGGTGGCTTTTCCTGCATCTGTATTTACCTTTGTTTAGGGTCATCAATAGTGACTCTGGTATTCTAATTTTATGTCGTCTATTACACTCTTGGGTTATCAATCGATGTCGCACTGACTCGACCTCTGCTAGGCGACCTCTAATACCTTAGCCTTGGGGTTTAACCACTCCAGGCATGCAACTACTTTAGGACCTTAGCCACTCTGGGGTTATCGCATTTGGCCTTCGGGGTTTCACCTCTCCAGGAATACAACCGCTCTGGGGCCTTCACCACTCTGGGGTTATCGTATTTGGCCTTCGGGGTTTCACCTCTCCAGGCATAGAACCGCTCTGGGGCCTTAGCCACTCCGGGGTAATCGTATTTGGCCTTCGGGGTTTCACCTCTCCAAGCATGCAACCGCTATGGGGCCTTGGCCACTCCAGGGTTATCGTATTTGGCCTTCGGGGTTTCACCTCTCCAGGCATAGAACCGCTCTGGGGCCTTAGCCACTCCGGGGTTATCGTATTTGGCCTTCGGGGTTTCACCTCTCCAAGCATGCAACCGCTATGGGGCCTTGGCCACTCTGGGGTTATCGCATTTGGCCTTCGGGGTTTCACCTCTCCAGGAATGCAACCGCTCTAGGGCCTTAGCCACTCCAGGGTTATCGCATTTGGCCTTCGGGGTTTCACCTCGCCAGGCATACAACCGCTCTGGGGCCTTGGCCACTCCGGGGTTATCGTATTTGGCCTTCGGGGTTTCACCTCTCCAGGAATGCAACCGCTCTGAGGCCTTAAGTGATCATTATTCTGGAACAACGGCTCAAGCAGTGGGATGCGTGGCAAGATTTACTGCGGGTACTGAAGTATGCCAACATGCCTTTTTCTTAATTGGTTTCTTTTCCTCAACCGGGGCTAGGTACTCTGCGTCTTTGTTTCCTCGAACTATCTTCATGACCGGGGTTCAAAAGAACATTTTTATCTTAACACCGCTCCAGTATCCATAACACATATCGGAGGTACTTTTGTGGGAGAAGTAATGGCTTTTCTCGCTGTATCAGTTGTACTTGACTAGAGTCAATCACATATACTGAGGGTGCTCTTCGTCGTAGCCGACGTTCCCCTCTCAGAATACCTTTGTGTTCCTTTGTTGCGCTTTATGACTAACTTCATCGTGCGCGATATGGGACTCACATTTACGCGGTCCCACTGGGCATGCCAATGTTCTGTTCCGGAACCAGGGTCCACAGGATCCAGGGTCCAGAGCAGGGGACCTTGACTAAGGGCCAAAGTATATGCTTGACAGGTTGCTGGATTGGACAGTCTCTGGGCTGTACCATGGTTTCTTGAGCTCCTCATACTGGCCTATCGCGTTGAGGGGCAAAAGGGGGTGGTACCTACAAAGACACTCTGACGCTTAAGTTAGTCCGGATTCTAACATCGGAGCTATATCGGGTCCAAAAGATGGGTACCAGAGAGCTTACCACTTATGAATGTGTTTTTGGTTTTTATAGCGAGGGAGTTGCACTGTAGTGCCTCGTTTCATGTGCCAAATTAGGTTCATACATGTGGGCTCCTTGCAGGCTACGACCGGGGTAGGTTACTGTACTCCTGACTCCGGTCATTAGGCCACTCAGTGGGGCTCTGACTCCGGTCATAAGGGGTTGCAACCCAGCCGGTATGACTTGGTACAGGACGAGGTACTGTCCTTTGGAGGCCTTCACTGGCCTAGGTGAGGACCATGGACTACCTGTAATCCACTACTTTGGGGCCGGATAACGACATCGGATCAATTATGTATTCTAACACCATTATTATTAGAGAAATAATTGTGTTATTTGTTTAATATTTTACAAACAACAATGTACACACGTGCACTTATTTAAAATATTTTTTTCACATTTACTAATAATATGCTACCATCTTTCATATGCTAATATCCATCTCATAATATAAATTTGGGTTATGATTCTCAAGAATTTTAAGGAGTTATTTATATCGATATCATATTTATATTAAGTTACTTAATCTTTTTTTCTATTAAATATTTATTTTTTAAAAATTATTTATTCTTTAATAACTTGTATAAAAAAATAATTTCTTTAAATAAGGATTTCATCCAATTGAAAAGAAGTTAGAGTAAATAAATTCGCCCATTTGACATGAAAAATGGCAAAATGACATGACGTATCAGAATTCGTCACCTTGACCTATGAAATGGACCTACGGATGACATGTGGCGGCCTCTCCTTGATTTTGCACACCCAACGTGTGAAATGCTGACGCCTCTGACATTTCATGGGGTCAGTGTGCGAAATGCAAAAATGATGTGACCTTTTCCACCCAGACCATGAAATATTTTCAGGTCAACCCTAAACTAACAATTTTTTTTGGCACCATTTAAAAAAAACCTAAGTAATCACCCTAAGCCGTTTTTCGATGTCGGTACATCCTCCTTACATGTGTCGAGAGAGGTGTTTTGAAAGACCTACAAAAATTCACAAAAAAAACTACAAAAATTGGGTAGCTAACAATAAATCCCTTTGGAAAAAGTCCATTCTCCCATCTCATTCACAATGACAGGGCATCTTTTCTTTTCTTTTTTTGGCAAATGGGCATCTTTTCTTATGGATATTGAATAAAGTCTTGGAACGAGGTTTTGTGGGGACTATTACCTACCCATCTTTTTTTTTGGTGGAACATTACCTACGCATCTATCCTTCCAAATACCCTTTTTTTGGTGAACTTCTAAATACCCATCTTGTTGCATATTGTTGCAGACTCGGCCGCATTCATGTTTTTTGTCGGATTGAAACTTCTATACTATTTTCATAAAAAAAACTTGCATACTATTTTCCATCTATTTACATGAGATTAAAATTTTCATAAAAAAATAAAAAATAAAAATTTAACAATTATCACTTTAGGAAAACATTTAAACAAAGTAGATGAAAAAACTGAAATTTTTTATGAAGATTAAAATTTTACACAACTCTGACTGACCTCTTTAATGGATCATTAACATTAGGACAATAGTTACAGTAAGGTGGGATCAAACCTGAGCCCCATTAGCAAGAAGAATTACTCATACCACTAGAGCACTAGAGCACAAAAAAAATACCACTAGAGCACCAAGATATTTCATTAGTTTAGCGCAATATGTTTCACAACATAGAATATTTATGCTATTATTATACTTTTGTTAATTGTTTTGACATACAATCTATTTTTTAAAAATATTTATTATTTCCATTATAGTTATTTTCTCTTTTAATTTTTTAAATAAATATTTATAATTTGAGACTTTCATCTATATTTCTTTGATCTTGATTCTATTTATGGAAAATTAAAGATTAAGGTTTGACCTAACTAATCTTGAACTTCTATTCTCCTTTTTAAGAATAAGTTAAACTAAATAAATTTTAAGAAAATACATATTAAAAAAAGGATCTTATTTTTAATGAATAAGAATCTAATAAGGAGTTCTTAATTAAAAGCTAATGTGACTAGCTTATCGATAGGCTTTAAAAAATACCTCCAAGGGAATTGTGGCTACTATCGAAGAAAATTAACAATTAAAAGATAGTATTTTTCTTCTCTTCAATATGATAAAAGAGGCACAATATATAGGGTAAAATGTAGAATATTCTCGAATACCTAATGGGCTATATCCTAATTGGGTCTAATATATCCTTAATATTTATCTCTTATCATTCATATTCCTTACACAAACACCTTATCCTCAAGGTGTAAAATATGATAACGATTATATTAATATTTAAAAGTATAAATTTAGAAAATAAAATATGTAGAGCATTCTAGAACACTCTAATGGGCTATATCCTAATTGGGTCTAATAGTTCCTTTTAAAAAATTTACTATCATTACAACCACTATCATCAGTGTTATTGTAGATAAGGGTGTTCATCATCCAATCCAATAAAAAACAGTGTTCATCATCCAATCCAATAAAAAACACACTTAATTGAACCGAAAAAATCGATAACCAAAAAAATTGATAACCAAAAAAATCAATATTTTTTAATGGATTGGATTGGGTTTCGGTTCCAACTTCAGGAATCGATCTACTCCAAATCAATCCAAAGTTTCTTTACTACTAGTACTACACTGGGCCTGTTATAAAAAAATCCCAATACGTTTCCTTTGTTTCTATAATTCCTAAAAGTAAAATAGCTTAAGCCCAAATGACAATGCCCAATGTTTCAATTTTATAATTCACGTGCAAAACAGCTTAAGCCCAAATGGCAATGTCGAAAGTTTTAATTTTAATATTTTATGATTCACGTTCATCAATTGCTCAAATTAGAAAGAAAAGAAACCTTCACTTTGCTTCACTTGTTTGTTACTACTGTTAGTATGTGATTTCTATAGTAAGTGATTTATTTTTAGACAAAACACCCCAGTTAGTCTCTGTCTCCAGTAGCATCAAACACTTAGGTCCTTGGTTTAGTAAGTTGGCCCCGTTAATCCCCCACGTCCATTATCGTCAGACACATAGATCCCTATCGTCAACAGACGTCAAACGTCCATTAAATTTAGGTGACATCTGTTGTTAAGTGCCAACAAGGAGTGCCACGTATACATGAAAACAATGTCGTTTTGGCCATAAAAGCCCAATGACACACATAGAAACCCAATGATGTTGTTTTGGTAATGAAAACCCTTATTAATCTCATCTTCTCCTCCCTCACATTTTCTTCTCTTGCGGTAAACCTCCCTGTCCTTCTCAAGGCTGAGGTGAAGCCATAATGGAAGGTATGAGTCAGAACCCCAGCCAGGGATCGTCGTCCTTATCATCCAGCCAACCTCAACGCTGGCTCTGTTGCCGTTGGGGTGACCCACCAGCCCTGCATGTATCCCCCACAGTGAACAACCCGAATCGTCAGTTCTGGAGATGCGCGCGACTCCGGGAAGGATAATGTGATTTCTTTGCTTGGGTCCAGGATGGAGAGTTAGTACTTCACGAGAAAGAATGGAGGAATGTGTTGTTATGTAAGCTAATAGAGGCGGAGGAAGTGATTTCAGGGCATAAATGTGATGTGCATAGGGATGTGTGTGAAGCTGTGGCCCAAGTTATACGCAACGAAGAAGGTAAATGATAGATGCACATGGAATTATTGGTGAAGAAAGGGTGCGTGGATCAAGAATTGCAAAAGTTGAGGATGGTTTTGGTTACTCAAAGTGTTCTAATTTTCCTTTTTGTAATAGAGCTCTTGCTTATAATGATGAAAGTATAATGGGGATCCTGGTTGTTAGGTTGTAATGGTTTTTAATATGTGCATGTGTTTGTAATGAGGCTTCTGGTTTTTATTTTGTAGGTCTTTGACAATGAGCATGTGTTTGCAATCATGTTCTTCATTTATAAAATGCAAAAATTAAGTTTGTAGCTCATTGTTCCATGTTGTTCCAAGCCATTTTGTTCCAAACTATTTTGTTCCAAACCATTTAAGAGCATAAATTTATAGTCCCAGTATAATCACCATGATATTCCTCCTGATTTATCTTTTTTTGCTATTATTATAATGGGTGTAACATACATAGATTATAGGATCAAAGTGAATGTAGTCATCAATGGGTGTAACATATCTTATAAGAATAAAGACCAACTAAATAGTGGGTGTAACATGCACAAGCCTCGTCATCAATCATTAAAAATACAATGATAGCATTAATAGTCTAATAGGCATCAAAAACTCCAATAATACCATTGTCAACAACTCCAATAATGCTAGCATTTGAAATATAATGATAGCATTGTCTTACAATATAGGAAACGATACCATTGTCATACGTTACAAGACATAAAATAAGTTACTACATAAAAGCTTGTTCAAAACAGGGACAAAATCATTTCTTTAATCTAGGGGTTTCCATGAAAACCATGTGTCCTGGTTTTTGGATAGGCAACTTCCTCCTCAGATTGTATTGGTTGTTGGGTGGTGAAGTTATCGCACTTGGCTAAACTGGTTGTGGAGATACAGCAGGAGCTGCTAACCTTGGACTCCTCCTAACAGTGGTTGTGGAATCTGTTTGAGATATTGGTTGTGAGGCAGTAACTTCAAGTACATCCTATATGACGTCTCTTAGTTATTTACATTTATTTTAGTGCGTTTAAGTAAAATTCACAATAAATTTTTCACAAATTAATTAATCAATAATCCAATTATTGATCATAACATGCATTTTCAATTTATAACTCCAAAATAATTCAAATATATCATTTGAAGGCCCAAACAACCATTCAGAATGCCAAAATACAGCTTTTGGAAAATAGGGGCCTAACGTGTGAGGCCAAGAACGCAACCCTGATGTTACGCATTAGGCTGGCGCCCAGCGTCAGCACACCAGAAACAACACCTGATGTTGTTATGTATTTTAGGCCATTCGGCTAACTTCTAACCTAACCAATTGGCCCGTTTTAGGTCCGATTACCATAAAACTTCGCGGGTCATATGTTCTCCCCATTCTGAAACTGTTGGCGTTATTCGTTTGTCAAAATTCCATCATACGCGTAAGTTATACACAAAAATGTATTTAACCATTTATATGCAAAACCAATGCACCAAACTACCTAAATGGGCTCCAAATTGTCCAAGGCCTATATGCACAGCTTCTACATGTCCTAAGGAACCTATTGGTCCCTTCTAGGGGTCCCAAAATTCGCCGGATCTCAATATCATCTATTTAGTTCTTAATTTCTACATAAATCTCCTATTTCCACTATATGCATTAAATCATTAATCATTAAAGCACCAATTAAATTCCTCATTCATTTCACACATAATTCACACACATAGTACATAACCTGCCCATGACACTCAATCATGCAAACTTGGCTCCGTGCCAACAATGCACAATCTCCATCTAATTTAACACATTTATCAGCAACATCATTACTTCATAAACATTCATGTCATCATCAAATCAACATACCAAATCATAATTGTCAATCATTATAAATTCAAATTATCATCAATTGTTATGCATCAATCCCATAACCACGCAATTTAATATCAAACATCAAAGTATATGATAAATATTATCAAATGTAATTTATTACTAGACTATTACATAACTTCATAATTCTGCATTCTCCTTGGCATCGGCTATCCGCTTGGCGCACCCTCCAGGCATTAATACCTCCCTGTCACTGGTCACTAAATTAAAGAAAATCACAGCAAGGGTGAGTGTTTGGAATATCATAATTAATATAGAACTATAAATACAATTAAATAAAACCATTTAATATTTAATATTTTATTTTGTTATCTTATTTACCGGGTTTACAGATTCATATACTTACCTTTACTATTTCATACTCAATCATATTTGCCTAAACCTCATTATTCATTCTGTAAACATATTAAATCACACATATAACATTTTTAACATTCATTAATGACCACATCCAATATTGTAATCACATTCAATCATCAAATCCATCATAAAGCATCATCAACATCAATTCGTATATGTATATATACCACAACTAACCCACATGTATTCTGACTCCTAATATCCAGATACTAAAGGATCGGCCTTCAACCGAGGGTCCTACTTGACACCTCGTGAACCCTGCTTGGTCTATTGAGTCCTACTTGACTCTCCACCTCAACCACTAGGTCCTACTTGACCACTGGGTAGCTCAACTAGGCCTCAAAATCACGGGAGCTAAAAACGAGGGGCAATACATACCATCAGCCGTCCCACGCCACATAATCACATATATAGACATATATCATACATGCTTAACATCATCAAACTTATATATAATTGTCAGAAACGACATATACAATCACATAGGGCGGTCACACAGACCCAGCCTTTAATCACCACACCACAATATCTCAATAATTATTATTTTGTTAATTCATAAGTTATCCTGCCATTATAATGTCATCCATAACAAGAAACATTATTTCTTTTCATTTCAATTTACGATTCATATAAGCAACATATATTCATAATTTCTACGACTCATTTTATCAATTATTTAACCACTTCACTATACTTTCTCAAAAGGTTAACCATTCAATCATGCATACATATACACATACAATTATATAATTAATATCTAGCTATTCTATATACTTTCTAGCAATTCCTAATTAATATCTAGCCTTCCCAAACCTACCATACATACCAATCCTAATTAATTATGACCCGAACACCTCCTTACCTCGATTCCAAGCTTCCTCGAGTTGCTCTTGGTGTCGGTTACGTCCTTCGATCACTTGATTCACGTTTCCTCTTCCAAACTCGATACCCGCTTCACCAATCGTTCCTCTGGCACTCGTTCCGGTACCTACGGTCACTGAAACACAAAACCCATTAACACATTACCTTCCTTAACATGCTAGATACAATATCCAAGCCTCTTAAATCCATAAAACATGAAATCCGAAGCCCCTATGGCCATATACAATTTGGTTTTTAGAGAGGGAATGAAGAGGAGACGAAGAAAGCTTGAGATTGAGGGTTTCCACATGTATTACCTTAGTCCTTAATGCCCAAAATGCAAAGAATCAAGAGCTTCCACCAAGTCCTGGTCCCAAATCGCTAGGAAGAAGAAAAGAGAGGAAGAAATGAGTTTTTCTTGTTCTATTTTGTATGCCTCTCATTTAATCAGATCACAACGCTAATGCTACGCGTCAGAATGGCGCTACGCGTCAGGTCACTAATTGCTCCCTGACGCTATACGTGCATCCCACGCTAAGCACCAGGTCCTGATCCTCCATTCCCTTTAAAATTTGTTTTTAAACCACTTTATTTACTTCCTACCTCCTAATTCTTATTATTTTGAACTAAAAATGCTTATTTATTATTTTTCTAATTATAAGTTATTCAGGATGTTACATCCTAGGTCTGTTGAGGTGTAGGGTTGGTGTCGTGGGTCTGTTGTGGTGTGGGGTTGCTTGGGTTGGTATCCTGGGTCTGTTGAGGCCTTCTCTTATCTTGAGCAAGTGGACATGAGAGCTTTTTGTGCCCAACCTCACCATATTTTCCTGATTACTACTTCCTTTTCATTTTCTTTTTAGGGTTGTTCTCCCTATTGTTGTTTTTATCCTTTTTAGTAGGCTTCTGCTTATTCTCACCTGCCTTCCTTCTTTGCTTTTTGGGCCTCCCTAAAACATCCTAATATTTAAAACTAGGTTTCTAAAACCCAAATAAATTTTTCACGAATTAGCTTTAATTTCAAAATAGGATTTTGGAGCAGTACAAGAACACTGTCATCACTACATCAACCTTCTAATGTGTAGTTCATCATCACATAACCTACTCATTTATGCAATGCAACAGTTTTATAGATATATCAAATATCACACACATTTATATATATGGTGGGACCAACCAGGGTCTCCACAATACAACATCATCATCCACCATAACAACAAGCATATGCTCAAAATAGGTCTAGGCTTCCAACAGAAGCCGTCAGTTACCTATTCAACTAAGCATTTATATATACACATATATGTACACACAACAAAACAGGTATGCATAAGAGCCGGCCAAGGCTACTACAAAACTACTATATACATTATATACAATATATATACAGTACTCCACACTCGATCTTGGTAACCTCTCACAAATCTCCGTCACGTCCTAAGTCCAATGTAAAAATATCCACAAATAGGGGTGAACATATACATGTCAAATGACAGTTATTGAATCAGATCAAGTATCCAATTCATTAACATATATAATCATATTCAATACTACACAACCCCATCATATAACATTCAATCTCATATTCTCATATAATCATACCACTCATGTTGTTCTCAACAACATATATCAATGCATAAATATGCTCAATTATATAGATCCATTATTCAGTTTTAATTTTTGTTGCAACACTGGCTCTCAGCCATAAACTCAGCTCTCAGCTGATCTGGCCATTTTACTGGTACCAAACTGTTTGCCCTCTCACGTGACATAATCACTCTCAGCGATAATAGTAGTGTCACGGGCTAAACCCCAAGCCCTGCTCAAGAGGTTTGCCTTGAGTCCCACCCAAGGTCTTTTGTGGAATCCTCGAAACCACAACCATATAGATTTTACATTTCATATACATGTATTATCACATATAGTATCCCATGCCATCATTGACAATAAATCATTCATTCTTCTTGCATCTCATGCATACATATATCATAATGATTTCATGCCAACTTAATATCAATAATATGAACGTAAAACATCACATATATCATATAATTGAGGTATCACACTAATAATTCACAATATAAAACATATGGCATAACAATATTACCCTGAATCCGTTCATAAACTATACATTTAAAATGTAAAGCTCCCCTACCTGAAATCCTTGATTTCAAAACTCGAACGCTCCCCTAACGATCTGAGTAAATCGTTAATTTCTGGTTTTCAAAGCCAAAAATTTCTAAATTAATGAAATTTATTTTAATAATTTATACGCTACTTAAAATTATATTTGTGGCATTTAAATAACCAACCTTTATAATTTCAATAATTCTAATAAATTCTAAAATTTAATAATAATTATTTCTATTTAACAATAAAACTCCTAAATTTTTATAACAGTTATTTTAATAATTATAACTACTTAGTGAAACATTTAGAAAATTAGAATATAATTTCGACATATTTTGGATAATTTGTCAATTTACTAAAATTCACCAACGGTTACCGTTGACACACCGATCGGCTTTCGGAATAATGGAACCTTGCCAATTCCTTTAGAATAAGTGAGATGTATTCGATGATGCAGGAAGAAGAAAATCAATTGGAAATTTTCTTTTAGCAATTGCGTGTTTGTAAAGTGGAATAAAGAGATTAGATGAAAATAAATCTTGCTTCTTTCTTTTACTAGGCACGAACAGAGAAATGAAATAAGGGAGATGGATCACACATGAAACAAGTGAAACAAGGACATGAATCATGGAGTATGTTGGGCTGTAGAAGAAAAATTAAAGAAGGTTGATATATATTGAGAGATAAGGAAGAAACAAGATAATAAAAGAAAAGAGAATAGGACAATAGAGAGGGTCCCATGCTTAGAAAAAAACAAAAGAGAGTCTGCTAGAGTTTAGAAGAAGAGAAGTAAAGTGACGTGTGTGTAGCATGGCATAACATGGGTTATGATAGATAAGTTTAATAATATATAAAATGATAAGTGTTGGGCTGATGGAATTAAGTAATAATAAAAAAAACTCCTTGCTGAAGAAGAAGTGATCCGTGAGTAGCTACAGTGATGGCAAGAGATGGTGATGTGATTAGAAATATATGACTAGAAGATGATTTTAGATGTACAGGATTTTTAGAAACCGGAAACAAAAGGCGATAAAAATAAATACATAATAATTCTTGGGTTCTGAATCTCGAAAAATGCCCAACATTAAACTTGTAGATCTTCTTTTTCCCTTTGATTTGATATATCATTTGCGATGATCCGATACTTGTAGCCTAAGATATGGTCAAAATACAACAGGATGCTCTAATCATCTTTCAATCAGGTAGGTGCTCCGAAATAAATTCACCAAAATTCTCCTTTGAGAATTGGGTTTCGTGTCCTTCATAACAATTGTAGATAATTTCGATATGGATCTATATCAAAAAGAAAGAAGTGATTTGAATACCTCACGAGGGAGAGTTTGCCATTTTTCTGAGACTTGTCACCATAGTGACTTGATGAACAGGGGTCCTCAAAGATCTCCAAAACTATACTGATCTGGGAAGATCTAGCTCTTGATGTCTTCATGGAAAATGTAGATAATTTTGTTTCGGTGATTTTGACACCAAGTTTGCAAGAAACGGAGATCATATGAGAGAGTTATGAATTTCTGAACGAACCATGCACAGGATAAAAATGTGAATAATCACGGTTCTAATATAGATTTACTTAATCCTTGAGTTTGAGCATGAGAGAGTGAGAATTTGGGATAGAGCCCAGAATTAAAGATTGAAGATCTCTTCGAAACAAAGTGAACGAGATTAGAATCATTCCAATCAAGCATCATTTGAGAAAATTAGACCCGAAATGCCAAAGGCGCGCAGGAAAATAATAAGCCACTGAGCCTTAATGAGTTATTTTTCTAAAATTTTCAAATTTAGGATGTTACACTCCCAATGGTCCTTTGAATTGCTAGTGGAACTGGTGGGATAAAGGCTATCTTCTCCTAAAACTCTGACCTGGGGACTAATTTGATATAGTGTTGATAAGTTGCATCCCAAGCTGTCATGATGAGTCCAATATGGCAATGATCCTCTGGTCTTTCTCCTTTGTGAGCTATGGCTGCACAAGCATGTTTGCATGGCATTCCTACAATTAACATATAACCATCAATTATTAATATATACTGAACTTTTAAAATTAAACACTAAATACATAAAATACATGTCAGTTGCCATACTCTACACGTTCACTTTTGTGTCCCCAAATTAACAAAAACCTTGTCTAGAAAATAACTGACCTCGTACTTTTCCATTCCACTATCACCTAGTCAAGAATTATGATAAGTCAGGAACCTTACTTAAAAGTAAAAAAACAATAATTGGGAAAAACAAAATGAGATACGTGTCCACACTACTGTCCAATTGTTACTTGTAGACTTGTGCTTCTCTAACCTACTTCGATGAATTTAAGGTGGCTTTCTAGAGAGCCCTGTTAACTTCAGCTTGTGGTTTCCTATGGTGATCATGATATAGGTCCTGACCTCTTCCGGCATTGTCACAATAGGCTTGCACCTGGCATGCACAAGCTTAGAGTTGATCACCTCACATGGTTACTTGTCTCAGAACTGCCCCCTACAACTTTACTTGTCTTAGAACTGCCCCCTACATCATCTTTGATCATAAAACTTCCCCCTACATCTATAGTGACGTCCACCTCACCATCTTTATCATCACCCACAGTGTCATCATCCACCCTAACCAACACCCTAAGCTTACCAACTTCAACATGGTTCCCCTTATCCATATCATTCTCTACCCTCTCATCAACTGGATGTTTAAAATACACATCCATTAACCTTTGATTGTTCTTAGCACAACTAACCATGTCCAATATACCAGTGTCACACTTCAAGACATTCAACCCTTCATTTAGATCAAACCTTGGGTCATGCCAAATGTAACACCCTCTGTTACACCTTAATAAATTCTAGAAAAATTCGTAAATTTTTTTTTAAAGATATGATTGTTAAAAAGAAACTATCAGAATAAATTACATACATTATTTCTGAAATACCTCATAAATATTATTAAAACTTTATAAAGTAATTTTACATTCATCCAAAGAAAATAAACATTATAAGTAAGAGAGGAAACTCCATGGCCCAGAAGCAGTTACTTAATAACATTATTTATTCATTGGACCACGGTATTCATACCGAGCTCCCTTTCTAGAACGTGCTATATATACTGCCGAGATTCTTTGATCGTTCCCTCTGAACCATCAATTTAAAACATGTGAAACAAAAACATGGAGAAATGAGTAAGAAACAGAATTTAATATTCCTGAATAAGACATAAGCAACAAAGGGTTTTCACAAACCAATACATAATAATATCAATCACAATCACATACGCAATCAATTATGAATGCATGAATGTTATGCAATATCTTCATCATAACTTACCTATATATGTGGGCCCTTAAATTTTAATTTGCACTGGGCCAACCAGGAGTTTACACTGTTCCATAAGTCCGGATAATAATAATATGAACAGCTTAACTGGCATGGAAACACTTAGAGACTAGTCAGATTGAAAAAGTTTAATTTGCACTGGGCCAACCAGGAGTTTACACCGTTTCATAAGTCCGGATAATAATAATATGAACAACTCAACTGGCATGGAAACACTTAGAGACTGGTCAGATTGAGAAAGTTTTTATTGTGAAAGTATCCGACACTAGGGAGCTACCCCAGGTCCCCTGAAGCACCCTTTCACACCCTCTCATCCCAAGGCTCGTAATAAAGCCTCCTCTAATGTATCCTCGGTTTCTATAATCTATCCCTAGACAATATCATTTTGTTTTACTTTAATGATTTATGATACATGAACTACTCGCGTATTTAATTGGTTAAGGCTTTTAGAAACTCAATTATTAAATACCTTAAAGGTTTACAACATCCTTTCAATAAACTGTACATTTTCTCAATTCTTTGAATTTCTGTCCCACAGAAATAAATTTGGTACAGTTTTTAATTCTCACTGAAATTGAGTTTCTAAGCCTTAAATATCTCAAAACTTTTTCATATAAAACTTTTACATAATCTTTCTCAAATTGAATCTTAACAAGATCAAATTCTCAATTATTTCCAAATATCTTTAATTATTAAGTTGGAAAAATAAAATAATTTTCTTTTGAAAATTTTATTTTATTAAAAGAGAATAATCTTTAAATCATTTACCAAAAATACTTAAAATTACAAAATTTTTCTTTAATTCAAGATTTAATTATCTCAATTTGTTATAAATTAATTTTCATAAAATCTCTTCTTTCTAAAATAAATACTAATTTTTTTTATTCTAAATATTGAAAATAAAGTTAATAAAAATAATTTCTAAGAAGAGAAGATTTAAAGTAATAAAATTGAAAGAGTAAGGTAAGAAAATTCTTACTGAGTTTTAGCTTTCCGTCATGTTCGCTATATGCTCAAACTCTACATCATAAAATATCAATCAAAATCAAGCATTATCAATTATAACTAAATATCATCAATCACATCAAATATTATTAATCACAATTAAATATCAATCAAAATCAAGTCAATAAAGCATCATTTATAAATATTATAATTCAAAGTCTAATGGTTATTAATATAGTCAATTTGAGTCCTTTTGGTCAATTCCTCGTATAGGTCTATGTAAGTTCATATAATTCAGTCCTTGCATAGGTATAGTTCAGTCCATATGGGTCATAGTGGTCCAAGTCCTTGCATAGGTATAGTCCAGTTCATATAGGTTATAAAAGTACAGGTCCTTGTATAGGTGTGTTAGAGTTAGTTACATCAGATATTTAATTTAAATTTTATTATAAATTTTAAGTTAAAAGTTAATATTTTAAAATAATATTATTATTTAATTTAAAAGGAGTAGGGGACTCCTCCCATTATTCTTATGTCTTTTCATATTATATTCTTATCTCACTCCCCCTTACCTCTTGTATACTGGTTTGTTATTGTAAATCCGTGCACGCCTCGTCTTCGAGTTCTAAAACATACCAATTTCATTTTGATATATTTATAAGATGAAAATTAAGATTACTACTTAAAGCAGAAATGGTAATTTTTGAATAGTGAATAATGAATAGTGAATAGTAAATCGTGAATAGTAACAATAAATAGTAAAACGTGAATAGTAACGGTAAATAGTAAATTATGAATAGTAACAGTAAATAGTAAAACATGAATAGTAACGGTAAATAGTAAATTATGAATAGTAACGGTAAATAGTAAAACGTGAATAATAAAGGTAAATAGTAACAGTAAACAGTAATTTACTATTTGAATAGTAATTTACTATTAAAATAGTATTTTACTATGCAGAAAAGTAACTTAAAATAATATTATTTCTAGTATAATAATAGATTTCTAAAAACGAGATGAAAATAACCCTAAAAATATAAAAAAGAAGTATTCCTATCTTAGGATTTTAGCAGAACCTTCTTCCAAAAAAATTTATTTCTCTCTCTTGCTTTCACCACTATCTCACTAGCACTACTATATTAAGAAAACTTAATCTGAAATTGTGAATTCTAAAGAAGAATTCCTTCGGTATTTATAGAAAAAAATTACTATGCATTCCATTATTTTAATATAAAAGTACTGTGTATTTTTTGAATTTTTATTCCTAGTTACTGTGCATCTTTTGAAAATTTTGTACATGCACAGTGTTTTACATAGTAACTGTCGGCAGAATTATTAAGCCAAATAGTAACCTTTTACTCGGTATATTTTAAATATTCAAAATCAGTCCTTTTTGAAATTTAGCGATATTATATCAGTCCTCACTAATTTTATAATAAGTAATATAAAGTTTAAATTTTAAAAATTTAAAATTTTCTATTAGTAAAAATTTATTAATATGTTTCCAATTTTTTAACAATTGGAAAAAATCAAGATTTTCTTAAACCGATAATTTTTAGATAAGTCTACTTGAAATGGATTTTAGAAAATTTTTTTATAATTTAAATTCACTTTCTTATAAATATTTTTAATTTTAAGTCACTTATATGAATTTAAAATTATTTAAAAAAATATTATTTTATTAAAAAAATTCAAAAATTCCAAAAAATTCCAAAAAATCATAAATAATACGTAGATTAAAAAGTTCTAAAGAACCATAATCTAATTCCTTCAAAATTTTAATATAAAAATAAAAATAGGGGTGTTACAACTTTACTCCCCTTAGAAAAATTTCGTCCTCGAAATTTACATTATTCAGTAAAACAAATGAGGATGAGACTCTTTCATCTCAGTTTCTAGTTCCCATGTAGCATCTTCTCCTCTTGTTTCACTCCAAATGACCTTTACAAGAGGAATTGTCTTGTCTCTTAACCTTTTTATTCTTCTGTCACCTATTCTAACAGGTGGTGCATCATATGTAAGATTATCTTTAACTTGTATGACATCAAGTTCAATAACATTTGTAGGATCAGATATATACTTTCGTAAGTTTGACACATGAAAAACATTATGGATATTAGAAAGAAAAGGTGGTAATGCTATTTGGTAGGCAAGAGGACTAACTTTATGAATTATTTGATATGGACCAATAAATCTAGGAGTTAGTTTTCGAGATTTCATTGCCCGACCGACCCCATTCGTAGGTATGACTTTCAAGAATACATGATCGCCTTCTTGAAATTTGAGCGGCTTTCTTCTTTTGTTATAGTAACTTTTCTGCCTGCTCTGTGTTGCCTTCATCTTTTCCTAAACTATTTTGATTTTATCTGTGGTTTGTTGTACCAACTCTGGTCCTAGCATCAAGTTTTCACCAGTCTCAAACCAATATAGCGGGGTCCTACATTTTCTTCCATATAATGCTTCAAAAGGTGCCATGCCAATGCTAGCATGGAAACTGTTGTTGTAGGTAAACTCCACATATGGTAAGAATTGATTCCAACTGTCTTTATGCTCCAACACACAAGCTCATAACAAGTCCTCTAGAGATTGGATTGTTCTTTCTGATTGTCCATCTGTCTGAGGATGATATGCTGAATTCAGACGCAGTCTTGTTCCCAAAGCCTTGTGCAAGCTCTTCCAGAATTGTGATGTAAAATAAGGGTCCCGATCAGAAATGATACTTGAAGGAATTCCATGCAATCTCACAATCTCCTCGATGTATAATTTTACCAGCTTCTCCATAGAGTAACGAATATTGATGGGAATAAAGTGGGCAGATTTGGTTAATCTATCAACTATTACCCATATTGAATCATGTCCTAATGGAGTTTTAGGTAGAGAAGTCACAAAATACATGGTAATGCTATCCCCTTTCCATTGTAGCATTCCAGGGGGTTTTTGATGTTCCACTTTAACCTTCTGGCAAATTAGACATGTAGCCACGTACTCTGCCACCGCTTTCTTCATTCCAGGCCACCAAAATAACTTCTTCAAATCTTGATACATTTTAATAGCTCCGGGATGAATGCTCATATAACTTTTATGGCCTGCTTTCCTCAACTCCTTTTTGTCAGGGATACACACTCGATCCTTATACTTCAACAATTGGTTGTTTCCCACATTGAACTCGACTTCTTTTCCTTGTTTCAAGAGTTCTTTCTTTTCTTGCAGGAATTCATCCTCTCGTTGAGCCTCTAAAACTTGCCTCAGGAATTCACTTGTCACTTGCAACGCTCCTAATTTGTAGCTGTTAGCATTAACCTTTACTGCTAGGTTAAGATCTCTGAAGTTCTCTATCAATTCCAGCTCTTTAATTATCATTGTGGACGCATTTAGAGACTTTCGACTTAAAGCATCAGCTACTATGTTTGCTTTTCCAGGATGGTATTGTAACTCAAAGTCGTAGTCCTTTAAGAATTCCATCCATCTTTGTTGCATCATGTTTAACTCCTTTTGTTCGAATAAATACTTGAGACTCTTATGATCGCTAAACACATCGAATTTTGCACCGTATAGATAATGCCTCCAAATCTTTAAAGTAAAAACTACAGCGGCTAACTCTAAGTCATGGGTGGGGTAGTTAATCTCATGTTGCCTTAATTGGCGCGACGCATAGGCTACAACCTTCTTGTCTTGCATGAGTACACTTCCTAGTCCTTGTTTAGACGCATTATAGTAAACTTTAAAACTTCGATGTGGATCGGGGAGTACTAACACTGGCGCAGAAGTAAGTCGATCTTTCAACTCTTGGAAACTATTCTCACATTGTGTTGTCCACACAAAAGGTTGTCCTTTCCATGTTAACTTGGTCAGTGGGTATCCTAGCTTTGAAAATCCTTCAATGAATCTCCTATAGTATCCAGCCAAGCCCAAGAAACTTCTAATCTCAGTGATCGTGGTTGGTCTCTCCCATTTTAAAACTGCCTCCACCTTGGAAGGGTCTACAACTATTCCTCCTTGACTAATTACATGTCCTAAAAAGTTCACTTCTTCCAACCAGAATTCACACTTTGACAGCTTTGCATACAATTGTTTTTTTTTTAAGATTTCCAACACAATCTTCAAGTGTTCAACATGTTCTTCTCTGCTTTTAGAGTACACTAATATATCATCAATGAACACCACTACAAATTTATCTATATATGGATGAAAAATCCTATTCATGTAATCCATGAATACGGCTGGTGCATTAGTTACACCAAAAGGCATTACTAGATATTCGTAATGGCCATAGCGTGTTCTGAAAGCAGTTTTTGGTACATCTTCTTTCTTCACCCTTATTTGATGGTATCCAGACCTCAAATCAATTTTGGAGAACACCGTGGCACCACGCAGATGATCCATCAAGTCGTCTATCCTTGGCAGAGGATATCTGTTCTTGATCGTCACCTTGTTTAGTTGCCGATAATCTACACACAACCTCATGCTACTATCCTTTTTCTTAACCAACAACACCGGTGCACCCCAGAGGGATACACTGGGTCGTATAAATTACTTCTCTATCATCTCTTCAAGTTGTTTCTTCAACTCTGCTAATTCTAAAGGTGACATTCGGTATGGTGCAATTGAAATGGGTCCAACTCCAGGTACTAGATCAATGGCGAATTCCACATCTCTTTCTGGGGGTAAACCAGGGATCTCTTCAGGAGAAATTCACACACAACCGATAGATTTTTGATTTTTGATTCTTACTCTCCTTTCGTTGAAAGCAATAGCATGAATCCTTGAGCCCCTCCTTTTAAAGAGGCACTCACTTGGTTGGCGGTTAGAAATCTCAAATCCTCAAGATTCAAATTCACTGGTTCTTTAAACATTATGGTTTTATTATGACAATCTATTAGAACATGATTGTCAGACAACCAATCTAGCCCAATAATAACTTCTAAGCCAGAAAGGGGTAAACAGAAAAGATTAGCCATAAAGTCCCAACCATCTATGACAATAGGACATTTCCAACAGGCTTTAGAAGTGGCAATAGGATTGTTTCTAGGAGTATGTACAAATAAGTCAAATGGCAGTTTTATCACAGGCAATTTTAGTTTTTTTACACAGTCATTGGCAATAAAGGAACGTGATGCACCCGAGTCATACATAACAGTTAAAGGAATCTTATTAATGATACACTTACCTTCCACCATGGAATCAGAATGAGATGCTTCTTCTCCAGTGATTGCAAAAACCTTTCCTTTTGCCTTCGACCTTCCGACTACACTGTGCACGCCTCCTTGAGTATTTATGTTTGTACTCGCACCTTCAGGGCTTTCTCTCTTCATCTCTAGGCAATCCTTGATGTGATGACCTGGTTTGTTACACTTAAAGCAAACATAAGTGTTTTTAGGACAATCCCTTTTCAAATGGGGTCCTCCACAGATAAAAGATTAAAATTTGGTGCAGATGTTGGGTAATAGCTTCCAGTTGAAGCTTGGGGTCTGTTAGGAACAGATGCTGCTCCAAACCGGTGAAATGGCGCTTGGTAAGGCTTATTTCTCCTGAAGTCTCTTCTTTGGTGATGGTGAGGTCCTCCACTTCTCATTTCTCCCGCCTTGTGAATGGGCTCACGACTTTTGGTCACTCTATCCTTATGATCCTCTTCAAAGATCCTGCAGCGATTTACCAATACAGAAAATTCATGGATTTCCTACATTCTTATAGCTTCCTTAATTTCTGGCCGCAATCCATTTACAAACTTTGCGCACCGATAACCTTCGTTAGTAGCATCATTATAATGAGAATGAAAACGAGATAGCTCTTCAAACCTGGATACGTACTCTCCAACGGTCATATTTCCTTGGGTCAGTGACAGGAATTCGAATTGTTTTTTTTCTTTAACATCAGCTGCAAAGTATTTCTCCAGAAACATATCCTTCAAATAATCCCAAGTGATCTCCATGTCGTTGACTTCAAATTGTCTACGCATGCTATCCCACCAATGTTCGGCATCCTCAGATAAGGCATAAGTAGTGAAGACTACCTTATCAGCTTCATTACATTGCAATGCTCGAAAGATCTTCTCTATCTCTCGAATCCAGGTTTGTGCTCCATCCGGGTTATATCCTCCTTGAAACGAGGTGGATTGCGCTTTTCGAATAGGTCTAGCCTTCTCAAGGCATCATTACCTTGACCTTCACATGCTCCCATTGCATTGATTAAGCGTTCTACAACTCCAGCAAGATCGTTTCCAACCATTAGTTTCCTGTTTCATAGTAACTGAGATTTGTCACATCAATCATAGTTACTACCAAGTCAGATATTCTACCTGTACAGAGTTTACAGACAAAGCAAGATAGACCTTTTCCCCAAGCCTATTGGATTAACTGCTCTGATACCACTTTGTAACGCCCGCTGTTACACCTTAATAAATTCTAGAAAAATTCATAAATTTTTTTTAAAAGATATGATTGTTAAAAAGAAACTATTGGAATAAATTACATACATTATTTCTAAAATACATCATAAATATTATTAAAACTTTATAAAGTAATTTTACATTCATCCAAAGAAAATAAACATTATAAGAGAAGAAACTCCATGGCCCAGAAGCAGTTACTTAATAACATTATTTATTCATTGGACCACGGTATTCATACCGAGCTCCCTTTCTAGAACATGCTATATTTACTGCCGAGATTCTTCGATCCTTCCCTCTGAACCATCAATTTAAAACATGTGAACCAAAAACACGGAGAAAGGAGTGAGAAACAGAATATAATATTCCCGAATAAGACATAAGCAACAAAGGGTTTTCACAAACCAATACATAATAATATCAATCACAATCACATACGCAATCAATTATGAATGCATGAATGTTATGCAATATCTTCATCATAACTTACCTATATATGTGGGCCCTTAAATTTTAATTTGCACTAGGCCAACCAGGAGTTTACATTATTCCATAAGTCCGGATAATAATAATATGAGCAGCTCAACTGGTATGGAAACACTTAGAGACTAGTCAGATTGAGAAAGTTTTTATTGTGAAAGTACCCGACACTAGGGAGCTACCCCAGGTCCCCTGAAGCACCCTTTCACACCCTCTCATCCCAAGGCTCGAAATTAAGCATCCTTTAATGTATCCTCGGTTTCTATAATCCATCCCCAGACAATATCATTTTGTTTTACTTTAATGATTTATGATGCATGAACTACTCGCGTATTTAATTGGTTAAGGCTTTTAGAAACTCAATTATTAAATACCTTAAAGGTTTACAACATCCTTTCAATAAACTGTACATTTTCTCAATTCTTTGAATTTTTGTCCCACAGAAATAAATTTGGTACAGTTTTTAATTCTCACTGAATTTAAGTTTCTAAGCCTTAAATATGTCAAAACTTTTTCATATAAAACTTTTACATAATCTTTCTCAAATTGAATCTTAACAAGATCAAATTCTCAATTATTTCCAAATATCTTTAATTATTAAGTTGGAAAAATAAAATAATTTTCTTTTGAAAATTTTATTTTATTAAAAGAGAATAATCTTTAAATCATTTACCAAAAATACTTAAAATTACAAAATTTTTCTTTAATTCAAGATTTAATTATCTCAATTTGTTATAAATTAATTTTCATAAAATCTCTTCTTTCTAAAATAAATACTAATTTTTTTTATTCTAAATATTGAAAATAAAGTTAATAAAAATAATTTCTAAGAAGAGAAGATTTAAAGTAATAAAATTGAAAGAGTAAGGTAAGAAAATTCTTACTGAGTTTTAGCTTTCCGTCATGTTCGCTATATGCTCAAACTCTACATCATAAAATATCAATCAAAATCAAGCATTATCAATTATAACTAAATATCATCAATCACATCAAATATTATTAATCACAATTAAATATCAATCAAAATCAAGTCAATAAAGCATCATTTATAAATATTATAATTCAAAGTCTAATGGTTATTAATATAGTCAATTTGAGTCCTTTTGGTCAATTCCTCGTATAGGTCTATGTAAGTTCATATAATTCAGTCCTTGCATAGGTATAGTTCAGTCCATATGGGTCATAGTGGTCCAAGTCCTTGCATAGGTATAGTCCAGTTCATATAGGTTATAAAAGTACAGGTCCTTGTATAGGTGTGTTAGAGTTAGTTACATCAGATATTTAATTTAAATTTTATTATAAATTTTAAGTTAAAAGTTAATATTTTAAAATAATATTATTATTTAATTTAAAAGGAGTAGGGGACTCCTCCCATTATTCTTATGTCTTTTCATATTATATTCTTATCTCACTCCCCCTTACCTCTTGTATATTGGTTCGTTATTGTAAATCCGTACACGCCTCGTCTTCGAGTTCTAAAACATACCAATTTCATTTTGATATATTTATAAGATGAAAATTAAGATTACTACTTAAAGCAGAAATGGTAAATTTTGAATAGTGAATAATGAATAGTGAATAGTAAATCATGAATAGTAACAATAAATAGTAAAACGTGAATAGTAACGGTAAATAGTAAATTGTGAATAGTAACAGTAAATAGTAAAACGTAAATAGTAATAGTAAATAGTTAATTATGAATAGTAACAGTAAATAATAAAACGTGAATAGTAAAGGTAAATAGTAACAGTAAATAGTAATTTACTATTTGAATAGTAATTTACTATTGAAATAGTGTTTTACTATGCAGAATAGTAACTTAAAATAATATTATTTCTAGTATAATAATAGATTTCTAAAAACGAGATGAAAATAACCCTAAAAAATATAAAAAAGAAGTATTTTTACCTTAGGATTTTAGCAGAACCTTCTTCCAAAAAAATTTATTTCTCTCTCTTACTTTTACCACTATCTCACTAGCACTACTATATTAAGAAAACTTAATCTAAAATTGTGAATTCTAAAGAAGAATTCCTTCGGTATTTATAGAAAAAAAAATTGCTATGCATTCTATTATTTTAATATAAAAGTACTGTATATTTTTTGAACTTATTCCTGGTTACTGTGCATCTTTTGAAAATTTCATACATGCACAGTGTTTTGCATAGTAACTGTCGGCAGAATTATTAAGCCAAATAGTAACCTTTCACTCGGTATATTTTAAATATTCAAAATCAGTCCTTTTTGAAATTTAGCGATATTATATCAGTCCTTACTAATTTTATAATAAGTAATATAAAGTTTAAATTTTAAAGAATCTAAAATTTTCTATTAATAAAAATTTATTAATACGTTTCCAATTTTTTAACGATTGGAAAAAATCAAGATTTTTCTCAAACCGATAATTTTTAGATAAGTCTACTTGAAATAGATTTTAGAAAATTTTCTTATAATTTAAATTCACTTTCTTATAAATATTTTTAATTTTAAGTCACTTATATGAATTTAAAATTATTTAAAAAAATATTATTTTATTAAAAAATTCAAAAATTCCCAAAAATTACAACAAATATATAAATAATACGTAGATTAAAAAGTTCTAAAGAACCATAATCTGATTCCTTCAAAATTTTAATATAAAAATAAAAATAGGGGTGTTACACCAAAAGATGTTACATATCCTACAGTACCCACGATTCTCAACAAACCTAATGAAAGCAAAAAAAATCTAGGTAATCAAGGTCCAGGTCCTCCTACTCTTCAACTTTACCCTATTTGTATTCTTTTTTGCCATTTGCATCAACCACAAACTTACCACCGATATGAAGCCTAATCCAAATATCCTACCCACATAATACAAATGAACAGACCATATGTGAGTTGAATAACCATAAACAGAAAATACCTTAACAACAGAACCTACCCTACATTTCCAATTTCCATTAAAATTATATGTAACAACGTAAGCATAGAAAATAAGAAAATGAGATGAATAGACTTAAACAGAAAATAACATGATATATGTAACAATAGAACCCCTACATTTCCAATTTCCATTAAAAATACATGTAACAAAGTAAGCATACAAAATAAGAAAATGAGATGAATAATCTTAAACAAAAAATAACATGATATATGTAACAACAGAACCCTACATTTTCGATTTTCATTAAAATTATACAAAATTAGAACATAGTACAAAAATAAAATTACACAATCAGGATTTACACATGGTTCAATGTCTAACAAATATGACTCACTCCCTAACCAAGAAAGCATCACCATAAAAATTAGTCAACCATCAGGGGCTACATGAGCAGCCTTTGGTACCCTAACGACCCAGGGACCCAATGTTCACAATAACACGATGACTAACCTCAATGAAGTCTCCCATCACTCTTCTCTATAGTGAGGTGCACCTTCTGCACTGGTCTTCTCCACAATGACTTGCACCTCTAACGTTGGTTTCGCTCCTCCACAACTTCGTATTCTTTGTTAGGGTCATAACTCGCACGTTGGGGAATTAGGGGTTTGGGGTGCCTTTCACTCCTCTAGGAATTGGGGGTTTAGGGTCCACACAGAAAGTAGGGACCAGACTTGAATTAGGGTTTGAAATAGGGGGAGAATGTTATATGACACACAAAAAATAACAAATAAAGCTCAAATGGGAGAAAAAATTTACCGTTTAGGGTTTTCTATCAGCATTGTGCACAAACAGCATCGTTTTCATGCATACGTGGCACTCCCTGATGGCACTTAGCGACACACGTCACCTAAATCTAAAAGACGTTTGACGTCTATTGACAGTAGGGATCTATGTATCTGACAATGATGGACGTAGGGGGACTAAAGAGGTCAACTTACTAAACCGATGACCTAAGTGTCTAATGCTACAAGATACAGGGACTAACTAGGGTGTTTTGTCTTATTTTTAAGGTATTTTCTAAAAACTAAAATCCAATCCAATCTAAACCGCATAATGAGTTCTTAATTGGACCAGATAACTTTTGGCCTTAAAATAGATCCAATCCAATCCGCGAACATCCCTAATTGCAGACACTCTCGCCACTGTCACCCTCTGCTCCTTGTTGCCACTATCACCATTGTCATCTCCACTAACATTGATGTCATTATCATCGTTGTCACCACTCATTTCTTGTCACTATGTTATTCATCATCACCATCGATGACACTAATGTCGCTTTGGTTATCAGCACCACCATGACTATTGCCATAAACACTACTGTCACCTTGCTGTCATCACTATCATTGTCGTCATCACCTCAAACACCATTTTCGTTGACCCACATTGATATGGTAAATTTATTGTTATGTTTTAGACTCTATTAAGAAAAGTCTCCTAAATTTTTAAAGGAATTTTAAATCTAAATGAAAATGCTAATTTATTTTCAATTTAAAATATATTTTATTTACCAATAAATAGTTGTTTAAAGTGGTACCTTCTGATATTTTCCTTAAGTAAGGTGTCGAGTTCAAATCTTATAGATATAAAGAAAACCTCGCTAGGAGAATTAGCTCCACCATGATATGAATG
The DNA here is from genome assembly GCA_037962975.1 of Clitoria ternatea. NCBI lineage: Eukaryota > Viridiplantae > Streptophyta > Magnoliopsida > Fabales > Fabaceae > Clitoria > Clitoria ternatea. Next base: position 152,271,454 of record CM075670.1, read on the forward strand.
TTTCTTACTCAAACAAAATTATCTTTAGTGAAGAAACATGTGATTATATATATATATATATATATATATTGATAGATTGGTTTAATAATTAAAATTAAATATATTCATAAAAAATATCTTGTGATTCTTTTAGTATAATAATAATTGAAATTATTAACTTGTTATAATTATTCTATTTTTTAGTATATTTGAACGTTAAAATAACTAATATAAAATTACAATCTCACTAAAAAAACATCAAACCATTATTACAAAGTGTACATAATAAAAAAATATGTAAATTGTAAATATGTAAATACATTTTAAAAAAAATCAAAAGTATGTGGTTAAATTATCTTTAAAGGATTATTTATTTTTTTATGTCTTTAAAAATCTTTCGGTGTAGTAACCCTAAACTCTAATCTCCCTTCAATAATATTAAAGTTTATTTTTATTTATTTTTTTAATCGTAAAGGCTAAGTGTTTAAAAGCAAGAGAACAAAGGTTCAAATAAGTCTTGATATTTTATGTCTATATTATGTACTAGTTAGTAATCTTACATGACACGTTATTATTGAACTGGTGTCTACCGAGGTAGCAAGTCCGGTGTGGCAACCAGTCACGAATATGATTTTTCCAACTAGATTCACACACCGGTCCAGTGGGGATCCGATATTATAATCCCTATTCCACTGGGGAGATAGGGTCTTGGAGTCCTAAAGATCTGACTCACCAAGCTCTCGCACTGAAGGGCAAACAGTGATGTTACCTGCAAAAGGACTCTGATGCTCAAGACAATAAGTGTCTTACTGTGTTATCAATTTGAACGTAAGTTATGAGATAGAAAAAACCTTTCCTTTGTTGTGAATAGCTTTGTATTTATATGCATGCATGCAAGTAACGTATGAGTCCTCCCGGGTTAGGTAACACTCTGCAAACCGTGTCAGTGTAACTCTACAAAAAGCTGCAACATGATGTGGGTGCCTCTATGCATCTTGTCCAACAATGTACCTTGTACTGTTTGTCGAGTTGGCAAATCACTTTTCGATGTGCCATGTGATAACCTGGACTTCCCGGTATGGAGAAATTAACCTATACCGTTTATTAAATCTGAGGTATCAACCGTGACATCAGTTTGAATTATGGAAAGCAGATGAAATTACCCTTCAGCCCATGGGGTGGAATCTAGTCTGGATCAATTATCAACTTTACTTTCATCATTAAACTTTTAAGTAAAAAAGGGAAATAATTAGTGCTCTAGTGCCCTAAGGATATCAATTTAGGAACTAAAAATGAAAAAAAAAATCATTTGAAAACATCATTTATCTAAGCGATCCCAATATAATTTATAATAAGAAATGTGTACTTCTCATTGGTTAAACGATTCTCTTAGCGCACTTGTTATTTAGACCCTTAAAAATTATATTTAATACTTATATGTGTTCTTTTCCCGTTGTCCCTGATTTTCTCTCTCCTCCAACACACCCATGGCTCCTAGATTGTCTTCTACTCCACCATTGTTACTGAATCTGTCTCCATCACCCTCCTACAATGACTTCTTAGAGTGGCGTAAAGAACGTCATACCTCTGGTTCCATTACCGTTGTTATACACACTGGTAATTTTTTTGTTAGCATCTCTTCTTTAGGTCCTTGATTCAGGGGTCACTGACCATATTACTCATAATAAATCTCTTTTTTTTCTATAGCTACCACTAGTTACTTACCTTTTGTTACCATGGCCAATGGTTCCCAAACACAGTCTCGAGGTATTGGTATTGTCCATCTTCTTCCTTCTCTTTTGATTAATAATGTGTTATTTGTTCCTGCTGCCCCATTTAATTTGTTATCCATTAGTCAACTTACTAGTACTCTTGATTGTGTCATCTCTTTTACTAAAGATCTGTTCCTCTGCAAGACCATAAAATAGGGAAGATGATTGGCTTTGGATGTAAGTCTCACGGCCTCTATCAACTTTAAAGGCCATCTTTTATTGGTTTGGTATCAGCATCCTCTTTTCTTATTCATGCTTAGTTAGGATATCCATGTCTGGATGCATTAAGGAAATTAGTTCCTAGTTTTTTTCTAAATTAGAAGCCTTTATCATGTGAGTCATGTCGGTTAGTTAACTATACTCGTACCCCTTTTCTTAATTGCATTAATAATCTGTTCTCGTCCCCTTTTGCTTTGGTTCATTCGGATGTTTGGGGTCTTATTTGTATTTCATCTTCCTTAAGTTCTAAGTATTTTATTATCTTTATAGATGATTTTCCCGTTGCACTTAGATATATTTGATGAAAGATCATTCTGAATTTTTTTATATTTTTTCAAACTTTTTTCATGAAATAAAAACTTAATTTGGGATTTCCATTCGTACTTTACAAAATGATAGTGCACATGAATATCTATCTAACCAATTTTATACTTTTTTGGCATCTCATGCTGTGTTACATTAAATTTCTGGCCCTCATACCCCATAACAGAATGGGGATGATGAGCATAAAATAGATATCTTCTAGATACAACTTAGACTCTTCTTCTTTATTCTCATGTCCCTCTTTAATTTTAGGGTGATGTAGTTCTTAGTGTGTGCTATCTCATCAACCGTATGTCTTCCTCCGTTCTTAAAGGTAAATTTTCTCATCAAGTTTTATATCCCCTATCGTCCACTTCATTCTTTACCCCCCGGGTCTTTGGTTCTACTTGTTTCTCTCATGTCCTTGGTCCTGGGATCGATAAATTATTTGCTTGATCTTATAAATGTATTTTTATTGGTATCCTTGCACCTAGAAAGGATACAAGGGCTACTCTCCTACTCTTTATACGTATTTTATCTTTACCGATGTTACCTTCTTTGAAGATGTTCTTTTCTTTGAGTCTGACCTACCTCCACCAAAGCCTTATCTTCCTGTGACTACACCTATAGTCCTTTTTTCTCCTCTTGAAGAGTCTCCTTTCACTCCAGACCCCTTTCCCCTCCTCCTTCTTTGTAGGTTTATCAATGACATCCTCGTCCTTTATTGCTGCAACCTGCAACTGACCCAATTGTAGACTCACATCCCAGGCTCTCTCATCCGACCTTTTCTCCAGTCTCACTTCCTGAGTCAGACCTTCCTATTGCACTTCACAAAGGTATCCGTTCTACTTGTAATCCTTCTCCTCGCTATACTGCTTTGAGTTTTCATTGCATATCTCCATCATAATATTCTTGTCTTTTTTCTTTGTTCTCTGTTTCTATTCCTAAGAATGTAGAAGATGCCTTTACTCATCTAGGATGGAAACGAGCTATGATGGATGAAATATGTGCTTTGTAGAGTAGTGGAACTTAGGATCTCGTTCCTCTACCACTAGGAAAATTTGTTGTTGATTATTAATGAGTGTACACGATGAAGATTGGCCCCGATGGAACAGTTAACTGCCTTAAAGCCCGTCTTGTAGCTAAAGGTTGTACTCAGATCTTCCGCTTGGATTATGGAGACATCTTTTCCCCTGTTGCCAAAATGCCCCTAATGCACCTCTTTCTCTCCATTATCGTCATTCACCACTAACCTCTATACTAGTTGGATATAAAAAATGTTTGCCTTTATAGTGACCTGCTTGAAAAGGTTTATATAGAGTAACCTCGCTATTTTATTGCTCAGGGGGAGTCTTCTGGACTTGTTTATTAACCACGAAAATCTCTATATGGCCTCAAGTAGATTCCTAAGACATGGTTTGGTAGATTTAGTATTGTGATTCAGAAGTTTGGCATGATCCGAAGTGAGGCCGATCACTTTGTCTTTTATCCTCATTCAGTTGTCGATTGTATTTACTTGGTGGTTTATGTGGATGACATTGTTATCACCGACAGTGATCATCTTGGTATTACATAGGTAAAGTCACATCTCTTTAAGCACTTTCAGACGAAGGACCTTGGCAGACTCAAATTTTTCTTGGGGATAGAGGTAGCGCAGTCTAAAACTGGAATTGGCATATCCCAAAGAAAATATGCAATGGATATTCTAGAAGAAACTATTATGCTAAATTCCAAGTTAGTCGACACTTCTATTGTAACATCCTATATTTAATTAAGGTTAATTACATGAGTAACTAATTATGAACATGAATGATTATAGATAATTAATTATAATGGGTGAAAGTACCTCTTTACCCTTAATGCCAATGACAACAAAACAATTCTCCTTTTCTCCTTCAGCTTCAATTTCACGCACACAGAGGCAAAATTAGAAATTCCCACTTATTCTTCTTCTTTTTCGCAACACCACCATCCAAATTCACCTTTCTCTTTACTTGGTTTCATCAAATTGGAAGCTGGAATCATCAATTCCTTCATCCTTTTCTCATGTGGCAGCCATGAATTCTTGAGAGAAGCTTTGATTTTGCAAAATTAAGGTAAGAATCGAGTACCCACTTTTGGATTTGAGTTGTTTGTGGAGCTCAAGCACTAATTTTCCCACTTTCTTAAATTTAGAAGCATTTATGAAGCTTTGGTGATTGTGGGCAGCTTGGGAATCCCTGGAGTTTTGATTTCTCCAAATTAAACTAAGTCAAATTAATACCGTAGGCTTGGTTTCATCCCCTTTCGGTAAAATAGGAGCTTGATTCTACCATTTCCATGGTTAGGTATAAATTCGGAGCCACTTCAGAGTGTATTCAGAACCCGACAGCCTTGGATACCTTCCGGCTTATAGTCTTAGTGACCGTCAGAGTGATTCGAACCATTTCAGAGTAGTTTGAGATAGCGGACAACTTGAGGGTTCCTTCAGAATTTAACTTCGGAGGTCGTCGGCTTGAATCAGTAAGTCGTTAATTAATTAAAATAATTATTGATGGTGGGTTTTAGCTCCATTTCATGAAATTCGGGTATTAATTAGGTTAAATATAATTTAGGAATTGTTTTAGAAGCGTTTTGGAGCTTTGGTATTGGATGGAGGCAAGTATTGGAGGGTGATAAAGCTTATCGGTAAGTTATAATTATCGAATACTAAATATAAAGTTAGTTAGAAGCTTTGAAGCATGAATTAAATAGCGTACGGGTTATTAAAAATTAATTATCCATGTTTTAGGATTTTTAGAGACTTCAGATTGGTTATCAGATAGCATTTGATTAGCGTTGTGGACTTCTAGGATTTCTTATTTCAGGTAGGGGAAGCTTTTACATCTTAAATGTATAGTTTATGGATAGATTAGGGGTATATTACTATAATATGGATTGTGTGTTTGTGAAACATGATGATTAGATTGCTTAAAGTGTGAAATAATTATCAACTACCCTATTTTATTTGATATATGAGATATATCTTATGTTGTGATAATTTCCATCTATATTATTAATATTAAGATTGCATGAGATGCGATTAAGTGATTAGATTGATAATTATATGTTATACGAGATATGATAATTTAATTGAATAGTCCTATGCATAAGATGTGATAGGAGAATTAAATTGGTGATTATGTGAATGCATGAGATGCAAACAATATCAATTGTAATAAGGTATTGCATGAGATGAAAAAGAATGAATGATTTGATATCAATTATAGCATGAGATGCTTTATGTGATTTCTATGTGATTGTGGTTTCGAGGATTCCATAAAAGACCTTGAGTGGGACTCAAGGCAAGCCTATTGAGTGGGACTCAGGGCTTCCCGTAACACTCCTATTGTCACTGAGAGTGATTGTGTTACGTGAGAGGGCAAACGGTTTCGTACCAGTAAAACGGCCAGATCAGCTGAGAGCTGAATATATGGCTGAGACCCAATATGTTGCAACACTATATTATTGATGTGTAATTAGATCCAAATGAATGAATATATACATGCATTGATGAGTGTTGTTTAGAACAACATGATTTGTATAGCCATATGGTGTTATGTTATTGTGAATAACCTGATTATGATAGCTATGTGTATCATATTGAGAATATCTTGTAGATTATGAATTGAAATGAATGACAGTGAATATATTGATTGATTATGGTATTATATGGTGTGTTTGAGAATTTGATAGGTGGATCTGATTCAATAACTATCATTTATATGTATTGTGCTCACCCGTATTTATGTGGCTATATTTCAATGGATTTGGGTAGGCACGGCGATTGGTGAGATGTCACCATGTACGTGCGAGGAGTATTTGTATATATTTGTATATAGTATTTTATGGTATAGCCTTGGTCGGCTCCAGTTGATATCCATTTTAGTGTTGTATATGCGTGTTAGTGGATCCTAGATAGCTGACGGTTTTATTAGAAACCTAGATTACATTTTGATTGTATATGATGGGATCATAGATGAGGTCATATGAGATTATGGATGATGTATATGATGTTGATGATATATGAGATAGTCCTATTTTGTTGCATGAGATGCATTTGATATCCAAGAACTGTAAATATTGAGTTACGTGTTGAATACCATGGATGGATCCATGTGTTTATGATGCATTGCATTTGATGTCCAGGAGACTGTTTCATTGCATAATTAGGCAAGATGTGCTTATGTGTGTGATTGAATTAGAATATGTATGGATGCTAGCTTCGATGAAGATTGAATGGCAATTGGTGGTTTCAAGTGAATTCATGCATAATTAAACTAGTAATATGACTATGTGGTGTTTTGTGAAACCTAGATACCATGGGATAGTTGCATTAGGAAGCATATGTGCATGATGATTAAATGATGATGAATGATGTGGTTATGGGATGATGAAATAGGTTGTGGCATATTAGTGTAATGATGGATAATGTGGAATTTAGGAACCGAGAGGGTAAATTTTGGATCCGATAGGTTTTTGGACCCTCGAAAGGGACGAACAGGTTCCCTATATCATTTATGGGTTGAGCATATAGGCTTTCCTAGTTTGAAGTCAATTAGGTGATTTGGTGCATACAATTTCCATATTTTGACCATAACGCATTTTTCTGCATAACTTGAGCATATGTCAAAATTTTAGAAAATGGATGGCGCCAACGGTTCCGGAATGGGGAAAACATGTGGCCTATAAAGTTTTGTGGCAATCAGACTTAAAACGGGCCATCTGAGTAGGTTAGAAGTTGGTCGAAAGGCCTAAAACTCATGACAACAACATTATTGTTATTATCATACTGACGTTACGTGTGGGGCTGACGTGTAGCGTCAGGTGCGAAAAATAGAGCTGACGCTAAGAGCGACGTTGACGCGTAGCGTCAGGCCCTTGCTGCTGTTTTGCATATTTTCTTGTTGTTGGCTGTTTTTAGGCATTAGGCATGTTGTATGGCTACTGTTTTTTGCCATTTTGAGTGACTTTGATATTCTCCCAATTAATTGGCATTAAATTAACCGTGAAAAATTTTTCTTTGTATTTTTAATTATTAATTAAAGGTTAGGATGTTTTACCTATGGATCCCAATGTCAAGCTCCTACCAAATTAGGGGAAGCCTCTTCCGATTTCTTAAAGATACAGACGTTTAGTTAGCAAATTGAACTATCTCATTTGTCTTTTTCTATATTGAAAGCTTGGACCTTGTCAGTGAATTCTCCTCAAAGAGTGCAAGTTAATTATCTTTTTCTATATTGATATGTCAATACAAAAATAGATAGTCATATGTATGTGTATAAGAAAAAGTCAAACTCATTTATAAAAAAGTAAATATACATAATTTACTCTAAATATTCAAGTATTATTTTAATCCGCTTTAAAGTTCCCCCACCAATTACTTGCTCAATAAGGTCATCTCTTTGAACCACTTGTCCAATTATATCTAGAAAAAAAATTCTAGCAATATTATATAAATTAATATTATTTATATAAATAAAATAAAGTAATTATATCAAACAATACATATCATTACATTAGAATCTGTGTTATCATTTAGAACATCAATAAATGGGACAAATTTAAAAATATCCTTTGAGATGTCATTACGCTTAAATGGTTTAGTAACAGTGTTACCAATAAAACTAATTTTAAACTCATGATCCGCAGGTTTGATCACGCCCATAGCCTTTAAGATCATAACTTTTTCGAAGACATATGTCTTTCCTTGAGTAAACAGCTTCTTATACTTTTTCACTAAATCTTTTTGGGCTGTCACATACATTTGATCCCCCTATATTAAGTCATAATTAAGTCACTTACATCATAATCAAAATATATAATATTAACTTTAAGAGCGTCAATCAGTTATAATTTACCTTTTGATCAACTAGAACTATCTCCAATGTATTGATATTTTTAGTGTCACTAAAATACGTTCCCTCCATAAATTGATGACTTTAGCATAGAACTTCTAATTAGCCGTTCCTATAACGTTCTGCCTAATTATTAGATTTTAAATCATGTATTTGTACCGAGTTTAACTCAATATCACTTTAAATAATGTGGTAGATATCAAAAATTCAAACCATGTTGTGAAAAAGTTTAAGGATAAAATTTCCACACTCTAGCTTCCTGTGTACTTCTCAGTAATTTACGTCTAATTAGAGCTACAAGACTCCAATTGAGGTAAATTCAATTGTACACATCTACACTTCAATTATCTACAAATGTAATGAAGAAGCTGAGGGTCAACTATTCCCCTAAGATTATCCAATTTGTGAAAAGGTGGAACCAATCTGTATAAAATTTTAGCATGAACACCCTGTAGTATTTTAGGCATAAATTAAGCTAAGGACCTCCAATTGAGACGATTCTAGCGGCAAAACATTTGTGACTTAATTCTCTACAACTTTCATGAAGAAAGCAAAAGCAAATTATAATCATTCTTAAGCGAGAATTGGGCCACTTGAGCAAGAGCCTAATTTTCGCTTAAGCGAGAAATGTCTCACTTGAGAGAAAATTCATTAAAATCTCCCCTATGGGTGCACTCGAGTGAGAATCACCCAGAAATCATGTTGAAATTCAACTTGGATCTTGCTTGAGCGAGAATGGTCTCGCTTAAGTGAAAATTGCGGCAACTACACCTAAAAAACCAAATTTCTTGTCCCCTAACTTGCCCGTATGGACTCTGATTACTCTGAAACTTCATATGCACTATATTTCCCTTAATCCAGACTTGCTAGCATGGTCCATTTTCCAAAATTCCTTAATATGACTAACTTATATGCTAAAATTCATGAAACTCAATTTCTAATAATTCTAATGCATATCTCACACCAATTGCAACACAAACAACCATTTAACACTTTAAACAACTTCTAAATATCACTAGGAGTCTATCAATGCCTTCCGAGGGTTCCTACACCCACTGGAACTCCAAATTATCTCTCTAGTTGGTACTAACCACCTAACTTCACATCATTTACATCTTAATTCACATGTCAACTCTAATAACTACATGCCCTTGAATCATAACCAATCTTATGCATATGTATAACACACATATAAGCTAAACCTGCCAATACACATTCAACATACTACAACATGGCTCAGTGCCACACACACAACATAAAACATGCTCATTAGTATATATAATAATCATCAAGGGCTCAATGCCCAATCACACAAACATAACTTAGATATTATCACACTCTTCATCAACATAATAGTCACTATAGCAATACCAAACATAGGCCACCAAGATACCATCACATAATCACATCTATCAACAAAATAAGCATATATACCATATATACATAATAAGTACCCTATCACCAACTTCTTAAAACATGTCACCTACACAAATTTACAAATACAAATATCAATGGTACAAAAGTCCCTTATTGGCATTGCTTTATCTCGACACATTGGTCTCTGTAGTGTCTGAGTGATCTCTATCTCTAGTCACTAAAAACAATTGTAAGGGTGAGTGACTAACTATATAAATTAATACAAATAATCCATAATATATGTATATATATACAATCATATGATGGCAAAAGTATAACACAGTGCAACGAGATCATCATTTCTCATTAATAACTTAAGTAACATCACTCTCAACATTAATGTACTTAATCATCATTTTATCATCAATTTAAATAACAATCACCTTATCATTTATTCCAAGTAACCACATGTCATCATCAATATAATTAGCAATACTTCATTTTCAATTTAATCAATGTCAGCTCAACTAAAATCACCACTGACTCTCAGTCAATCATAAAATATGACTCTAGTATCCAAATACTAAAAGGATCGATCATCAAATAAGGGTTTTACATGACACCTTGTGGAACCTACCTGGCTCTCCACCTTACCACCGGGTCCTATCTGACCACTAGGTAGCTCAACGGGGCCATAAACGACCACTGGAGCAAAAAACAAAGGGTAATCTATACCAATTGGCCGTCCACACCACACAACATGCACATAAGCATTAATAAATCATCCATAACTTAATTATATCAATAATTCTTATTATCATATCATATAATTCAACATCATCCAATCCTGACATTATAGCCATCACCCTGGGACCTCAACATAAACCACTCAGGTAATTTTATATCCATGTCATTCCACTTCATTAATCATCACACTAATTCATCATCATGTGCTACTACATCATTATCACCATTGTTATGCAATATATCAATACAACGTAACATTGAATTAATTATCTATAACTCACATAATCTCTCAATTATCAAATTAATTCACCATCCTACATGTCTACATAAATATACATCAACATCATGATCAACACTTTACAATACAAGCATATAAATTCATTTCACCATATTATTCAACAATGCACCCTTCATTATATTTTCATCAATACCACTCCATTAAATCTAGCTTTATCACATAAATAGGTTCTATACCTATCTACATGTGTGTGTATCAAATTACATAACTATGCTACTGATAAGTGTTGAAAAGACTTATTTATTTTGCACTAATTTATGCATTAATTATATAATTTAAGTGATTAAATGTTAATTTGGAGGCTATTTAATTAATAATCACATAAATTGTTAAATTCTAGACTTTTATAATTATTTTACCATTTTAAGGTTAATTATGCAAAAATGAGGGTAAATTAACTCATGCGAGGATGTTGCCAAATGTTGTGTGCCACGGTAATAGTTATTCAGTGTGCTAACATTAAATTCCAATGTATACACGCTAGAATACTATTTTTACCTTGATGTTTCAGGTCTTGACTAGTGTATCAAATGCCCAAGGTACAAGCTTCCACGCTTATGATGCAAGAGAAGCCAAGGAACCCACGTGTGGTCACGGTGCCCGATGTACACTCACGTTGGGCCATGCACTTAAGAGTTGATCCATGCGCAAGGAAGGATGCCCAGCCACGCTTGCCTACACTCCCAGTGTAAGGTCACATTGGTTGGTGAAGCTAAATAAGGATCAGGCCTAGAGACCCAACATTCCTACGCACCACGCATGCCCAAGAGTCACGTAAGCATCAGGAGAGCACCAGGCCCCATGCGTGACTACGATCCCTAGCATAAGGCCACGATGGGCTTTAATTAATTTGTTAAGGTACTCCAAAGGTTGGGCGTGCCTACGCCTAGCCCACATCCACTTATACGCTTGTTATCTTTCAAGTTCCAAACCCATACCTCAAGCTAGCTCCTCACGTTCCACCGATGTTATTTACACGTACATCATCAGGTCAAGGACAGCGAGCCAGCATGCCCACACTGAGCCCCAACGTCCACATGCCCAACTTCTAGAACCAAGGCTCATGCACTTACTTAGGCCAATGTAAGACTCACACTCCCAAGCATGGTCACACGCATGTATGAGGGAAGTTGCTAATTTCAAATGAGTCATATGCTCATACCTTGTAATTTAGCCTATGTTAACTTTTCATATTTATTTGCAAATCCATAAGGGGTATTTTTATAATTTAATTAGTTAGTAGTTAGTAGGTTAAGTTAGTTAGTATATATAGGTAATTTATTCTGTAATTACATACAATTCCTATAGTTCAATTCATTTTCTCAGATTTTATTCTTTCACTAAAAATTCTCTTTCTTTCTTTCTTTCTTTCTCTCCCTCTCTATTTCTCTTAATTCTTTTATTTTCCACCAGAACCATGCAATTACCTATGTTTTATTTCTATTCTTCCATGAAGTTCTAAATCCCCTTGGGTTAGGGTTGATGTAGGCTATGATGAAGATGAAGCTGAAGTTCTTGTGAATTTAGCTTCAGAATCAATTGAGGCATGTCCAGAGCACTACAATTGCAGAGCTTCAACTCTTGAATTGGAAGATTCAAGGCCATTCAAAGGAATTTACTAGAGAGGAATCATGGTAGAAACCTCAAGTTTGCAAGTTGCAACCTAGTTACTTCAAGCCTAAGGAATTAGGTGAATAACTAAGGCTTATCTTAATTTTTGTAATTAATTTCATGGTAATTAGACACCTAAGGGGTTAAGGTTTAATTGTGATGATTTAGTAATAATCACCTAAGGAATTAAGGGTTATTCATTTGTGAAGGTTCAAACATGTTCTCAGTTGATTCTGATGCCTTGTTCATATGGAATTAAGTGAATTCATATGTTGAAGCCAATCCTAACATGCTATATTTCTTGTGTTTAATTCAACCTATTTCTATTGTTTACTCAATTGTTGTTGTTTCCTTATTCAAAAGCTATAAAATTAGTAATCAAAAAATATAAAAATTGAATGTTATGCCTAAACTTTTGCTTGGTTCAGATAATGACTCCTCTGGATTGTGGTACTTAGCTCAATCCCTATGGGAACGATCAAATATACTCTTTTAAACAATTGGTGCACTTACCATAGAATTTCATCCTCCGATGATTTTGCATCAACTGCTTTTTTCCCGTGATTGCCAAAATGGCTTAGATTTATATTTCTATTAATATATACGCTCGATACACCCCTTACCTCAACTTCAAGTTTCTGTAGCTTCAAGCCAACCACCAAATTTGCTTATCGCCTTGAATGTCTAAATTTAAGGAGTTTACATATCAGAATCAGGCGTCATCCTTCAAAACTATCATCTAATTTAGTGAAATAACTTCAGGAAATTTCTAAATGATTCAGGAACTTACCCCGACTTCCTTCAACCTCCGTTCTATGTTCCACCTCGTTGATTACTCCATCAATCTTTGTATCAAACCCAACAAATATTAGAATCATACTTTGTTGATGAATTTGAAACACATATGACCGATACAATCATTTACAGTCCCTAAAAGCTATGAAATAAAAATTGACACTCCCCCCATGGACCTCATGCTCGGCCTTAAAGAGAAGAAGAAGAAATTGCAACATTGAGACCACCCACCACAGCTTGAGTGTGATGCATCTAATGTGGGTATGGGAGCTGTTTTATTGCAAGAAGGTCACCCCATTGCTTTCTTCAGTGAAAAGCTTAATGGGGAAACCATTAACTACCCCATATATGATAAAGAATTCTATGCCTTAATTAGAGCCCTACAAACTTAGGAACACTACTTGATTCCCAAAGAGTTTATCATACATAGTGATCATCAATCCCTCAAATTCATTAAAGGGCAACATAAGTTAAATAAAAGGCATGCTAAGTGGGTTGAGTACTTGGAACAATTTCCCTATGTCATCAAGTATAAGAATGGAAAATCCAATACTGTGGCTGATGCTTTATCTAAGAGGCACTCTTCACTTACCTCCCTAGGAGCCAAAGTTATTAGGCTTGATGAGATTAGGTCTTTGTACCCAAGTTACCTTGATTTCTCTAACATCTTTAACTCATCTTCCACTTCTTCATCTCATAAAGGCTTCTACATTTTAAATGGCTATCTTTTCAAAGCCAATAGACTTTGCATTCCTAGAAGTTCTTTAAGATATCTTTTACTTAGAGAAAGCCATGAGGAAGGCTTAATGGGCCATTTTGGAAGAGATAAAACATTATCCATATTACATGAACACTTCTATTGGCCAAAAATGAAAAAAGATATTCAAAAACATTGTGCTAGGTGTATTGTGTGTAGAAAAGCAAAATCAAAACTTTTGCCTAGTGGTTTATATACTCCTTTACCAACACCTGTAACACCCTCGGTTAGATAAGACAAATCCTTCTGTAGGTTCATCCCATTTAACTGAGAGTGTTAACAGTTTTTAGAAAAAGTGAATATTTTTTTAAAAAAAAAATAAATACGTGGCAGATCAGCGGAAGTAATATTGTATATATCACATAGTCATTCACAAACTGTAAATAAATGTACTCTTAATAGAATGGGGCACGCAGGCACCCTTAAATATTATACAGTCATCCGATGTCTAATTATAAACGTTCTATTCCTAGTGATTATTCTCACTGGGTTCAGCGTACTGCTGATCTTCACACTCGAGTTCTTGAGTTTCTAATTCCTCTGAAAAATGTTCAACAGTAAGGGTGAGTATAACCCAAGACCTTGATTGGTTCCTCCGGTGCGAACGTAATCCAGTTAACATACAATGTCACATAGATCATACATTTAGCATGTTTGTAACAATCAAGCATGTTATCATCACATAATCGTCATGTTCACAATTATAACAATCATGAAATAAATCATACATATAATATATTCACAATTATAACAAATGAATGCATGAGTGCGGATTTATTATGATTTATCTTTGATTAAGTCTCATGATGCATGTGGGCCCGATAAATCGTTTCATCTTCTTCTCATTCTTTGGAATATCACCATTCCAATCATCTAGAGCGATCAGGGTCCGCCCAAGTTCCATGTGGTACAAAATGAACTCATTGGTTCTCATTATTAATTTAAATATTTTTAGAACTTGGATCCCTACGATCATAGTTACACTCCGTCATTTAGTCAAAGTACACTAGAATTGCATCGTCTCACCCGGCTATCAGGCGCGACTCTAATGCCATTGGGTTGCCGTTCCAGTTGTACTCCCAAGATTCTTCATGGAGATCGAACGTGAGTGTCCTCCACTGTACCAAGTGTATGCTCTAGAGGTTTTTCTTCTTCAAAAATATTTTCATGATGCGGAATGCATTTATCTTATCAATTGATTACTGGGTATCTTATGTGTTTCCAGTTTCATCATAACATTCTCAAGTTCTTTGAATATCCTCAATCATTTAAACCTCGTAAGATATTCGTTTATTATTTTAGAAATATATCTATTATATACATATTCTTTCATAAAGAGTAAAATAATGTATACTTTATGTATTTATACATAATTTAGATGTTTAACAAAGTATAATGATGATAAAAATAATAATAAGGATAACAATATTAAGTTTGACAAGAAATAATGATAATAAAGGAATAAGAATATCATTTATAGCTTACCAATAACTTAAATAAATATTAAAAATAGGTTTCCAATTGAGATTTCAAGTGAAAAACACTAAAATAGAGTTTTCCGAGTGAAACATAGGTAAATCCGAGTGAAATATGTATGATTCCGAGTGGAATCATACAAAGAGGGGTTCTCCAAGCGATCTGGTTCAAAATCCGAGTGAAATGACACTGGAAAAACTGTTTTCTGACTGAAATAACTTAAATCCGAGTAGAAATGAGTTAAATCCGAGTAGAAATATTGATTTCCAAAAGAAAGGTTTAATATTGAGTGAAAAATTGAGTTTTCCGAGTGGAATGAGTTGAATGCCGAGTGAAATTGAATTAAAAGGAATCCTCCGAGTAAAATAACATCTTTGCTGAGTGAAATGAATCATTAACCAAGTAAAATCACTGAATGGGTTCTCCTGAGTGAGAATAAAATGATTTCTGAGTGAAATAAGGTATTTTCCGAGTAGAATTATGAGTTTACCGAGTTATATTAATTAAGAGGGCTCTGTCTGAATAAGAATCATGCGGATAAAGTGAAAACCGAATAAGATAATCCTGATTCCGAGTGAAATCAGGTTTGGAAGGGTTTTCTGGTGAGTTGTCTTTATAAACCGAGTTGCATCAAGTGGAAGGACTATCTTTAGTGAAAAATAACAATTTGCTGAGTGAAATAATTGTTTTGGCCGAGTGAAATGAATAGAAAGCTACTGTCCGAGTTAAATAATGATGTTTCTGAGTGCATTTACTAATAAGGGGTTCTGAGTAAAGGTAAATATATTTTCTGAGTGGTATTAAGTCAAAATCCGAGTGAGATATAACTTGGGACTTGCTGTCCGAGAGAAATATAGTGTTTACCGAGTGAAATACTATGTTGTCCGGGTGAAATCAAATGAAAGGCTAATATCTGAGTATAAGTAAGCAAATCCGAGTATAAATAAGCAAAACCAGTCGGATTATCATAAAAACCGAGTAGAATAATATGTTATCATATTTATTTCACTGGAATCCACACGGTACCCATGCTTTCTTAGTAATTTCAGTGCAATCAATACATGTCATATCACAATTCACTCGGTAACAGATATATATATATATATACATGCATATACATACAATAATTTCAAGCATTTCATACATACTGGACCTATCCTCACTCGGTTTTCCCACAAGGCACCCAAGAATATACCCCCTTACCTCGAATGAAGCTCCTGGAGGAGAAGAAAGTGACTCCCTTTACTGTCCTGCCTGGAATCCGAGTGAAACAGAGGGGAAAAGAGAGGAAAAGAGCTTGCTGGGAAGAAGAGTGATAAAGTGTTTGGTTCGTGTGTGTGGTGTGAGGTATGAGGACCTTTAGCTCGTTTAAATAGAGAGGAAATGAGTGGGGAGACAAGTGGGAGACATCGGTTGGAGAATTAGGTGGGATAATGGAGCCTTTTGACTCCTTTTCCAGTCAGCTTTGCATTAGATTGGGATAAAATATATAAAGTTATCATAATAGAGGCAACTTTCTCCTCTGATTGGTTCGTTGTGCCAATCATTCTTGGCTTTATATGATTAAGTGGGTTGACCACTATCTAAAGTGGAATTCAGTGTTGGCAAAGAGGCCGGTATCACATGTGAGGGCGGTATTGAATTATGAGGGCGGCATGGAGTGAAGAAGACGGTGTTGAATGTGAAGGCGGAGTGAAGTTGTGAGGCGGTATAGAGTGTTAAGGCGGTGTGGAATGTGAGGCGGTATAGAGTGTTAAGGCGGTGTGGAATGTGAGGCGGTATAGAGTGTTAGGGCGGTATTAAATTATGAGGGCGGAGTGTAGCATAAGGGCGGAGTGAAATGTTAGGGCGGAGTGCAATGTGAGGCGGAGTGTAGTGATGGGCGGTGTGTAGTGATTTGAGGGACAACGTCCATGCAAGAAGGCGGTGTTGAGTGTGAAGTAAGAAATAGAGGACGGTATGTGTGAAGGAGTTAAGGACTCCGTCTGTGGAAAGTGGGCGGTGTTGTGAGGCTACAAAGAGATCGGTTTTGGTGAATGCCGTCTTAGAATTGTTTAGTGTGCACATCGGTTCAAGAACAACTTCCTCTAGCCGGTGTGAACTCCTAATGTAAGGACGGATCTAGTAGCCATCCGGTGTGTACATATGCTCATTCGGTGTGGTGTAAGTAAGCAAATCTTTTCTTACTTCAGCCATCCGATGTGACATAGAAGACATCGGATGGTTAATGACATCGGATCTCTTGAGCGAAATCCGATTCGCTTGAACGAATCCGCCCTTCATGGCTCGGAATTCTTCCAAAACTGACTCAACACTTGCTTTCTCACTCGGTAATGGTTCAACCTCTCTATATTTCTCTCGGAATGGTTCCTTCTTCCATTTCCACTCGGATCTTTAAGTAATTACATAAGAACCGTTCGGAATACTTCCATAATGCGTCCCACTCGGTAAGAAGCATCAAATCAACATAAACTTGAGTGTTTAAGCTTTCTTTCACTCGGAATACTTCAATCAGAGCAGTTTTCTTCGGAACAGAAGTACTTGGCAAGGTTTGACTCGGAAACAAGTCATTCCAGGGTGTTTTGACTCGGAATTCCATCCTCCACTCGGAATTTCTAATCTTTCACTCGGAATTCTTCTCTGTCACTCGGAACAAAGCCCTTTTCACTCGGTTTTTGCCTAATTTCGCTAATGATCCTTATAATTTACGTTGTTATGCGCAAAATAATACTTATGAGATACCACAGACCATCAACAGGGTATATATATTGACTTATTCTTCTTTCAAACCTTTCATAATTCAAAAATTACAAGAGTGAAATTGTTTCTAAAAACAGGGATGTTACAATCTCCCCTCCTTTTAGAAATTTCGTCCCGAAATTTAAAGTTAAAACAATTGAGGGTACAATTCTCTCATTTTCTCCTCAATTTCCCAAGTAGCATCCCCATCATCTGTCTGACTCCAAACTACCTTGACCAAAGGAATTTCTTTGCCTCTTAGCTGTTTGAGACGTCGGTCAGCAATCTTAACTGGCGATGCTTCAAAGGTAAGATTTTCTTTCAAAACAAATTGATCGGGACTTAGAACATGATCAGGGCTTGGTACATATTTGCGGAGTTGAGAGACATGAAATACATTGTGAAGGTTTGTCATCTCGGGTGGCAGAGCAATGCGGTACGCATGAGTTCCTATCTTTTGCAAAATCTGATAGGGTCCTACGTATCTGGGGCTTAACTTCTTGGCCTTCAAAGCTCTTCCTACTCCAGTGGTAGGGGTAACTTTGAGAAATACATGGTCACCTTCTTCAAATTCTAATGGCTTCCGTCGCTTGTCATAGTAACTCTTTTGTCTATCTTGCGAAGCCTTCATTGCCATTTGAATCCTCTGAACTTGTTCTGTTGTCTTCTGCACAATCTCCGGTCCAATTATTGTTTTCTCACCAGTTTCATACCAACATAAAGGTGTACGGCACTTTCTTCCATACAAAGCTTCATATGGGGCCATTCCAATGCTTGCATGATAACTGTTGTTGTAAGTGAATTCAATAAGTGGGAGATATTCTTGCCAACTTCCACCATGTTCCAATACACAAAGACGTAACAAATCTTCAAGAGTCTTGATCGTTCTTTCTGATTGTCCGTCTGTCTGTGGGTGGTATGCGGAACTTAACTTCAGACGAGTTCCTAGAGCTTGTTGCAGGATCTTCCAAAACTGAGATGTGAAACGAGGATCTCGATCAGATACAATCGCAGTGGGAATTCCATGTAATCGTACAATCTCCTTGATATAGATCTGGGTGAGTTTTTCTAGGGAATACTTCATATTGACAGGAATGATGTAACATCCCCATTTTAATTAAAGCAACCAAGTTAAATAAAAAGTCAACAAGTCAACACCTCCCTTAATTTAATTAACTAAGAGGTAGTAGGACAATTAACGTGAAAGCATGGTGGCATGGGCAGGATTATCGCGTTTCCCCATCCCACCATACTGCACTCCGCTTGAGTATATATATATGCGGGTGATGGTCATGCTCTTCACGCAGAGAACCCAGCGAGCTTCCTTCTTCGTTCTTCTTTTCTCTTGTTTCCTCTCTTTCCTTCTCTGCCCTCCAGTCCATTCCTGCTTCGAAGAGTCGAGTGACGGTGCTACAACGGAGTGGAACTCCCCACACTTGAGAGGACGATCGCTGAGTGAAGCAGCAGAGAGGAGAACCACCACCCAAGCAGGAAGAAATCCCTCGGAGTTTGTAATTGGTAGGGGGAGTATCTTTTATCTTAAATGCATGGGTTATGAACAGGTTCGAGTGCGGATGCTTGCTATATCCGTGCTCTGATGGTGTATTGCGTTGTATGTGAGTGTGTATAGTTCGGTTGCATGATGAGTAAAAGACGAGTGTTGCATGTTAGCACCTTTCTCACAGATGTATGTGTTGCAGGATCTCAGTTGCATGTTGAGTTGTGTTGATATGAATGTCTGACTGAAGCTACCCAGGTTATAGAAATGCATATGTTGAAATGATTGCTTTAATAGATTGTTGTGTATAGGAAATGCCTGCTTTAAACAAATTTGACGCTGTCTTACTCCGATTGCATGTTAAGATGAGATGAATTGAAATGCCTGAGCAAACTTGTGATTTTTAGAATGATGCATGCGTTGAATGAAGCTGTAAACTGATTGCATGTCTGGATCGAACGAAATGTTGTAGATATCTGAATATGGAATGATAACTGATTGCATGGCAGCTATATATATTGAGTCCAGATAATGTGTACTACTGGTTGCATGGTGTGTGTATGTGCTTGTATGCGAGAATGCATGCATGAAATAAATGTTGTGCGTCGAATCCGCGTGTGGCGCATGGGATGCATTGTGCAGGGAGCACGTAGTGTGAGACACTACCTTCGGTCATCCAGCGTGGGACGCTGTAAAATCCTCGGGTGGGACTTGGGGTAGCCCTTGAGTGGGACTCGGGCTGTCTGTGAACACCGCCGTTGGCGCTGAGAGCGTTGGTGTCACCTGTGGACAAACGGTTGGGTACCTGTAAAACGGCCAAGCAGCTGGGAGCTGATCTGATAGCTGAGAGCTATGTATAAAAAGGCTGTGATGCCTACGTTGCAACGTCGGACCGATACACACGATGCGGAACCAAGTGAAATCTTCTGTGCTTATCATTGTTAATATTACTACTACTGTTAATGTTGTTGAAATTGATTTTTAATCATGTTGTACATATATGTATTGTCGTGTAATTGGCAGATAACCTGAGTCGGTATCTATCATTTAAAATTTAAGATGCTCACCCCTGCAGTGGCCATTTTTCAGTGAATGTCTCTCGTGATGAGGACCAGAAGCAGAGCTGGAACGATGAGCGAAGTGTTAATGTATCTGGAAGGCTTAATTAATGCGATGTTAGATTAAGCCCTGACTGGTTCATGTCGGATGTTAGTGTTTTGGATGAATAGAACCTTATGGACAAGGAGAAATCCAATTTTGTTTGTAAATATTGACATATGCTCTTATTATATATATATCTGGATGTATGGTTTCGTGTGTATGACATGCTATGTGCTACCTTGTTTCATACTTGTGCTTTATTGAATACGCAGGGACGGCATGACTTAGCAGGCTATAGCCAAGTCTGAGTGAATTATGAATTGTCTCTAGGAAGACTTATGTCGGATACGTTGGGCGGAGCCGTACCCCGCCCGAAGTATGGGGACATTTCGCCCAAGCGAGAGGACTCGCGCTGGAGCGATGTAGTTGTTAGAATGGGACACCGTTCAATTACCTTTCCTATCCGTTGTGATGCTAATGCAATCCAGACCCCGGCGTTGACCCCTGATTTGGGCGTTGTGGTTGAGTCCGCTCAGGCGTTGTCATAATTAGTTGAGTTGGGCGGAATAGGTTCAGACTCTCCCTTCTTCCACAACCTACTACCGCATACGTACCTTGTAACTTCCCGTTTTTCTGAGTGAAGAACGAGCGTGAGGATTTATCGAGTGAACCCTTGTCCATATCCTATTGAGAAATTACCTTGTGTTGTGTTGGAGAGGCGTCGTGCTGACCTCGCTTAGGCGGTGTCATACCTCGCCCAAGTAACTAGGACGGTTCGCCCAAGTGCATGGAACCATGCTGAAGCAAGCAGATATCAACGTGAGACTCCGCCTATGTACTTCCCTCCTTCGTTGTCGTATTATTCTGCCTCGCAGGGCAGTGTTGGACATCGTCTGAGTAAGTGAATGTTGTGATGTAGTCCGTCCAGGTGTTGTTGTGCCTTGCCGAACTGGACGGCGGTGTAATCACTTCCTCTTTCCTTCATAAACTACTCCTGCATGTGTATATCTCCCTTCTTCCTCCTTTATCTGTCTTCTAAAGCTGAACGCCCAGAGTTCTCTGAGAAAGGATCAGCCCGTAGGAACGAATAGACGCTAATGTAAGGTTTACTTGAAGAGTTTCTCGTCTGATGTTGCATTGTCACACATCGTTTAGGCGGTGTGAGACAACGGATGAGCGGGTCACTTTCGCCCTCGAGTCCGCCCAGGATAAATATACCCCGCCTAGCCAGGTAGGATGATTCGAACTCCGCCCTTCCTCCGAATGCTACGCGTGTGAATGTATTAACATCTTCCCCTTATCTATTTCCTCCTATTGAGTGACCAGTGTTACTCGAAGGAAGGCCTCCTTGTGAAATCTCCTCTATCCGCTGCTGCATTACCATACTCCGCCTGGACGGTGTCAGACCTCGTCTAAGCGAACAAACGGTGTTGTGTAATCCGCCCTGGTGCTGGTGTGTTCCGATAAACCCATTGAGCCGGCCCCAGTCTTAGCTTCTCTGTAGGTTACTATATGAGCGTGAATGCTCTTTGTTCCCCCCTTGCCTGCTCCCTTCTATATCAAATGTTACGTGACTGTTTTTGTGGGAAAAAAAAAATTTCTCATATTTTTAGAATTATTAGTTGCAAATAATAAGGTGTTACATTTTGGTATCAGAGCGGACCGAAAAGTCCAAGGCCAAAGTATGCTTACCGAGTGTAAGCGGTGGTGTGTGTGTCTTTTGATTGAATGGTTGAAATTGTTCTGATACTAGTTGAACTTGATTGATGTTGACTTGAGGACAAGGGGTTGTTTTCCCCTGGTCCGATTGTGTGTGTGACTTAGGCGAATGATATAATGTGCTAAGCTATTAATTGTTGGACTAATAACTAGATCGGTAGTAAGTGGCTCCGTATACTTATCCTTAAATGTCAATTTCAGGATAAGGAATGGCGCATCGTCAAAGTATGGAGACTATAGCTACGGCATTCCAACGCTTTGCAGACGTGTTTGAAAGGCAGGGCCAGCCTCGAGCTGAGGAGGGCCAAGTAATGGACCGCTTCTTAAAAAGGAAGCCGAGTGAGTTCTTAGGAGGACGGAACCCTGAGGCGGCGTTTAAGTGGACTCAGGAATTAGAAAGGATTTTTGGGGGTCTTCGCTGTACCGAAGCCCAGAAGGTGGAATGTGCAGTGTACATGCTGCGAGACGAAGCGGAGAATTGGTGGAAAATAGCCAGAAGCCGATTCCCCGAAGATGATAACCAACTGACGTGGAACGATTTCAAGGCCTGCTTCTTAGAGAAATACTTTCCGGACACAGTGAGGAGTCGAAAAGAGTTAGAGTTTATGGAGTTAAAACAGGGCTCCATGACTGTGGAAGAATACGCGGCCAGATTCGAGGAATTGTGCCTATTCTATCCGCCCTTCCAGCAGCCAGGAACGGAGAACTCTAAGTGCCTTAAGTTTGAGAACGGATTAAGATCGGATATTAAGAGGGCCTGCAGATACCACGAGATACGGAGTTTCCCTGCACTAGTGAACAAATGTAGAATATTTGAGGAGGATGACAAGGCCCATTCGAGCCAGAGCAGCAGAAACCACTATTCCCTGAGGCCCCAACGACCTCATTTCAAAAAGCCAAGCAATGCCAATAGGAACAAGCCTTTTTCCAGATATGGGGGACGGAGTCAACCTGGAAGACGACCAGTGGTAGGAGACGGAAGGTGTTTCAAGTGTGGAGGAAATCACTTTGCCAGAGACTGCAAGGATGATGGTGATGTAGTGTGCTTTCACTGCAACAAGAGGGGACACATCCGCCCCGACTGCCCCCAACTACACCAAGCAGACGTTAATGTGCGTCAAGGAAGATTTCAAGAGAGGAACCGAGTGAACGATGACCAACGTCCTGGTGGCAGAGGCAACGGAGCCAGAGGAAACGGGATGCGAGGGAGGAATACCGGCCCAACAGCGACAGGAAGGATCTACACCATCAATGCAGAGGATGTTGCACCAGCAAACGATCTAGTACAATGTAAGTGCTCACTTGGAATGAATACGCTTAATGTTGTTTTCGATTCGGGAGCTACCCATTCTTTTATAGCTGATGAGTGCGTGGAACGGTTGAAGTTACCAACTGTGTCTATGAACCGGACTTTGGAAGTGGCCAGCCCCACTGGCGCTAATGTGTTCACATCGTCAATATGCAAAAATGTAGCATTTGAGTTGTATGATCGGAGTTTCACCTTCGATCTGATTTGCATGCCCTTAAAGGGTCTTGACATCGTGCTCGGAATAGATTGGCTTTCAGCCAATAAGGTGTTAGTAGATTGTAGAAGCAGAGAGATAGTTTTTCCGAAACAGCCCACTGAGAATGAAACAGCACCAGATATAACCCAACTATTTATGATACTTTGTCTAACCAAGGATGAGAGTGAGACCCGAGTGAACGAAATTCCAATTGTCTGTGAGTTCACAGAAGTGTTCCCTAAAGACGTTCTGAGTGTGCCTCCCAATAGAGAAGTTGAATTCTCTATAGACTTGATCCCTGGAGCCGAACCGGTCTCCAGCGCACCCTACAGAATGTCCTCAACTGAATTGGCTGAGTTGAAGAAACAAGTGGATGAGTTACTCGAAAAGCAGTTCATTAGACCAAGCGTGTCACCATGGGGCGCACCTGTGCTACTTGTTAAGAAGAAGGATGGCAGCATGAGACTTTGCATAGATTATCGACAGCTTAATAAACTCACAATCAAGAATCGATACCCACTGCCTAGAATTGATGATTTAATTGATCAGCTGCGTGGAGCCTCAGTCTTCTCGAAAATTGATCTACGATCGGGATATCACCAAATCCGAGTGAAGGACTCGGACATTCCTAAAACTGCTTTTAGGACTCGGTATGGTCACTACGAGTATGTAGTGATGCCGTTCGGTGTGACCAACGCCCCTGCTGTTTTCATGAATTACATGAACAGTATATTCCACTCCTTCTTGGATCGGTTTGTTGTTGTTTTCATCGACGACATCCTAGTTTATTCTAAGACGTCTGAGGAGCATGAGGGACATCTCAGAACGGTACTCTAAGTGTTGAAGGAGAAACAATTGTTTGCAAAGTTTTCAAAGTGCGAATTCTGGATGGATGAGATCCACTTCCTCGGGCATGTGATCTCCGAGCGAGGCGTCTCGGTGGATCCTGCGAAGATAGCTGCTGTAATAGCATGGGAGAGGCCCAGATCGGTCTCGGAAATAAGAAGTTTTATGGGCTTGGCAGGTTACTATAGGAGGTTCATCGAAGGTTTTTCTAAGTTGGCATTACCCCTGACTAAATTGACTCGGAAGAACGTTCCTTTCGTGTGGAGTCCGGAGTGTGAGAACAGCTTCCAAGAGCTGAAGAATAAGTTGACAACTGCTCCGGTGTTGGCATTACCTGAGTTACGAGAAAGCTTCGTGGTCTATTATGACGCGTCAGGACTCGGATTAGGGTGTGTACTCATGCAGAAAGATCGAGTGATAGCATATGCCTCTCGACAATTGAGACCCCACGAGCAGCATTATCCGACCCATGATTTGGAGCTGGCAGCAGTAGTTTTTGCATTGAAAATCTGGAGGCATTACTTGTACGGGTCCAAATTTGAAGTGTACAGCGATCATAAGAGCCTCAAATACCTATTCGACCAAAAGAAGCTGAACATGAGGCAGAGGAGATGGATTGAGTTTTTAAAAGACTACGATTTCGAGTTAAAATACCACCCAGGTAAGGCAAACGTCGTGGCCGATGCATTGAGTCGGAAATCCCTCCACATTGCAGCCATGATGGCAAAAGAAGTAGAGTTGTTGGAGCGGTTCCGAGACATGAACTTGCATTTTGACA
Organism: Clitoria ternatea; assembly: GCA_037962975.1. Taxonomy (NCBI): domain Eukaryota; kingdom Viridiplantae; phylum Streptophyta; class Magnoliopsida; order Fabales; family Fabaceae; genus Clitoria; species Clitoria ternatea. The sequence goes on from CM075670.1 coordinate 152,296,829, forward strand.
CCCCTTCCTCTCAGAAAATGACAATAGGTACATTGAGGATTGCCAATGAATTCTTAAAATTCGTGTACGAACAGCAACAGGCGGACTCTTACCTAGCTGAAATGAAGGAAATTCAAGCCAAAGGAAAGGATTTATCCTTGGCAGAGGGGTCAGATGGGATCTTCCAGGTGAGAGACAGAATATACATACCAAGTGGAGGAAGATTGAGAAGAATGGTGCTTGACGAAGCCCACAAAAGCCTGCTCAGCATTCACCCAGGAACCACGAAAATGTACCACGACTTGAGGAGACAGTTCTGGTGGCCCAGACTAAAGAAGGATGTGGCAGAGTACGTAGCCCGGTGTATCACTTGTCAGAAATCGAAAGTAGAGCACCAAAAACCGTATGGTGCAATGCAGCCTCTAGAGATCCCCGTGTGGAAATGGGACTCAATTACGATGGATTTTATCATGGGATTACCCAGAAACCGAGCGGGCCATGATGCCATTTGGGTCATTGTTGACCGATTGACGAAGAGTGCACACTTCTTACCTGTAAATATGAAGTACCCATTGCATAAGTTGGCTCAGATTTACATTCAAGAAGTTATCCGACTGCATGGCATACCTACTTCCATCGTATCAGATTGGGACCCTAGGTTTACGTCCAGGTTTTGGACCAGCATGCATCAAGAATTGGGGACGAAGCTTTGGCTTAGTTCCGCCTACCACCCCCAATCGGATGGACAATCCGAGCGAACAATTCAGAGTCTAGAAGATTTATTAAGAGCGTGTGTGTTAGAGCACGGTGGGGACTGGGAGCAGTACCTTCCCTTGATCGAGTTTACGTACAACAACAGCCATCATCACAGCATTGGCATGGCACCTTACGAGGCATTATATGGGCGTAGATGCCGAACCCCACTCTGCTGGTCGGAAGCGGGTCAAAGTCTACTATTGGGACCAGATATCGTGAAGCAAACCACAGAACAGATCCGAGAGATACGGGAGAAGATGAAAGCATCACAAGACAGGCAAAAGAGCTACCATGACAAGCGCATCAAGCCATTGGAATTTTCAGTCGAAGATCGAGTGTTTCTGAGAACCACTCCGAGTAAAGGAGTTGGACGAGCCTTAAAAAGTGGGAAGATAAGCCCTCGCTACATTGGACCTTATGAGGTGTTAGAACGGATCGGCCCCGTGGCATACCGCCTCGCATTACCAACTCACTTGTCCCGATTGCATAACGTATTTCACGTGTCTCAACTAAGGAAGTATTTGCATGACCCCAGCCACACGATGCCTGACGATGAAGTAGAGATCAAAGAAGACCTGACCACTGTGACTACGCCGATTGGAATCGTGGACCGATCGGTAAAACGCTTAAGAAACAAGAACGTAAGACTGGTTAAGGTGGAGTGGCAGCAAGGCAAGACCACCTCCTGCACGTGGGAACGCGAAGATGCCATAAGACAGCAGTACCCCGAGTTGTTCATTTAGGTGAGTCACCAACTGAATTTCAGGGACGAAATTCTTTTCATGTGGGGGAGAACTGTAACATCCCCATTTTAATTAAAGCAACTAAGTTAAATAAAAAGTCAACAAGTCAACACCTCCCATAATTTAATTAACTAAGAGGTAGTAGGACAATTAACGTGAAAGCATGGTGGCATGGGCAGGATTATCGCGTTTCCCCATCCCACCATACTGCACTCCGCTTGAGTATATATATATGCTGGTGATGGTCATGCTCTTCACGCAGAGAACCCAGCGAGCTTCCTTCTTCGTTCTTCTTTTCTCTTGTTTCCTCTCTTTCCTTCTCTGCCCTCCAGTCTATTCCTACTTCGAAGAGTCGAGTGACGGTGCTACAGCGGAGTGGAACTCCCCACACTTGAGAGGACGATCGCCGAGTGAAGCAGCAGAGAGGAGAACCACCACCCAAGCAGGAAGAAATCCCTCGGAGTTTGTAATTGGTAGGGGGAGTATCTTTTATCTTAAATGCATGGGTTATGAACAGGTTCGAGTGCGGATGCTTGCTATATCCGTGCTCTGATGGTGTATTGCGTTGCATGTGAGTGTGTATAGTTCGGTTGCATGATGAGTAAAAGACGAGTGTTGCATGTTAGCACCTTTCTCACAGATGTATGTGTTGCAGGATCTCAGTTGCATGTTGAGTTGTGTTGATATGAATGTCTGACTGAAGCTACCCAGGTTATAGAAATGCATATGTTGAAATGATTGCTTTAATAGATTGTTGTGTATAGGAAATGCCTGCTTTAAACAAATTTGACGCTGTCTTACTCCGATTGCATGTTAAGATGAGATGAATTGAAATGCCTGAGCAAACTTGTGATTTTTAGAATGATGCATGCGTTGAATGAAGCTGTAAACTGATTGCATGTCTGGATCGAACGAAATGTTGTAGATATCTGAATATGGAATGATAACTGATTGCATGGCAGCTATATATATTGAGTCCAGATAATGTGTACTACTGGTTGCATGGTGTGTGTATGTGCTTGTATGCGAGAATGCATGCATGAAATAAATGTTGTGCGTCGAATCCGCGTGTGGCGCATGGGATGCATTGTGCAGGGAGCACGTAGTGTGAGACACTACCTTCGGTCATCCAGCGTGGGACGCTGTAAAATCCTCGGGTGGGACTTGGGGTAGCCCTTGAGTGGGACTCGGGCTGTCTGTGAACACCGCCGTTGGCGCTGAGAGCGTTGGTGTCACCTGTGGACAAACGGTTGGGTACCTGTAAAACGGCCAAGCAGCTGGGAGCTGATCTGATAGCTGAGAGCTATGTATAAAAAGGCTGTGATGCCTACGTTGCAACGTCGGACCGATACACACGATGCGGAACCAAGTGAAATCTTCTGTGCTTATCATTGTTAATATTACTACTACTGTTAATGTTGTTGAAATTGATTTTTAATCATGTTGTACATATATGTATTGTCGTGTAATTGGCAGATAACCTGAGTCGGTATCTATCATTAAAAATTTAAGATGCTCACCCCTGCAGTGGTCATTTTTCAGTGAATGTCTCTCGTGATGAGGACCAGAAGCAGAGCTGGAACGATGAGCGAAGTGTTAATGTATCTGGAAGGCTTAATTAATGCGATGTTAGATTAAGCCCTGACTGGTTCATGTCGGATGTTAGTGTTTTGGATGAATAGAACCTTATGGACAAGGAGAAATCCAATTTTGTTTGTAAATATTGACATATGCTCTTATTATATATATATCTGGATGTATGGTTTCGTGTGTATGACATGCTATGTGCTACCTTGTTTCATACTTGTGCTTTATTGAATACGCAGGGACGGCATGACTTAGCAGGCTATAGCCAAGTCTGAGTGAATTATGAATTGTCTCTAGGAAGACTTATGTCGGATACGTTGGGCGGAGCCGTACCCCGCCCGAAGTATGGGGACATTTCGCCCAAGCGAGAGGACTCGCGCTGGAGCGATGTAGTTGTTAGAATGGGATACCGTTCAATTACCTTTCCTATCCGTTGTGATGCTAATGCAATCCAGACCCCGGCGTTGACCCCTGATTTGGGCGTTGTGGTTGAGTCCGCTCAGGCGTTGTCATAATTAGTTGAGTTGGGCGGAATAGGTTCAGACTCTCCCTTCTTCCACAACCTACTACCGCATACGTACCTTGTAACTTCCCGTTTTTCTGAGTGAAGAACGAGCGTGAGGATTTATCGAGTGAACCCTTGTCCATATCCTATTGAGAAATTACCTTGTGTTGTGTTGGAGAGGCGTCGTGCTGACCTCGCTTAGGCGGTGTCATACCTCGCCCAAGTAACTAGGACGGTTCGCCCAAGTGCATGGAACCATGCTGAAGCAAGCAGATATCAACGTGAGACTCCGCCTATGTACTTCCCTTCTTCGTTGTCGTATTATTCTGCCTCGCAGGGCAGTGTTGGACATCGTCTGAGTAAGTGAATGTTGTGATGTAGTCCGTCCAGGTGTTGTTGTGCCTTGCCGAACTGGACGGCGGTGTAATCACTTCCTCTTTCCTTCATAAACTACTCCTGCATGTGTATATCTCCCTTCTTCCTCCTTTATCTGTCTTCTAAAGCTGAACGCCCAGAGTTCTCTGAGAAAGGATCAGCCCGTAGGAACGAATAGACGCTAATGTAAGGTTTACTTGAAGAGTTTCTCGTCTGATGTTGCATTGTCACACATCGTTTAGGCGGTGTGAGACAACGGATGAGCGGGTCACTTTCGCCCTCGAGTCCGCCCAGGATAAATATACCCCGCCTAGCCAGGTAGGATGATTCGAACTCCGCCCTTCCTCCGAATGCTACGCGTGTGAATGTATTAACATCTTCCCCTTATCTATTTCCTCCTATTGAGTGACCAGTGTTACTCGAAGGAAGGCCTCCTTGTGAAATCTCCTCTATCCGCTGCTGCATTACCATACTCCGCCTGGACGGTGTCAGACCCCGTCTAAGCGAACAAACGGTGTTGTGTAATCCGCCCTGGTGCTGGTGTGTTCCGATAAACCCATTGAGCCGGCCCCAGTCTTAGATTCTCTGTAGGTTGCTATATGAGCGTGAATGCTCTTTGTTCCCCCCTTGCCTGCTCCCTTCTATATCAAATGTTACGTGACTGTTTTGTGGAAAAAAAAATTCTCATATTTTTGGAATTATTAGTTGCAAATAATAAGGTGTTACAAATGAAGTGAGCGGTCTTTGTTAATCGATCCATGATTACCCAAATAGCATCACATCCAGCTGATGTTCTGGGAAATCCACTCACGAAGTCCATAGCAATCTTATCCCATTTCCATTCTGGAATATCCAGAGGACGAAGGGTCCCACTTGGTCGTTGTTGTTCCGCCTTTACCTTCTGACACATCAGGCAAGCTGTTACGTATTCAGCGATATCCCTTTTCATTCCTTGCCACCAGAATAATTTCTTCAAGTCCTGGTACATCTTGGTTGATCCTGGGTGGATATTGTACTTACTCTTGTGTGCTTCATCCAGGATAGATCTCTTAAGATCTGCGTTGACTGGAATACAGAACCTCTGTTGATACTTGATCACTCCATATTCATCTTTGGTAAACTCTGAGACTCCTTCTTTTGTCTTTTCTGCTAGATCTTGTAATTCTTGATCATTGGCTTGAGCTTCTTTGATTTGTTCCAAGAAATCATTGGAAATCCTTAGCATTCCAACCATAAGGCTTCCTCCTTTTGGTATTACTGCTAGATTCAAATCGCGAAACTGTTCAATCAATTCTAACTCTTTCGTCATCATGTATGAGAGACGTAAAGCCTTTCTACTGAGTGCATCAGCCACAACATTAGCTTTCCCAAGATGGTATCGGAGTTCAAAATTGTAATCTTTGATAAACTCCATCCACCTATGTTGTCGCATATTCAACTCCTTCTGATCAAATAGATACTTCAAGCTCTTGTGATCACTGAAGACTTCGAAGTATGTACCATACAGGTAGTGTCTCCAGATTTTCAAGGCAAACACAACAGCAGCTAATTCCAAATCATGTGTGGGATAATTAACTTCATGCGCTCTCAGCTGTCTTGAAGCATAGGCAACAACTTTCCTTTCTTGCATTAGGACACATCCTAGTCCTTGTTTTGACGCATCACAGTACACTTCATATGGCTTGGCAGGGTCTGGCAAAATCAATACAGGTGCGCTAGTGAGTCGTTGGCGTAACTCTGTAAAACTGCTTTCACACTTATCAGTCCATTCGAATGGTTGATCTTTACGAGTCAGCTTAGTTAAAGGTGTTGCAATTCGAGAGAAATTCTCGATGAATCGACGATAATATCCAGCCAGTCCAAGGAAACTGCGGATTTCCGTCACATTCTTAGGTTGTTCCCAACTTAGTACAGCTTCTACCTTTGTAGGGTCCACAGCAATTCCTTCCTTAGAAATGACATGTCCTAAGAATTTCACTTCCGTCAACCAGAATTCACATTTTGAAAACTTAGCGTATAATTGTCTTGCACGCAAAGTGTTCAGAATAATTCGAAGATGCTCCTCGTGTTCCTCATGGCTCTTGGAGTAAACGAGAATATCGTCAATGAATACGACCACGAATTTGTCCAAGTACTCATGGAAGATTCGGTTCATGTATCCCATAAAGACTGCAGGTGCGTTTGTAACTCCAAAGGGCATAACAAGGTACTCATAGTGCCCATATCGTGTTCTGAATGCCGTTTTGGGTACATCGTCTTTCTTTACCCTGATTTGATGATAGCCTGATCGCAGATCAATCTTCGAGAAGATAGCGGCTCCTCGTAGTTGGTCCATCAAATCATCAATTCTTGGGAGAGGGTATCGATTCTTGATCGTAGCTTTATTTAACTGACGATAGTCAACACATAATCGCATACTGCCATCCTTCTTTTTGACTAGAAGAACTGGTGCTCCCCAAGGTGAGACACTGGGTCTAATCATACCTTTCTCCAGAAGTTCTTCTAATTGCTCTTTAAGTTCGCTGAGTTCCTTGGGTGACATCCGGTAAGGAGCAATAGAAATTGGTCCCACGCCCGGTATAATATCAGTACTGAATTCGACTTCTCGCTCTGGAGGTAACTCGCTTATATCCTCAGGGAATACTTCTGGAAATTCTTGAACAACAGGAATCTGTCCAAGTTGAGGAGTGGCCTTACTTTCAGTTTCAGTAAGGATCATGTACAGTTGGATTTCTTTTGAACTTACCTTTTCTGAGTTAACAAGGCAAGAATCTGTGACTTGATCATATTCAGAGGTAGTAGACCCATGAGAGATGGATCTATTATGACAGTCAATCAAAATATGATTGGCAGCAAGCCAATTCATCCCTAGAACAATGTCTAGATCAATCAAAGGTAAACATATCAGATCTACTTGATAAGATTTCCCTTCGATATTAAGAGGACATTCTAGACATATGCGAGTAGAGCAAATGGGATTATTGGCAGCAATTGTGACAATCATTTGATAGGGCAGGGAGGTTGTAGGAAGCTTTAAATGTTTTACACAATTCTCAGATATGAAAGAATGAGTGGCTCCAGAATCATATAATACATTTAATAGAGTACTTCCTATAAAGCATGTACCTTGCACAAGATCGTTCTCTTGTGATACTTCTGCACCATTCATGGTAAAAACTCTGGCATTTCCCCCTGGCCTTCCGGTTGAGTTGTTTCCGGGACTTCCAGGATTATTGTTCTGTCTGAAGTTGTTGTTGCGGGGAACATTTTGCATTCTCGGGGTATTGTTGGTAGAGACATTTGCAGTAGATCCTCCATTTCCTTGACTTGTTGGTCGTACTGCCTGTCTTTGGGGTACTTGTTGTTGGTTATTTTTATTCTTGTACCAACAGTCATCATCACGATGTCCGATCCGTCCACAAATTGTGCAGTTTCTACTTCTTTGGTTCTCCTGACCTTTAGGAGGAATTCGGTTGACTGAGTTGAAAGATCGAAAATATGGTCGATCTCCTCGAAAATCCCTTCTTTGGTGTCGATCTGGCATACGTCGCTCTGGCCCATGATTAGACGCTCCAGGTCGTCGAAGATTAGAGGTGTTCTTAAATATACGGCATCTGTCAACCAAAGTGGTGAATTGTGTAATTTGTTGACAACATATGACTTGACGAATCTCATGTCGTAGTCCTGCTTCGAACTTTGCACATCTTGATGCTTCTCCCATGTGAGTGTAGTAAGGACAACATTTTGCCAGTTCATCAAACTTAGCAGCGTACTCCCCAACAGTCATATTGCCTTATTTCAGATTGAAGAATTCTTGCTCTTTTTGCCTCCTTATATCTTCGGGAAAATATTTAGCGAGGAATTCCGTCTTAAATCGTCCCCAAGTAATGATATGCCCATCAGTAGCTAGTCTGACTCTAGCATGAGTCCACCAATGTTCTGCTTCTCCAACCAGCATGAAGACCGCAAAGGTTACACAATCCTCATCGGAACATCGTATAGCGACAAAAATCTTTTCAAGATGTTCAATCCATAGCTGTGCTCCTTCTGGATTGAAGCCTCCTTTGAACTGCGTAGGATTGTTCCTTTGAAAATCAACTAATCCTTGCCTGGCAGAAGCATGAGGTAACTCTTGCCTTTCTATTACCTCCACAATTCTGGTAAGAAGATTCTCCATCACGTGATTGTTATTTTGGCGTGCCATTGGGAATTTGCTGAAAGATTATCAACAAATAGATTCAGGGTATGCGTTATGTGGAGTGTTCCACATAGGATATTTAGTCTTAGGAGTGTTATGGACTGTTCAATATTTCTATCAGAGTACGTGGAAACCTAATGGTCCACTCCACAAGCTTAATGAATCGACTATGCTCTGATACCACCATTGTAACACCCTCGGTTAGATAAGACAAATCCTTCTGTAGGTTCATCCCATTTAACTGAGAGTGTTAACAGTTTTTAGAAAAAGTGAATATTTTTTTTTATTTTTTTTTTAAAAATAAATACGTGGCAGATCAGCGGAAGTAATATTGTATATATCACATAGTCATTCACAAACTGTAAATAAATGTACTCTTAATAGAATGGGGCACGCAGGCACCCTTAAATATTATACAGTCATCCGATGTCTAATTATAAACGTTCTATTCCTAGTGATTATTCTCACTGGGTTCAGCGTACTGCTGATCTTCACACTCGAGTTCTTGAGTTTCTAATTCCTCTGAAAAATGTTCAACAGTAAGGGTGAGTATAACCCAAGACCTTGATTGGTTCCTCCGGTGCGAACGTAATCCAGTTAACATACAATGTCACATAGATCATACATTTAGCATGTTTGTAACAATCAAGCATGTTATCATCACATAATCGTCATGTTCACAATTATAACAATCATGAAATAAATCATACATATAATATATTCACAATTATAACAAATGAATGCATGAGTGCGGATTTATTATGATTTATCTTTGATTAAGTCTCATGATGCATGTGGGCCCGATAAATCGTTTCATCTTCTTCTCATTCTTTGGAATATCACCATTCCAATCATCTAGAGCGATCAGGGTCCGCCCAAGTTCCATGTGGTACAAAATGAACTCATTGGTTCTCATTATTAATTTAAATATTTTTAGAACTTGGATCCCTACGATCATAGTTACACTCCGTCATTTAGTCAAAGTACACTAGAATTGCATCGTCTCACCCGGCTATCAGGCGCGACTCTAATGCCATTGGGTTGCCGTTCCAGTTGTACTCCCAAGATTCTTCATGGAGATCGAACGTGAGTGTCCTCCACTGTACCAAGTGTATGCTCTAGAGGTTTTTCTTCTTCAAAAATATTTTCATGATGCGGAATGCATTTATCTTATCAATTGATTACTGGGTATCTTATGTGTTTCTAGTTTCATCATAACATTCTCAAGTTCTTTGAATATCCTCAATCATTTAAACCTCGTAAGATATTCGTTTATTATTTTAGAAATATATCTATTATATACATATTCTTTCATAAAGAGTAAAATAATGTATACTTTATGTATTTATACATAATTTAGATGTTTAACAAAGTATAATGATGATAAAAATAATAATAAGGATAACAATATTAAGTTTGACAAGAAATAATGATAATAAAGGAATAAGAATATCATTTATAGCTTACCAATAACTTAAATAAATATTAAAAATAGGTTTCCAATTGAGATTTCAAGTGAAAAACACTAAAATAGAGTTTTCCGAGTGAAACATAGGTAAATCCGAGTGAAATATGTATGATTCCGAGTGGAATCATACAGAGAGGGGTTCTCCAAGCGATCTGGTTCAAAATCCGAGTGAAATGACACTGGAAAAACTGTTTTCCGACTGAAATAACTTAAATCCGAGTAGAAATGAGTTAAATCCAAGTAGAAATATTGATTTCCAAAAGAAAGGTTTAATATTGAGTGAAAAATTGAGTTTTCCGAGTGGAATGAGTTGAATGCCGAGTGAAATTGAATTAAAAGGAATCCTCCGAGTAAAATAACATCTTTACTGAGTGAAATGAATCATTAACCAAGTAAAATCACTGAATGGGTTCTCCTGAGTGAGAATAAAATGATTTCTGAGTGAAATAAGGTATTTTCCGAGTGGAATTATGAGTTTACCGAGTTATATTAATTAAGAGGGCTCTGTCTGAATAAGAATCATGCGGATAAAGTGAAAACCGAGTAAGATAATCCTGATTCCGAGTGAAATCAGGTTTGGAAGGGTTTTCTGGTGAGTTGTCTTTATAAACCGAGTTGCATCAAGTGGAAGGACTATCTTTAGTGAAAAATAACAATTTGCTGAGTGAAATAATTGTTTTGGCCGAGTGAAATGAATAGAAAGCTACTGTCCGAGTTAAATAATGATGTTTCTGAGTGCATTTACTAATAAGGGGTTCTGAGTAAAGGTAAATATATTTTCTGAGTGGTATTAAGTCAAAATCCGAGTGAGATATAACTTGGGAGTTGCTGTCCGAGAGAAATATAGTGTTTACCGAGTGAAATACTATGTTGTCCGGGTGAAATCAAATGAAAGGCTAATATCTGAGTATAAGTAAGCAAATCCGAGTATAAATAAGCAAAACCAGTCGGATTATCATAAAAACCGAGTAGAATAACATGTTATCATATTTATTTCACTGGAATCCACACGGTACCCATGCTTTCTTAGTAATTTCAGTGCAATCAATACATGTCATATCACAATTCACTCGGTAACAGATATATATATATATATATACATGCATATACATACAATAATTTCAAGCATTTCATACATACTGGACCTATCCTCACTCGGTTTTCCCACAAGGCACCCAAGAATATACCCCCTTACCTCGAATGAAGCTCCTGGAGGAGAAGAAAGAGACTCCCTTTACTGTCCTGCCTGGAATCCGAGTGAAACAGAGGGGAAAAGAGAGGAAAAGAGCTTGCTGGGAAGAAGAGTGATGAAGTGTTTGGTTCGTGTGTGTGGTGTGAGGTATGAGGACCTTCAGCTCGTTTAAATAGAGAGGAAATGAGTGGGGAGACAAGTGGGAGACATCGGTTGGAGAATTAGGTGGGATAATGGAGCCTTTTGACTCCTTTTCCAGTCAGCTTTGCATTAGATTGGGATAAAATATATAAAGTTATCATAATAGAGGCAACTTTCTCCTCTGATTGGTTCGTTGTGCCAATCATTCTTGGCTTTATATGATTAAGTGGGTTGACCACTATCTAAAGTGGAATTAAGTGTTGGCAAAGAGGCTGGTATCACATGTGAGGGCGGTATTGAATTATGAGGGCGGTATGGAGTGAAGAAGACGGTGTTGAATGTGAAGGCGGAGTGAAGTTGTGAGGCGGTATAGAGTGTTAAGGCGGTGTGGAATGTGAGGCGGTATAGAGTGTTAAGGCGGTGTGGAATGTGAGGCGGTATAGAGTGTTAGGGCGGTATTAAATTATGAGGGCGGAGTATAGCATGAGGGCGGAGTGAAATGTTAGGGCGGAGTGCAATGTGAGGCGGAGTGTAGTGATGGGCGGTGTGTAGTGATTTGAGGGACAACGTCCATGCAAGAAGGCGGTGTTGAGTGTGAAGTAAGAAATAGAGGACGGTATGTGTGAAGGAGTTAAGGACTCCGTCTGTGGAAAGTGGGCGGTGTTGTGAGGCTACAAAGAGATCGGTTTTGGTGAATGTCGTCTCAGAATTGTTTGGTGTGCACATCGGTTCAAGAACAACTTCCTCTAGCCGGTGTGAACTCCTAATGTAAGGACGGATCTAGTAGCCATCCGGTGTGTACATATGCTCATTCGGTGTGGTGTAAGTAAGCAAATCTTTTCTTACTTCAGCCATCCGATGTGACATAGAAGACATCGGATGGTTAATGACATCGGATCTCTTGAGCGAAATCCGATTCGCTTGAACGAATCCGCCCTTCATGGCTCGGAATTCTTCCAAAACTGACTCAACACTTGCTTTCTCACTCGGTAATGGTTCAGCCTCTCTATATTTCTCTCGGAATGGTTCCTTCTTCCATTTCCACTCGGATCTTTAAGTAATTACATAAGAACCGTTCGGAATACTTCCATAATGTGTCCCACTCGGTAAGAAGCATCAAATCAACATAAACTTGAGTGTTTAAGCTTTCTTTCACTCGGAATACTTCAATCAGAGCAGTTTTCTTCGGAACAGAAGTACTTGGCAAGGTTTGACTCGGAAACAAGTCATTCCAGGGTGTTTTGACTCGGAATTCCATCCTCCACTCGGAATTTCTAATCTTTCACTCGGAATTCTTCTCTGTCACTCGGAACAAAGCCCTTTTCACTCGGTTTTTGCCTAATTTCGCTAATGATCCTTATAATTTACATTGTTATGCGCAAAATAATACTTATGAGATACCACAGACCATCAACAGGGTATATATATTGACTTATTCTTCTTTCAAACCTTCCATAATTCAAAAATTACAAGAGTGAAATTGTTTCTAAAAACAGGGATGTTACAACACCCACTCCACCTTGGATTGATATATCTATGGATTTTGTGTTGGGATTGCTTAAGACCCAAAGGGGAATGAATTCTATCTTTGTGGTTGTGGATAGGTTTAGTAAGATGGATCACTTCATCCTTTGTCACAAGGTAGATGATGCTAGTCATATTGCTAAACTCTTTTTCAAAGAGATTGTAAGACTTCATGGTGTTCCTAAAACCATAATTTCTGATAGGGACACCAAATTCCTTAGCCATTTTTGGAAAACTCTTTGGTCAAGGCTAGGAACGAAGCTTCTCTTTTTCACCACTTGTCATCCTCAAATGGATGGACAAACAGAGGTAGTAAACAGGACCCTTTCTCAACTTCTTAGGGTCTTAGTGCTTAAAAATGTTAAATCTTGGGATGAGTGTTTGCCCCATATTGAGTTTGCATATAATAGGGTACAACACTCCACAACCAAGCATAGTCCATTTGAGGTTGTCTATGGTTTTAACCCTCCCACTCCTTTAAAGCTTTTGCCTATTGAGGTTTCTAATTCTATCCTTTATATGGATGGAGAGGCAAAGGCCAACTTTATCAAAGAATTTCATAAGAAGGTTAAAAACCAAATTCAAACTAAAAATGAATACTATGCTCGTTGTGCCAATAAGAAGAGAAGGGATATCACCTTTGAGGTTGGAGATTGGGTTTGGTTACACCTTCGAAAAGAGAGATTTCCAAACTTATGAAAATCCAAACTCGACCCTAGAGGTGATGGGCCTTTCTAAATCATAAAGAAAATGAATAATAATGCTTATGTCCTTAATTTGCCAGGAGATTATGGTGTGAATGCTTCCTTCAATATTTCCGATTTGTCTCCCTTTGACTTAGATAAAGAGGATAATGCCTTAGATTTGAGGACAAATCCTTTAAAAGAGGGGGAGCATAATGAGGACATACTAAGGAAGGACCCTCACACTACCCTAGAGAAAGGACTTGAAGCTTACAAAGGTCCTCTCACAAGGGCCAAGACCAAAAAGGCCAAAGAGAGCATCCATCGGGCCTTATCTTCCTTCCTTTCCTTGAGTGGGCCCAAGCCCAATGAAGACTTCTTGAGGATCTATTCATACTCTACTTGTAATATACTTCTTAGTTAGATTCTCTAGGCTTATAGGTTTCATTTGGGCCTTGCAAGGTCAATTGGGCCACTTTTGGGCCATGTACTCTCATTTTGGGCCATGTATAGGCCATACTCTTCTCTAGAAGCTCTATTGGGCCTAGGCATCATGGAGAGGCCCATTTAGGAGGCACTTGGCTGAAATTCCCTAAGCTCTATATAAAGAGCTCTCCCTTTGTATTTTGACACACATTAATGCCATTTGAGATTTTACACTTTCAAGAGTGAGTTTTTTGTGAGAGAAGCTCTCCCTTCTCTCTATGTTAGAGTGAGCTCTAGCAAGCTCTCATCCAAGAGGTCTCCTCCCTCTTGGTGGCAAGTTCTAGGGAGTTATCTCCCTTAGGAGTGGCCTCCCATTCACCTCCTCCATTCCATCTTCCATCCCCTTCCTTTCTCCCTTCCATTTCCACCTTCTCCTTTGTCTTTTTCCCTTCAAATCCATGTAGTCTTGAGTCATTCCTTCCCTTTTCCATTTCGGTTTCCTATAACAAGCATCATCAACAAAGGCTTGTGGAGGTTAGAAGAAGAAAAAAGCCCTAGATCCATCTTTCTTCAAGGAGCTAGAAGAAGATCCTACATCAGGAATCGATTCATGGGGCTGGGAATCGATTCCCCCTATAGGAATCGATTCCTACGTGTTAGAAAAGCTGGGAATTGATTCATACAGTTCAGGAATAGATTCACGTGCAGTTCTGAGTCAGAAATTCAACTAAATAAATTGATTCACGCAGGAAATCATGGATGGAATCATGCATGAAAAGCAGGAATGTTTTAAGGCACTACGGATTTTCAAGGACAACATTATGCATTTTATGAAACCACTATGCCGAAGAAAAATATTTTATTCAGATGGAGCGTATTCCTTGGCCTATTAATAGAGAAGGAAATACAGGTTTCAAGCATCAGTTTTTCTCAGCAAGCAATTCCTTCTTATTTCTTCCTCTATAGCTCTCTATTTTAATATTGGTAAAATTTGCTCTCTGTCTCATTTCTTTGTAATTAATTTTGAGAGGTAGCCTATAAGGAAAATTATTTTGTGCTTAAATTTGTATATCCACTCTACTTGGAGAGTTATCCTTGTAATCTTAAACACCAAAACTTCTAGAACTTGGGTTGGGTTTCAACCTTGTAAAATTGTGAGATTAAGAGATTGGGTGGGGTGTCCTTGTACTTGCAAGAATTGGGTTTTTGAGTGTGGGACACTAGGAAGCCGCGATTGCTCAAAGTTGTATCTCTAATCTCCAATAGTGGAAATCCTCCAAGTGGGTTGCTTGGAGGTGAGACGTACACCGGTGTGGTGGAACTTGTATATATCGGTTTTCAAATCTCTCTTTCCTAAACTCTTTTAAATTTGTGTACTTAAGTTACTTGCCTAAATTTATTGAGTTTATAAATTGTTAATTTTATTTGAAACAACCGTTTAACTTTCAAGTAAATTTATTTGCCATATATTTAGTACTTGTTAATTTGTCTTGTGTTTAAATTGCTATTACTTGTGATTAAATTTATCATCTTCATTAAGTATATTTATTAAAGAATCAATTTCAAAATCATTCCAAAGAAAATTTTTAATACTCAATTCATCCCCCCCCCCCTCTTGAGTAATTGAGGCCACTTGCTTAACAAAGAAAAATGTTCAATTTCGATATTGAAATTCTGCACTGTTCTTTTGGGTACTATTCTCCAACAGCTTTTGTGCATGTTTGTTTGGATGGCTTATGTCTAGCGTTTGTGTTACGTAGGTTTGTCTAAAGTTTGAATAGCTTATTGTTATAATTTACAATAATAAATAATTATAATTGGATTTAAGTGTCATAGGTTGAGCTTTTACTATAATCAAAGTATCAAACAACCTTTAATATGTTGCTGAATGTTTTAGGATCAAAACACCGTAAATAATAAAGGACTCTTATATTTCTCTACTTATCAAAGAAACATAGGTTCAGATATGATGAGGGAAATTTGATGAATATATATTAGCAATTGTCAAGACATTGGCATCCATAATTTGTAAGTTATCACTTAGTGTTGTTCTTTACTGGTTATGTTGATGCATATAATCCAAGGAAACAAATCTGACAGCGAAACATTTAAAACTGCCTGAGTTATCATGTGACAAGGATAGCTCCCCATTTTTAACTTAACATATGCAATGAAGCATATAGAAAAGTTTAAAGTAACCCAAATGATCATAGTTTTCTTCATTTCACAGCAAATGTAATCCTGGGTAGATTATATTTTATAACATCCTTTTACTACTAATCCTGTTTAGTTGCATTTTTGGGGTTTAAGTTTCTATGCTTCTTTAAGTGCTAATGGTTTGAATTAACAGCTTCCCTTCTACAAGCCTAATTTATGGTGGCCAAATGGAATGGGAAAGCAATCTTTGTACAATGTAGTTATTAACATTGATGTTAAAGAATTTGGTGAATATGATTCATGGAGCCATCACTTTGGATTTCGTAAAATTGAGAGCCATATTGATGATGCTACGGGTGGAAGGTACAGAGATGTCTGAGATTTCTTTAATGTTTCTACCTTTTTTCATTTGTATGAATAATTCAATCTATATAATGTTTCTGCATATGTGATGTTTGCATACATCTTATTTTATAGGTTGTTTAAAGTCAATGGAGAACCAGTAATTTATAGTTGGGTACCTAGGGTGATATATGATCCTCATATTTTTTATCCTAATAATATTTTCTCTTAACACTCCCTCAGGTTTGGTTCTTTCTCTTTTTAGTCTAATATTTCAATTATTATAAATTATAATGTCTTCAATTTTTGTAGGATCATGTGGGTGAAATTACTTATTTTATTGTGAATCCCACTTTTTCCATTGGTTCTTTTTTTTTCATAATACCTTTTGTAGTAACTTTGTGATTTTCGCTTAATCCACCTTTTTAATTCAGTTGTCTTATTTAAAAATAACAAGATTTTAAGTTCTCTTTGTAACAGCCCTAGTTTTTAGAACAAGGGCCTAGGCTCTCAGAATCTATGAGAGTGCTTAATGAGTGTTTTAGTGGAAGTTGGGGCTTCGGTTTGATCCCAAGTGACTATGAGAAATTAGAAATAATGAGGAAAAGAGTGTTCAAGGTACTAACAATAGCCAAGTGTAAGTAAGAAGAAAGATGTAGTAGGATAATAGAGATTTATGAGAAAGGTAAAAAGTGCAAGAGAAAGAGAAATGTGTAAGGAATAATATAGTAAAGAAAGAAATGAATGAGTGTGGATATTAGTAAAATATTTTAGATGTTAGTAATTAATTTATAATTAAAATTTATCTTGTTAAATTCTGATAAACTGTCCAGATTATTCTTTTAGTAAACTAAGTATAGATTAGTTGGTTAATTAGGAATAATTAGTAAATATATAATTAATATGCATATAATTATAATAACAACAAATAATTATTCGAAATATATATATTATTAAAGTAATATTTTATTTTATTTTGATGTATAATAATATTTTAATAAAAAATATTAAGGGTTTTCCCGGTATTATATTGTGGGGCCTAGTTGTCGAACTTTTTTGGTAACTCAACCTGACACTAGTAACTCTGTAAAGGGGTTAGTCACGGTAGAGTTTCCCTATAGCGGATCAAGGATAATTGATTAGGTCTAATCGGGCCAATCAGAACCTTCGATATCGCCTACGTTTGATCGTGTCGGAGTATCCGATGGTGACACGGTCAGTCCCCGGTGATTCGTTTCAACGTTTTAGAAATATTTCCTGAAGAGGCCGAGACTTGATTCAGACTCTATCAACCTTATTTCCATGCTACCTTATTTCTTTAGAAATTCAATATGCGCATCTTGGCATTTCGAACCTAACTTTCTCAAAAGATACTTGATTGGAATGATTCTAGCCTTGTTCATTTCATTTCGAAGAGATTTTCAATCCCTATTTCTGGTCTTGACCCCAAATTCTTACTTTGTCATGCTCAAATTCATGAATTAAGTAAATTCATTTTAAAACCATGTCGTTCGCGTTTTTACTCAGCGCATGCTTCACTTAAAAATTCATAACTTTTTCGTATGACCTTCGATTCATGAAAACTTGGTGTCAAAATATCCATAACAAGATTATCTATGTTTTCTGTGTAGACCCTGAAAGCTAAATCCTCCCAAATTAGTACAGTTTTTAGGATCTTTGCCAACCTCTATTCATCATGTCTCTATACTGACGGGTTCCAGAAAAATAGGCATACCACCTTATTCTATTATTAGAATCACCTCATTCTTTTTTCTGTGGATTCGTATCAAGGAAATCTACAAGTCTTATAAAGGGCATGAAGCCTAATTCTTAAAGGAAAAATTTCTATAAATTTATCTTTACAGCCTTACCTAATTCGGGACAATTAGATCATCTTGTCTCGTTTTGGTCATATCTCGGGCTACCGATATTGGATCGTCGCAAATAATATATTAAATCTAAGGGAAAAAGAAGATCTACAAGTTTTGTGTTGGGTATTTTTCGAGATTCAGCCCCCATGAAATATCATGTATTTATTTTTAACGCCCCTAGTTTCTGGTTGCTAAAAATCCTGCACGCCTAAAACCATCGAATAACAATTTAATTTTTTGGCCACTGGTTTTCAACTCACCACCACACCAGCCACCTCCCTGGGACAGGTGTCACACCCTTACACCTTCAGCCCACTAACTCTTCATCTCATTTCCACCAGTTGCATGCAACAAGATGCATTAAATGTAAGGTCACTTCTCATTATACATGCTACTCATTATATTCCTTCTCTCCATCCTTTCATTCTCGACAGAAGCAATCCATAATCCCTCATCAACTTGAATTCATTTGTTCTAGCCACTATTCTCTTTTCCAACCACCGTCAGCTACCACAACCTCCACCACCTCTAACCACCCAAAAAAATTTCTGTCACCATCACCATTTATCTCCACCCTTCTAAAAATTTCCACTTTTCCTCTTCTCCTTGTCTACAAACCCATGACCAATCCTTATCATCCATCCTCTTTATTCTAAGTCTTTTGCATGCTAAAAAAAGTTGTTCAAGAAGGTCAACTTCTTCTCTTCTCAAAAGCTTCCAAAACCGTGAGCTTCCTAAGCAAGTTCTAGGTAAGCTTGACAAATTTTATTCTTGATCAATGTTCTTGAACCTTGTGGTTCAAATTCTGTTTTGTTTTAAAAAAATTAGATAACTTTTCTCTTGCTGTTTTGGAGCTGGAATCGTAGCTGTTTTCCCTTTTATAACCATGCATGCTAATTATTTTATGATCGGAGATTATCAACGCTTGCCAGTGGACGATCGGAGGTATTCGATGAATTTTCGGTAGAACTCTCTTTTCCCTCCTCCAAAACCGAGAACCACCATGAGGTAAGGGGTTCCTCTTTGGTTAATTGTGTCTTAGAAATGTCCCGTTGCGTTAGTTTAGTATTCGACGATGTTAAATTTAAGTTTTGATGCGATCCAACGGTCGGATTTTAAAATATCTAATTTTTGGTAACTGATGGTTAAATTTTTATATTAAAAATAAAAATAAATTAAAATGAGTATTTTGTAAAAATTTCATAATGTGTGCCTCGATGATCGGGTGATCGAAAGAAACTTTACCGGAATCAGAGTAAAACGGAAGAATCAAGTATTTTAGTGTTAGGCGGGCTCAGTTGGTATTCGATATGGTTGTATAATTTAAATTTATATTTTTATGACTCTTGATGTAATTTGTATAAATTTATCTGGTAAGCCCCACAATTAGGAGTTAAGTTCATCGTTAAGTGGTCGGAGTCGCCTACAAAAAGTACACGCTTTACGAGAAATTCTACCGAACGGGATGTGTTGACGGTTATTTTATTTTACTAGATATATAGATATAATGATATTTTTTTAGGATTCTTCTAAAAAGTGTCAAGGCAATTAAGTTTAAGTTGAAAGGTGGTATAATAATAAAATAAGTGAATTACTAGAAATTAAGGAAATTTACTAAGTAATTATGTGATAAACGGCTAAGAAACGTTTAGGATACTTGGATAGAAATGGTAATAGTAATACAACTAGTATAAGTAAATTAGAACAGTGAAATACTTATAAATCAAGTATCACTACAGATGAGCCTTATAGTTTAACATTAGAAATAAAGCTAAATTACTAAACTAGAAACTAGAGTAAAATATAAACATAAGAAATAAATAAATTAATAAGCAGTAAGTTACTAATAAGATAGGAGATAAAAAAGAGGTCATTTAACATAAATTTAGAAATACATGCTACTTAGAAGTAAAGAGAAGAATAAAGAGGTAATAAGAATTAATGGTAAGCCACCTTAAATAAATTCACTCGACTTAGGATTAAAATTGACCAAATGAAATATCGATGGTTAAGTCATATAACGATTAGTTGAACAGTTAAATTAAGACTAGAATAAGTAAATAACGTCTAAAGAAATAAAACTTAGTATAATCGGGGATAATCAATAATTGATTAGGAAATCAAGATAAGGTAAATACATCTTAAGAGCTGCGACACTTTAATCAGTAATATTAACAAAGTACCTAGTTGGTAAGAGTGGAAACAAGAAGTATGTATGAGAGTTGTCTTGTAAAGACACCAAGTTGAACGTGAGGATTAGACCTGCAAACAAAGAGAACATAACCCTTAGAAAAATAATACACTTCATAAAATATCATTAGAATTACCGGAGTAGACCTAAGAAGGTGAGAAGTAAGGAACAAATAGGTGAAAATTAGATTATAAATAAGTGAATGATTCAGTATGGCTTGACGATGATAAATTGTATGTGTAACACTCCTAATTTTATATAAATGATGAAATATTGGGAATAAATACTAAACGATTATATGTGAGTAAATTGATATCCCAAAATATTGAAAATAATTAAATTAAGATTTTTGGGGATTATTCATAATTTATTGTGGGTTTTATGAGTTAAAATTAGACCCGATTAAAATATGGGTGTCGGACTAAGTATCTCTGATTGAGGTGCTGTTGGTAAGGGCTCTTAAGAATATTGTTAGGGATCCGAATATAACTTCGGAATAATTTTTAGATAAAGTATTGAGTGCGAACTGAGATCCTGTTGATTATAAAACGAGGAAAATTTTAATGAGGGGTTAAAATAAAACACCAACTCTTTTATCCTCCCTCTTATTTTTACATGACCCTTCTCCCTCTAAGGCAAACACTTTTCTTCTTCATCTTTTCATCTCTCACTCATCATCATCTTCTTCTTCAAAAACCCATCAAGTGGTGTGTGTGCCCTCTTGCTTCCATTTTCATCTTCATCAAGCAAGAAGGAGCTTGTGGCTTGAAAGCTTTCTTCCTCTTTCTCCCTTTCAATTTTCATGCACTTCCTCTCCCATTCTTCAAGCTCTTTTCTCTTGGCTTGAGGTAAGGATTTCTCTTTATTTTCTTGAGCTCTATGCCCTAGGTTTTGGGTAATGGTTGTTGCAAGAAAGTTTAATGCATATGGGTCATGAATGGAAAGCATTTATGATGAGAAACCCGAAGGTAGAGTGTATTTAATATGAGTTTTATGAGGGCCTTGGGTGGTACACGAAAATGGCATGAAGATGATGGAAAATGATGAACATAAATGGTGGTTATTGGGTTTTTGATGAAACCCTAACTTTATAAATTGGGGTAAATATGAGATATGGGTAGATGAGCATTTATTATTGATGATAGATGTTATTTATGATAAGTAATAACCATTAATGATGGTGAATGGTTGATAATGGTGGTTGGGAACCATTAATGTGGAAACCCATGAATGGGTTTAGCCTTAAATGCATAATAATGAATTTGGGCACATAACCCATGGTGGTTATGGTGGATTAAATGAAATAAGTAAGGATTGAGAATTAAAAAGGCATAAAACACCAAGTAGTTAATTAAGAGCACTTGAACCTTGGTGGTTTGAATAGAGAATAATTGTGTGGTATATTGTATAATGTAGGAAACAACCCCATTGACAAGGCGGAACCATCAGACCGCGTTGATTACTACTTCTCTTGAAGTAGGAGGGGGTAACTATTCTAAATGCATGATTTCATCCATTAGTGATGTGTGTGTATATAATTGTGTATTGCTAATTTGGCTTGGATAGATGATTTGATGATTATATGATTGAGATGCATTTAAAGTAATTGATGTTATGTGACATGTGTTTTGGGATGATGTTTATGATGAGACTTGACTCATGTTGATGAGAGTTGTTGTGAATGGCTTAATGACCATAGTTGTATTGATTGATATATTGTTGAATATCCCATAATGTGTGAACTAATAAATATTGATTGCCACTAACTAATTGAGTATATGAAATCCACTAAGTGGTTGTGGTGAATTGTTGAATATGGAGTGGTATGGTAGGATGTATAGAGTGAGAATACATTGACTGGCATTTGCATCCATGGCATATCATTCGCTGTCTATGTGGAATGTTAAGGGTTCCAATAGGCAGGCCTAATGGGAGGGCGACCTAGTGCATAAGCGAATTTATATGTTGTTCCCTAGTGATTCTGGGAATCACGAAGTTGTCCATAGATTGGTGATGAGGCACCCTATATGGCGGGCCCAGTGGGTGGGCGAATCTATGGTGAGCGAGTGACCTCAGTGTCCTTATAGGGCACGGCTCTCTCGATGTGTGTTCGGGAGCGGGGTGACTAGTGCTACATTGGGGCGAGAGCGGTTTGGTACCAGTAAAAGAGTAATGTAATTGCATGCATGACTTGAGATATTTGTGTACACATTTTACTACTACAGTAGGAGCATAGTAGCACACCTATGCTTGACCCACATATGTACGTTGTTGTTTCCCACAGTCGGATCTGCAATTTGAAATTGATTCCGTTGTGCATATGCATTAGCCATAAGAGCATTTGTATATAGCCAGAGATATGCCTAGTTGATAGCCTGTGTTGGCGATGGATGATTGATAAATAAAGAGGAAAAGAGTTGTGGTACTAACATTGAGTGTGCAATGGCTTTTGTTGAGAATACTAATGATTTTGATATATATATATATATATATTCATGTTGTGAATATATTAATTTGGGATATGTGTTATGTTGGAATGAAATGATATAGCATGTGAATGGAGCTTATGATGCTCTTTGTGAAATGTGTGTTGTTCATATATATGTATATGTATGAATATCATCATAATGTATGATTTTGATTCATTTGGCATATGTTACTTACCTCCTAGTTGCCATTTTTAAAGTTTGATGTAGGTATGTTGAGCATCCTACTCTTTTTGGAGGTTGAGTCATGGTAGAGGTAAATATGGAAGTGGAAACTTGTAAGCCTTAGCCGGAACCTTTTTGTAAAGCATTTGATATATGTATATGCTTATTTTGTTTCATGGATATTGAATGAAGATATGTAATTGTTTTGAGGGTCACTTGTGAAAATTGGGCTTTATATGTTGTGAAAAGCCAATTTTTGGTAGTGACCTTAACAATGGATGAGATTGATGAGACATAATGAATTTACTTGTTGTATTGATGAATGGATGTTGATTATGAAGTTTCATGGCCAATTGATGGCATTGGTGTGTATGTTGGTTCAAGATTTGATTGAATTGTGAAGTGTGTATATGATGTTTATGCATAATTGAGGAACCAATAGGGTCAAAATGAGTTGTAGGAAATTTGAATGGTGTGTAATGGTTCCAATGTGATATATTTGTGACTTGTAGCAATTGGAATGAGTCAATTCCATTGAGAATAGACCCCTAGTCGTGTAAAAATACTCAAGAACGGACTAAATGCATTTATGTACATAAGTCCCTCGTTTTTAAGAATTTTTGAGTGAGGCCAGTGGCCACACGTCACAAATAATGTATATATGTTGGTATCAAAATTTGGTAATATTTGGAGTTGATATGAAAAAGTTAGGGGGTTGGAAGTCCAAAGATTATGTGTTTTCTACATAAAAACAGCAGCAGGGTTGTCTTGAATTGATTCAAGCTGTTTTCACTATGTTTAGCTCTAGGAGCGTTTAAATTGATTCATACGAGTTTGAATTGGTTCAAAGGGTCTTATTTTCATTGTTTTGAGTTCTAGAACCGTTTGAATCGATTCATGGGGTGCTTGAATCGATTCATGACCCTGTTTTCACACTTTTTCCTCTGTTTTGGGGTACAATTGGTATTGTTTGACTATGATATGATTGTACAATGACCTACACGCATAATTAATACATTTTAACAATTCAATGGACCATCCTTTGACCTTTTACCACTCCCTTTCATTTTCTTAATGTAATTGTACACTTCCGCTACTCCTTGTTGATGATCATGAGGTTGATCATCCAAGGTTCACTTTTGACTTAATTGTTCACCTTCTCATATCTCCATATATGCGATAAGTTATTAAAAAGGGTCCAGAGATTACTCGTTAAAGTTTTCATCTCACGATTTCTTCCATTCTTTAATTGTTTTAAATCGTGAAAAATTTATCCTCAATTTTTATTATCCAAATTTTATTTATTTAATTACCCCTTAATTTCTGGGGCGTGTCAGTATGGACTTACCCGTGACAATATCTTGATGATTGATTATGCTATGAAAAATGAATTATGCAATATGAGGTATTGTTGATGCATCTGAAAGAAAACAATAATATGTACTCGTCACGGTAACGAGTCCCGTAGTGAAAAGTGAGGTATAGGATGTGGAAAGTGATGAATATGGAAGTAATGATTCGTACCCGATGAGTATAGAAATAATACGTTGGGTCATTTTCATTCTCAATTACCAGTCACAAAAGTAGTAATATGAATATATACATGTGGATGTGATAATACATGAAGCCATACCCAACCTTCAAAAGCCCAACTACCGTGATCCTTAATTTACCCCTACAGCCTATAAACCTACCCTCAGACTTAAACAGTACCTATGGAATTAAGGGTGTTGAGAATGAAAATAAAAATGAATCATTAACGGGATCTTACCGGTGATGGGGATCAAGAGAAAGAATGAGAACTTGTATGAACCATGCATCATACATAATGATGACTGATCAAGGAAACTAGAGCTAATACCTGGGGTACATTAGAGGACATTCACGTTTGATTCCTATGAAGGATCTTGGAAGTATAATTGGGTCAGCATCTAATGGCTTGGATTCACGCCCAATAGTGGACGGTTTGTGGCAAGCCTAATGTACTTCGACTAAAGACGAAGTGTAGTTGTGGTCGTGGAGAGCCAAGTCCCAATATGATTGATATGATGAATATTGAGTGGACTTGAGAGTCCATACCCGATTATAAGATTAGAGGACTTGGTGGGCTCCGACCAGCTCTAGTTCGGAAACATTGTGTACAGGGGCAGCCTGTAACATCCCAAATTTTATAAAAATGAATAATTAATGAGAACGGAAAGTTGATGTTTATTGAGGATGATGTGTGAGAATATGAGGATTAGTGGTGGCAAGGTATAAATACATGTATATAAGATGATGATGAGCTTGAATTCCGTTTGGAGTGTAAATTCATAAGTATGAATGTTGAATAGGTTGTATGTGCCTTTCATGATGTGTATGAAATATGGGATAAATTCAAATTTGGATTATAATGAGGAATTCCGAGTGAGAATGCTTAGGAACAAGTTATATATGCTTGATATGATGTACATGATAGCTTGGACATGATTAAATTGGCTTAAAATGAGATTTCATAAGTTGAGCTGTGTGGAATTTGCGTTCTTGTCTCTGTGCTGATAGTCTCGCCCGAGCGAGAAGGGATCTCGCCCAGGCGAGGATCCCCTGTATTGGCATAATGGCTTCTAGGCAATCTTCGCTCAGGCGAAGGTGAATTCCGCTCAAGCGAAATTGCCCTGTATTAGTGTTGCTCTCTAGAAGGAATTCGCAGTATCAGTGTTTGCTCTCTGGAGGAAATTCGCTTAGGCGAATGGAATCTCGCCCGAGCGAAGGGTCTGAGGAATAGCGTTCGCCCAGGCGAGTGAGGAATTAGCTCGAGCGAGTACAGTGTGTTGTGATTAGGTGAGGTTCTGGACGAATCTCGCTCAAGCGAGAATGGCCGCGCTTGAGCGAGCTAGTGAGGGAATGGTCACTGGACCTTTCTTCGCCCAAGCGAATGTGAGTAGCTTGAGTGAAAGTGGGAAGTATGAATGCTGGGTGATGCTCACTCAGGTGTGACTGGTATGGTTATGCTTCTAACCGAGTGTGATGTGTGTATGGTGAGTAAGTGGGATTCTAGATGAAATTTCACTTGATAGGGGACTTAAAAAATAATTCAGGATTTGTGGTGAATTTTTGAGTGAAATTCCGAGTGGCTTTGCCAAGGCAGAACCCTCTGAGTGAGGGAGTGGATAAGATTTCCGAGTGAGAGGTCTCCCTGTGTGATATTCCGAGCAGTGGAGTTCCGAGTGGAAGTATCCGAGTTCAAGGTAACTCATTCCGAGTGGAGCCTCTCTGAATGTAATTTCGAGTGGGAATGCCACCGAGTGGGGATACATGGTGGGTTGTCCAGAAGTACTCTGGAATAACTCCGAGAGAAAAAGAAAGGAAGTCGAATTTGGAATGAGATGCTGAGTAAGTGACCGCTTGGGTGGTGAGTCGGTTTTGAAATAATTCACCGAGTGAGAACTGGTTATAAGTTGAGTCAGTGTTGTGATGAATGGCTGAGTGGTAGCCGATTAGGTGTTGAGTCAATTTTGGGAATGAAATGCTGAGTGAGTGATGTTATATACACTCCGAGTGAATGTTAACTATAAATTCTGAGTGAATAAGATTTCATGTATTTAGAGTGGCTAAGTGTTAAGTAATTCCGAGTGGAACTTGATTAAGGAGTTTATTCCTGAGGAATGAATGGTTAAGGTATTCTCCGAATGAGAAGAGGTATGAATACCAAGTGGAAGACCCAATGAGTGATGAGTCAGTTTTAGAGTGATTACCGAGTGAAAGGCTGATTAAGAGATGACTCGGATAGAATTGAAATTACCGAGTGAAAGATTGATTGAGATGACTCAGATTTGGATTGAAATTGTCGAGTGAGAGACTATGTGAGTATGAGTCGGCCCTGAATGACTTGGTTGAATGGAAAGTGGGTCGGTCTAGATTGTTATGCCAAGTGAGAATCGAGTGTGAGATGACTTGGATTCAAATAAATTTTACCGAGTAAAAGCTGAATGAATGTGGGTCGGTTTTGAGGAATTCTGTCAACAGAAACCCGAGTACTGGGAAGGATTCAATTAAGCGAATGGATGCCTCGCTCAAGCGAGCGAGTGTGGAAATAGATACTGGAGGTATTTCGCCCGAGCGAATGGAGACGCTCAAGCGAGATGGGCTGTCTCGCTCAAGCGAAGTGGGTTTCGCTTGAGCGAGTGACACCCTGATAGTGTTTTTCCCCTCTTTTCTCTCGGTTTGATTATGTTGACCCTTCTTTTGCTCGGTTCTGATGGCATTGGACCCTCTTCCCCTATTTTATTAGATACCGAGGAGGCATATAAGGTCATTAATGTAAATATAACATGACATGATGGATTGTTGGGCTGCCATCTTAATTATGAGATAACAGTGAGATTTTTTTTTAAGGGGAAGCAAATATTAAAATAAAAACTCCCACTTTCTTTCCACTCCCACGTCACTTCTTCCTCTCCTTTCTACATTCTTCTTCGTCTTCTTCCTTCTTCACACCCAAAACCGTGATTACTTCCTCCACTTCCTCACCCACACCAAATTAATTGGATATCATGGATTCATGGAGCAAAAATGGAACTTGGGGCAAGGCTTGACCCATCTCATTTCTCTTCATCTCATTTTCGCCTTGGAGCTTGAACTCAGAGAAAGAGGTATGACCTTGAACACCCATGGTTCTAGTTTATGATTTTGAGCCTATTTAAGTGTTGTGATGGGAGATTGGGTGTTGTTTTGATGGAAAATGACTTGAAGAAATAAAACCCTAACTCTAAGATTTGGGGGAAATGGATAATAATGCCATGAAAAAGGATTTTTAGTGAAAACCCAGGATAATATGTGTGTGGGTGCTGTTAATGATAGAGATTGGTGGTTACTTGAAATGGTTATTGAGTTTTGATGAAAAACCCTAAGTGGAGTGATTTGGGGGGTCTTGATTAAATAAGTGATTTTGGTGATTTTTGATGTCTTAGAATAAATTGTAAGAAGGGAGTGAACCTTTAGAATCATTGGGATTGGTTAATGAGATTAATGATGTTTTGAACTATGTTCATGAGGTTGTGTAAAATAATAAATGCTATAAGGATTTGTTAATTGATGATAGTCTTAATTGGGGCCAAGAGGCTTGTAATGAATTTGAATGATTAATTGTGGTTATTGAAGGATATGGGAGCTAAGTTGAATATTGGGTAACAATGATGATGTTGTTGGGTTAGTTGGCATTTATGATCTAAAGGCTCTTGGCCTTGGGAAAGGAATTCCCGAAGCCTAATACAATTATATAACTTGGTGTTTAACAAGTCTAGGACTTGATGATAAGCTAGAAAATGTCTAAAAACTATGAGGAATGCCTTGTGATAGCTTATTAATTGTATGAATGCATATGTATATTATGTAGATTGTATTCTGGGTGATGCGATGGAGCTTCCGGAACATTGGAACCGTTTCAGCTCTTCCCTCCAGGTAGGAGAGGAGTTAACATTCTAATTGCATGAGTAAATTTAATAGTGATTGTTGTATGTGTTGGATACTCATGCTTGCCTTACCATGTATATGTATTGAATTAATTGAAATGGCAATTTGATAATTATTGAGAATTATTATGATACTCTTGTGATGGGTGCAAGTAATTGACTTGCATGTGTATGAGGCAATTATGATTGTTATATATGTATATGTAATTTGAAATACCTTGTTGCTACATGTATGGATTAATATTATGTTTGTTGCTATGCCTATTTGATATCCATGTATGGATTGTTATGAATGATGGTTGTGGCCATTGGATGCCAATTATTTGAGCGATGTGCCTTGAGGGGCTTTGTAAATAATTATGAATAATTATTAAAAGGCCAAATTAAAATATATACCCTAATTGAGAGGGTGAGAAATCCTTGTGAGATTGTTGGGCACATGCATTATTGCATTGTTGTATTTATGGCATAGCATGGCATTGATATGCATTATTATTGAATGAATCACCTTGCGGGGTGCCACGAAGGGTAAATCCCTGAGTGAAGAGGACGTTGTCCTGTTGTTGTTGAATAATATGGAATATATCACTTTGCGGGGTGCCATGACGGGTAAACCCCAGAGTGAAGATGATGTTGATCATATTGTGTTGAAGAGAATCACCTTACGGGGTGCCACGAGGGGTGTATCCTCGAGTGATGATGGTATTGTGATATTTATTGTGAAGAGAATCACCTTGCGGGGTGCCACGAAGGGTATATCCCAGAGTGAAGAGGACGTGGTCCTATTGTTATTGAATTATTGTGAATTGAATCACCTTGCGGGGTGCCACGAGGGGTGTATCCCCGAGTGATGATGGTATTATGATATTTATTGTGAAGAGAATCACCTTGCGGGGTGCCACGAAGGGTGTATCCCTGAGTGAAGATGCTGTTGCATGAATTATTATTGAAATGAACATATCACCTTGCGGGGTACCACGAAGGGTGTATCCCTGAGTGATGATGGTATTATGTTATTTATTGTGAAATGAAACACCTTGTGGGGTGCCACGAAGGGTGTAGCCCTGAGTGATGATGATATTGTGATATTTATCGAAATGAATCACCTTGCGGGGTGCCACGAAGGGTGAATCCCTGAGTGATGATATTATTATTAGAATTATTGAGAAATGAATGGTATGGTGGTTGTGATCACCCGTTGATATAGAATCAGATTTATTGTATATTTGAGATAGGATGACCACGAGTGATGAGAAACCTCTTGCGAGGAGGTATTGTATAAAAGATAAAATGAATCGATGATGATAATGATTGAGGATGCCCTTGTTGATAAGTGGCAAAGTGATAGTGTTTGTGATTGTGTATATGTTATGCTTATTTATGATATGAATTGCGATTTATGAGGCTTGTATTCCTATTATGATAATGAGACAATGAATGAATGATAATATGATATTTTGATAGCAAAGCACACATGATGTTTGTACGCATATCCACATGATCACAATATATATATTATTCGTCATTTTGAATGTATAACTCACTCTCCCATGTGGTCTCCTTTTTAGCATTGTGATGCAGCTTACCATGGGACGAATTCGAATATAAAGATCAAGCTTGGATGAAGGTAAATAGCGGTAGAGGAACTGCCTTGGCCGGCATCATTTATGGATTCTTCAGTAATGAATAAATTGTATATGATTGAGATAGTCGGGAGTACATTCCCGAACGTATATAATATTAGTTATATCTTAGGCATTGCATGCTTATGTAATTATGTAAAATAATGATGGTTGTCTTTTAAGCTTATGATATGCCATTGCATGTTTGCCGAGCCTTCTCCCATATCGTCATATATGGGACTAGGCGTGTGCCCGGTATACACATTCTTCCGCTGTATACTCTATTACCTTTGTATACCTTTATGGGCAATTTACCTATCGATCCAGTTATAGGTTATTGAATCTCACTCTTGGGTTTTCTGTGATTTGGGCCTTGATGTGGTCATGATGGTGTATAGGGAATATCTCTAAACGCCAAAAATTTATTAGCAATTTTATTAATTATGACGATCACATCGGGATTCGAGTACAGAAAATCAGGGGTGTTACACAGCCTGTACAGGACGGGTTCTGAGAATGATTGATGAGTTAAGAATGGGCCCACATGCATTCATAAGAACTAATAAGAAAGATAAGTAGTGTGAATATGTTGAAAGAACTCATGCATTGCATTGCATAACATGAATATATATATTATGATTGTGAATGATTAACTGTTATGATAAAATATCTCTTGAAAATGCTAAGGTCTAGTCGGACAACTGGGTATGAGATTAGGAACATTAGGAAGTTGGAAAGGTGTAAGATAACTTAGAAATAGTAGGTCTCCCTTAAGTGCGTATATCTTATGTCATGCTTGGTTGATGATTGTGAGAGGACGTCAGAAATGACATCTTTTGCTTTTTTTGGAAGAGAGAGCTCACCCTTACGCCTATTGCAGACCACCGATTCGCCTTCATTCGTGTATTAGGTGAGAGTGCGTCAAGATTGTAGCAGAGGGAGACCATAGACTCAGTCTTGCTGACATAGCGATAACGGATTCTACTAACCTCCCACTGATACCTGCCCGACTACCAATTATCATGGAGGTTCTAGAAGAGAATGAAGACCTAAAGGAAGGACCTCTGGGCGAGCTAGGACCTGGCTCGACTGATGAGATGTCTTTTGTATTGTTTTGTTTGGATGTGTAGCCAGGGAGCCTGTGTGCCCCTGTAATTCTAGTAGGATGGGATTGATGAAGCTTGTATTTTGTGATGATATATATACACATTATGACAGTAGCCGCCACGACTTTACTTTGTATTTACTATTTTAGATGTTACATTGTTACATTTGGGTTATGTTGTAATTATTTCGTATTTGACTCTATGAGTTGGTATTCTTTTTATGTAATTAGTTGGTTTTACAAAATAAAAATTTTTAAACTTCCACATTTTTATCAAAATAGTAACCTCTCATTTAAGTAGAACAATCTAGTGGAAGAGATTGTCCTAGTTAACCGAGGGTGTTACACTCTAAATCCATTTTTGTACATAATTTTTTGCTTAAGCTATTTGGTTGGTTTGTCTTTTACATATTTTTTCCGTCCGTGGCAAAAGGTGATATTTTCAACTAAGTCATTTGGGTCAAGCATTTGAATGTGAGTTGCTTTAATTATTTATGTAGTGTTTATGCTTTACCGTGTTTATTTCTCTTTAGTTGGCTTATCATTTAATTTATTGTGTGGTGCCTTTGATGGTATGATTATGAATTATTTGTTTAAATTTCAAGGTTAATGACTCAAATTTGAGCTTTGGATCTAAAAGCTTAGGTGATGTCTAATTAGCTTTATGCTTTCTACATCTAATGTCATTAGTCACAGACATCCTGTCATGAAGGATCTTAAAAAGTTGAGAGGGCATTTGTACTACAGATATTGGGTGTTGTTAGCACCAACAGTGGAAAACAAGTGATTCTCTTTTCTATCACCTAAGATTAGTGATACACATTGTTTTTTTTAAACTTATTTATCCTTTATAATGATTTTGTTTTGTGTTTTGTTTAAGTATTTTTCAGGGATCATAATTTGATTCCTGAAACAAAAGATGGATATTGTTTCTTATAAAAATAATGTTTAGTTTTAAATATAATTCATGTTTATTGTGATAAAGTTTCAATATTAACGATTTAATTATAGATATTAGTTTTTATAATATAATATATTGTTTCTTATAAAAATGATGTTTTATTAGCCATTGTCAACGGTGTGTTCGGGGTAAGCTTCTTAATCATATTTATTATCTCAACCATCTAATTAATGTTGATATTAGTTTTAATGAAAAATTAGTATATTGCTCCTATGGAAATGAACTAGAATGGTTATTGTATATTTGTATTGGATACCTTAATATATCTTTTTTTCTATTGAATACCTTTTAATGTCTTGATATACTAAGTAGTCTTATAAACCCATATCAGCTACCAATTGAGAATGGAATTATATGGTCAGCTTTACATGACATTGTCAACAATATCATCAAAATAAGGATTGAAGATTTTGTTGTAAAATCATCATGATATTTATCCAAATTATACTTTCAATGTTATGTATCGTGAAATTTTTATTATCTATTTTCTACAATTTCTTATATGTTATTCATAAAATCAATATGTAGTTTTTATATAAACTTATTTTTCATTCTTCTTTTATATTTGTTCAAAAATAATTAACCACCAGATAACGTTATAAAAAATAATATTGCTTAAAGTTATTAATTTTAACACTATGAATCTTATAGTATGTGATTCCAATTAGAAGAGCTTATGAGAAACTTAATTATGAAAATAACTTATCCCTCGCAGAAGTTCTTTCTTTTTTGTTTATTTCAATAAGTTTATTAAAATATGTTATTTTCAATTTATTTAAAGAAAATTTTTGATTAAATTTATAATATAAATTACTCTTACTTAAAAACAACTTATTATATAACCTCTTAATTTATAAACTTAAAGTTATCTTATAAATGATATATAATACTATTGTATATTCACACTTATTTAATAAGTAATGTATAATATTGTGCGCAACATGGCAAACATTCATCCTTATATATAATTTATGCACAATATGAGAAATATTCATCTCGCTTATCCAATATCTTTCATGCATCGCACGGGTTCTATGTTAGTACAAGTCAAGAATGAATATTAGAACCGGTTTGATAGAGAATGACTAAGATTGTCATTACGTGAATGAATTAACATAATAATATCATTTGAAGTTATTTTATGACTTACATAAGTTTTTATTATTAACTTATTGCAAAAGGTTATGAGGAACTTAATTATGAAAATAATCTGACTTACATAAGTTTTTATTATTAGCTTATTAAAATAAATTATTTTCAATTTATCCCAGTAAATTTTATGATTCAATGTATAATATAAACTCTCACATGACAATAACTAATTATGTAAGTTCTTAGATTAATTTATAAATATATTCTCTCTATAACCTTTAAGTAATATATAATCATAATACATATTTAAACTTATCATATAAGTAATATATAATACTCTAAAAACATTTATCCTCTATGCCCAATATACACCAAAAACATTTTTTTTAATTATTCTATTTCATTCACTTATTTATTTCTTCTCCTACCACTTAGTTTCTCCATTCATTTATTTATTTCTTCTATTAATTGTCCTCATCATATTTTAAACATTTTATCGTACAAGGCATAGGTTAGACACTTAGTTTGGAAACTTTTACCTCCAACATTTTAAATGCAATTAATTGCTCTACCCCATCACAAGCTCTCTTTGAAAATTGGGGTGCCTGTTATGCTGTTGAGAAATATAGATCAATCTTAAGGTCTATGTAATGGTACAAGATTGCAAGTAAAGCAAATGAGGAACTATGTTCTTTAATAAAATGCTAACTAGAACCTATATTAGAGATGTAGTTCATATTCCTAAGATGACAATGACTTCAACTGAAACTCTTCCTATTAAATTTAATCAAAGACAATTTCTCCTCATTGTTTTGTTTGCAATGACTATTAATAGGTCTCAAGGAAAAACTCTTTCCAATGTTGCTCTTTACCTACCCCGACCAGTTTTCACCTATGGCCAAATGTATGTTGCATTGTCAAGAGTTAGGTTAAAGGATGGATTAAGAGTCCTATTGGAAAATTATGAAGATGTCACTTAAGGACATATTAATATTGTCTATTGAGAGGTCTTTACAAACTTGATTTAGGTATAACAAATTATTTATAAAACTATCATTTGTCTTAAATGCTTATAATAACAATAACTTTCGTACTCTATTTGTATTCTTAATAGAGGGTTTAAAATTTTGATTGAATTTTTTCCTTTTGGCTTCTTTGTATTTGTTTCATTCACTATAGCATTTTAATGATATTCATAACCTATATTTCCTAGGTAAGGCACCCTCTCATGAAAGTATTCTCTTTGGTATGTGTTATTTATTTATAATACATAGAAAATCAACACTTTGTTTTGCTTTTTCTCTTAATTGTCCTATTTGAAATCTGTAGGTCCTTCAAAAGTTAGACTCAATAAATTCGTCATTTAATATTTTCTATATGAAGAATTTCTTATAAATAGGTATAGATCCATTATATGTTTATAATTACAAAATAGATCAATCAAAACCAAATAATATTACTTGTCACATGACTGCATTTTATGTTTGGTAATCAAATTATTATCTTTTAACACTATGAATCTTATAGTATGTGATTCCAATTAGAAGAGCTTATGAGAAACTTAATTATGAAAATAACTTATCCCTCGCAGAAGTTCTTTCTTTTTTGTTTATTTCAATAAGTTTATTAAAATATGTTATTTTCAATTTATTTAAAGAAAATTTTTGATTAAATTTATAATATAAATTACTCTTACTTAAAAACAACTTATTATATAACCTCTTAATTTATAAACTTAAAGTTATCTTATAAATGATATATAATACTATTGTATATTCACACTTATTTAATAAGTAATGTATAATATTGTGCGCAACATGGCAAACATTCATCCTTATATATAATTTATGCACAATATGAGAAATATTCATCTCGCTTATCCAATATCTTTCATGCATCGCACGGGTTCTATGTCAGTACAAGTCAAGAATGAATATTAGAACCGGTTTGATAGAGAATGACTAAGATTGTCATTACGTGAATGAATTAACATAATAATATCATTTGAAGTTATTTTATGACTTACATAAGTTTTTATTATTAGCTTATTGCAAAAGGTTATGAGGAACTTAATTATGAAAATAATCCGACTTACATAAGTTTTTATTATTAGCTTATTGAAATAAATTATTTTCAATTTATCCCAGTAAATTTTATAATTCAATGTATAATATAAACTCTCACATAACAATAACTAATTATGTAAGTTCTTAGATTAATTTATAAATATATTCTCTCTATAACCTTTAAGTAATATATAATCATAATACATATTTAAACTTATCATATAAGTAATATATAATACTCTAAAAACATTTATCCTCTATGCCCAATATACACCAAAAACATTTTTTAATTATTCTTTTTTATTCACTTATTTATTTCTTCTCCTACCACTTAGTTTCTCCATTCATTTATTTGTTTCTTCTATTAATTGTCCTCATCATATTTTAAACATTTTATCGTACAAGGCACAGGTTAGACACTTAGTTTGGAAACTTTTACCTCCGACATTTTAAATGCAATTAATTGCTCTACCCCATCATAAGCTCTCTTTGAAAATTGGGGTGCCTGTTATGCTGTTGAGAAATATAGATCAATCTTAAGGTCTATGTAATGGTACAAGATTGCAAGTAAAGCAAATGAGGAACTATGTTCTTTAATAAAATGCTAACTAGAACCTATATTGGAGATGTAGTTCATATTATAAGATGACAATAACTTCAACTGAAACTCTTCCTATTAAATTTAATCAAAGACAATTTCTTCTCATTGTTTTGTTTGCAATGACTATTAATAGGTCTCAAGGAAAAACTCTTTCCAATGTTGCTCTTTACCTACCCCGACCAGTTTTCACCTATGGCCAAATGTATGTTGCATTGTCAAGAGTTAGGTCAAAGGATGGATTAAGAGTCCTATTGGAAAATTATGAAGATGTCACTTAAGGACATATTAATATTGTCTATTGAGAGGTCTTTACAAACTTGATTTAGGTATAACAAATTATTTATAAAACTATCATTTGTCTTAAATGCTTATAATAACAATAACTTTCGTACTCTATTTGTATTCTTAATAGAGGGTTTAAAATTTTGATTGAATTTTTTTCTTTTGGCTTCTTTGTATTTGTTTCGTTCACTATAACATTTTAATGATATTCATAACCTATATTTCCTAGGTAAGACACCCTCTCATGAAAGTATTCTCTTTTACAATACATAAAAAATCAACACTTTGTTTTGCTTTTTCTCTTAATTGTCCTATTTGAAATCTGTAGGTCCTTCAAAAGTTGGACTCAATAAATTCGTCATTTAATATTTTCTATTTGAAGCATTTGTTATAAATAGGTATAGATCCATTATATGTTTATAATTACAAAGTAGATCAATCAAAACCAAATAATATTACTTGTCACATGACTGCATTTTATGTTTGGTAATTAAATTATTATTTTTTTTATTCTATTATACATTTTTACCCATATTTTTTTTATTCTCATACCTATCCTTATCACAATTTAAAAATTTTCCCCAGCAGGTCACGTATTAGAGCCTGGTGAAAGGGTATTTTCGTGGCGCGCATTAGCGGAAAGGGTTTGTATTTGATTCTTGCATCGGACGCTATTCTGTGCTGTGGTTAGCGGAAGATGGATTTTGATCCTGACGATATCTTCAGAGACGACGAAGATGATACTGATGCTCAACTCTCTCTTCTGGTTACTATCCATCTCCTCAACTATTCCTTTTTCTCTTTTGTTTTTTCTTTAATTTAATATATTAAACATCAAATGAAATGAAAAATGCTGTATCAGGAAAACGAGTCGAGCAAAGAATACGTGGTTTACCTCATCGATGCTTCGCCCAAAATGTTCAACACTACTTGCCCTGCGGTTAGTTTTCTTCGCCTTTCACAATTCATTATTTATTGCATTCGTGGTGTATGTGAAAATGACGCACCTTGCAGGAAGAAGATCAAAATGATGAAACTCACTTCCACATTGCCATCTCTTGCCTCTCACACTCACTGAAGACTCTGATCATTAACAGATCCTATGACCAAGTTGCCATTTGCTTCTTTAACACTGTAAGATTTCATTCTTCATCACTTCCTCACTCCTCTCCTGTGGTGTAGCAGTCTTGTTTCTTTTGATCAAACCACAAAGTATTTATATATGTCAAAGTGGAATTCTTAATATGTACATCTGCACATGCAATTGCTAAATGTTCTTTTGTTAGAAAACACTTTATTTCTTCACAAGTGTTATTACTTATTATCAACCTAGGTTTTTAATCCTGGATAGGGGCAAACCCCAAAATAGAGAAATCGCGATCGCGGGTGAGATTTTATCCTCTCTTGGATAGAAAAAATAAATAAATGATGAAGACATGTATATAATATAGGCTGGAAATTTAAGAAAATGCACAAACACATCAAAATTGAAAATTAAACACATATAATTGCATAATTCCAAAATGAAAAACAGTCATAAGTTCATAACACATTTTCCAACTTCCAAGTTGCCAAAAGAAGGGAAATTAACAAGCAAAAAAGCCTTATAAGGCAGCACAAAACAACTAGGATAGCAAGCAACTAGTGTCTATTAGTCATTAGCAAGTAGCAAAGCAACTAATCTTCTTCATCCCCGTGGTCTTCCATCTCTTCTTCCCCATCACTTTCACTATCATCATCACTTCTATAAATCTCTTCTTCTTCATCAGTTTTTTCCTCATCAAGCTCTTCCTTATCTTCTTCAACTTAAAGGACTTCTTTCCCCTTTCTTTGACTGGTTGTACGACTAGAAGTAGAAGTAGTAGGGGCTGCCTTTTTTTGATTCCCTCTCCTCCTTTTGTAATGTAAGAAATCACCGACCCCACTAGCATCCCTAACATGTCCCCAAGTCAAGGGTTCATCCTTATCCTCAATGACCAATTCATTCTCACCTTCATCTTCATCATCTGTTCCTTCTAATATCCATTCATTACTATCATCAACATCCTTCAGAAGGATCCGTGATATCCTTAGAAGCAAAATGATTATTCAAAGCTTGGTTGTAATTTGATAAAGACCAAGTCTAGTAGTCTTATGTAAGATTCTCTCTTACTCAATTCATATTTTATTTACTTCAATCTTTGCAGAGGGAGAAGAAGAATTTACAAGACTTAAATGGCGTTTTTGTGTTTAATGTTCCTGAAAGAGAATTTCTAGACAGGCCAACAGCAAGGCTCATTAAAGAATTTGATAATTTGGAAGGTAAGTTTTTGGGATTTTTGGTGGTGATGGATACAAAGAACCATTTTGATGGACCTTATTTATCCTAAGATATCATGGTTATTTTATGAAATGATATTTAAATTGGTCTTATTCTTTTTTTAAATCCATCATTTACCGGTCATATTGATAGCCAACAAGATCATTAATATGCTGCTTAAATTAACTAGAAGATATTACATAGAAACGGGGAATACATTATTTACCCGATGTGAACTTTCCTTGTTACTTGTATTTTTAAACTGTAATTAGGTTTTGGGATGATTTAGGATAATATATTATGACTCTGGCTCTGATGATTTATGGTGCACCATTTACAACTTTGTTGGTTGAAGTTGAATGGCTGAAGAACAGTGAATTTTATACTAATTCCTGAACTTATGTTTATATTGATTATATGACTACTAATAATACATATATTGTACTTGTATTGGTTACCTTTTTTCTCAATCCTCCTTTAATACTTCACATTGTGCTTTCTTAAGTTCCTGAACTTCTATTTTTAATATGAAGTCTATTATTTGTCGAACTACACTCAAAAGGATTAATATTTGAAGCAAAGAACCTGTCTTGTTTAGTGTAATATTGTGGTTTGTATTCTGAGGCTAGTACTAATTTGTTCCTAATATTCTACAGAATCTTTTTCTAAAGACATTGGAAGCCAGCATGGTGTTGTGTCTGGGACTCAAGAAAATTCTCTATACAATGCTATCTGGACGGCTCAGGCACTTCTTCGTAAAGGGTACACATATTGCTTACAGTTATATATACATGTTTATTGATTAATGACAATGGGAAACTTTTATACCAGGTCAGCAAAGACAGTTGATAAACGCATACTTCTGTTTACAAATGAAGACAATCCTTTTGGGAGTATCAAAGGGGCAATAAAATCAGATTTGACAAGAATGACATTGCAGAGAGCTAAAGTACTGATCTGTATATGGTTTATAATAAAAACCATAAAGTTATTTTGAAGAACACTTGCAGTTCATAATTATTTTTTTTTGGTTTGTGAAGGATGCACAGGATCTTGGCATCTCCATTGAACTTCTTCCCTTGAGTCGCCCCAATGAAGTATTCGATGTATCTCTATTCTATTCTGTATGTGGTTGACACATGGTTGACATATATTTGTTATGTTTGCCCCCTAATTTCTTCTTATTTGATACTGATTAGATAAATTTGTCATGCTTACTTGTCAATTGTATGTCTTTCAGGATGTCATTGGGTTGGAAGGAGATGATCTTGTTGACTTTATGCCATCAGCAGGAAACAAGTATGGCATTCTATCTATAGTTTCTTCTGGCTTAATTCTTGCATTTGTAAGGTCTTCGACATATCTTTTAGAAAGGA
This sequence comes from Clitoria ternatea, assembly GCA_037962975.1. Taxonomy (NCBI): domain Eukaryota; kingdom Viridiplantae; phylum Streptophyta; class Magnoliopsida; order Fabales; family Fabaceae; genus Clitoria; species Clitoria ternatea. Next base: position 152,336,472 of record CM075670.1, read on the forward strand.
GAGAAAGGGAAAAACAGAGAGAATTGATAGATTAATTTCATATTTTGCTTTTTGATATTACATTCTTAAGGCTAGCTATTTATAGGTTCAGTAGTCATGACAAACTTTTAACAGAGTTTGTTACGAGTGTACAGCTGGACTAACTATAATGGAATAACAATATCATTTACTGAAGTAGGGAAACTAGCTGTATCCTTTGGAGTTTGACTTTTGCTACTGTTTGAGAGAATATGTGAATCAGAGAATTTTAGAGAGAGAGAGTTTTTAGAGAGAGAATTGAATCTATTATTATTCTTAATTTGGGTATTGGGCCTAACTCAATCCTAAAAGCTAGCTCATAGGATGAGGTTTACCCTCCACCTTCTATACTTTTGATTGACCATATCTCTAGTCAATGTGAGACTTTAACACACCCCCTCACGCTCAGGAATGGAGCGTGGATGAATACGGGTGGCCCACGGGACTTATTAACACACCCCTTCACACACAGGAATGGAACGCGAATGACTACAGACCCCTTCGTGATCAGAATGGAGTGTGGATGAATACGGGTGGCCCGTGGGTCTTATAGAACACCCCCACACTCAGGAATGGAGCGTGGACAACATGGGTGACCCAACAACGGATCTAGGATAGGCTCTGATACCATCTTAGGGTATTGGGCCTAACTCAATCCTAAAAGCTAGCTCATAGGATGAGGTTTACCCTCCACCTTATATACTTTCGATTGACCATATCTCTAGTCAATGTGAGACTTTTAACAATTATGTTTAAACTAACTGAATTACAAAGAGAAGGCTGCTGTATTTATACAGCAGCTGAAGCTTGCTCTACAAGCTAGAGACTAATACTCCCCTGCAAGCTAGACACTTAGTCAATTATTCTACTCCTATACTCCCCCGCAAGCTCATGTGGGGAGTGAATATCACCCACATGAAGCTTAGACTTGAGCTGATTAAACCGTGTAGGAGATAGGGGCTTAGGGAGGACATCTGCTCTGCAATTTGATCTGGTGTTGGGATATGGATGACCTGAAGCTGTTTGTTGACAACCTTTTCTCTAACAAAGTGCACGTCTGTTTCCAGGTGTTTGGACTTGGCATGCAGAACTGCGTTGTGAGAGAGGGCGATACTTTATCACAGGGAATTAGAGGAGTTGAGATTGGAACATCAAGCTCCCTGAGAAGAGATTGAAGCCACAGAATTTCAAGCCAGCCAGGGCTAAACTTTGATACTCAACCTCAGTAGAAGACATTGCAACCACGATTTACTTCTTGGGCCACCGGAGATCATGTTAGGGCGAAGAAACAAGCATGCACCAGAGGTGGACCTGTGTTCTATTGGGTCAGAAGCTCAATCAGCATCACAACAAGCATGCAAAGAAAGAGGAGACTGTAGAGAGGCAAAACTCAGATGAAGACCCAAGGAAATGGAGCCTTTTAGATATCACAATGCGTTTTTACGGAAGACCAATTAATGCTTAAAAGGATTAGCCATGAACTGACACATCTTATTCACAGAGAAGCTTATCTCAGGTCTTGTGATGGTGAGATATTGGAGAGCTCCTACCACAAATCTGTATAGAGAAGGATCATGGAAAGGAGGGGAGCCAGTAGTGGTGAGTTTGCAACTGTTCACCGTAGGAGATGAAATCGGTTTAGCCTCTATCATGGATGATCTACTAAGCAAGTCCTTAATATATTTGGACTATGTGAGAAGGATAGAGCCAGTAGAGAGATGCTTGACCTCAACATCCATAAAATAATCTAGAGGTCCAAGTTGCTTTAAGGGAGAAGACTTGATGGAGCCTAGTAACCAGTTGCTGAACAAAAGAAGATGAGCTCCCTATTGTTAAAATATCATCAACATACACTGGAAGGTAGACTGTGTGGGGTTTGGAATTGTAGATGAACAAAGAGGGGTTGCATTTGCTTTTAAGAAAACCAAACTAAAGGAGAGTGTCCCTGAGCCTCTCAAACCAGACTTGGAGCCTGCTTTAAGCCATAAATAGCCTTGTTCAGACAACAAACTAAGGACTAGTCACTGTCTTCAAAGCCTTGGGGCTGTGACATATAAATGTCCTGCAATAAGCGATTAAGAAAGGCATGATTGACATCCAATTGCCGCAATTTCAACTGGTTAGTCAATGCAAGAGTAAGAATAACCCGTATAGTGACAGGTTTCACCATGAGCAAGAATGTTTCATTGACATCAAAACTGGGTTGTTGATGAAACCCCTTAGCCACAATTGGCTTTGTATCTATTGACAGAGTCATTTGGATTTTCCTTGACTCTAAAAATCCACCTTGCATCCAACTATGTTTTTGCTAGGAGGAAGTGGAACCAGAGACCGTATATCAATGTTCTCAGAACCGGACCGGTCATTGAACCGGTGAGGGCACTGGTTCAAGGGTCACTGGTCGGATTGGCGGTCGAACCGTGGTTGAATCGGCAGTAATAAATTATTATTATTTATTAAACAATAATTAATTAGATTGTTAAATAACTTAATATTTATAAAAAAAATCCAACAAATTTCTATAAAGGAACCAACGCCAAACAACAGATTTCAACATCAATGAACAAATGAACTGAAGAAATGCTATCAGTTTAGGAACCAATGAACAGCAACAGCAAAGCAATACAGCTAAGCAATTTCAATGAACAGCAGCAAAGCAATTACAATGAACAGCAACAGCAAAGCAATTTTAATGAACAACAACAGCAAAGCAATTTCAATTAACAGCAACAGCAAAGCAGTATTCAACGAACAGAAACAGCAAAGCAGTTTCAATGAACAACAACAGCAAAACAATTTCCATGAACAGCAACAGCAAAGCAATTATTATTTCAATGAACAGCAACAGCAAAACAATTTCCATAAACAGCAACAGGAAAGCAATTATTTCAATGAATAGCAATAGCAAAGCAATTTCAATGAACAACAAATATTTAAGTCCAATGAAACAGAGAGGGGTTCACCATGGGGCAGAGAGGGCTCGACGACGACAGCACGGTGGAGGGAGCTCAACTTCGACACCACAATGGACAAAGCTCGACAAAGACAGCACGATGGAGATGGAGGGCTCGGCGACGACACAATGGAGGGCTCGATGCAGAGCCTGGAGCACGAATGAGGGAGAGGCACGACGAAGGAATGAAGATGGAGGGCAGATGGGAGAGGCTCGACGATGAAGATGCAGAACGAAGAATAGGGCAGATGGGGGAGGCAACGAAGGAATGAAATCAGAAAGGGATTTTTGCCCTAAGTTAGGCCCAATATGATGTTGTTTTGGGCGTTAAAATTTTTTTTTTAAATAAATATATTGACCCGGTTTGAACTGGGTAAACCCGGTTTTTACTGGTTTCACTGGTTTTTGATTGGTTCAGTGGAAGACCGGTTTTTTCTCGAGTCCGGACTGGATAGGCCACCAGTTCCCGGTTCGACTGGCTGGTCCGGTCCGGTTCTGATAACCATGCCATATATAGTTTTTGGTTAGAGCATTAAATTCTTCTTGCATAGCAGTGAGCCATTGAGAACTGGACAAGGCTTGCTGTACAAACTTAGGTTCAATGTGAGTTAGAGCAATGGAATAGGGATGAAAACGTTTGTCTATGCCAGATTTGAACCTAGTGGTCAATTGGTCACAGGTTCAGTAGGTGTAGTAGGGCCAAGTTGGGTATTTGAGGGAGAGTTGGTTGCTGCAGAAGAAATGGGAGAGCCTATAGGAGGGATAGTTGACACTCCATGAGAAATGATGTTAGGGATTTGTGGTTTAATGATGGGAATGGTAGAGTGTAGGATGCCAGGAAAAGACTGGTCAAAACCAAGACTAGAAAACAATTCATTATATGGAAATTGAGTTTCAATAAAGAGAACATCTCTAGAAAATAAAGCTTGCCATTTGAGGCTAAACACTTATGACCCTTGTGAGAATAAGAGTAGCCGAGAAAAAGGCCCTCTTAGGATCTAAATTGAAGCTTATGCTTGTTGTAGGGTTGTAAGAGGGAAAAACATGCACAACCAAATGTGCGAAGGAAGGATAAATCAGGTTCTTGGTTGAAAATAACAGTGTAAGGAATTGCGGAGTTAAAGGAGGAAGTGGGAAGCCTATTGATAAGGTAAACTGTTGTCAAGAAGGCATGGTCGTAGAATTTGATGGGAACTTTGCTGTGTGCTAGTAGTGTAAGACCAATGTCAACTATATGTCTATGTTTTCTTTCTATGAGCCCTTTTGATGATGAGTGTGTGGAAAATTAGGTGATGAGTAACACCATGGTCGTTAAGAACTTACTGAAGGGTCGGAATTCGCCTCCTCAATCAGTTTGGAGCGATTTTATGGTGACTCCAAATTAATTTTCTACTAACTTTTTAAACTGTTGAAATACAGTAATGCCTAATATTTTGCTTTAGGAGGTAGATCCAGGTGAAACGAGAGAAAGCATCCACAAAGGTGATATAATATGAATATCCCATGGATGAAGGTTCAGGGATTGGTCGCCACAAATCACTAACAATCAATTCTAGCAGTGTAAGTGTGTGTGGAGGGATGAGATGGTAATCTGTGAGATTTACCAATACAACAAGAGGAACAAAATGCTAAAGAGTTTCATTATGTATGGGAATATTACAAGTTTTGAGTATATGTGTCAAAGCATCCAAATGTGAATGGCCTAATCCATAGTGCCTAGTGGCTAAAGAGACATTGGACACAGTAGCTGATAGAGTAGACGAGGTAGGCTGTTCTGTTGGTGAGGTGATAAATAACTGAGCAAGTTGAAGACCAAGGATGGACTAAAGTCCATCTGATCCAACTGTGCCAAAGAGGAGAGGTTCATTGAAAACCTGAGACTTGATCACATAGAAATTAAGGTGAAACTCAAAATAGACATAGTTATCCTTAACAAATTTATTAACAGTAGATTTTTGGTAATGGCAAGTACTAAAAGTATGTTAGTGAGATTGAAAATGAAATTTGGATTGAGAAGGGAAGGAAAAGAAAAGGAATCGATTTAAGATATTCGCAAACCTTGTTCGTTTCCAATGACTACATGATCTGAGCCTTCGAGTAGGGCCAATTTATGAAAGTTTTCGGAGCTGTTTGTCACATGAATTGAAGCTCCAAGATCGGAGTGCCATTGTTGAGATTGAGCTCCAAAATTCATGGTATAGATTTGTGATGTGGAAGGAATACTTGTATAGAAGACAAGTCTAGCAATGCCTTGTGAAGGAGACTTGTATAGAAGACAGGTCTATTAGTGCCTTGTGAAGGCGGAGGATTTGAGGCCATGATTTGGATCTTGTTAGAATATTGTAAATATGTAATTAGAATTGATTAGGATTGATTGTATATGATTGTATTATGATCTTGTATTTATTACATCCTTATTATCAATATGCTACTCCGTTGTGTATTCAAATACACGATATTCATCCAATGCCTCTCGGTTTCCTCTTCCTTTAACAAGGTATCTAGAGCCTAACGAGAGACAACCTTGATTCGTGTTTACCCAGTGGGCCCATTGCTCACCAGTGAATTTTTTTTCGAAACGTGTGTTTCTTCTCTAGTTTTTCAATCTTCTTTTTTGGGTGTGTTACTCTCTTTCTGGCCAGCCGCCACCGCTGTTTTTTGGCGACTTTCCGGCCGATCACCCTCCGGATCAGGAGCGCTTCCACGAGACCGGCCGATCCACCACGAAGTGCCACCCCCAATGGCCTTGACACACACTTCTACGTGTCGCTTCTTCGTTTCGTGTTCTCTCTCTCCTGACCGCACTGCCATCGGCGTGTGGCGGCTTCGATTAGCCTCCGGTTTGGCCCGTTCAACTCGCCTTCTCCTGTAGCTTCAGATTTTGCTATTGGGTGTTCGTTTCGGACACCATTTGACGCTATTTGGGTGCATTTTCTCTGCTATTTGTGCGTTTTCTCTCCTTTTTTTTAGGCTGTTAATGCCACCGTTACTGTTCTCAATACCTTAAATGCTGAAAAATTTGATGGGATCAACTATGCCACATGGGCTTCCGACATCAAACTTTGGTTTAAGGGACATGGTTATTATGATCGTCTTACAACCAAAGAAGACTCTATTGCTATCGTTGACCGCACTAAATGGGCCAATTTAGATGCCCAACTTTGTAGCATTTTGAAATCTACTCTGTCCCTTACTCAGAAACAGGTACGTTCTGAAATGACTAAGTCACCTATCTCCACCTCTTCATCTGGACTGTAGACTGTACCTACACCTACTCACGATGATTTTCTTCGATGGTTTGAGGAGCGTAAGGTTTTAGGTTCCACGGCTTCTGTAGTGCAAATAGGTAATTCTTTTGCTGATGTTTCTCACTCTCTTGGTCCTTGGGTCCTTGACTCTGGGGATATCGATCATATTATTGGTAATAAGTCTTTATTCTCTATCCTTTCTAGCTCTAGTTTTTTACCTTCCATCTTCCATTACTATCGCTAATAGGTCCCAAACTCAATCTCAAGGACTTGGTACTGTTCACCCTCTTCCTTCTTTGTTTGTTGTACAATGTTCTTTATGTGCCTGAGTCTCCCTTTAATTTATTATCCATTAGTCTCCTTTACTAAGAACTCTGTTTTCATCCAGGACGGATGACTGGCACCAGATGTGAATCACATGGGCTTTATCAACTTCAACCTTCTGCACACGTTGGGTCAGCGGTGGATTCCAGTCTCCATGCTTGGTTGGGTCATCCAAGTCTTCACAAATTGCAAATAATGGTGCTCATATTTTCCAAGTTGTCTACATTATCTTGAGTTGTCAATTAAGTAAACATAGTCGTATTTCTTTTAATAATCAAGTCTCAGGTTGAGCTGCGTCTCCCTTTAGCTTAGTCCATTCAGATATTTGGGGTCCGTGTTTGTGTCTAATTTAGAATATCAATATTTTGTCTCCTTTATTGATGATTACTCTAGGTGTACTTGGTTATTTTTATTGAAGAGTTGTTCTGTTATTTTTAATCTTTCAAAATTTTTGCAATGAAATCAAAACCTAGTTTGGTGTTCCTATACGTACCTTGCGTAGTGACGATGCTTGTGAGTATTTATCTAATTCATTTCAATCATTTATGGCTTCTCATGGGATTTTAGATCAAACATCTTGTGTTTATACTCCTCAACTGAATGGAATTGCATAAAGGAAAAATCGATATCTTGTCGAAACAACTCGAACACTTTTTTTACATGATAATGTTCCTCATTGGTTTTGGGGGGATGTTGTCCTTACAACTTATTATTTAATTAATCGCATGCCCTCCTCCGTTCTTGGTAATGAGGTACCTCACTCCTTCTTGTTTCTTCATCAGTCTTTATATTCTTTACCACCTCGTGTTTTTGGTTTTACTTGTTTTGTCTACAACCTTGGCACGGTCACTGATAAACTCTCCGCCCAGGCTAATAAATGTGTGTTTCTTGGTTATACAAGGTCTCAAAAAGGTTACAAATGTTACTCTCCTAGTCTTCATCGTTACTTTTTTTCCGCTGATGTTACCTTTTTTTTGAGTCTAGTCCATATTTTACAAATCCCACTGTGGACAAGTCTGTGTTTAGTCTCCCATGCAGGTTATATATTAGTCTCCTGTGGTCACAGATATCTCGATTGATCCACCTCGTCCTCTTCAGGTATATAACTGTCGGCCCCGTCCTACTTTGTCGGTTCCACCTGATGAAGCCCCATTTGACTTACCTTTGGAGTCAACTCCTCCGTCTCCTCCGGCTTCGTCTCCGGATAGTTGTTTTCCTATTGCTATTCGCAAAGGTATTTGTTTCACTCGTAATCCCTCTCCTTATTATGTTGTTTTGTCTTACCATCGTTTGTCCCTTGCCCATTATATTGGTGTCTTCTTTTGCCATTCCTAAAAATGTAGGCGAAGCTGTCTCATCCTGGATGGTGACAGGCGATGATTGAGAAAATGAGTGCACTACAAGGCAGTGGAACTTGGGATCTTGTTCCTTTTCCCTCCGGTAAGACAGTGATCGGATGTAGGTGGGTCTACACAATCAAAATTGACCCAGATGGTTCTGTTGATTGATTGAAGACTCGCTTGGTAGCCAAAGGCTATAATCAAATTTTTGGCCTTGATTATGGCAATACTTTCTTCCTAGTGGCTAGGATGGCCTCTCTACGCCTATTTCTCTCCATTGTTGCCATCCGTCATTGGCCTCTTTTCTAGTTATATATCAAGAGTGCCTTCCTCCATGGTGATCTGATGAAGAAGTATATATGGAGCAACCACTTGATTTTGTTGCTCAGGAGGAGTGTTCAGGATTAGTTTGTCGACTTCAGAAGTCCCTTTATGATCTTAAACAATCTCCAAGAGCATGGTTTGACAGATTCAACACTGTGGTAAAAAAATTTGGTATGACTCGGAGTAAGGTGGATTATTCTGTTTGCTATCGCCATTCTACCTCCGGGTGTGTTTACTTGGTTGTGTATGTTGACGACATTGTCATCATAGGCAGTGATCACACTGACATTGCTCTTTTAAAGCAACATTTGCATCATCACTTCTAGACAAAAGATCTTGGAAGGCTTCGCTACTTGTCGGGGATAGAGATGGAACAATCTAGATCCAACATTGTGATTTCTCAAAGAAAGTATGCGATGGATATCTTGTAGGAGACTGGCTTGATGGGGGCTCTTAAATTTGGGTATTAGGCCTAACTCAATCCTAAAAGCTAGCTCATAGGATGAGGATTACCCTCCACCTTATATACTTTTGATTGACCATATCTCTAGTCAATGTGACTTTTAACAGGGACCAAACCGATAGATGCTCCCATGGATTCCAACACTAAGCTTATGCTGGAACAGGGAGAGCCTCTTTTAGATCTAGAGAAATATAAGAGACTAGTTGGAAAGCTAAATTATCTTACTGTCACACGTCCTGACATTTCTTTTGCTGTCACTGTGGTAAGTCAATTTCTCAACTCCCCTTGTGAAGGTCACTGGGATGCAATCATCCGCATCTTAAAATATATCAAAGTGGCACTGGGTAAAGGGCTATTGTATGAAGATAAGGGTCATACTCGAATAATGGATACTCAAATGCTGATTGGGCAGGATCTCCTATTGATAGAAGGTCTACAATGGGTTATTGTGTCTTCCTAGGGGATAACTTGGTTTCTTGGAAAAGTAATAAGCAAAGTGTTGTAGCCTGGTCAAGTGCAAAAACGGAGTACCGAGCCATGGCTTTAGCTACGTGTGAGCTTATATGACTCAAACAATTGCTTGAAAAACTAAAATTTGGGGAAACAACACCGATGACACTCATTTGTGATAATCAAGCAGCATTGCACATTTCTTCTAATTCGGTGTTTCATGAGAGGACCAAACACATTGAAAAAGACTGCAACTTCATCAGAGACAAGATTGTATCAGGGGGACATTGTTATGAAATTTGTAAATTCCAATGATCAATTGGCCTGACAGATGTTCTCACAAAGTCTCTTAGAGATCCTCGTATTAAATACATATGTGACAAACTTGTGCATATGATTTATATGCTTCAGTTTGAGGGAGAGTGTTAGAATATTGTAAATATAGTAATATATAATTAGAATTGATTAGGGTTGATTGTATTATGATCTTGTATTTATTACATCTTTATTATAAATATGCTACTTCGTTGTGTATTCAAACACAGAATTCATCCAATGCCTCTCTGTTTCTCTTCCTTTAACAGATCTAAACCAAAGCTCTGGATGCCATGAGAGAAAATGAGAATTAGAGAATTTTAGAGAGAGAATTGAATCTATTATTATGTTTGCTCTCATTGAATTACAAAAAGAATACAACAGCTAAAGCTTGCTTTACAAGCTAGGCACTAATACAAATAGGACTAATGCAGTTAATTTTTCTAACCCGATACTGTTACATGAAGTTTCCGACACACTAGTTGCTTTTTGGTAGGGATGATAGCAAGCTTAAATGTGTTCATGTCTTGGATGTTTTGAAGTCACAATGAAGAGAGTAAATCATGTGGAGGGTAGTTCAATAGTTAGATGTAGAGGGGAGATTGAGAAAAAACTACTGGCAAACCATTAAGAAAATTTAGATTTAAATCATATTCCATTTAATATGGTAGGAGTCTTGGTACTGTTTGAACCTTGTAATCGGCTCCACGAAGGGGGGAGGGGGGTTGTTGGTAGATTCAGTATTGTGATTCAGGAGTTTAGCATGACTCGAAGTGAGGCCGATCACTCTGTCTTCTATCGTCATTCAGTTGCCGGTTGTATTTACTTGGTGGTTTATGTGGATGACATTGTTATCACCGGCAGTGATCATCTCGACATTACACAGGTAAAGCAACATCTCTTCAAGCATTTTCAGACGAAGAACCTTGGTAGACTCAAATATTTCTTTGGGATAGAGAGGAGTATAAATAGGAAAGAAACCAGATTTGTACAATTAATCTAGGCTTGGAAATTAGGGAAAAATAATTCTCCTATAATTGCTGTAGCTAAAAAAGGAAAGAAGATTACAATGGATTTACAACTAGCTGTACAAATCATAATAAATCAGAATCCCATATAATTGATTGATATTCGAGACAATCTCCAACAAAACAACTATGTTAAATTCTAAGTCAGTCGACACTCTCATGGATCTCCTTGTTTGATATGTCAAAAAAAGATCCTGAGAAGGGCCTGTTATATAAAGATAGATGACACACTCAAGTTGTGGGATACTTTGATGCTGATTGGGCATGCTTTCCCATTGATAGAAGGTCCACTTTTAAATATTGTATTTTTGTCGGAGGTAATCTTGTCTCTTGGAAGAGCAAGAAGTAGAATGTTGTAGCAAGGTCCAGTGCGGAGGCAGAGTACCTTGATATGGCTATAGCCAGCCAGGAGCTCATATGGCTCAAACAGTTGCTTTGGGAACTTCGGTTTGGAGAGGTTGCACAGATGACACTTATCTGTGATAATCAGGCTGCTATGCATATTGCCTCGAATCCAGTTTTCCATGAGTAGACGAAACATTGAAATTGACGGTCATTCTGTTAGAAAGAAAGTTTTGTCTGGTTAAATATCCACTACTTTTGTTTGTTCTAATGATCAGTTGGCGGATGTTTTCACTAAATCTCTAAGGGGTCCTCGGATTGATTATATGTAACAAGCTTGAAGCATATGACTTATATGTTCCAGCTTGAGGGGGAGTGTTAGAATTATGAAAATATTGTAACGGGATTAAATATACTGATTTTAACTTTTATGTAAAATAGAAAACCGTATATCTTGTATTTATGTATAAATTCCTATGAATACAATAGCTCTGCGATGATCGCAACACACGGAATTCATATGTTCTTGCGTTTCCTCTCTTTCAACAAGTTAAAATCATGAAGTTATGTATATTTTAACATGATTCAATTTATAGTCTCCGATGCTGTTTTTTGTAATTTTGTGTTTCGATTTCAGATTGGAGGATATGAAAGATCAGCTAAGAAAGCGCATGTTTACGAAGCGTATTGTTAAAAGACTTAAATTCACAATAGGCAATGGGTTATCGATAGAACTGAATTCATATGCTTTAATTCGTCCCACTGTTCCAGGTGAGCGTTTCTTGTCATTTCTTAGCTAATGGCAGTTATTATGTAGTGGAATTCATCTTTTTCTTTAAATGTTTTACTCCATATGACCTATACAAAATTTTTCCCAGGCCCCTTTTATGTTTTTCACTTAGAAGATTATGGATTATACACTTTAGCTTATATTATCATAGTGAATGACTGTCCATGCTTTTTATATGTAGGAGCAATCACATGGCTTGATTCTGTTACTAATCGTCCTTTGAAGGTGATAAATGTTAACCTCAATTTGATAAAAATCTATTTTCCATGTTAGGATGTAAATTTGAGAATTTACTTATTATGTTCTTTGTTGTTTGATTTCCATTTTCCAAAACAAGGCTATAACATCCCTTGTTGAAGCTTGATATCATCCTTGTACCCCATACCTTCATTCTATGTAGATAGCCAAAACAAAGAACTGAAAAATGATTTTACAATCAATACTTTTTGAGAAAGCCATACCATATGTAAATTACTGCCTGATATTTTTCCTGTTGTTAGTGTCTCTTTAATCATGTTTTTTAAATCTAGATCACAATGCTCTTGAATTCCTATTTGTTAGACCATAACGTTGAATGCTCTCCGAACTGTAAAAGAAAATGGTTCACTGGTTTGATGGTGCAGAGTGAAAGAACTTTCATTTGCGCTGATACTGGTGCATTGGTGGAAGAATCTACTAAACGATTTCATCCTTATAAAAAGTACGCATGTTATGCTTCCATCTTTATTTTATTAGTTATTTAAATGTTATCATTTTGATTTTTGGGCATTTTTTCACATCAATTTTTCTCTTTACATTGGATTTGGAAAATAACAGCAACCCTACTATGAGACTAGAGGTGTTGATAAACAGATTCAATGCAATATAAACTTGAAAAACTGAAGCAAGAAAAAGGAAAGAAACTGATTTTCTTATCGTAATGGATTGGATTTTGGATCCAATTTTAAAGCCTGATCTTATCAAATCCAAATTGAAATCATATGCATATATATGATCACGTGCACACACACACACAAGAAATTAGCATATTGCCATTCTTGTATAGATATATATTTGTTTTATTAAGCTACAAATTAAATCATATATATTTTTAATGTATTATGTCAGTTTAACAGCTTTGGAATGATTTAAAGTTTATTCATGTGTCTATGTTTTTTTTTTTAAAGTTTTACGACTCATTTTGCACCCTCATTCTCCTAACAGGATTTATACAAAAGATGTGTCTCTATCTGCTTCACACATCTCTTGTAGCTATTTCTCCTGTCATGTGTAATTCATAAATTTAGTTGGAATACAGAGGCTTTTTCATTCTCACACAAAAAAATCCATCCTGAAGCAGTTTCATACGATTGACTGTAAAACTTTTGGCAGTAATAACTAATAGGGACAATAGAGTTTGTGAAAGTGCGAATTATGTGCTCATGTACTATTTCCTTGGAGCAGTGAAGTAGATGCATCATCAAGTGAATGTCTTTGCCTCTGCATATGTTATGGGATAGGATTGTGTGAATGACTCCTATAGTCCTACCCACTTCTCAGCTTATGGTTATTTTATGTGAGCTTGCATCTCCCCTATGCTGAGAGATTAAGCGGTTTTCTCTTCATGAGTCTATGATTTAATTTCTTTTAGTGATGTTTAATCAAACAAATAATTAGAACATTTCTCCAATAAACCTCCTTCTACGTAAGCCAAAACTAAGCTGGATTAAGGATATCCTATTGTATGCAATGTTGTCAAAATTGAGATCTTACAAAGGATTGAGGAGGGGGCAGATGATCGTAAATCGTAGAATCCTACCTTGGATTGTAAGATCCTACTATATATGTATAGTTATATTTACATTAAACATGTACATATACTGCTATGCCTAGAAGACAGTATAAACAAAAAATTTCAAATCACATGTCATAATGAATGAAATAAATTGAAAAGACCCATACATAGTTTATATTTCGTATTTAATAACATTAAAAGTAGTTCATAGTTCATACATTTTAGTTACTTCAGTGATAGTAGTCACTTAATTACAAATTAAATTTACAATACTAAAAGAGACACAAGGCTGTTTGACATAAAAGAACAGCATAGTGTCACAGACTGCTGTTGCTGTAAATATGTCCTAATCCAATTCTAAATCTGAATTATTCCTATCCTTCACAATCCAATCATCAGCTGAGCAAACATCCTCAATGTCTTAATTTGCTTGTTTCCTAACTTGTTTCTTCTTTCCCAATCTTGAGTTAACCATCACAAATACAATATCATTCATAGTCTTTTGTTTTAAGAAATTTTGTTTTTTTTTTTGGTATGGACCTAAAGTAAACAATTTCAAACTCAATTAATGGACTACTCACTTCTAACAAGTAACAAATAAAACTAAAATTGGCTATCCCAAAAGCATAAAATGTTAAAATTGAAATCTTACTTACCATCTCAAAAGCACTCTAATTTTGTTCATAGCCAAATGAGTTACCAGTCAAGCTCAAAACACAGATAGCAAAGGTTTTCAACTCAGGATGTTGATCACCATAAGATTCCCACCATTGTGTTGGAGTTTTGTATTTAAGTCCAAAAGTAGCCACTTCTGCACCAAAATACCCTTTCCTTGCTTTGAAAAACACAAGTTGTCCTTCAATCTTATTTTCTTCTTGCGTATATCACCCATCATTCTTTATAGACATTCATATAGACCATGTTTAACTTCAAAATCAGCTTTAAAACCATCACTATAACTCAACATTGGGTTAAAATAGTAGCTTGCAACATGTAATTGTCTATGCAATTGGCTGTCCCATCTTTTATATGTTATTTCCCACAAAGGCATGAAACCATAGTAGTCAATCCCAAATAGCGGCGCGGAGCGGCCGCCCTTAAAACTGGGATAGCGGGATAGCAGAAAGCGGGATGACCGCTATTTTGATTAAAATTATATAAATATTACGTATATTTTCTACACATATATATGTAAAAAAAATACACAAAAATTAAATTTAAAGACCATAGAAGTATTCAAATCATAACAATATTCTTGACAAACATGAAATGAAACATCACAATCATATAACATAACCATGACATAAAATTTATAACAATCCTAAATTCCTAATATGCATCATCATCTTCATCTTCAAGGTTTGGCTCTTCATCTCCTGCATCATCTTCATCACCACTTAGGTAGATCTCTTCCCCCTCTGATTCAATGTCTTCACTGTCAAACTCTTCTTCCTCCTCTTCTGCTTGAATTACCTCTTTTCCCTTCCTAGAAGTAGTAGGGGCAGCAGCTGTATTCCCTCCCTTTTTGCTCCTCCTAGTGTATGTCAATGGCTCAGTAGCCCCAGTAGCTTCAGCAACATCTCTCCATGTTAAGACATCATCATCAAAGACCAAATCACATGCCCCTTCCTCATCTTCATCCTCCATCCTTCCTAGTACCCACTCATTGGTATCATCTAGCACAATAGGATCAATCACATCTTGACAATCAAAACGCTCCCTAAGAGTTTGGTTATATTTAATATAAACCAAATCTTGTAATCTTTGATGTTCTAGCCTATTTCTCTTTTTAGCATGAACCTAAATAAAAAATTAATGGAAACGTTAGAAACTACTAGACTAAATGTTATCAAATTGAATGTATTGACTTGAGAACTCAACTCTACTTACCTGCTCAAACATACTCCAATTCCGCTCACACCCAGATGAGCTACAAGTTAAACTCAGCACCTTAATGGTAATAGTTTGTAGCTTTGGAGTATGTGATCCAAACCTTACCCACCATTCAGCTGTAATTGAAAAATATATATACAACAAATAATCAGAACCAAAATAGCAAATAACTCAGCACCTTATTCAACTCCAATCCTAAAAAACACTCTTACCAGGAGCCATTGTAGATCTTTTCCTTATAGTTGGCTTGATTCCAAAGAGGCCTGCAGCTCTCCTATACAATGATATCTCATCTAGAGCTTTGTCTTCATCATCTGAGCTAGTGGACAACCTTTCAATACATTTGTACAATCCATCCATCACCTCTGGATCATTTTCTACTTGTGGGTTGCCATAGAAGAATTGGGGATTCAAGTAATGACCCGCTGCGTGCAATGGATGGTGAAGTTGACATTCCCATCGTCTATCAGTGATAGAAAAAATCTCCTTGAACTTGGCTTCATCTCCCTTGAAAGAATTCCGGATACTTTCCTTGACTCTATCCATAGCTTCATATATGTAGCCCATCGCCGGCCTCTTCTCATTGTCAACTAGCCTAAGCACCTTCACAATGGGTGCCATTGCCTTTAGGCTGTAAATAACATCACCCCAAAAAGTAGGCATAAGGACAATGTCCGCTACTCTTTTCCCCTTGGTCTCCTTGGCATTGTTGGACTTCAACCACTTATCTGAAGTAAACATCTTCCTAAGATCATTCTTCAAATTATACAGCCTTTGCAATGTAAGAAATGTTGTAGCAAATCTTGTGACTCCGTGCCTAACCAACTCCTTCTTATGAGTGAATTGTCTCATAATGTTCAAGGTTAATGTGTGGTTATAGATGTAACCCACAAGAGATATTTATCTTTTTATGGTCCTCTTCACTCTTGGAAGCTTCCCAATATCCTCTAGCATCAAGTCTAGGTAGTGTGCAGCACAAGGAGTCCAAAATAAATGTGTTCTTGTCGCCATCAACAACTTGCCTAATAGTAAAATCAAACTATTAGTAGTGATACAATACAAAGTTTATAAATTATAAAAAAATCATAATTACTCTTAAAATTAATAAACTAACTCTTACCAGCTTTCACATAATTACTCCCATTGTCGGTGATCACTTACACCACATTACTCTCTCCTATCTCTTCAACAAAATCATCCAGCAACTTGTAGAGTTTTTCCCCGGTCTTCACATATGATGAAGGATCAACACTCTTAATAAACATAGAACCCCTTGGACAATGGACTAAAAAATTTATCAAGGTTCTATTCTTCCTATCTGTCCATCCATCCGACATTATACTACAACCATAACGCTCCCTCTCTCTCACATGATCCTGCAACAATGCCTTAGTGTACTCCAATTCTTTTTTTATAAGAGGAACTCTAGCTTCATGATAGCTTGGAGGTTTAAGATGCTTCCCATAATTTCCAATAGCTTCCACCATTAACTTGAAGCTTTTTGTGCGCAACACATTAAAAGGAATTGAGTTCCTACAAAGGAACCGTTCTATATATTGTATTGTTCTAGCCCTTGCTTCCTTGTCACAAGCATCGTTTATGCTTGTTTGCCTTGAAGCCCTCCCTTCCAAACGAATGGTTGATTCAGGATTTTTAAAAAACAAGAAGTCCAATGGACCTTTAGGTTTCTTGGCAGTGGAAGCTGTTTGTGATGATGCAATCGACGTTGCCATTCTTGCAGCTCTTTTTCCATGTCGAATGGCCGAAATCTCCTCTACTAGTTCATGATCCTCATCAAGGTCATCAATCTCTTTCAAATATGCATCTCTTTCATTTTTCTTGTTTATAAATGCAGCCTTAAGAGTTTCTTTAACATCTTCTGGGCACTTATGACAACTACCGCAGTCCCCCCTCACACCCATTTGATGTCTTTTAGCCCGGGTAATTCCACCAGTTGTGATCTTGCCACAGAAATCACGTGACTTGCTTCCGATTATTGATGTCTTTCAAGCTGTTCCAATCCCAAGCAATGTCTTGGTTTGGTGCGTTAGGCTTCACATGTCCAGGAAGTGGTGAGGGCCTAAACCTGGCAGCATTCCCTTCAACAGCTCTTGCTGTATTTTCTTCTGCCATTGCAGAAACAGCCTCCCAACAGCCCTTCCAAACAGCCTCCAACAGCCTTTTTAAAACAGCCTCCAACAGCCCTTCCAAGACTTCAAACAGCCTCTCCAACAGCCTTCAACAACCTTAAACAGCCACCAACAGTATTTCAACAGCCCACCGGAGAAGAAGAGAAGAACTGAAGTAGAGAAGAAGAGGTGAAGAAGAACAGAACCAGAAACTCGCCGGAGAAGACACAGGTTCGCCGGAGAAGACAGGGGCTCACCGGAGAAGATAGGGATTCGCCGGAAATGGGAGGGAAACGCCGGAAAACCTGTGAGGAACGCCGGAGAATGAGTGGGTGTCGCGGAAATGGACCTTTCATGTTTTGAAGAAATGGGAAAGTTGCTGCTGAAGGTGTTAGGGTTCAGAAATGGGAGGGAAAAGAAAGCAAAAGGGCTAAAATACCCTTAAAAAATCCGTTTCACACAGGGGCAAAACAGGGAGGAAGCAGGTGCGGGCGATTCGCCCCGCGATTTGGCGCACCCGCGACGCCGCGATTCCTCCCGCAATCGCCGCGATTGAAGGCTTCCTGCGATGGGCCACCGCGTCGCGCCCCGGCCCCGCTCCGCTCCGTCGTGATAGCGGCCGCTCTAGGCGCTATTGACTACTATGCATGAAACTAAGGACAAGAGAAACAAAACTTAGTTAGTTCCTGAATAGGTTTGAATTGCAAAACCAAATTAGTAGAAGATAATGTCTTGTATACCTTTTTTATTGTCACTGAAGTAACTTTGTATTTTTTTCTTTGGTTGGTCTATTTCTTTGTAAATTAACCTCGAGACTGGAGAATCCTCTGAAGCCACCAACCATAGCACTTTAATGAGTGGATAAGCACCCCTCGGACAATTCATAATATCATCCCTAAACCCCTTATCATTGATTAAATTTTCAATAGCCTTCCTATCTTTAGTGTTTGCTGATTGACTACTTTTTCTATTCACTAGATGTATACATCCTCAATAAGCATTTCTCATCAATGTTCAAACATCCCAAAGTCAAGTATGAAGTTGAAAACTGTGTATGACAGGTCTAATCAAATCAGACCCCTTAGTAAAATGATGCAATAAAGTTATAACACCAGTCCTTGGATAAATGTAACTTTTGTCATCTTTTTACCACTTGCAATTGTTTCCTGATGAGGGTATTTTCTTCTCAAAATCATCAAGCATTAGGTCACAAGCTACACAAGGTGTCCAATAAAGTCTTCTGTTCTTCTCCATCAACATTGTGTGATTATCTGGACCACATTCTCCTCTCCAACTTCCTCAACCACTTCATCTGTCATCTTAAAAGATTCTATCAACTGCTATGAGTACAATATGTATCCAAATTGAACATACTTAATTAACTAAATATAAATTAGAAGTTGTAAAGCAAATAACCAATGTCTTCCAAAACTCCAAACATGTACTTTTTAAACATTACTGCATATAAAATAGAAATTGCAAATAACCACTTATTGCCTATTGCCTAGAAATAGGAATAGTGTTAATTTCATCTTCATGATCATCATTTGCAAATAGGACAACTTTTATCTCTGGTTCAAGTGATAATGAAGCCACCTCAAGGTTTCCAATATCATCATGCATCTTCATTAATGTCCCACATCCTAGTCCTCTCGATTATGATTTTCACTTTTCCTTGGTAAAAGCCTCAAGTTGTATGTGCATACATAGACCAAATCTTCCGCCCTTTGAGGATTCAACTTATTCCTTTATAGGGAGTGGGTGAATGAATAAGTACACAAATTCCTTTTACAACAAGATGATGAACAAGGTTGCACAAGAAGCCTCAAAGAAAGCTTTTGAATGAGAGGAGCATAAGAACCATGCATAACACACTACGACTTAGGATATGATGTCCAACTATCTTTGATTGAGTCAAAAGAAGCAATTTTATTTGCTTTTGATGAGAAGTCAGCGTATTCAAGTGCAACCTGTCTTCTATCCTCGTTAGTTATGAAAAGTGTTTTAAACATCTATTTTTCTCCATATAAATCTCTTCATGGAGATCTTATTTGGAGCTTCTTAAAGCCATTCATTGTTATAATACCTGTAAATGTAAATCAAAGGAAAGATAATAACTAGTAGTTATCTAACTACTTACGATAAATTATTTAAAAGAAAGTATTTAATAGGATGATTTTACCTAGGATCCAAATAGTGAGCCATGTAGTGAAGAAGAGTGCAACTCTTGGTTCACCTGTCAATTAGTATAGTATAAATTTCATAGAATGTTGATGTATCATTTGACTTCTTTTCTTCATGCCTATATATGCATGTCTTCCTTTTTTATCTTGGTGTTCCACATCTCATAGACCAAATGAAGCATGTAGCTGTTTGTATCACAGGCTGTAAGCTTATTATAGCTAGACTCAATGAAAATATAGAATATATATATATATATATATATATATATATATATCCCATCACACATTATTCAAAATAAAGTCTTTCATAGCTTTGGCCTTGCCTACATCATCCTCTCTATAAGAGCTCCAATATTGACCAATAACCATGGATTGTAAAACTTGAAAGAGAAGAAAATGAACTGTATGACTTGATGTTTCAAGACAAAAAAAATTAATTATATTTATGGGAAAAAACCTGTCTAATTGTTTGCCTAACTTTGTTTCAACACCTATATTCAACAGTAAAGAATGCTTCAATAATTTAAATCTTCTCATCACCACTATAACGAATGCAAAACATGTATAAGTCACGAATAAAATTATAAAGATGAGAAACGATTAAAAATCGCCAATCTCATATAGTGACTTGTGATAAAGTTCCGAACGAAAATCACATCATTAGCAACTCAAGTAATCCAACTACATTCACCATAAGTGACCTCATTTCTTCTAGAATTCTTAGCTGCACATATGTTTTTCAATGCAGGTTCTGTCCATATTAGATACAATGCTACGAGAACAAGTTCTCAAAGAAGACCTTTATTTAATTGTATGGCCATAAGTGAAAGTGGTCCTGTTTTTTTTTTTTTTAAAGCTATTGATGTTTTTGATGAAATTAAAAACAAACATTGTATAGCTGATATAGGATGAAAGAAGTCATAAAGGAAATGGGAGAAGAAAATGTGGTTCGAGTTATAATATGCAAGGGTGCTGGAATGATCATTAAAGTTTCATTTCTCAAAGTTTTTTGGACACCTTGTGCATGACTAACTTTGTTGTGCACAAAATGAGGGTTGTGACTAAAGAAGTTTTTTGGACACCTTGGGTTGTGACTAACCTAGGAACATTGTGACAAAGAGGCCAAGGAAAGGGTTCACCAAATGATAGCCCGATTTTGGTACACATCCAGGTTGTCATTCAACCTAGTCAAATCTTCAACCTTTTAAGACATGCTTGATGCTGTTGGTGCCTATGGAAAAAATTTGAAAGCTCCTAGTTACCATGACATGAGAGTTAAACTCCTAAGCAGGGAGTTAGAGCACATCAACAATCTCTTAAAAAGACCATAAGGAGCAATAGGGAAAGCATGATTGTTCTATAATGTCAGATGCATGGACTGATAGGAAGCAGCGTTGTTTGATAAATTTTTTGATTAATTCACCTGCTGGGACAATGTTTATGAAGTCTGTTGATGGATCACCATTTGTGAAGACCGGTGACAAGTTGTTTGAGTTGCTTGACTCTATTGTGGAGGAGATTGGAGAGAATAAAAGTGATCAAGGATAATGGTTCAAACTATGTGTCGGTCAGGAAGAAGTTAGAAGAGAAGAGACCACACCTCTTTTTGATCCCTTGTGCCGCACACTGCATAGGTTTGATGCTTGAAGATATTGGAAAACTTCCGTTGGTGAAGAAGACAATTCAAAAGGGAATAGTTGTTGTTGGCTTTATTTATGCCCATTCTAGTACCCTTAGTTTGTTGAGGCGTTTCATAGAAGGGAAGGAGTTAGTGAGACACACGGTCATTAGATTTGGCACATCCTTTCTTTCATTAGAAAGGCTTCACCAACAAAAGGGAAACTTGAGGAAGATGTTCACCTCTGATGAATGGATGAAGAACAAGTTGTGTAAGGAAGCCAAGGTGAAGCTAGCAACACAAATTGTTCTAATGCCTAAATTCTTAAAAAATGTGGTTTACCCTTTAAGTCATGGCACCTCTTGTTCAAGTGCTTCGACTTGTGGATGGGGAAAGGAAACCGTCCATAAGCTATATCTATGAAGCGATGGATAAGGCAAAGGAGGCCATCATGAAGGCCTTCAACAAACATGAAAGCAAATACAAAGATGTGTTTCAAATCATTGATCGTAGATGGAGTTGCCAACTTCACCAACCATCACATGCGGCTGGCCATTATCTGAATCCAGAGTTCTATCATTCCAACCTAAAAGTTGACTATGATTTAGAGGTTACAACTGGGTTGTATGATTGTATCAAGAGGTTGGTGACAAGTACAAATGTGCAACAGAAGATCCTAACTGAGCTGCCAGTTTATAAGGACGGTAGCGGTCTGTTTGGATGCGAGTTTACACGGAAATAAAGGAAAACCATTGCTCCCGGTGAGAATCTAATTACTAATTTACTTGTCTAGTAAATTATATTTAAATTTTCACTTCTAAATCTCTTCCAAATACTGGTTTTGTAGCTCATTGGTGACAGATGGAGTGTGTTTGAGCAACTAATTGTCTCAACTCTCAACCTTACATAAGATTATTTCATCTATCTTCAAACTTTAGAAGTTTACTAGTTATCATAATTTTGATTATATGATTCCATTCAAAGAAAAGAAATAGGTTGGATCACAAGAAGTTGCATGACTTGATATGAAATTGATCCAATCTCACTCAATGACATAGATGAGTGTAATGAATGGCTTGTTGGGGAAATGGATGATGATGATAATAAGGGTGCAACTGATTTGGTCTTTAAAGATGATGATGCACTGAATTAGGGAACTGTTTATGCGGCTTTGGGCGTTGGAGAGCCTAGGGTATATACTAGGCAGAAAACTAGGAAGAGGATAGAGTCTTCAAGTGCTGTTGTTGTTACCAAGTCTAATAATAAGAAGCAGGTGGCTTCAAGTTCATCATCCAAGGGAAAAGGGATACTAATTGAAGAAGAACCTGAATTTGAGGACAACAATGAGAGTGAAGAAGAAGATGAAATTGAGTTGAATTTGGAGGATTCAGAAGAAGATAAGGATGATGACGGATTTCTCTTTGAAGATAACCATGAGAATGAAGATAATGACTATGTTGGGGTTGAGGAGGAAGATTAGTTTTTAGTCTACGTCTTGTTTGTTTTTAATCATTTCACTTGTTTTGTTGCTTGAAGTTGATGATTACTATGTTTTGAATTTTTGATTTTAATTGAGTTATTATGTTAGTTTTGCTTAGTTTTTAATTTTGTAGTGTTTTTTAGTGTATTTTTCTGCATACATAGAGTTTTTATGATGACCGCCATGACATCCGCCATAACCCGCCATGGCATCCGCTATAACCTTTATGACATTTTTTTGGCTCGCCGCCATGAACCGCCATCCGCCATTGATAAAACTGAATGACTTTATTGGGAGGTGTAAAACCCACTTTGGTGATCTTTACAATCTATGCCTTGAGGGAATCAGTCTTTGGTTGTCAACTGGAGGATATTTGTGGTTTCACAAGAAAAGGATATCCCTTGCCTACCAAAATTAAGTTAGCCAGCTGTCATTTACAATTGGGATTGCCATGGGCTATCATTTCTCCTAGTTACTAGGAGGGGTTTTGGTTTGTTTTCATTTTCAGATGATATATTTTCATTAAAAATTAATAATTAGAAAAATGCCTAGCTGTTCTATTGGACACTGAGCACGCAACATAAAATTTCAAATTGCATGCCTATAGAAATACTTAAATGCATGTGTTCTAATTTAATTTTTGAGGTTGTGTTGTTTCCCGTATTTACATTTATGATTATAATATATGTCTTTATTTTTTTCAGCCAGAATATTACTTTTTCACTAAAGGAGCTATCTGAAATTAAAAGAGTTTCTCTTGGACATCTACATCTTTTAGGGTTCAAGTCACTGAGTTGCTTGAGAGATTATTACAACTTGAAGCCATCAACTTTCCTTTATCCCAGTGATGAGGTTCCTGTTCTAGTATTTATGATTTGTTGATTGAATTTTTGTTATCGGTAATGTTTGGTTTTAGTTGTGACATGTCCACTTTTTACTGATTTGTAATCCTATATTTTTTAGCATTGTTTTGCTTTGATGCAAATTGTTTTGTTAACTTTGCTAGCAATAAATTTCCATCATGTTCAAGTTCCATGTTAAAGAATAAATATATATTTATATAAATATATTTATATATTTTCTTTAAGCTCATAAAATGGTGTATATTCCTATTATACCATCAAGTAGTAGTATTCATATCAAGTGGTTTATTAGTATTTTGGAAATGCTTTGACCTGTAAAATAGTTGCACCAAATGTATCTTATTTGTTTTTCTATTTTATGTTCCTCTTTTTCTCTATTTTGCAATATCTTCCCTGTGATGCATCTTTTTGTTTTGTAGGGTACAGATGGCAGCATGTGCATCTTTCTTGCCCTTCATAGGACTATGATACAGCACAACCGGTATCCTAGTTTAGCTGCCCTGTCTCCTTTTATTCATGCTTAGATCAACATTTTTTTGGGATTATGAAAATTTTATACGTTAAGAACATTGTTTGATTACTTTTCGGTTGGAGAATTGCATTTTCTTTGGCCTAAAAATTAGTTGCTTGTCAAATCGGAGTTTGAAATTGTCGAAGGCTGAAATGCTGAATCCACTCTATATAATTATTGGGATTCAGGTGGTTACATGATGCACAGAAACATTTCGGAAATGGGAAAGGCCGGAAATATCAGGAAACACCAGGGAAACGTCCCCAGCGAGGGGGACGGCGCATATTAGTTTTGGAAACGTCCCGGAAACGGCTCACAAAAGAAGGCCCATGTTTCTAGGCCGTTTCCGGTTAAAAACTTTCAATTCTCTAGGCTCTTTCCTTCACTAGCCTGAGTCACCCCCTTCCAATCCCTAAGATGCGAGCCCCTTCCCTACTTCCAATCTCTTGTCACCACCAGTTGCCGTTGATGTTGTTTCCTTTGTCACCGTTTCAGTGGGTGTGTTTTCTTCCCATACTGTACTTACATGTTGCGATTAATGGGTGCCAGACCAAGTTTACTGCTTGCTTTACTGGAAATGGGTGGGGGAAAGAGAAACAGAGGCAAGGCAGAGCAAAAGGTTAGGTGGAGCATAAGTTACTTTATTGGGTTCGGTGGGGTGGGGACTCCAAAGCTATATTAAATTGTATTAGTATTATATATTATATTAAGTAACTCTAATTGTGGTGAGATTTGGAGAACTGTGAATAGGTGGTGATAGTGTATTATATATATATATTAATTAGTATTAAATTATATTTACTTGTATATTATATATTATAGTGTATTATATTATATTTCTGTGCTGTTATTGTGCCGTACCTGTTTTTTGAAATTTTAAAGATTGATGGTTCCCGTCTGTATCTCCGTTCCCGTTCCTGTTTCCGTACTTGTCCCCATGCAACATAGATGATGCAAGTAGGAATAGGGAAAGATGGTGCTTTGTGAAAGCTGCAACTGGAATTAGGTTAGGCAGTGTGTGAATGCACAATGTAAGGTTAATATACTCCTTATAAGGCTTGTGGCCATCCTTACTCATAAGCTACCTTTTGGGATAAATTAGGTTCTCCATTTCTAATACACAAAAACCAATATACAACAGATTAACTAAACATCCTCTACTAATATACTAAGTTACTAACACATGATTAGTATCGTAGTTTTGTGATTGCAACATGACTGATGTTAAATGACTTGTTAATGTGATGTAATTTATATGCCAATAATTGCCCATCAAACTAATGCTCTGGTGTGCCTTTCAGTTTTGCTGTGGCATTTAGTGGTAGTTCTTCTCGACCTCAATTGGTTGCCCTTATTGCTCAGGTAAATATGTTAAATAGCATTATAGTGAATATTTTTCTTTTCTTGACTTTAAGTGCTTGCATACAATGTTTTAGTTTGATGGCTTTATTTCTACACATCTAATTCTGGTTTATTCTAGAGTGCTACTGTGCTGTCATACTTGTCTTGCATTCTCTTGCACACTTCTCATTTTTATGGTCACTCATCTTTTGCTTATGCTCAAACTTTCTCGTGAACATGTGAAGTGCTTCCTATTATAGCAGCATAACTACTTCGCAGTGGCTTTGAGATAATATGGTTAATGGTATGCAGACACTGGTTGCCTTGTTATGATGTTTTTGTTGCCTTGTTTCAATGATTAATAAATTATAGTTAAATTATAAGTCTATCAAGTATCAACTCAAACTGAAAATTTGGATCTCTGTTGTGTCTTAATTTATTCTGTGTTTATGCCAGATTCTTAGCACATATGTTTATGATTGTTAGGAAGAGGTTATTCAATCAGGTGGTCAGATTGAGCCGCCTGGAATGCACATGATTTATCTTCCTTATTCTGATGACATTAGACATGTGGAAGAGGTAGAGAACTGCAACTTTTTACTTGTGTTTGTACTCTACATCTCACAAAAGTGAAAACTAAGTTTGTGGTTTTAAATATTAAATTACTGTTAAAGGTATGTTGGAACTTTTCAGTGTTATTCAGATACAAGCGGGGTAGTGAATAAAGCAAATGATGATCAAATAAAAAAGGCAGCAGATTTAATTAAGCGTATTGACCTAAAAGATTTTTCTGTATGCCAGTTTACCAACCCTGGTAAGCTTCTCCCTTTCACTCATCCTCTTCCTCTCGCTCACACCCCCCTCCTAGATGTTCTGTTTATTTTCTGGTAAGCTTCATTTGATTTATTGTAAATTGCTCTCACATCTACTGCTTTGTGTTATCATTACACAATCCTCCTTATATAATTACATTTGCCTCAGCTAAATTATATACTGGTTGACAATAAACATGCAATAATGGGTTAAAAAACTTTTAAGCACAAATTTTCTCAAGGTTTATCCAAACTTCAGATTTTCGATTTGCTTTAAGAAATATTCTATTGGTTTAAGTAGAATCTTTTTGCGATATCAAAGGTTATTTTTATTGATGAGTTCATTTTTGAAACTGATAACTTACAACAAACTTACAGAAGCGTATTCTTACTAGGTGGGATTGGTTGCATTGATAAATGAAGCCACTGTAAGTTTAAACTTAAAAAGCCAAATTTTTTTGAAAGGCCAATGGGCCAAGACTTCTTTTAATGAATCCTGGAGTTATTTTTGTCTTCCGCTATTTTTATCATGCTATTCTCTACAAGGTAAACTATTCTGACTTGTTCTATTGGTTTTCTCCTCGTGTTATATAGGCTAGATTTTATCATCTTTTCCTTAATGGGTGCTACTATAACTCGTATCTTGCTTGGGTCCCATCTTCTACTCCATCATTTTCATCTCCGCAACACTGATAATTTGATAAAATATATTTTGTTAAAAGCATGGTATACCATTGCATTTCTCACCTACCATTTCATTAATGGTGCCCAAGGATTGATCCTCTTATTTTTTATTTTGTTGAAATATTGCTCAGTCAAATCAAGAGAAATATATTAACTTTTAACTGATGTTCCCCTTGCTTCCTTATTTTGATATGTTTCACTGATAGCATAACATTAGTAACTGCTGAAGTGCTTCTTATATGTGACTTGTTATAATTCTTCAAAGTTATTATTCCCATTTTGACAAAACAAAAAAGATGTGATTCCTGTATTTGTAACGGAAGAGTTTTCAGCTTTGCAGAGACATTATGCAGTGTTGCAGGCATTAGCACTTGAAGAGGATGAGATTCCAGGCATGAAAGACGAAACATTACCTGATGAGGAAGGCTTGGCCAGGTGAGTGCCAGGTTCTCACGATATGTGAATATTTTGTTGTTTCTGATTTGCAGTCTGTAAAATGGAAATGAAAGATAGAAAATTCACCTGTTCTATTTTCCTGTTTGGCCTTTCCTCTTTTCATCAGAAATGGATTGTTATTCAAGACTCGGGTGTGAAATGACAATGCTACTTATGTGTTACTGTTACCTGCAGGCCAGGAGTGGTGCGGGCATTGGAAGAATTCAAGACCTCTGTATATGGGGAGAATTATGATGAGGAAAGTGAGCATGGCGTCACAAAGCCAACTGAAGCCTCCAAAAAAAGAAAAGCGCTAGCAGAGTTTGCTACAAAAGAGTGTGAAAACTATGAGTGGGGTGAGCTCGCTGATACCGGAAAGGTAAACCTTGAAAGCTGTTTTATGCAGTGTTTTTTTCATGAGAAGCCTGTAGAAAAATACGAGAAAACTCTACTGGACAAGATATACTGTCATACCTAGCTTAGCTGCCCATGATAACACAATTTTTAACTTCTGAAATTGCTGATATGGAATCATTTGATCTTGTTTTGCAGTTGAAGGACTTGACTGTGGTGGAGCTAAAATATTACCTAACTGCACATAATCTTCCTGTTTCTGGGAAGAAGGAGGCTTTAATTACCCGAATATTAACTCATATGGGTAAATGAGTTAGCAAGGGAACCTCCAACTAAAATGTCCAAAGCTCCATGTATTTATTTACATGAGATGCTAAATTAATATTTTGACATTGTTCTTGACCTTGGATAAAACACTAATTTGTACTTTACTAATTAACATCATATTAGGGGATATAGATAATAGCATATTTTACCGTTTGAGACATAAATCCGCAACCTGTAAGTTAACAAATCTAAGCTTGCAAAATGTCTTGCATTTATTTGTATCTTCTTTGTTATTCACTCACTGAATAGATATTCCATCCCGTCTTTCTTATAAGAATCAAAAGACTAAATTAGCAAGCCAATATTTGTACCTTGTTAGAAATTTGAATTTTTTTTCCAAAACACCATTAATATTAAATGGTTAAAATAGAACAATGAGTCAAATTACTTCTGGGCTCTTACAATAAATGTAAGCGCAAAAGAAATTTAGTAATTAATATATAACTAAAACGGGATCAATTTGTAGTCTTTTTTATAGAGACTAAAAAACGGGATTAGTTTATTTCTCATAAAAAGAATAGTTGGAAAGACTATTAGCTCTTAAATTGTATATAATATGTAATTTAATTGCTTTAAGCTCAAGTTTCTCCTTATCCTCCTATCATAATTTTCATAATGTGACCAGTATTTTAAAGATGAGTAAATTACAAAAATTTTAAAAATAAATGATACATTATTTTGATTCTCTCCATTGAAAATGCTAAACACTTTAATTCCTAAGGTTTGAAAATAAGAAACCAATAAAATGCTGTTCACTAAAATCTTAGTCTTAGGTAACAAATTAGGGTAAATTTTGGTGAACAATTTAGGGCTAGTCTTAAATACCAAAAGCTTGGTGTTCATATTTTCATCAACACTAATGTGAAACAGGATTTGTTGATGTAACAGGAAGCACAAATCTTTATCCTAATACACTATATATCAACCATTTTTTTATAAATATGTTTATTGGACTAGTAGAATTGGTGTGTGACATAAATATAAAGTGTTAGAATTTAATTTTGAACTCCGTTTCTCTCCCTCCTTGATACATCCTTCTACCTGTTTTGGCTGAGAAAATATTCCAATTCACTACAAGCTATTTTTTCTGATGCCATCTTCTAATCCATCAAAACAAACACAACCTACAAATTTGTATATACATGATTTTATCACAATCTTTTATCACTTTGATAGAAGTGCATATGATGTATCGCCACTGAACTGATTCCACAGGTTGATGGCAAATTAAAATCAGTTATTCTTTTTGCATTTTGCTATTTTCAGTTGACTAAGCTGGAAATATGATAAAATACGTATGGCACATATATAAGAAAACGATGGTTAAAGCAAGCCACTGTACATGATGTATATAATCTAGAGATTTGGATTTACATAACAAGTGCACACCTACAGGATATACAGAGAAGGAAAATCAATGACCTCCAGCCCTTCTCTTTCCTTGCAATGCTGGGTTGTCGAGGTGGCTTTGGCAGATATTATATCATATTCACATGCATATGTCATTATTGCTTACTACTACCACTATTTGAATGTTCATTTGAATCAAAGAATAGGCAAACTGCAGAGCAATCATCAACCTTAGTAGTCGGGAACTTCCCCCTCCATGCTTGAACAGCTGACTCAACTAGTATTCGAGCTGCACTGCGCCTAGGAGCAGATGCCACAATGCTCACTACTTCTTCATTTGATAAAACATCCCATACCTGCTCTCACTCTCATATATTTTGTTTCAGTTTAGGAAACAAATGTGGATGATAATAATATGGAAAAGGAAAAGGAAAAGGCTTGCTTAACCTACCCCATCAGTGGCCAACACAACAAATTGATCCTTGTTAGTGAGTTGGTGATATGAGACTTCTGGGACAGAGATCACTCCGAAGTCCTTGAGGCAAAAATCCCCAAAAGCTCGAGCCATGGCTAGCCCTGGGGCATTCACATTTGGCAGCCATACTCTTGCAACCCCTGGTTCACTCTCTAGCTCAAACACCCTTCCCTTGCATATCCTTATCCTCTCTGCTTCCCCTATAAGCCAATCCATAACAAACCATTTCATTTAATACATTAAATCATCAACGAAAAGTGCTTAAAATTGTGGCCACGGTTGCTGTAATGTCAAAAACCTTAATATTACGGTGAATTGTGGGTAAATGCGGCTGATGTGGCCAAAATTGTGGTCATAATATGCTGCCACAATTGCTATCGAGATATGGTTGTAAAAGGCTAAAAAACCTTGATATATTGCAATTGCAAACCGCAGTTTAAAACACTTAACAAAACATGCACAGAGAGATACTTACTTGGGAGGTTTGGCTTAAGGTCAGTGGTCAACTGAATAGCAATGAGAGAATCATGAAGATCTCGGGTACCCAACACAGCTCTAGAGTCCCCTACATTGGCAATGACAAGGTGGTGCCCCTGAAGAAAACAAAGTGTTGATAACAAACAGATTGATAAGGGAAAGATTAATTTTACGTGGCATGGCATGTAGCTGACCTGCTTGAACAATGTAACAGCCGTAGTCCCACTGCAATAGCATTCAAGTTGGTGGTGTATTTTGAGTTCTTTATCCATAACCTTACAAGCCTTCACAAAGGATTCCCTGAGCTTCCCAAAATTTCTGACTTTGTCATCAACAAACGTAAATCCGTTGTTGTTAGAATCCACATTCCATTGAGAAACAAGTTTTAAAGGCAAAGAATCCCTCACTTTCTTTGCAACCATGTGGCCGTTAGGTCCGTGGCCATCAAACACGCCACAAAAGATGTTGTCTTCTTTTGAACAAAAGTTCTATAGATAGACAGATAATAGATAATGAGTATTGAGAGATGAAGGGAAATCAATATTCATTTGGTGAACAGCTGAAATAACATGATACACGTATGATTATTTTGTAATAAATTAAATAAAATTTCACTTCCTTCTCAAATCGTTCCAATAATGATTCACCAACCTCCCAAAGAAGCATGGCATCTTGGTTGACCCCTTTTTTGCCTTGCATGCAGAACAAGGAAGCAACATGGGAGGAGCCATTCAAGAAGAGTCTGCGAGGAAGTCTGTGCAAATGCAGTTCCAAAGTATGATCATCAGAGCAACAACTGGGATTGCCGTCGAAGGGCACCGGGACCGAGAGGCAGGTTCCCATCTCTGCCACCAATCAACCAACCAAACCACTATGCGTTTGTTATTATTATGTGCCTCTCCCAAATCAAACATATCCCTCTGTGTCATCTCCATAAATAGCCTAATATCACACCCCTTAAATCACACGTGTTCATCCTTACGCAACGGTTAATTGGATTTTATCTCATTAACTAACTTGCTAAATAATCTCATGTTACCTTATCGGTATTGATATTAATAGCAAACGATAATTCCTTTTTTTTTTCATAGATATTTAAGATATATTCATTTCACTCTATTATTATTTTATGTAGCAGGAAAAAAGAAACTAACAATAACTAAATTTGGAGGTAACTAAGTGTAATGTGGTTCCAAGTTAGGTTCTTCAACTGAACAGAGACTATTTCTTAATTTGTTGTTCAACTAGAATTAAACTAATCTTAAATAGTATACACAATCAATATTAACTTTTAGATAATTCTGTTTTCACAATTTCATTTTCATAACTTGCTACCAAACAGACAATAAGTTATTGTAGAGCAGATTTTTCGTTGACAACACTGGGTGGGAAGCTGGAGACAATGTGAGTGTTAAGACAATGCAACAAGGGCAGTAGTTGTGAAGCCACATATCCATTCACCAAGGATGGATTACCAACTGATTCCCCTGGTTGGTTCCAAAGTATGAATCCGGAAAAGGGTACAATTAATTGAACTACATCCTACACAAGGGTTATGTGTTGATCAAAATAAAGTTGAAAGGCATCTTAAGCAACATGCAAGATCAATACTAACAATTGGTTGGTTTTGTTGGTCAATTTCGTAGCTGAGTTACGAAACTATAACACTTAAAAGTAAACTGTCTGCCTAGGGTCTCTCGGACAATGTAAAATCAGCTTATAGGGATCATTTTTTCTCACTGCACCCTGGTTCTTACTTTGGAATGTTAATGAGATTCTGTCTCCCATGAACATGATGGAGCAGGCACATCTCATGTCTCAAAATGGAAGGTTTTGGAGGTACTAAAGGCAACCATTCCTTATAAAGCATAGAGGGCTTGATGGATTGCAGGCTTTCTTTTATCAATTATTGGGATGTGGAGGATGATGATGTATGAAAAGTAGTTATAGATGCTTTCAATTCTAAACTGGCGGAGACTCTAGTTATTCTGATTCCTAAAGTGGAACTACCGACAAAAATGAAGGAATGTCATTAAGCTTATATACGAGGTTCTACCGTTCTAGTTATTTGAATGAAATGTTTGGTCTTTACAAAGCAACTTTATTCCGGATACAGTAACCTATTAAACAAATCATGAAATACGAAGAAACATGCGGGCCAAGAAAAATAAGAAAATCAACCCTATATTATACCACCCCCGTCACTAAATATAAATTTTTTTTTACTTAGAGAGTTAGTTAATTTAGTTAAAATCATTAAATTTATTTAAAATTTATAGTAATTTTTTAAAATTGTCTTTTGATTATCACTTATTAAATTTTCTCTACTTATTCCATCTTTATTTAGTTTCTCTTCACTTACTACCCAATTATCATTAGAGAGATAAATAATTTAATTGGTGTATATAATTTATTATCATATTAATTTCAATAAAAGTTATACATTAATAAAAGTTTTTTGGTCAAAAAATAATTAATGACATAAAAATTTAAAAGAAAATCTTATATTAAGAGATAACATTTTTTCTAAAAAAGATTTTATACATAGAAACATAGATAGCTATTATAGGGAAATCATCCTAAGTCAATATATTATTTGAGAGTAAACCTTTACATGTATACATGAGATTTTTATCATAGGAAACTTACACCCCCAACTTAGTTAATATAGCAATAACCCAACAAATTAGAATGTTGGTTACTCACAGGCATGCCGTCTGTGACACTTAGGCCTATTAGTGCAGTTTAACGTAAAACACACTCAATATATGTTATTGTAGATATTTAACATGATTAACTTCTGTGACGATATCAAAGTTATAATACAAAATCATATAATATCAAATATCTAAAAAAACATAGTATAGCTTTCCCACCAATAAAAAGTAAGTTGTGTGAATTAATGTTTTCAATAAAGCTATGTTGAAGAAAAAAAGAACCACAATGAATTATACGCTAAAGAAACAAAGAATAAAATAACCAATAATACAGTTTGTCTAATTGTCCCAACAATTCTATCAAGAAAACATTTTGAATAGGGAAACTATCACGTATATAAATTGGTTTGAATAAAGAAAAAAAGTATATATTATTTTGAATAGAGAAACTGTAAAATAGTTTTTCAATAATAAAAAATAAAACAATTTATATACATAAAAATAACTACGTCTCTCAATAACTCAAAAGAGAAATCATATGTAATTTAGTCATATACTAATACATTTATGATAATTCATCATTAGATGATAATTTACAAACCTTTTTTGTTTACATGATAATAATATATAAAGAATGAGTATATTGATTTAGTGTGGTTCCACTTGGAATCGCACTAATAGGGGTAGATCTCACATTAAACATTAATTTAACGGCAGATTGACAACACAGATGTGAGTGACCGTCGTTCTAATTTGTCTATTCTTATAACATGTATCAGAAGTGTGTTTGGTCGATTGAACATAGTGGATACTTGGAACAAATGTAAATGAAAGACAAGAATTCTCATTATTCCTTGGAATCTTCAGGGGTGCCGAGCTACTATTACAATGTCACAAAAATACCTTTAAAGAAATAAATTTACATAATTTACATGGAGATACACAGTAGTAGACAAGCCAAACGAGTCGGCTGATTTGAATCCTATAAATTTTCAAACTTCACTCTACCCCATCACGTACGCCCAAGACATGGTTGGTGCTGCTAGGTATGTGCTTCCTCTACCAAACATGCATCCATGTAAAACACCAAGAATTCTTGTCTGAACAATATATCAGATCCCCATAACCATTTGAAGAATCGACGAGTGGAGATTGCTACTGGGGTTGGGGTCTTGTCTGTACGATAAAGATGTCTTTCCCAACAAGACATCCTTCCACGTCCTGTGGGCAACCAAACTTCCTCTCCAGGAAAAACCCAACTGCACAAAGGCGATGACCAAGTTGTCGACGGAAAACTGGGTCAACAGTCAATGGTTTTTTGCTGTAATCAACTGTCAAACGGATAACCTCCCCATCGGCAGGCCCTGCACTGCGTACCAGCAGCTCCTCACTGAAGTTTGCAAAAGCCAGTGTCTGAACTTGCCCATCAAATTTCCCAGATGATATACGCCATGGTGTACCTCGGGTTCCAGAAGCCAGAGTTTCACCAAGGCCAGAAGCAATCTCAGCCTCCACAGTATTACTGTCCTGGTTTGTTGGGCTCATAGTATGTAGAACAAATGATAAATCTGGTGAAAGCATTTCTTGGATCAGAACTGCCATTGAAGCGTCTTTCTGAGGCACACCAGCAGCACGGCGGCTCAAAACTGCTCTCCGTGTGTACAGTGAAGCCCAAACTTGGCTTACAGCGTTTCCAAAAACTGTTAGATTGGAAGGACTAACATTGGGTATCGATTCGTAAAGTCCGGCTGCTGACATTCCGGCTAAGTCCTCAACATTGGCACTGGATCGAACAATTAAACGTGCATTGCTTGGAAATATTCTCCCGATGCTTTCAGTGACATCTTTTGGTGGCTTCAGGGAAGAAATCAATTCCTGAAGTTGATGGCACAGAGCATCTAGTTCACCACCCTCTAGTTTTGCCGTTTCTATTTTGTCCAGGATAGACCTGAATGTTTCAGTGGAGTTGCTCTTCTCTAACTCCAATTCCATGCTTCCAAATGGTAAAACTGCCCCAGATGGAACTTGAAAAGAGGCAGGCACTCCCTGATCATTGTAAACTGTCATTACAAAAAAAAAAAAAATTGGAGTTTAGAAATATGATTTGCAAGATCACAAAACTGTCATTAAGTAATATAACGCACATCCTTGTTATCACCAGCTAGACTTTGATTCTGATCACTGACAATTATAATCGCATAGGCATCTTCCAAAATGTATCTTAACCATCATCAGCAATCATCTTTCAAGATCTCATTTACTACCTCTAGTTCTATATATAAAGACAAATCCAATCATTTCTCAAATATTAAGGATTTAGTTAATTTAAATAGTGGTGCTAAATTTGTCAACAATTTGTAAAATTTTTCTAAAATTACCTTAAAAATATTGAATTAAGGAATTTTATTAATCTAGTTAATGCTATTACATCTGTCAACAATATGCATAATTTCTTTTTCCCGAATTATCTTCAAAATTATTGGGATTTCATTCTCTTAATTTCTTTCCACGCATTTATTTAATGTTTCTTCACCTATGTAGATAGAAACTGTTTTATAATAGAAATTAGAAAAGAAAGACTCTATTGATAGAAACTCTAGTATAATCCGGGCTTTCGAGTGATCCGGTTCTCTCCCGCTAACCAAAGGCCCTAATTCTAACACAAATGACAAGATGCCCTTTCTTACAACCTCCTCTGCATTATAGGTAATATGCCTTATCCAACCATCTCAATTAACTTACTAATTTACTAATTAATGTCACTATAGGAGTTATCTTATTCAACCACCTCACTTAACAAGTTGCTTGTTCAAATCTTACCTTTATCAGAAGCTGCAGACAATGATGCCAAGCGACCACATGCCGCAGCCTTTGCACCAGAAGTCTCTGTCTCTGCGTCAGGAAGTAAGATAACTCTTCCAGAAGAAGCACCCTTGATATGAAAAGAATACTTGTTCTTCTGAGCTCATTTTTTGGAGAATTAAGAGAATGGAAATTGAACAAATACTCTACACATAAAAATACTGTAGACTTGAACAAATGCTCTGTATATCATAATACTGTAAACTTTATGGATATGGATTACGAGAATTAAGAGAGAACAGTCACTGCATAAATGCTCTGTACATAACACTCGTTACTCTGATTAATAAAGTTAGATTGGTATGTTAAAATATTAGTCTTTTATGTAGTTGAGATAGCTGTCCTTTCTATTCTTAGAGGGACAGATCAGATTTGCTAGGATATTTTTGTTCCTTTTTTAGCTTTCCTTGGATACCCTTTTTCTTTTATGCTCTCTCTATCTTCCCTTGTATTATGTATATATGCAACAGTGTTCTATGAAATATAGAGAATATATTTTGAAATCTCAAGTTGGTATCAGAGTGGGTGCAATCCCACTCTGCAGTTAATCCCTTTCCGCTGCCACCGCATGGCGCCTCTGTCTCCGGCGAACCTAGGGTTAGGTGCGCCTTGAAGAGAGCGACCCATCCCTTGAGTGGCCTAAGTTGCCACCATGCGCTGTCACCGTCCAGTGCCCTTTCTGGCGAGTGAAGCCCACGCGCCACCCTCCGGTGACCAGAATCTCACTGGACCAGTCCCAGTTGGCTCGCTTTCTCCTTCTGGATCTGTTCCAAGCCTCGTTTTCAAGTTTTGACAAACTTGGACAGCAGTTTCTCCTTTTCTTCTTCTGTTAAGGTTCTCCTACAAAATCCACTTCTCCTTCTGTTTGAAAATGACATCTTGTGTCCAATTTTTCTAGAAGCCCCACCATTACCACTGCAAAACTCAACTAGAAAAATTACTTATCTTGGTCTGCCTCAGTGGAGTTGTGGTTTTCTTGGCCAAGGGTACCATGACCACTTGGAGATAGGGCTGATCAAATGACAAGAAACCTGAGTAGGAGAAGCTTGACTTCCAATTATGTGCTGTGATATGGCAATCTATTGAGCCGAATGTTTTGGAAATTCTTAGATCATTCAAAACATGCTGCTCCTTTTGGAAGAAAGCTCAGGATATATTCGCCAATGACATTCAACATCTTTTTGATGCAACCCAAAAGGTTGCTACTCTAAAACACACCAACCATGATATGATTGCATATGTAGGTAAAGCTCAGGCTGCTGTGGAAGAGCTGAAAAGATTTCTTGTGGCTGATTCATTGGAGGAAGTTAATAAAAAACTGGATAAACTCTACATGGTCTTATCTTGAGAAGTTTGCATTCAGATTTTAATCATGTGCGCGATCAAATCCTTGCCAGTGATTGGGTCCCATCAATGGACACTTTTTTACTAGACTCCTTCGTGTGCCCAACTTGTTGAAAGATGAAAACTCACTGATGTTGTGGAAACATTAGCCTTGGCAGCACCGTGCAGTAAAGGAGGAGGTCGCAACAATAGAAGAGGTCGCGGTGGAAGGAGTGGACGTCCTCAATGCACTTATTGCAAGAAGATGGGTCATACTCAAGAGAATTGTTACTCCTTACATGATTTCCCCGACAAAGTAGCACATGTATCTAAATCTGAAAAAGCAACTCTAAGTTTTCTAATGAGGAGTACCAAGAATATTTGAAGCTTAAATATGAAAAATCCAACATCCTAGCCCAATCTCCTTCAATGCCAAGCGTTTCAATAGTATGTATTTCTCAAACTACGGAGGGTCACGGTCCTTAGATACTTGACTCAGGTGCTTCTGACCATATTTCTGGTAACAAATCTTCATTCTCATCTATCTCTTCTCCAAAAATCCCTCACTTTGTTAGTGTAGCAAATGGGTCTCAGGTTGCATCTCAAGGAATTGGTCAAGTTCCTTTATCTTCCTCTTTAAAATTAAATTGCGTTGTTCATTCCTCACTGTCCCTTCAATTTAATCTCCTTGAGTCAATTAACTCGTTCATTAAATTTTTCAGTAACTTTTAATGCTAATTCTTTTGTTATTCAGGAACATGGTACGGGTCGTCTGATTAGCGAAGGACGTGAATCACGAGATCTTTATTACTTAAAATTCAGCCCTCTTGTGTCCTGTTTTGCAACGTCAACACCAAAGCTTTTGCATGATCATTTGGGTCACCCAAGTTTAGCAAAGCTGAAGATGATGGTTCCTAGTCTTCAGCATCTTTAAGTCTTAGAATGTGAATCATGTCAATTAGGAAAACATGTCAGGTCAACATTTCCTCAACAAACTAAGATGTAACTCAACTTTTTCTACCATTCATTCTGACATTTGGGGTCCAAGCTGTGTCACATCTTTTGGTTTAAGATATTTTGTAACCTTCATTGATGAGTTTTCTCGATGTACTTAGATTTATTTAATGAAAGACAAATCTAAACTTTTATCTATCTTCATGTCCTTCTTTAATGAGATTAAGAACCAATTTGGGAAAACAAATAAAATTTTCCGAAGTGATAATGCTAAAGAATATTTTCCCTGTTAGAATATTGTAAATATATTAGAATTGATTAGATTGATTATATATGATTTGTATTATGATCTTGTATTTATTACTGTTTTATTATAAATATACTACTCCGTTATGTATTCAAACACACGGAAATTCATCCAATTGTCTCTCGGTTTCTTTCTCTTTAACATTCCCCATGATTTGTCCTCACAAGGTATTTTACATCAAGTCCACATGTCCTCATACTCCAAAATAAAATGGCATAGCAGAGGAAGAATTGTCATCTCCTTGAAATTGCACGCTGCCTAATTGACATGATGCAGTTTTCACAGCTTGTTTCTTGATAAACAGGATGCCTTTTTCCTCCCTTGAAAATCAAATCCCTCACTCCATTATTTTACTTCATGATCCACTATTTCATGTCTCTCCCAGGGTATTTGGCTGTACTTGTTTTGTTCACGATCTTACTCTAGATTTAGACAAACTTTCTGCTAAAGCTATTAAATGTGTCTTGGGATATTGTCGTCTTCAAAAGGGTTACAGGTGTTATTCTCCAACTACTAAACAATATTTTATGTCAGCTGATGTCTCTTTCTTTGAGGACACACCCTTCTTCCAGCCTACCATAGACTACTCTTCTTCCCTTCAACATGTTCTTTCTATTCCATTATTTGGTCCGATAAGTGACTCCCACCAAAGTGTTAGTGAAACTCCATCTAATCCATCTAGTTGTGTTAAAGTTGCTCCTCCACTTCTCATTACATATCAACACAGGACACAACGGGTTGGTTCTACTTTACCAGAGTCATCTTCTCGTGATCCCGTTCCTCCTCCAACAGATCCTCAAACCATGGATCCTTCCTCTTCCATTGACTCTCCTAATTCTCCATCAGCCTGGCCCATTGCCCTTAGGAAAAGTACACATTCAACTCGTAACCCTCATCCAATTTATAATTTCTTGAGTTATCATCGGTTGTCTCTTTCATACTTTTCTTTTGTTTTCTCCTTGTCCTCTCTTACTGTTCCTAAAACTATTCATGAGGCACTTGATCATCCTGGATGACGATAGGCCATGGTTGATGAAACGTAGGCTCTTGAACGCAATGGCACTTGGGAGCTTGTTCCTCTTCCTCCTAGAAAGAA
The DNA here is from genome assembly GCA_037962975.1 of Clitoria ternatea. NCBI lineage: Eukaryota > Viridiplantae > Streptophyta > Magnoliopsida > Fabales > Fabaceae > Clitoria > Clitoria ternatea. The sequence goes on from CM075670.1 coordinate 152,375,972, forward strand.
AACTGTTGGTTGTAGGAGGGTCTATGCTATTAAAGTCGGACCTGATAGTACTGTTGATCACCTTAAAGCCCGGCTAGTCACCAAAGGATACACTTAGATCTATGGTCTTGATTATTGTGATACATTCTCTCCTGTGGCCAAAATCACCATAGTTTGTCTGTTTCTTGCTATGGTTGCCATGCGTCATTGGCCTCTCCATCAGCTTGACATTAAAAATGCTTTCCTTCATGGTGATCTCGAGGAGCAAATTTATATGGAGCAACCTCCTGGATTTGTTGCTTAGGGAGTATGGCTTAGTGTGCAAACTAAATCGATCTCTCTATGGGTTGAAACAATCTCCTCGAGCTTGGTTTGGTAAATTTAGTCATATTGTGCAGCTTTTCGGATTGAAAAGAAGTGAAGCAGATCATTCTGTTTTTTATTGTTATACATCTCCTGAAAAGTGTGTACCTAATTGTCTATGTTGTTGTAGTGATTACAAGAAATGATGTTGCTAAGATATCTCAATTAAAAAAACACCTATTCAATCATTTTCAAACCAAAGACCTGGGTTATTTGAAGTACTTTCTCGGTATTGAAGTGGCTCAATCAAAGATGGTGTTGTGATCTCATAAAGGAAGTATGCTCTTGATATTATGGGAGAAAAGGGTTTTGAAAATTGTAGACCGGTTGATAGTCCTATGGACCCGAATCAGAAGGTCATGGCAGATCAAGGTGAAATCTACCTTAATCCCGAGAGATATAGGAGACTAGTGGGGAAACTCATTTACCTTACCATTACAAGACCTAATATTTCCTTTGCTGTTGGGGTTGTTAGTCAATTTATGCAAAATCCCTATGTTGATCATTTGAATGCTATCATACGTATTCTCAGATATCTAAAAAAAGGCTCCAGGACAGGGAGTGTTGTATGAAGACAAAGGTAACACTCGGATTTCAGGATATTGTGACGCTGATTGGGCTGGTTGTCCCATAGACAGGATATTGTGTTTTCATTAGAGGGAATATTATCTCTTGCAAGAGCAAGAAACAAAATGTTGTTGCTCGGTCCAGTGCAGAATATAGGTCTATGGCTATGGTTACATGTGAACTTATGTGGATTAAACAATTTCTTCAAGAGCTGAGATTTTGTGAAGTTGAACAAATGACGTTATACTGTGATAACCAGGCAGCTTTTCATATTGCCTCCAATCTAGTTTTTCATGAGAGAACTAAACATAGAGATTGATTGTCATTTTATTCGGGGGAAGCTACTGTCCAAGGAGATTAACATCGAGTTCATCAATTCTAATGACCAGCCGGAAGATATTTTGATTAAGTCCTTAAGAGGACCTAGGATTCAGTCTATATGTTCCAAGCTTGGCGCATATGATCTGTATGCTTCAGTTTGAGAGGGAGTGTTAAAATATTAGTCTTTTGTGTAGTTTAGATAGCCGTCCTTTCTATTCCTTGAGGAGCAGATCAGATTTGCTAGGATATTTTTGTTCCTTTTTTAGCTTTCCTTGGATACCCTTTTTCTTTTATGCTCTCTCTCTATCTTCCCTTGTATTATGTATATATGCAACGGTGGTTTATGAAATATACAGAACATATTTTCAAATCTCAAGTGGTATGATACATGATAAATACAAAGCATTACCAATTATTTATACCAATAATGACTAGTGTAGTACTACCACTAGTGCAAGCTCAGCTCAATAAGATGAGTAGTAGACTACTAACCTTATGAGATTCCTAACCAAAGAATTCTAATATTCTAACAATCAAATTAAAAGCACAGATTATATGTTTACCAATAAAGGTTACATACATGAGAAATTTTAAAAAACTACTCAACCTACAAACTTAAAGGTATTAGGTGACAGATTAGAATTGTCTGTCTGTCTCAACAGGTTCCCCTCATATTTGATTATGAAAATGAAGCCAATAGGAATTGAGCTCTAGATTATGTATTTCTGTATATTTCACTACCATGTTACAGAATTAAGAAACCGAAAAGACAAAGCTATCATGTGAAATATCAGGAAAAGTGCTAAGGATTTTAATAAAAACATTTACTGGTAGGAATTGGGAGTTAGTTAGTAGTTAACCCAAAGTGTTATCAAACATATCAACAGTACTCAAAGCTGTCTGGTTGAATTATACTACCTCCGTTATTGAATATAAGCAAAAAATAACTACCTCACCCTAAGAATATTATTTAACCTCATTTAATGTTATTGATCTATCTAAAAAATTATGATTTTTACTATATTACCCTTAATTGGAACTTGTTAAAGGGCTCTAGTCTCTCTCCATTGAAAATTGAAGTGTGTATTAAATAAAGGTATTTTAGGAATACTTTTGTATTTACTAAACTAGAGTTGGTTAGATTTGCTTATATTTTAGGACAAGATTTTTTTTTTGTTTGTTGCTCATATTAGTATATATTTCTATATTCCCTTAATTTCTCTATACCTTTCTATGATACCTTCTCATCTTACTAACAAAATGTTTTGATATCTACCTTATAGAACCCATCACCAACATCATTAAAATGATAGTTCAATAAATCTCACCACTTTCAACAACTAGGAAATTTATTTCTCAAATATCAACCATGTAAAAACAAAAAGTGACTAATTTCATCATTCCCTACCTTACTAAAATTGGAGACTCTGCCAGAAGAGAAAGATGGAACCTCAACTCCAGAAGAACTCTCATCAGAAGCACTTTTGATAGAAGAATTTTTATCAGTGTCAACTGCAGAGGCCAACTTCAGATTAACACCAGCAGTAGATGCTTCCAACCTGAAAATTTAAACAAAGAGGGAAAGGAGAAAATGGAAAAAATTATAACATTAGATCTTCTCAAAATGTATGTCAAAATAATTTGAATAAAAAATCAATTTTTTTTTAAAAATATTCATGGATGGGTAAATTGTCTTGACAATATAACCTCACACATGACCCAATCAGCCTTTGTATATCAGCAACTTGTTCATCATCTTCACAAGTGACAAAGACGACCTTTTCCTGCAGTAAACAATAGTTGTATGAATGTCATTGACATACATATATGCTCAAACTTCAAAATCGTTTTTTAGATAGTTAGATTAAGAAAGAAGACTAGCCTGCCGAGCCCTAACACCGAGATGAGACAAGTGAGGCAGCTCTTGCTGGAGTATAACTGCCACTATGTTACTCCCAGCAGCTGTTACCTGCCAGTGTAATCAACTTATAAATATTTATTTTTATTTCTGAATACTCTCAAACAAATACAAATCTATATACCTCTTCATCGCCATCAGCTTTGTTAACAACAAGGATAATAGGTCCTTCCACTGCTGATGGTAGTGACCCAGGAACAATCCTTTCAACCTAGGTCAAAGAAACACAAAGTCATGTTTGTATTATGATAATATTATAACAAATTAGGCATTATTACCATTTATACTCCATCTTGCAGTTGTGTTAGTAACATCAGTATTAGAATATATTCACTTTTAAGATATCTAAGTAAGGGATTATTCACATCTGTAAATTCAATAATAAGGGTTTTACGTACAGATGTTTCTCTCATGCATGCACAGAGAGTAAATATCATAGTAACATTGTACATGAAATTTCTAAATTCAACTCAGTACCTGAATCAATGTTCCTATAGCAGATCCTGGAACAAGAACATCCCAACCTTGAGAACCAAGTGTACTTCTAACAGCTTTTAGAAGAAGAGTACATAGTTTTGAAACCTGAAAAATCACACTAAATTTACAGTAGAAAAATTAGACATTATATTTGGTGGTAAAGTCTATTGGCTTGGAATAAACAGTACAAGAACCCACAGACACAGGTGAAAACACTAGACCATAATTCCAGTAAATTTTCACTTTGTGAAGGATAATGCATTGTCATACCCAGCACGAATCTCAGCTTCTGTATATGTCCTGACACTGTTTTCAGGTATTCCTAGAGCTTTTCCTAGAATCTGCAGCATTTAAAGTGACAACTTTGTTTATTACAAGATATATGCATCACATGATGAGGAACCTGGTTTTTGAAAACCAAACAGTAACAGTATCACAAGGCATACATTATTTAGCTTTGAAATGGAAGGTGCACTTCTATCAACATTCCCTACATCTGAAAGGAATTTGTCTCATGTTCTGATGTATTTCTGAAGGTGTGACATTCCAAAGATTTTAGTAGGTCACAGATCACAATTCACCACTATTTACGCTTATTAAGACTAGCAAATTATCTGTTTATTGAACTATATATTTACAGCACAGGGACGTTTTGTAGCTTTTGTATTCCCTAGTCTTGGTTGCATACTCTGAACTTTGGTTTATGTTTTATTGGTTTGGTAATTTCTTGTCCCATGACTTAGATTTCAGGAATCAGGCCTTAAAGATGATGATAAAAATAATAATAATCTTTGACCTGGACTTTTTGAGGGAATATCTTAAGAAGTTCTTCTGTATATTCATCAGTTAGCCTCTTTGATCTATCAAGAGTAGATTTCAGTCTCAATGTCCAAATCTTCTTGCCATCTTCATTTCCTGGAAAAAAAGGGAGCACATATAAAATGAAAAATTAGTCAACACTGTCTATAATGATTTAAAATTTCAAGCTAAGACCTAAGAAAGCTACCTTCCATTTCAGAAAGGCCTCTTTTACTCCAGGCAGTGAGCTCATTTTCAATAGCGCCACATTCTTCTGGCTTCCAAATAGATAACTTCATCTGGTGAACTCCAATAATGAGGGCTCCAAGTGGATCATTCCATGAATTTATATCTTTTGACTGCACATTTGCAGCCAGCCAACTAGCACCACCCATAACTTCAAGCACATTGAGAAATCTATTCATATGAGTTCAGAAGTTAACATGCCACCAAGGAAATGTATTCAATTTAAAAGTAGTATGTAGCTTGAAAAATTCTATCTATAACTCCGTCAACCAAGTTCTACATAGCTTATTCATATTGCATCTTTATCAAGTGGCATCTACATCTAGGTAGCTTGATTTCACCGCATCCCTATATTTTGTAGTTCTTGAAAATAGACATGAAATTTCATAGGTAATTGATATAATTCTTTAAAAACATTCAATGTTCAATAAACATCCAAGTATCTAACTTCATTCATTTAGTGTATTATGCATTATATTCCAGGGTATCTAGTATTATCTGAGAAGCTAACAAGTACTCCATGCCTTTGGTAAAATTATGTGTGCCACATATATTTCACCCAAAAGTCATTCAACATTTGAGTGTTTGACAATTGCACGAAGTGTAAATTCAGAAAAAAGGTAAAGCAAAAACCTGCTTAAAAGAACAAATGAGTAATCTTCAAGCCCAATCTCACAAAGGCGCCACTGTACATCCAGAAAACAAGAATCAAAAGATGTTCCAGCATTCTTTAAATAGCTAACTGGGCTCAACCTTTTCCTAAATAATTGAATAAAATAAATGTGACCTTTTGACGCATAGCTATTGCAGAATCTGGAGCATCATTTCTGAGGCCACTTTCAAGACCCTTTACAATAATTTCCCTCAAAGCATTTAAAGATTCCATGGTTTTAAATAAAAGTTGGATTACTTGTTCTTCTGATGCAGCATCCATATTCTGGGAATGTACAAAACATTGTACCTTATTAGTAGATGCCATTATAAGAACAACTATGAGTACCACAATCAAATGAAAAGTTGAAAACCACCAACACAACAGTATGATGCACAAATACGATACAAGTATTGGATACGATATGTATCAGATACGTCAGTACGCTTATTCTTAAAAAATATAGGATACAACACGTTTAGGATACGTTTATAGATATAAATAAAATTCACAATAAAATTCCAAATTCAGAATAAAAATGTTGGGCATCATTATATATAAAGTGGAAATTGAAAAACATTAATTAGTTAGTTAGTGAGATAGTTTGAAGAAGGTATGATCGCCTATAAATAAGAGGGAAGGTCATGAAAGAGAGCACCTTGTCATTTAAGAAAGGATTATACTCTTAACTCTTAAGAGAGTAAGGACTGGATATTCAATAAAAACACATCTCTTTTCTAGTTTCTGATCTAGTTTCTATCAACTAGTATTAGAGCTCCGATCTTCGAGCTGTGAGAAATATAAATGAGAGGATTTGGGAGCTCTCTAGGTTCAAGAAGAAAGAAGAAACACATCCTTGACATTCTTGAAGAAATGAGGAAAGAAGTTGTAAGTTTCAAGAGAGAACTCAAGGATGAACATCTAGGAATCCCAGTCTCTCAAGGAGAAGATGCATATGGATGGTTGATTCAACTGCAGCAACACTTTGACTTGAAGGGAAAGTTGGCAAAGCTACAATTGGTTGTGCAAGCAGTGGAAGTACATGCCTAACAGTGGTTACCATTAGTGCAATGTTAGTAATCCTAAGCCCTCTTGGGGAAGTTTTCAGAGGGCTTTATTCAAACTTTTCCGGCCTAAGTATAACCCGAATCTTCCAGTTTGGATCTAATATGAGGGTTCTTGGGTGCTAGAAAACTGAAAACACAAGATGAAGGGTTTGAGAACATAGAACTAGCCAACAGCTTGGAGGCAAGAAACAAATACAAGAAGATATGCAACTCCAAGAAGAGGAGAGGGAGATAGAAATATTAGAACTAAAGACAACCAAGATGGGGGAAAGCCAGAGGGAGTAACAAGTCTACATTTGTGATCTAGAATCAGAAGTGAAACAGTCCAATTAAGAAAATAGGTTGAGAGTTGAGACAGAGAAAGCACAGGATTCTTGCGCTGAGAAGAAGCTTCACTTAATGGAAGTGAAACAGTCCAACTGATTAAGAAAATAGGTTGCAGGCTGAAGAAGCTAATGCAGCTTCACCTGAGTGATCAGGAGGAGGAAGTGAAGACTGAGAAGAAGTGGTTCTTATTGGCAAAGGTAGAGCAGAGATGTGAGGAACATGCAAGGGTGGGGGTTTGGATTTCAAGAAAAATGGTCAACCAACCATAATCTCTAGACTCAATTTCTTCCAAGGAGGCAAATAGAACCATAAGCATGCTGGCCAAGCTTCCATTGCCAGACTTGAGTCATTGTGAAGTGATCAGTTGGAGGATGGCAGAGGAGGCACTCATCTGTTTGTTTTTGAGGATGGCCAAAAATACTGCAGAAACAGAACATTAGAGGAGAATGGAGGTGCTTGTTTGTTTGTCTTTGATCCGGGAGGGATTGGCATTATTTTGGAGCTACTGCAGTGGTGGGGTTTGGCTGGGTCATTGTGTTTCAAACAACCAGAATACTGTTACCAAAAGTCATTCACCTTGAGGTTGAGGACAAGGTGAATGTTTTGGGGATATAGATACCCATAGCAAAATTATTAGTTAGTTAGGTGACATGTTTGAATATGGCATATGAGTGCCTATAAATAAGTGAGAAGGTTGTGAGAGAGATCATCTTGTCATCTGAGAAAGGTTTGAATTCTTACAAGAGTGGAGAGAGAGAACATGGTCTCTCGAATACTCCGAATATTTAGTTAAAAAACATCTCTTTGTAGTTTCTGGTCTAGTTCCTGACACACACACATATGCAAAGAAAGAAGACAGAGAAGGGGGAAATCCTGCTAAAACATTTGCTGTTCAAGTCCTCCAAAAGAGCCTCCAAGTCTTTCGCAAGTGTGAAAGACAATCCTTCCTCCAAACAATCACAAGCTGACACATTTTAGAATTTTATTCATAACCAGTCTAGTGTAGCAACACATTAAAAATTCTAGAATGCTAAGGTTCATATGCACAGCCCTAGTTTGTATGTGGCTCAATAGAACACAGAAGGAGCATGATAATCAGTACAAATGTAAAATTTAATCTTGAAGTAGAAACACCACAACAGGCTGATCAGATTCAGATTACTTCTGCATACATAAATTTCAACTCCTAAGTCTTATTCTATGATTAGCATCTACCAGTGTCAAACCCAAAGACAAGATCAGAAAAAAAAATGCAAGAGAATAAAAAGAAAAGCAAATCCACCTTTTTGCGCTCCAAGAACAAATTAAGTGCTGGAATGCCATATTCATCCAGGGATTCTTGAATTGATTCTAGCTGTTCAGCAAGGCTGCAACATGACAAAGTCAAAGTCATATGTGAAACCATCAAATTCTGATTTTCCGATAACTAGCAGATACAAGTAAAAATGACTTGAAATATCTGTGAAATTTAGTACCCTTTGTTCACTCAAAAGAGCACTCCAATTTTGTTACATGAGTCATGACAGAATGAGATTAGCCCTCCCCCCCCCACAAATTGAGCGACTACTGGAGGCTCAAAAGAGACAGCAAGCCTTGGCACAACAGGTTTAGTAGTTACAGCTTAATGCATTGGGCAACCAATTTTTATTGGAACCCTCCAGCAAGTTGCTTCCAATGGGATTGAACATATCGTTCAACAAGTTCATTTTCTGAGTTAAGAAAATATATGATTTCTTCAAATTTCAGAATCAAATTTTTCTTGTCAATAATACAAATGCATGAAGTTTCATGATTACTCTATTGGTTTGCAGCCTGATTGTGTATTCAAATGATGGGTTGTGATCATGTAGAAAGTTTGAAGAGAAAACAATATAATGTTTAAGTGAAATAGTATAAACATTAACATTTAACATATATAATAATAAGACATAGATTTGACAAAGAAAAATCTAACTGATAGTGAGCCAGATATATTCATATTGCACCTGCCAGCATTGAAGAAGTCTTTGAGTTCTTGATAAAATATTTTGAATTGCTCCACAAACGCTTCACTATACTCTCCAGGTTTATTTGTGATTTTGGCAAGCATAGCTTCAGTGGCAACCAAATCTTCAGGGCCAGCATTTCGATGAAGCTTGTTTTGTATTGTATGCTTAATTTGTAACTGGATAGTTAACAAAACATAAAACAGTTGACCTTTAATAACACTGAACTACAATAAGATTTCATACTTAGATAGTTAGATTACTTCTGAGGAAACAACCTTGAGGTCATGTGGGATGTCATTTCGATGAGCAATATCTCTAATTCGAGTCAGAGGAACAGATGCAGTGAATTCTGCCTTGAAGGATGGCAGACAAGGATGAATTTTTCGAATGACTAGAGCTTCCTGCATGTAAGAGATTATGGTAAATGAAAGAAGCAGGGCATAAACTTGATCAGATAGCAATGTAGAAAAGGGGGCAAATGAAAAGAAATATCATATTAACACTGTTGTAACAATTTCCCTTATTGGATAATTACATGAAATGTAGGTCAGATATCTACAAGCACATGGCTATGCTCAAGCAACTAATTTAAGTCAGAACCGTGCTACAAAAAAAGTAGGAACACATTAAGGTATGAAACTAAATATCTTCATTTGAACTATTCAATCTTCAATCAACCTGAAAATACTGTCACCTTGATATTTTCCAAGGTATTCCCACATCAAAATCCACTGTTACTGGTAATAGTGAAGGGAAAAAGAGAATTTGTTCAAGCCATAATTCAGTTAAGTGAAGCACTGGAATATGTATATATAGAGGTGTGAAAGGTTAGTGCAGTGTAGAAGCTATGACAGTAATACCCTGTCTCTTATAATCTAGTGAAATATGACCGAGAGAACCAAACAAGCTACCCTCAAAAGTAATAACAAAATCACCTGAGGAGATATATCCTTGCGAGTCATATGTCGCTCTAATTCACGGAATATAAGCCTTGAAATCTCAGCATGCCTATTGGGACGGTGGTGACCCCCATCTTCAGTACAAGCTATCTGCCCCGTGTTTATCCACTGCATAAGGTCATCTAACAATGGCTAAGTTGATGATATCAGAAGAGCATAGGCAAATCATTATGGATACACTAAGAGAACAAGACCTTGAGATAGATGGCAGAGTAAATGAGAGCCTCCAATCTATCTTCCCCGTGCAGACTTGCAACTAAAATTTCACGAACAATATCAAGCTTCAAAGTGCAACCACTAGATGAAGTTAATATAAAATAGAATAGGAGGAGTTAAATAAATGGGAAAATTAAGGTTGTGCTTGGATAGAGAATTTTGAAATTGAAAATGTGTATGAAGGACAATGAAGAATTTTAAGTTTACTATAGAATTCCAAGTTGACAATTTTTAGTATAAATAGGGGGAATTTAAAATGACGTGTGTTAAAAGAGAATTTTGAAATTCCTCTTTCTTAAATAACACATCTTATATTACCATCTATCAATACTCTCATATTAGACTCATTTTATAAACACTCTCCATTATTAGTTTAACAATTCTAAAATTCTTCATCCAAACACCCTCAGAAGCTTTTTGGTGTTTATTATTTCAATACAAACATGGAAAATTATCACCTCCATACTTCCATTCAATGGCATTAAAATTTGTATCATAAGATTCATAGCAAATTATAACAATTCTTTTATCATCGTAAGTGTGTCCCTATACAACTTCAACTACTATAGTAACAATACGGGAGTGGATTGCAAGAGTACCTTTCTCCACCAATTCCTTGCATTTTGATCGGCTTGAACCAACTTGAGAGGCACGCCTTGAAGGCCAGAAGTGTCCCATTTCCTTTGTGATTCCTGGGTCCCATGTTCGTTGGATCGCATGAAAGAAACAGGTTTACCTTGCCATTGTCCAACGAAAGGACTTGGCTCTGCTTCGGGAAGAGGGGCAGCAGCTACCTCATTCACATTATCTACTGCCTCGTATTGAATTCTATCCAAAGGCTGTAGCTCCAAATTCTCCAGTGTTGCGTTCCACGTGGCAACGGTGGCAAAACGACCTGCCCCGGGTAACTTGAGCACCCTGTTATCTCCATCTTCCCAGACCAAGCTCTTGTCCCTGTTCTCAATCACGAACTTGAACTCAATCTCGTCGCTCCCTTTTAACCCCAACTCGCAAACCCATCCATCTTCAGACCAATTTAAGGGAACGTTTTTCATCCAGGATCCTAGTTCCTTGCTTGATCCACGAATCACAATGTGATCGCCGTATTCAACTTGGTGATCTAATCGAACATGCAAATCAACTTTGTGTTCCATGCGATTCTTCTTTCTTCCTTCTTCCTCTTCTTCTTTTTCTTCTTCTTCTTCTTCCCTGAGCAATGACGACAATTAGTAAAATATTACAGAAGAAATGCAGCGCATTAATCAAAAGGTAAGAGTATGAGAGAGAGAGACCGAGTTTGGGTTTGGGGAGAAGAGAGAGCGGAGAGAAGCGAAGGGGAGCGGAGATGGAGAGGAGAAGGGAGAGGAAGAGATGGAAAGGGGAGTAGAGAGTGGTTGCGAGAAGTGGAAGCAGAGGGACGGGGACGGGGACGGGGATGGGTGATGGATGTATGGGAATGCAAGAGGCGCAAGCGCAGAGCATCCATTGCCTTCGAACTCAACAGGGAGAGGAACAGATTGATTGATATTTGATAATTACAGTAATTAATTATTCATTTCATTGGATCTTGGATGGGATTTTGTAGACTTGAGATACTCAGCAACAGAGCAACTTTGTCTTCTTTCCACACACGTGGCCCAACGCATGCACCACTTAATTTCTCTATTACCATTAGCACCCATAATTCTATTTCTTATCTATTACTCTACCTATGAATCATTCAAATTTCCAATCTAACAAGGATGGCAAGTTCCAGCCGAGTTAGATTCTGTGAATCATAAAGGTCTATACTCTCCAAAATAAGTTTTAGCGTAATCCTTCCTTTGAATATACTTTTTAAGTTTTTGTAAACTTAAAATTCATTGAAAGGAAATAATTAAAATGTTGAATTAATTTTCGAACCCCTCAACTATTTTCTATCTTTTATTTTAAAAGTTGTAAGTATATCATATCCTTAGCGGCAATTTTATTAAAAGTGGAGGAACTTAAAATTTTGAAATAATTAGGGACTTGCTTAAAAATCGAATATATTACTTGGTTCTGAAACTTTTTCAAAAATTAAAAATTTTAACATAGCCTATCAACCTTAACGAAATTTTAACAGAAACGAGGATCCAATTGCGTATTATTCAAATGATCGTTACAACTTTTTAAAGTACGAGGACTCATTAAAATATTCTCAATTAGTTTAGGAACTTACAGAATAATTTAAACTAATTAAAATCATATTGAGTTTTATTACATCATATTATATTTATTCCAAAAAATATATTTTTAATTTGATATACTAATGAAGGTTTGGTTCAAGTTGTAAACAGTTTGAAATAACTTAAACAATATTTCAACTTTAATACCTTGTATTGCGTATGTAAAAAATCTCACTAGAAGACTCACCTACTATATTTAGGTACATGAAATAGGGCACATATGGTTGCTCTTAAAGGGAAGGATACATATGGGAAACATAAAAAAAAAAATAAAAATCACTTTGATCTCACATATTAGTACAAGACAGTTTTTGAAAAAGTTTTCATCCTTTTTTTTATAAGACAATTATATTTTTCATATAATATTTATTGATTTTTCCTTATTTACACTTATTAATTAATCTAAATATTTAACATGTCATTAAATATATTCATAATTACCAATGATATTTAATTAAACTCATAATAGTAAAATTGTGACAAAACATTAATTTTTAAATATTCAATACCATATTGAAAGCATACGAAGGGTGCCCATAACAACAGGGAGGCATCAAGGAGAACAAACACAAGTGTTAGACGTCACAAGATAACTCAAAACCTTAAGGCTTTAAGTATATGAGTCCTAACACTTATAAACTGTTCAACTCGCTCACATTTATTCGATATGAGACTAGGTCACACTTGGATTATTCAACAATCCTTCAAATGTGTTAGACTTTAACGAGCTGGGACTAGCTGAATGCGGTTGAGAGTAAGCAAAGTCCCATTGTAATTTAGGAGGCCCTGATACCATATTGAAAGCGTATAAGGGTGGTCCATAACAACAAGAAAATGTTGAGGAGAGAAGTCCACAAGTGTTGGATGTAACATCCCGGTTTTGGATTTAATTACCGATTGAAGTTAATTACATAATTAGAATTATGGATTGAATAATAATAATAATAATAATAATAATAATAATAATAATAATAATAATAATAATGCTAGGAAATGTCCCATGTGCCCTTGGTGTAATGAGAGCTTCGGTCCTCTCTCTTTGGCACGCTGATGGGAGTGGCCTTAATGATGATGTGATGGCTGATGGGAATGGCATTAAATGTGGATGGAATATTGATTGAAAGGGAGAGTGACGCTGGGCAGAGCCTTGATGAAGGGCTTCAGCTTCACGTTTTACACTCATTCCTTGCTCATTTCTCTTGGGTTCAAGGAGAACCACTCTCCATTCTCTCTAAAAGCTTCTGAAGCTTTGCTTCTTCCTTGCTTGCTGTTCTTCGTCTTCTTCATCTTCTTCTTCCACTCAACACTGAGTAGAACGGAGTAGAATGCGAAGTGGAACAGCATGGTTGAGAGAGATCTGTGTGGTGGTTGAGAAACAACATGGTGCTGGGTGTTTGGAGGCTAGGATCCTCCTCTGTTTTGCCTAACAGCGTTGTTGGGTGCCTGGAAACCTTGGGGGTCCTCCTTTGTTGGTGAGAACTGGGCTGTTCAAGGGTGGAACAACGTTTGGAGTTCTCCACCGGGTTGCGTGAGGACAGCTTGTGCCTGGGAGGTTTGGAACTTCCCTCTGTTTTGCGTATAGAACCTTGAGTGTCATGAAGGAGAGCTGATTGTGTGGCCGAGTGGCTCGGCGTTCCTCCAAAGCTGTGTAGAGTACAACAGCTAGGTCGTTTGTTGAGAACGTGTGACCAAGGAGCAGTTGGTCGGATCTGGAAGCCCAAGGAGTTGCTGGGATCTTCATTCCAGGTAAGGGGGGCTATTGCATCTCAAATGTATGGTTTATGGACGGGTTTCCGGGTGAAACTTATACACTGTGATGTGTTGTGTTTGTTTTGTGATTGTATGTTGTTTGAGTTGAGCCCGGATGTGTGATGATTATTATCGTGTGGTGTATGATTTCCGTCCATATGATGTATGATGCATGTTGTGGTTATGTTAAATGTATGAGATGCATATTATGAATGCCGAGTGCATTTGTGTGGTCTTCTATTGGTCCCCGTGTGTGATGGTGTGTTTAAATGCATGTGATGCTCGACATTGAATATGCGAATGCTGAGTGCATAGGATGGGGACTACTATGTTAATGCCGAGTGGAATTTTATATGAAATAGCATGAGATGCTTACTAGTGTTGATTTCTGAGTGGAATGTTATATGAGAAAGCATGAGATGCTTGTTGTAAGGATAATCCGAGTGGATGGCATTGTGATTGCCGAGTGCATAAGATGTGGATCATCTGATTCGCCATTGGAAGTGCCGAGTGCATATAGCGTTGGACGCTTAATACAGAGTCGGCAATCAGATGAATATGTGTTAAATATAATGAAAGACCTCAGGTTGGACTCGAGGCAGTGCCGAGGGCACTAAGCGTTGGACGCTTGATGAAAGACCTTGGGTTGGACTCAAGGCAATGCCGAGTGCATTGGCGTTGGACGCCTGATGAATGAGACCGTATGCATCCGATTCGCCACTGGAAATGCTTGGAGCATGAAGCATTGGACGCTTATTGTTGAATCGGCAATCAGATGAAAATGTGTGAGGATATGATTAAGACCTTTGAGCGGGGCTCAGGCACTCTCCTTGAGCTAGGCTTGGAGTTTAAACATTATGGTTATTGATTGGAATAGATTTGGGGTGGAATCCGATTGGATGATACATTGTTATTGAGGATGTTGTGACCTTTTTCCGAGTAATAAGGGTTTGAATATTCCCGAGTGGGAAATCCCGTGTGAACCTCTTCCGAGGGAAGAGTGATTGTGATGGATCTGATTGTGTATTCTAGGGTCCTCTCCGAGTGAACGAGGATATATATATTCCGAGTGGCTAAGTATTAAATAAGTCCGAGTGACTTAGCGTGGTGATCTCCGAGTGGGGAAGATCAAATTATGCCGAGTGCAGAATGGATATTGTATTCCGAGTGAATTGAGGTTGAAATATACCGAGTGGTATTGGACTGGAGAATAATCCGTGTGAGGGGAAGCTTATGGACTCCAAGTGAAGTATCCGAGGGAATCATTTCCCGAGTGAAATACGCCCGTGTGTTTATTGTGATTTGGCTAAGTAAGAATTTACCGGGTGAATCATGTATGTGGGGACCTTTCCCGAGTGAACGGGGTCCCGAATCCGAGTGAAGGAATTTACCGAGTGTGGGTGTTCGCTAAAGCGAATAAGGTATTCGCTCCAGCGAGTGTGAATGGAAGGAAGGTTTCGGGTTGGTTTCGCTTAAGCGAATGGTGTTTCGCCCGAGCGAGATAGGCTGTCTCGCCCAAGCGAGTTTGGGTCTCGCTTGAGCGAGTGAACACTGTTGGGCTCGCTTAAGCTTTGTTCTTCCGCTGTCGGTTTTGCTTTCCTTGCCTTATGTTGGGTTTATTTTTACTCGGCTATATGGTGAATTTTGGAAAAATTTTCCCTGATCTCGGTTTTATTTTTATTAAGTCGGGTTCTTTCATTTTGGTATCAAAGCATTCTTAAAAGAATTAAGGATGTTTCATTGGACGTCACAATACAACCCAAAAATTCGATTAACTAAGACAGAGGAAGTATCATGTATGTCAAAATCATTCTTTATCAAATTTTGGTACAAGTCTTGTCTTATAACCCAACCAAAGGGCATAACTAAAGAAGTTCATCATACATTTACCAAGTATTGAGAATTTGACCATCACCTTGAGCAACTTTTAAATCTAGATTAGTTGTCTCACACATGGAGCTGCTTACGAGCTAATGAATAAATTAACGGTAGATATCCTAGGTAATACCTACACTAAAAAATAAGTCTCATCTTGATCCGGGTTGGACACCGACCCCAATTTCCTTATAAAATAACAACTGATGTGGATCAAATGCTATCAACATCAGATTGGATTCCACACCAACCTCAATAAAACCACACTTCCATGACTGTAGTCAAGAGCCCCTTGAGTGGCTTAATGACCGGAGTCATGAGAAGGCATGAAAATAATAATATCAGACAAACCTGTAGAAAATGCCAGTCCCACATAATGTACAGACCTGCTCCGACACACAAAACGAGACACAACATGATTCTCCTTCATTATAAATACAGCAAATACCCTCATAAGTTGTAAGCTCTTTGGTACCCATCTTACTAATCCGATATAGCTTCGAGGTTAGAATCCGAACTGACTTGAGCGTTAGAGTGTCTTTGCAAGTACCACCCCTTTCACTCCTCAATGCGTTGAGACAAAATTCATAGCTCGTCAAGGACCATTGCCACTGGTCTAGTCCATGAGACCGGCCCAATCCACAAGGACGAATCGGGACAACCATCCACCAAGTTTACTTACACATCAGATCATGAGTCAAGTTAGCGGTTGTGCACCAAGTACTTTACCCCCTGCACCTCGGCCTGATCACATCTCATGATTCAAACTTAACAGTATGAAAGTGTTTGGTAAGAGGTATTTTTTTTTACTTGAAATAAAAATTAAACAAAAGACTTACTCATGTTTGATAGAAGTTATACAAAATTATTCTCAAATAAGTTGAATTATCAAGAAACTTAAAATATAAAAAATTTATATTTTAAGGTAGGTAAAGACTTACCTACTTAGTTAAGTGGGTAAAGTTTACCCAAAAAATACTTACGTAAGAAAATAACTAAAAATCATACATTTTACCAAATATTAACTATTGATTAAAAAATAAAATAACTTCTAATATATAGTGTGTATTCCATAAAGAAGTTTTTATCATATAATATAATAAAAGATAGATTTATTTTATTTCAAACTAATAAGAAATCATAACATTTTATAGGGAGATGATTATCATACCTACACAATAGGCATCCATGTCTCCTTCTATTTCAAGTAATCTTTGCACTAAATAGTTTTGTCATCCCATATATCAACGAGCACGCAATATGCAAATGTATACAAAGTTTTGTTTTGGTTGGCTGGTCCGGACAGCATGAGTCCTCTGTGGGGGACGAGTCTTACTAACAAAGTCTACTTCATTCACATCCATCAAGATTTAAAGACCATCAAACTCATCATAATATGTATCAAACGCCTGTTGGCATGTTGAGAAGGATTAAGTGTCATGATTTTTTTTTAAGATAAAAGGGTGAAACTACGTGAGTATAATACTACGAGGGTATCATACATACTTTACCCTAAATATACATGAAGAAACTACAAGTAGATTTTGATCCACTGTCCAATCATGGGTTAGTACATGGTCTTAGTGAGCAAGATTTTCAATTGCCAAAATATAGTAAAAGACCTTGGATTTGTACAAGCAACAACATAAAACTGAAATTTAAACCCCCGAAACTTACTTTTGCAGAAAAAACGAGATTCAACCTGGCTTACTATGGAAAATGCATGAGAACCATTAAGTATGTCACAGAATCCAGACGGCTGATATCATGCATAACAAAGTTAAAAGACAATATCAAGGTTGCACGGCCTCCAAAAGTTTCTCGTAAACTTGTCTAGCAGTTAAATCCTCCACCTGAAACGGTCAAATGTCAAAATTAATTAAACAGGGACTATCTCATTACTTATGCAAGATACATATTTTTAAAATAATTGGTATAACTATGATTCTTGAAAAATAGCATCATTTGGAAAGAAGAGACCCAAATTCATATTAATTTGGATGCTTGATCTTAGTAGTAATGACACTCACCACAAGAAGCTTTGACTTATTATTCCATCCTCTCTGAAGAGTCATCTGACTCAATCTCAAACCCAAAACCTAGGTAAAAAAAATATGCAGTCAAAAGTTGTCAGTGATATAGTTGTTTTCAGCCAGAGGGGAAAGTTTAATCAAGAAGACAAAGATAACAAAAAAACAAAAGAAAGAAAAGGCCAACAAAAATCACGGAGCTAAGGGCTTTCACCAATGTGCAGTTAATGGAGGATACAGATAGTAAATAGGCAGCCTTGCTCTATTTTCGCAACTAGATCCCGTGACCACAAATTCATGAGGCAACAAACAACCTTATTAATGTTGAGTCAAAGCCAACCCCGAAAAAAATATACAGAGAAGGTCGATATATACTTTGCCCATAAATTCCAAAAGTTCGTTGTTAGCCTCTCCACGAGCAGCAGCAGCAGCTACAGTAACTCGAACATCATCAGCATTTACTCCTGAAACAAAGAAAACAAAATTAATATCAATTCAATTCTCAAGAACCATCATGGTATCATTAAGAAAGTAACAAGACATTTCCACGCCAAATATTGGCTTATGGTCATGGACAATACGATGTTTATTGTAATCATAGTCAAACCATTGTGCAGACAAAGTTATTTCAACTCTGTGTTCTATTGTTGTGACAGAAAAGAGACCAAAACATTTGGATACCAAAAGACCACCTTTCAACTGTATCATTTACCATTACTTCTTAACTTTTTCATTTTAACCCACCATTCTTTCTACTTTTTCCTTCTCAAGTAAGACCTCCAGAACATTAGTGCTCTGTAAGACTAAGCAAATGAGGGATGTCCTCCATGTTGACTCAAATAATGCTTGAGTTGATACTGATACCTGAGCTCCAGGCTTCCAGGCATAAGATAACCCGGTCAAACATATATATGCATGCTTATAACAATACTCCATCGCAAAATGTGATAAGACAAACAATCTTTCAATGCAAGATCCAATCCTTATTCCATAAACAGTTATATTCATACACCAATCGTATCACACACCATGTAACATCACTATTTCCGCTCTGTCTCTTCTTCTTTCTCTATCTATCACCATTTAACAATAACATCACTTTTTTTCTCCATCTCTCTTCTTTCTCACTTGTGGCAACTTATATTTACTCTCTCTTCCTCTTTCATTTTAAAACACCACTGTAAGTGGTGTCTACTCATTATTTTTCAATTACATAACATGAATAAACAGAAGTGTGAGCAGTTCAAATTTGCAGTGTATGCTTGGAGCATAAATTAATGTGCATGATATGAATAAAAACAAAAAGAAATAGGGGGGATTACTGGTGATTGCGGAACGTTGTGCACGATCTTCAACTTCAATAGCAACCTGAACAAGTCCTCCTTCAAGCTGGGATATACAGGGTGGAACAGGAGCATCCTAAACAAGTCATGCGAGTGTTACTATTGAGTTGAGCAATAGCAATAGAAATGCAAATGGGAATTGGAAAGGTTACCTGGGGATTGGTTTCGGCAGCAACAGTACTGAGGGCACCATCAAGGACATAAATGAAAGAGGAAAGTTCGAAATCTTGTTCGGAGCGATAGCAAACAAAGAGACCACAACCAATACAATTCATGCGGAATTGTTTTTCCATTTTCCCTTCGCCACTGAAAAGACAACAGAAATTAGGGCAAGATTAAGATTGAAATTGATTAAGCACGTAAAGAAGCAGTACCGTTTCAAGAGAACTTTGCCGGCCTCGTGAATATTGAATCGGGCGAGATGTTTGGTCTTGTCGAGCACGTAAGCTTTGTCGGTTTTCCTTTTGGGCATTTTCTGCAATTGAGTGTCTTCTCTCGCGAGAGAATTGAATAGTGAGGCTGACAGTAGAAAGAAAGAAAGAAATGAATCATGAACATGAATAGCGTCGTTAGGAGTTAGTTACCAGTGATGAGGACATGGGAACCGCAATGTTTGCAGTAATAAACGAAGAGATCGGAGTGTGGACCCTCCGGAGCCGCATCCTCGCTTGAGTATGTATGCGTTGTTCTCTTCGGCATTCTCCTCTCTATAATCTAATGCCTAACCCAATAATGCATACATTACTCTCACAATTCGCAACACCGGAGGGGAAACAAAAGTTAAAATAAAACAATATAATGCAGGCACACCAATCAACAATGAAAACAAAAGAAACCAGCACCTTGAGCCTTACCGGGGAGGATTCTTTTAACACTCCCTTTTTTCTACTTCTACCCCCCTTTATTTTTTAAGATTTTTATTCCCAAAACATCCCCCTCTTCTTCACTAATCATTAATAGAACAACATTCACGATCACATTATTACTTTGCTGGTAACTCGGTTAAAATATATAATTACATTTTATATGATTAAATATGATTTAGATTCATCGATTTATTTGATTTTATATTAATTGTATTATATTTTTGGTAAATTCAAGTGTAATTCATATAATTATAATTTAATAAGATTAAGAATAACTACTTTAAAAACATAATCACTATAATAAAAATTAAGTATAATCACAAAATTATTTATCTCTCTTTAAGTTTAAGTTGAAACACCCTCGGTTAATTAAGATAATCTCTTCCACTAGATCATCCTACTTAACTGAGATGTTACCAGTTTTAAAAAAATATGGAAGTTTTTTCATACAAGAAAACTTGGTGGAACAAAAACGTTATTTACAACATATTTATACATTACATGGTCGTCACCAACCAACCCATACATAGTCTGAATATTAGGGGCATACAGGCTCCCAAAACAAGACTCAACTAAACATACCCACTAGCCGATTACTCGTCCTCTGAAGGTGCTGAGTTGGAATGGTCCCCACTCATGGAAGGTCCTGACTGCCTAGCCCAGCGACGTCGACAGTAAGCGCAAATGCGATGGCAATGAGATCACGAGCCTCTACAGACATCTTTATGATACTCTTCGTGTCTCCATAAACGAAACTCTGATATACATGATAGAGGAAACTCTGTGATCGGTCCTACTCAACCCTCAGTAGGAATCGGTTCATCGAGGAGAGTCCCTACATAACGTGTCAAATGGCCACTTCTATCTCCATCTCAAAAGCGTATGTCGATATGGGCTCGACAGGGATAACAACAGGTGCTGTATCAGGGACAAATACAGGTTCTTCCTCCATGATGTTTGTTGAAACCAAGTCTGGTTTGAAAAAGAAATTTGGTAATAACCATTGACCAGACCCCAAGTTACATTAATATAACCAGACCCCAAGATTTGTTAATAACACACATCAAGGCATTTAAATTAAATGAAGTTTGCCCATGTGTATTCTATGTTCAAATTAAATGTTTTAGGAAACAAATTTTAAGTACACGAGTTATAGAAGAAAAAAGGAGTCTATCAGGAAAAAAGTCTGATTTAAGAAAAGTCTGATTCTAGACTTTGCCTAAAAGAGTCTGATTTAATAAAGTTCAGACCTTTGGACCACCAATCATACCTTAAACTTTGAAGCAACAAGATCATGCAACAAGAACGTTACTTCAAGCACTCATCATGCAACGCTTTGAACCCTTTTTAATGATGTTTTGAGTCAAGCTCCTATCAAGGATAACTGTGCTTATCATTAAAGAAGATAAGAGACAAAACAATGAAGCAACCAAAACTCACCTACAAAAAAACCAATTTAGCTACCCTGCGCATTTCAGAAAAGCTAATTACAGTCATCTTTTGTGTCAAGCGAACAAATGATCTTTATGCTCTATAGATCTTAAGGAACTCATTTTTTACGCAAGTTTCAAAGTTCCTTCATACCAGACCTTTTGGTATCTCTTTATTTTCTCAAGGTCTGGTGCTTTCGAACAAGCAAAAACTCCTTCAAAGGATTTCCAATGGCTATATCTCCTCACTAGCTTATCACACAGTCATCTTAAGTGACCTATATATTTGAAGATATTCAACTTCGAAGTGTGATATAGAGAACTTCTATGATCCTGAAGAAAATTCCTACAATCAACACAATCTCTTCTTAGTTCTCTTTTCTTAAACAAATGTCTTCTTTGTTATTATGCATCTAGCAGACCTTGGTTCTTTTGCCTATCTTACTTAGTGTATCAGCTCATCTTTGTATCTTTTTATACACTAAGTTCTCAGAAATACCTTACACAATCTATCTTTGCAAACTTATTGTTATGTAAAAGTGTGGTGTGTTGTTAGCCCTTAGTTTTTGTGGGAAATAATTTGTGGCTTGAAGAGGCTTTTGAAAGAATACTTGGGTTTAAGCTAGGAGTGACTTGTTGAAAGAATACTTGGGTTTAAGCCAGGAGTGGCTGGAGTCAAAAATACTTGTGGCACAAGTCTAGTACTGAAATTGTAAAGGAGATTTTATAATAGTGAAAATCCTTCAATTTGGAAGGGACTGGACGTAGCGTCTATGTTGGGAATGAACTAGTATAAATTCCTTGTGTTCATTCTTCTCTTTCCTTGCTCTTAACAAGTCTATTTCACGAGTCTGATTGCTTACGCTTTAAAAGTTCATATTCCGTAAAAGAGTCAAAGACTTATTCAACCCCCCTTTTAAGTCTGACTCTGAACCATCAATTGGTATCAGAGCTTGTCCTTTTGGGTTGATCACTCCAACGAGTAAAAAAGAACAAGATCTATGGCAGCTTCGTAAAATAATCAACTTATAACAGAAGGTTCTTCCATCAATAGATCACCAGCTTTCTTTGGTGAAGACTATCCATATTGGAAGGACAAGATGAAGATGTTCATTAAATTCACTCAGTATAGCCTATGGGCAGTTATCACTAATGGTGATTATGTAGCTCCTGTTGATGAAGATGGAAAGCTTGAATCAGAAGATGAATGGACTACACTTGAAATAAGGAAAATGAAGATTAATGTCAAAGCTAGACCCCTCCTTACTTGTGGTCTAAGCAAATAAGAGTACAATAAGGTGTTTAGCTATAAATCAGCTAAAGAAGTTTGGGATGCTCTTCAACACAATTACAAGGGAACCTCCAATGTAAAATGATCTAAAAAGATACTGTTGATAAAATAGTATGATACTTTCAAGATGGAGGACCATGAGACCGTGGATAAGATGTTTGGAAGATTTCAAACCCTACTGAATGAGCTTAAAGCTCTTGGGACAACACCTTCCACAAAAGACATAAATGTCAAACTTCTTGGAAGTCTGCCTGAAAGATTTGATGCCAAATGCTCAGCTCTTGAAGAGGCTAAAGATCTAAGCACCTTCACTCTGGATGAACTCCTTAGGGTTTAACAGGGCCCACAAGCGCACAGGTTATGTCACATGATATAAAAGATTATCGTATCCACAAGGACTATTTTCAAAGTACCGGCATATTGAAATTTAATTATCCACACAATTGATTTTCAATGTTTTTGTAAAATAAAACACAGAATAAAAATAAATACAGAAACAAAATTTACTTGACACTTAAAAATTAGAATTGAGAGTATCTTGGGATTCCGGGGGATCAAGACTCTATTTTATGTTAATGAATTGGCTTTTCATAAATAAGAATCAAATTAAGTTTTCCAAGGCAAATTTTCTTTAAGCTGATTAATATGTTCCTCTCGGAATCCTATTAATGTACCTAACATATGGAGAACCGCGTTCAATCCCTAAGAAAGATCCATTATCGTTTTGTGAAAATCCCTTATTTATTCCCCAAAAGATTTTTGATTACTTTCACTGTTTTACCGAGGTCACAAAAAGTATTTCAAAATCTTAGGCTTAGTTCAAAAGCTTTTCGATAAAAATAAATCTCTTGATTTTATTAATTACTTAAACTTACTCATATACCCGTAAGTATACAGTTTTATCACTTAGGTTCTTGTTAGGAATCACTAAGAGCATTGAGCATAATTTGAACTAAATGGAAAACAGAAATTTATTTAATTCAAAGTCAAAATATTATCAACATAAAATATTGTCACACCCCCTTCATCCCAAGATAAAGAATTTAGTTACCCATACAGAAAATAATATCCATATAGAAAGTAAAATAAGGCATAGAATACATTACAAAATGAAAGAGGAAAAATCATCGATTCTGTCACAAACTGCTTGTAATTTTCCTCCACTTCTTGCTGTATTTTCTTGTCCTCTCTATATTTTTACTAATCTCTGTATTTTTCACTCTCTTCTCCTTTGCTAATGAGAGCTCCTCCAAATTTCTTGTGCCCAATGGCTTCCTGTTTCTGCTCTGTACGTTTTCTCACTGGCTATTGTCCTCTATTTATATTGGTTCAGCTTGATTTTTATTATTATTTTCTCCAAAACCACCAGCCTAAATTCCACTTTGTCTTCTCCTTTTACGTTGGCATTGTTTTACAAATGGGAACCCATTCTCAATAATGTTTTAGCGACCCATTATCAGTCCATGAAAACGTGAATTTTGCTCTTGACATGCTATCCCATTCACGTTAATTTCTTGCTGTTTGCTGTCCAGATTTACGTTGCAACCTTTTCTTTGTTAAATGTCAAAATGCTTGTTAAATGTTGTCCATTTTCTTGCACCTGCAGCTTTTCACGTTAGAATCAAGGAGTGAAGGCTTAATTAATTATTTCTTTTAGCTTGTGGGTCCTGCGTTATTAATTTGCCTTTAATCAGCATTTACGTACAACACATGGTGGGCTGAATGTTGTTTTTTGATTAATGAATAAAGAATGCAATTGATGGAAAACATGTGTTGTACCATTCAAAGTTAAAATATTAAACAAATAAAAGAGGAAAGGGTCCAATTCATGCTACACAATGTCTTCCAATCAGTTATGCAATTCCGTCTCATTCATGTTGCAATTCACGTTAATTTCATATTGCAAATTGGAATAAACTTGTTTATTTAATTCATGAAGCATTGTGGGCTGCTATACCTTTCACGTTAATTCACTAGTAAAATTGGAAGCATATTAACGTGAAAGCTAAGGAGGAGATGGATCAAATTAATTTGACTTTGGATTAAGAGAAAAAATCATTTTAATTAATTTAAATGGAACTTTCAAAAATTAAATTTTAAAGAAATGGAACTATGATTTAAGTTTTTGACATTTTGAAAAAATTAATTAGTCAATCATAATTTTCCAATTCTAAAAAAAATACTATTTAAACGTCCATTTAAATTAATTCATATGAAACACAACACTTAACAATAATGATGAAAAGAAAACAGAAACCATGAAATTCGGGAAAAAATGATACAATAAACTTGAAATTTTAATTAAAGTAAATAGTTAAATATAGTGTTCTAAAACACTTATCAGGGTTCTTAGAGTTCATGAAATGAAGCTAAAGCAAAATGAAGTCACCAAGCCTTCTTCCAAAAGCATTGCCTTGAAGTCTAAAGAATCAAACAAAAAGTCCAAAGCTCTTAAGGCTAAAGAGCCCACAAGCTTAGAACCAGATTCTGATGAGTCAGATAGAGATACAAATGAAGAGTTGACCTTTGTAACAAAAAGATTCCATAGGCTGTTGAAGAAAAAGACATTCAGACCTAAAAATTTTTAGAGGAAAGATCACAAAGGTAAATCTCAATTTAAGTTTTAAACTGACAAGTCTACTTTGGAATGTTTTAACTGAGGAAACCTTGACATATGAAGGCTGAATGTCCTCTCTTGAACAAAGACAAGGAAGATAGAAAAGAAAAGAGAAGATTCCCTAAGAAGTAAAAGGGATTAATCACTTGGGATGCTGAAGGTTCATCCAACTCTTATGAGTCTAACGATGAGACAAAATTAGCCCAAATTTGTCTCATGGTTGATGTTGAACCAGATTCAGAAGACAGCTCAAGTGACTCAAATTCAAAAGAAGTGAGTTGTAACACCCTCGGTTAACTAGGACAATCCCTTCCACTAGATTATCCTGGTCAACTGAGAGGTTATGAGTTTTAGAAAAATGTGGAAGTTTTTTTTTGTACAAGGAAACTTGGTGGAACAGATACACCTTATATTCGACATATCGTATATAATACATGGTCTTAACAGTAACTGTACATACTGAAAGTGAAGGGGCACACAGGCTCCCATAAATAAAAATAAAATAATCTATCCTAATCTTCCCGTCCTCGGTCCAAGAAGAGCTCACGCGATCCTCGATGTGAAGTCTGTATGATCCTCTACAGTGTATGGTCCAACCTAGAAGTCTAGAAAAATAGCTGTAAAGGTGAGTCTCTGCCTCCACATCAGTCGGGAAGTGTCAGCATTGACGCTCGCCCCATACAATTCAATCAATTATAGTCAACCCTTCCGATACTCTTTTAGGGTCCCTAGTATGTATTCTAAGTTATCCCACTACTCCTATTTTTCTAACCATTCAGCTCCCTATCCTCCTCTTAGGTTGCTAGTATCTATACAATCAATACACAATCACAATCTTAGTATGACAATGCAATGCATGAGTCTATTTTGATATTCAATTCTCTTTATTAATTATCATGATGCATGTGGGCCTATCTCCTCTTTAAAAATCCCAACATATCCCAGATCACAATCCCACCTTATACCCCATGTCCACTAGAGCGACCGGAGTACACCAAGTCCCTACATCACAACACAGGGTACTCGTGGACTCATAGTCCCAATATCATGGATCCCAAATGCAACATCCCGGATATTTTAGAGAAATTATGTGTAGTGGAAAATGTTAAAAATTGTTTTAGGAATTTATTTGATATTTTTATGAATTATTGGGAAATTATAAATAGTTAAATATTGTGAATGTAAATAAAATTATTTGATTGGTTAATAATAAATGAGGAGCGATTAGAAGGAGAGAAGAGTTTGATTAAACCGTTTAAATAAAATGGTAATGGGAATGGGGGTAACCGGCTGGTGAGGTTACCGGTTTCCCCTAGGCCATAAATAAAGGTGGTCTCTCTCTCTCTCTCTTCCCTCTTTCACTCATATTCACGCGAGCCACTGTTTCTTTCTCCCTCATCTGCTTCTTTCTTCTTCGTCTTCTCCTTCCTCTATTGCTGTGAGTTACATGCTCCAAAGGAGGACTCTATTCGTATCAAAACCGTGTAATAAGCCCATTTCTGTGATCATGGTCTCAAGGTGAGTCCATTAATCCATTTACATTTATGTTTCCTTGCCCCCTTTCCTTTTCTCTGTTAACCAAGTGGCCATGCATGGCTGTGTACGGGTCTGTTCTCCACTCCTCTGGTAAGTGTGAGCTCGAAAGTGGTCCTTAGAGCTGGGGATGGTGTAAAGCTAACGGGTTTTTGCATTCTGACCCCGTAGGTAGCAAATTGAACACCGAAAGGCTGATTGACGGAGCTGGTGCTGGATTTGGAAGTGAGACAGTGAACCTAGTGCTCAGAGGACGTAATCGGCACCAGGAGCAGATTATCGAAGCTTGGAACCGAGGTAAGGGGGGTGTTCGGGTTATAATTAATTAGAATAGGTAAATATGTTGGTTCCGGGTCATTGAACCAGTTATGAACACGATGAGAGATATTGCTGAATGATAAGTTGTATGTGAATGTATACGTATGGATACATGTGTGAATATGGACACCGATCGGTTGAGGATCGTGTGTGGCTTGATTGAGTTTGAAATACTTGTTGTGATAATCGAAATGTATGGTGACAATGTGATACCGGGCTTGACAAGTAGGTTGCCTGTTTGATGAGAAATGTTAAC
Organism: Clitoria ternatea; assembly: GCA_037962975.1. Lineage (NCBI taxonomy): Eukaryota > Viridiplantae > Streptophyta > Magnoliopsida > Fabales > Fabaceae > Clitoria > Clitoria ternatea. Next base: position 152,403,365 of record CM075670.1, read on the forward strand.
TGTACATGTATGATAAGTATTTGCTATGTGAGAAGACATTATATTGATGGGCTTGACAAGTCGGTCGCCCTACGTTGTGAGCACAAGTCAGTTTCTGACAGTTGCAAATGATGATCGTAATGATATGCCTATGTTTATATAATTGAATATGTGATTATATGGTAGAGGACGACCGACGGTATGTATTACCCTGTTTTTGGCTTTCGTGGTCAAGTCGGACCCAGTTAAGCTACCCAGAGGTCTATGACCCAGTGGTTGAGGGGGAGCCAAGTCGGGCTCGGTGAACCAAGTCGGGTTCACGGGGTGTCAAGTCGGACCCCCAGCTGAAGGTCGATCCTTTTAGTATCCGGATACTAGGCGTCAATTTTGTATGAGAGTCAGTGGTGACAATTGAATCATTAGTTGTGTGGATAATTATATTTGCCGAGTGCAACTTGATGTATTTGCCAAATGTAGTTTGTTATATTTGCTGAATGAGTTGCTATATTGGCCAAGTTCAATTTGTCATATTTGCTGAGTATGATTTGATAAGTTGCCGAGTGCTATCTGTTATAATTACCGAATGGATTTTTATACTCGCCGAGTGTGAGTTATCTGCTGTGTGACTTCCAGTTGATAATAAAGTAACCGAATGAAGTTAGATACATGTAAATTGTTAATTTCCGTTCTAGATTAATTATGATGCCAAACACTCACCCTTGCTGTGGTTTTCAATTTAGTAACCAGTGACAGGGAAGAGGTCGGAGCCCTGGAGGTGCGCCAAGCGGAGAATCGACGCCAAGGCTCGAGTGATTTTGAATGAATTTTGTGTAATATATATATATACACTGAGTTTTCCGTATATGAGATGCTACATGTTGTATGCTGAACTAAGTTTGAATCGGATGTGAATTTATGTTGTATGATGATTGGTATTAAATTTTCGAGTGTTTGCTGTAGCAGAGTTGATTACCGGGAAAATATTTCCCGAGCGAATTCATTCTTGTCCGAGCGAGGGTCAGTCGGTTTGGTGTCGGTTCTTTCCTGTATATCCCTCGTCTATTTCTGAGTGAAGAAAGAGTAGAATATTTCCGAGTGAAGAAAGAGTAGAATGTCTCTGAGCGAAGTTAGAGTATTTTCCGAGTGAGGTATGCCTGAGGGAACGCTTTCCGAGTGAAGGAAGGTTAGATTGTTTCCGAGTGATATATGCCCGAGCGAACTTCTTCTGAGTGGAAGTTTGGGATGTTCCCGAATGAGCTATGGCCGAGCGAACTATTTTTGAGTAAAGGTTAGGAATGATCTGAGGGTGGTATACCCGAGTGAATGAAAGTTAAGAGTTTTCCGAGTGGGTGAAGGTTAAGCTGTTCCGAGTGAGAGTTGACCGAGTGGACCTATTTTCGAGTGAAACCCGACTGTTGGCTTTCCTTGTATGTCTTGCCCACTCAGGTTTAATGTGTGGCATTCGCTTAAGCGAGTCGGCACTCGCTTAAGCGACCTTCTCCGATTTCGCCTATGCAGATCAGGGTCTCGCTCAGGCGAATGACCCTCCTGCCTTTATTTTTCTTCCGCTGTTTCTAACTCCACTATATTAATAGATGTATTTCCGATTGGATATTATCTTACGAATGCTTTTATTGTTTTAAATATAGTGAATACTATTTTATATTAAGACCGAGTTGAATCATTTCTGATCGGTTATTATTTTCAGTATGTTTAAGTAAATATTATTTTATATTAAGACCTAAATTTTTATTAAACATGAAAAATCTATTTCGAAAATGATTAACCAGGTGTAAGTAAAAGGTAAATCGATTTGGGATGTCACAGTTGGTATCAAAGCGGTTCTTTCTAGAGCCGGGTGCATGGGTCAACCCAGTGATTGTGTGAGTCCTATACTAGGCTGTTTGTATTCTATTGCACTGTGTTGGTGATTGTTTGTGTAGCTTGGCATCATCCCCTTGGCACTCCAGCGGCGGTGTGTTTTACATGAGTATGAGGTAAATATTCGACTCCCTGGTTGAGCATTGGTTATTAATGGTGATGTGTTTATTCATTGTAGAATTACATAATGGCCGAAGGAACCGGTTCTGGTGGAGGAGATGATTTCTTCTCAAAGTTTACCTAGTTGATGAGTAGGACCGAATCTGCTCCCACTCTTGATAAATTCCTGAAAAGGAATCCCCCAGCCTATAAAGGAGGGCACGATTATGACGAGGCGTATGTTTGGATCAGAGAAATCGAACAAGCGTTCGAGTATTTCAAGTGCTCGGAGGAGCAGAAGGTTCAGTTCGCCACTTACCAATTAAAGGACAAGGCTAGAGTATGGTGGTCTCGGACCAAGGTACAGATGAACGCGGCGGGTGAACCGCTAGTATGGGCAAATTTCCGAAGGAGGTTTCTTGTTAAGTACTTCCCAGATAACTATAAAATCTGGAAGGAAATGGAGTTTATGAAGTTGGAACAGGGCCGAATGTCAGTGGCCGAGTACACCACTAAATTTGACGAGCTGTGTGACTTCTACCACCCTTTCTCATTGGAAGGAACTGAGGGTAGCAAGTGCGCCAAGTATGAGGCGGGATTATGGATTGAACTCCGTAGTGTAATAGTGCCGATGGAGATTCGAGATTATTCGACTCTAGTAAACAAGGCTAGGCTGACGAAAGAGGTGTAGTTACAGAGGACATCTCAGCCGAGAGATAAGAAGCCACTAAAGGCAAAAGGATTCAGCTTTAAGAGGATGGGTCAATTCTTTCGTGGCGGCAAGTCTTCCGCTACATCTTCATCCTCTTTTGGTTGGGGTTCTACTGGCCGTTCGGGTAGCCAGTCTGGTAGTCGTGCGTGCTATAATTGTGGCCAGGAGGGCCATATTTCGAAACACTGTCCGGCCAACCAGATCATTTGTTTCCATTGTGGACAACCGGGACATCTTAGGCCCGATTGCCTACAAAGGCAGCAACCCAGTGGGCTTGGCAACTGAGCCAACACTTCTGGGACTTGGGGTGCCAATTTTTCGAGAGGAGGTAGACACGGTACTGGTCGTGGAGGCCAACACTCGGGAAGATCAGATGCCCAATCCAGTGGCGCCCAGAATGTCATGACCGGGCGAGTATTTGCTTTTGATGCCTCGGAAGCTGCGAGGAATGACAAATTGGTACAGGGTAAGTGCCTCATCCATAGCTATCTTGTTGATGTAATTTATGATTCGGGCGTGACCCATTCATTTATTTCCGAGAGTTGTGTACGACGGCTTGGTTTGCCGATTATGTTAATGGAGAATGCTCTTATTGTCTCCACTCCTACCGGCTCTACTTTCCGTGCAACCACCATGTGTGGGGAATTGCCGATGCAAGTTGAAGATCGTACCTTCCGAGTGAATCTTATTTGTATGTTGTTGAAGAACCTAGATGTTATCTTAGGTCTTGATTGGTTAGCTGCTAACCATGTGATGGTCGACTGCTATCGGAAGAGTATCATTTTCTCCTAGGAACTCGATATGAAGAACGTGGTGAGTGATGTCTCCGCCACCTATGTTATTTTATTTGCTTCGGAGGGTCGGTATAATCTTATGTCGAGTGATATTTCGGTTGTATACGAATTCCCTGATGTATTCCCGGAAGAAATTCCAGAGTTGCCTCCCAGTTGGGAGATTGATTTTTCCATTGACTTGATTCCCAGGGCGGAGCCTGTGTCCCGTGCGCCTTATAGGATGTCTTTGGTGGAATTGACCGAAGTAAAGAAACAAGTGAATGAGATGCTTGAAAAGGGCTTTATTCGATCGAGTGCTTCACCATGGGGCGCTCCGGTATTATTGGTAAAGAAGAAGGACGGTAGTATACGAATGTGCATCGATTACCGATAGCTGAATAAATTGACGGTTAAGAATAAATATCCGTTGCCACGGATCGATGATCTGTTGGACTTGTCGCGAGGCACTGTTGTATTTTCTAAGATTAACTTGAGGTCGGGATATCGCCAAATACGGGTGAAGTCAGAAGATATTCTGAAGACGGCGTTTCGGACTCGGTATGGGCACTTCGAGTATGTCGTAATGCCCTTTGGAGTGACGAATGCTCCTGCTATCTTCATGGACTACATGAATCGGATTTTTTAACCATACTTGGACCATTTTGTGGTGGTATTCATTGATGACATATTGGTGTACTCGAAGTCGGTTGAGGAACATGCTCAACATCTTCAAGTCATCCTGCAGATACTACGAGAGAAGCGGTTGTACGCTAAATTATCCAAATGTGATTTCTGGGAAGGTAGTGTACAATTCTTGGGGCATGTGATTTCCCGAGAGGGCGTCTTGGTTGATCCGACTAAGATTGAGGCGGTTATGGCTTGGGAAAGGCTGAGATCGGTAACTGAAATCAGGAGTTTCCTCGGATTAGCTGGGTACTATTGGCGTTTCATTGAAGGATTTTCTCGGATAGCGCTTCCTCTGACTCGGTTGACAAGAAAAGAGAGTCCATTTGTATGGTCAGAAAAGTGCGAATTGAGTTTCCAGACTCTTAAACGGTGTTTGACAACTACCCCTGTGCTTGCACTGCCTGATGTGACAAAGGAATTTGTAGTGTATTGTGATGCATCTAAGTTTGGTTTGGGATGTGTGCTGATGCAATCCGACCGGGTAATTGCCTATGCTTCAAGGCAATTGAGGCCACATGAACAAAACTATCCGACTCATGACCTTGAGCTTGCAGTAGTGGTATATGCATTAAAGATTTGGCGCCATTATCTATACGGATCTCACTTTATGGTGTTTAGTGACCACAAAAGCTTGAAGTACTTATTCGATCAGAAGGAGCTAAATATGAGGCAAAGGAGGTGGGTGGAGTACCTGAAGGATTATGACTTCAATTTGAGGTACCACCCGGGCAAAGCAAATGTTGTTGCTGATGCACTAAGCAGGAAGGTATTGCACACGGCTTTCTTGATGGGCAAAGAGCAAGAACTGTTGGAGAGCTTTCGGGATATGAACATTGGAGTTGTTATGAACACTCCAAACCGAATGACAGTCAGAATGCTGAAGATCTCCAACGAATTTTTGGAATCTTTAGCTGTGGCCCAAAAGGACGACGAGAAGTTATTGGAACTACTTGACACTTAAGCAAGAGGCAAGGATATGGAATTGACTCAGGGTAACGGTGGAATTCAAAGATTTCGAGACCGAGTGGTGGTGCCTACAAATGGTGATTTCAGGCAAGCCGTGCTAGCTGAAGCACACAGGAGTTCTCTGAGTATTCATCCCGGTGTGACCAAGATGTACTGACAGGGCCCGCAAGCGCACGGGTTATGTCGCGTAATATAAAAGATTATCGTTTTCCACAGGGACTGTGTTCAAAGTATCAGCATATTAAAATTTAATTATCCACACAATTAATTTTTAAGGTTTTTGTAAAATAAAACACAATTTAAAAATCTAAATTTAGAAACAAAATTTACTTGACACTAAAAAAAATCAGAGTTGAGAGTATCTTGGGATTTCAGGGGATTAAGACTCTATTTTACGTTAATGAATTTTAACTTTTTATAAATAAGAATCGAATTAAGTTTTCAAAGGCGAATTTTCCAAAAGCTAATTAATATGTTCCTCTCGGAATCCTATTAATGTACCTAACCTATGGAAAACGCTGCTTAATCCTCAAAAAGGCCCATTATCGTTTTATGAAAATCCCTTTTATTTCCTCAAAAGAATTTTGATTACTTTCACAGTTTTACCGAGGTCACAAAAAGCATCTCAAAAATCTTAGGTTTAGTTCAAAGCTTTCCGGTAAAAATAAATCTCTCGATTCTATTTATTACCTAAACTTACTAATATACCCGTAAGTATACAGTTTTATCATTTAGGTTCTTGTTAGGAATTACTAAAAGCATTGAGCATAATTGAACTAAATGGAAAACAGAAATTTATTTAATTCCAAGTCAAAATAACATTAAAATAAAATATTATCATGCCCCCTCTTATCCCAAGATAATTAATTTAGCTACTCATGAAATAATTCAAATTCATATATATAATGGAAAAATAAAACATACAAGACATGGTAAAAAATAAAGACTTACGGGTGTCTCCAAAAGCTCAGAATAATTTACCACTGTAATTCCTTGTTGCAATAATTTCTCCACCAATTACAAATTTAAATTCTCACTTTTACAATTCACAACTCTTAAAATAAAATAAAGAAAAAGAAAGAAAATAAAAGAGAAATGGGACAGAGAAAGAAAAACGAAAAAGAGAAAGAGAAGAGAAAGAAAACAAAAACGAAGAAAAGAAAGAAAGAAAAGAAACGGAAAGAGAAAGGAAAGAAAAATGGAACGAAGCTGATGGTAATTAATTTCAAGTGATACCCATTGATGCTGTGGTGCTCTCCCTTTTATAGGCGAATGGATGACTGAATCCAGCTAAGAAAACGCATTAAAATTGTCTTCTTCTCAGCCGCCCCACCATGACAGCTTGGAGACAGCCTGGATGGTGTCAAGTGGGAGAAAACTTTCGGTGCATGTGACTTCCAACTGTCCCAAATTGCATTATTTTAATATTTCCAATAATTCGGTGCTTGGATCTATTCAGCTGGGCAAATTCCGAGTGGAAAATGGGTCGGTTTTCACTTTTCCCCCAAAATCCGAGTGAAAGCTTACTGGAGGGTGGTTTGCTGAGTGCTGGACGGTGTTGGTTGGAGAGAAGAGTCTGGGCGGTGTGAAGTTGATATTGGACGGTATGGAGAGAGGTGTTGGAGCCGGTGTTATGTTGATGGGACGGTGTTCTGGATTGAGGACGGTGTAGAGTGATCCGATGTTTGGAGTTGTGGAGTGTAGGTCAGTTTTGAAAGGAGAGGGGACGGTGTTGTGGCTTGAGGGACAGTGGAGTTGCTGGACGTTGTGGAGAGGAGTGTTGTTGATTATGGCCGGTGTTCTATTGATCTGGTGTTGGGCCTGTGAAGAGGTGGAAGGAGTCGGTGTTGATGGAGGTAGTGATCCGGTGTTGCATTGTGAAGAATTAGGTCGGTTTTCACCTTCTCTCTAGAATCCGAGTGGAAAAAAAAGCCTTTTGTGCAAAAGACCGAGTGAAAAGGTGACTTTGGACACAAATCCGAGTGAAAGCCAGTCAGTGTTGTTGGGGGTCGGTGTTTGGAGGAGAACCGGTCGGTGATGAAGCTGGATGAATGGACGAGTGAAGAGTGACTGAAGAGCAACTATGATTAAGCCATTCAGTCGGAAGTGACTGCAGAAGGACTCGGAACCGACTTAAACCATTCACTCGGCTCAGGTTCATAGAGTTCATTCGGAACTGATTGAAGACTCACTCAGGATCAGAATTTATTCAATCGGTTCCCAACCATTTTCACTCGGCTGTCTCTGAATTTGAACCACTCGGTTAAAACTTTGCTCGGATTTTGCTTTGGAATTTACTCGGACAAATTCATTTGGATACTTTCACTCGGAAGTGCCTTCTTACTTCTCACTCGGAATGGCCTCCACTTTTACTCAGAAACTTGCACTTGAAGGGTTGGAATCTGACTGATTGAATTTCTTTCCGGGTCCGTATCTCTCTTAGCTCGGAAACATAGGTTTCTGACCCAACTCACTTGGTATTCTTCATTGCAGAGATCTCACTCGGACTTAGTGTGAAACTGTGAGAATCTATCCGAGTATGATTCACTCCTGGTCGGATTTTCCTTGCTTGCTTAAGGCATTACTCGGAAATGCCATGTTCCGCTTGAGAATGTCATCTTCTCCGAGTGAAACCACTCGGATTCCCCCTTATTCAACAGTTGCTCTTTCAGTGACTTCTTCTGCTCGGACAACAGTTTTGACCACTCGGGAGTTTTCCAATCGGAGGCAGTTTGGCACAGAAAAACAGTTCAGACTTGTTTCAATCAGCATTTCTTCACTCAGATTATTTGTAATCAGAAAAATCCCACTCGGATTCACTTCAATCAGCAATATTTTCACTCGGAAAATAGCTTTGGGCAGCATCTATTCAAGGTCAGTCCCTTTTTTCACTCGGATTGGTCGCAGTAGGGGGTCTTCCACTCGGATTCTCCTCTAATCGAGACATTCTTTTTCAACATTGAACCTCTAACTGGGTTAGCCATTTATATCACTCGGAATTGCTTTGACAGGGAACTTTTCACTCGGAATCACCTCTAACAGTGAAGTATTCCACTCGGCAATGCTCCATTCTGAGTTATTCCACTCGGATTCGATCATTTTTGAGTCCTTCTACTCGGATTTGGTCATTTTGAGTCGGATTTCAGCACTATGAGTTGGAATTCAGAATATGGAGTCAAAATTCAGCATTCTTGGTCGGATTTCAGCATTATGAGTCGAAATTCAGCATAAAAAGAGAGTTCTTTCCACTTTGGGCTTGTTCTTCTTGTTTCTTTATCATTTTATGGTCGTTTTTCTCTTGTTTTTGACCTTTTATTGCCTTAATTTCTGTAAAATAACATACCCAAGTAGAATAAAGTGGAAAGAAAGCAAAAATCACAATAAATAAAGGAAATATAGTGGATAATGATAAAAATCCTAAGCAAACTGGATCTAATTTATTGTACTATAAAGCACTTATCAAAATACCCCAAACCAAAACATTGCTTGTCGTCAAGTAATCACCATATTCATAAGATAAAATACAGAAAACACTAAGCTTAATAAATTAAGGAATCCAAAACAGAGAAGAAGATTTATTCAAGTGCCAATTTTAATTTATGTGAATCAATTTTTCAATGTCAAGACTTGAGATACTCTTCTCACAATTTTCACTCAAGTGTTTCAAGGTTTGTGTATCTCTCAAATCATCATAGTCAAAAAACATTACCATAAGCTTGTTAATAAACCAGAGACTCCACAGTTTAGATAGAAAATATGTCAAAGTCTAAAGGTCTTTCAAAGGTTGTAACGTGGCCTTGGGTTGTATTGTCAAGGTAGGAATTTCAAGAAAAATGGAATACAAAAGGGCTTTAACAGTCATGAATGATTCAAATTATCATCATAAATTTAACAGAGCAAATTTTTGAACTTTTTTGGACTTTTTGGAATTCATTCAATATCATCCTTTTGATTTTTTTTTGTTTTTCTTTGCATTTAATACCATATTTTTCTTAAGTCCTTTTTTATTTCTTTGCTCCACTAAATTTCCAACTTTTTCCCCATTAAGAGAATATCAGTCAATGAAAGGCTTCAAGGAAAAATTTTCACTTTTAGGCTCAAAAGGGGCAACTAGAGGTCAAATTGTACAAAATTTCTGAGGCTTAAGAATAAGACTTAATTGTGCCTTTATCATCCTAAGACATATAATCAAAAACCATTTTGAATCGGTTGAAAAACAAGTTCTAGAATATTAATGACTATGAGATTCACTCAATCAAGAAAATATGGGTTTTGAAAATTTGTTTGATAAATAACCCATTTTGGCTCAAGTCTAACCATAGAAAGTCTTTTCAAAGAAAATTTTAATCACATAAGGTTCATTTAAGCATTTATTTGGCATTTAAACAATCAAAATTTGAAAATTTTACTCAAAATTTGAAAATTTTACTCAAAATTTTGGGGTCCTTAGATACTTTAGCCTTGTGTTCAAAGTAACTTTATCATGCAATCATATGGTAAATTACAAGATTACAAACAAAACAAGGAAAACAAACATGCAAAATAAAATAACAATCACACAACGTAAACAAAATAGTTAAGTTTTCTTACCTACCACCCCAAACCAGAATTTGACATTGTCCTCAATGTTAAAATGAATGATAAAAGAATAAGAAAACTTACCTGTAGTAACCCCAAACCAGCATCTGATATAGTGGGTTATTTATTTATTTATTTATTTATTTATTAAAGCTTAAAAATAAAGACATGGGGTTACCTCCCCACAAGTGCTAAGTTTAACATCTTCAGCCAGACTCTATCCCTCAATCACAGTCAAGAATCGATTAGGGCCTTGAAACTCATACCTTAGTATAGAAGGTGAAGATTTAAGTTTAACATTTGGGCTCACCATGACCTCAGTGTCATGTCTCAGTGGTATGTTACCTTCACTGCTTTTTGATATTCCTGCAAACTTATTCAGAAAAATAGATTCAAGTGGGTCATTAAGAAGAGTTTCATCCTTCACCACTTGGTCAACAATTTCAATTCCATAGCAAACATCATTAAAAGGTTTTTCTAAAACATTTTTCAAGTTAAAATCAACCTTTTGGTCTCCAACAGTTAGAGACAACTTACCATTTTTGACATCGATCACAGCACCTGCAGTTGCTAAAAATGGTCTGCCTAAAATAATAGGAATCAAAGAATCTTCGTCCATTTCAAGCACAACAAAGTCAATAGGTATAAAAAATTTCCCTACCTTAATAGGAACATCCTCTAAAATTCCTACAGGATATTTGATAGATCTATCAGCCAACTGTAAAGATATCCTAGTAGGTTTTGGCTCTCCCAATCCTAACTTTTTAGCAACAGATAATGGCATTAAACTCACACTCGCTCCCAAATCACACAATGCTCTATCTATAGCTATGCCACCAATCATACAAGGAATAGAAAAGCTACCTGGATCATGAAGTTTTGGAGGCATTTTCTTCTGAATTAGAGCGCTGCACCCCTCAGTGAGTGCCACGGTTCCATCTTCCTCAAGCTTTCTTTTGTTGGATAAAATATCCTTCAAGAACTTCGCATAGATAGGCATTTGCTGCAAAACATCTATGAAGGGAATATTGACATACAATTTCTTTAAAACATCAAGAAACTTACTAAATTATTTGTCTAACTTTGCTCTAGCCAGGCGCTGAGGAAATGGAATAGGAGGTTGATATGGCTTAACCTCTTCTTTCTTTTCTTGTGGTTTTTCTTCCTTATTCATCGGGTGAGATGGAGACTCATCCAATTTCTTTTTCTCTTCAGTCTTACCAACTGGACCATCATATTGAGTACCACTCCTAAGAGTGATAGCCATTGCATGGTTGGAAGGTCCAGCCTCAGGTTTCCCAGGAAATGTTCCTGGTGCTCTTTGAGAGTAGGAGGCTTGTTGGGCAATTTGAGTCTCCAATATTTTGTTATGGGTGGCAAGGGAGTCCACCTTTAAAGCTAAGTTCTTTATTGCATCAAAGAATTCATCATTCTGCTTCTGTTGAGTAGCTACAAATGTCTCCATTAAGGACTCTAGTTTTGATTTGTAGGGTCCTTGTTGAGGGTTGTAGTTACTTTGGAATTGAGGTGGCCTATTTTGGAAGCCAGGTGGACCTTGTGGAGGTATGTAGTTACCTTGATAATTTCCACCATAGTTTCCAATAGCATCCACCTGATGCATTTCTTGTTCTTGATTAGGAGTCATTGCTAAATGGCAGTTTGTAGCTCCATGTCCTGAAACACCACAAACTTCACAAACAATATTAGTAGCACCTGTTGACCCTATTTTATCAAGTTTTAATGTTAATGCTTCAACTTTGGCAGAAAGTAAGGAAAGGGCATCAACAGAATACTTACCTGGTGTTTTAGCAGGTAATCCTCTCTCAGAGTTCCACTGGTGAGTGTTTTGAGCTATTTCTTCAATCAGGTTCTCAGCTTTATCAACATTTTTACTTATGAAGGCTCCTCCAGCTGCAGTATCTAAATAGATCTTTTGTGTGGAAGTTAGTCCATTATAGAAAATATGGATTGTCAACCACCTTTCTATCTCATGGTGAGGACATTCTCTTAGCATCTCCCTGTATCTTTCCCAGGCTTCATACAAGGATTCATCATCTTTTTATGAAAAATTGATGATTTGTTTTCTCAGCACATCGGTCTTGTTTCTTGGGTACCATTTATTGATAAAAGCACTGGACAATTGTTCCCAAGTTATGATGGATCCTTCAGGAAGAGAGTATAACCACGCTCTTGCTTTATCTCTTAAGGAGAAAGGGAAAAGTCTTAAGCGAATGGCATCATTGGTGGCTCCGTTCATCTTCAGGGTGTCACAGTATTCAAGAAAGATTTGAAGATGAAGATTTGGATCTTCGGAGGGTAATCCTCCGAATTGGTTCTGTTGAACCATTGAGAGTAGTGAAGGCTTCAATTCAAAATTGTTAGCCTCCACTGTGGGTCTGAGGATGCTGGATCCTCTTCTATTTGTACTTGGAGCAGCAAAATCTCTTAAGGGTCTATGTTGGTCCGCCATTTGTTTTTCTTTTTGTTCTTTTTGTTGTTTTTGTTGTTTTCTTAAAGCTCTAAGGGTACGTTCTATCTCAGGGTCAAATCCTAAGTTTAGATCGACACTACGGCTTCGTCGCATAAAAAGAAAATAAATGACAAATAAAACAAATTATCACAAAAATAAAACAACAACAGATACACAAAATAAAGAACAAAATACAAAATTACAAACAAAATAAAAATAAAAATAAAAATAAAAATAACAATAAAAATATTAACAAGTATGATCTAATCGAATTTCAATATTGCCGATATTTGAGGGACAACAGTCCCCGGCAACGGCGCCAAAAACTTGACAGGGCCCACAAGCGCACGGGTTATGTCGCGTAATATAAAAGATTATCGTTCTCTATAGGGACTGTGTTCAAAGTATCAGCATATTAAAATTTAATTATCCACACAATTGATTTTTAAGGTTTTTGTAAAATAAAACACAATTTAAAAATCTAAATTTAGAAACAAAATTTACTTGACACTAAAAAAAATCAGAGTTGAGAGTATCTTGGGATTTCGGGGGATTAAGACTCTATTTTACGTTAATGAATTTTAACTTTTCATAAATAAGAATCGAATTAAGTTTTCCAAGGCGAATTTTCCAAAAGCTAATTAATATGTTCCTCTCGGAATCCTATTAATGTACCTAACCTATGGAAAACGCTGCTTAATCCTCAAAAAGGCCCATTATCATTTTATGAAAATCCCTTTTATTTCCTCAAAAGAATTTTGATTACTTTCACAGTTTTACCGAGGTCACAAAAAGCATCTCAAAAATCTTAGGTTTAGTTCAAAGCTTTCCGGTAAAAATAAATCTCTCGATTCTATTTATTACCTAAACTTACTAATATACCCGTAAGTATACAGTTTTATCATTTAGGTTCTTGTTAGGAATTACTAAAAGCATTGAGCATAATTGAACTAAATGGAAAACAGAAATTTATTTAATTCCAAGTCAAAATAACATTAAAATAAAATATTATCATACCCCATTTTATCCCAAGATAATTAATTTAGCTACTCATGAAATAATTCAAATTCATATATATAATGGAAAAATAAAACATACAAGACATGGTAAAAAATAAAGACTTACGGGTTTCTCCAAAAGCTCAGAATAATTTACCACTGTAATTCCTTGTTGCAATAATTTCTCCACCAATTACAAATTTAAATTCTCACTTTTACAATTCACAACTCTTAAAATAAAATAAAGAAAAAGAAAGAAAATAAAAGAGAAATGGGACAGAGAAAGAAAAACGAAAAAGAGAAAAAGAAGAGAAAGAAAACAAAAACGAAGAAAAGAAAGAAAGAAAAGAAACGGAAAGAGAAAGGAAAGAAAAATGGAACGAAGCTGATGGTAATTAATTTCAAGTGATACCCATTGATGCTGTGGTGCTCTCCCTTTTATAGGCGAATGGATGAAGGAATCCAACTAAGAAAACGCGTTAAAATTGTCTTCTTCTCAGCCGCCCCACCATGACAGCTTGGAGACAGCCTGGATGGTGTCAAGTGGGATAAAACTTCCGGTGCATGTGACTTCCAACTGTCCCAAATTGCATTATTTTAATATTTCCAATAATTCGGTGCTTGGATCTATTCAGCTGGGCAAATTCCGAGTGGAAAATGGGTCGGTTTTCACTTTTCCCCCAAAATCCGAGTGAAAGCTTGCTGGAGGGTGGTTTGCTGAGTGCTGGACGGTGTTGGTTGGAGAGAAGAGTCTGGGCGGTGTGAAGTTGATATTGGACGGTATGGAGAGAGGTGTTGGAGCCGGTGTTATGTTGATGGGACGGTGTTCTGGATTGAGGATGGTGTAGAGTGATTCGATGTTTGGAGTTGTGGAGTGTAGGTCGGTTTTGAAAGGAGAGGGGACGGTGTTGTGGCTTGAGGGACAGTGGAGTTGCTGGACGTTGTGGAGAGGAGTGTTGTTGATTGTGGCCGGTGTTCTATTGATCCGGTGTTGGGCCTGTGAAGAGGTGGAAGGAGTCGGTGTTGATGGAGGTAGTGATCCGGTGTTGCATTGTGAAGAATTAGGTCGGTTTTCACTTTCTCTCTAGAATCCGAGTGGAAAGAAAAGCCTTTTATGCAAAAGACCGAGTGAAAAGGTGACTTTGGACACAAATCCGAGTGAAAGCCAGTCAGTGTTGTTGGGGGTCGGTGTTTGGAGGAGAACCGGTCGGTGATGAAGCTGGATGAATGTACGAGTGAAGAGTGACTGAAGAGTAACTCTGATTGAGCCATTCAGTCGGAATTGACTGCAGAAGGACTCAGAACAGACTGAAACCATTCACTCGGCTCAGGTTCATGGAGTTCATTCGGAACTGATTGAAGACTCACTCAGGATTAGAATTTATTCAATCGGTTCCCAACCATTTTCACTCGGTTGTCTCTGAATTTGAACCACTCAGTTAAAACTTTGCTCAGATTTTGCTTTGGAATTTACTCGGACAAATTCATTTGGATACTTTCACTCGGAAGTGCCTTCTTACTTCCCACTCGGAATGGCCTCCACTTTTACTCAGAAACTTGCACTTGAAGGGTTGGAATCTGACTGATTGAATTTCTTTCCGGGTCCGTATCTCTCTTAGCTCGGAAACATAGGTTTCTGACCCAACTCACTTGGTATTCTTCATTGCAGAGATCTCACTCGGACTTAGTGTGAAACTGTGAGAATCTGTCCGAGTATGATTCACTCCTGGTCGGATTTTCCTTGCTTGCTTAAGGCATTACTCGGAAATGCCATGTTCCGCTCGAGAATGTCATCTTCTCCGAGTGAAACCACTCGGATTCCCCCTTATTCAACAGTTGCTCTTTCAGTGACTTCTGCTGCTCAGACAACAGTTTTGACTACTCGGGAGTTTTCCAATCGGAGGCAGTTTGGCACAGAAAAATAGTTCAGACTTGTTTCAATCAGCATTTCTTCACTCGGATTATTTGTAATCAGAAAACTCCCACTCGGATTCACTTCAATCAGCAATATTTTCACTCGGAAAATAGCTTTGGGCAGCATCTATTCAAGGTCAGTCCCTTTTTTCACTCGGATTGGTCGTAATAGGGGGTCTTCCACTCGGATTCTCCTCTAATCGAGACATTCTTTTTCAACATTGAACCTCCAACTGGGTTAGGCATTTATATCACTCGGAATTGCTTTGACAGGGAACTTTTCACTCGGAATCACCTCTAACAGTGAAGTATTCCACTCGGTAATGCTCCATTCTGAGTTATTCCACTCGGATTCGATCATTTTTGAGTCCTTCTACTCGGATTTGGTCATTTTAAGTCGGATTTCAGCACTATGAGTCGGAATTCAGCATATGGAGTCGGAATTCAGCATTCTTGGTCGGATTTCAGCATTCTGAGTCGGAATTCAGCATAAAAAGAGAGTTCTTTCCACTTTGGGCTTGTTCTTCTTATTTCTTTATCATTTTATGGTCGTTTTTCTCTTGTTTTTGACCCTTTATTGCCTTAATTTCTGCAAAATAACATACCCAAGTAGAATAGAGTGGAAAGAAAGCAAAAATCGCAATAAATAAAGGAAATATAGTGGATAATGATAAAAATCCTAAGCAAACTGGATCTAATTGATTGTACTATAAAGCACTTATCATGTACCACGATTTGAAGAAGGAATTCTGGTGGCCGGGAATGAAGAAGGCAATAGCCGAGTATGTGAAGTCATGTTTGATATGCCAGAAATGCAAGGTTGAACATCAGAGACCCCCAGGTTTGCTTCAACCTCTGGAGATTCCGATTTGGAAGTGGGATAGTATTACCATGGACTTCGTGTCCGGGCTACCTTGTACCCAATCCGGGTGTAATGCAATCTAGGTGATTGTTGACCGACTAACCAAGAGTGCTCACTTCTTGGCGATGAACATGAAATGGTCATTGGACCGACTGGCTAGGCTGTATATTGCTGAGATTGTACGATTGCATGGTGTACCCTCGAGTATTATTTCCGATCGGGATCCTCGTTTTACCTCCAGATTTTGGGGAAGTCTGCAGCAAGAATTGGGTACTGAGCTCAGCTTATCATCCATAAACTGATGGTCAGTCAGAACGGACTATACAGACTCTAGAGGATATGCTAAGAGCATGTGTGTTGGAGCAGGGAGGCTCATGGGAAAAATATTTACCCTTAGTGGAGTTTGCATACAACAACAGCTCTCATAGTAGCATCGGAATGGCTCCGTATAAAGCTTTATATGTTCGGAGGTGTCGTACTCTATTGTGTTGGAATGAGAATGACGATGCCATTCATCTAGGGCCCGAGTTAATCCAAGAGATGAATGAACAAGTTACTCTGATCCGAGAGAAGATGAAGATTGCCCAAGACTGACAGAAGAGTTATTATGACAATCGGCATAGACTGCTTGAGTTTTAGGTGGGTGACTGGGTATTCCTGAAGGTTTCGCCGACCAAAGGTGTAGGTCAGATATTGAAGAGCCAAAAGCTTAATCCGAGATATATCGGACCGTATCAAATATTGGAGAGGATCGGTGATGTTGCTTACCGACTGGATCTTCCCTAGTCGTTGACTAACATCCATAATGTGTTTCACGTATCACAACTCCGAGCGTATATTCCGTGTGACTCGATGATTGTGGCGAGTAACTCTATTGAATTGAAGGAGGACCTGACGGTGGAAGCTACACCAATCAGTATTGAGGAATATCAGACCAAACGGCTAAGGAACAAGGAGGTGCCATTAGTGAAGGTGAAGTGGCAGAATTTGAATGGGGTAACTTACACTTGGGAATTGGAATCGGACATGAGGTGGGTGTACCCCAATCTTTTTCAATCGGTGTATTGATTTCGGGGACGAAATCCCTTTTTAGGGGGTGGATGTAACATCCCGGATATTTTAGAGAAATTATGTGTAGTGGAAAATGTTAAAAATTGTTTTACGAATTTATTTGATATTTTTATGAATTATTAGGAAATTATAAATAGTTAAATATTATGAATGTAAATAAAATTATTTGATTGGTTAATAATAAATGAGGAGCGATTAGAAGGAGAGAAGAATTTGATTAAACCGTTTAAATAAAATGGTAATGGGAAAGGGGGGTAACTGGCTGGTGAGATTACCGGTTGCCCCTAGGCCTTAAATAAAGGTGGTCTCTCTCTCTCTCTCTTCCCTTTTTCACTCACATTCATGCGAGCCACTGTTTCTTTCTCCCTCATCTGCTTCTTTCTTCTTTGTCTTCTCCTTTCTCCATTGCTGTGAGTTGCATGCTCCAGAGGAGGACTCTATTCGTATCAAAACCGTGTGATAAGCCCATTTCCGTGACCGTGGTCTCAAGGTGAGTCCATTAATCCATTTACATTTATGTTTCCTTGCCACCTTTCATTTTCTCTGTTAACCGAGTGGTCATGCATGGCTGTGTACGGGTCTGTTCTCCACTCCTCTGGTGAGTGTGAGCTCGAAAGTGGTCCTTAGACCTGGGGATGGTGTAAAGCTAATGGGTTTTTGCATTCCGACCCCGTAGGTAGCAAATTGAATACCGAAAGGCTGATTGACGGAGCTGGTGCTGGATTTGGAAGTGAGACAGTGAACCCAGTGCTCAGAGGACGTAATCGATACCAGGAGCAGATTATCGAAGCTTGGAACCAAGGTAAGGGGGATGTTCGAGTTATAATTAATTAGAATAGGTAAATATGTTGGTTCTGGGTCGTTGAACCATGTCGCAACCGGGATCGCGGCGGCACGGCCGACCCTTAAAAATATTAACACGAGTTTCGAAATCCTTTCGAAAAGAAAACAAGGAGTCTCCACCAATATTTTTTAGGATAAAATACCGGGAAAACCTTTCGTTAAAGCATTGGTCATAAAAATGAAATTCCAAATTCGGGAGTCTAATTACAGGTGAGGAAGGTATTAGCACCTCACAACTGTCCGTTATAAAAACGGTTACCTCAATATGATAGCGCGCATTATAATTAACCCAGAAATTATTTTAACTTCTTCATGAAAAGAAAGTATACAAAATGACAAAATATACAAAAATAAACAAAAATAAACACAGAATTTTTACATGAGATTAACTGGACGTCTCGTCCAAATTAAACTCGCTCCACCCTTTTTAAGAAAAGATATTATATAAAAAAATGAGATTAACAGGACGTCTCGTCCAAATTAATCTCGCTCCTCCTTTTTTTTTAAAAAAGGTAATAAAAAATGCAATAATAATAATAATAATTATTATTATTACAACTTTTATGCTAGTCCAGATAGAATGTGTGAAGCACTCATTCTTATTAATGTTTATTATGAATCTTGGTGAAGGGTTAACTCAATCAATAGAAATTGATTAATAATTGAAAAGTAAACAGAGTCATCGAACAGCAATTAATTTAACAGAAAATAAACAAATACAAGCATTAAAAAATGAGGAGCAGAGTGGGACTGATGTGGTGAAAGAGAGAGCCGGACGGTATGGAGGATTTAGAAGGAACTGGACAGTGTTGGTGAGGATTTGAGGTGCTGGACGGTGTGGGATTTAGAAGGAGCTGGGCGGTGTGGGATTTAGAAGGAGCTGGGCGGTGTTGGTGAGGATTTGAGGTGCTGGGCGATGTGGGATTTAGAAGGAGCTGGGCGGTGTGGGATTTAGGAGGAGCTGGGCGGTGTGGGATTTAGGAGGAGCTGGGCGGTGTTGGTGAGGATTTGAGGGGAGAAGGACGATGTTAGATTTAGAAGGAGCTGGGCGGAGTGGGATTTAGGAGGAGATGGGCGGTGTGGGATTTAGGAGGAGCAGAACGGTGTTGGTGAGAATTTAAGAGGTGCTGCTCGGTGTTGTTTGAGTGGAGAAGGACGGTGTGGGTGAGGATTTGAGGGGAGCAAGACGGTGTGGGATTTAAGAGGAGCTGGGCGGTGTGGGATTTAAAAGGAGCTGGGCGGTGTGGGATTTAGGAGGAGCAGGACGGTGTTGGATTTAGGAGGAGCAGGACGGTGTTGGATTTAGGAGGAGTAGGACTGTGTTAGTGAGAATTTGAGGTACTGGGCGGTGTGGGATTTAGGAGGAGCTGGGCGGTGTTGGTGAGGCTTTTAAGACTGTTTCTTCTCTCTAAAAGAAATAGCTTCAGAGTTCTCTCAAATGAAGGCTTTAAGATCCCCTTTCTTCTCTTTCGTTGGGGTATTTATAGGAATCCCCAGGTGTGCACTGATTGTTTGAACAGCCTGGAGACAGCCTGGTTGCCAATGATTTTATGGGGAACTTAAATGGCGGCTAGTGGGACTTCTTTATTATTTTTTCTTTTGTCTGTTGCCAGCCGCCCACCCTTAATTCAAGGATCCAGTTGGACAGTGGGAATCCAAGTCAACATGGGCAAACAGTGGAAATATGGAATCGATGTTCTCTTCATGACTCGGATTAGTGCCTCAGTCGACATCCACCCACAGTGGGAGTTAATCCGAGCAGAACAAGTGTTCTCTTATAAAAGACCGAGTGAAAGCTCGAATTCTCAGGTCTGATCTAACCTCTGACACTTGGTGTGGGCTTGAATTCACAGA
The DNA here is from genome assembly GCA_037962975.1 of Clitoria ternatea. NCBI lineage: Eukaryota > Viridiplantae > Streptophyta > Magnoliopsida > Fabales > Fabaceae > Clitoria > Clitoria ternatea. Next base: position 152,423,052 of record CM075670.1, read on the forward strand.
TTATTGACTCGGAAATTATTTTCCAAGAAGCATTCATTAGGACCTCTGTTGCTTCTCTCGGTGTTGCTTTGTCTGGATGTATCACTGTTTGAAGCACTCAATCAGAGTTTCTTCAATCCGAGGGGCTTTGTTCGGAAGCGCTTCTGCTTGAAGGATTCATTCGGCCCCTCTGCTTGAACGCCTCATTCGTGAAGTCTTATTTACAATTGATTCAATCGGCACCTCAAAATATTTTACTCGGTTCTATCCCTGGTCGACAGGTCAGAACCATTTTTCCTTTAACTTAAGATTGATTCAATCGGGAAGTAAGCTTCACTCGGAAGCACATCACTGGAATTGAATTACTCAGAGAAACCTTGGTCGGATACATTGCTCGGGAGTAATTCAATCAGACACATTCATCAAGCTTAGTCAGATACAACTTCAATCATCAATCAACCCTTTCGGGTGCATTCACTCGGGAGCCGCCTTACTTTTCAATCAGAGTGGTTTTTTCAATCGTCAATCAACAGTTCGGATGTACTCACTCGGGAGTCGGCCTTCTTTTTTCAATCAGAATGGAACTTGAGAGAATCTTACCACTCGGACGTATTCACTCGGGAGCCGGCCTTACATTTCAATTAGAATGGTTTCACTCGTCAACCAATCCCTCATATATATTCACTCGGTAATTCTTTACTCAAATGTCCCAGCCCAAGAGGTATTCCTTTGAATCCAGCCTTTCATTGTCCAGAAGCATTTCTCTCAGAATTGTGCCACTCAGAAATTATGGAACTTGGAAGAGTCAGCCGAAAGTATTCATTCGGAGGTACTTCAGTCGGAACTCAACACTCGGATGTATCTTCGCCTGAGAGGGTTTTCATTCAGAATGACTTCAATCGGGAATTCACCACTCGGTTGTATTCATCTGAAGTCAGACACTTTTCATTCAGAATGTCTTCAATATGGAATTCACCACTCGGATGTATCTTCGCCTGAGAGGTACTTCCCTCGGGCTCATCCCATTCAGAAATGCTCCACTCGGAGACATCCCACTCGGAAATCATCATTCAGATATATGGAACTTGAGTCTCTATCCAAAAAGATACTCACTCAGTCAGAGTAATTCCTTTTGAAGCCTACCTGAAAATGATCATTCGGACATATGGAAGTCTTTGCTTTGTTCAGAAGTAACTCTCTCAGAAGTAGTCTACTCGGGAATGACTCAATTAGAGATATTCCACTCGGCAATGTCTCACTCAGAGACATTCCACTCAGAAATTATCAATCAGACCTATGGAACTTGAGTCTCTGTCCGAAAGATATAGTCAGAGCCTTCCTTTCGTTCGGAAGTAACTCCCACACTTGAAGCCCACTCAGAAACTTGTCAGTCGGAGACATCCTACTCAGATATGACCATTCAGAGCCTTTTCTCTTTCGGAAGTAACTCCCACACCTGAAGCCCACTCGGAAATGCCAACATACCACTCGGCCATGTCTCACTCGGAGACTCCCTACTCGGAAACGATCATTCCGAGTCATCTTACTGGGAAATGATCATTTTCGAGTCAGAATTTTTTTTTAAGAATTCTTTTTACTTGTGGATATCAATCGGAGCTTAAGACAGTCCTAAAGATGAGCACAAATAGAAAGAAGGGATTCCAAGTGACGAAAATTCCCCATTCTTGGTGAAAATTGATTGGACCGAAATAGGTGTTCACAGATGCCCCTCTTTACTTCTTTTCCATGAGGAAAGCATGAAGTTTCTTCTTACTTTTGAAGTGAAAAGGGAGTAAAGACGTAAACACCTTTGTCGAAGTCATGCTGACTCTAATAACCAAGAGTACCAGATGAGGGGGAAAACCTAGGAATTGACACTTGAATCTCTCCTTTTTTTTCTTTTTTTCTTTTTTTCTTCTTTTTTTTCTTTTTGTTTGCTTTTTTTTATTCTAAATCTAGAAAAAGTAAAAGGTGCCTTTATAGGCGACTGGAAAGGTAAAGGGTGCCTTCATAGGCGACTGGAAAGGAAAGGGTGCCTTCGTAGGCGGCTGGAAAGGAAAGGGTGCCTTCATAGGCGACTAGAAAGTAAAGGGTGCCTTCATAGGCGACTGGAAAGTAAAGGGTGCCTTCATAGGCAACTGGAAAGTAAAGGGTGCCTTCATAGGCGACTGGAAAGTAAAGGGTGCCTTCATAGGCGACTGGAAAGTAAAGGGTACCTTCATAGGCGACTGGAAAGTAAAGGGTGCCTCCATAGGCGACTAGAAAGTAAAGGGTGCCTTCATAGGCGAGTGGAAAGGTAGAGAGTGCCTTCATAGGCGAATGGGAAGGTAGAGGTTGGGGTTGACCCTCGGTTGACAGGAAATGCAAAGATGGGAGAGCTAACAGGACGTCTCGTCCGAATTAACTCACTAGACCTAAAGGCTCGAGGTGATGCCCCAGTTTGACATGACTGAAGGTTCTTAGGGAATTGCTCTTTAAATGAAAGAGAGTAAACCTGGGGTGATACCCAAATTTGACATGACTGAAGGTTCTTGGGGAACTGCCCCTTGAATGAAAGAGAGTAAACCTGGGGTGATGCCCCAGTTTGACATGATTTGAAGGAACCTTGGGGAACTGCCCCTTGACTGAAAGAGAGTAAACCTGGGGTGATGCCCCAGTTCGACATGATTTAAAGGAACCTTGGGGAACTGCCCCTTGACTGGAACAGAAGAAATCTAGGGAGATGCCCCAGTTTGAGTTGCTTAGGAAGTATAATTCTACTGGGGAAGGATTTGGTGATTCGGGGTACTGTCTCTTTAAGTGAAAGAGAATGAACCTGGGGTGATGCCCTTAGTTTGAACTATCTGCCTCGAAACCTTGGGGAACTGCCCCTTAAGTGAGAAGAAATGAACCTGGGGTGATGCCCTAGTTTGATTTGTTTGGGAGGTGTAGTTCCACTGGGGAAGGATTAATGGTTTGGGGCACTGCCCTTTGATTAGGAAAGGAAAATCTGGGGTCCACCTGGTATGTGTGGATTCACTGAGAGAAGTGTGCTGGGGCCCCTTGGGGAGAGTTCTTCTAAGCCTGATTAGAAAAGTCTTCTTATTAGGGGGAGAAGATGATCTGAATTGTAGGCTCACTGGGGAGAGAGTTTGGTGATTCTGTTGGGAGAGAATTTTGCTGGAAACTATCCTTGGGCTTGGGAAAGGACACGCTTGACTGTCAGAATGTATCAGGTAGATTCCTTGGAAGGGAGTTTGAAAAAGTGTCAGCTTTGGCAGTTGAGAAGAAGACTTCAAGAAATGCCAACTTTGACGATTTAGGGAAGGAGTTCTGAGAAGTGCCAATATTGGAGGTTGAAGAAGAGATTTTGAACAGTGCCAACTTTGGCAACTTGAGGAAGGGACTTTGAGAAGTGCCAACTTTGGCATTTTGAGGAAAGGATTCTGAGGAGTGCCAACTTTGGCGGTTTGAGGAAGGGACTTTGAATAGTGCCAACTTTGGCATTTGAGGAGAAGTCTTTGAGAAGTGCCAACTTTGGCAGTTAAGGAGAAGACTTCAAGAAGTGCCAACTTCGGCGATGAAGGAAGAAACTTTGAAAGATTCCAGTTTTGCCAGTTGCGGTTCCATTGAGGAAAAGGACTTGATTGAGGTGTCAATACTTGACATGACTGTCTGTTGTAATAACCTGCAGAAAAAAGGGTAAGTAGTGCAAAGATAAATTCAAAACTGGGTAGGTCCTGTGAAACCGCGACCCTTAGGATAACTCATGGACAGAGGAGAATGAAAGAGGCGATCATAGCTTTGAAGCGCGTGCCTGGCTGAGTCTTCGTGATGATTTCCTAAGACGAGGTCGAGTAGTGGGAGCGTCTTGTTCCTCACGACTTTAAATGTTCACCATTCTTTCATTTATTTTTATAAAAATACAATGTTTTATCAGATCAATGCAATTCATAACACGTATCGAAAAAAAAGGATAAATTTTATTCATGTATGTCAAACAGAATACAGAGAATAGACAGCGGGGAAAATAGATGGGATGAAATGAAGTCACGTAGGACAGGTCAAGGCCAGGGGAAACAGGGAAGGTTCAAGGATCCTCCAGTGAATTCCTGAGACTAGTGAGAACCTTAATCCCACGTCACAACCTCAAGTACATCGTTCAACTCTGCCTTTGAGAGGGTAGTTGACCATGGTCCACATGCCCCAGTTTGCACGTTTTGCATTGGAAACTTTAGTTACTCTGCCGAAATCTTGACCCTAATTTTTACTTGAGCCGCCTTTTCAGGTTTTCGACTCACCAGGTTGCTCTAACTTTTGCCTAGGCCGCCTTTTCAGGTTTTCAGCCCAGTGAGCTTTTCCCTTTCTTTATAATGTGTTTTTCCTTTCTTGTTTATTTTTGGCTGCATCCTCTACAGTAAAAGGTTGAAACTGATCACACTCTAGTTGAGTTTGTTTAACCTTTTCTAAATTTAGTTTGATCCTTTGGGGAGCTGATGTCACTTCAAATAGGAGACTCTATTCCTATGCCATGTACCCAAGGAAATATTGGTGAGTCTTTTGGCATTGATGAGAGGGAATTACTTTGAGTCATCATTTTGGCCTTTATTTTCCTTTTCTTTTTTTTTTCTTCTGGATTTTTCTTTTTTCATTTTTATTTTTATCTCTTTTTGTTTGCCTTTTTTTTGAATCCTTTTAATGACGCAACGACTCAATCTGACAGACTATTTCCTGGGCTACATAGGCATGAGGAATGGCGCACTCTTCAAGGTTGAGGTGTTGATGACGACATTCATTCCCCTTATACAGAAAATGACAGCTTGCTCGATGATCTGGACGTAACCAGCTTGCCCTACTTGGCACGTGTATTGGACTCTAAGCTTGATTCTATTTTTTTCATTTTTTCATTTTTTTTGTTTTTTTATTTTTTTTGGCAAAGTCTCCCTCAATTGTGTCTGCATTTATAGGCATCAGCAATTTGCCCTTATCTATGTTGGTGACTGTTGAAGTTTCCTTAAATGACTGGTCTGCCTCTGTCCAATTCGGGACTTGGCCATGTTGTCATTTACATAGATTCCTACCACATCCTGAAACAAAGTTACTAATGCCTTCTGATAGATTGCTCCCGTGTTTTAAACTAAAGGACATTAATAACTTAAACGATTCCTTCAGTTGTTCTTGACTCAGGGGTATACCCATCTTGACCTTTTCTCCTGTCCATTTAACAATCTTAACTGCCTCATAAAAGGGATAAACCTCTTTAACCTCTTGTTCTAACAATCTTGTTAACTTGAGTGGTGGCTCACAATCTTCCCTACCTTCTTTGTCAGCGTGATCGACCGGGTAATTGAGGTCGTGAAGCGGGATTATGATTTCATTAGTCTCAAGAGGATCATTTTTGGATCTGCAATTTAGCGTGTTATGGCAAAAAATAAAAAAGAGAGAAAAAGAGGAACAAACAAGTAAAGAAAATGAATCAAAGCAAGGATAAAGGGATGAGAATTTTTTTTTTGAATTTCGATACGTATTTATTGATTGATTGGTAAAACAAGTTTTTTTTTCACCGTTATTACATGAAAAGTCCCAAAGCCTTAGGCATAGCAGACGGATAAACAAGACATTAAGGCAATGACAAATTACTTTGGTGAATCATTTAAAACCGTAGGGAGTTTGACAGCCTCCCAGTTACTGAACTATTGGCCCGGCGGGCAAGCGACCACCAAATCAGCATTATTATCAATACCATTTTCAATATCGGCCACCACGGCGTTAACTTCTGAACCTCCATGATTGGGCAGGGGATTTGTGGTCACGTTAGGGCTTCCTTCCCGAAAATTAATACAGTCAGCTTTGATCAAGTCCCTCACTTTATATTTCAAGGCCATACAATTTTCTATGGAATGCCCTGATGCCCCAGCGTGGTAATCACAATGAGCATTAGGGTCATACCCCCTTGGGTAAGGAGGTTGCAACGGCCTCATGGGGCATGGAGCTACCAGACCCTTTTGAACGAGGATTAGAAAAAGTTCGGTATATGATATGGGAATTGGATCAAACTGCACAGGGGTGCACTCATTGTTGGGGTTCCTCGCATTCTGATTATGATCGGGTGGTTGAATCACTTATTGAGGGTGATGGTGTGGCATGGGTTGCTGCATTTGCGCTCTTACCATGGGCGGACGGAAGTGAGGAGTATAAGCTATCGGGCCCTGAGTGACAGCGGCCACATAAGGATTGGGAGCTTGAATCATGGTAGGGGCAAATGGTCTCGGCGGAGCTGTCTTTTGATTAGAAGAGATGGAATTAGTTTCTCCATCTCTTCTCCCAGGCGCCGGCTTTCTTGTCATGCTTGCCCCAGATGGGCCCTGAGTGATCTTTCCTGTTCGTATTCCGCTCTCCACCCTTTCCCCAATAGTCACGATGTCGGAGAAGTTGGATGAAACACTACCAATCATCTTGCCAAAGAAAGGTGATGGGAGTGTGTCGATAAACATCGTGACTATCTCTTTTTCCGATAATGGGGGGTCCACTTGTGCCACTGTCTCTCTCCAGCGTTGGGCATACTCTTTAAACGTTTCACTGTCCCTTTTCAACATATTCTGTAACTGAACCCTGTTGGGTGCCATATCCATGTTATACTTGTATTGTTTAAGGAAGGCGTCTGCCAGGTCCTTCCAACAATGAATATGGTTCCGCTCAAGGTGAGCATACCATGTAAGAGCGGCCCCCGCCAGACTATCTTGGAAGCAGTGGATCAACAATTGGTCGTTAGAAGAGTAGGATGCCATCTTTCGACAGTACATCGTGAGATGGTTCTTTGGACAAGTCATTCCCCGATACTTGTCAAAGTTTGGCATCTTGAATTTGGGCGGGAGGACAACATCTGTGACTAGGCACAGCTCAGAAGCATCTATCAGTCCAAAACCTCCGGCGCCTTCCATCATTCTCAAACGCTCTTCTAAGATTTCTATCTTTTCCTTTTGGGGATCTGGGACCGTGCTATGACCGGCTACCGGGTTCATCATGCGGGTTGTATCTTGGAAATTGGTCATATAGGGGGTTGCATATCTGTATGGATAGCCGAGTGGCTGGTTGAAAGGAGGCAACGCATGGGACTAGTTCATCAGGCCTGTATTTGGTGAGGGACCTTGGGGTTGGGGCATAGTTTGTACGGTGTAAGTTGGCTGGGTCATCTGGGCTTGTGTGTTTTGGGTTTGGTAGGTTTGTGGGTCATGGGCTTGCGTGTTTTGGGTTTGGTAAGTTTGTGGCTCATGGGCTTGCGTGTTTTGGGTTTGGTGGAGTGGTGGCATATTTGGCTGGGTGGGGTATAAAGCGTGAGGATTCATCACTTGCTGGTCGTGGGCGTCTTGTTGGTTAGCGAGCGGGGGATAGTACCCCGGTGGTAGGCCATAAAGTGAAAAAGGTACTGGGTTGCCGTCAGGACCGATAAATGTATGCTGTTGTGCATAGGACTGGCCGTAAGGTGGCTGGGTCTCAATGGCAGGGTTAGGTCTTCCGACATGAATGGTGAGAGGGGGTGTCGTTGTGTTAGGGAGTTGGGTTCTTGCTAGGTCAGAACCAAGGGGGGTAGCGCGGTGGCAGGCTGCTGTTGGGCGTCCTCAACACCTGCAGAGGAGCCTCCTTCTGTGAGTTTCTTTTCTAAAAGTTTAGTTAACTCCGCCACTCGCTCTTTCAGCTGATCAAACTCAGTTCTAAAGTCTCCGTCCACAGCTTCTACCTCAGCCATGAATTTCTTTTGGAGCCGGGTCTGGTAAGGATGCCTACCCGTGACATCTGTGTCTCCCTTTTTTTTTTTAAAAAAAATGTTAGGTGGAAATAAAAAGAAGGAGAATGTCGTGGGAAGCAATCACAGGCTTTGGCGAGTATCCTTTGACCATTCCTTAGAACTTATCGTTCAAAAGTACTAGGTATGGTAAACATGGAAGTTAATACGGGATAATTGTGAAGACAGAAGAAATCCTTCATCCTGAGGCGGGAGCCTCAAGATCAAACATTTTCTTTGGGAAACTACAGCCCTTATCCTATAAGTTCAATCCCATGTTAATTTTTATGTCTACTCAAAGGGTATTCATTAAGCTCTGAATAGCTTCCGACAACAATAGAGAGAAAGAGCTATCAGGAATTGACGTGTTTTGTAATATCCTGATTTAAAATTAATTACCAAGTGAAATAAAGCCATTAAAATAATAATTTCAGAAGTGGAAAATTATTTATTAATTACAACTAACTTAATTAATCAAATGATGGCTGATTAAGTGTGATTAATTATTAATTGTTGCTGATGGTGACTGGGTGACGTGAGCAGGCTGCTGCTTCAAGCTTTCCCACCCCACTTTTCCCTTCCTTCGTGCATGCATATATAATTGGTCGTTGGGTCTCTTTGCCTTTCATTCCTTTAGATTTCCCTCTACGACTCTCTCTTCCTCTTCCTTCTTCTTCTTCTCTACTCTCTGTCTCCACTTTCTGCTTCTGGAAGCCACGACGACGGTGCTGTAGGGGAGTCGGAGCTCCCTCCTGCTAGTAAAGGATGATCGTTGAAGCGAAACAGACCTGTTCCTGAGCCAATCGCGGAAGACAACAGTGTTCAAGAGGAGGCCGAACGAGTGGAGGTATCGAGCAAAGCAGCGAGGCAGAGGACCAATATCCAAGCAGAAGAGTCTCTCGGAGTTTCGTAGTTGGTAGGGGGGTATCTTATATCTTAGATGCATGGGTTATGAGCGGGTTCCGGGTGTTGGTGATTGCTGTTTCTGTATTCTGTTTATGTGTTGTGCTTGCATGAGGAGTGTGTAATACCTGAGTGCATGATGAGTGAGAGCTAAGTGTTGCATGTTTAGTCCCGTCCTTGAAATGCATGCTGATAGCCTTGAGAATGTCGAATGATTACATGGAAAGGGTGTGCTGAATTGTTGATAATGATTACCGTGTAGTTTATGGGACATGTAAGTTGTTATGAATATAAAACGCTGACTGCATGTGATCAAATGTTGACGTAGTGAATCTGATAATATATTGCACCAATGCATGTGCTGTCTGAGTCCTGATACTGCTGAATACCGATTGCATGAGATGCTTGTGTTGTTAGATTAATTTATTGAATCCTGATACTGCTTGACACCGATTGCATGGAACGCATGTGTTGCTGTATTCATCTCCTTGAGCTATGATACTGATTGCATGAGAAGCACATGTGTTGGACTAAAATGTTGAGTTCTGAGAATGCCTATTACCGATTGCATGTGATGTATGTACTGTTGAGTGGAAGGTTATGTATATGAACTCTGTGTTGTGTGATGAATCCGCGTGTGGCGCATGTGATGCGTTTGTGCTGGGAGCACGTAATGTGGGACACTACCATCGGTTATTTAAAAGCGTGGGACGCTGTGAAATCCTTTGAGTGGGACTCAAGGTAGCCTTGAGTGGGACTCGGGCTGCCCGTGAACACCTCCGTTGGCGCTGAGAGCGTTGGTGTCACCTTGTGGGCAAACGGTTGGGTACCTGTAAAACGGCCAAGCAGCTGGGAGTTGAAATGATAGCTGAGAGCTATGTATAAAAAGGCTAGGAGCCTACGTTGCAACGTCGAAAACCGATTACACACGAATGCGGAACCGAGTGAATTATTCTGTGTGCATATACTGACTGTGCTGATTGAAATCTTTTCTATGTATGATTGTTAATGTTATTGAAGTGTTATGTGCATATTAATGATAGCCGTGTGCATTTATATTGCCGCATGATTGAGGATAATCTGAGTCAGTATCTATCATTTAATATCTAAGATACTCACCCCCTATTGTGGCAATTTTTCAGTGAATATCTCTCAGAATGATGAATGGAAGAGGAGCTGAATGCCGAGTGAAGTGCTGGTGCACTCTGCAAATTATGTGTTTATGTATATGTTGTGTATATGTCTTGTTAAGCCTTGGCCGGCTCGTACTTCAGTCGTAGTCTCTTTATACTAGAACTTGAACCCTCTTGGGTAGAAGACGTGATTTTGTGCCTATAATTATTTATATCCCTCTCTATATCTATCATACTGTGTGTTGTTCTATATTGCGTGAATGATCCGAGTAATACATGTATGCATACTTATGGAGTACGCGAGGTTGGTATAGCTATGGGTAGAAATGGGGTTAAGAGTTGATGTGGGAAGCGAGACTGTGATTTATTCTGAGTACAGAAGAGTTTAAGTATTACCGAGTGAATGAGAGTACGGGACACCGAGTGAGGATTGATCTAGATACTTACCGAGTGATAACTGTTAGGATTTTCCCGAGTGTAGAATAACTGAATATTTCCGAGTGGTTAAGATTAGAAGAAGACCGAGTGGGGACTGACTTAATGATTTCCCGAGCGAATAAGTTGGCAATGCCGAGTGGAGTAGCTATCATTTTTTCGAGTGAATGAGTTGTATGATAACTCTGAGTCCCGAGTGTCTGGATAGCCGAGTGTAGCTCCTCGCTCAGTGAATGAAGGATTCGATCCAGCGATTGTGTGGATTTGGAAGGCTTTTGGGTAGTTCGCTTAAGCGTATGGTACTCCGCCCGAGCGAGTTGGGCTGCCTCGCTCAAGCGTGTTGGACCTCGCTTGGGCGAGTGGGCTTTGTTGCGGGATCCGTCTGTGCTTTCTCCTCCCGCTGTCTACCTTCTTGGGTCAGTTTTTGGTCCTCTTGTCTTCCTCTCCCTTATTTCTTTTGTGCCGATTCTTCTTGGTTTATTTGGGAAAAATTTTCCCTATTTTTTTTGGGTTTCAATTATTTATTAAAATTAGGGTGTTATATGTTTCGCAAATCGATGCTCCCCTAGTAACTTTCTTGAAAACATTTTTGTATTTAGGGGTTACAATTTGACAAAACTTACGCCAAATCAAAGGTCATGTGAGCTACGGATTTTCTAATCATCGTCAATACAAAAAGAATTGATTTTTTTGTATTTTTTTTAATTCGAAAGGTCCGTAACCCAAGGCCCAAAGACTTAAACAAATATGCATAAAAGGAAAGGACTATTTGCCCATTAAAGGTCATTAGTTAAAGTATGTCATTTTTAGAAAATGTAATCCACTAAACGAGCAAGTGGTCCCCTAATTTGGATCAGAAGGGAAAGTGAGAATGAGAAAAGGTAGAAGTAAAGTTTACCCCTTTGTGCCTTAAGGTGGGTTTTTCTGAAGGTCTCCTAATGGTTCAAAGGTTTGTCTAATAGTGATATCTCGCATCAGGTGGCCTGTCCTAGAACTTCTAAAGGTCACTAGAGCCAAGATCCCACTCATGATGTTGACCACAACAGTAGGAAGTCTACTAGGTGTGGGCACCATGAATAAGTCAAACTCTAGCTGAGATTCTCACGGTAACCAGACAGGAAGTACATCCCAAATGGCTCCGCTATCAATCTCTCCTAATATTAAGTTTTATTTGGGCCCGGGTATAGGGTCCCACTTAAAAGTGTGTGTAAATTATGAGTGTAGTGTGTGAAAGAGGCATTCAATAGCTGTACCTTACTCATCCTGCATATAGAACAAACACAGAGCAACAAATAAAGTCGTCTAACCTAGGGTTCAACAATCACACAGACACTAATAGAGCATAAATGATAGAATACAAACAAAACAGAAACCATATACAAATATTGACAGAAAATAAAATAAAGAAAGAAGTTAAATAATTAATATGCTAATTAAAACATGCGCTATCAAATTAACTGGCTTGACTCTCTAAATCCCCAGCGGAGTCGCCATCTGTCGGGACCGGGATCACGGCGGCACGGCCGACCCTCAAAAATATTAACACAAGTTTCGAAATCCTTTCGAAAAGAAAACAGAGAGTCGCCACCAATATTTTTTAGGATAAAATACCGGGAAAACCTTTCGTTAAAGCATTGGTCATAAAAATGAAATTCTAAATTCGGGAGTCTAATTACAGGTGAGGAAGGTATTAGTATCTCACAATTGTCCGTTATAAAAACGGTTACCTCAATATGATAGCACGCATTATAATTAATCCATAAATTATTTTAACTTCTTCATGAAAAGAAAGCATACGAAATGACAAAATATACAAAAATAAACAAAAATAAACAAGGAATTTTTACATGAGATTAACAGGACGTCTCGTCCAAATTAAACTCGCTCCACCCTTTTTAAGAAAAGATATTATATAAAAAAATGAGATTAACAAGACGTCTCGTCCAAATTAATCTCGCTCCTCCTTTTTTTAAAAAAGGTAATAAAAAATGCAATAATAATAATAATAATCATTATTATTACAACTTTTATGCTAGTCCAGGTAGAATGTGTGAAGCACTCATTCTTATTAATGTTTATTATGAATCTTGGTGAGGGGTTAACTTAATCAATAGAAATTGAATAATAATTGAAAAGTAAACAGAGTCATCGAACAGTAATTAATTTAACAGAAAATAAACAAATACAAGCATTAAAAAAATGAGGAGCAGAGTGGGACCGATGTGGTGAAAGAAAGAGCTGGACGGTATGGAGGATTTAGAAGGAACTGGACAGTGTTGGTGAGGATTTGAGGTGCTGGACGGTGTGGGATTTAGAAGGAGCTGGGCGGTGTTGGTGAGGATTTGAGGTGCTCGGCAGTGTGGGATTTAGAAGGAGCTGGGCGGTGTGGGATTTAGGAGGAGCTGGGTGGTGTGGGATTTAGGAGGAGCTGGGCGGTGTTAGATTTAGAAGGAGCTGGGCGGAGTGGGATTTAGGAAGAGCTGGGCAGTGTGGGATTTAGGAAGAGCTGGGCAGTGTGGGATTTAGGAGGAGCTGGGCGCTGTTGGTGAGGATTTGAGGGGAGCAGGACGGTGTTAGATTTAGAATGAGCTGGGCGGAGTGGGATTTAGGAGGAGCTGGGCAGTGTGGGATTTAGGAGGAGCAGGATGGTGTTGGTGAGAATTTAAGAGGTGCTGCTCGGTGTTGTTTGAGAGGAGAAGGACGGTGTGGGTGAGGATTTGAGGGGAGCAGGACAGTGTGGGATTTAGGAGGAGCTGGGTGGTGTGGGATTTAGGAGGAGCTGGGCAGTCTGGGATTTAGGAGGAGCAGGACGGTGTTGGATTTAGGAGGAGCAGGACGGTGTTGGTGAGAATTTGAGGTTCTGGGCGGTGTGGGATTTAGGAGGAGCTGGGCGGTGTTGGTGAGGCTTTTAAGACTGTTTCTTCTCTCTAAAAGAAATAGCTTCAGAGTTCTCTCAAATGAAGGCTTCAGGATCCCCTTTTCTTCTCTTTCGTTGGGGTATTTATAGGAATCCCCAGGTGTGCACTGATTGTTTGAAAACCTTGGAGACAGCCTGGTTACCAATGATTTTATGGGGAACTTAAACGGCGGCTAGTGGGACTTCTTTATTATTTTTTCTTTTGTCTGTTGCCAGCCGCCCCCCTTAATTCAAGGATCCACTTGGACAGTGGGAATCCAAGTCAGCATGGGCAAACAGTGGAAATATGGAATCGGTGTTCTCTTCATGACTCGGGTTAGTGCCTCAGCCGGTATCCACCCATAGTGGGAGTTAATCCGAGCAGAACAAGTGTTCTCTTATAAAAGACCGAGTGAAAGCTCGAATTCTCAGGTCTGATCCGACCTCTGACACTCGGTGTGGGCTTGAATTCACAGATTATTGACTCGAAAATTGTTTTCCAAGAAGCATTCATCAGGACCTCTGTTACTTCTCTCGGTGTTGCTTTGTCCGAATGTATCACTGTTTGAAGCACTCAATCGGAGTTGCTTCAATCCGAGGGGCTTTGCTCGGAAGCGCTTCTGCTTAAAGGATTCATTCGGCCCTTCTGCTTGAACACCTCATTCGTGAAGTCTTATTTACAATTGATTCAATCGGCACCTCAAAATATTTTACTCGGTTCTATCCCTGGCCGACAGGTCAGAACCATTTTTCCTTTGACTTAAGATTGATTCAATCGGGAAGTAAGCTTAGTCACTGGAATTGAATTACTCGGAGAAACCTTGGTCGGATATATTGCTCGGGAGTAATTCAATCAGACACATTCATCAAGCTTAGTCAGATACAACTTCAATCGTCAATCAACCCTTCAGGTGCATTCACTCGGGAGCCGGCCTTACTTTTCAATCAAAGTGGTTTTTTCAATCGTCAATCAACAGTTCGGATGTACTCACTCGAGAGTCAGCCTTCTTTTTTCAATCAGAATGGAAGTTGAGAGAATCTGACCACTCGGACGTATTCACTCGGGAGCCGTCCTTACATTTCAATCAGAATGGTTTCACTCATCAACTAATCCCTCAGATATATTCACTCGGTAATTCTTTACTCAAATGTCCCAGCCCGAGAGGTATTCCTTTGAATCTAGCCTTTCATTGTCCAGAAGCATTTCTCTCAGAATTGTGCCACTCAGAAATTATGGAACTTGGAAGAGTCGACCGAAAGTATTCATTTGGAGGTACTTCAATCGGAACTCAACACTCGGATGTATCTTCGCCTGAAAGGCTTTTCATTCAGAATGGCTTCAATCGGGAATTCACCACTCGGTTGTATTCATCTGAAGTCAGACGCTTTTCATTCAGAATGTCTTCAATCTGGAATTCACCACTCAGATGTATCTTCGCCTGAGAGGTACTTCCCTCGAACTCCACCCATTCGAAAATGCTCCACTCGGAGACATCCCACTCAGAAATCATCATTCAGACATATGGAACTTGAGTCTCTGTTAGAAAAGATACTCACTCAGTCAGAGTAATTCCTTTTGAAACCCACCCGAAAATGAACATTTGGACATATAGAAGTCTTTGCTTCGTGCAGAAGTAACTCTCTCAGAAGTAGTCCACTCGGGAATGACTCAATCGGAGACATTCCACTCGGCAATGTCTCACTCGGAGACATTCCACTCGGAAATTATCAATTGGACCTATGGAACTTGAGTCTCTGTCCGAAAGATATAGTCAGAGCCTTTCTTTCATTCAGAAGTAACTCCCACACTTGAAGCCCACTCGGAAACTTGTCAGTCGGAGACATCCTACTCAGATATGACCATTCAGAGCCTTTTCTCATTCGGAAGTAACTCCCACACCTGAAGCCCACTCAGAAATTCCAACATACCACTCGGCCATGTCTCACTCGGAGACTCCCTACTCGGAAACGATCATTCTGAGTCATCTTACTCGGAAAATTCTTCTTTTTTTTTTAAGAATTCTTTTCACTTGTGGATATCAATCGGAGCTTAAGACAGTCCTAAAGATGAGCACAAATAGAAAGAAGGGATTCCAAGTGACGAAAATTCCCTATTCTTGGTGAAAATTGACTGGACCGAAATAGGTGTTCACAAACCAGTTATGAACACGGTGAGAGATATTACTGAATGATAAGTTGTATGTGAATGTATGTGTATGGATGCATGTGTGAATATGGACACCGATCGGTTGAGGATCGTGTGTGGTTTGATTGAGTTTGAAATACTTGTTGTGATAATCGAAATGTATGGTGACAATGTGATGCCGGGCTTGACAAGTAGGTCGCCCGTTTGATGAGAAATGTGAACTGTATATGTATGATAAGTATTTGCTATGTGAGAGGACATTATATTGATGGGCTTGACAAGTCGGTCGCCCTACGTTGTGAGCACAAGTTAGTTTCTGACAGTTGTAAATGATGATCGTAATGATATGCCTATGTTTATATAATTGAATATGTGATTATGTGGTAGAGGATGACCGACGGTATGTATTACCCTGTTTTTGGCTTTCGTGGTCAAGTCGGACCCAGTTAAGCTACCCAGAGGTCTATGACCCAGTGGTTGAGGGGGAGCCAAGTCGGGCTCGGTGAACCAAGTCGGGTTCACGGGGTGTCAAGTCGGACCCCCAGCTGAAGGTCGATCCTTTTAGTATCCGGATACTAGGCATCAATTTTGTATGAGAGTCAGTGGTGACAATTGAATCATTAGTTGTGTGGATAATTATATTTGCCGAGTGCAACTTGATGTATTTGCCGAATGTAGTTTGTTATATTTGCTGAATGAGTTGCTATATTAGCCAAGTTCGATTTGTCATATTTGCTGAGTATGATTTGATAAGTTGCCGAGTGCTATCTGTTATAGTTACCGAATGGATTTTTATACTCGCCGAGTGTGAGTTATCTGCTGTGTGACTTCCAGTTGATAATAAAGTAACCGAATGGAGTTAGATACATGTAAATTGTTAATTTCCATTCTAGATTAATTATGTTGCCAAACACTCACCCTTGCTGTGGTTTTCAATTTAGTAACCAGTGACAGGGAAGAGGTCGGAGCCCTGGAGGTGCGCCAAGCGGAGAATCGACGCCAAGGCCCGAGTGATTTTGAATGAATTTTGTGTAATATATATATATACACTGAGTTTTCCGTATATGAGATGCTACATGTTGTGTGTTGAACTAAGTTTGAATCGGATGTGAATTTATGTTGTATGATGATTGGTATTAAATTTTTGAGTGTTTGCTGTAGCAGAGTCGATTACCGGTGAATATTTCCCGAGGGTCAGTTGGTTTGGTGTCGGTTCGTTCCTGTATATCCCTCGTCTATTTCCGAGTGAAGAAAGAGTAGAATATTTCTGAGTGAAGAAAGAGTAGAATATTTCTGAGTGAAGAAAGAGTAGAATATTTCCGAGTGAAGAAAGAGTAGAATGTCTCCGAGCGAAGTTAGAGTATTTTTCGAGTGAGGTATGCCCGAGGGAACGCTTTCCGAGTGAAGGAAGGTTAGATTGTTTCCGAGTGATATATGCCCGAGCGAACTTCTTCTGAGTGGAAGGTTGGGATGTTCCCGAGTGAGCTATGGCCGAGCGAACTATTTCTGAGTAAAGGTTAGGAATAATCCGAGGGTGGTATACCCGAGTGAATGAAAGTTAAGAGTTTTCCGAGTGGGTGAAGGTTAAGCTGTTCCAAGTGAGAGTTGACCGAGTGGACCTATTTTAGAGTGAAACCCGACTGTTGGCTTTCCTTGTATGTCTTGTCCGCTCAGGTTTAATGTGTGGCATTCGCTCAAGCGAGTCGACACTTGCTTAAGCGACCTTCTCGGATTTCGCCTATGCAGATCAGGGTCTCGCTGAGGTGAATGACCCTCCTGCCTTTGTTTTTCTTCCGCTGTTTCTAACTCCACTATATTAATGGATGTATTTCCGATCGGATATTATCTTACGAAGGCTTTTATTATTTTAAATATAGTGAATACTATTTTGTACTAAGACTGAGTTGAATCATTTTCGATCGGTTATTATTTTCAATATGTTTAAGTAAATATTATTTTATATTAAGACCTAAATTTTTATTAAACGTGAAAAATCTATTTCAAAAATGATTAACCGGGTGTAAATAAAAGGTAAATCGATTTGGGATGTCACACCAAACACACATCATATCATAATGGGACTTGGCTCTCTACGGTCCTAGAAACCCCCGCCTCTCGTCGAAGTATATCAGTGTTTGCCATAGGTTATCCGGCGTCGGGCGCGAATCCGAGCCATTGGAGGTCCGCCCCTGATGTACTACCAAGATTGCCCTCAAGGAATCGAGACGCCTGCTATTTCTTCAGGGTACCATTCACTGTAAGCTCTAGGGAATATCCCAACATCCCTCCTCAACCTCCATGTATGATGCATACAACACAAAATTTTCTTTTCACTAGTCGTCGATAGGGTTCTTTTGATGATTCCTTTTCAGTTCTAACGTCAGGCTTCTTCTTTTCATGAAATTTCAATTTATTCTTTTCCTTGTTTTCTAAAAATTCCTTAATTAATAACGGTCTAATCCGACGCTTAGAAATGAAACAAGATCTCATATTTTCCAAAAGTCATGGGTACGTGGGCATTACCACGCCCATCATCACATCATATCCGATCCAATCTCATCATATTATTTTCATAATTTATTCATCTTAGGATCCCTACCCGAGACATTTTTTTATTCTTTCCTTTCTTATTTATTTCAACATATTGATTTAATGCATCATACAAATTTCGTTCATTCATCACTCAATTCATTTCATCAACTCATGATATTCTTTAAGTATTTCTATCACGTCACATTTCATACGCATGTCATCACATCACACTCATCACATACTTTATTACATATACTCATCACATATAATTAACACATATTCATTCAGTAGCATTACATATTCAAAAGAATAACATGCTTTTCTAATTTAATACAACGTTAATTACAAAAAAATTAAACATAATTGTTGGCATTAAACTTGTTATACTAACTTCTTCATTAATTTGCCACTAATTTAGACATCAGATCATACGCGTTTATTCAAAGTACCTTATGAAATAGCTTGGATTCTCTTACTCCCCTTAAGTTATTTATTTCTCTATTATCATTATTGCACTAATCATTTTATTACATGATTTTTGTAACACCCTAAATTTTGAAGGAAACAATTTATGGAATAATGGTAATTAATTATGTATGGTCCAATAATTGTGGGAGAATTAATTTTGTTAGCCAAGGCCTCAACGCTCAAGAGGGGGGGTGAATTGAGTGTTTCAAATTTTCACACGGAATCCCCTTGGAAATGGTTAGTAATATACAAATGATGCAATGATGAAGAGACAATAACTTTTATGCACATATCACACTATGACACACTTGATGTGCAATGACGATATTTAGCTTTAAGTGTGATAAACAAGCAAGTTATTGGTTTAAACAATTTATTAATCAGTTGGAGTGCATAGATTTATTTTACAAATAATGTGATGTTTCCTCTAAGGGTTCAGCTCATTCAATTTATCAAACAGCTTGTGTGCATGAAATAGGTGAAGGCAATTAAGTAAGTAACACACAAGAGTTGATAGGGAATAATGTTCTAAATACTTGTCAAGTTATAACAAATTCTAGTTTTTAGGAACTTCACCAAATATTGATTCAAGCAAATTATTAAACACTTGGCATGCAGAGTTAAGTTTCTACTTGAACAACAACTTTGATTCAAACATTCAGCTCATGCATTTTAACAGACAGATTATATGCACAGTTGTATAAAGAGTTCAAGGTAGAGAGAAATGCAAACCAATTTAATGAGTTCCACCAACCCGGTGTACGTCTCGCCTTCAAGCAACCCACTTGAAGGATTCCACTATTCAAGATTTGAGATACAAGCTTTGAGCAATTGCAGCTTCCTAGTGTCCCACACTCAAGAACTCAATCCTCACAAGCAAAGGGCAACCCACCCAATCTCACAATCTCTCAATACCCAAAGGTTGAACCCCAACCTTTGTGACCACTCAACCTAGAGTGAAAAACCTTGGTGTTTTGGTGTTTGGTTTACAAGAAATTAACTCTCTCAATAGAGTAGATACACAAATGAAAAGCTCTCATCAATTCCAACTCTCAACAAGAGAGGATATGCAAATTAAAACTCATAATCTAACAACTCTTAAGCAATATGCAAGTTTAGAAACAAGAGTTGCAGAATATACAAGATAAATTAAATTAGAAGACCTCTAGAAGAAAAATGTTGATTGCCTTGTGTTGTGCCTTGGTCTCCTCTTCTTTCTTGCTTGAATTCATGCTCCATTTATAGCCATTTTTAGGGTTCCTAGCTGTTGCACAGTGTCTCCAATGGATACCTCAAGTGGGCATAAAGTGGGAGTGAAGAAATGAGCTGGAGTTCCACTTAAAGACACTTTTCCCACGTTCTGACACTATGGTAATTGATTATCCCTCGAGCTATAATCGATTACATTTTGAAATCTTTAGTGTAATTCGCTCTGTAATCGATTAGAATTTCTCTTGTAATTGATTAACTATGAAACAGAACCCTTCTAATCGATTATGCCTTGCCTTGTAATCGATTATGAGTGGCACCTGATGCATTTAATTAGGTTACGCAGCATGGTAATTGATTGTGCCTTATGTGTAATCGATTAGGGTGCAAACAGAAGCTCTATAATCGATTAGTTGTGTAGTTGTAATCGATTAGTTACATTCCAGAATCCTTGTAATCGATTGTCCTTCTTGTTGTAATTGATTGTGTCATAAACAGAGTTATGGTAATCGATTATTCTAGTGTGGTAATCAATTAGGACATGTACCTGATATAATTCTTCAAGGTCTTGGATATGTTCTCTGAAACAACCCGACTTAATAAATCCCAAAATCGAGACCAGGGAAATTTTTTTTTCCAAAATTCACCATGCAACCGGGTAAGAATAAACCAAACAAAAGCAAGAGAAAGCAAAACCGATCAGAGGGGGAAGATAAAACCATTCGCAAGAAAACCCAACGGAAGAACAAAGCTTGAGCGAGCCTATTACAGTGCTCACTAGCTCAAGTGAGACCCAACCCGCTTGAGCGAGACAACCCATCACGCTTAGGCGAAGCACCGATTCGCTTAAGCGAAACCAACAAGAAACCTTCCATTTATTCACACTCGCTAGAGCGAACCCTTATTCGCTCAAGCGAACAGTACACTCGGACAATTCGATCACTCGGAATCTAAGCTCAAGTCCTCTCGGTAATCTCATCACTCGAAGTCGGAACCTAATTTCTCTCAGAAGACCCCCACACATACATGCTTTCTTCGAAGGTTTACACAATACTCTCTACCTTTATTCTAGAAAGGCACGGATGTTAACCACTCGGGAAATGATTCCCTCACCCATCACTCAGAAGATGTAGTCTACTTCACACTAAGGCTCCCTCACTCAGAATGCTCTAACTCCTCGCCACTCGGAATACTAACTCCCCTACATACGGAAGACTTATTAAACTAAAATCTACTCTGTATCATCTAGATCTTACCCCCCTCTAACAACTTCACGTCTACAGGCTTCACTCGGAGTTGTATTGCCAATTCAACCATCAGGGGAAACATTCACTCGGTTGACTTCCACTCGGAAACATCAAAATACCCTTCAATTGGAAGATTGTATCTAAGAGATCCCTCGCTCCATAACATATTGACCCACGTACCACGAAGGTGATTTTAATGGGCATATTCCACTCAGAGTTGGCCCATCCTCTCTCCATTCGGAAGGAAGTCACTCACCACACCTTACACAGGATTAACTTAACTCTTATTTACTCAGAATCATGCGGGTTTAGTAAACTTGGTAAAATGCAACGTATACCACCTGGACATTCACACACGTCATAAGAGGAACACACAGTAATATATATATATAAATATTTACATGCACATGATCATACTCTCAACCCGAGAGAGTTCAGTTCTGATACAGTTAGATAAAGGACCAAAATAAGAGCCGGCCAAGGCTATGACAAAACCTTACATACATCATATACATATATATATATATATACATTTCCACAGTACACAAGCACTCCACATGGTATGCAGCTCCTCCATCATTCACCGTCTCGTGTAATGTTCACTGAAATATAGCCACAGTAGGGGGTGAGTATCTTAAATATTAAATGATAGATACTGACTTAGATTATTCCTCAATCATGCAACAACATATATATATACATAGCAACAATCAATCGGAACACACACAAGACATCTTCCAATCATAATCTACCTAGTTGTCTCTTGGCTATATGCACATATTATTCTCAATAACATTAACACACATACATACAATCATGCCTCAGTCAGCATCAACTGTACATGTACACAGATTCATTCAATCGAATCCGCCTCGCGTATTATCGGTTTTTATCATTGCAACGTAGGCTCTCAGCCTTTTATTCAGCTCCCAGCTGACTCGGCCGTTTTACTGGTATCAAACCGTTTGCCCTCACTTGTAACACAACACTCTCAGCGTCAACGGTAGTGTTACGAGCAGCCCTGAGTCCCACTCAGTCGGCTTGCCTTGAGTCCCACTCAAGGTCTTAACAGCATCCCATGCATTTAATAACCGATTCAAATAGTAGTGTCACACACTACATGCTCTCAGCATTCTTATCACTGCATCTCATGCAAAGCATTATCATTGGATTACGAACAGAATCGGCAAATCATTTTCCACACTATTAACTCATGCACTTCATGCACCATATATATATATATATATATTTAACCACACGAAATGAACATACAGACACAGATGTCACACACACGACCTTTTACTCAGAAATACATGCATCATATGCAATCGGTATTAGACATTATCAGAATTCAATAGGTTAATCTTTCCTTACATGCAGTCAGCATTTGGATTCACAGTAACCTGCATGTCACATAAATCATATGGTATTCATCAACAATATTTTAACACATTCACCGCATGCAGTCATTCAACACTCTCAGAATTATTAACATGCATTTCATGGACGGAATTAGACATGCATTCACGACTCCTAGTCATCATACATCTGGGCATCACATATTCTTTACGCAATCAAACACACCCATCAACGCATTTTAAATCACCAGAATCAACAAGTCATTAACACCCGGAACCCGTCCATAACCCATGCATTTAAGATATAAGATACCCCCTACCAACTAAAGAGACTCCAAGAAGTTCCTCTGTTTTGGCGTTGGTCCGCTGCCCTATTTGCTTCGTCCACCACTCTCACTTGTTCAGTCTCTCTTGAACACAGTCGCACCCTTTAATCAGCTTAGGAATAGGAAGCTGTTCTTCTTCCACTTCAACGATTGTCCTTCACCAACAGAGGGAAGCTTCGGATCCTCTATAACATCGCTGTCGTGAGTTGACGGAAGCAGGGAACAGAGGAGAAGAAGAACGAAGAAGAGAAGTAGGAGAAAAGGAAAGTTTCGAGGGAATTAGAGTGAGTGGGCAGTAGTTGGAGGCTTCTGAACTTATACCGATGGAATGAAGAGAGTGGGATGGGAGAACGTGAAGTTGCAGCGTCTCACGTGTCACACATCCTAGCCAATCAGCAATTCGCTTCATAAGTTAAAATTAATCACAATTAATAAGTAATTCTCACTTGCAATTATTTTTTGTTTAGTAACTTAATCTCGTTCGGTAGTTAATTTTTAAATCGGGATGTTACATTCTCGATATGTATTGACCCATGGCTTATTCCTTTGATCCTCATG
Source organism: Clitoria ternatea (assembly GCA_037962975.1). Taxonomy (NCBI): domain Eukaryota; kingdom Viridiplantae; phylum Streptophyta; class Magnoliopsida; order Fabales; family Fabaceae; genus Clitoria; species Clitoria ternatea. Next base: position 152,446,004 of record CM075670.1, read on the forward strand.
CCTGTTTCCTTGATTCTTCTTCAACTTATGAGCTTGTTCTTCATGATTTAGGTTCATGACACCAACCTTATTTTCCATAGCTCATGTTTCTTTAACTCTTTGTGAGGCATCTTTATCTCTTTGTTCTTAGCCTTGTCTTTGTGCTTGAACTTCCTTGTTTAGGATCCTTTGTCATTCCATCATCATGAATACTTTGTCATTATCAAAATTTCTTTGCATACTTACATATGCAACTTCAAATTTGACATTAGAGGTGAATTATCCGTAAATTAAGATTTACCAGAGTTAGATGATTTAACAAATGACATGGGACCTACTTGGTCAAATTAAATATTTGATGGGTCTAGAATGTTTAGGAAATTATTATGGTTAAGGTGATATAACTGAAATAATTTTTAGTGTTAAGGAAATAATTAATTAGACTCGACATATATTATTAAACGGGGAAATTACGAGCCAAATAGAACTAAAAGAAAACTAAAAATTCCACTTTCTCTTCTCCAATTCAACCGTCCACTCTCTCCTCTCTTTTCTAACATCTTGTAGCCATGGGTAATGGGGAATTATTACTCAATGGAAAAAAGCAAAGTTGAGGCACTCTTGTAACCATTGGACAATGTCCAATTTTTACACAAATTCTCCCTCTCTTTCTCTCATTTTCGGTGGCTTACTCCCTCTCACCATTCTCTACTCTTTCCTTCTTCTTCTTCTTCTATTCTTCTCTATTAAAACATCCACCATTATACCTATTTTCATTTTTAATCAAAACTAAATTGGGATTTATAGAGCACTTATACAGCATGGAAGCTTGCATGGATCATCTTCCCTCTCCTTCTTCTTTATTTCTGTTTGGGCATTTGCATGGACTTGAGGTAAAGGTTTCTTACCTCCTCATTATTTCATTTATGGTTTTGGGTTATTGGGTTTGAAATGATAATGTTAGAAACTTAGATTATTGAGGAAAATATGAAACCCTAAGCTTGAATGCTTGGAAAAGAAACCCTTGATTTGTGGCTTTGTGATTATATGAGGTTGAGAGGTTAATGAGGTTATTTTGATTAAATGAAATGGATGGAAATAATAGTTGTTGGGTGATTTTTGAGAAAAACCCTAAGTGTTAATGATTTTAGGGGTTTTAGTTAAGAATGATGGGTATTGATGATATTGCACTCTAGAATGAGTTTTGTGGTATGTTGAAGTTGGTTTTGATGAATGACAATATTAATCTTGTAATAATGTTAGTAAGTCATTGGTGTCCCTTAAGATGAGGATCATAATGGAAGATGACTATGAGTGATAGACCAATAGAGTAGAAATTAATACAATGAGGTTTAAGACCATGATATATGTCATTTGGGTTTATTGATTGATGATGACATAAAAGAGTCCATGGTGACTTAAGTTGAAATTGGATGCATTGTGGATAAGGGGCATGATCTTGTTGTTATGGATATGGTTAGCCCTTTTGAAACCTAGAGAATCTTGGTTTTGGGAAAGGAATTCCTGAAGCCTAACATAAGCGTGTGAATTAGAGTTTAGATAATTTTAGGACTTGATAATGAGTTTTAAGAGATGATGCCTTATGATGGCTTATTAATGGCATGTATATATGTGTTTGTTGGTAGGATTGTATTTTGGGCGATGATGCAGAATAATCGAGACAATTACATTGCGGTTCTTCTCTCGAGGTAGGAGAGGAGTTGGCATTTCAAATTGCATTAGTGAATAATTGTTAATTATGTATATGTATGAACTCATGCATTGCCTTGCCATAAATGTGCTAAATATTTCATTGATGATGTGATGTATGATGGCTTGGCCTTTGTTGAATATTATGGAAAACGTATAAATATATGAGATGGTGATGAGTATTGGCTTGTCCCTTGTTGGACATAAATTATTGTTAATGAAAATCTGTGAATAGACAAATTACTTGAGTGGTGTAGTGGTGTTATGATAAATTATAAATAATGACATGTGTGGTTGTGATAAAAATTTATGTTGAAGACCTCCCTCACGTAGTTGATGAATTAGAACAGGAGTAGATAAATATAACTTGTTGGACTAGGTCTAAAGAAGTGATTTAATCTGTGTATAGTATGGGATTAGGCCAATCTTACATAAGATGGATAATAACATGCAATGGGGAATGAAAAACTTGAGTTTTGGGTGTGTAATGATGATCTTACTCAAGCGAGGTAGATTCTCGCTCAAGCGAGAGTCCTCTGTATCAGGGTAGTGGCCTCTAGCCCAATTTCGCTCAGACAAACATGAGTCTCGCTCAAATGAGACGCGTACAACATGGAAGGGTAAGCTACTGGATGAATCTTGCTTAAGTGGGTATGGCCGCGCTTAAGCGAGCGAGATGGAAAAATGGTTCTTGACAAACCTCGCTTAAGCGAGAGACAAGGCAAGATGGATCTCGCTCAAGCGAGCGAGTCAAGAATATGATACTGGACAATTTCCGGCCAAGCGAGCCTGAGTCGCTTGAGCGCACGAGAGGTCTGATGCTCCATGTTGTCTCGCTCAAGCGAGTGACCAGGTGTGAGGAATCTCGCGTAAGCGAGTGAGCGTGGGTACGTTGTTGGGAGAATTTCGCCTACGCGAGACGGCTCGCCCAAGCAAGCTGTGCTGATCTCGCTCAAGCGAGTGTGGGTCTCGCTTGAGCGAGTTACCCAAATCTTGAAATTTTTGTTCCTTTCTCTTATTTTTCTGATACTAAACCCCATTTCTTTACAATGTGAGATATTTGAGGAAATGAGTATGGGGTATTTAATGATGGTATGGCATGGTGGTGATTGAAATTGATTGATACATTTGGGATGATTTATTTATAATATATTCACCACCTAGAATGGAATAATAAAAAAAATGACAATAAGAGTTTGATGGTTGGGGTATGATATACACCCTAGAGTGATTATAAAACCAATGAGAGAATGATTAAATGATGAGGTGTTTGTTATAAACCGATGAATCAGACATGATATCGGTATCGTGTGATAATAAATGATGTTGTGATCATTCCTTGAATAAAAGGATGAATATTATTATTGATAATTTGTGAGATGCCATTGTACTTTATATGAGTGTGATCTTTTATGAATGGTTTAAAATTGTATTGATGAATTATTGTATTGCCACACTAGTTATGAAATAATGGTAATGAATAATGATATGAAAATCCACTAATTAATTATGTGGTGATATTGATGAAAGTTCAATGAATGATGTTTATATTGTGATGCCATTGTGGTTGATTGAAAGTGTTAACTTGCATGTATAATAAATGATATGATGAGATGAAAATGCCACATATAACACTTGAAAACAATGGCTAAAACCAACAACGATAAAATCCACTAAGATGTAAACTGTGGTGTTGGGGATTATGATGATGATATTTGATGATTGGCATTTAGGATGCACAGTGTGAGAAATGCAGTTGATTTTCATTGCATTGCATCCATGGCATATCATATGCTACTGGTGTTGGAATATTAGGGGATTCCCCTGGTTGGCCCAGTGGGAGGGCGGCTCAGTGCACGGGCATTCTTGTTATTCCCCTATGACTCGGTGTGTAAGTCACGAAGCTTCCCATGCTGAGCTACAGGGAGCTGTATGTGGTTGACCCTTATAGGGGGTGGCTCTTAAGGAGCAGGTGTCCCCGGTGGTCCTATGGATCATAGCTGCCATGTTATGAATCATGGTTGGCCCGCAACACCTTATATTGTTGATTATATTGTTTACCGCGGTCATGGTGAAAATGACCGGTGTTGCAAAATGGGCGATGCGGTTTGGTACCAGTAAAAATTAGTGATTATGCATACATTATGATATATGTGTACACATTATACTACTGCAGTAGGGGCATGGTATGTGATCATGCTTGACCCATAATTTGGTGTTTATTCCCACAGTCAAATCCACATTTGTTATCTATTCCATTATGCATATGCATTAGCCATATGAGCATTTGCATATAGCATGGAGATATGCCAGAAGGTGATGATGATTGAGATTGTGGTATGGTGTTGATGAGATGGGTAATTGATGTACCTAAAAGATCACATAAAATTAATAAATGATATGAATTCAACAAAACATTATTGAATATAACGATGTGTATAATATTGCCCAATGTAATGAAGGGCATAATTATTATGATTAATGATAATGATGTTAGCCTATGGTGGTTTGAGAGAAGATCTGAATGGTCAATGCTGATAATGTTAACCCATTGTGGCGTGTGATAAATGTGTATATGCCTGCTTTGCTTTGTCTTAATTAAAGAATATGAAATATGTATATGTTGATTGAAGTAATAGTTTATGATATTCATAGATGTGTTTAGCAAAGCATACATGATGTTAATATGCATATGCACATAATCTCAATTGTGTTCATATCATCATTTAAAATATGTAACTCACTCTCCCATGTGGTCTCCTTTTTAGTATTGATGCAGGAATATCATGAGATGAGGATATTTATGAGGTAAAGCTTTTGGGAAGGTAAATAGTGGTAATGGAATGCTTTGGCCGGCAGTGTTTGTAATTTAATGAGTTGTGTATAAAATGGATATTGTCATATTTTTACTTACAAATATTGATGGATGAATCGTGAATTATATGTATGGGTGATGTATTAATATTTGAGATAGTGAATTTCTACCTATCTGATGAGTATAAAATGATGATTAAGTAATCCTCATAGGCATGAATAAGTAAAGGACGTGCATGATCTGAAGGTTGAATTGGATATGGTCAATTATGGAATATGAATATTGGAGATGTATGATGTATGACCATATAGATATGTATGTTTATATATCTTAGGCTTTGTATGTTCATGAAATTATGTGAAAAGATAATGGCTGTCTATTAGGCTTAAGATATGTCGTTGCATGCCTTTATTAGCCTTTTCTCATATCCTCATATATGGGACTAGGCGTATGCCCAGTATACACATTCTTCTTCTACTGTAAACTTTATATTTTGTATATCGTTATAGGCAAACTATTTAACGATCCAGTTATAGATAATCAAATCTCACCCTTTGGTTTTCTCTGGTTCGAGTCTTGATGTAGTCTTGGTGGTGTTTTAAAATTATTTCAAACGTAAAAAATTTACTCATATTTTTATTAATTAATTATCTAGATTACATCGGGATTCGAGTCTAAAAAATCCAAGGTGTTACAACCTGGTATCAGAGCGTATTTTGCTCTGAATTGATGCTGTTAATAATTATCAGAGTGTGTTTTACTCTCTATTGAGAGTATTAGTTATTGATAGAGTAAGGTTACTCTTCATTGAGTTGATACAATGGATGATTAGAGCACGATTGCTCAATAGTGAGACATTTATGGTGATCTTTGGAGCGGGATGCTCATTGTTTGAAAATGGTTGTTCTACATAGACTTAAGAGTGAAAATTATCTAGAGGATGATGATATGTTAAAGTATTAATTGCCCTATATGGATTTATGAATGATCAGTTATCTAACAACTGTGAATAGACTATCAGGGCATTGTTTTCTCAATGGTGATTCCTAGTGAGCCATTAATATTGGATTGTGAATATAGCTCATTGAGGATTCTTGTGAATTATTATTCATGAGTTATAATTGTTGTTTATGGAAGTATGATCATTGTCATTGAGATTATATGATGCATAAAGGGAGCATAGTTGCTCATTATTGATTATGGTTAATTCATGAGGATCAAATATATATGAATAAATTCCTCAATGTGATCGATATGGTTATTTGTGTAAGTCTGACCAAGTTCCTTACGCTATTTCCTTCTAATGACGAATACATTAATATTATGCATTTGAATATTGATATATGGAGTATGACATTAATTAGTGATGAACTTATGCCATGTGTGATCATGGATATGACATATTGAATATGAATTGATTTGATGAAGGACCTATGCCATATGTTGATCACGGATAGGGGATATTAGATGTGAATGATTCATGTGCTAAGATTGATTGAATGAACAATAGTGTAAGAATTCACTAATGTGGGCTCTCATGAAACGAAATGTTTGATTATGTTATCGTTGAGAATTGGATTGAAATGATTAATTATGCTATTTGGAATGATGGATTTTTACATCCTTCGGCACAAAAATCTTATATGGTGTTACGCAAGTAAATTGCTATATTCCCTAGATTGGGAACATGAATGAGTGATAAATTGGTGATATATGAGCTTTGTATGCACCTGAATGGGGTTATGCCTCAGTTTTATGTTTATGAACCGAGTGAATGGTTTATTTAGTTGTGACCCACTAAGTGTGGTGACACCGGATAACTCAATATGATCTTGAAAGATTGAACCTTTTGGAATTAGACCCTATGGTGGTCTAGGCTCTATGTTATATTTATGAGTCATGTTTAATGATTTCATGTGTTATGGGAGTATTCCACAATGGGTGCTAGGTAACCCTTGAACTTCCTAAGCCTAATGATGGATTGAATTTTATGAATAGTAGAGCCATGATGAAATTGGTTGTGAGATGAATTGTTGAGGCTAGAACTGATGTGCGAGGGAATACGAATAATAGGTGTGAACCCCTAAGTATTTAGTGAATAATGATGATGAATTCAGGGTATGACTTGGCATTGGCTATGATGAAAAATTTTATGGTATGAAGTTGGGCTGAATTATGTGCCCTTGATCTTATGATCAATGGATTGAATAGGAATTTTGATATGATGAAGAGATGATATGTGTGATCATGGGTTGGTAAATGGAATTTAATCATGTCATTACCCCCTTTTTTACTTTGAGAGGAGTTATATTGGTGATAGAGACCACATAACGATGTGATATTACATGGATTATACGTCCAATTTATGGGCTTTAGTTGTGATATGTAAAGAAATCCACTGGTGTGAAAGCTTATTATATGATTATGAACCCTATCTTAAATTAGAGGGTGTATACTTGATATGAGTTTAGTGAATCAATTAGGCTTGAATCGAATTATAGCCGACAATGTTTAGATTAGACAAATGATTTCTAAGTTATTTGACTATGACTTCGGGATGGATGAAGTCCAATGGTAGGGTGATTACCCTATGATGATTAGAGATCTATGGTTGATATGTTAATATATGGTTATGGTGGTTGACCATTGATGAATTGTATGGCATGATTTATGCTGGGTCATGATTAAATGATAATATAATATGGATATGTTGGTTAGGAACTTATGAAACTTGTCATAAAATCTTGTGTGAAACGGTATTATTTGAATTGATATAAGATATGCGAGCAATAAGACATGAAGGTACTTATCTCGATATGTCTCTACATGCTATATGCATTATGGCGACGTGTACTTATGCGCTGATCTCATGTGTTTGTGGTAACCACTACGGGATTGGGACGCCTTCCTGTATATCAGATGCAGCAACACATAGACCGGGCAAGTGTAGTGTTGTAACTGCTTACGGTGAATGTATTGAACCTATCCGGTGGTACTGGATAAGAATGTGAGAGTTATGATGAATAAACTGAGAATTGATGAGCGGTGACTCACTTTTAATACATGAGATTTTGTACTTGGACAAAGGAATGATGATAATCATATCCTACTGGACTTTGGAAAGTCCAATATTACTTCATGATGTCATTGGACCCTATTGGTGCATGGCCGAAGTATGGCCTTACGATGTATGTCGATGTTAAACTTCGAGGACGAAGTTTCTTTTTGGTGGGGTGGATTGTAACACCCTAAATTTTGAAGGAAATAATTTATGGAATAATGGTAACTAATTATGTATGGTCCAATAATTGTGGGAGAATTAATTTGACATTAGAGGTGAATTATCGGTAAATTAAGATTTACCAGAGTTGGATGATTTAACAGATGATGTGGGACCCACTTGGTCAAATTAAATATTTGATGGGTCTAGAATGTTTAGGAAATTATTATGGTTAAGGTGATATAGCTGAAATAATTTTTAATGTTAAGGAAATAATTAATTGGCCTTGACATATGTTATTAAACGGGGAAATTACGAGCCAAATAGAACTAAAAGAAAACTAAAAATTCCACTTTCTCTTCTCCAATTCAACCGTCCACTCTCTCCTCTCTTTTTCTAACATCTTTTACCCATTGGGTAATGGGGAATTATTACTCAATGGAAAAAAGCAAAGTTGAGGCACTCTTGTAACCATTGGACAATGTCCAATTTTTACACAAATTCTCCCTCTCTTTCTCTCATTTTCGGTGGCTTACTCCCTCTCACCATTCTCTACTCTTTCCTTCTTCTTCTTCTATTCTTCTCTATCAAAACATCCACCATTATACCCATTTTCATTTTTAATCAAACTAAATTGGGATTTATAGAGCACTTATGGAGCATGAAAGCTTGCATGGATCATCTTCCCTCTCCTTCTTCTTCATTTCTGTTTGGGCATTTGCATGGACTTGAGTTAATGGTTTCTTACCTCCTCATTATTTCATTTATGGTTTTGGGTTGTTGGGTTTGAAATGATAATGTTAGAAACTTAGATTATTGAGGAAAATATGAAACCCTAAGCTTGAATGCTTGGAAAAGAAACCCTTGATTTATGGCTTTGTGATTATATGAGGTTGAGAGGTTAATGAGGTTATTTTGATTAAATGAAATGGATAGAAATAATGGTTGTTGGGTGATTTTAGAGAAAAACCCTAAGTGTTAATGATTTTGGGGGTTTTAGTTAAGAATTATGGGTATTGATGATATTGCACTCTAGAAAGAGAGTTTTGTGGTATGTTGAAGTTGGTTTTGATGAATGACAATATTAATCTTGTAATAATGTTAGTAAGTCATTGGTGTCCCTTAAGATGAGGATCATAATGGAAGATGACTGAGTGATAGACCAATAGAATGGAAATTAATACAATGAGGTTTAAGACCATGATATATGTCATTTGGGTTTATTGATTGATGATGGCTTAAAAGAGTCCATGGTGACTTAAGTTGAAATTGGATGCACTGTGGATAAGGGGCATGATCTTGTTGTTATTGGGTATGGTTAGCCCTTTTGAAACCTAGAGAATCTTGATTTTGAGAAAAGAATTCCCGAAGCCTAACATAAGCGTGTGAATTAGAGTTTAGACAAGTCTAGGACTTGATAATGAGTTTTAAGAGATGATGCCTTATGATGGCTTATTAATGGCATGTATATATATATGTTTGTTGGTAGGATTGTATTCCGGACGATGATGCGGAATGATCAAGACAATTGCGTTGCGGTTCTTCTCTCGAGGTAGGAGAGGAGTTGGCATTTCAAATTGCATTAGTGAATAATTGTTAATTATGTATATGTATGAACTCATGCATTGCCTTACCATAAATGTGATAAATATTGAATTGATGATGTGATGTATGATGGTTTGGCCTTTGTTGAATATTATGGAAAATGTATAAATATATAAGATGGTGATGAGTGTTGGGTTGTCTCTTGTTGGATATGAATTATTGTTAATGAAAATCTGTGAATAGACGAATTACTTTAGTGGTGAAGTGGTGTTATGATAAATTATGCACAATGACATGTGTTGTTGTGATGAAAATTTGTGTTGAAGACCTCCCTCACGTAGTTGATGAATTAGAACAGGAGTAGAGAAATATAACTTGTTGGACTAGGTCTAAAGTGATTTAATCTGTGTATAGTATGGGATTAGGCCAATCTTACATAAGATGGATAATAACATGCAATGAGGATTGAAAAACTTGAGTTTTGGGTGTGTAATGATGATCTCGCTCAAGCGAGGTAGATTCTCGCTCAAGCGAGAGTCCTCTGTATCAGGGCAGTGGCCTCTGGCCCAATTTCGCTCAGACGAACATGAGTCTCGCTCAAACGAGACGCGTATAACATGGAAGGGTAAGCTACTGGACGAATCTTGCTTAAGTGGGTGTGGCCGCGCTTAAGCAAGCGAGATTGAAAAATGGTTCTTGACAAACCTCGATTAAGCGAGGGACGAGGCAAGATGGATCTCGCTCAAGCGAGCGAGTCAAGAATATGATACTGGACAATTTTCGGCCAAGCAAGCTTGAGTCGATTGAGCGCACAAGAGGTCTGATGCTCCATGTTGTCTCGCTCAAGCGAGTGACCAGGTGTGAGGAATCTTGCATAAGTGAGTGAGCGTGGGTACGTTGTTGGGAGCATTTCGCCTACGTGAGAAGGCTCGCCCAAGCAAGCTGTGCTGATCTCGCTCAAGCGAGTGTGGGTCTCGCTTGAGCGAGTTACCCAAATCTTGAAATTTTTGTTCCTTTCTCTTATTTTTCTGATACTAAACCCTATTTCTTTACAATGTAAGATATTTGAGGAAATGAGTATGGGGTATTTAATGATGGTATGGCATGGTGGTGATTGAAATTGATTGATACATTTGGGATGAATTATTTATAAATATTCACCACCTAGAATGGAATAATAAAAAAAAATGACAATAAGAGTTTGATGGTTGGGGTTATGAGATACACCCTAGAGTGATTATAAAACCAATGAGAGAATGATTAAATGATGAGGTGTGTTATAAACCGATGAATCAGACATGATATCGGTATCGTGTGATAATAAATGATGTTGTGATCATTCCTTGAATAAAAGGATGAATGTTATTATTGATAATTTATGAGATGCCATTGTACTTTATACGAGTGTGATCTTGTATGAATGGTTTAAAATTGTATTGATGAATTATTGTATTGCCACACTAGTTATGAAATAATGGTAATGAATAATGATATGAAAATCCACTAATTGATTATGTGGTGATATTGATGAAAGTTCGATGAATGATGTTTATATTGTAATGCCATTGTGGTTGATTGAAAGTGTTAACTTGCATGTATAATAAATGATATGATGAGATGAAAATGCCACATATAAAACTTGAAAACAATGGCTAAAACCAACAACGATAAAATTCACTAAGATGTAAACTGTGGTGTTGGGGATTATGATGATGATATTTGATGATTGGCATTTAGGATGCACAGTGTGAGAAATGCAGTTGATTTTCATTGCATTGCATCCATGGCATATCATACGCTACCGGTGTTGGAATATTAGGGGATTCCCCCAGAGGGCCCAGTGGGAGGGCGGCTCAGTGCACGGGCATTCTTGTTATTCCCCTGTGACTCGGTGTGTAAGTCACGAAGCTTCCCATGCTAAGCTACAGGGAGCTGCATGTGGTTGACCCTTATAGGGGGTGGCTCTTAAGGAGCAGGTGTCCTCGGTGGTCCTATAGATCACAGCTGCCATGTTATGAATCATGGTTGGCCCGCAACACCTTATATTGTTGATTATGTTGTTTACCGTGGTCATGGTGAAAATGACCGGTGTTGCAAAATGGGTCATGCAGTTTGGTACCAGTAAAAATTGGTGATTATGCATGCATTATGATATATGTGTACACATTATACTACTGCAGTAGGGGCATGGTATGTGATCATGCTTGACCCACAATTTGGTGTTTATTCCCACAGTCAGATCCGCATTTGTTGTCTATTCCATTGTGTATATGCATTAGCCATAAGAGTATTTGCATATAGCATGGAGATATGCCAGAAGGTGATGATGATTGAGATTGTGGTATGGTGTTGATGAGATGGGTAATTGATGTACCTAAAAGATCACATAAATTTTATAAATGATATGAATACAATAAAATGTTATTGAATATTACTATGTGTATAATATGGCCCAATGTAATGAAAGGCATAATTATTATGATTGATGATAATGATGTTAGCCCATGGTGGCTTGAGAGAAGATCTGAATGGTCAATGCTGATGATGTTGGCCCATTATGGCGTTGTGATAAATGTGTATATGCCAGCTTTGCTTTGACTTAATTAAAGAATATGAAATATGTATATGTTGATTGAAGTAATAATTTATGATGATCATAGATGTGTTTAGCAAAGCATACATGATATTAATATGCATATGCACATAATCTCAATTGTATTCATATCGTCATTTGAAATGTGTAACTCACTCTCCCATATGGTTTCCTTTTTAGTATTGATGCAGGAATATCATGGGATGCGGATTTTTATAAGGTAAAGCTTTTGGGAAGGTAAATAGTGGTAATGGAATGCCTTGGCCGGCAGTGTTTGTAATTTAATGAGTTGTGTATAAAATGGATATTGTGATATTGTTACTTATTGATATTGATGGATGAATCATGAATTATATGTATATATGGGTGATGTATTAATATTTGAGATAGTGAATTTCTACCCATCTGATGAGTATAAAATGATGATTAAGTAATCCTCTTAAGCATGAATAAGTAAAGGACGCGCATGATCTGAAGGTTGAATTGGATGTGGTCATTTATGGATATGAATATTGGAGATGTATGATGTATGACCATATAGATATGTATGTGTATATATCTTAGGCTTTGTATGTTCATGAAATTATGTGAAAAGATAATGGTTGTCTATTAGGCTTAAGATATGTTGTTGCATATGCCTTGCTGAGCCTTTTCTCATATCCTCATATATGGGACTAGGCGTATGCCTGGTATATACATTCTTCTTTCACTGTAAACTCGGTATTTTGTATACCGTTATGGGCAAACTATTTAACAATCCAGTTATAGATAATCAAATCTCACCCTTTGGTTTTGTGTGGTTCGAGTCTTGATGTAGTCGTGGTGGTGTTTTGAAATTATTTCAAACGAAAAAATTTACTCGTATTTTTATTAATTAATTATCTAGATTACATCGGGACTCGAGTCCGGAAAATCAAGGGGTACAATTTTAACTTCTTATGTGACGTCCCGTATAATTTTCCGAATAAATTTTTCGCGTTTTTAAAAGATCATTTTAAAATTCATGAATTAAAATCAGAGTTCACATAAAAGTCGATAATAGCGGAATATTATCATGCATACTAGTCGTGAATAATAAAATTCAAGGAATAATTATGTAGCGGAAACGATTTTAAAAATAACAGTACATAACCCATTATATTTATTACAAATCATAAAATTAGAACAAATTCGAAATCCAAACAATAATTTACATAGGCATCAACCATAGCATCACTCTTCATTTTGGGTGGCGTTCACTGTAAAAATTAATGTAAGAGTGAGACAGAATATAGAATAAATATAAAATAAATAAAATTGCACAAACACAATCAACAAACCATAATGATATGATGAATATGCCAAACAAGTTCATTTATATTTAATAAGTCTTTAATTTAGTCCAATGATGTCATGCTGGATCCATTTGGTTTGGTGGGAATACTGCAGTAAAAAGTCTCATAGAGACTCCAGTAGAAATTTGCACAACCATGGATCCCTACACTTCCATGGTTCTTGTGAAAATAGGGCTTTAACTCATCATAGAGTAACCCCCCACCAGGGTAGGCAATCATAGAACCCCTAAATTCCATGGTGCGTCCAATGCTTATGATGCATGAATGCCTTTAATACTCTTTATCATTTAACATACCATGATATATCAATTTCCAAAACCACTTGGAAAACCACAAGTCCTCAAAGGACACATCACATATAATAATTTTCAGAATCATGGATTTACTGTTTCAACCACATGTAACAATAACCACAAGGCATTCATGTACATATATATTAATTATGTCATTCATAATTATTCACCACCAAAATATACAACTGTATGATACTCATTAAAACATAACAACATCAATAATAAATCATAATCACTCAAGAAATTAATAATAAATTGTTACTCATAGAGGAAATATCATTTTCATTCATAATAACCATTATAATTAACTTTCAGCATTTCCAACAGCAACATACTCTAGCAAAACAGTCATAACATGAGCAAATCATAACCTTTTCATGTGATTCCACTTTCTATAGCTTAATAATACAATTATCTACAACTTTCAGGAAGAAAACAATTTCAAATTCCAAACATAATTACACTTATTTACGAAATACCACACTGCCTCAAGGTGAGTTTTCCAAAACATACATATATTAGTAATTTGAACGTTTTTGGAGCTACAAAAATGATTTTGGCACGAAACTAGTTTTAAATTATCTTTAACACAAATATCTACAACTTTCATGAAGGCACTAATTCTCACTACACAATTCCCAGTTTTAAAAATAAGATTCGGATTTCAAATTAACAGAATTACAGCTTGTACATACTTCAGTATTTTAGGCATAACTCAAGCTAAAAAAATCATTTTGACTTGAAACCACTTTCTATAGATTCATAACATAAATACCTACAACTTTCATGGAGACATCAAAGGCTGATTATGTATGTACAAGTCCCAGTATATTAATATATACACAAAACATGGGATAAATATTCCACTCAGACATGCTGTAGTATTTTTGCTATAACTTTTGCTAGCCATACTCAAATCAGTCGGTTCAGGTCTCAAATTCACATATAAAAAGATATACAACTTTCATGAAGACACTGATCACTAATTCTCACCACAAAATTCCCAGTTTTAAAAATAATGTTCGTATCTCAAGTTAACAGATTTACAGCTTGGACATACTTCAGTATTTTAGGCATATCTCGAGCTACAAAAATCATTTTGACTTGAAACCCCTTCTATAGATCTATAACATGAATATCTACAACTTTTATTAAGACATCAAAGGCTGATTATGCACATACAAGTCCCAGCATATTAATATATACACAAAACATAGGATAAATTTTCCACACGAACATGCTGTAGTATTTTGGCTATAACTATTGTTATACATATTCAAATTAATGGATTCAGGTCTCAAAATTTAGATAGCAAAAAGATCTACAACTTTTATGAAGAAGTCAGAGTCAAATTCACACGTTTTCATTTCAAAAATGAGAAACAAGTTATAAAGTTAATTCTGGAATCCTAGAACAACATACAATTCTACCCATTTCATAGTTATTCACAACCCTGTCCCCTCTTACTTGGATTGATGATCTTTGGCTGACTGAAAAGAAGTCCCCTGGCTGTCCTGGTTCAGATTGAAGGTGTATTGATGGAGAAGAGGAATTGGGAGTTTCAGAATCAGTGTGTGTGTTTAATAATGCAAAGGCAGTGGGGGACAAGCTTTTTTTGTGAGTGGGTTTGCTAGTGCTGTTAGTGGAGATAATAGAGGATTAAAAAAATAGAAGGTGGCTATCTTAGTGCCCATTTCTGGCCGTCCTACGTACTAGGGGTGAATAATGGGTTCAAATGCATTAAAATATGCATAAGAGATAAGAAAGGAGTCAAAAAGTTACTTCTGCTATGAAAACCGACTGGAATTTCACTCGGTTAACTCTAAACCGACTGGAATTCCACTTCCAAGCCCGGCTGAGGAGACCAGTAATCTCCTTTTTCCTTCCTTTGGGTGGGCTTAATCCGGTCTTGCATATCGACCCAAAGTCATCCGGTGTGGACAACGGTTCTAAGGATAGGCTGAGCATAGAAGCCAACCGGTGTTCTTAAATGATAACCCGATCTATACTAAGTTTATCTGGTCTCTCCTGAATTGAAGTTAGCCGTCTTATAGCTCATTCGGTAGAGCATTAATCCGATGTGTAACACACAAGGCAGTCCTCCCTACACCGGTCATCCGATGTGATGAAGACTAGTTGACATTCGTTCTTCCACTTTTTAATTCTTGAGGTCGTCCCTGACATCAGATGTTAGACTCCTGTTCAGAACGGATCAGAAGTGTCTCTTCCGATGTCACTCAACCGACTCCTCTTCCTTCAGCCTTTCACTTGGTTAAGTTGTCTCAGACCGACTCAAGGCTCCCAGGTTTCCACTTAGTAGAAACTCTTGCAACTGAGTCAGCTCTTAATTAGTCTTTCACTCGGCAATGTCAAGCCAAATCATTCCTAAGCCGACTCACACTTACATAATCTACCACTCGGCACAATTGATCCTAACCTATTCATTCTTCACCCAGTCTTTCATTCAGAAAAAACCGAGTCCCCCTTCACAGTCTTTAACACTCGGTTCCGCATTCTAAATCCGAGTCTCCATACACACACGGTTCCACTCGGTAAGACTTTTCAGAAACCGATTCTCCCCTCATAGTTGTCCACTCACTCGGAATCTCATTCCAGGATTGACATATCTGGCCATCATACACCGTGTGTCCCCAGTCGGAACTCTGCCACTCAGAAATACATTTTCCTCTATACTTCACTCGAAAATGAAAGCACTCAGTGAGTCTTTCATTCAGAATTGTAATGTCTGATTAAGTTCGACTCAGAAACGAGTCTTTGGAAGATACTTGACTCAGGAATGAGTCATTTGATGGCATTTGACTCGGAAACGAGTCTTTCTAAGTAATTTAACTCGGCAGTGAGTCACCCCAAGGTGAGTCACTCGGATTCTCTCACCCAGAAGTGGTTCTGTCAGTCCACTTCACACAAAAGTGTATCTAACAGGGATTCCACTCGGAAGAAACCCTCTCGGCCATGTTCCACTCAGAAAACACAACCTTCACTCAGAATTTTAACCTTTTACTCGGAATTTCAATCTTTCACTCAGAATTTCATCCTTCACTCGGAATTTCTCTTGGTCACTCAGAACAGAGCCCCTTTTTCACTCGGAAAGTTCTTTCTAAGGCATATTTTACTCGGAAAATGTATCTTATCATTACAGGTCTATGAAATTTCTATAATTATACCCAAAAATGGAATTTTTGAAGTAATATAAGCCATCCATTGGATGTTTTATTCATTGATTATCCCTTACAGACCTTCCATACTTCATAATTTACAAAATAGAGCTATTATTAAAAGCAGGATATTACATTGCTCCCACCCTAATAAAAATTTTGTCCTCAAAATTTAGCATAACGCACTTCTCAGTGAAACAATTCTGGATACTGTGTCTTCATAGCATCTTCACGCTCCCAAGTCAGAGTTACATCATTTCCTTATTTCCATGCAACCTTCACCAATGGTACATTCTTGTTTCTCAGGTGTTTAATCGACCTTTCTATGATCTGTGTGGGTTCTGTAGGGATGGTCAGATTTTCTCTAACTTCAACATCGTCAGCAGCAATCACATGAGTGGGGTCTTGTACATACTTCCTCAGTTATGATACATGAAACACATTGTGTAGATTTGCCAGGTGAGGAGGAAGTGCAATCTGATACGCCACTGTACCAATCCTCTTTAGGATCTCATATGGTCCAATGAACCTCGGACTCAACTTCTTACTCTTCAATGCTCGGCCAATCCCCTTGTGAGGTGAAACCTTCAAAAATACATGTTCACCGACTTAGAATTCAAGTGGTTTCCTCCTCTTATCGTAATAATGCTTCTGTCTATCTTGGGACGCCTTCATCTTTTCTCTAATTATTTCTATTTGTTCAGTAGTCTGTTGTACAATTTCGGGTCCTAACGCCAAACTTTCACCAGTTTCTAACCAACAAAGGGGCGTTTGACACTTTCTACCATACAATGCCTCAAATGAAGCCATACCAATACTGCTATGGTAGCTATTGTTATACGTGAATTCTATCAGTGGAAGAAACTGCTCCCAACTACCACCATGTTCAAGCACACAAGATCGCAGTAAGTCTTCCAAACTTTATATGGTACGCTCTAACTGCCCATCTGTTTGGGGATGATAAGCTGAACTTAATCGAAGCTTTGAACCCAATTCCTGATGCAAGATTCCCCAGAATCGGGAAGTGAACCTTGGATCTCTATCTGACACAATACTAGATGGTATACCATGAAGTCTCACGATCTCTTTCACATATAATTGTGCCAACTTCTGGAGAGAATTCTTCATATTCATTGGGAGGAAGTGAGCAGACTTAGTTAATCTGTCTACAATAACCCAGATTGCATCATTTCCTAAATGAGTCCTTGGTAATCCTGACATAAAATCCATTGAAATATCATCCCATTTCCAGACAGGAATCTCTAATGGTTGTAGTTCACCAGATGGCTTCTGATGTTCCACTTTGGCTTTTTGACACACCAGACATGAAGACACATATTCAGCTATTTCTTTCTTCATCCTTGGCCACCAAAAGCTTTTCTTCAGATCTTGATACATCTTAGTTGATCCAGGATGGATGGTCAACATACTTTTAGGCGCTTCTTCTAGAATTGTCCTTCTTAGATCAACATCATCTAGTACACAAATTCTGCTTCTGATTCTCCAAATTCCATCTGATCCTTCTTGTAATCCCATATCCTTTCCATTTGCTTGCAACTCTCTCAACTCCTGTAGTTGCAAGTCCTCTGTCTGCATTTCACCTATCAGCTTCAGAAAATCATTGGTTATTTTCAAAGTTCCCAAAGTCATGCTTTTTGAAGATTTCAACTCCACACCCAAGTTCATATCTCTGAACTGTTCTATCATCTCCATCTCTTTTACCATTAAGGATGCCATATGAATGGATTTCCTGCTAAGTGCATCTGCTACCACATTTGCTTTTCCTGGATGGTACTTCAAATCAAAATCATAATCTTTAAGAAACTCCATCCACCTACGCTGCCTCATGTTCAATTCCTTCTGATCGAACAAATACTTTAAGCTCTTGTGGTCACTGAACACTTCAAACTTGACTCCATACAAATGGTGTCTCCATATTTTCAAAGCAAATACCACCGCTACTAATTCTAGATCATGCGTCGGGTAGTTTATTTCATATGGTCTTAACTGTCTAGAAGCGTAGACAACCACTCTTCGTTGCTGCATCAAGACACAACCTAAGCCCATCTTAGAAGCATCACAATAAACCACAAAGTCTTCTTGTGGGTCAGGCAAGGTTAAGACTGGAGCAGATGTAAGCTTCATTTTTAGTTCCTGGAAACTTCTCTCACATTCTGGCGTCCAATCAAAAGGTTGATTCTTCCGGGTTAGACGAGTCATTGGTAGGGCAATTTGAGGAAACCCCTCAATGAATCTCTGATAATAACCAGCTAATCCCAGGAAGCTTCGTATCTGAGTGACTGAAGTAGGTCTCTCCTAGTTCGTTACAGCTTCAATTTTAGAAGGGTCCACAGACACTCCTTCGCTTGAGATTACATGACCTAGAAACTTTACCTTCTTCAACCAGAATTCACATTTAGACAACTTGGCATACAACTGCTTCTCTTTCAGAATCTGTAATACCACTCGAAGATGCTTTTCATGTTCCTCCCATGTCTTAGAATAAATCAGAATGTCATTGACGTGTGTATTTTTACAGTCGTGATTCCGTCAAATTAGTACATTAAAATTAATTAATGTAGTACTAGGGTGTCAACCTAGGTCGTTCTCTCAAGGATCAACACAAAAATTTAGGAAAAATCAAGTCTTAAACTAATTTTTAACAATTAAAAATAAAAACTCAACAACTAAAATTTTTTACAAACATAAGTTCAACAAACATACAATAGGGGGGGTTTTGATTGATTTTGTTGTCACAATTAAAATTAAAACAAGGTAAATATAGAATTTAAAACAATAAATAACAAGCGATTGATTTTCTTGGAGTATTGTAAATAAATTTATCCTTGGTTCACTAAAGATAATTTGTACACTTTCATTACTGTTAATTTCTTAGCTCAATTTGAATTAATCAACTAAGCGTCTTTTTCAATTCACAATCCCTTTACTTTCATTAAAAAAAATGAATATTTTAATCAAGCATCCTAATTAAGCAAAAGGAGTCAAGATCGTAAAATCTAGGAATTATTGAGCATACATAAGAACATCGCCTATATACATAATCTATTCTCAAATTATGGAATTAAGCAAACCATAATTATTAAAAGTGATTATGAAAATATTCATTAAGCATGCATATTTTCTTAATCCATTCTAATTTAAAATCTTATTTTATTCCATTTGAATAATTAAACCGATTAAGCATACAACTTTAATTAAACAATATGGAATTAAATAAGCAGAGTAAGATTATGAAGAAATAAACAATAATAAAAGCATACTATATTAAAAATAGTGACCTCAAAATTACATTACAACATTCTCCAAGAAAATCAATCTAGGGTTTTAGCCCTCCATAATAACAACTACAAAGAAAAGAAACTAACCCGGAATGGAGCAAAGAGGGGAAAGAAGAGAGGAGGAGGCTTTGTGCCTTCCTTTGATGCTTATAGAAACAAAGAGAGAAACGTGAATTCAGGTGTGTTTGAAGCCTTTGGCAATGGTCCTATTTATAGTGAAAGCAAAGGTAAAGGTCTCCTGCTAACGCTGTGCGTCAGCAGGACGCTACGCGTCAGCGTTGTGAATCTGCTTCTACGCTACGCTTAGTTGTGAGGCTACGCGTGAGGGTTTCTGACTCAGAATACATTATTTCATCCAATAATTCTTCAATAATGCTTGGACACTTGTGCTGCATGTTCCCCACTGAGATAGTGCCGTATGTCTATAATGGATTGGCCAATAAGTGTTCTAATATAAATAAATCCTCCACTTCTGAAGTTGCACACAGCCTGTTAATGGGATCCTCGTCACTGTTGACGCTACGCGTGGGCTTGACGTTGCGCGTGGGTGTTGCGAATTTGTTTCCACGCTACGCGTGGTATTGGTGCTACGCGTCAGACCTGATGCTCAATTTCATAATTTCCCAATTGCAAACTCAATTATTCACTACAATATAAGGGAAATCAAGTAAGATTTATTATTTCCATTTAAAGATTATCGCCTAATTCAGTTAATATTAAATAAAGCTTGAATTATGAAAATGTGTTAAAATGCATAATATTACACAATTAGCAATGGCAAATTATACACATTTAAAGCAAGGAATTAAGGCTAAATCATGCATCATCAGTCATCAATAAAGATAATAAAAAACTGATCTAAGTATGAGTGGAACACTCGATTCATGTAATCCATGAATACAGCTGGGGCATTGGTTACTCCGAAGGGCATCACAAGATACTCGTAATGGCCATAGCGTGTTCTAAAAGCTATCTTTGGAATATCCTCGGACTTGACACAAATCTGATGGTATCCCGATCGTAGATCAATCTTGGAAAATACAGTAGCACCTCTCAATTGATCTATCAAATCATCAATTCTGGGCAAAGGATATCTATTCTTCACCGTCAATTTGTTCAACTGACGATAATCTACACATAATCTCATGCTTCCATCTTTCTTCTTAACAAGTAATACTGGCGCTCCCCATGGCGACACACTAGGCCTGATAAAATGTTTCTCCAACAACTCCTCAATTTGCTTCTTCAGTTCTGCCAGTTCAATAGGTGACATACAATATGGGGCCTTAGATACTAGTTCTGCTCCTGGAATTAAATCAATTGAGAATTCTATCTCGTGTTCTGGAGGTAAACTTAAGACATCCTCAGGAAATACTTCGGGGAATTCAGAAACAACTGGGATTTCGATTGCTTTAGATTCATCATCTCCTTGTGGAAGAGTAAACAAGGCAAATAATTGGCTTTCACCTTATAAAGCAAAGAGTTTAAAATTGTCGGAAGTAAGATTTTCTTCTGATGGAAATATCACAGTTTTGTTATGACAGTCCACCAAGACTCGATTTGCCGATAACCAATCCATCCCTAGGATTACTTCCAGATCCTTCAAAGGTAAACAAACAAGATCTACTAGAAAGTTTTTACCTTCTATGAGCATAGAATATTCGTTACACACCTTAGTAGTCCTAAGTTGTGTACCGGTGGGAGTGGAAACAATCAGATCATATCTCATAGGATTCACAGGTAATTGAAGACGTCCAACACACTCATCAGAAATAAATGAATGTGTAGCACCAGAATCAAATAACACAGATAAGATTGTACCATTGATCTCACACTTACTTTGCACGAGGTCATCAGCTTGGTCTGCCTCTGAACCGCTGATGCAAAGACTCTTCCAGTTTTTGGTTGTAACCGCTGGTCTGTTGACTCCCTGTTCTGTCTTGGAGGTTGGGCAGCACGTGTGTCTCCTCCACGGCTTCTCTGATAATTAGAGCCTTTTTGATCATTCATAGTGTTCCTGTTGTTGTTTTGATTGTTCTGCGGACAATTTGGACTGATGTGTCCTTTTTGATTACAACGAAAACAAGTGACATCTTCAAGACGTCTGTTGCAATCACGTATGTGATGGTTACCTCCGCACTTTAGACATCTCATATTGTTACGTCTTTCAGAAGATGATGATGATGATCCTCCCTTGAAATGACTTTGATAGAACGATCCTCTTCTTTTGAAATCAACTGACTGAGGTTTCAGTTGTCTATTGGCCTTTTCATGTGCCAGTCTGGCTTGGTGATTTTCTTCAAAAATTCTGTATTTGTTGATCAGAATAGGAAAACTCTGAATTTCTTGGTACCCTATCGCCTCTTTGATTTCCAGATTTAGCCCGTTCTCAAATTTAACACATTTTGATTCTTTGGCACCAGCATGTTGAAAAGGAGGGTAAAAGAGAGATAGTTCTTCAAACTTTGCAGCATATTCTCCAACAGACATTAAGCCTTATTTCAGCTCCATAAATTCCAGCTCTTTACGGCTTTTCACACTTGCTGGAAAATATTTCTCCAGGAAACAGTCTTTGAAGTTGACCCAGTTCAAGGGTCTGTCAGCCTCGATCATACGGATTCTAGCATGAATCCACCAATTTTCTGCCTCTTCCACCAACATATAGGTGGCATACTCCACTTTTTCGCATTCTGTGCAGGGCAATGCTCGAAAGATGCGCTCCATTTCCTTAGCCCAGAGATACGCTCCTTCTGGATTATAACCCCATTTGAATTGTGAAGGTTTTCTTTTCAGGAAGTGATCTAACCCATGGAGTCCTCTAGTGCTCCTTGGTTGGTTTTGTCATTCTATGGCTTCAGCTAAGCGATTGAAAGCTGCTGCCATATAGTTGTTGTTGTTGTTGTTGTTGTTTCTTGCCATCCTACATTCGTAGTTTGGTTTATACTAATTCTAAGGGAAAATATATCGTATATAAGTACTACATAACTATCATTATTCTATAGTTTATCAGTTAAGCAATAAATCATATAACACATTTATCATATTATCAAGCAGTAATCAAACAAATCTTTTTGCAATTAATCAGTCAGGCACAAGTCATATAGTACATACTTAACATGTTATCAAGTAAGGAATCAAACATTTCGCATATTATATCGAGAAACAGTACATGTCATAGCAATTGGTCCTGAATTTTTGAAAAATGCTCTGATACCACCAATGTGACGTCCCGTATAATTTTCCGAATAAATTTTTTGCGTTTTTAAAAGATCATTTTAAAATTCATGAATTAAAATCAGAGTTCACATAAAAGTCGATAATAGCGGAATATTATCATGCATACTAGTCGTGAATAATAAAATTCAAGGAATAATTACGTAGCGGAAACGATTTTAAAAATAACAGTACATAACCCATTATATTTATTACAAATCATAAAATTAGAATAAATTCGAAATCCAAACAATAATTTACATAGGCATCAACCATAGCATCACTCTTCATTCTGGGTGGCATTCACTGTAAAAATTAATGTAAGAGTGAGACAGAATATAGAATAAATATAAAATAAATAAAATTGCACAAACACAATCAACAAACCATAATGATATGATGAATATGCCAAACAAGTTCATTTATATTTAATAAGTCTTTAATTTAGTCCAATGATGTCATGCTGGATCCATTTGGTTTGGTGGGAATACTGCAGTAAAAAGTCTCATAGAGACTCCAGTAGGAATTTGCACAACCATGGATCCCTACACTTCCATGGTTCTTGTGAAAATAGGGCTTTAACTCATCATAGAGTAACCCCCCACCAGGGTAGGCAATCATAGAACCCCTAAATTCCATGGTGCGTCCAATGCTTATGATGCATGAATGCCTTTAATACTCTTTATCATTTAACATACCATGATATATCAATTTCCAAAACCACTTGGAAAGCCACAAGTCCTCAAAGGACACATCACATATAATAATTTTCAGAATCATGGATTTACTATTTCAACCACATGTAACAATAACCACAAGGCATTCATGTACATATATATTAATTATGTCATTCATAATTATTCACCACCAAAATATACAACTGTGTGATACTCATTAAAACGTAACAACATCAATAATAAATCATAATCACTCAAGAAATTAATAATAAATTGTTACTCATAGAGGAAATATCATTTTCATTCATAATAACCATTATAATTAACTTTCAGCATTTCCAACAGCAACATACTCTAGAAAAATAGTCATATCATGAGCAAATCATAACCTTTTCATGTGATTCCACTTTCTATAGCTTAATAATACAATTATCTACAACTTTCATGAAGAACACAATTTCAAATTCCAAACAGAATTACACTTATTTACGAAATACCACACTGCCTCAAGGTGAGTTTTCTAAAACGTACATATATTAGTAATTTGAACGTTTCTGGAGCTACAAAAATGATTTTGGCATGAAACCAGTTCTAAATTATCCTTAACACAAATATCTACAACTTTCATGAAGGCACGAACCACTAATTCTCACTACACAATTCCCAGTTCTAAAAATAAGATTCGGATTTCAAATTAACAGAATTACAGCTTGTACATACTTCAGTATTTTAGGCATAACTCAAGCTACAAAAATCATTTTGACTTGAAACTATTTTCTATAGATCCATAACATAAATATCTATAACTTTCATGAAGACATCAAAGGCTGATTATGTACGTACAAGTCCCAGTATATTAATATATACACAAAACATGGGATAAATATTCCACTCGGACATGCTGTAGTATTTTGGCTATAACTTTTGCTACACATACTAAAATCAGTCGGTTCAGGTCTCAAAATTCATATAATAAAAAGATCTACAACTTTCATGAAGACACTGATCACTAATTCTCACCACAAAATTCCCAGTTTTAAAAATAAAGTTCATATCTCAAGTTAACAGATTTACAGCTGGACATTCTTCAGTATTTTAGGCATAGCTCGAGCTAAAAAAATAATTTTGACTTGAAACCACTTCCTATAGATCAATAACATGAATATCTACAACTTTCATGAAGACAGCGAAGGCTGATTATGCACATACAAGTCCCAGTATATTAATATATACACAAAACATAGGATAAATCTTCCACACAAACATGCTGTAGTATTTTGGCTATAACTTTTGCTATACATATTCAAATTAATTGATTCAGGTCTCAAAATTTAGATAACAAAAATATCTACAACTTTGATGAAGAAGTCAGAGTCAAATTCACACGTTTTCAATTTCAAAAATGAGAAACAAATTACGAAGTTAATTCTGGAATCCTAGAACAGCATACAATTCTACCCATTTCATAGTTATTCACAACCCTGTCCCCTCTTACTTGGATTGATGATCTTTGGCTGACTGAAAAGAAGTCCCCTGGCTGTCCTGGTTCAGATCAAAGGTGTATTGATGGAGAAGAGGAATTGGGAGTTTCAGAATCAGTGTGTGTGTTTAATAATGCAAAGGCAGTGGGGGACAAGCTTTTTTTGTGAGTGGGTTTGCTAGTGCTGTTAGTGGAGATAATAGAGGATTAAAAAAAATAGAAGGTGGCTATCTTAGTGCCCATTTCTGGCCGTCCTACGTACTAGGGGTGAATAATGGGTTCAGATGCATTAAAATATGCATAAGAGATAAGAAAGGAGTCAAAAAGTTACTTCTGCTCTGAAAATCGACTGGAATTTCACTTGGTTAACTCTAAACCGACTGGAATTCCACTTCCAAGCCCGGCTGAGGAGACCAGCAATCTCCTCTTTCCTTTCTTTGGGTGGGCTTAATCCGGTCTTGCATATCGGCCCAAAGTCATCTGGTGTGGACATCGGTTCTAAGGATAGGCTGAGCATAGAAGCCAACCAGTGTTCTTAAATGATATCCCGATCTATACTAAGTTTATCTGGTCTCTCCTGAATTGAAGTCAGCCATCTTATAGCTCATTCGGCAGAGCGTTAATCCGATGTGTAACACACAAGGCAGTCCTCCCTACACCGGTCATCCGATGTGATGAAGACTAGTTGACATCTGTTCTTCCACTTTTTAATTCTTGAGGTCGTCCCTGACATCAGATGTTAGACTCCTGTTCAGAACGGATCAGAAGTGTCTCTTCCGATGTCACTCAACCGACTCCTCTTCCTTCAGCCTTTCACTCGGTTAAGTCGTCTCAGACCGACTCAAGGCTCCCAGGTTTCCACTTAGTAGAAACTCTTGCAACTGAGTCAGCTCTTAATTAGTCTTTCACTCGGCAATGTCAAGCCAAATCATTCCTAAGCCGACTCACACTTACATAATCTACCACTCGGCACAATTGATCCCAACCTATTCATTCTTCACCCAGTCTTTCATTCAGAAAAACCGAGTCCCCCTTCACAGTCTTCAACACTCGGTTCCTCATTCCAAATCCGAGTCTCCATACACACATGGTTCCACTCGGTAAGACTTTTCAGAAACCGATTCTCCCCTCATAGTTGTCCACTCACTCGGAATCTCATTCCAGGATTGACATATCTGGCCATCATACACCGTGTGTCCCCAGTCGGAACTCTGCCACTCAGAAATACATTTTCCTCTGTACTTCACTCGAAAATGAAAGCACTCAGTTAGTCTTTCATTCAGAATTGTAATGTCTGATTAAGTTCAACTCGGAAACGAGTCTTTGGAAGATACTTAACTCGGGAATGAGTCATTTGATGGCATTTGACTCGGAAACGAGTCTTTCTAAGTAATTTAACTCGGCAGTGAGTCACCCCAAGGTGAGTCACTCGGATTCTCTCACCCAGAAGTGGTTTTGTCAGTCCACTTCACATAAAAGTGTATATGACAGGGATTCCACTCGGAAGAAACCCTCTCGGCCATGTTCCACTCGGAAAACACAACCTTCACTCGGAATTTTAACCTTTCACTCGGAATTTCAATCTTTCACTCGGAATTTCATCCTTCACTCAGAATTTCTCTTGGTCACTCGGAACAGAGCCCCTTTTTTACTCGGAAAGTTCTTTCTAAGGCATATTTTACTTAAAAAATGTATCTTATCATTACAGGTCTATGAAATTTCTATAATTATACCCAAAAATGGAATTTTTGAAGTAATATAAGCCATCCATTGGATGTTTTATTCATTGATTATCCCTTACAGACCTTCCATACTTCATAATTTACAAAATAGAGCTATTATTAAAAGCAGGATGTTACATTTTATGTCCAATCATGAAGTCTAACTTACTACTAAGTGGCCTTTGTTGCTTAATATCAACTTAGGTACTTAGATCTTATACTTTAACTAACAATGTTTTATGGAGTAGCTTAACTTTTCTTATGTCCTCCAATTATTTATTAGTACCCTTTTTGTTATTACCCAATTCTAATTCTTAATTTAGGAGTTCAAATTACTCTTAAATTAAGGAATTTAAGTCACCCTTTAGTGGTTTTACTATCCATTATTTTCCTTTATCAATAACCTTTACTAATTGAATAATTTACTTCCTAGGTTACTAATTTCATAAGTTTACCCTTAGTGATATCCTCTCTAAGTTTAATTTATTTAGTTACCTTTATTTAATTAACTAAGATTGATTTTCTCTAAGATGACACTTTGTTACTGAATACTTAATTAAGATATTTCCTCCTTTAAAGTCACCATTTAATTTCTAAGTTTATCCTTTTTATTACTAGTTTAAAGATCTCTTCCATGTCCCTTACTCTCATTAGTTATCAATATTTTAAAAATTCTAATGTTTGTTTCTTCCTTAACTTCTAAACTCATTCTGCTGTTATTTGGGCATTTGTACCATTTACTTCAAAATTTCCTAAGGTCTAAATCCTAAAATCTTCTCTTTATTTAGCTAACTAATATCTCTAAGCCTAAAACTTCTTTAATTCCCTTCACTTACATTTTAATGGTTTCTTAGGTTTCTAACTCTTAACATTATTTTCTTTTATTAGATTTCCAAACTTTAGACCTATTTTATTTAGGTACGTAATTCCTTCCCTAATTAAATCATAAAAATCTTTTTCTATAATTTACTCTAAGTTAGACTCTAGCTATTTCTTTTCATTCTTAGCCTAATTAATCTATTAAAATATTTAACCCAAAATTTCATTTCCTACTCAATTTCTTTTGCCAAAATCATTCGATTTAATCAAGTGCTTAAAGTCACTTTTTATTCTATCTTAAGTGGTCACAAAAGTGGTGACTAAATTTGTTACAAAATTCTTTTATAATTTCTAACACTAAAACTCCAGTTTTTTCTTCTTTTATTAACTTATGAAATTTTATTGGGCCTTACTACTAAAATTTTGAAAAGGTCCCCATAAATAAAAATTCAATTTATTTAATTAACTTACCATGTTCTCTTTTTCTTTGATCTTTAAAACACTTTTCAAATATATCATTTTGAGTAAACTTCTAAAAATTTAATCTCTTTATTTAACTCCTTCATTATATTATTTATTTATTTATTTATTTTTAAAATAACATTACGTTTTCTAACTTAGTAAGGAAAAATACGTTGAATCCTCCGATTGATAATTCCTTCCGTGATGCGCAATATTTTTAAACAACTCCGGTGACGATTACATGGCCAATTAAATTTTTAATGGCGGGGCTTACCGGGGAATTAAGTTACAAATTACATAATAATATCACACTTTAAAAATAATTAATATAACCATATCGAATAAAATCGCGTCCGCCTAAAGGCTAAATTTTCTAAATTTCTTTTTGTTTATCCGATCGTAACAAAATCCTTTCGAGTATGTGGATGTCGAGTTACGCTAAATAATTCATTTTATTATTATTATTATTATTATTATTATTATTATTATTAAAATATCAACAAATTTTAAAACATAAACGTTTTAGCTGTCGGTTACGAAAATTTATTTAGGTACGAGATCTAATCGTCGGATCATGATGAAATTTGAAACGAGGGTCCCCGATTATACAAGCAACAACATAGGACAGCCAAACACAAAATCAATCGAGGAAGAGACCCCCTTTACCTCACGAGATGGTCACTGTCCAGAAGAAGAGAACAGTGGTTTCGCCGAAAATTTCACCAAACGCTCCTAATGTCTTCCAATCGTCGTCTAAACTTCCGATCCTTAGAAAGTTTATGCATGTAAGGTTAGGACAAAGAAAACAGTCATGATTTGGCCCTCAAAACAACAAGGAAACATCATTATAAATTCAAAATGAAAACTATTTTTTTTAACCAAGAAAATCAAGCACAAGATCCAAGGGAGCAACATCAAAATTTCTCACCTTGAGTAGCGGTTTTGAGAGTCTAAGACAAAGGGATTAGGTTGATCTTTTTAAAGCCATGACATGTAAGAGATTCTTGAAGAAGAGTGGCTATTTAGGTGAGGTGATTATGGTTTAGAAAGGTGATGAGGAAAAAGAATGAATTTCGGGCGGTTGGAAGTGGGAGGTGGTGGTGTGACCATAACTTTTGGTGGTTAAGGGTGGTTATTATGGTGGTTAGAGTGGTGTCTAAGAGAGAAAAATAGAGAGGAGGAGAAGGTGTACTTTCTGCCATGAAGAGGGAGTGAAAGAATAGTAAGGACAATAGGTGATTAGGATGAAGTGATGAAGTTAGGCCTAGGTGAAATGATGATGATGGTTCATGGTATCTTGGTATGGTGTGTTATAGTATGACATATAATGAAAGAAAAGGGGAAAACTTGAATAAGATAGCAAGGTAAATGTCTAGATAGGATAAGGCACATTATGATAATGTTTCTTTAGGCACATGATATGATGGCATGGTATGTAAAATTATGGTGGCATAGTCATAGGATTAGCATAACCAATGGTGTCTCTTCATGAGAAGCTACAAGAGCTTGTTGAAGAGGGAGTGAACCATTGCTGGACACATAAGAGGACATGTATCAAGCTATGGAAATTCATGAAGGAAGGGTTCAAGGTGAAGGAGACAAGTGTCCATTGGTGTTGCATGTTGATTGGCTCATGTTGCATGGGAGCTGATGTGTCAAGGTATTGGGCGTCACATTGTGTAGGTTTTTAAGGACTTTGCTGGGCTGAATTCAAAATGGGCCAAACATAAAAGTTTTAGAACTTTGTATTCTCTTTAAATCCATATAAATTACAAAACAATCCATCAAGAATTGAGTGAGGTATGGCCCAAATACTAAAAGGGTACAGGGCTATGACGGGATTTTGGTCCCTGTCATAGATTAATTTTCTGAGCCATATGGGTTACGATTTGGGATTTGAGTCCTGCATAAAAGTTGTGAAGAATTGAGTTAATAAAAATTTAGTGAAGGCTTCATTCAATTTAATAGTCATATGAGAGATATATATGGAAAATACTGCACCTAGTGCAAGCTGTTACTAGAGAAACATGAATTGGTGTAGTGTTTTAAATTATGGGATTTATTGAGTGGGAATTTGATTTCTAGCCATTCATGAAGTTTTTAGATCTTCCTTGCCTCTTTAATTTGATATATCATTTGCAATGATACAAGTTTTGTAGCCTGATATATACCCGATTTACAACAAGGTGTTCTAGAAGCTTCCTGAATCAGCTAGGGTCTTAGAAATAAATTCACCATTAATTCTATCTTAGGAATTTGATTTTGTTCCCTGAATGAAAATTGTAGAGGTTGACTATAAGAATCCATAGCAAAAAGAACAGAGTGATTCAAGTACCGGACGAAGGAGATACACGAATTTTATCAAAGGCCGCCAGAATTGAAATGGAACAACCAAGGGGCCACAAAGATTTATTAAACTGTACTAATCTAGAGGGATTTAGCCTTCAATGGCTATACAAAAAATGTAGATAATTTTGTTACAAAGATTTCAATACTAAGTTTGTGCAAATCGAAGGTCGTATGAGAAAGTTATGAATTTTTTTCTGAACTATGCACAGAGAAAAAGGTCCAAACGTTGGAATTTTGAGATGAATATACTTAATCTTCGATTTTGGGGTTGACAGAGTAAGAATCGGAGTTCGGGGCTAGAAACGGAGATTGAATATCTTTTCAAAACAAAGAGATTAAGATCAAAATCATTTAACTCTAAGATTGTATGAAAAATCTAGGTCTAAAACACCAAAGGTATTTGGGTCGAGTTTTAAAGCGATTTCTAAGGAAATCAACTTATTGAAAAACAGGGATGATAGAGTCCGAATCAAGCTTCGATCACTTCATGAAAAATTCCTAAAATGTCAAAATGAGTCACCAAACGCTAACCGTGCCATCATCGGATATCCCAAGGTACATGAACGATCAAACATAGGAGACACTAAAGGTTCTGATTGAGCTTATCAGGCCAAGTCAGACACTCTTGATTCTTTGTAGAGAGATTCTAATAGGACTAGTATCCCTACTGGATCACTAGTCTTGGTTCTAACGGTCAGAGTCTGTCCTTAGGCTGGGTCCTACAATTCAAATCTGAGGAACCCAACAGTATTTTATTATTAAATATAATTATCAAATAAATAAATAATTTAAAACATCTAATTTCAAAATAAATTATTATAATTATTTATCTATTAAATATTGTCAACAGAAAATAATTATCGAATAAATATAATGATAAATGTAACACCCTAATTTAAATAGATCATAGATGATAACACAAGGGAAATTTTCACAATTAAAACCAGGATGCCACGGTATAAGAAATGAGAGGAGAAGAAGAACAAGAGAACAAAAGAAATTCAAGAAACTGACAGCGGAAGAAGGGGAAATCGCTTAGGCAAGTCACACAGCAACGCGTACTCGCTCAAGCGAAAGCTTCACTCGGTATTCGTTCATTCACTCGGTATTCGTTCATTCACTCGGTATTTTCTCACTCGGATTCTAGCGCCTGATTCACTCAGGGGGGGAATCCAATCTCAGTTCACTCAGACATAGCTCTAGCACCTACTAGTCCCATTCGGACAATGCAATTTATTCTACGGTTTCATCAACCAGAACACATATATAATAGTACGGAAGTGGTCCCCACTATCACTCACTCGGAATCTAGGAGGACTCCTCACTCAGGATAACCTTCACGTCCTTTTTGCCACTCGGGGTATTTCTCTTAGTCTTCATTCGGTAACCACAACCTTCCTACTCTAAATATTCTACTAAGTCAAGACTCACTCAGATCCTTTCGTTACTGACAGTTCACTCCAGTGGGATCCCCTAGAGTCCAAGGTGTCACTCTCCTGTCGGGAAAACCTTCACTCGGCGGATTCTCACTCAGGGTTCGTTGATTATCCTACGCTCGGGAGAAATCCTAGTAATAACCACTCGGAACATATATTTAGGCTCTCAACTTCGATCCTAACAACTCACCGTTAGGGGCAGTCTTCTATGTCAATTCCTACTCGGAGCTATCTGATTTCACTCACTCAGAACGTCTGAACCTTCCCCACTCGGTGACAGAGTCACAAACTCACCCTCTAGACCATAGATTGGCTTCTTTCATGTTAAGTTATGTCATTTCCTACACATTCGGGAATATGAACGAACATATATATAAAGATTACCCAGGCATTTCACAGCATAAGATAGACATGCAACATGGCATAAACATAGGCATATATATATATATGTATATAGGAGTGCATATCACGGATTTACAACCACATTGTCATGTTCCCATTCTAAGGGAATCAACTCTGTATAAAAGACTAATAGCAAAACACGAGCCGGCCAAGGCTTAACCCAAAACATTATATACAGCATATGCACAGTCATAAAATTTCCATAGTGCATCAGCACTTCACCCGGCATTTCAGCTCCTCCTCCAATCCTCATTACGAGAGATGTTCACTGAAAAATTGCCATAGCAGGGGTGAGTATCTTAAATTTTAAATGATAGATACTGACTCAGGTTGTCTCACATTTATACAACTATATATATTTATATGTACACACAATCATACGTGGCAATGATTAAGGTCAGAGTATTACTAATCAACCAGGACATACGCACAAGATCCTTACCGATCGGAATCCACCAGTTGACGCTCGGCCCCTTACACACATCAACTCAATAATATTAACATACAACAATCAGTGACATGATATTAAGGTCCATGAATTAGAATGCATCTTTTGAACATTATCAGTCAGAATCCACAATTCTCACTCGGCTATATGCACACAACTTTCCAATAACATAACATACATTCATAGAACAGATTTCAGTCAGCATTAACAGCATATATACTCGGAATAGTGCACTCGGTCAAAAGTATACATCATCTCACTAACATCATCACATGCATAATTAATTCTACACAACATCAGTAGCAATATAAACACAAATTATTCAATCGGTTCCGCATTCGTGTGTAATCGGTTTTAACATTCCAACGTAGGCTCTCAGCCTTCTGTACATAGCTCTCAGCTATCATTTCAGCTCCCAGCTGCTTGGCCGTTTTACAGGTACCCAACCGTTTGCCCACAGGTGACACCAACGCTCTCAGCGCCAACGGAGGTGTTCACAGGCAGCCCGAGTCCCACTCGAAGGCTACCCTGAGTCCCACTCAAGGATTTTACAGCGTCCCACGCTTAATAACCGATGGTAGTGTCCCACACTACGTGCTCCCAGCACAACGCATCCCATGCGCCACACGCAGATTCATCACACAACATAGAGTTCATGCACACAATCTTTCACTCAGCCATACATAATTCACATGCAGTCGGTAATACCCATTTTCATAACTCCACATATTAATCTAACACACACATACTTCCATGTAATCATCATCATAGCTCCATTAGGTGGATACAGCAATGTAAGGTCCAATGCAATCGGTGTCAATCAATATCAAGATTCTATAAGTATTCTCACCAACTCAAGCATAACATGCACTCGGTATACAGCAGTATCAGGACTTAATCAACGCATGCATCCATATGAAGATCAACAGATCCAAATAAGTATTCCAATCAAATACATAACATGCAATCGGTGTTCTGTGGTCTCGAAACTCAGACAACGCATGCATCTTCAAGGCAATGATAACATGCAACACTCACTCTCACTTATCCTACACTCGGGTACTCCACATGCAAGCACATCATACAAACAGGATGCAGAACCACAATTATCAACACCCAGAACCCGTTCATAACCCATGCATTTAACATGTAAGGTACTCCCCCTACCAACAACGATACTCCGAGAGACTCTTCTGTTTGGGCGTTGGTCCTTTTCCTCGCTGCTTCACTCGACACTTTCACTCGTTTAGCCTTCACTTAAACACTACCGTCTTCCACGAGTGGTGCAGGGGCTGTTTCTGCTTCTGCTTTGACGCTCGTCCTTTGCCCGTACAAGGGAGCTTCGTCTCATCTGCAGCACCGTCAACGTGGCCTCCGAAACAGGGAGTGGAAACAGAGAGCAGAGAAGGAGAAGGGAAGAAGAAGGAAGAAGAAGAAGAAACTCGCAGGGAAATTCTGAAGAATGAATGGCAAGAAAGGCCATCGACCAATTATAAATGCATGCATGAGGGAAAGGAATGGTGGGGTGGGAAAACGTGAGGAGCAGTCTGCTCACGTCACCTAGTCCCATCAGCACCCACTAAAGCTAATCACCTTTTCCATCAGCACACCTTTTGATTAACTAAGTTTAAGGGTAATTAGTGAATAATTTCCACTTCTGAATTATTATTTTAATGGCTTATTTCACCCGGTACATTGTTAAAATTGGGATGTTACAATAAATTAATTTGTACCCAAAATAATCGTCGTTAACGTATTATTTTTAATTAAACAGTATTGTCGAACGTTATTTATTAGGCTAAATACACCTTTTGGTCCTCTATCTCTTAAGTTATTTCCAGATTGGTCCCCTATCATTTTTTAATTCAAAATGGTCCTTTCACTTTTTAAAAAGGTATCAGTTTGGTCCTTTTTTTGATTCAAAATGGTCCCCTAACTTTTTTAAAAACGACCAAATTGACACATTTTTCGAAAGTTAAGGGACTATTTTGAAATAAAAAAATAATAAAGGACCAATCTAAAAATAACTTAAGAGATAGGGGACCAAAAGGTGTATTTAGCCTATTTATTATTTTTCTTATCTCCGCTTCTCTCACTTGTTACGTTCTCTCGGTATTCTTACTTTTCATATTAAACTCTACTTCTCTCTATTTTCTCATTCTAAACTGTTCGGGGAACAGAGTGAAGCCTCGAGCTTCTTACTGAAAGCTTAACAGAGTATCCTCAGAGTCCTGAGGGTCTGGTTTCCTATTCTTAAAAATCAGGGCTGTTACACTCTCCCCACCTTTTAAGAATTTTGCCCCCGAAATTCTCTGCATGTTCTACTTGCGTCGAGGTAACCTTGGTCACTAAACCTTAGTATCCTTGTCTGATGCTTCAACTACTTGAGTTTAGTCAAGTAGTTCCTACCACACAAGTCCTAATAACTATCAAACAGACGACTTTCAAAGTACAGCGGGGTATAGTGAACCATACCCTAAGCCTGTTGAGTCGACCATGCTCTGATACCACCAACGTAACACCCTCGGTTAACTAGGACAATCCCTTCCATTAGATTATCCTAGTCAACTGAGAGGTTTCGAGTTTTAGAAAAATGTGGAAGTTTTTTTTTGTACAAGGAAACTTGGTGGAACAGATACACCTTATATATGACATATCGTATATAATACATGGTCGTAACAGTAACTATACATATAGAAAGTGAAGGGGCAACTAGGCTCCCATAAATGAAAATAAAATAATCTATCCTAATCTTCCCGTCCTCGGTCCAAGAAGAGCTCGTGCGATCCTTAATGCAAAAATTGTATGATCCTCTGCAGTGTATGGTCCAACCCAGAAGTCTGGAAAAATAGCTGTAAAGGTGAGTCTCGGCCTCCACATCAGTCGGGGAGTGTCATCATTGACGCTTGCCCCATACAATTCAATCAATTACAGTCAACCTTTCTGACTCTCTTTTGGGGTCCCTAGTATGTATTCTAAGTTATCTCACTACTCTTATTTTTCTAACCATTCAGCTCCACATCCTCCTCTCAGGTTACTAGTATCTATACAATCAATACACAATCACAATCTCAGTATGATAATGTAATGCATGAGTCCATTTCGATATTCAATTCTCTTTATTAATTATCATGATGCATGTGGGCCCATCTCCTCCTCAAAAATCCCAACATATCCCAGATCATAATCTCACCTTATACCCCTTATCCACTAGAGTGACCAGAGTACACCAAGTCCCTACATCACAACATAGGGTATTCTTGGACTCATAGTCCCAATATCATGGATCCCAAACACACATCATATCATAACGGGACTTGGCTCTCCACGGTCCTAGAAACCCCTACCTCTCGTTGAAGTATATCAGCGTTTGCCACGGGCTATCCGGCGTCGGGCATGAATCTGAGCCACTGGAGGTCCGTCCTCGATATACTCCCAAGACTGCCCTCAGGGAATCGGGATGCCTGTTGTTTCTTCAGTGTACCCTTCACTGTAAGCTCTAGGGAATATCCCAACATCCCTCCTCAACTTCCATGTATGATGCATACAACATAAAATTTTCTTTTCACTAGTCGTCGATAGGGTTCTTTTGATGATTCCATTTCATTTCTAACATTGGGCTTCTTCTTTTCATGAAATTTCAATTTATTCTTTTCCTTGTTTTCTCAAAATTCCTTAATTCATAACGGTCTAATTTGACGCTTAGAAATGAAACAAGATCTCATACTTTCCAAAAGTCATAGGTACGTTGACGTTACCACGCCCATCATCACATCGGATCTGATCCAATCTCATCATATTATCTTCATAATTTATTTATCTTAGGATCCCTACCGAGACATTTTTTCATTCTTTCCTTTCTTATTTATTTCAACATATTCATTTAATGCATCATACAAATTTCGTTCATTCATCACTTAATTTATTTCATCAACTCATGATATTCTATAAGTATTTCTATCACGTCACATTTCATACGCATGTCATCACATTACACTCATTATATACTTCATTACATATACTCATCAATATAATTAACACATATTCATCCAGTAGCATTACACATTGTAAAGAACAACATGCTTTTCTAATTCAATACAGCGTTAATTACAAAAAAATCAAACGTAATTGTTGGCATTAAACTTGTTATACTAACTTCTTCATTAATTTACCACTAATTTAGACATCAGGTCGTACGCGTTTATTCAAAGTACCTTATGAAATAGCTTGGATTCTCTTACTCCCCTTAAGTTATTTATTTCTCTATTATCATTATTGCACTAATCATTTTATTATATGATTTTAACTTCTTATGTCCAATCATGAAGTCTAACTTACTACTAAGTGGCCTCTGTTGCTTAATATAAACTTAGGTACTTAGATCTTATACTTTAACTAACAATGTTTTATGGAGTCGCTTAACTTTTCTTATGTCCTCCAATTATTTATTAGTACCCTTTTTATATTACCTAATTCTAATTCTTAATTTAGGAGTTCAAATTACTCTTAAATTAAGTAATTTAAGTCACCCTTTAGTGGTTTTACTATCCATTATTTTCCTTTATCAATAACCTTTACTAATTGAACAATTTATTTCCTAGGTTACTAATTTCATAAGTTTACCCATAGTGATATCCTCTCTAAATTTTCAATCATTATCCTTTTGTACCATTTCTCCATTCCCGTTATTACTAATTATACTAACTAATTTAATTTATTTAGTTACCTTTATTTAATTAACTAAGATTGATTTTCTCTAAGATGACACTTTGTTACTGAATACTTAATTAAGATATTTCCTCCTTTAAAGTCACCATTTAATTTCTAAGTTTATCCTTTTTATTACTAGTTTAAAGATCTCTTCCATGTCCCTTACTCTCATTAGTTATCAATATTTTAAAAATTCTAATGTTTGTTTCTTCCTTAACTTCTAAACTCATTCTGCTGTTATTTGGGCATTTGTACCATTTACTTCAAAATTTCCTAAGGTCTAAATCCTAAAATCTTCTCTTTATTTAGCTAACTAATATCTCTAAGCCTAAAACTTCTTTAATTCCCTTCACTTACATTTTAATGGTTTCTTAGGTTTATAACTCTTAACATTATTTTCTTTTATTAGATTTCCAAACTTTAGACCTATTTTATTTAGGTACGTAATTCCTTCCCTAATTAATTCATAAAAATCTTTTTCTATAATTTACTCCAAGTTAGACTCTAGCTATTTCTTTTCATTCTTAGCCTAATTAATCTATTAAAATATTTAACCCAAAATTTCATTTCCTACTCAATTTCTTTTGCCAAATTCATTCTATTTAATCAAGTGCTTAAAGTCACTTTTTATTCTATCTTAAGTGGTCACAAAAGTGGTGACCAAATTTGTTACAAAATTCTTTTATAATTTCTAACACTAAAACTCCATTTTTTTTCTTTTCTTAACTTATGAAATTTTATTGGGCCTTACTCCTAAAATTTTGAAAAGGTCCCCACAAATAAAAATTCAATTTATTTAATTAACTTACCATGTTCTCTTTTTCTTTGATCTTTAAAACACTTTTCAAATATATCATTTTGAGTAAACTTCTAAAAATTTAATCTCTTTATTTAACTCCTTTATTATATTATTTATTCATTTATTTATTTTTAAAATAACATTACGTTTTGTAACTTAGTAAGGAAAAATACGTTGAATCCTCTGATCGATAATTCCTTCCGTGATGCGCAATATTCTCAAACAACTCCGGTGACGATTACATGGCCAATTAAATTTTTAATGGCGGGGCTTACCAGGGAATTAAGTTACAAATTACATAATAACATCACACTTTAAAAATAATTAATACAACCATATCGAATAAAATCACGCCCGCCTAAAGGCTAAATTTTCTAAATTTCTTTTTGTTTATCCGATTGTGACAAAATCCTTTTGAGTAGGTGGATGTCGAGTTACGCTAAATAATTCATTTTATTTTTATTATTATTATTAAAATATCAATAATTTTAAAATATAAACTTTTTCATCGTCGGTTATGAAAATTTATTTACGGTGTGAGATCTAACCGTCGGATCGTGATGAAATTCGAAATGAAGGTCCCCAATTATACAAGCAACAACATAGGACAGCCAAACACAAAATCAATCGAGAAAGAGACCCCCTTTACCTCGTGAGATGGTCGCTGTCCAAAGAAGAGAACAATGGTTTCGTCGAAAATTTCACCGAACGCTCCTAACGTCCTCCAATCATCGTCTAAGCTTTCGATCCTTAGAAAGTTTATGCATGTAAGGTTAGGACAAAGAAAACAGTCATGATTTGGCATTCAAAACAACAAGGAAACATCATTATAAATTCAAAAAGAAAATCAAGGACAAGATCCAAGGGAGCAACATCAAAACCTTGAGTGGTGGTTTTTGAGAGTCTAAGACAAAGGATTCGGTTAATCTTTTTGAAGCCATGACATGCAAGAATTCTTGAAGAAGAGTGGCTATTTGGGTGAGGTGATCATGGTTTAGAAAGGTGATGAGGAAAAAGAATGAATTTTGGGTGGTTGGAAGTGGGAGGTGGTGGTGTGACCGTAACTTTTGGTGAGGAGAAGGTGTTGTTGCTACCGTGAAGAGGGAGTGAATGAATAGTAAGGATAATATATGATTAGGATGAAGTGATGAAGTTAGGCCTAGGTGAAATGATGATGATGGTTCATGGTATCTTGGTATGGTGTGTTATGGTATGACATATAATGAAAGAAAAGGGGATAGCTTGAATAAGATAGCAACGTAAATGTCTAGATGGGATAAGGCACATTATGATAATGTTTCTTTAGGCACATGATATGATGGCATGGTATGTAAAATTATGGTGGCATAGTCATAGGATTAGCATGACACATGGTGTCTCTTCATGAGAAGCTACAAGAGCTTGTTGAAGAAGGAATAAACCATTGCCGGACACATAAGAGGACATGTGTCAAGCTGTGAAAATGCATGGAGGAAGGGTTCTAGGTGAAGGAGACAAGTGTCCATTGGTGTTGCAAGTTGATTGGCTCATGTTCCATGGGAGTTGATGTGTTAAGGTGTTGGGCGTCACTTTGTGTGGGTTTTTAAAGACCTTTCTGGGCCGAATTAGAAAATTTTCCAAACATAAAAGTTGTGGAACATTTTGTTCTCTTTAAATCAATATAAAGCACAAAAAATCCATCAAGAATTGTGTAAGATATGGCCTAAATACTAAAAGGGTGCAGGGCTGTGATGGGATTTTTGTCCCTATTGTCGTGACCGGGGTCACGGCGGCGCGGCCGACCCTTCGAAAGACGATAATACGAGATAGGGATTCGCCACCAACATTTTTATCCATAGGAAAAACATTGGGAAAAAACTTGCTTTAGTAAAACACTGGTTAAAAAAGGTGAGATTCAAGTTTGGGAGTTGGTTACGAGTAGGGAAGGTATTAGCACCCTACATCGCCTGTCAAAAATAGTACCAAGATTGAAAATGCGCAACATAAATAACCTTACAAAAGATGTTTTATCTCTTCCTTTTTATTATTGTACTTTATGTAAAAAAAACAAAACGGAACAAACATGAAGTATCGAAGCAAGGTTAACAGGACGTCTCGTCCAAATTAACCTCGACTTCGGTATAAAACAGGGAAAGAGGAATGCTAACAAGACGTCGCATCTAAATTAGTCATCCTTTAATCAAAAAATACGGGGTCAGAAACGGGAAGGGGATAAACGGAACGTCTCGTCCTAAGTATCCTTTTCCTTATGAATCGTGGTGATCGTCGACCAAAAATGGGGGAAAATCAATAAGACGTCACGTCTAAAATGATTTTCATGGAAGTGCTAAGAATGGAATAGTTACAAAAACGTAAAAAATGAAAAAAAGAAGGATGGGCCCGACAGGAATTAAGTCCTGCTCCTACGTATTCTCGAGTTATCGAGAAATCAGGGTTACGTAGTTCTTGATAAAGGGTATGTAAGTGAAGCTAGATATTTAATGGTGGGTAGAGTTCATGTAAAAAAGGCATACAAGGTGGAGTTCTCCACACGTATATGGACTTCAGAAATAGTGTAGGCAAAAGTACATCTGCACGACATTGGCTAAAACAAAATTTACAATAATCAAAATAGAATGTGAAAAATACTTATTTTTGTTGTTATTTATTACGAATCTAGGTGAGGGAAAATTCAACAACAGAAACTAATGTAAGTGGGAAAGCAGATTCAAAAAAAATAATAAATTTGATGAAGGAAATGAACCAACAGTATGAAATAAACTGAAATAACAGAGGTGAAGAAAGATCATAACCGGTGTGGAGTGGACTTAGGAGGAACCGAATTGTAGGTGAGAACCGGTATGGAGTAAGCATTGGTAGACGATCTGCTAGTATGAGCCAATGTAGGCTGAAATAACGGTGCGATGCTTGCAGAAAACTGGACCGGAGTGACTAGAACCGAAGTACAGTATAGAGCCGGTGTAAGACTCAGTGGCGGAGATGTATTTTAGTGAAGAAATGGTGCAGGATTCAATGGTGTTATGAGCAGTATAGGGGTTTGGACAGAGTTTGGAGTGACAGGAGGAGATTCTGAGGATCCTACGAATAGGAATGAGATGGGTACTTCTATTTTTGAAGAATCGAAGAGAATGAGTTGGGGCAGGTTTCTTGACTTCGGATTCAGAACACCAGAGCAATTTCTCAAGGGTTCAAGGATCCAAGAATACGGACCAAGTTTTCAGGGGTTTCTCCCTTCAAAGTCCCGACTCCAAAAATGACCAAAAAATCCAACCCCTTGTGCCTCTTTAAATGAGGCATTTATAGAGGTTCTAGGCACTAGCTGAGTGCTTGGATAGCTCAAGCCTCCACTCACCCACGTGTACAGTGGAGCCAACCTGGCCACTAATAGGTTATGGGGAGCAGCGGCTGGTGGGGAATTTTTAATTATTTCCACTTCCGCCCCCTGTCTGTCACTCCCAGGATTCGAGGGTTGGCTCAGATGTGCGATTCCAAGTCACAACATAGGCAACCGGACTTACCACTCCGATGTAAGGTCCATGACATCGGATAACAGGGATACCGGTTCAACGAATGATTTTAATGATTAGGCCGGTGTGATCCCCTCAATAGCCTGGACTGGTGTTCTCTTGCTAGATACCGGCTGATGTAATCTGGCCATCAAACGATGTCCCATTTCAGTAGCTTAGACCGGTGCTCCTTCAGCCTTGGACCGGTGTTTTTCTAATGGCCCAGACCGCTGTGTCAGTGTCCATTCTCAGTGAAAATTGGTCAGATCAAAATAGGTGTTTACATATACAAAAAGCCAAAGTGTAAAAATCGATCCTTCGATACTCGGTGTGAAGGCTTGAATTCATTCAAGTAACACCGGATCCCTTTTTCGTTCAGAATTGCTCCACTCGGAGGTGATTTGTCCAGAAATGTCTCTGCTTGAAACACTCATTCAGTCATAGCCTTTCTTCCTTCTAAAGTGACCCACTTGGAAATCTCTCACTCGGATATATCTCTGCCTAAAAAGTGCTCTTTCGAAGTCCGACTCACTCGGGAATATCTCTTTCTGAGAAGTATTCATCAGAGCCTCTTTTCGTTCAGAATCGCTTCACTCGGAGGTGATTCGCTTGGAAATGTTTCTGCTTGAAGCACTCATTTAAAGTCATAGCCTTTCTTCCCTCAAAAGTGACCCACTCGGAAACATCTCACTCGGAGACACCTCATTCAGAAATATCTCTCTCGGATATATCTCCGGCCGAAAAGCTCCTTCGAAGTCAAAGCTATTTTTCATTTAAAATTGATTCACTCGGGAATTCTTTACTCGAATGTGTCTCCGCCCGAGAGGTACTCATTCGAAATCAAAGCCTTTCTTCGCTCGGAAGTACTTCTCTCGGAAATGACCCACTCAGAAATGCCTCACTAGGAGACACCCCACTCAAAAGTATGGAACTTGGAAGTGTCTCTGCCCAAAAAGTGCTCCTTCGAAGTTCAGAGCCCTTTTTCATTCAGAATCGATTCACTCGGGAATTATCCACTCGGAAATATCTGTACCCGAGAAATACTCATTCGAAGTCAAAGCCTTTCTTCGCTCGGAAGTAATTCCCTTGAAAATGACCAACTCAGAGACACCCCACTCGGAAGTATGGAACTTGGAAGTGTCTCTGCTTGAAAAGTGCTCCTTCGAAGTTCAGAGCCCTTTTTCATTCAGAATCGATTCACTCGGGAATTATCCACTCAGAAATATCTGTACCCGAGAAATACTCATTCGAAGTCAAAGCCTTTCTTCGCTCGGAAGTAATTCCCTTGAAAATGACCTACTTGGAAATGTCTCACTCAGAGACACCCTACTCGGAAGTATGGAAATTGGAAGTGTCTCTGCTCGAAAAGTGCTCATTCAAAGTTCAGAGCCCTTTTTCGTTCAGAATTGATTCACTCAGGAATTATCCACTCAGAAATATCTCTGCCTAGAAAAAGCACTCATCCGAAGTCAGACTCGCTTTTCGTTCAAAAATGATTCACTCGGAGGTGATTCGCTCGGGAGTAATTCCCTTGGAGGCAACCCACTCGGAAATGCCTCACTCGGAAATCTTACAACCCAAAGGATCATTCGGAGTCGAAGTTCAGTCCTCTCTTGGAAATCCTTTCACCTGGGAATATCACCCGGAGTCGAAGACAATCTTGAAGACGAACCCGAGCACAAGCTCTTGGAAACTTTGAATATGGGCCTGAGCACAGGCTCTAGGCAATCTTTAAGACACACACCTGAGAACAAGCTCTCGGCAATTCTTAAGGCACACCCAAGCACGAATAGAGCGAAGGGGTTCCAAGCGACAGAACTCCCTATTCTTGGTGAAAATTGACCGGACTAAAATAGGTGTTTACAGATGCCCCTCTTTACTTCTTTTCCATGAGAAAAGCATGAAGTCTTTTCTTGCTTTTGAAATGGAAAGGAAGTAAAGACGTGAACACCATTGTCAAAGTCATGCGGACTTCAATAACTAGGAGAGCCAGATGACGGGGGAAACCTAGGAATTGACACTTGAAGCTTTTACTCTCCTTTTTCTTTATTGTTTTTTCCTTCTCTTTTTTTTCATTTTTTTGTTTTTTTTGTAAAAAGAATTGGGGCAGTGCACCAATTTCAGCAGGAAGTGGTTAATTGGGAATTATCTTTTGGATGATAGGAAGCGAAAGGATTGTCTTTCAGTTAACAGGAGGTGAGAGGATTAGGGTTGACCCCCGGTAGACTGGAAATAAAGGGTGCCTCGTTCGGCAACTGGAAGGAAAAGGGTGCCGCGTTTGGCGACTGGAAGGTAAAGGGTGCCTCGTTCAGCGACTGGAAGGTAAAGGGTGCCTTGTTCGGTGACTGCAAGGTAAAGGGTGCCTCGTTCGGCGACTGGAAGGTAAAGGGTGCCTTGTTCAATGACTGGAAGGTAAAGGGTACCTCGTTCGGTGACTGGAAGGTAAAGGGTGCCTTGATAGGCGGCTGGAAGGTAAAAGGTGCCTTGTTCGGCGACTGGAAGGTAAAGGGTGCCTTGTTAGGCGGCTGGAAGGTAAAGGGTGCCTTGTTCGGCGACTGGAAGGTAAAGGGTGCCTCGTTCGGCGACCGGAAAGTAAAGGGTGCCTTG
Source organism: Clitoria ternatea (assembly GCA_037962975.1). Lineage (NCBI taxonomy): Eukaryota > Viridiplantae > Streptophyta > Magnoliopsida > Fabales > Fabaceae > Clitoria > Clitoria ternatea. Next base: position 152,490,597 of record CM075670.1, read on the forward strand.
TTAGGCGACTGGAAAGTAAAGGGTGCCTTGTTAGGCGACTGGAAAGTAAAGGGTGCCTTGTTAGGCGACTGGAAAGTAAAAGGTGCCTTCGTTCGGTGACTAGAAGGTAAAGCGTGCCTTGTTAGGCGACTGGAGAGTAAAGGTGCCTCGTTCGGCGGCTGGAAAGTAAAGGGTACCTTGTTAGGGGCTGGAAAGTAAAGGGTGCCTTGTTATGCGACTGGAAAGTAAAGGGTGCCTTGTTCGGCGGCTGGAAAGTAAAGGGTGCCTTCTTAGGCGACTGGAGAGTAAAGGGTGCCTTGTTAGGTGATTAGAAAGTAAAGGGTGCCTTCTTAGGCGATTGGAAGGTAAAGGGTGCCTCGTTCGGCGACTAGAGAGTAAAGGGTCTCGGGTGATGCCCCAGTTTGAAAAAGATCAAAAGATTTTAGGGGTACTACCCCTTGGCTGGGAGAAAAATCTGGGGTGATGCCCCAGTCACGAAGATTGAAAGGATTTTGGGGAACTGCCCCTTGATCGAAAGAGGAGATACTTGGGGTGATGCCTCAGTTTGAGATGATTGAATGTTGGTGGACTACCCCCTCCCCTTGGCTGAGGGAGAATAAACCTGGGGTGATACCCCAGTTTGACATGATTTGAAAGAATCACGGGGAATTGCCCCTTGACTGAAAGAGGAATCTGGGGAGATGTCCCAGTTAAAACATGATTGAAAGAACCTTGGGGTACTACCCCTTGATTGAGAGAGTAGATCTAGGGTGATGCCCCAGTTAGGAAGATCGAAGGGATTTCAGGGAACTGCCCCTTGACTTGAAGGAAAAATCTGGGGTCCACTGGGAATGTATGGCGGGCTTGCTGGAGGAGAGAAATCTGGGGGATGCCCCAGTTTAAGCTGTTTTGGATGATCCAGGGTACTGCTCCTTGATTGGGAGAGAAAAGAAACGGGGGAAGATGCCCTAGTTTGGAAAATCTGGCTGAAGGAGTTAGGGGTATTGCCCCTTGAACAGAGGAAGGATCTAGGGTGATACCCCAGTTTTTTTGGAAAGATTGGAAGATTTAGGGGTACTACCCCTTGGCTGGGAGAAGGATCTGGGGTGATGCCCCAGTTAGGGAGATTGAAGAAGCTAGGGGCGCTCCCTTTGACAGAGAGAGACCTGGGGTGATGCCTCAGTTTGAACTTTTTGGGAGCGCAGAGTACTGCCCTTGGGTTGACAAAAGATAATGACCTGGGAGAGATGCCCCAGTTTGACATGATCGAAAGAGTCTTGGGGGAAACTGCCCCTTGACTGGGACAGAAGAAATCTAGGGAGATGCCCTAGTTTGAGTTGCTTGGGAAGTGTAGTTCCACTGGGGAAGGATTTGGTGGTTCGGGGTACTGCCCCTTGATTGGGAATGGAAAATCTAGGGTCCACTGGGTATGTATGGATTCATTGGGAGAAGTGTACTGGGGCCCATTGGGGAGAGTTCTTCTAAGCCTGATTAGAAAAGTGTTCTTACTAGGGGAAGAAAATGATCCAGGAGTTAAGATTTGACATAACTGTTTGTCACAACCTGCAGAAAAAAGGGTAAGTAGTGCAGAGATAAATTCAAAAACTAGGTAGGTCCTGTGAAACCGTGACCCTTAGGATAACTCATGGACAAAGGAGAATGAACGAGGCAATCATAGCTTTGGAGCGCGTGCCTGGCCGAGTCTTCATGATGATTGCCCAAGATGAGGTCGAGTAGTAGGAGCGTCTTGTTCCTCACGACTTTAAATGTTCACCATTCTTTCATTTATTTTTATAAAAACACAATATTTTATCAGATCAATGAAATTCATAACACGTAAAAAAAAGATGAATTTTATTCATGTATGTCAAACAAATACAGAGAATGGACAACGGGGAAAATAGATGGAATGAAATGAAGTCACATAGAACAGGTCAAGGCCAGGTGAAACAGGGAAGGTTCATGGATCCTCCAGTGAATTTCTGAGACTAGTGAGAATCTTAATCCCCCAACGCGACTTCATGTCCACCTATCGACTTTGCTTTGGACAAGGTGAGTTCGACGATGATTCCCATGCCTCAGTTTGGACTTGCACTTCTCAAGTTGGAGGTCTGAGTCATATCACCAGAAATTTGACCCTAACTTTTGCCTGAGCCGCCCTTTTGGGTTTTCGACTCACCGGGTCGCTCTAACTTTTGCCTAGGTCACCCTTTTGGGTTTTCAACCTAGGGAACATTATTTTTACTTCTTTTTCTTTTCCTTTTTTTTCTTTTGTTCCTCACATGTCCCTTTTAAGTGTAGTACTTCTTCACCGCGTCTGCATTTATAGGCATTGGCAAGTCCTCACCGTCCATGCTAGTTAGAATCAGGGCTCCTCCAGAGAAAGCTCTCTTTACGACATATGGCCCTTCATAGTTAGGAGTCCATTTGCCTCGGTTGTCTTTCTGAACTGGCAAAATCTTTTTGATAACCAAGTCCCCTTCTTGGAACTGTCGAGGTCGCACCTTCCTTTTAAATACTCATTTCATACGCCTCTGATACAACTGACCATCACAGAGGGTGGTCAGTCTTTTACCATCGATCAGATTTAGTTGGTCATGCCGAGCCCGGACCCACTCAGCTTCTTCTAATTTTGCCTCTATCATCACCCGAAGGGAAGGGATCTCTACTTCAAAAGGCAAGACTGCTTCCATACCATAAACCAAGGAGAATGGGGTTGCCCCAGTCGAGGTTCGCACTGAGGTTCGGCATCCATGTAGTGCGAAAGGAAGCATTTCATTCCAATCATTGTAGGTCACCACCATCTTCTGTACTATCTTCTTAATGTTTTTATTGGCTGCCTCGACTGCTCCATTCATTTTTGGACGGTAGGGAGAAGAGTTATGGTGGGAGATTTTAAAGCTCTCACAAAGCTCCTTCATCATTTTGTTGTTCAAATTTGTACCATTGTCTGTGATGATTTGGCTTGGTAGGCTGTATCGGCATATCAGCTCTCGCTTGACGAATTTCACCATAACATTTTTTGTCACATTGGCATATGAAGCAGCCTCTACCTACTTTGTGAAATAATCGATGGCGACCAAGATGAAACGATGACCGTTTGAGGCTTTTGGCTCGATGGGACCGATGACATCCATGCCCCACATAGAAAAGGGCCACGGTGCTGATAAGACATTTAGAGATGACGGGGGAGCATGAATATGATCAGCGTATATTTGACATTTGTGACATTTCCGAACATAAGCAAAGCAGTCCGTTTCCATGGTCATCCAGTAATAACCGGCTCTCAAAATTTTTTCTTGACATGGCGTGCCCATTAGTGTGGGTTCCAAAAGATCCCTCATGAACATCTCTCATGATTTTGTTTGCCTCAGCAGTGTCAACATAGTGAAAGAGGATAGAGTCGTAGTTTCTTTTGTAAAGCACATCACCGTTTAAGAAAAAACCCATGGCGAGCCGTCATAGGGTTCTCTTGTCATTCTCCATAGCACCGTCGGGGTATTCTTGACTCTGGATATACCTCTTAATATCGTGGTACCAAGGTTTTCCATCTGACTCCTCTTCAACCACTTGGCAGTACGCGGGTTCACGATGCTTCTCTATCTCGATAAGAGGCATGTCATAGTCATTACTCACCCTAAACATTGAAGTGAGAGTGGCCAAAGCATCAGCCATCTGATTGTCATCCCGAAGAACGTGATGAAAAGAAATCTCATCAAAATTCTTAATCATTTCTTTGATGTGGGTGTGATAGGGGACCAACTTGCTATCCCTAGTTTCCCACTCCCCTTTTAATTGGTGGATGACCAAAGCAGAGTCCCCGTAGACTTCCAATGACCTCACTTTCGCATCTAGCGCTGCTTGGATCCCCAAAGAACATGCCTCATACTCAGCGATGTTGTTGGTGCAATCGAAACACAACCTGGTGCAAACAGGGATGAACTCTTTATCTGGTGAAATCAAAACGGCTCTGATTCCATGCCCCAATACGTTAGAAGCCCTATCGAACCTTAAGATCTATTTGTCTTTATTACTGCCTTCTTCATTAAAAAATGCCAGGATATCTTCATCCGGGAAGTCAAATAGCATCGGTTGGTGGTCGCTGACAGGCTGGTGTGTTAAGTAGTCTGACAGGGCACTTCCTCTTATGGCTTTTTGAGTGACATATGTTATGTCGTACTCAGTTAACAGTACTTGCCAACGGGTGATCCTTTCAGTCAAAGCAGGCTTTTCAAAAATATACTTGACAGGGTCCATCTTAGAAACTAGCCAGGTGGTGTGACTCAATAAATTTCTGCCTTAGACGCTTAGCGGCCCATGCTAACGCGTAACAAGTTCGCTCTAAAGCAGAATATCTCATCTCACAATCAGTGAACTTCTTGCTTAAGTAGTAAATAGCATGTTCCTTCTTTCCAGTCTCATCATGTTGCCCCAATACACAACCCATAGATTCATCCAACACTGTCAGATACAAGATTAGTGGCCTTCCAGGAGTCGGCGGTACGAAGATCGGTGGCTCCTGTAAATACTGCTTTATCTTCTCAAAAGCCATTTGACAATCTTCATTCCATTGCACCGGTTGGTTCTTATAGAGCAACTTAAAGATCAGTTCACAAGTTGTTGTCAGTTGTGAGACAAATCAAGCAATGTAGTTCAAACTTCCCAAGAATCCTCTGACTTCTTTTTCTGTACAGGGAGGAGGCATTTCGAGAATCAATTTGACCTTGTCAGGATCTACTTCTATTCCCCTCTTGCTTACAATGAAACCTAATAGTTTGCCTGATCTTATGCCAAAGGTACACTTTGCCGGGTTCAACCTGAGCTTATACTTCCTTAACCTTTCAAAAAGCTTTCTCAGATCAACAATATGCTCTTCATCGGTTCTAGATTTGGAAATGATATCATCCACATAAACCTCTATCTCCTTATGCATCATGTCATGGAAGAGGGTCACCATTGCCCTTTGGTAAGTTACCCCAGCGTTTTTCAAACCGAAGGACATCACTTTGTAACAGAAGGTGCCCCATAAGGTGATAAATATGGTCTTCTCCATGTCTTTGGGTGCCATCTTAATCTGGTTATAACCAGAGAAACCATCCATGAATGAGAAGATGGTATATTAGGCTATGTTATCAACCAAGACATCAATTTGTGGCAGAGGAAAATCGTCTTTGGGACTAGCCCTATTTAAGTCCCGATAGTCTACGCACATTCGTACCTTTCCATCTTTCTTTGGGACAGGGACGATATTTGCTACCCATTGAGGATACTTTGCCACTGCTAAAAATCCAGCATCAAACTACTTCTTAACTTCTTCTTTGATTTTCAAGAGTATTTCGGGCTTCATCCGGTGCAGTTTTTGCTTTATCAGGGGACAGTCTGGCTTCAGTGGTAATTTATGCTCAATAATGCTAATGTCAAGGCCGGGCATGTCTTGGTAAGACCAAGCGAAGATGTCACGGAACTCCATTAGCAGCTTAATCAATTCTTGCCTTCGTTCCTTACTCAAGGAGGTACCAATCTTGACTTCTTTCTTATCCTCCTCATTCCCCAAATTAATAATCTTAACTATCTCAAAATAAGGCTGAATTTCCCTGTCCTCTTGTTCTAATAACCTTGTTAACTCGGGCGGTGGCTCATAGTCTTCTCCATCTTCTTCGTCGGCATAGTCAACTGGGTGATCAAAATCATGAAGCGGGATTGTGATTTCATTAGTCTCAGGAGGGTCATTTTTGGATCTGCAATTTAGTGTGTTATGGCAAAAATAAAGAAGAGAAAGAAAAGGAGGAACAAGCAAGTAAAGGAAATCAAAACAAGGATAAAGGGATGAGAAGAGTATTTTTTTTTGAATTTCGATATGCATTTATTGATTACATGGAAAAGTCCCAAAGCCTTAGGCATAGCAGAGGGATAAACTAGACATTAAAGCAATAACAAATTACTTTGGTGAATCATTCAAAGTCGTAGGGAGTTCGACGGCTTCCTAGTTACGAAGCTCTAGGCCCGGCGGGCAAACAATCACGAAATCAACACTATCACAAAGACCATCTTCAACAACGGCTACTAGGCCTGGAGGCATCAATCCGGCACTCCAGAAACTTTCATAGAGATCACAGATGGAGACTCTTATGGTGTGAGGCCCACTACCAGCAATACGGGCAGCCCTTCTTTCCCTCTTTTCTTCTTCCACCCTCCTCCTATCGGCGGTCGTGGGCCGGTATCCTAAGCCAAAACCATTTCTATTCTCCACAAGGCGCACAGGTTCTACTTCTCCATCTAAAGCATGCCCTAAACCCTTCCCAGGCTTATATCCTTCACGCAGCATCATTTTCGCCATCACCAAAGACGCAGTTGGCATGTAGGCTCTAACCATCATGGTCCCTTCTCCCACGTATGTGGCATTTGCAATTTCTAATGCCTGGAACAAGGTCTCAAGGGCCTCTTCCGCTGCCTCGATGTAAGGAGTCGTAATGGGTTTGCTAACCAAGAAGTCTTCCTCACCAGATACGATTATCAGCTTGTTGTCTATTATAAACTTCAGTTTTTGGTGCAGGGTAGATGGGACCACTCCAGCTGAATGGATCCATGGCCGACCCAACAGACAACTGTAAGCAGGCATAATATCCATAACCTGGAAGAGGACCTGGAACGTGCAAGGTCCAACTTGAATGGGCAGTTCAATCTCGCCCATGACCTCCCTCCGCCTACCATCAAAGGCCCATACGACTGTAGCACTTGGCTTCATATACGTCCCGTCGAATGGAAACTTGGTAAACGTTGATTTGGGCATTACACTAAGGGACGACCTATTGTCAACTAGCACTTTTGCTAGAATATGGTCTCGGCATTTTACGGATATGTGGAGGGCCATGTTGTGCCCTACTCCTTCTGGGGGTATTTCATCGTTGGTGAAGGTCAGATAGTTATCTGCAACGATGTGCCCCACTATTCCCTGAAACTTATCAACGGGGAGGTCATGGCTGACATGAGCCTTATTTAGCACCTTCATTAGTGTATTCCTGTGTGGCTCAGAATTCATCAACAGCCTAGCAGAGAGATTTTAGCTGGAGTTTGGTTCAACTAGTCTAGTACTTGATATTCGCTTTGGCGAATAAACTTTAAGAACTCTTGGGCCTCTTCGTCGGTCACAGCCCCTTTTTCTTTGCCACTGGTGCCTTCTTTTCTTTCTTTGGCTTTTTCAGCAGTTTGATCCTTCTTTAGTTCTGGAGTGGCATATCTTCTCCCGCTTCGGGTCACACCTCCTACCCCGGCAATGTTTGTGACCGATGACAACGGGATGCTCATCGTCGAGCTTGCGACGATTACATCCACATCGTATTTCCACGGGACAGCCCATGAATCCTTAAATGAGAATGGGGTAGGTGCTTGAACAGTAACATTTGGTCGCACAGAAACGGGATCCGTCGAAGGGTTCTTGTTGTAAAAAATAGTTAAAGGTTTAGGAACCGACACCCCTGACTGTTCTTGAATCATATTCACCCTGTCTTCGCGGTGTCTATAGACTTGCACAAAGTTGCCATCCATGAGCCCTTGAAGAAGTTTACAGAAGTTTTGGCGTTCGGCAGTCTGATCCTTGTCATGCTCCCCAGTCCAAGGCTCATTCACTAAACCTTGCTTGAGCAAGTGGGAATGAATTATTTTTAATGGTATCTTCACATTAGCAACATCCCTGATGCACTCCTCATCCTTTTCCACAGCGTTAACTCCTGAACCCCCATGATTGGGCATGAGATTCATGGCCACATTGGGACTTCCTTCTCGAAAATTAAGCCAGTCGGCTTTGATCAGGTCTCTTACTTTATACTTCAAGGCCACACAATTTTCCGTGGAGTGCCCTGGTTCCCCAGTGTGGTAATCATAATGAGCGTTTGGGTCATACCCCTTTGGGTAAGGAGGTTGCAATGGCCTCATGGGGCATGGAGCTACCAGACCCTTCTGAACAAGAAGTGGCAAAAGTTCGGTATATGTTATTGGGATTGGATCGAACTACACAAGGGTGCGCTCATTGTTTCTGATTAGGATTGGGTGGTCGAATCACTTGTTGTGGGTGATGGTATGGCATGGGTTGCGGCATTGGCACTCTTACCATGGGCGGACGGAAGTGGGGCTGCCACATAAGGATTGGGAGCTTAAATCGTGGTAGGGACGAACGGTCTTGGTGGAGCCGTCTTTTGATCAGAAAAGATGGAATTAGTTTCTCCATCTCTTCTCCCAGGCAGCGGCTTTCTTGTCGTGCTTGCCCCAGATGGGCCCCGAGTGATCTTTCCTATTCGTATTCCACTCTCTACCTTTCCTTAATAGTCATAATGTCGGAGAAGTTGGATAAAACACTACCAATCATCTTGCCATAGAAGGGTGATGGGAGCGTGTCGATAAACATTATGACTATCTCTTTTTCCGACAACGGGGGGTCCATTTGCGCAGCTGTCTCTTGCCAGCATTGGGCATACTCCTTAAATGTTTCACTGTCCCTTTTCACCATATTCTGTAACTGAACCCTGTTAGGCGCCATATCCATATTATATTTGTATTGTCTAAGGAAGGCGTCTGCTAGGTCCTTCCAACAACGAATATGGTTCCGCTCAAGGTAAGCATACCATGTAAGAGCAGCCCCGCTAGACTATCTTGGAAGCAGTGGATCAACAATTGGTCGTTAGAAGAGTAGGATGCCATCTTTCAACAGTACATCGTGAGATGGTTCTTTGGACAAGTCATTCCCCGATACTTGTCAAAGTCTGGCATTTTGAATTTGGGTGGGAGGACAACATCTATGACTAGACATAGCTCAGAAGAATCTATCAGTCCAAAACCTCCAGCGCCTTCCATCATTCTCAAACGTTCTTCCAAGATTTCTATCTTTTCCTTTTAGGGAGCTGCGACCGTGCTGTGACCGACGACCAGGTTCATCATGCGGGTTGTATCTTGGAGATTGGTCTCATAGGGGGTTGCGTATCCGTACGGATAGCCGAGTGGCTGGTTGAACGGAGCCAACGCGTGGGGCTAGTTCATTAGGCCTACATTCGGCGAGGGACCTTGGGGTTGGGCCATAACTTGTACGGCGTAAGTTGGCTGGGTCATTTGGGCTCGTGTGTTTTGGGCTTGTGCATTGTAGGTTGGCTGGGCCATTGGGGCTTGTGTGTTTTGAGTTTGGTAGGCTTGTGGGTCATGGGCTTGCGTGTTTTGGGTTTGGTAGGTTTGTGGGTCATGGGCTTGCGTGTTTTGGGTTTGGTAGGTTTGTGGGTCATGGGCCTGCGTGTTTTGGGCTTAATGGAATGGTGGCATATTTGGCTGGGATGGGTGTGATGCATAAGGATTTGTCACTTGCTAGTCGGGGGTGTCTTGTTGGTTAGCGAGCGGGGGATAGTACCCCAATGGTAGGCCATAGGGTGGAAAAAGCACTGGGTTGCCGTCAGGGCCAACGAATATGTGTTGTTGTGCGTAGGACTGATTATATGGTGGCCGGGATTCAATGGCAGGGCTAGGTCTTCCAATATTAATGGTAAGGGGGTGTGTCATTGGGTCAGGGAGTTGGGTTCTTGCTGGGTCAAAATCAGGGGGAGGTGGCGAGGTGGTAGGCTGCTGTTAGGCATCCTCAACACCTGCAGAGGAGCCTCTTTCTGTGTGTCTCTTTTCCAAAAGTTTAGTTAACTCCACCACTCACTCTTTCAGCTGATCGAACTCAGTTCTAAAGTCCCCTTCCACAACTTCTGCCTCAGCCATGAGTTTCTGTTGGAGTCGGGTCTGGTAAGGATGTCTACCTATGATTTTGGTGTCTTTTGAAAAAAAACAAAAATGTTAGGTGGAAACAAAAAGAAGGAGAATGTCATGGGAAGCAATCACAGGCTTTGGCGAGTATCCTTTGACCATTCCTTAGAACTTATCATTCAAAAGTACTAGGTATGGTAAACATGGAAATTAATATGGGATAGTTGTGAAGACAGAAGAAATCCTTCATTATGAGGCGGGAGCCTCAAGCTCAAACATTTTCTTCGGGCAACTACAGCCCTCATCTCTTGAATTCAATCCCATGTTAACTTCCATAGATACTCAAAGGGTATTCGTTAAGTTCTGAATAGCCTCCAACGAAAATGAGGATAAGGAAGAGAAATTAGTTACTGTCATGTTTTGAAACCGGTACTTCCCCATTGATTTAACATAAAGCAATTTTTTTTCTTAGGGAAACAGCGATTACCAAGGGTCCAAGTCGTAATAGTCATAAGTTTTCTAATTGTCATCGACGCCCCTGTTGGAGTGGAAACAAAATTATTTTTTTGATTTTTTTTTGACGATTAGGAAAATCTATGACTCAGGACTCAGAGGTACATGACCAAAAGAGAATTATCCATCCGCCCAAAGAGTACTATATGTTCCAAAAATGAGTCATTATTTCAAAACTAAGTAAAACTTCGGGTGGTAGATAATTCATTTTTGGATTAAAAAGGGAAAATGAAAATGATGTAAGGTAGAGTAAAGTCTGCCCTTTCGTGGCCTAGGTCGGGATTTTCTGAAAGTCTTTTCTAGGCCCTATAGCTCATCTAAAACTGACTCCTCACATTGGGTGGCTTATTCTAGACTTCTAAAAGGTCACTAGAGCCAAGATCCTACTCATGACAGGGACGCAACAGTAGGAAGTCTACTAGGTGCGTATATCATGAAAGGTCAAACTCCAGTTGAGGTTCTTACGAACACCGGATGGGAAGTACATCCCATACGACTCCGTTACCAACCCCTCCTAACTTAAGCTTCATTTGGGGCCTGGGTATAGGGCGCCACTCATCAGTGTGTGCAAAAATGTGAGTGTAGTGTATGAAAGGGCATTCAATACCTTTTACCTTACCCCATTCTGCACAAAGAACAAACATAGAGCAAATATACAAGGTCGTCTACCCTAGGGTTCAATAATTGCAGAAAAGTAGCATAGTCCTCTACCCTAAGGTTCAACAATTATGTAAATATTGACAATGAAACAAATAACAAGACACGATTGAAATAAAAATGAACATTTACAATAATTAACAGGAAACAAAATGAAGGAAGAAATCAAAGCAAACAAAGGCTATATATAAAAAAAACATGCGCTTCCAATCAAACTGGCCTGACTCTCTTAAGCATTCCCCAGTGGAGTCTCCATCTGTCACGACCGGGGTCACGGCGGCGCGCCCGACCCTTTGAAAGACGATAATACGAGACAGGGAGTCACCACCAACGTTTTTATCCACATGAAAAACATTGGGAAAAACTTGCTTTAGTAAAACACTGGTTAAAAAAGGTGAGATTCAAGTTTGGGAGTTGGTTACGAGTAGGGAAGGTATTAGCACCCTACATCGCCTGTCAAAAATAGTACCAAGATTGAAAATGCGCAACATAAATAACCTTACAAAAGATGTTTTATCTCTTCCTTTTTATTATTGTACTTTATGTAAAAAAGCAAAACAGAACAAACATGAAGTATCGAAGCAAGGTTAACAGGACGTCTCGTCCAAATTAACCTCGACTTCGGTATAAAACAGGGAAAGAGGAATGCTAACAAGACGTCGCGTCTAAATTAATCATCCTTTAATCAAAAAATACGGGGTCAGAAACGGGAAGGGGATAAACGGGACGTCTCGTCCTAAGTATCCCTTTCCTTATGAATCGTGGTGATCGTCGACTGAAAATAGGGGAAAATCAATAAGACGTCACGTCTAAATTGATTTTTATAGAAGGGATAAGAACGGAATAGTTACAAAAAAGTAAAGAATGAAAAAAAGAAGGATGGGCCTGACAGGAATTAAGTCCTGCTCCTACGTATTCTCGAGTTATCGAGAAATCAGGGTTACGTAGTTCTTGATAAAGGGTATGTAAGTGAAGCTAGATATTTAATGGTGGGTAGAGTTCATGTAAAAAAGGCATACAAGGTGGAGTTCTCCACACGTATATGGACTTCAGAAATAGTGTAGGTAAAAGTACATCTGCACGACACTGGCTAAAACAAAATTTATGATAATCAAAATAAAATGTGAAAAATACTTATTTTTATTGTTATTTATTACGAATCTAGGTGAGGCAAAATTCAACAACAGAAACTAATGTAAGTAGGAAAGCAGATTCAACAAAAACAACAAATTTGATGAAGGAAATGAACCAACAGTATGAAATAAGCTAAAATAACAGAGGTGAAGAAAGATTGTAACCGGTGTGGAGTGGACATAGGAGGAACCGGACTGCAGGTAAGAACCGGTGTGGAGTAAGCACTGGTAGATGATCTGCTAGTATGAGCCAATGTAGGCTGAAACAGCGGTGCGATGCTAGCAGAAAACTGGACCGGAGTGGCTAGAACCAAAGTACAGTATAGAGCCGGTGTAAGACTCAGTGGCAGAGATGTATTTTAGTGAAGAAACGGTGTAGGATTCAGTGGTGTTATGAGCAGTATAGGGGTTTAGATAGAGTTTGGAGTGACAGGAGGAGATTCTGAGGATCCTCCTATAGGAACGAGACGGGTACTTCTGTTTTTGAAGAATCGAAGAGAATGAGAGTTGGGGCAGGTTTCTTGACTTCGGATTCAGAACACCGGAGCAATTTTGCAAGGGTTCAAGGATCCAAGAATACGGACCAAGTTTTCAGGGGTTTCTCCCTTCAAAGTCCTGACTCCAAAAATGACCAAAAAATCCAACCCCTTGTGCCTCTTCAGATCAGGCATTTATAGAGGTTCTGGGCGCTGGCTGAGTGCTTGGACAGCTCAAGCCTCCACTCACCCACGTGTACGGTGGAGCCAACTTGGCCACTAACAGGTTATGGGGAGTAGCGGCTGGTGGGGAATTTTTAATTATTTCCACTTCCGCCCCCTGTCTGCCACTCCCAGGATTTGAGGGTTGGCTCAGATGTTCGATTCCAAGTCACAGCATAGGTAACCGGACTTACCACTCCGATGTAAGGTCCATGACATCGGATAACAAGGATACCTATTCAACGAATGATTTTAATGATTAGGCCGGTATGATCCCCTCAATAGCCTGGACCGGTATTCTCTTGCTGGATACCGGCTGATGTAATCTGGCCATCAAATGATGTCCCATTTTAGCAGCTTAGACCGGTGCTCCTTCAGCCTTGGACCGGTGTTTTTCTAATGGCCCAGACCACTGTGTCAGTGTCTATTCTCAGTGGAAATTGGTCGGATCGAAATAGGTGTTTACATATACGAAAAGCCCAAGTGTAAAAATCGATCCTTCGACACTCGGTGTGAAGGCTTGAATTCATTCAAGTAACACCGGATCCCTTTCTCGTTCAGAATTGCTCCACTCAGAGGTGATTTGTCCAGAAATGTCTCTGCTTGAAACACTCATTCAGTCATAGCCTTTCTTACTTCTAAAGTGACCCACTTGGAAATGTTTAACTCAGATATATCTCTGCCTAAAAAGTGCTCTTTCGAAGTCCGACTCACTCGGGAATATCTCTTTCTGAGAAGTATTCATCAGAGCCTCTTTTCGTTTAGAATCGCTTCACTCAGACGTGATTCGCTCGGAAATGTTTCTGCTTAAAGCACTCATTTAAAGTCATAGCCTTTCTTCCCTCGAAAGTGACCCACTCAGAAACGTCTCACTCGGAGACACCTCATTTAGAAATATCTCTCTCGGATATATCTCCGGCCGAAAAGCTCATTCGAAGTCAAAGCCATTTTTCATTTAAAATTGATTCACTTGGGAATTCTTTACTCGAATGTGTCTCCGCCCGAGAGGTACTCATTCAAAATCAAAGCCTTTCTTCGCCCAGAAGCACTTCTCTCGGAAATGACCCACTCGGAAATGCCTCACTCGGAGACACCCCACTCAGAAGTATGGAACTTGCAAGTGTCTCTGCCCGAAAAGTGCTCCTTCGAAGTTCAGAGCCCTTTTTCATTCAGAATCGATTCACTCAGGAATTATCCACTCAGAAATATCTGTACCCAAGAAATACTCATTCGAAGTCAAAGCCTTTCTTCGCTCGAAAGTAATTCCCTTGAAAATGACCCACTCGGAGACACCCCACTCAGAAGTATGGAACTTGGAAGTGTCTCTGCTTGAAAAGTGCTCCTTCGAAGTTCAGAGCCCTTTTTTGTTCAGAATCGATTCACTCAGGAATTATCCACTCGGAAACATCTATACCTGAGAAATACTCATTCAAATTCAAAGCCTTTCTTCGCTCGGAAGTAATTCCCTTGAAAATGACCCACTTAGAAATGTCTCACTCGGAGACACCCCACTCGGAAGTATGGAAATTGGAATTGTCTCTGCTCGAAAAGTGCTCCTTCGAAGTTCAAAGCCCTTTTTCGTTCAGAATCAATTCACTCGAGAATTATCCACTCAGAAATATCTCTGCCTAGAAAAAGCACTCATCCAAAGTCAAACTCGCTTTTCGTTAAGAAATGATTCACTCGGAGGTGATTCGCTTGGGAGTAATTCCCTTGGAGGCAACCCACTCAGAAATGCCTCACTTGGAAATCTTACAACCGAAAGGATCATTCAGAGTCGAAGTTCAGTCCTCTCTTGGAAATCCTTTCACCTGGGAATATCACTCGGAGTCAAAGACAATCTTGAAGACAAACCCGAGCACAAGCTCTCAGAAACTTTGAATATGGGCCCAAGTACAGGCTCTAGGCAATCTTTAAGACACACACCTGAGAACAAGCTCTTGGCAATTCTTAAGGCACACTCGAGCACGAATAGAGCGAAGGGGTTCCAAGCGACAGAACTCCTCATTCTTGGTGAAAATTGACCAGACTAAAATAGGTGTTTACACCTATCATAGATCAATTTTTGGGCCATATGGGTTTCGATTTGGGCTTTGAGCATTGTATAAAAGTTGTGAAGAATTGAGTTAGGAAAAATTTGGTGAAGGCCTCATTCAATTTAATGGTCATATGAGAGAGATATGTGGAAAATACGACACCTAGTGCAAGTTGTTGCTAGAGAAACATAAATTGGTGTAGTTTTTTAAATTCTAGGATTTATTGAGTGGGAATTTGATTTCAAGCCCTTCATGAAATTTTTAGATCTTCCTTTCCTCTTTAATTTGATATATCTTTTACAATGATCCAAGTTTTGTAGCCTGAGAGATACCCGATTAACAATAAAGTGTTCCAGAAGCTTCCTGTATCAGCTAGGGTCTTAGAAATAAATTCAGCATTAATTTTCTCTTAGGAATTTGATTTTGTTCCCTTCATGAAAATTGTAGAGGTTTACGATAAGAATCCATAGCAGAAAGAACGGAGTGATTCAAGCACCGGACGAAGGAGATACACGAATTTTATCGAACATTGAAATGGAACAGCCAAGGGGCACAAAGATTTATTAAATTGTACTAATCTAGAGGGATTTAGTCTTCAATGTCTGTACAAAAACATAGGTAATTTTGTTACAGAGATTTTGACACCAAGCTTGTGCAAATCGAAGGTCATATAAGAAAGTTATGAATTTGTTTCTGAACTATACGCAGAGAAAAAGGTCCAAACGTTGGAATTTTGAGATGAATATACTTAATCTTCAATTTTGGGGTTGACAGAGAAAGAATCGGAGTTCGGGGCTAGAAATGGAGATTAAAGATCTTTTCAAAACGAAAAGACCAAAATCATTCAATTCTAAGATTGTATAAAAAATCTAGGTCTAAAACACCAAAGGTATTCAGGTCGAGTTTTAAAGCGATTTCTTAGGAAATCAACTTATTGAGAAACAGGGATGATAGAATCCGAATCAAGCTTTGGTCCCTTCAAGAAAAATTCCTAAAACGTCGAAATGAGTCACTAGAGACTGACCGTGCCACCATCGGATATCCCAAGGTACATGAACGATTAAACGTAGAAGACGCCAAAGGTTCTGATTGAGTTTATCAGGCCAAGTCAGACACCCTTGATTCTTCACAGAGAGATTCTAACAGGACTAGTATCCCTACTAGATCACTAGTATTGGTTCGAACGGTCAGAGTCTGACCTTAGACTGGGTCCTATAATTCAAGTCTGAAGAACCCGACAATATTTTATTATTAAATATAATTATCAAATAAATAAATAATTTAAAATATCTAATTTCAAAATAAATTATTATAATTATTTATCTATTAAATATTATCGACAGAAAATAATTATCAAATAAATATAATGATAAATTAATTTGTACCCAAAATAATCGTCGTTAACGTATTATTTTTAATAAACACAGTATTATCGAACGTTATTTAGTGTCCATTTGGTTTCTAGTTGGGGAAACGGAGTTGGGAAAATGGAGAAATTTAAGGGTTGATATTGATCCTTCACGTAGTTTGAGATAGTCAAAACTTCGTTTGACCGTTGGATGTATTTTTAACCAACCGGGGTTTGTATCCAAACAACCTTTTATTATTTTTCCTATCTCTGCTTCTCTCACTCGTTACGTTCTCTCGGTATTCTTACTTTTCATATTAAACTCTACTTCTCTCTATTTTCTCATTCTAAACTGTTTGGGGAACAGGCTGAAGCCTTGAGCTTCTTACTGAAAGCTCAACAGAGTATCCTCAAAGTCCTAAGGGTCTGGTTTCCTATTCTCAAAAATTAGGGCTGTTACAAGAGTTATTCTGAACTCAAACAAAATTATGATATGTTGTTTAATGATTTTTCCAAATTGTTGAAAAATTTTAAGAAGTTGAAAATAAATCATGTTGATATGACCACTGAGTATGAGAACCTGATTTCTAAATTAAAAGAGGGTTTTGATAAAAATATTGAAAAGAAAATGGAAGAAAATGAAAGAATGCACCTTGAAGAATTATACAAACTCAGACAAGGGAATCTTGTTTTAAAAACCAATTTTGAAAAAACCAAAGTTTGCTGCAATTCTCAAGTTGGTGAAATCATTAAACTACAGAAGCAAGTAAGTTCACTTACTTTAGACCTGAGCAAGTTTGTTAATGGTATTGAGAATTTGAATAAGCTTTTGGGAAAACCTCATGGTGACCATAACAGACCAGGTCTGGGCTATATAGAGAAAATGATTTCAAGCAATTTTCATCTTCTTCATTTGTTTCAAAGAAATAAAAGTATGTTAAGTGTAATTATTGCAAAAAGCATGGTCCCACCAGCGTGCCAATGAACTGGTCTAGGCTAGGGTCCAATATCTGACCTCGCGATAGCCCTTAAATCTCTTGTTCACTCTCTAATATTACACCAGTCTAGTGGGGATCCGGTATTATATCCTTGATTCTAGTGGGGAATAAAGGTCTTGGAGTGATTCCTCATACAAAATCACCAGCCTTACGCGTTGTGGAACGAAAGGGGGTGTCACCTACAAGGATACTCCGACGCTCAAGTGAGTAAAAGTTCAAAGGAATTTCAAGGTTCAAGCATAAGGTTTAATAGAATGTTCTTACATGTTACGTTAATGCATGGATATTTATACCTGGAGGGAGTTGAAGAGCCTTCTTACTTTCTAAGTCTTTCATACATAGTGTTAGTACCTACTCTGCTCTTCTGCAGTAAAGCTGATTTGTGATGGAGACGTTTCACAGCAACTCTACTTAACCATCAGTCATTTTGCAGGCAACTTGTTCAACATGCTAGGTCATAGGTAAACTCTGATCCTCTGGTATAGAGTGAATAACTTGCAATGGGGTCAGTTTGGGGAACTTTTGTGTGACCATGAATACCGGTGTTAAATTGTTCCATTACGCGAGATGCCGATGTTTAAAGAATAGCTCACTCTGGTCATCACATTATACCAGTTCTAGAGGATGGATTTTAGTCAAACTATCTCTAAGTCCAAGGGCCGTCTCAGGACCGGATCAATATCTAATAAATAACATTCCTTATTTACATCATGAAGCAGTTGCTCTAGTGATTATCATGTTTGTTGTGTTTGATAGGTTCCAAGTTCAACCCTTGATGCATGTAATTTTTATTAATATTCGTGTGAAAATTACGCCACACCCCAAACATGCAAATAATGTTCAAAGGGACCCTATTTTGGCCAAAGACTAAAAAAATAAGTGTAAATAAATTAGTTATACCAAAAAAATAAATTTTATATTTAAAAATTATTTTAATATTATAAATTTTAATACATAAAAAATTTATTTTAAATTTTAAATTTAATTATTAGAATTTATGAAACAACAATCATAAGTTTCGTCCATGATTTTATTTTATTTTTTCAAAACAAACGTACTGTTACCAAGTGGTCTCGTTCAAATTGTTTCATTTGTCTTGCCATTGCATTACTGCGCCTTCTTGCCTTGCGACTCCTCATCGTGCATCGTGGTGGTGCCTCTAACCTCACTCTGTCTCTTGCTCCTTGACGAACTTTTGGGTCAAGCCCTCCCAAGATCTCAAGTGTCAACAACAGAGACAATTCACTATCGTCTTTGAACCTAATCAATAGATCGAGACTCAAAAATTCATTCCTGATCCTCAGGTTTGCTTTCTCTTCTTCCTCATTTATAAAAACAAAGTAAACCACAAAATTGACATGCGAAAGTGTTTGTGTTTGTGGGTTTATATTTTATAAATTTTTATATCTTTTTTAAATATTTTTGGACAAGGTTGGCCTTCTAATTCAAGTAATGGCAAATATTTAATTGTATAATGATTTGTTCTAATAGAAATTAGCGCTTGGAACAATCAGAGAATGGAAACTTAAGACTATTATAGTTCATAAAGTTCTTGGAACAATTCTTGTTGATGAGGATGTTGCATTAAGTAAGTATCATCGAGATTTTCTGTTGCTTGATTGATTTTTTTATATTATAAATCAGATAGATTAAAGGTTCATCCCAAAATCAATAGGCAATAGTTAGAGTGACCTAACAGGTATTTAAACAATGTGAAATATTATGGGGTATCCAACATGTCCCCCTCTAACGAAGCCCGCCGGACTAAGCCAACAGTAACTTTTGACCTATAATGAAAGGGCAACACTTGGCCCATAACAACTAGAAAAAAGTGCATTCGAACTGTTTGTAGCCTTGAAGGATATATAAGGTACAAATGGTGTTTATGATTTCCAAGAATAATATAAGATCCGGTCCTGAGATCGACCTCTGGACTTAAAGGTAATTTGACCAAAATCCATCCTTTGGAAGCGATGTGACATGATGACCAGTATGAGCCATTATCTCAATGTCAGTATCTCACATAATGGAATGATTTAATGTCAGTATTCGTTATCATATGAAAGGCCCCCAAACTGACCCCATTACGAGTTATTCATTCAATACCAGAGGGTCAGAGTTGACCTATGCCCTAGCATACTGAACAAGTAGCCTGCAAAGTGACTGATGGGTAAGTAAAGCCGCTGTGAAACGTCTCCATGACAAGTCAGCTTTACTGTAGAAGAGTAGAGTAAGTACTAACACCGTGTACGGAAGACTTGGAAAGTAAAAAGGCTATTCCACTCCCTCCAGGTATAAATACTAATGCATCAATGTAACATGGTAAGAACATCCCCTCTAACTTTATGCTTGAGCTCTGATATTCTCTTTGAATATTCATTAACTTGAGCGTCGGAGTGTTCTTGCAGGTGACACCTCCTTTTGCCTCACAATGCGTAAGGCTGGTGGTGTTAGTATGAGGAATCACTCTAAGAACTCTATTCCCCACTATACTTGAGGATATATTACTAGATCCCCACTGGACCGATGTAAAATTTACATCTAAGTTATCATTTTAAGGACTATTGTAGAGTCGGATCCAGCACCCTGGCCTAAACCAGTTCAATGTGTATCTCAGTTCTTGTATTAAAAACTTACAAATTATGAAGAGAACCATATATGTTATAGAGGAAAAAATAAAAAGAAAATAAAAAATAAACAAACCAGAGTTTCTATAAAATTCACTATTTTCTTATGAAATTTGTGTTGTTTGTATACCCATTTTCTATTATGATCTATCTGTCTGTTATTGACTTATTATTATACATCAAATTATCTATCCAATAATTATGCTACCATATAAAGCCTTTTCTTTCTATTTGGTACTCTAACTCTCTAAGAATCACATTTACCATGTCTTTGTTGGCTGCTACATTCACCATTCAATCAACTTTTGGCTGAGTTTAGTTATTAGCTTGATTGGTTATTAGCCTGGCAAAAGGGATACAAGGAGCGAGAATCGTTCAGTGTGGTGAAGTGCTTTTCGACCAATCATAATTTAGTTGATTAGATGAGGAGAAAAGTTGAAGCTTTCTCTTCCCTGATGATTTACACATTATGGCTTATGGTTATGGAGTTCAGAGGATTAAAAGGATTATAAAGGTATAATGACTTATGACTTGTATGTTGTACCTTAGGTATCTTCTTAACTTTGTCGTTTATCATTTTGTTCTTGAAATTTTTTTGCTTAATTTTAAATTTTATGTTGAATAAGATATAAATAATACATTATTTATATATTTGTGATGTACTTGGTCTCAGATTATCCTTGCTATATATGCATTGTTTAACTCAACCTCTTCATGAAAAATGCTAAGCAAAACCAGTTTATTTAGTTTGTGTTTCTTCTTCCATGCAGGACCTTACAAACAAAGGTAATTACCTAAGACCCATTATTGATAGAGACCTAAAATAAATAATATTTAGGTTATGTAGAGGGAAAAATCAATAACCTTAAATGAATAACAATAACTTAGTGGATAAGGTGTTTGTACTTTAATTTAATAATTGAGGTTTCAACCCCTGTTAGAATCAAGTCTGAATTCATGACTAAGAAGTCTGAACCCCATGTGATTTGTTAATAATATACATCAAGACTCTTAGCTAAAATGAATTCTGTACGCTTGTTTGTCTAACCAGTTTGTTTAAGTGTGACAGGAAGTCTGTAGAACTCCATTTGTGAAGAATATGGGGAGTCCATAAAATTCAAATTGCTCTTGAAATGAAGAAGTCTGTACTCACCCAAAGCTTCATTGAATTAAGCTAGTCTGAAGCTACAAACCATGAGAAGCTCTCTCACTCTTCGAGTATTTAAAAAATGATCTTTCTTTTCCAAATAAGAAGCTGCATGAACTTCCCCATGTCATCTCTATGCCTATCATAAAAAAATTAATAGAAAAGTTAAAAGGAACACTTGCATATATCAAGAAAAATGCCTCACACATCTCAAGGTGTTAGAAAAACTGAACCTATTTTGAACAGATAGCCTAAGGTTAACTGCTATAAAGTGTACTTGCTTTCTCAAAGTGCATAAGCAAAAAGGATCTTTTGTTAAATACTTTTGAAGCAATCTAGTTAAGGAAACTTCTTTGAAGCATGTCTCTGTACTCGCTAACAACACATTCCTTCAAGTTGAACTAATAATTATTTCAAGAAGGACTATAAATACAAGAAGCTTTTGAATTCAAGAGTGTCTTGTTGCCCATTCTCATTCTTGAACACTCTTTAATTTCTCCCAAGAAACTAAAGTCTGAAAGACTTTTCTTTAAAAGTTTCTAAGTTCTTGTATTCACTACTTAAGTCTTCTTTGTAGTTCTGCTTCCAGCAGACCTTGAATTATAGTAGTCTATAGCTCAGTGTAACATCCTGCTTTTAATAATAGCTCTATTTGGTAAATTTTGAGGTATAAAAGATCTGTTAGTGTTACTCAATGAATAAAAACACTCTATGGATGGTTGTGATACTCCAAGATTTCATTTTCTGGGTATAATTATAGGAATTACATAAACCTTTAATGATAAGGCCCAAATTCCAAGTGAAAATACCTTAGAAAGAACTGTCTGAGTGAGAAAGAGAGTCTATTCCGAGTGAAAACTGCAAATTCTGAGTGACCAAGAGGAATTCCGAGTGGAAAATGGAAATACCGAGTGAAAATGGTGTTTTCCGAGTGGAACATGGTCAAGAGGAATTATTCCGAGTGAAATTCTGTCTCAGAGACTCACTGTTGAGTCAAACATGTTAGGAAGACTCAATTCCGAGTCAAGTTCTTCAAAGAATTCATTTCAGAGTCAATTATTCCTAAGTGACTCGTTTCCGAGTCAAACATCCCAGAGAGACTCATTCCTGAGTCAAGCATATTCCAAAGACTCGTTTCTGAGTCAATTAGGATCAGAAGTTGCAATCCTGAATGAAGGAATTCCGATTGACAACATATATGTCTTGGGTCGGTTTAGGATCAATTATACCGAGTGACAACTTATGTACCTTGAGACGTTTTCAGGAGAATCTGTCAAGTACGAAAACTGAGTGAAATTCTGAGTGAAGGATTACCAATTCTGACTGAAGGTTACAAAATCCGAGTGAGTTGTCCAAAGTTAGGACCTCCCTGGTGAGGAAGGGATAGGATTCCGAGTAGTTATATATATATGTTGAATGGTTAAGACATTACTAGGCTTGAATAAGAAGGGTAATGAATGAATAATGCTAATTGAGTAGATACCGAGCGGAAAATGGTAGTAAGAACCCGTTCCGAGTGAATTGTAGTAGGCACAGAGCCAATTCCGAGTGAGTCTTAGATATATAAGCCAATTCCGAGTGAGATTCGTATGTGTGGGGCTTTTCCGAGAGGTAATGACCCTAAAAGGCTTTAATTGGAATTGTAGTTGAAGAATTTGGTTAAGACCAAGAGAGGAATATGAGTAAACCTGAGTGAGTAGAGTTTGGTTATTTCCGAGTGGCAAATCCGATTGATTCCTTTCTAATGTATGAAATATATTCTAAGTGATGAAGAGTTTGAATAATTCCGAGTGATTGAAAAACTAGGAGAGAGTCGGGTTCTGAGAGAAACAATTCCGAGTGGAAGATGAGTGAACTCTGCCAAATGGAACTCTGAGTATTGGTTGTGAATATTAGAGTAAGTAGCATACCGAGCAAAATAAGTCGGTTTAAGAAACATTTAGTCGAGGGACAGAAACCGAGTGAGAAACCAAGGAATTGAGTCAGATTCAGATGAATTCCGAGTGAGTATACATGAATCGCTCAAGCGAGTCGGATTTCGCTTGAGCGAGATGGACCCTGATGCATAATTCCTCTTTTCAATCAGCCTTCGCCCAAGTGAGCATCCTGCGCTCAAGCGCGCTCGACCCTGATACTCTTTTCCTCACTCACGCCCAAGCGAGGATAGCACAACTCGCTCAAGCGAGTCCGAGTCCGCTTGAGCGAGGGGACTTGTTTTCCTTCCTTCTTCACACGACTGGAGGAATTCTAGTCGGTTTATAGGCTAACCGAGTGGAATTCCAGTCGGTTTTCAGTGCCAGAGGTGACTTTTGACTCCTTTCTTGTCTCTTATGCAATTTTTATTGCAACCAACACCATTATTACTCATACTAGTGGGTGGACGGCCAGAAGTGGATCATTATAAACCACTTTCCTATTTTTAATTCTCCATTATCTCCACTAAACAACCACTAATGGAAAAGCTGCCTTCCACTTACTCTCTCATTATTAACAACTTACCACCACTCTCAGGACACTCCTACATACGAACCACTTAGCAAATCACACACTCTTTTTTTTCTTCTTCTCATTTTTATACGTTCAAAGGCTTTTCTTTCCATTTTCATTTCTTCCACTACGGACTGGAATGAGGAAACTACAAGACATACCTTGTTAATCAAAGGACTTCAAAACAGGTAAGAGGGGAGAGGGTTGTGAATAACTATGAAATGGGTAGAGTTGTATGTTGTTCTAGGATTCCAGTTTTAAATTCGTATCTTGTGGCTAAATTTTGAAACTGAAAACGTATGAATTTGTCTTTGACTTCTTCATGAAAGTTGTAGATCTTTTTGTTATCTAAATTATGAGACCTGATTCAATTAATTTGAGTATGTATAGCAAAATTTATAGCCAAATTACTACTGCATGTTCGAGTGAAAGATTTGTTCCATGTTTTGTACATATTTTGTTATCCTGGGAATTATACATGCATAATTAGCTTTGGATGTCTTCATGAAAATTGTATATATTTATGTTGTGAATCTTTAGAAAGTGGTTTCACATAAAAATAATTTTTGTAGTTCATGTTATGCTCATAATACTGAAGTATGTACAAGCTGTAGATCTGTGAACTTGAAATCCGTATCTTATTTTTAAAATTGGGAATTTTGTGGTAAGAATTAGTGATCAGTGCCTTCATGAAAGTTGTAAATCTTTTTGTTATGTGGATTTTGAGACTTGAACCGATTGATTTGAGTATGTGTAGCAATAGTTATAGCCAAAATACTACTGCATATCTGAGTGAAAGATTTGTTCCATGCTTTGTGCATATTTTGATGTTCTGGGAATTATACATGCATAATCCGCCTTGGATGTCTTCATGAAAGTTGTAGATATTTAAGTTGTGGATCTTTAGAAAGTGGTCTCACTTTAAAATAATTTTTTTAGCTCAAGTTATACTCAAATTACTGAAGTATGTGCAAGCTGTAATCCTGTAATCTGAAATTCGAATCTTGTTTTTAAAACTGGGAATTTTGTGGTGAGAATTAGGGGTTGGTGTCTTCATGGAAATTGTAGATATGTGTGTTAAGAATAATTTAGAATTTGTTTCATGCTAAAATCATTTTTGTAACTCCAGATACGTTCTAATTACTAATCTGTGTACATTTTGGAAAAACTCATCTTGAGGCAGTATGGTATTTTGTGAATAAGTGGTATTCTGATTGGAATCTGAAATTGTGTTCTTCATGAAAATTGTAGATAATTGTATTATTAAGCCATAGAAAGTGGAATCATCTAAAAAGGTGTTGATTTGCCCATGTTATGACTGTTTTGCTAATGTATGTTGCTGTTGGGAATGCTGAAATTCACTTATAAAGACTATTATGAAAGAAAATGATATTTTCTTTATGGATAAAGATTTATGATTGAATTCTTGAGTGATCATGAGTTATTAGAAATGTTGTTGGGCATTATGCAGTTTGTATGATGTGGTGATGAATAATTATGAATAACGAAATTACCTTATATGTACATGAATGCCTTGTGATATTGACACATGTGACTGAATCAGTAAATCTATGATTTTGTGAATTATTATGAGTGTTGTGTCCTTTGAGAACTTGTATTCCAAGAGGTTTTGGAAATATGTATATCATGGTATGTTAAAGAGAATTAAAGGCATTCATGCATCATAAGCATTGAACGCATCATGGAATTTAGGGGTTCCATGATTGCCTACCCTGGTGGGGGGTTACTCTATGATGAGTTAAGCCCTATTTTGTTGTGTGCCATGGAGTGTAGGGATTCATGGTTTATGCAAAGCCCTACTTATGATACTTGTGTACTTTGGTACTTAAGCGCCATGAAGTATAGGGATTCATGGTATATGCTAAAGCCCTAATTGTGTGAGCGCCATGAAGTATAGGGATTCATGGTATATGCTAAAGCCCTAATTGTGTAAGCGCCATGAAGTATAGGGATTCATGGTATATGCTAAAGCCCTAATTGTGTAAGCGCCATGAAGTGTAGGGATTCATGGTATATGCTAAAGCCCTATTTGTGTCTCTATGAGACTTTTACTGCAGTATTCCCACCAAAATCAAATGGATCCAGCATGACATCATTTGACTAATTAAAGATCTATTAAATGGACTTGTTTGGCATATTCATCATATCATTATGAGTTGTTGATTGTGTTTGTGCAATTTTATCTATTTTATACTTATTCTATATTTTGTCTCACTCTTACATTAATTTTTACAGTGAATGACACGCAGAATGCAGAGTGATGCCATGATTGATGCCTATTTGAAGTATTACTTGAACTTTGATTTTATGGGTTGTAATAAGTATAACATGTCATGTACCATTATCTTCTAAATCGTTTCCGCTATTTGAATATTTTCTTGAATTTAATTATTCACGACTAGTATGTATGATAATTTTCCGCTGTTATCAACTGTTACATAAACTCTGAATTGAATTTATGAATTTTAAAATGATCTTTCGAAAACGCAAAAAATTTACTTGAAAATTTTAATTAACGTTTGGGGGCATTACAATGTTGGTATCAGAGCGTTTTCAAAAATTCAGGACCAATTACTATGACATGTATTGATTCTTGATATACTATGTGAATTGTTTAATTATTTGTTTGATAATATGTTACGTATATGCTATATGACTTGTGCCTGATTGATAAAATGCAAAGTGAATTGTTTGGTTACTAGCTTGATAATATGATAAACGTGTGTTATATGACTTATTGCTTATTTGATAAATTGTAGAATACTTGTAGTTACGTTATAATATTATATATATATATATACGTACGATATATTTTCCCATAGGATTAGCATAATTCAAACCATGAATATAGGATGGCAAGGAACGATAACAACACTATGGCAGCTGCTATCAACCGTCTGGCTGAAGCTATAGAAAGGCAAAATCAACTAAGAATTTTCGAAGAAAATCACCAAGACAGATTGGCACGAGAAGAGATCAACAGACAACTGAAACCTCAGTCAATTGCCTACAAAAGGAGAGGATCGTTTTATCCAAATCGCTTCAAAGGAGGATCATCATCATCTTCTGAGAGATACAACAATCATATGGATATAAAGTGTTTTAAGTGCAAAGGTAATCACCATGTACGTGATTACAATAGACACTTAGAAAATATCACTTGCTATCAATGAAATCAGAAGGGTCACATCAGCCCAAATTGTCCACTGAAACAGCGAATCAACGACAACAATAACACTATGAATAAACAAAGAGATTCGGGTTATCAAGAAGTCTGTAGAGGAAACACTCGCACTGTTCAACCTATAAGACAGTATAGGGAGTCAACAGACGAAAGATCACATACAGGAAGAGTCTTTGACATTAGCAGCTCAGAGGCAGACCAAGCAGGCGACCTCATGCAAAGTAAGTGTGAGATCAATGAATACCATTTTATCTGTGTTGTCTGATTCGGGTGCTACATAGAAGTAAGTTAGACGTTTTTAATTACCCGTAAAGCCTATAATATATGACTTGATTATTTCCATTCCTAACGGTACACAACTTAGGATTACTAAGATGTGTAACGATTATTCTGAGCTCACAGAAGGTAGGAACTTTCTTGTCAATCCTGTTTATCTTTAAAGAATATGGAAGTAATTCTAGGAATGAATTGGTTATCGGTGAATCAAGTTTTAATAGACTGTCATAACGAGACCAAGATAGTCCAAATGTTGGAAACTCCTTATTCTCTCTTCATTTTCTTGGACATACTAAGGCTAGAGATAGCTTGGAGCTTAAGGTGAAATTCTTATACTCTTTTGTTGTTTTTGGTTTTAGGTTTTGGTTTCTATGGTGATAGAAGAATACTTTATGAATGAGTTTAAGAATAGAAATCATTTTTCATGTGAAACCCAAAGGAAGAATATGTCTTAAGTATCTTTGGATAAGTGTGAAATGGTATACGAAGATTTTAAGATTTGAGATGGAAGATAATGGCTGTTAAGGGTGACTGTTTAATTTTAGTGAAACCCTAACTCTAGGATTTGGGAAAAATGAATGATAATGTTATAAAGAGTGATTTTGTGGAAGCCCATGATAATGTGTGTGTAGGTGTTATTAATAACGGAGATTAGTAGTTATTAGAAATGATTATTAAGTTTTGATGAAGAGTATAATAAGTTGAGGATTTTGGTTAAGTTGATGATTCTTATGACTTTTAATACTCTAGGATGATTATATATGAGGAACCGAATTATTAAAACATTGGTATTGATTATTGGGGATTAGGAGAAGAGTGTATATGAGTATGTGAGTGATTAGAGGACTTAAATTTAGATTGTTGATGTTTATGATGATGTTAATAATGGTTGCAAGCAATTGATAGTGAATTAAGGTAATAAATACTAGAGTCACTTTGAAGTAGTTGAAATAGTAATAGTTGAATGATTCATGTGATGATCTTAAAAACTAAGGACCATAGTATTGTTATTGACGGGTGTGATTAGCTCTTTTAAGATTTAAGGAATCTTGGACTTGGGAAGGGAATTCCCGAAGCCTAACACGAGCATGTAAATTGAAGTTAGACGAGCTAGGATTTGATAAAGAGTATTGGAGGAGGATATTTACGATGGTATATTAATGGCATAAATATGTATATTGTAATAGGATTGTATTCCGGATGATGATACGGAAAGATTTCAGCTTTGAAATTTCGAGGACGAAATTTTTATTAGGGTGGGAGAAATGTAACATCCTGCTTTTAATAATAGCTCTATTTGGTAAATTTTGAGGTATAAAAGATCTGTTAGTGTTACTCAATGAATAAAAACACTCTATGGATGGTTGTGATACTCCAAGATTTCATTTTCTGGGTATAATTATAGGAATTACATAAACCTTTAATGATGAGGCCCAAATTTCGAGTGAAAATACCTTAGAAAGAACTGTCCGAGTGAGAAAGAGAGTCTATTCCGAGTGAAAACTGCAAATTCCGAGTGACCAAGAGGAATTCCGAGTGGAAAATGGAAATACCGAGTGAAAATGGTGTTTTCTGAGTGGAACATGGTCAAGAGGAATTATTCCGAGTGAAATTCTATCTCAGAGACTCACTGTTGAGTCAAACATGTTAGGAAGACTCAATTCCGAGTCAAGTTCTTCAAAGAATTCATTTCAGAGTCAATTATTCCTAAGTGACTCGTTTCCGAGTCAAACATCCCAGAGAGACTCATTCCTGAGTCAAGCATATTCCAAAGACTCGTTTCTGAGTCAATTAGGATCAGAAGTTGCAATCCTGAATGAAGGAATTCTGATTGACAACATATATGTCTTGGGTCGGTTTAGGATCAATTATACCGAGTGACAACTTATGTACCTTGAGACGTTTTCAGGAGAATCTGTCAAGTACGAAAACTGAGTGAAATTCCGAGTGAAGGATTACCAATTCTGACTGAAGGTTACAAAATCCGAGTGAGTTGTCCAAAGTCAGGACCTCCCTGGTGAGGAAGGGATAGGATTCCGAGTAGTTATATATATATGTTGAATGGTTAAGACATTACTAGGCTTGAATAAGAAGGGTAATGAATGAATAATGCTAATTGAGTAGATACCAAGCGGAAAATGGTAGTAAGAACCCGTTCCGAGTGAATTGTAGTAGGCACAGAGCCAATTCCGAGTGAGTCTTAGATATATAAGCCAATTCCGAGTGAGATTCGTATGTGTGGGGCTTTTCCGAGAGGTAATGACCCTAAAAGGCTTTAATTGGAATTGTAGTTGAAGAATTTAGTTAAGACCAAGAGAGGAATATGAGTAAACCCGAGTGAGTAGAGTTTGGTTATTTCCGAGTGGCAAATCCGATTGATTCCTTTCTAATGTATGAAATATATTCTAAGTGATGAAGAGTTTGAATAATTTCGAGTGATTGAAAAACTAGGAGAGAGTCGGGTTCTGAGAGAAACAATTCCGAGTGGGAGATGAGTGAACTCTGCCAAATGGAACTCTGAGTATTGGTTGTGAATATTAGAGTAAGTAGCATACCGAGCAAAATAAGTCAGTTTAAGAAACATTTAGTCGAGGGACAGAAACCGAGTGAGAAACCAAGGAATTGAGTCAGATTCAGATGAATTCCGAGTGAGTATACATGAATCGCTCAAGCGAGTCGGATTTCGCTTGAGCGAGATGGACCCTGATGCATAATTCCTCTTTTCAATCAGCCTTCGCCCAAGCGAGCATCCTGCGCTCAAGCGCGCTCGACCCTGATACTCTTTTCCTCACTCACGCCCAAGCGAGGATAGCACAACTCGCTCAAGCGAGTCCGAGTCCGCTTGAGCGAGGGGACTTGTTTTCCTTCCTTCTTCACACGACTGGAGGAATTCTAGTCGGTTTATAGGCTAACCGAGTGGAATTCCAGTCAGTTTTCAGTGCCAGAGGTGACTTTTGACTCCTTTCTTGTCTCTTATGCAATTTTTATTGCAACCAACACCATTATTACTCATACTAGTGGGTGGACGGTCAGAAGTGGATCATTATAAACCACTTTCCTATTTTTAATTCTCCATTATCTCCACTAAACAACCACTAATGGAAAAGCTGCCTTCCACTTACTCTCTCATTATTAACAACTTACCACCACTCTCAGGACACTCCTACATACGAACCACTTAGCAAATCACACACTCTTTTTTTTCTTCTTCTCATTTTTATACGTTCAAAGGCTTTTCTTTCCATTTTCATTTCTTCCACTACGGACTGGAACGAGGAAACTACAAGACATACCTTGTTAATCAAAGGACTTCAAAACAGGTAAGAGGGGAGAGGGTTGTGAATAACTATGAAATGGGTAGAGTTGTATGCTGTTCTAGGATTCCAGTTTTAAATTCGTATCTTGTGGCTAAATTTTGAAACTGAAAACGTATGAATTTGTCTTTGACTTCTTCATGAAAGTTGTAGATCTTTTTGTTATCTAAATTATGAGACCTGATTCAATTAATTTGAGTATGTATAGCAAAAGTTATAGCCAAATTACTACTGCATGTTCGAGTGAAAGATTTGTTCCATGTTTTGTACATATTTTGTTATCCTGGGAATTATACATGCATAATTAGCTTTGGATGTCTTCATGAAAATTGTATATATTTATGTTGTGAATCTTTAGAAAGTGGTTTCACATAAAAATAATTTTTGTAGTTCATGTTATGCTCATAATACTGAAGTATGTACAAGCTGTAGATCTGTGAACTTGAAATCCGTATCTTATTTTTAAAACTGGGAATTTTGTGGTAAGAATTAGTGATCAGTGCCTTCATGAAAGTTGTAAATCTTTTTGTTATGTGGATTTTGAGACCTGAACCGATTGATTTGAGTATGTGTAGCAATAGTTATAGCCAAAATACTACTGCATATCTGAGTGAAAGATTTGTTCCATGCTTTGTGCATATTTTGATGTTCTGGGAATTATACATGCATAATCCGCCTTGGATGTCTTCATGAAAGTTGTAGATATTTAAGTTGTGGATCTTTAGAAAGTGGTCTCACATCAAAATAATTTTTGTAACTCAAGTTATACTCAAATTACTGAAGTGTGTGCAAGCTGTAATCCTGTAATCTGAAATTCGAATCTTGTTTTTAAAACTGGGAATTTTGTGGTGAGAATTAGGGGTTGGTGTCTTCATGGAAATTGTAGATATGTGTGTTAAGAATAATTTAGAATTTGTTTAATGCCAAAATCATTTTTGTAACTCCAGATACGTTCTAATTACTAATCTGTGTACATTTTGGAAAAACTCATCTTGAGGCAGTATGGTATTTTGTGAATAAGTGGTATTCTGATTGGAATCTGAAATTGTGTTCTTCATGAAAATTGTAGATAATTGTATTATTAAGCCATAGAAAGTGGAATCATCTAAAAAGGTGTTGATTTGCCCATGTTATGACTGTTTTGCTAATATATGTTGCTGTTGGGAATGCTGAAATTCACTTATAAAGACTATTATGAAAGAAAATGATATTTTCTTTATGGATAAAGATTTATGATTGAATTCTTGAGTGATCATGAGTTATTAGAAATGTTTTTGGGCATTATGCAGTTTGTATGATGTGGTGATGAATAATTATGAATAACGAAATTACCTTATATGTACATGAATGCCTTGTGATATTGACACATGTGACTGAATCAGTAAATCTATGATTTTGTGAATTATTATAAGTGTTGTGTCTTTTGAGGACTTGTATTCCAAGAGGTTTTGGAAATATGTATATCATGGTATGTTAAAGAGAATTAAAGGCATTCATGCATCATAAGCATTGAACGCATCATGGAATTTAGGGGTTCCATGATTGCCTACCCTGGTGGGGGGTTACTCTATGATGAGTTAAGCCCTATTTTGTTGTGTGCCATGGAGTGTAGGGATTCATGGTTTATGCAAAGCCCTACTTATGATACTTGTGTACTTCGGTACTTAAGCGCCATGAAGTATAGGGATTCATGGTATATGCTAAAGCCCTAATTGTGTGAGCGCCATGAAGTATAGGGATTCATGGTATATGCTAAAGCCCTAATTGTGTAAGCGCCATGAAGTGTAGGGATTCATGGTATATGCTAAAGCCCTATTTGTGTCTCTATGAGACTTTTACTGCAGTATTCCCACCAAAATCAAATGGATCCAGCATGACATCATTTGACTAATGAAAGATCTATTAAATGGACTTGTTTGGCATATTCATCATATCATTATGAGTTGTTGATTGTGTTTGTGCAATTTTATCTATTTTATACTTATTCTATATTCTGTCTCACTCTTACATTAATTTTTACAGTGAATGACACGCAGAATGCAGAGTGATGCCATGATTGATGCCTATTTGAAGTATTACTTGAACTTTGATTTTATGGGTTGTAATAAGTATAACATGTCATGTACCATTATCTTCTAAATCGTTTCCGCTATTTGAATATTTTCTTGAATTTAATTATTCACGACTAGTATGTATGATAATTTTCCGCTGTTATCAACTGTTACATAAACTCTGAGTTGAATTTATGAATTTTAAAATGATCTTTCGAAAACGCAAAAAATTTACTTGAAAATTTTAATTAACGTTTGGGGGCGTTACACTCAGTGTACCTTGTAATCATTTTATATCTTTGTATGATGAGTTATCTGTTGTAACACCTAAAAACTCTTTATTACTCCTTCTGTAAGATCTGGTTTATTTTCTAGAGTCTGTTAGTGTTGGGAAACACTTGTGGCCTAAAGAGGCTTTTAAAAGAATACTTGGGTTTGTAGCCAAGAGTGGCTCATTGAAACAATACTTGGGTTTTAAGCCAGAAGTGGCTAGAGTCAAGAATACTTGTTGCACTGGGTTGGTACAGTTTTGTAAAGGTGTTTTACAATAGTGAAAATTCTTTAGTCTGAAGGGACTGGACGTAGCTTCTGTGTTGGAAGTGAACCAGGATAAATTCGCTGTGTAATTTTCTTTCTCTGGTCTGTTGAACTGTTTTATCGCTTAAGCAGTCTGTACGATTTCAAAAAAGAGTTTGAGACTTATTCAACCCTCTTTTAAGTCTAACTCTGTACCATCAACCCCCTTTTTAGCATAATAATTTTGTTTTAAAGTTTTAATGATATGCATTACACATTTACACTTACTACTAGACATTAATTAAAAACAAAAAATCTAAATAATTAACAAATCATAACAACAATGGATAGAAATAAATTATTAAGATAATTTTAATGCAACTTAATTAAAAAATATCTATCACTACAAGAAAAATGTGTATTTGTGGCGATAGCAGCGCTTAACTAAAACCGCCGCTAGTTAAGGAAAATAGCAAAGTCCATTGCAACATTTGCGGCAGTTAGAAAAAACGCTACTATTTAGAAGGTTAAAAAACACATGGTGTGCCCCCCTTTTTTTATTGCAATCTCTTTTCCCTACATCCCAAATATGCCAAAAGCCCTAATCCCTCTCATTTTTCTTTTCCCCCTTTCCCATTTCCCTCTCATTTCATTGAATTTTGACCTCAAATTCTCTTTCATTTCATTTCCCCTTTTCCTGTTTCGATTTTCTTTCCCATTTCTCTTTAGTTTCTTTACCAACATCGTGCAAGCTTTGGTCCAGTCACCTTCATCCCTACCATCATGGAGTTGTGACCACCGTGCCTTTGTGACTATTGCGTGGTAAGTGTCCTACCTTCTCTACTTCAACGTGTCTTTGGTTTTGGTATTTGATTACCTCTATATAGTGTTTTTTCCCTCCAAATGTGAAGCCTTTAGTTACATAGTTCTTTTTCCTATATCATATCAAGTTCCCACAAACCCATAAAAAAACTAATTGAACATAAACCCATAACCTTCTTAATGACATGTTTGGCTTTATTTCTACTTGTATTGAGGAGTGCCAAATGGAAACATATAACCCTCTTATATTGTCTTTATCTTTTCACAAATTCACAAAAGTCCAGAGTCATGACTTTTAGATAAATTCCATCCTTCAGCTGTTAGTCTATTCTAGTTTATATTATTTCTAAGCTTAGTGAGTTAGTGCTACTCAAATTACACTTTTGGGAATTTCTTTATAGTGCTACTTCAAATTCTTTTAAATCAAAGAACAAATATACTAACTAAATCATACAAATGTTTAAACTTTAAACTTGAGATAAATTTTAAGTGGTTTGGACTTATCTCATTTCATCAATGACATTTTGTTAACTGATCATGATTTCATAATTAACAGTATTAGCCTACAAAAATAACATTTTAGATCATGTATACAAATATACCTTTTTAAAGTAGTCATACTCCAATGTTACAGCAGTTGTTCACGTGACTTGTCAATTAGAAAAAGTCACATCTTGATCAAAAATGACAAAGGTAGCATAATCAATATCATCAATGATTCGAACCCTAATGCGTTGATGATAACATGAACCTGAAGTGAGAATTCAATAACCAATATAACTAAATTATTCTCAATCTTGAGAGTAGAACATTCAACTTACCTTGCCACTATTAGAAAAGTACATGGACGACTCTATTACAACTGCAAGCTGTGTGGCACCAAATAGTTCCATCCAAAACATGCTTAATAGTCCCAACTACAACACAATGATAACCCTGAATGAAGAAAGCAAAAATTATTCTAAGAGATGCATACAACAAACACATTATAAATAAGTTAACAACAAAAAAATTGTTCTCAAATAAATTCGCTTCAAAATAATGAGGAAATGACATGAAGTTAAACTCTCTTAGTGACCTGCTATTACTTTGTAGAATCCAATTCAATCAAACAAAGATTCTTAGTTCAGTTTCGTCTATTCGAAGTTCTATTGTTAAAAAATAGCTAATTAACGGAATACTTTTAACTTGATAATATTAATAATATAATTAAATATCATTATAAATACTTGGTAGATTAAGTTATTTTCTTTTATTATATTGGATACCATCAAAACTAATATTAGATACCATCATGATTTATAATATTTTATTGTATTGGATACCATCATGATTTATAATATTTTATTTGGTATTTACCTTTATTCATAACAATTGAATCACAAAATCTTGTGATTTGAGATATGCAAACCAATGTCAAAATGAATTGGTTTCCAAAGTAAACTGTTACAGAGGTATTATTGTGAAACTTTTTATTTGATTTAATTTAGAAAACGTTGTAACCTTGCATACTTAATTGCGATGACTTTTATTTTTTGTTCATATTTTAACATTTGTTTTAGTAACTTGTTTTTTTATCAATTTATAGGTCACATGATAGTTTATGATTTAACATAATTTGAAAAGTCATTTCTTTAATCTAAGTTTAAAGGTAATCAATATAAACCAAATTAATTGTTAGAAAAACTATAGCATGATATTAAATCATTAACTTTATTGCTACATTGTTAACTACTATGGCTTATGTGATAAATCGATGTGACAAGTTTAGACTACATAAACATTATTACATTACCTACAATTACATATTAGCATAAATTAGAATAATTAGATTTCTATGTTGTTGGTTGACTTACCAATTAATCAAACCAATTTACAAATGGAACAACTAAAGAATAGAGATAAACTTACACTCCAATGAAATATAAAACAGAAACATCAAATATTTCAAAGAGATATTAATATAACAGATCACACAGTAAAATTATTCAAAGGTGCATAAACATTAAAAGGCAAAATAGAAATAAGACTTAAAATATTTTTTGACAAAGTTAAGTCTTTTAACTCAAATAACATTCTGATGAGTTTAGTCCTTTTCAATATTGATATTGTTCTTGGTATTGTAGTTGAAACTATCTTGATCACCAACTTGTACAGTAGATCGAGAAGAAAAATTTTCGTAAGTCATAACATTTTCATTATATTGGATCTCATTGAACAAAAACCAACAACATTGCTTTTCAAAATAGTAGACTTTGTCTCCTGTCAAAAAATTGGTTTGATTAATTACACCCGATTAGGATCTAATTCTAACACTGATCTTGTCTTCAAAAAATAATAGTTTAACTGAGTCATATTTTTGTAGTAGCATCAAACAGGTATACAACATCATCAAAAGATCTCTTGGAAGGTGTTAAGTCATTCTCAATGGTGGAAACCTTTTTTTGTGCATTACTCTCACTAAATTGATGCAGAAAATCCTACAAATTCATATGGTTAACAAATAAAACATTTAAAACAAACCTTAAGAAGAGAATTGAACAATTAAAATTAATAATAACTCTAAAAATATGATTAAAACCTTTGTAGTAATATTTCTCAAAGGAAGTTTTCATGTCAGAAATGGATTCGCAAGCACTAAAAATTGACTACACAGAAGTTTAGTTAACATTATCCCTAGTCTACTTACTTACGAAAGGTAGACATATAAAACATGATATAAATAATCAAAATTATAATGTCTACTCTTTTAGGAGCTACATCTTTGAATTTTCGTATGAGATCAAGATCATTGGATATCCTTCTTACACGGTACAAAGGTTCAAAATTAGGATTAACAGAAGCTTTCAACTCAATCTTGAATAAAATAACCTTTACAACGAACTCCATTATATCCTTTAAAGCATAAGTAATAGTATTAGCCTACAAAAATAACATTTTAGATAATGTATACAAATATACCTTTTTAAAACAATCATACTCCAATATTCCAGTAGTTCTTCACATGACTTGTCAATTAGAAAAAGTCACCTTTTGATCAAAAATGAAAAAGGTGGCGTAATCAGTATCATCAATGACTCGAACCCTAGTATGATGATGATAACATAAACCTGAAGTGAGAATTCAATAACTAATATAGCTGAATTATTCTTAATCTTGATAGTAAAACATTTAACTTACCTTGGAGCCATCACAAAAGTACATGCCTGAGTCTGGACAGATGACTCTATTGCAACTGCAAGTTGTGTGGCACCAAATAGTTTCATCCCAAACATGTTTAATAGTACTAATTACAACATAATGATAACCCTGAATGAAGAAAGCAAAAATTATTCTAAGAGATGCATACAATAAACACATTATAAATAAGTTAACAATAAACTTGTTCTCAAATAAATTAGCTTTATAACAATGAGGAAATGGCATGAAGTTAAACTTTCCTAGTGATCTGCCATTGCTTTGTAGCAATTTCTCCAATTCAATCACACAAAGGTTCTTTTGTTCAACTTCATCCATTCAAAGTGCTATTGTTAAAAAAATAGTTAATCAATGAAATACTCTTAACTTGATAATGGTAATAATATATTTAAATATGATAGGATATGAAAAATAAATAACTGGTATATTAAGTTATTTTCTTTTATTATATTGGATACCATCAAAGGTACATAAACATTAAAATGCAAATAGAAATAAAATCTAAGATATTTTCTGACAAATTTAAATCCTTTAAACTCAAATAATATGAGTTTAGTCCTTTCTAATATTTTTCTTGATGTTGCAACTAAAACTATCTTGATCACCAACTTGTACAATATATTGAGAAGTAAAATTTCATGGAGTCACAACATTTTCACTATATTGAATCTTATTGAACACCAAACTATCAACCCTGTTTTCAAGTTAAAAATGGATTCGCAAGCACTAACAATTGACTACACAAAAGTCTAGTTAACATTATCCCTAGTCTACTTACTCACGAAAGGTAGACATATAAAACATGATATAAACAATCAAAATTATAATGTCTACCTTTTTAAGAGCTGCATCTTTGAATTTCTGACAAAGTTAAGTCCTTTAAACTAAAATAATATTCTAATGAGTTTTGTCCTTTCTAATCTTGATATTTTTCTTGATCTTGCAATTGAACTATCTTGATCACCAACTTGTATAATAAGTTGAGAAGCAAAATTTTATGGAGTTATAACATTTTCACTGTATAATATCTCATTGAACACCATACCATTAACCCTGTTTTTCAAAATAGCAAACTTTGTCTCCTGCCAAAAAAATTGGTTTGATTAATCACACCCGGTTAAGATCTAATTCTAAGATTGATTTTCTCTTCAAAAAATCATAGTTTAACATGATTCATACCTTTACAACATCATGAAATAAGTCTACCACATTATCAAAAGATCTCTTGAAAGGTGTTAAGTCATTCTTGTAACATCCTAAATTTTAAAATAGAGGATTAATTAAGGAAAATAAATATTGAAAAATTAAATATGAATTATTTAGTGTCTCAGAATATTAGAAATAATTAAATTAAGATTTTTGGGGACTGTTGGTGATTTATGGAGACCGGTTAAGCTGAAAATAAGCCCGGTTGAGATATGGGCGTCAGACCAAGTATCTCCGATCGAGATAATATTGGTCAGGGCTATTGAGAATAATATTGGGAATCCGAATATATATTCGGAATAATTTTCAGATAAAGTATTGAGCCCGAACGAAGAGCCTGTTTGTTGTAAAACGATGAATCTTTAATGAAAGAGTTAAAGTTAAAATCAAAAAGCCCAATTTCTTCTCTTCCTTCATGTTGGCTTGCATTTTCGGTGGCAACATTTTCCCTTCTTATTCTCTCTATTTCTCCTTTACTTCTCCTCCATTCTTCTTCTCTTCTTCTCCCAAAAACCCTAAGCTAAAGTGGTGACCTCTTCCCCTCTCTACATTTTTGTTGAAGAGGACTTGAGAGTTTAGAGTTCTTCCCTCTTCTTCCTTTTATTTTCATATGGCCTTCTTCTCCCTTGTGAACCCATTTCATTTTGGATGTGTGGTAAGTTATACTTACTCATTTATTAAGTTTTGGCCATGGATGTATGTATTTATACTTTGTGGGAGCAATGAATGTTGAGGAGTGGTTGATGAGAGTAATGAATGCTTGAACCCTAAGGTGGGTGGTCATAAATGTGAGTATTTATGAGGGGTTAATGGTGGTAGATGTATTTATAATGGTAAGAAAATGAAGAATGATGAGGCATTGATGAGAGTTGTTGGGTTTTGGAGAAACCTTAACTTTTAAGAATTAGGGAAAGTTATGAATGTTGGTTGGATAATGCAATTAAGAGCAAATATAAGCCATTGGATGTATGAGTGTTGGATGGTGTGGTATTTTGTAGGTGTTAGACTATTGTTGTTGGTAGTCCATTGAACATAAT
Organism: Clitoria ternatea; assembly: GCA_037962975.1. Lineage (NCBI taxonomy): Eukaryota > Viridiplantae > Streptophyta > Magnoliopsida > Fabales > Fabaceae > Clitoria > Clitoria ternatea. Next base: position 152,529,571 of record CM075670.1, read on the forward strand.
GAAAGAGGCTTAATAGGAAGGAATTCCCGAAGCCTAACAAATGATAAAAATGATGTCTATAACATGCCTAGCACATATTGTGAAATTATAGATATGAATATGATTAAATAGAATTAAAATAATGTCTTGAGTAGTTGATTGATTGGGATTCTATATGCATGTTAATGTAGGATCCATTCCAAACGACGAGGCGGGTGTGTCTTATCAATTGGAATTCTTCTCTTAAGGTAGGAGAAGAGTCTTATGTTCTAAATGCATGAATTTGAAAGTTATTTGATAGCCATATGTATTGGTATGCATGTTAGCCTTGCTTGAGATGATATGAGAAATTTGTAATGTGCTATATAGTATGGATAATGTGGTTGGCAACATGCTTTTATGCATTTAGAATATTCATGGTGTGCTATATGGTGGTATATAGTGATCAATGATGTGAAGTTATGTTTGTATCTACCATGAATGTAATATAAATGTTGATGATGTTGATTGAGAACCATTGTAATGCCACATAAATATTGAAACTATTGAGAATGACCAATAATGATAAATCCACTAAAAGCCTTATGGAAATATTGGTAATGGTGTTGATTAAGATGTATGATAAGTGGCATGTATAGGATGCATAGAGTGAGAAATGCATATGATTTATATTTGCATCCATGGCATACTGCATACGCTGCCGATGTTGGAATATTAGGGGATTCCCCCGGTTGGCCCAGTGGGAGGGTGGCTCTATGCACGAGCAATTTATATTTCCCCTGTGACTCGGTGTGTAAGTCACGAAGCTGCCCATGTTGTGCTACAAGGAGCCGCATGTGGTTGACCCTTGTGGGGGGTGGCTCTTAATGAACAGGTGTCCCCGGTGGTCCTTGAGATCACAGCTGCCATGATATATCTCATGGTTGGCCCGCAACACCATATGTTGATATGTTGTATACCGGTGTCATGGTGAAAATGACTAGGTATTGCAAGATGGGCGATGCGGTTTGGTACCAGTAAAATAATTGGTGAAATGCATGCAAAATTTAAGAATAAGTGTACACATTTTACTACTGCAGTAGGGGTATGATTAGATGATCATACTTGAATCCTACATTCGGTGTTTGTATTCCCACAGTCAGATCTGCAATTGTTGAAATATTTCATTGTGCATACGCATTAGCTTAAAAGCATTTGCATATAGTAAGGAAGTATGCCAAAGGTGATGAGATATGATGATGAATGAGATGAGGATGTAATGACATACTAAGACAACATAAAAGATGTGAATACCAAATAATTGTTATGTGTAATATCTGAATCGTGGTGAAATTTGATTATGTATATGTTGTATACTTTGTTAAAGTTGTAATGTTTCTTGTGATGTATATAAGAAGATGTTGGAATGATAAAGAGTATGGTGAATGATATATATGTGCAAAGTATGCATGTTTTAATGCATATGTACATAATCACATGGTATTCATATTCATTCCTTTGGAATGTGTGACTCACTCTCCCATGTTGTCCATTTTTAGATTTTTGATGCAGGGCACTCATGGGAAGAGTAAACATTTTGAAGCGTATTTTGGTTGAGGAGGTAAATAGTGGTATAGGAAGTGCCTTGGTCGGTTAAATTTAAATTTTGTATAGCATATGATGTAATGAATGCTCATTTGGTGATCTAGATGATAGTTGATTATTTTGAGGGTCATGTGGGAAAATTGGACCTTTGTGTTGTGGCCAATTTTCATTTATGACCCAAATGATGTAAAGGATAAAATTAGGATGCTTGATGATGATAATTTTTATGAATGAATGGTGTGTATTGTGACTTGTAACACTTTATGGAGAATTATAAAATGAATGTTTCAAATGATCTGCATTGAATGAATGATAATTGAATTTGAAAGGTATGGATAGTTGGATGATGATATTGTTGATGTTTAATCCAATGAATGAATGAAGTAATTCTTAAATTATAGTACTTTATGAAGTTGGTAGAATTTTTAGATGCATAATGAAGTAAAATAATGTATTAGGAAAGGTTAAAGTGGTAGGAAATGATAATTCATATACTAAGTTATGAGAATTCCACGTTTCTGCACAAGTTCTGCAGAACTCGCTCAAGCGAGTGGGAATCTCACTCGAGCGAGTTGCTTATGAAACGGGGGTGTGGCCACTGGCCGAAATTTGCTCAGGTGAATGGCCTTCTCGCCCAAGCGAGTTTCGGTGGGAATCAGTGTTTGGTCACTGGACCATTTTTGCTCAGGCGAAATGGTCCTAATTTTGTGGTCGCTCAAGCGAGGGAGAAGGGAATAGACACTAGTCGATTTTCACTCAGGCGGGACTTGCCTCGCCTAAGCGAAAATGGGACAGTGAGCTTCTATGGTTGCTGGAGCAATCTCGCTTAAGCGAGATTGGCTCCAGTGGAAAATCTCTTCTCTCACTCAAGCGTCTCGCTTGCTCGCCTGGGGGTGATCTTCGTATCTCGCTCAAGCGAGATGGGGCTCGCTCAAGCGAGAGGAGCCCCTGATGCTTAAAACTTTTCTCGCTCAGCCTTCCTTATGCTCGCTCAAGCGTCACTATGTGTGCTCGCTCAAGCGAGTATGGCTCTCGCTTGAGCGAGTAGCCACCTGATGTCCCCCTTGTTTTATTTTAAATAAATTTTCATTTCTTATGCATCAAATCCTTATCATGCATCATGTAACACCCCGTTTATAAAAATGAATAATTGATGAGAATAAGTAATAAATAATTGTATATGAGTGGATTTGTGTCCCAAAAATATTGGAATGATTAAATTCAGATTTATTGGGATATTTGTAATTTATTGAGCATATGTGAGATAAAATTATACCCGATTAGAATGTGGGTGTCGGACCAAGTATCTCCGATTGAGATGCCGTTGGTCAGGGCTATTAAGAATATTATTGGGGATCCGAATCTATATTCGGAATAATTTTTGGATAATGTATTGAGCCCGAACTGTGAGCCTATTTATTGTAAAACGGTGAATTTTTAATGTGAAGCAAAATATTAAAACATAAACTCTTCTTCCTCTCTTATGCTTCACGCTACTTCTTCTCTTTCTCCTTATTCTCTTTTCATCATTTTCTTCTTCTTTTCTCTCCACCCTCCTCTTCGAAAACCTAAGCCATGTGGAGCCTTCTCGTCCTCCACCATTCTCATTTTCATGGAAGCTTGAAGGAGAAGCTTGAGCTGGAACTCCTCCTCCTTCTCCTACTCTATTTCGTGTGGCTCTCTCTCTTCATGGAAAGCTCAATGTTGGCTCTTGAGTGAGGTAAGTTCCTCACCATTCTTTATGAGTTTATGCCTTAGATTTTGGTTCTTGGTATTTGGGAGAGTGTTCATTTTATATGGGTTGTTGGGAGAAGCTTTAATTGAGGAAACCCTAAGGTGGGGTGTTGTCATTATGGCATTAATGGTGGGTTATTATAGGTGCATGGAGTTAATACTTGGATGAGTGGAAAATAAATAAGTATTTATGATGTTGTTGGGTTTTGATGAAAACCCTAGCCCTTAGAAATTGGGAAAAATGGATGTATTGTAATTGATGAGGTTCTAGATCATTTGTGGTGTGCCATTTAAATGTGATTAATTAATTATGGTTATTGATGGATATGAGAGCTAAGTTGAATATTGAGTGATAATGATGATGTTTGAAGGATTGAAGTGATTTGAGGCTACATTATGTAATGGATGAGATGATGATGTTATTGGGTGTAGTTGACCTTTAAGATCTAGAGGATCTTGGCTTTGGGAAAGGAATTCCCGAAGCCTAACACAATTGCATAACTGGGTGTTTAGCAAGTTTAGGACTTGGGGTTAAGCTTTATGATAAGCTAGTAAGTATTTGAAATTATGGTGGTTATTAATTATGTGAATATACTGGCATGTGGTATATAGATTGTATTTCGGGTGATGCAATAGAGCATTCGGAGCATTGGAACCATTTCAGCTCTTCCCTCGAGGTAGGAGAGGAGTTAACATTCAAATTGCATGAGTAAATCAATAGTGATTGATGTATGTGATGGACACTCATGCTTACCTGGCCATGTAATTATTGAGGTGCTATGAATGGCAAGTTAATGATGATTGGGAATGATGTGATATATGTGAAATTGTTGTGGCAATGTATGAAAATTTGTATATTTGTTGATGATGAATTCGAATCTACATTATTAATAAGTTAGGAATGAAGATTTATAAGTATGAATGTGTGAACAGGTCATGTATGACTGTTATGATGTGTATGAAATGTTGGATAAGTCCAAATTTGGCTTATAATTAAGATTTCCGAGTAAAAATGCTTAGAATAAGTTGTATATGCCTCACTTGTTATATATATAACGTGTCGGAAGGGAGTATATTGGTCTTGGATGGGATTTCATGTGTTTAACTGTGAGAACTTTTGTTTTCTGACTAAATACTGATGGTCTCGCTCAAGCGATAAGGGATCTCGCTCAGGCGAGGATCCCCTGTATTGGTGGAATGGTCTCTGGACCAATTTCGCCCAGGTGGGTGAGGTTTCCGCTTCAGCGAGATGCATATTATGCAATCAGGGGAGTTGCTGGGCGAATCTCGCTCAAGCGGGCATGGCCGTGCTTGAGCGAGTTAGAGAGGAATTGTCACTGGACCTTTTCCGCCCAAGCGTGTGTGAGTGGCTTGAGCGAAAGTGGGAAGTCTGATACTGGGATGGTGCTCACTCAAGTGAGTGACTGGTATGGTTGTGCTTTTGACCGAGTGTGACGAGTGTATGGTGAGTAAGTGGGATTCTGGACAAAATTTACTTGAGTGGGAACCTTAGAAAATAATTCTATGATGTAGTGAATTTCCGAGTGAAATTCCGAGTGGGCTATACCAAGGCAGGACTTTCTGAGTGAGGGAGTGGATATAGTTTCGAGTGAGAGGTCTCCCTGTGTGATATTCCGAGCAGTGGAGTTCCGAGAGGGAATTTTCGAGTTCAGCGTAACTCATTCCGAGTGGAGCCCCGTGTGTGTAATACCGAGTGGGGGATGGCACTGAGTGAGGACACATGGTGTGTTATCCAGAAGTATTCTGGAATATCTTCACTCGTGTGAAAATGAAAGGAAGTCGGTTTTTAAAATAATTCACCAAGTGAAAGACCTATCAGGTGATGAGTCAGTTTTAGAATGAAATTACTGAGTGAAAGGCTGATTTAGAGGTGAATCGGATTTGGAATGAATTTACCGAGTGGAAGTCTGAGTGAGAGAGGACTCGGTCTGGTCTGATTTTGCCGAGTGGGGGACCGAGTGAGTGATGGTCGGTTTGGAATTAATTTACCGAGTGAAGGACCATAAGAGAGAAGAATCGGTTTTGAAATAATCCACCGAGTGAGGACCGATCAGGAGTTAAGTCGGTGTGGAGATGAATTACCGAGTGAACGGTTAATCAAGTGATGAGTCGGTTTTGGAGTAATTAGCTGGGTGATAGACTATACGAGTGTGAGTCGGCCCTGGAATGATTTGGTTGAATGAAAAATGGGTCGGTCTAGATTGTTATACCAAGTGGGAAGCCGAGTGTGAGATGACTTGGATCCAGATAAATTTTACCGAGTAAAAGCCGAATGAATGATGGGTCGGTTTTGGGGGATTCTGTGAACAGGAACCCGAGTACTGGGAGATTTGCTGAGCGAGTGAGCATATGCTCAGCTCTGGGAGTTATGTGCTTAGGCGAGGAGTTTTCGCCCAAGTTAAGTTATGAGTTGTGCTTGCATTGAATCATTTCCGCTCGAGCGAATGGTCTTAGTTGAGTTGCTCGCCCAAGCGAGTTGGCATGGACTTTGATTCTGGACAATTTTCGCCCAGGCTCGCTGGCTCCGCCCAAGCGAAGCTTGTGTATCTCGCTCAAGCGAGTCGGTTTTAGCTTGAGCAAAGCTTCCCCTGTTACTTCTTATTTTTTTTCGCTCTGCTCCATCCTGTTTAGCCCACGTGTATTATTTGGTACTCGCTCAAGCGAGTGGGGATTTCGCTTGAGCGAGGGGGACCCCTGTTTTCCCAAACGCAGTGATTGAGTTATTTTCTCTTCTCTTTCCATTAAACGCTAATTCCAAATCACTTCATGGATACTGTGGTAATAAAATCTGATTTATTAATTTTATATTAGTTAACCTCTTTAATTTAAATCACGTAGCATTAACTTATGCCTTCTTCCCTTATCTTGTGCAATATTTTACGAACCCTTCTTGGGAATGAGTGAATGACAAGGTGTTATTACTAATCGATAGAACAGAGATGACCATCATAATGGTAATAACGAATCACGTTGCAGATCATTTCCTTGAGTAAAGGATGATCGTCATTGCTTAAGAAATTGTAGTAAAACCATTATGGTTGAATATGAATATTGACTTGCCATATGTTTTGAAATATAAAAATGTGATGCGTTGAGAGGTGTGTTCAAATACACGAATTGTGTTAGGCATAGGTTAAATTGCCATGGATGTGGATTGATGGATATACCCAAATGATTCTAAGTGTGGATTGATATTATGATGTTTGCTTGCCTTTTGACATCTATGTGTGGATTGTTGTGAATGAGGTTAGTGACCATTGAATGCCAATTATATGAATGATATGCCTTGAGGGGCTTGTAAATGATTACAAATAATTATTAAAATGCCAAATTAATTATATCCCTATTTGAGAGGGTGAGCTACCCTTACGAGGTTGTTGGGCACATGCATTATTGCATTGTTGCATTCATGGCATTGATATGTATTAATGTTGAATATATCACCTTGCGGGGTGCCACGATGGGTATATCCCGGAGTGAAGAGGATGTTATCCTATTATTGTTGTTGAATATATCACCTTGCGGGGTGCCACGAAGGGTGTATCCCTGAGTGAAGATGCTATTGCATGAATTATTATTGAAATGAATATATCACCTTGCGGGGTGCCACAAAGGGTATATCCCAGAGTGAAGAGGACGTTGTCCTATTGTTGTTGAATAATGTTGAAATGGATCACCTTGCGGGGTGCCACGAAGGGTGTATCCCTGAGTGATGATGGTATTATTATAATTTTTGTGAAATGAATCACCTTGCAGGGTGCCACGAAGGGTGTATCCCTGAGTGATGATGATAATTTAAGTGATTGTGACTATTGTTGAATTTGAAAATTGGATCCATTGTATATGCATTAAACAGTTGACATATGCATTAGCTTTAAGACCATGGCATTTGAAATGGGATGACCACGAGTGTTGAGAAACCCCTTGCGAGGAGGTATTTGAGTGAAACCTTAATGAATTAATGATGGTAATGATTATGAATGCCCTTGTTGATAAGTGGCAAAGTGATGGTGTTTGTGATTGTGTATATGTTGTGCTTATTTATGATATGAATTGCGATTCATGAGGCTTGTATGCCTATTGTGATAATGAGATAATGAATGAATGATAATTTGATGTTTTGATAGCAAAGCACACATGATGTTTGTATGCATATACACATGATCACAATATATATATTATTCGTCATTTTGAATGTATAACTCACTCTCCCATGTGGTCTCCTTTTTAGCCTTGTGATGCAGGTTGTCATGGGATGAGTTTGAATTTTAATTAAAGCTTGGGTGAAGGTAATTAGTGGTAGAGGAAGTGCCTTGACCGGCATCATTTATGGATTCTTGTGTAATGAATAAATTGTATATGATGATGTAGATGATTTAGAGATTTTGAGTATGTATAAGATAATCCTTCGAATTGATGGATGGTGAATATATATATGTAGAATGTAAGAGATGATATGATGTGTATTAGAAGGATTGAAATTGAATGATGTTCATTGATGATTGTGATAGTCGGGAGTATATTCCCGAATGTATATAAAATTAGTTATATCTTAGGCATTGTATGCTTATGTAATTATGTAAAATGATGATGGTTGTCTATTAGGCTTATGATATGCCATTGCATGCCTTGCCGAACCTTTTCTCATATCGTCATATATGGGACTAGGCGTGTGTCCGGTATACATATTCTTCCGCTGTAAACTCTATTATTTTTGTATACCGTTATAGGCGATTTACTTATCGATCCAGTTTAGGTTATTTAATCTCACTCTTTGGTTTTCTGTGATTTGGGTCTTGAGGTGATCATAGCGGTGTCTTGGAAATATTTTCAAATGCGAAAAATTTATTCACATTTTTATTAATTATGACGATCACATCGGGATTCGAGTATAGGAAATCGGGGGTGTTATACATTATCTTAAAGGTGTTCTTGGACATAGTATGGGTCATGGAACCTCATGAAATCTCTTCTCTTAAAAAATTCAATCATGCAACAATTAAATTAATTAATTCTTCTGCTGATTTTAATTGGAAAATTATTATAAAATCATCCTTTAATTTACCATCTCATATCTTCATATATGGGAGTGGTTAATCATAGATCTAGGTGTTGTATTAAAAGCTTCACCACTTATTTTCTCCTCATTGAATAGTGAATTTAAATTGTGAAAAATTTCCCCGTATTTTCAGGGCGTCTCAATTCTTTTGGCGAAAACCTCTTTCTGTGCATTACTCTCACTAAATTGATGCAGCAAGTCCTACAAATTTATATGGTTAATAAATAGAACATTTGAAATAAACCTTAAGTAGGGAATTGAAAAATTAAAATTAATAACAACTTTGAAAATATGATTAAAACCTTTACAGTAATAGATTTCTTTAAAAATAAAAGTAATCACAAAAGTACATGCATGAGTTTGGATAGACAACTCTATTACAACTACAAGTTGTGTGCCACCAAATAGTTCCATCCAAAACACGCTTAATAGTGTCAACTACAACACAATGTTAACCCTAAATGAAGAAATAAAAAATTATAGATATAATAATCTTAGTTCTATCTCTAGTAAAATATTAGTAAGCATCAATAAAAAATTGTAGGTAAATCTATAAGTGTGTACTAAAGTGGAATTGTTGAAGCATAAATGAGAAATAATTGATATGAGCTATTAGTACAAATAGAAGTTAACCTTTATTGGAAGATAAGCTTGTCATCAAAGATTAGATTCCTTCATCACCAATAGATTTGCATGCAAATAAAGTTCCTTTCCACTTATTCATAGTACATAATGCTTGTTTAAAGAAGCATGTAGCTAGATTTTCTTCAAGTTGATGTGGCAACATTTTGTTAATGTGGTAAGAGAATACACATTGAAGGTTGACGCTTAACTTTTATGAACATGCTTTGGAAGTTGGGATGCTCTGTTAGGAAATTCATAATAATATTGTCTATTATATAGGAAAATAACATTACACAAAATATGAAAATCCTTACCTCCATTTTCAAGAAACAAATTAAAATAAGATTTGGACGCAAATAGGCTATGGTCTTAGAGTAAGCTTAGGTAAATTGCATAGAATATTCAATCATGTTGTTGCTAAGCTCAAAAACTCACAAACTTGAATTTTTCTTCAACATACAATAGCTTTTACACCCTACATAACACATAAGTTTTTTTAATGCATTGTTAGAGGCAATATATGGATAATAATTATCCCTAAGCTAACCTCATCACCCAAGTTAGCATTCTTTAGCTGGAGCTTCTCAATGTTGTGGTTATTCACTAAGACGTCACATAAACACTAAAAAGTGTGCATAAAGATATCAATAGTCAATAGTTTCAAAATGATGAGTTTGTTTACATGACAACAGAGATAGTTCTATAAGTTCTATATAGGCAAAAGATGAAAAAACTTTGAATAACTCAACGTTTTTGTAGGGGTGGCCTAAACAAATAACTACCTATAATAAAATAAACATTAAAGATGTTATCAGTTTAAGAATTATAAGTTAAAGATATAAAATGGTGAAACACATAATGAAAGAAAATCCACAATACCTAATGATTTACAAATTAAAAAAAATTCACCATATGAAAGATAATGTGTACTAAAGGATGTAATATTTGCCAATCATAACCAAAGGGGAGAGTGATAACCCTTTTCAGCATAAATAATTATTTAAAAACTAAAAAAATACCGCTTAGTACTACTTGAAAAAGTTACATAATAACATGCAACACATAGAAGAAAAACTATTTAATATATACCTTTGATGTTTTAGAACAGACTTTGTGAAACACCTCTCATAGTTTAAAAAGCATATTAGCATTGGACATAATGTTCCACCACACACCCATACTGACCATCAAACAACATAAGAGAACATAAAGCGGAATGAATAATAAGATTATAATAAAACTGACATCAACTGATCAAATAAGATCAACCTATTAGACAATTTATGTTTAACACAACATTAACAGAGCAAACAAAATATGTAAAGAAAATTTCACCCCCTCATTTTTGAAATAATTTATAAATAATATTTATAAAAAGCCTAATTTTAAAAAAAAATCATGTTTTCTACAATGTAAACCTGCAACGTTCAAAAACTTAAAAACTTTTAGAGAAAAAACAAAATAACCATATTTTGGAAGAAAAATAAAAAACCCAGAAACAAAGCATTACAAATAATACAAATTCCAAACACTTCAAACCCTAAAAAAACTTTATAAAATAGAATAATTCATCAACCATCTTCGAAATAATTTATCAATATATTTATAAAAAAATATATATGAATGTAGAGGGTGGTATAGGAACATGCAAACACATCAGACGGATCATCGTTGAGCATTTATAAAAGAATGTATACAAATTAAGAAGAAAAATCTTACCGGGTTATGATCACCCTCATTATCCATGGGAGCTTAACCCTTCCTTATCTGATAATCCAAAACCATGGTAGGGATTTAGGGTTTGACGGTATACGTTAAAGAGAGACCATGGAAGGGGTTTTGGGACAGAGAATCGGACAGTTACCTATGAGGAAGGAGAGAAATAATGGTTTCTGAATGAGAAATATTGAGGAACTCTTGAAGGGGAACAATTGATAGAGAGACATGTAGTATTGAAGGGGAGGAAAATAAAATTTGAAAGGAAACCAAGGGTTTGAAAAGAACCTGGAATACAAATGAACTCTTCAGGAAAAATGAGAAGAAAAGTTATGCGAAAGAGAAGAAAGACAAAGCAACTCCTCAAAAGAAAGGGTATACTAAGCGAGGAAGGATGATCGATGAGAGGCCAAAGACAGAACCACCCGCAACCAAAAAGATTAGAGAATGAATACGGAATGGGGGAATATGGAAGCAAATAGAGAGACGGGGGAGAGAAAGAGTTTTGCAGGAAACCAAGTGAAGAAGAAAAAAGAGAGTAAATATGTTAATAAACAAAGAGACAAAAAAAATAGAGTTGGCAGAAACGAAGAGACGCAAGGAGAGATAAAGAAACAGGTGGCATTAATAAACGTCGGAAAGAGAAAAAGTTAAATTGAATAAAATTAAATTAAAAAACTATAAAAAAGATGAGAAGAGTTTTAGAGGGAAAACGGGTGCACCAGAGAATGACACATGTTAAATTCCACTACCATGAGGATTCTTAGAAATTGTCTTTTATATTAGATATAAATTATATTTAGTCAATCTATGCTATTTATAACAACTTCTAACCAATTTCTAAACTTCCATAATCCATTTACATATCAATTCTAATTAATTATTACATGAACACCTCTCTTACCTCTATTTCAAGCTTCTAAAATTTGCTCTTGGTGTCGGTTGCGTCCTCTGATCACTTGATTCACCGCTCCACTTCCAAATCTGATGTCCGCTTCGTCAATCGTCTGCCCAATGCTCGTTCCGACACCTACGGTTACCGAAACATGGAATCGGTTAGTACATTTCCTTCCTTACACTTCCAAACTCATCATTCACGCTTCCCAATTCCATAAAACTTAGAATCCAAGCCCAAACTCCCACATGCATGGTTCAAATTTCAAAAGAGAAGAGGAGAAGAAGAGGAAACTTGAAATGGGAGGTTCCACGTGCCTTACGTTGGTTCCAATCTCCTAAAACCTCAAGAAATCAAGCCTCCACCGAGTCCCATGCCAAATCATGTGAAAATGAGAAGAAAGATGGAAAAGAGAGCTTCTGCCCATCTGTTTTGCATGCGCTGCTTAAAACTGAATCGCGACACTGATGCTACGCGTCCCACTGATGCTACGCTTCAGCTCATTAATTCATACCTAACGCTACGCGTCCCAGCCACGCTTCGCGTCAAGGTCCTGATTCCATTTTCCTTTAAATTCTCATTTTAAATCCCATTTCCCTTTTCTCTTATTTATTTATTATTATTTTAAACTAAATAATATATTTTATTTATTTCCTAATATTAAAACATCAGGGATATTAGACAGTATAGTGACCAAAATAATATGGTATTACAGAGGTAACTTACCAGATTAGTTCAGATCTTTCTTCAGTAATAAATGAGTTGTATTTATAGTGTTTACCTTAGTTTTGGAAGTGATTTGACCATATTACTAACTTACTATAGATACAGTGTCTGCAGGGTTAGTTTGCCCATACCTCCTCTGACTCGCTGTCTGATTGTCAGTTATAAGTCGGGGTTAAGGGAGGAATCTGTAGTCAACCAATGGTTTCAAACTTCAGTCATGACTTGCCCTCTTTCTCAATGATGCGGCGCAATGTTTCTGGACCTCGGCCTCGCCCTTGGTTACCACCCCAGATCAATTTCCTTTTAGTTTATTTTTGTAATGTTACTACAATAAGTGAACTATTCAAAGAGTTGCCCACCGGGCGTGCCATTGATCTGTTTAGGAATCCAGGGTCAAGAGTTGAACTTCTTGACCAGGGTTAGAGTCTCAGTGACCTGACTGTAGTTACCTCACTAACTCAGTTTTACACCACCTCAGTGGAGTACGGTATTATGCACACAGTGGGAATCTGAGGTTCTTCAAGTAAGGGTGGCAATTGATGTTTAGTCTGTGCTGGAGTCAAAGACCACACCGGAGGTGTACTTACAAAAGATTCTCTGATGCTTAAGTCAGTATAGTGACCAAGATAATATGGTATTACGGAGGTAACTTACCAAATTAGTTTAAATCCTTCTTCAGTAATAAATGAGTTGTATTTATAGTGTTTACCTTAGTTTTGGAAGTGATTTGACCATATTCCTAACTTACTGTAGATACAGTATCTGCAGGGTCAGTTTGTCAATACCTCCTCTGACTCGTTATCTGATTGTCAGTTATAAGCCAGGGTTAAGGGAGGAATCTGTAGTCAACCAATAGTTTCAAACTTCGGTCATGACTTGCTCGCTTTCTCAATGATGCGACGCGATGTTTCTAGACCTCGGCCTGGCCCCTGGTTACCACCCTGGATCAATATTTTAAATATATAATATAAAATGTTAAGTTATATGAATTAAAAAATAATATAAATTTATATTTTATCATACACATCTACCTTAAATGAATTTATAGTTATTTCATGGGAATTAAAATAAGGTTTTAGGATTTAGAAAGGGAAAAAGCAATAATAAAAATAGTTTGTTCATCCTTTAGAATAAAGGTAAAGGCAAAAAAGCCTTAAAATAGTTTGAACTTACTCTAAATACTTTATGTTCATGAAAAATACATATACAACACCTACCAACGATTCATATAATTTGGCACAATGAATTCTACGCTATATATTCATCGTCAACTATAAATTCCTAAATCTTAAACATTAGTTATAAACCCTAAAACCCTAACAATACCCAAAATACCAAAAAAGAAATCTTAAACCTCAGACCTACCCCTTACCCTTAAACTTATTTTGAACCCTCATCCCAACCTACTATGCCTTACTATTGATAGCTACCTCACCTATAGCTGGGTAAACAGGTTCGGGCCCGCCAACCGCCTGTTTAGTCACTCCTTATGTAAGTTGCAGGTCAAAAAAAATTAGACCATTTAAAAAGCAGGCTCACGGGCTGGGACCGCGTAACCCGTAGGTTGAAACACGGGCCTACCCGTGGGCCAAGTAAAAATAAAAATATATATTAAAAATAAATTAAAAATAAAAATAAAAAACTATAAACTCTAACCCTAACTTAAACTCATGTAATTGTATTTGGAGTTTTTAAGACATTGGCGATATTATTAATTATTATCTTGCATTTGAAACCTATTTGTCATGTTTAAGGTTTATATTTGGATGAAAAAACTATTAAATTCAAAATTTCATGAGCTTATTTCATGAATTATGATTGGATTTTTTAAATTTTGGATAATTAAATATATTGAAGTACATATGTTTTTGGTTTCATAAAAAAATAATTTAGGCCCAACAATTTCAAAGGAATAATATAGAAGCAAAAAAAAATCTCATAGGCGGGTTGGCCTGTGTAACACCCCGAATTTTTAAAGTAGGAAGTTAAATTAAGAGAATAAACATTGAATAATTAGATGTGGACCAACTAATGTTCTAAAATACTAGAAATAATTTAATTAAGAATCTCTGAGGCTGTTGGTGAATTGTTGTGACCGGATAAGTTGAAAACTGACCCGGATAGAATATGGGTGTCGGACCAAGTATCTCCGATTGAGATGCCGTTGGTCAGGGCTGTAGATAATGATATTAGGAATCCAAATATGTATTCGGAAAAATTTTTAGAATACGTATCGAGCCCGAACTGAGAGCCTGTTTAATGGAAAAATGGAAGAGTTTAGTGAAGAGTTAAAATGTAAATAAAAACTCTCACTCTTTTCACTCTCACTTCTGTGACTTATCTTGTTCTTGGTAGCAGACACACTTCTTCTTCTTCCCTCATTTTTCCCTTTATCATATCTTCTTCTTCTTCCCAAGAGTTTGAACAACCGGGTGCTCTTTTCCTTCTCCTTTTCGTCCATCCTTAAGGCTTGAAGGGAGGCATGATGGCTTGAAGCTTCTCCTCTCCTCCTCTTTATTTTCGTCATTCTTCTTCTCCCTCTTGAACTCTATTTTCGTTTTAGAGCAAGGTAAGCTCTTTACCATCACTTTTGTATTTGGAGTCTAGAAAATAGAGAATGGTAACTTGGGAGGAGTATTAAATGTTGTGGGTAAAGGAAGGAAGCATTAAAATACATGAACCTTAAAGGGTGGGTAAAATAAATAAGGGTATTTATGAGTAATAAATGAGTATGTGAGGTTGGGGTTGATGAATGATGAACACCTATGATGGATGGTGAGTTTAGTGGAAACTTTAACTTATGGAATTTGGGGGAAATGTATAATAATGAAAGGGTTAACATTTATTGATGAGGGAAATGTAATAAATGTAGAAGCATTGATATTTAATGATGATTAGAGATGGTAGTTGGAATATATAAATGGAAACCACATGAAATGGGATTAAATGTAAGTTTGGAAAATGGACAACCTAACAATATAGGTTGCTACTTTAATAATAATGAAGGGTGAGTTAAGGGAAGGAATTCCCGAAACCTAAGTAAGCAAATGAATAAACTTAAGATAGCTTCCACATATTGAGAACCATATGTACATAGATATGTATATGTGTATTAAAATGGCCTTTGAATGAATAATTGATGTGGTCCTATAATGATTGGTGTAGGACTTGATAACTCTGGTGAAGCGGGAACGTCAAACCCGGAGGTGTACTTCTCCTAAGGTAGGAGAGGGGTGTATCTTCTAAATGTATGAGAATTGTGATGATAATGTATGTATTAATGTAATATGGCATGCTGTCATGATTTGATGTGTATTTGATTTCATGAATGGTATGATGAGTACTCTAAATCTTTGGTTGGAATGTTTCTTGAACATAAGGAATGTTGATTATGTTTGAATTACGAATAACTGTGTGATTGAGTATGGATTTACCCTAGATGAGAGGGTGAGATAGCCATATGAGGTTGAGGTATGCATGAGCATTGCATACATGGCATGGCATGCATATCATGATGATATTGAAAAATGGTTACGATCACTTGATGTTGGAATATAAAGGGCTTGTGAGTTCCTGTGATTATTGGACCGATGGTTGCGATCACCCGGTGTTTGAAATAAAAGGCCCTGCGGGACCATTGAGATTGAATGTCCATGGTTGCGATCATGAGGCGAGAGTACCCCTTGCGAGGCGGGAAACCATTGAGAATGATTGTATGATTATGGTGGTTACGATCACCCAAAGAAATGAAACCAGATCTGTGCATATGCATTGTAAACATTAGCATGTGCAACAGCCTTAAAGCATGGAATAGAGTGATACTCTAATGATGAGGTTGAGTGAGGTGTGGGTGGACATCCCCTTTTAAAATTACTGGTTATGATTGTGAACTTGGCTGATATGATTCTGAGAAATTTAATGAATATTGTGATTGAATGACATTTGATGGTTAAATGATTTAATATTGATGGAACTCCTCTTGAAGAGGAGATGTTTGTATTGCATTCATACATATATTGTCTTATTTATTGGATTTTTATCATTGAAAAAGTATACTCACTCTCCCTGTGGTATATCTTTTAGTTCCTGTGTTGTAGGACTGCTTGGAGCAATTTTGTGGAGGAGAAGTGTGAAGGAAGTCTCTCGTTTTGGTAAAGAATGCCTTGGCCGGCAGTATATGGTTCTGTAATTATGGGAATAGTTATAAGGGGCTGACATTTTGTATATGTTGATCAGATATGAATTGATAAGATAATCGTATGGATGATAAGAATTTATATATATGTTATGGAAGTTCTAAGGGTCATGAAGAAAAATGAGTGCTTGGGTGTATGGCTCATTTTTGCTTATGACCCTATAAATGTATATGAGATGAATTTCAATGAAAACTTTCCTACATTTTGATGAATGAATGAAAAAGTGTTTCTTAGTAGTGGTTTTGTGAAGTGGAGCAGGTATTGGAACAATTTTGTAAGGCTATAATGAAATACGACATGAATATTTGAGTAGGTTCATTTGGAAGTAAGTTTTACTTAGTTAGTTGATTGGAATTGATATAATGAATTAGGCAAAAAATGTTAGAATAAAATTCTGGCTGGATGTGTTGTAAAATCGTGTGTTCTGTTGGTTCTGATAGATTCGCTCGAGCGAGATGGGCCCTCGCCCAAGCGAGAGTCCCTTCTGGATGAAAATTAGCTACTGGGCAATTCTCGCTTAGGCGAGAGTGAATCTCGCTCAAGTGAACTTGCCCCAATATCAGTGTTTGCCCTCTGGAAGAAATTCGCAAGTATCAGTGTTTGCTCTCTGGAGGAATTTCGCCCAAGCGAATGGAGTCTCGCCCGAGCGAAGGCGAAGGGAATTAGCTACTGGCCTGATTTCACTCAGGCGAATGGTCAATTCGCTCAAGCGTAAATGCTAGGAGAATTGGGGGATTGGCTACTGGAAGAAATCCGCTCAAGCGAAGGGCCTAAAGAGTGGCATTCGCCCAGGCGAGATCATTAATGCTGAGGGGGTGAGTTCATGAATGTATCCTGCCCAAGTGAGAGTTTGAAAATAAACTAAGAGAGGGTGAAACTTTTGAGTGAATTCTGAGTGATCCAAGCCTGAGTCATGATTTTCCGAATGAGGAAGTGTACATAATCCAAGTAAGAAGGCTCTTGAGTGTGATGATCTGGGCAGTGGAGTCTCGAAGGGGAATTTCCGAGTCTAGTGTACTTGTTCCGAGCGGTGTGTCCCGATTTTGTAGTCTCCGAGTGGGAGAACACCAAGTGGTGATACTCGGTGTGTGTTCGTCCAGAATTTTCCTTGGAATAACTCTCCTCGAGTGGAAAAGAGAGGTAGTCGGAATTGTGATAAAATGTCGAGTGAAAGCTAGTCATGTAATGAGTCAGTCTTGGAACGAAATTCCGAGTGAATGACCAAACATAGGTGAGTCAGGTTCTGGAAGGTTTTACCGAGTATAAGACTGGGTGAGAGAGGACTCGGTCTGAACTGATTTTGCCGAGCAGAGACTGAGTGAGTGATGGGTCGGTCAGAGTCATTTTGCCGAGTAGAAGACCCGAATGCTAGTAGTCGATTTTGGAGGGATCCTGCCCATTGGAAACCCGAGTGATGGGAGTCGGTGTTAGAGGGACTTTGCTGATTGAAAACCCTGTGTTGAGAAGCCTAGTTGTCTGAGTGAGTATTCGCCTAGCACTGGAACCATTTCCGCTCAAGCGAATTGCCTTAGTTGAGTTGCTCACCCAAGCGAGCTGGTATGGGAATTGTTTCTGGACGATTTTCACCCAGGCTCGCTGGCCCCGCCCAAGCGAGGATTGTGTGTCTCGCTCAAGCGAGTCAGATCCGCTTGAGTGAAGCTCTCCCCCTGATACTTTCTTCTTCTTTCGCTCAGCTCTCTTCTGCCTCGCCCATGTGCATTATGTAGTACTCGCTCAAGCGAGTAAGGACTTTGCTTGAGCGAGGGGGACCCCTGTTATCCCCAAACACTATGATTGAATTATTTTCTCTCCTCTTTTCATTAAAACCTATTCCCACACTGTTTCTGGATTATGTTGGTCGGGAAAATTTGTTTTATTAAATTTATTAATGGTTGTTCCCCTTAATTTCAATCACATAGCATTATCTTGTTCTAAATCCTTCCGCTGTTCTAAATTGGGGTACTTATGCCTCGTTGCTCCTCTTGACTTACCTTCTTATATCTTCACATATGAGATAGGTCTCTGATAGGTCTGGGGAAATGAATAAATAAATTAATAATTGTGTAGTCTTATCTCTTGCAATTATCATGAATTAAATACATTGAATCGTAAATAATTTACCCCTATTTTTGGGGTGTCACAACCTGGTATCAGAGCATATTTAGCTCTGTATTACTATGACCAACTGCTGTTATTACCAGAATATGATATGTGATTGAGGAATGATTGTCCTTATTGTTTGGTTAAGTATGAACTGATGGTGAATTGAAAGTAATTTTTATAAGTCCGGCCAAGCTTTCTTCACACTATCCTCCCTCAATGACGAATCCTATGTATTGTGAATGCATACTACATTATGATATGATGATACTCTTATATGAGCTTGAATATGAATTGGTTGATATTGGACTCCATGATGGAGGGCCGTAACTGAATTTTTATGATAAAGTGCTGTAGTGTGAGATTATAGAGGAATTTTTATGAATGAGATTACTAATGTTAGATGAATATTTGTTATGATTTTAGATATCGAGATGGCCCGTCGTCGTCAAGATAATGATGACGCTATAGCTAGAGCTTTGAACCGTATTGCGGATCTCCTTGAAACGCAAAACCGTGAAAGACATGAGGCAGAAAGATAACCTGCTCCTGTTGTTCAAGGTACTCAAGGCCTTGACATGTTTTTGAAGCGAAAACCCTCTGAGTTTCATGGTGGATTTAGACCTGAACAACCTATGCTTGGATCCATAATGTTAAGCGGATCTTTGATAGTTTCGAGTGCAATGAGCTCCAAAAAGTGGAGTATGCTATTTTCATGCTGAGAGACGAAGCGAAGACTTGGTGGAGACTCACCAAGAGTAGAATGAATACTGCTGCTATTCCCTTAACTTGGGAAAATTTTAAAATTGAACTCATGAGGAAATATGTGCCCGAAAGTTACAAGAGCAAGAAGGAACTCGAGTTCATGGAACTCAGGCAAGGCACGATGACGGTGGAAGAGTATGCTTCCAAATTTGAAGAACTTTGTGAATTCTACCCTCCTTATCAACAAGAGGGAACTGAAGTGTCAAAATGTGTGAAATTTAAGAATAGTCTACGTCCTGATATTCAAAGGGCCATTTGCCATCAAGAAATCCGAAGTTTCACGGTGCTTGTGAATAAGTACCGCATTTATGAAGAACATGCTCCCTCTCAACATTCTAAATTTGACTCTAAGCTGAAGGGTCAATCTTCTAGTTTCAAGAGGCAAGGAAATTTCAGAAGAGGACGTTTTCTGAGGGGTGCCCATTCTAATGTCCAAGCTAGAGGCGGTGGACGTGGTAATACTTTTGGCCGGGGTAATGTAAATACCAATGGGCCGAGATGTTATAGGTGTGGTGGACCGCACTATGTTCGGGAATGTGTACACCGTGAAGATGTTGTGTGCTTTAATTGTGATCAGGTGGGATATATCCATCCTGCATGTCCCATGCTTGCAAGACCAGCTCTGGTACAAGCTAATGTTCCCAACCGTGCTAATGCATCTGCTCATGTGAACCGCGGAGGCCATAATGGTGGTCGGGGCCGTGGTAATGGAAATAATGGTGGTCGACGTGGCGGTCGAGGTGGCTATAATGGTGGAAGGCATGGCAACGGTCGAGGAAATGACAATGGTGCTTGTGGTGGAAATAGGGATGGTGGAAATCTTCAACCCAATGCCGGAAGAGTATTTGCTGTGACCGGTGAGGAAGCAGCACAAGCAGAAAATCTAGTTGAAAGTAAGTGTGAAATTCTTGGACACTCAGTTCATGTTATTTATGATTTGGGTGCGACCCACTCTTTTATATCCGAGGATTGTGTTCGGCGATTGAGATTGCTGGTATGTTTAATGAAAAATGCTCTTGTGGTTACCACCCCAACCGGTACTTGTCTCAGATCGGTTAACCGGTGTGATAATGTTGATATGCTCCTAGATGGGAGAAGGTTTGTTGCGTCTTTTATTTGCTTACCTATGAAAGGATTGGAGATCATACTTGGTATGGATTGGCTTTCTATCAATAAAGTCATGGTCGATTGTCAACAACGGACTGTTATTTTCCCTTCTTCGGATAGGGGACAGTTTGATGTACAAGGTATAGCTCAACTCTGTGTATTGCTATCTTTTATTGATGGGACGAGTGGTCCCGATCCCATTAATATCCCTGTGGTGTCTGAATTTTTGGATGTGTTTCCCAATGAGATACCTGGTTTACCACCTCCACGGGAGGTTGAGTTTGCTATTGACCTTGTACCTGGTGCCAAACCAGTGTCTATTGCTCCTTATAGAATGTCTCCTATGGAGTTAGTTGAACTAAAGAAGCAAGTTGAAGAGCTACTTGAGAAGGAGTTTGTTCGACCCAGTGTGTCACCCTGGGGAGCTCCTGTGTTATTAGTTAAAAAGAAGGATGGAACCATGCGATTGTGTGTAGACTACCGCCAATTGAACAAGCTGACAATAAAGAATAGATATCCTTTACCTCGCATTGATGATTTATTGGATCAATTAAGAGGTGCTGTGGTATTTTCATAGATTGATTTGCGTTCCGGTTATCATCAAATTCAGGTGAGAACCGAAGATATTCCGAAGACTGCGTTTAGGACGCGATATGGCCATTACGAGTATGTTGTGATGCCATTTGGAGTGACTAATGCTCCAGCGGTGTTCATGAGTTACATGAACCACATCTTTCATGAATACCTGGATCGTTTTGTTGTGGTGTTCATTGATGATATCCTTGTGTATTCCAAGAGCCGTGAGGAACACGAAGAACATTTGAGGGTGGTGCTGAACATTCTTAGAGAGAACCAGTTGTACGCCAAGCTCTCTAAATGTGAATTCTGGTTAGCGCGCGTCCAGTTTCTTGGACATGTGATATCCGAGGATGGTATTTCGGTTGATCCTTCTAAGGTCGAAGCCGTTATGGCATGGTCTAGACCTACGACGGTTACAGAAATTCGAAGTTTCCTTGGACTTGCCGGTTATTATCGGAGGTTCATCGAAGGTTTTTCTCGTCTTGCTAGACCTTTGACGAACTTAACAAGGAAGAACCAACCTTTTGTATGGACGGTTGAATGTGAAAGATGCTTCGAAGAGTTAAAGATGAGGCTGACTTCTGCTCCTATCTTGGCGTTGCCTGATTTACAAGAAGAGTTTGTGGTGTATTGTGATGCTTCCAAGCATGGACTTGGATGTGTGCTAATGCAGAAGGAACGTGTAATAGCTTATGCTTCACGCCAATTACAACCCCATGAAGTTAATTACCCAACTCATGATTTGGAGTTGGCTGCGGTTGTGTTTGCCTTGAAGATTTGGCGTCATTACTTGTATGGTTCGAGATTTGTGGTTTTTAGTGACCACAAAAGTTTGAAATACCTTTTTGACTAAAAGGAATTGAATATGCGTCAGAGGAGATGAATGGAGTTCTTGAAGGATTATGATTTTGAATTGATGTATCATCCGAGAAAAGCCAATGTTGTTGCCGATGCTCTTAGTCGGAAATCCTTACATGTGTCGGCCATGATGGTCAAAGAGTTCGAATTGATCGAGGAATTTCAGAATTTGAATGTTGGAACCGAAGTTCAATCCTCCAAGAAGCTATGTTTTGCTACCTTGAAGATATGTAATGAGTTTTTGGAGCTTGTAAAAGAGAAACAAAAAGATGATGATTATTTACAAGAGGTGAGAAGATCTCAGGATAATGGGAAGAATTTATTTCTTGTGGAAGGCGTTGATGGTTTATGGCGAGTAAAAGGTCGTGTGTATGTACCTTCATTCAGAGATTTAAGGCACACGGTACTAGAGGAAGCACATAAAAGCATTTTTAGCATTCATCCTGGTGCAACCAAGATGTATCAAGATGTAAAGAAGAATTTTTGGTGGCCCGGAATGAAGCGTGACATTGCCAACTTTGTGGCGTCGTGCCTTACTTGTCAGAAGGTGAAGGTGGAACACCAAAGACCTTCGGGTACTTTGAGGCCACTTGATATCCTTGTTTGGAAGTGGGACGCGATTGCCATGGATTTTGTGTCCGGATTACCAAGAACGAGGTCCAGATGTGATGGAATATGGGTGATTGTGGATCGTTTGACAAAGAGTGCACATTTTCTACCAATCAGTATGGAGAGCTCCTTGTAGGATTTAGCACAGTTGTACATTCGGGAGATTGTGAGATTACATGGTGTGCCATCAAGCATTGTTTCTGATCGTGACCCCCGATTCACTTCCCGATTCTGGGAAAGCTTACATGAAGAGATGGGTTCAAAACTGAAGCTAAGTTCGGCGTACCATCCTTAGACTGATGGACAGTCTGAGAGGGCTATTCAGAGTCTTGAGGACCTACTGCGTGCTTGTGTTTTGGAGCACGACGGTTCGTGGGAGAAATATTTGCCTCTGATCAAATTCACTTACAACAACAGTTTTCATTCTAGTATTGGTATGGCACCATACGAGGCATTATATGGAAGGAGGTGTCGAACCCCTTTATGCTGGCTTGAAGTTGGTGAGAACTTGGCCTTAGGGCCTGAGATTGTTGAGGAAACTACTGAGCAGATCAAGATGATCCGAGAGAAGACGAAAATTGCTCAAGACCGGCAGAAAAGCTATTATGATAAAAGGAGGAAGCCACTTGAGTTCCAAGTCGGCGATCATGTGTTATTGCGAGTCTCGCGTGAAAAGGGTATTGGAAGAGCTTTGAAGAGCAGAAAGCTAAGCCCTAAATTCATTGGACCTTATGAGATATTGGAGCGGATTGGTGATGTCACTTATCGGATTGCGCTCCCTCCGCAGTTGGCAAACTTATATGATGTGTTCCATGTATCGCAGTTAAGAAAGTATATACATGATCCTTTGCACGTAATCTCTATTGATGATGTTGAGGTGCAGGATGACTTGTCTATTCCTCCCGTTTCGGTTCGTATTGTTGAGTATTCCGTGAAGAGACTACGGAATAAGATAGTACCATTGGTGAAAGTAGCGTGGAAGCATGGAGACGTTGAGACACTCACCTGGGAACGCGAGGACGATATTCGTGAGCGGTATCCTCACGTATTCGAATCTGGTATGTTTAATTTCGAGGACGAAATTTCTTTTAGGAGGGGTGGATTGTAACACCTTGAATTTTTAAAGTAGGAAGTTAAATTAAGAGAATAAACATTGAATAATTAGATGTGGACCAACTAATGTTCTAAAATACTAAAAATAATTTAATTAAGAATCTCTGAGGCTGTTGGTGAATTGTTGTGACCGGATAAGTTGAAAACTGACCCGGATAGAATATGAGTGTCGGACCAAGTATCTCCGATTGAGATGCCGTTGGTCAGGGCTGTAGATAATGATATTGGGAATCCAAATATGTATTTGGAAAAATTTTTAGAATACGTATCGAGCCTGAACTGAGAGCCTGTTTAATGGAAAAACGGAAGAGTTTAGTGAAGAGTTAAAATGTAAATAAAAACTCTCACTCTTTTCACTCTCACTTCCGTGACTTATCTTGTTCTTGGAAGCAGACACACTTCTTCTTCTTCCCTCATTTTTCCCTTTGTCATATCTTCTTCTTCTTCCCAAGAGTTTGAATAACCGGGTGCTCTTTTCCTTCTCCTTTTCGTCTATCCTTAAGGCTTGAAGAGAGGCACGGTGGCTTGAAGCTTCTCCTCTCCTCCTCTTCGTTTTCGTCATTCTTCTTCTCCCTCTTGAACTCTATTTTCATTTTAGAGCAAGGTAAGCTCTTTACCATCACTTTTGTATTTGGAGTCTAGAAAATAGAGAATGGTAACTTGGGAGGAGTATTAAATGTTGTGGGTAAAGGAAAGAAGCATTAAAATGCATGAACCCTAAAGGGTGGGTGAAATAAATAAGGGTATTTATGAGTAATAAATGAGTATGTGAGGTTGGGGTTGATGAATGATGAGCACCTATGATGGATGGTGAGTTTAGTGGAAACTCTAACTTATGGACTTTGGGGGAAATGTATAATAATGAAAGGCTTAACATTTATTGATGAGGGAAATGTAATAAATGTAGAATCATTGATATTTAATGATGATTAGAGATGGTAGTTAGAATATACAAATGGAAACCACATGAAATGGGATTAAATATAAGTTTGGTAAATGGACAACCTAACAATATAGGTTGCTACTTTAATAATAATGAAGGGTGAGTTAAGGGAAGGAATTACCGAAACCTAAGTAAGAAAATGAATAAACTTAAGATAGCTTCCACATGATGAGAACCATATGTACATAGATATGTATATGTGTATTAAAATGGCCTTTGAATGAATAATTGATGTGGTCCTATAATGATTGGTGTAGGACTTGATAACTCTGGTGAAGCGGGACGTCAAACCTGGAGGTGTACTTCTCTTAAGGTAGGAGAGGGGTGTATTTTCTAAATGTATGAGAATTGTGATGATAATGTATGTATTAATGTAATATGGCATGCTGTCTTGATTTGATGTGTATTTGATTTCATGAATGGTATGATGGGTACTCTAAATCTTTGGTTGGAATGTTTCTTGAACATAAGGAATGTTGATTATGTTTGAATTGCGAATAACTGTGTGATTGAGTATGGATTTACCCTAGATGAGAGGGTGAGATAGCCATATGAGGTTGAGGCATGCATGAGCATTGCATACATGGCATGGCATGCATATCATGATGATATTGAAAAATGGTTGCGATCACTTGATGTTGGAATATAAAGGGCTTGCGAGTTCCTGTGATTATTGGACCAGTGGTTGCGATCACCCGGTGTTTGAAATGAAAGACCCTGCGGGACCATTGAGATTGAATGCCCATGGTTGCGATCATGAGGCGGGCGTACCCCTTGCGAGGCGGGAAACCATTGAGAATGATTGTATGATTATGGTGGTTGCGATCACCCAAAGAAATGAAACCGGATCCGTGCATATGCATTGTAAACATTAGCATGTGCAACAGCCTTAAAGCATGGAATAGAGTGATACTCTAATGATGAGGTTGAGTGAGGTGTGGGTGGACATCCCCTTTTAAAATTACTGGTTATGATTATGAACTTGGCTGATATGATTCTGAGAAATTTAATGAATATTGTGATTGAATGACATTTGATGGTTGAATGATTTAATATTGATGGAACTCCTCTTGAAGAGGAGATGTTTGTATTGCATTCATACATATATTGTCTTATTTGTTGGATTTTCATCATTGAGAAAGTATACTCACTCTCCCTGTGGTATATCTTTTAGTTCCTGTGTTGTAGGACTGCTTAGAGCAATTTTGTGGAGGAGAAGTGTGAAGGAAGTCTCTCTTTTTGGTAAAGAATGCCTTGGCCGGCAGTATATGGTTCTGCAATTATGGGAATAGTTATAAGGGGCTGACATTTTGTATATGTTGATCAGATATGAATTGATAAGATAATCGTATGGATGATAAGAATTTATATATATGTTATGGAAGTTCTAAGGGTCATGAAGAAAAATGAGTGCTTGGGTGTATGGCTCATTTTTGCTTATGACCCTATAAATATATATGAGATGAATTTCAATGAAAACTTTCCTACATTTTGATGAATGAATGAAAAAGTGTTTCTTAGTAGTGGTTTTGTGAAGTGGAGCAGGTATTGGAACAATTTTGTAAGGCTATAATGAAATACGACATGAATATTTGAGTAGGTTCATTTGGAAGTAAGTTTTACTTAGTTAGTTGATTGGAATTGATATAATGAATTCGGCAGAAAATGTTAGAATGAAATTCTGGCTGGATGTGTTGTAAAATCGTGTGTTCTGTTGGTTCTGATAGATTCGCCCGAGCGAGATGGGCCCTCGCCCAAGCGAGAGTCCCTTCTGGATGAAAATTAGCTACTGGGCAATTCTCGCTTAAGCGAGAGTGAATCTCACTCAAGTGAACTTGCCCCAGTATCAGTGTTTGCTCTCTGGAAGAAATTTGCAAGTATCAGTGTTTGCTCTCTAGAGGAATTTCGCCCAGGCGAATGGAGTCTCGCCCGAGCGAAGGCGAAGGGAATTAGCTACTGGCCTGATTTCGCTCAGGCGAATGGCCAATTCGCTCAAGTGTAAATGCTAGGAGAATTGGGGGATTGGCTACTGGAAGAAATCCGCTCAAGCGAAGGGCCTAAAGAATGGCATTCGCCCAGGCGAGATCATTAATGCTGAGGGGATGAGTTCATGAATGTATCCTGCCCAAGTGAGAGTTTGAAAATAAACTTAAGAGAGGGTGAAACTTCTGAGTGAATTCCGAGTGATCCAAGCCTGAGTCATGATTTTCTGAATGAGGAAGTGTACATAATCCTAGTGAGAAGGCTCTTGAGTGTGATGATCTGGGAAGTGGAGTCTCGAAGGGGAATTTTCGAGTCGAGTGTACTTGTTCTGAGCGGTGTGTCCTGATTTTGTAATCTCCGAGTGGGAGAACACCAAGTGGTGATACTCGGTGTGTGTTCGTCCAGAATTTTCCTTGGAATAACTCTCCTCGAGTGGAAAAGAGAGGTAGTCGAAATTGTGATAAAATGCTGAATGAAAGCTAGTCAGGTAATGAGTCGGTCTTGGAACGAAATTCCGAGTGAATGACCAAACATAGGTGAGTCGGGTTCTGGAAGGTTTTACCGAGTATAAGACTGGGTGAGAGAGGACTCGGTCTGAACTGATTTTGCCGAGCAGAGACTGAGTGAGTGATGGGTCGGTCAGAGTCATTTTGCCGAGTGGAAGACCCGAATACTAGTAGTCGGTTTTGGAGGGATCCTGCCCATTAGAAACCCGAGTGATGGGAGTCGGTGTTAGAGGGACTTTGCTGATTGAAAACCCTGTGTTGAGAAGCCTAGTTGTCTGAGTGAGTATTCGCCTAGCACTGGAACCATTTCCGCTCAAGCGAATTGCCTTAGTTGAGTTGCTCGCCCAAGCGAGCTGGTATGGGAATTGTTTCTGGACGATTTTCGCCCAGGCTCGCTGGCTCCGCCCAAGCGAGGATTGTGTGTCTCGCTCAAGCGAGTCGGATCCGCTTGAGCGAAGCTCTCCCCCTGATACTTTCTTCCTCTTTCGCTCAGCTCTCTTCTGCCTCGCCCATGTGCATTATGTAGTACTCGCTCAAGCGAGTAAGGACTTCGCTTGAGCGAGGGGGATCCCTGTTATCCCCAAACACTGTGATCGAATTATTTTCTATCCTCTTTTCATTAAAACCTGTTCCCACACTGTTTCTGGATTATGTTGGTCGGAAAAATCTGTTTTATTAAATTTATTAATGGTTGTTCCCCTTAATTTCAATCACATAGCATTATCTTGTTCTAAATCCTTCCGCTGTTCTAAATTGGGGCACTTATGCCTCGTTGCTCCTCTTGACTTACCTTCTTATATCTTCACATATGAGATAGGTCTCTGATAGGTCCGGGGAAATGAATAAATAAATTAATAATTGTGTAGTCTTATCTCTTGCAATTATCATGAATTAAATACATTGAATCGCGAAAAATTTACCCCTATTTTTGGGGTGTCATAGCCTGCAGGTTCGCGGGCCTATCACGGGCCTAAAAAATCACCCATTTAGAAAGTGAGTTCCGCGGGCCAGCCTGTTGCGGGGCGGGTTGGCCCATATACCCTGCTCTAACCCCACCCAACATTAAAACCCTTAAACCACATAAAAACATAACCCAAACCTTGAAGATGTTATTTGGGATGAGGTATGATTTTTAAGTATTTTCTCGATAATGTTTTTTATGGGTAAATGATTTTTAGGTGAATTGATTCTTAAATTTATTTGCCAGTCATTATTTTTAGGAAATTATATCTTTAATGTTTGATATATATATATATATATATATATATATATATATATATATATATATATATACATATATGGGATGTATGTTATGAGAAAAATTGTCTTATGTGAGAGTAAGAAGAGCGAATCTAGGCCGTATAACTATACAATGGATGGTTGAGATTAAAAGTTTTTCAAAGTTACATAGTCATTTAAAAGGTCATATGACTTTTTAAAAACTCATATGATTGATCTCAGTCATCCATTGTATGGTTGTATGACGCTCCTCTCACTCTGCCTTTCTCATATGATGGATATATATATATAAATTTAGATACAGGTCAAAGGTAATTTTATCTTAAATTTTATAATTTCTGAATAATTTTTCTTTATCTACATTTTTAGGCCCATCTTTATAAAGCAAATCCTATGTAAAAATTTATCTCCTATCAAGTACCATCTAAAATTAAATATCTAACGAGAAATATTTAAGATTGAATTAGTTTTTTTTTTGACTCTTTTAAATCTAGAACCCTTGACCTTACATTTTTACCCTAGACCCCTAAACCAAAATCATAACCCACAAAATTATGTGTCATACTTAAACCCTACCATACCTTTATTTATTTATTTATTTATCATAAATAATAATAATAATAATAATAATAGTAATAATAATAATAATAATAATAATAATAATAATATTATGTGAATAAAATTAACGCAGGAAGAAAAACACGAGGTGCAGGAGGAAATTAGCATCGAATGTATGGTTGTAACCGAAGCCCAGCCCAAGAGTTTTCCTTTTCCATGCCCTAACCTTCCCAATTCACACTCTCACCCAACTTCACTTCCCGCCTCTGTTAACCTGCAAAGCCTTTGACACTGTGATTGCCGCCGGCGAGTTGCCCGTATGGTTTTTTATCTTTTTCTGTTTTATTAAGGATTGGTTATTGTTGTTCTCATACTTTGTAATTTAATCAGTAACTGCAAGATATGGTAAGGCTCACTGCCGACTTGATCTGGAAAAGCCCTCATTTTTTCAATGCAATTAAAGAACGCGAGTTAGATCTTCGAGGTATTCCTACCTCCCTCCCCTTTTCCATCTTTCTGTATGTACACAAGGGATAAAGAGTCATGGGTTCGACCCCCTGCGCTAACAAATTACCGATTAACTTTGGTTTAATCAAAAAACAAAATAAGACACATGTGATAATGATAATGATGTTGTCATGTTGTTGGCAGGAAACAAGATACCTGTAATCGAAAACTTGGGTGCTACTGAGGTGCGCAATTTAACCTTCTTGCCTCCTTTTTACTTTATCAGTTTCTTGTTGAGGCCTCTTTTATTTTTGAAGCGATTTATTATTATGATTTCATGTTCATATGCTTAAATTAAAAGCTTCTTGTTCTTTAATTTGAGTAAATTTGTATGGATTTTTCACAGGACCAATTTGACACCGTAGATCTATCTGACAATGAGATTGTCAAACTGGAGAATATACCACATCTTAACCGGTTGGGTACAATACTCATCAATAACAATAGAATTACCAGAATTAATTCTAATATCGGAGGTATCGTTTGAATTTTGAGTTGCATTACATCCTTCCCTTTGTTACATTGTGGGTGCTTAATGTGTTATTATTTACGTTTCAGAGTTCTTACCGAAATTACACACACTAGTTCTCACGAACAACAGGATTGTAAACTTGGTAGAAATTGATCCTTTAGCATCCCTTCCAAAGCTTCAGTTCCTTAGTCTGCTAGACAACAATATTACGAAGAAACCGAATTACAGGCTTTATGTTATCCACAAGCTGAAGTCCCTCCGGGTTTTAGATTTCAAGAAAGTGAAAAATAAGGTAAGGTTTTCTTTTACACTACCAAGATGAATCTTTTCTTGGGCTTATTGTTTGAAGCTTGAACTATAGGATGTTCTGGTAACTTTGCATTTGATGAATAAATCAGCATTTTAAGCTTGGAAAACAGAACTACCACACCACTGGCACTGGATGCCAAGACCATATCTGTAAATTTCTCTACATATAGAGACTAGTGTTTTACAAGGCTGCTTTAGTCATTGCCTTTCGCTTAAGCTTTCATAGACTTCATGAGTTCAAATTTTACCCTGAACTTGGTGCAAGGATTTATTGTTTCAAAGTCATACTTGCAGATGCATGAGGGGTTTGTTTAAATATTTCATCACTCAACTAGAGATTTTAATGTTCAAAAAGGAGAATGTTGGGATATTATTATATCTATTTTCTTTTTCAGCTACACATACCTTTCAATTATATTTCCTTCATTTCATAGTTTCTTTAAATTAATAGGAACGTTTGGAAGCCAAAAACTTGTTTGCTTCAAAAGAAGTCTTAGAAGAAGTTCAAAGGACACCAGTGAAAACGCTTTCACCCGTTGAAACTCAAAATATTTCAGAAGCAACTGAGGAACAGCAGGTACCCAAAGTGGTTGCTCCCACACCTGAGCAGATTATTGCTATTAAGGTATAATGATGCTTGAACTTTTATCTATTTATATTATGGTCATCATTGTAGTGGCAAACATGTGACATACACATCACGTGTTGTTCATGCTCAATTGAGGCGTATAAGTAATGCATTCTCCCTTTTATGCATTTGATGTAGCTTGCTGAAAAATCTAAAAAATTGTGGACGAGAAAATTTCCTTCTTGCCACCCATGACTTTCCAGCAAACTGTTAAAAGCTTTTCTAAAGTAAAAAAAAAAAAAAAGTAGAGGTAAATACTAAGTGACCACCAAATTCCCTAAGAGATCATTTCATCACCTTATAGTCCAAAAATAAGTTGACTACACTAGAACTTCTCACGAGGCCTTCAAACATGTGACAAGTCATATCAGTCCTATACCCCTATTAAATACCATTGTCCTGATAAAAGATTTAATCTGCAGTACCTGTTGTTTTACTTCTTATTTCTTGCAGCTTTAATTTTTATTTGTTGATGAATGGAACTTTTGTAGTTATGTCATTTTTTTTCATGCAAATACCATGGATATCCATGTAATAATTCTGTTAATAAAATTAACCATTTGAGAGTGCTTTGTTTTTAAAGTGTTACTCACCCTATTGGTTAGAATTATGTTGTATCATTGGTCCACGTGTTAAGTTCTTTATTGGTATGTGGTAAACATTTACTAATGAATCACCTTTCATGCTAAGAATGCATCTTCATAGATTGTAGCAAATGACCATTACCTTCTCTTAGAGGCTGATGTATCAAGTGGCTAACTATGGTTGCCTATCTTTTCTTGTGTTTCTGCTTTATTCAGGCTGCCATTGTGAACTCTCAGACTCTTGAAGAGGTTGCTAGACTTGAAAAGGTGCTTGCTTTACTAAATTAGACATAATCACTTGGATTTTAAATTTGTTTGCAATATCATACCCATGCTTTATGTTGGAAGTATTGTACATAATATGATAATAACTATTAATTAATGACATGTTAGAGAGATGATGTAACTCTCCCACAGAATATGTCATGTCATTGGAGCTCAAAAACACTGACACATTCAGTTTTTTGTCAGCATTTGCTAATTGCTGCAATAAAGTGTGCAGACTTGGTTATATGCCATGTGGGATTCATTGGATTTGGTTGTCATAAATTGAGAGTTCCTCTTGATTATCTTAATGGTTTGGGGGAAGAGAGGAAAATTGTTTGACTCTTCTATAAATTTTTATCTTATGAGGCTTGCAATGTTATTGCTCTAGCCAGTTTTTTATACATGATATTTCTCTTCTAACTTAAAAATCTCTTTCCCTCCTAAATTCAGTTGAGGAGGGATTAGTTTACAACTTTACACCAGTGTAAGATATAACATTTTTATGCCATTCCATGACTTCATTGTGGTTTATGTTGATCAAACTGCTGAATTAGAATTATAACTATTTATTACTTAGATAGTTTGAGTTGAAGTTTGTAAAAATTGAACAATAAGAATATAATCAATTTGTTTGTATTTTCATATATTTCAGACATTTATGTATCATGTTAATGATGACGTCTATCAACAAAATACTTGATAATTTAGAATTAATGTAAGGTTTATAGATATGATAGAAATTTCCAATTCCAATAGTGGATTTTGTGACAAAATTATTGACTAATGATATTTAATGGTGCAAGAATGATTTTAACTTACGATGGTATAAAATATAAACCAATCTCCTGACTTAAATTCTTATTTATTATGAGAAGGACTGTAATGCTGTACATCTAATCGGTTCACATGATGGCAGGCATTGAAGTCTGGCCAGCTTCCAGCAGATTTTAAAAGCTTAAATGATGATGTAATGATGGATAATGTTAATGAAAAACATGAGGATGTGGTTCAAGCTGATAAAGGTTTAGCTGATGGTGAATCTAATGATACCCAAGAGCAAAAAAGTACTGACTCTACTCCTATGGAGCAGGTATATGTCCTCTTTGTCACATATCTGTCAAACTTATCATCTATATATTTGTGACACATCATTATTCCTCCATGATACATATTTATTATCTATTCCGTGTAGTTATCTATTGTGCTATAGTGATGCTTCTATCAGAACTTCTGTTTTGAACATATAAGCAACTGCTGCTGAATGTACTCCAACCACTGTATTATTATTTTAACTAGTTTAAAATAATCTAAATGAATATTTGCATTGCAATTTACACAAAGTCTGTGGACTTTTCCTCGTTTCAGATTCTTGTTACCCACTATTTCTCATTCTTTGGCTTTGGCCATAACAATTTGTCCAAAAATTCAGACCATGCTTGCTGGCTGCCTTTCACCTCAATCTCAGCAATCATGGGCCTCCGTGTGCCTTTGTCAGGCCATATCCTTTTTGAGTTCCCTTTTCTTGCTATTACTTTTCATTTGCCCGGGTTTGCTCTGTTTGGTTTTTGCTTTGACTTTGCATGGCCTGTTTGACTTGATATTGTGGCCTTATCTGAGGCTCTGGACTATCTTTTGTGGGTCTTTGTCAACATAGTGTTTGTTGTTTCTGTTTATTCACAAAGTTTTGTGAAATTTTGGAACACCAGTAAATTCCCTTTTTGTCATAGTTATTTATTAATAGCATGTGGTACCACCATGATAAAGCAGCTACAGAAATCCTGTCGTGGAGCATTTGCTTCACAGAATCACAGATGTCATACCAGAAATCATGATAACAGTTGTCATGACTGCGAAGCCACAACTGTTGAACAATAACCAAAAACTCTTTTTGGCCCTCCATTTCACAATTTCTCCCTGTTTTCATCAGAATATTGAGAAAGGCCTGAAAAACCCTTGGTCAAAGACTCTTAACACAAACATCAACATCCTGTTTTGATGCAATCCCTTGGACACACTGCTTATCTCAACTGATTTTTTGGTTTTCTCATTCAGGAAGCCACCCCTAATACACCCATTTGGTTACCAAAATGAGCATAATAGACATGTGTATGGTCAATGAAAAATGACAAAAGGAATTACAATTTAACATAAGAAAAGAAATTCTGAAATATCTACTAGGTAGTTAGTAGTAGTCCTCCATCCATTCAGGTCTTCTAGGAGTGCGCTTGGGCCTGTTGTTACCCAATCCTAAGCCCCTTTCACTCATATCTGCTCCCTTGTTTTGGACCTCTCCAATTACTGGCCCAATGGTATCATCACTCTATGCCTTGAAGGCTTATTCTCATTTTTTCCATTGATTTCAGTTTACTTTTGACTAGTGTGTTTATCATCTTAAGACCAAGATTTTTTAATACCTGTCTTGGTATGTTATCCCATTTTATCTGTTAATGTTTCACACCATTATCTTTTTTATCTATTTTCACATGGTAGCAATATTGTACTTGATGCTTCATTTTTTTAATTTCTTTTTTTCAGGATTAGAGGGAAGATTGTGAAGCACTGTACACTCCTTTAATGCCGGGTTCTTGTGTCAGACTCTTGGTAACTTTCTATAAGTGTACTTGATGAGTCTTTTGTAGGGTGTTAACAATAGGCATTATCATAGACTCTCTTAACAGGTGGAGCACTGCATACTTCAATCACTCAAGCCGAATCTCTGCTTGAGCGCTTATGTATGTATTAAATTTCGGTGAAGAAAATTTTAGAATTTTAGAGAATTGTGAAATTGATAATGATGTGGATGATAAGGAGGAATTTTTAGTATAAATGAGAGGAATTTCAAGTGACACATTGAAAGAGAATTTTAAAACTCATTTTATATTGCAATTTATCATTAGTTTCAAATTAGACTTTTTTTTATAGTTACTCTTTATTATTAATTTAATAATTCTAAAGTTCTTTATCCAAACAGTTGAATTGAAGTTTTATAATTCTAGTATCTGGTGGCATACCCTCATAACTATTAAGA
Source organism: Clitoria ternatea (assembly GCA_037962975.1). NCBI lineage: Eukaryota > Viridiplantae > Streptophyta > Magnoliopsida > Fabales > Fabaceae > Clitoria > Clitoria ternatea. Next base: position 152,564,260 of record CM075670.1, read on the forward strand.
AAGAATAAGCCATTGACTTGGTATTATCCTAATTGCAATTCGGATTGAGTGAAAGTGTTCTACAAATATGATAATATATAATGTTGGTTTGTTTTATAGTTGAGCCAATGTGCCACTCGTCACAAGGAAAAAATAAAAAGGGTTGTGATTTGTTATGAAACAAATCTTAATATTGATGAATGGAAGTGAATTTTTTTTTACTACCGTACCAAAAATTGATGAAATTTATCATTAAGTAATATAATTAACACAAAATGGTGTAAGATGTAAGTAAGACAGATGAATCATGTCCAATATACAACCAAAGTTATCACAAGGTATGTAGCTAGAAATCTACACTAGAATTCAGTTAATGGAGCACTGAAGAAGTTCGAATAATTTATTTTTTAAGAAAAGCAGAATCACTTACTGGAGATCATTCTAAGCCACTAGCATAGTTCATATAGGTAAAAATGCCCTACGTTGCTGATCAAAGATAAAGCAAAATAAATATAATGATCAAGGAAAGAAAATTACACTCACCTCTCCCTAAAGGTGTAGTCTAAGTATGCCCGAAATCCATCTTATTTCAAAAGTTTCACTCAGTTTTTTCACATACCTTCACTCAGTTTTTTCACATACCTTTATAGCATAGAGGTAGTTGTATTAATAATTAAATCTCACAAGTGCAATCAGATTAAACAACATAGTTTACACTTAAATGGTAATTTAATTAAGGCTGAGCCAAAATTGAGCCTGCTCTTTTTCCCGTGGTACCAGCTATTTTGAGCCCCATCTTTTTTATTATAAACCCAGAAAGGTATAATAGTTCTATTGGAAATATTAACTATACTAAAGTATTAGATATAGAAGTTTTTTTAAAATCACTATTAACAGTCCTTCTGATTTTCAAATCAAGCCCAGCTTAATTTTTTATTAGTTTTGTTTTTACTTTTTATTCTTTTAATAGTATCTTTAAGATAATACCCATGAGGGACGCATACCAATATTCTTACTTGAAATTAGCGGCAGTTCCTCCATACGCCAATTGTCTAATTGAAATTATGTTACTGGTGTTTTTTAGCAACCCCTGCTTCGACACCACCTCAAATAAAGCGTTTTCCCTGCTGTGCTAGTTCTATGTATATGAAAAGTTTGTATGAACTAACTAAACCCCAACACAAATAGTAAGATTTTTTAAGTATGTTGTCTGAGGGTTTGAATTTAATTAGGTAAAAAAAAGACTTTGCTGGAAAGACACATTCGTTTGGTAATTAGTTGGAAAAACAGAATTGTAAAAATAAAAAAATATAATAGTTAATATTGATATTTTACGTTATTCAAAACAATTAAATTTTTATTGAACCAATATATCTTTTTTTAATTAGTCAAACTTCACTTTGATAATCTCTACATCTAAAAAGGATTCATTTAAGCTTTCAAGTGTTAGTCACCCTTAAATTCACCCATAAAAGTTTGGATGGGAAATTAACTAGGCAAATTCTTCTTTAAAAAAATAAGTAAACATGATTTTCAAGAATCTCACCTTTAAATCTTATTTACAGTGTAGATACATACTCGTAAATAGATTGTGAATAATTAAATTGAAACATTCTCACTAGTTACTAATGAAATCAACTTGTAAACTAATTGCCTAAAATTACTTTTAATTTCATATAAATAAAAATAAAAAACATATTAACTGTCTCATAAATCCCCTTGCCCGTTTCTTATGCCCACTATTTTTTGAATTTTAATCTGTTAACTAAATATCTTCAATGTCTTTGATTTTTAACTATATCATTTTGTTGTATAAAAATTAATTTCTCAAATTTAATTTGTGACATATTCTTTAAATAAAATATTTGTTTATCAAACATAAGAACATGTTACTAAAAATATTTCATCAAATCCCATCACAGTTATACATTATTTTTGAAAATAAAAAGTATGACTTATTTCCGCCCATTACTGTAATTTAAAACAATTGCATCACAATTTTGAATTTTGTTTAAATAAAACTGTTTCATTTATTGAAAACTTGAATAAGAGTAAAAGTAGAAAATTGAATGAAAACAAAAGAAAAAAGGAAGTGAAGCAACATACTAGACCTCCACCCCCAAACAAATACTAGCTGATAACAGAGATTGCCAGCGCCAGTTCTAACCACAGGTAAACTTGTGACCATTGACCAGGGCTTAGCCAACACAAAAAAAACAATAAGCCAACACCATACCTAAGCAACATCACTCCCATCCCATGCAAAGGGTGCGTGGAAACAACCCGTAGTCTCTTCACATTGGCATATCTTTGTTACACAAATAATAATAATGATTAAGTATTCATTTGTCAATTGAAGGCTCATCATCATCACTTACAGAAGACCATATATGTATGTGCTAGAACAATAAAAGAAACTTGATTTCACATAAGCATTTGGAATTTGGATTCTCATAAAAATAGATATATGGCTTCGAGTTTTCCACAACACTTGAAAGTGCTTTGTGAGTACCTATTGTCTACTTCTATTCACATCAAGGAGAAGAAACCAATACAACATCGCATTAAACCGAAACAAAAATTTGGAAGCTTAAATACTTGATATCGGATCTTCATGGTACAAATACAAGCCAAGACCAAACCTGGCACAAGCTTTGCAGAAAGCAATTTCCTCTGCTGCCGAAACTGGATCACCAATAGAGCCATCGCCAGGTGATACTGTTCCAGTTGACTCACGATATGCCTGTCATCAAGAGAGAAAACAGTGTTTTAGAAACTTCAGATATGTCTACAGAAAAAAAGACACTTGTAAAAATATTAGGAGTTAGTTGTATTAGTGTAATTATTAGAGTTGAGTTAGAGATTTTATAGGAAAATTGTCATAATTACTATTAATATATTAACATATAAGATATAATTGGAAAAAGGTTATTATGCAACATAGAAATTCCAAAGAGACAAATACTTTGAGATGAGTCAATGTGGCTAAAGTGACATCTAAAATGACAGATAATATTCTAAAGAGTCTCATTTTTCCTTTCTGTAAACAGATAAGGAAGCTTGACTGTAGTTCATACTGTGGAGATACTAAAGTAATTTTGTTTCATGGTCCCAGTTTGAGCTTGGGTATGTGGTATTTTGCATACTGAGACATTACACAGCAAAACACAGATTTCTAAAAGTATCATATTTGCTGATGCTTTCATATTCTCTCTTCTCCCACAACTTTGAGTGCTTGCCTCCCACACAATGGTTCCCAATTTTTTTAATGTGTTTTTCTGGGGATTCATAAGCTTGTGAGGCAAATTTTCATTTTCATGTAGGAGTGTGGCTGGCCTTGTGTTTGGGCAGTGTACAAAGGCGAGCATGACGTGTTCACCATTGCAAGGGTGATTAGTGAAAGCAAGTTTCTTTTATTCTCTTGTTCTTAGTCATGGTTTTGGGTGAGCCTATGGCCAGAACATGAGGGGGAAGAGATCCTTGGGTTTTTCTGTTGTTGGGTATTTATAGATGTTCTTAGAGCGGGTAGCAAGTTTTGGCTCTTGGGTTGCCTGACAGTGACTTGTCACTAGCATGCTCGGTGCAAGTTATGCATGCTGCCACAGCTAAGATAGACAATGGGTAAGACAACACAAATGGTTAAGGAGTCGAGGCAACCTATTTCAATGTAATGTATTGGAATGTTATATGGCTCACTAGGACACTTTCTCGTTATGGCACTTTCTCACTATGACACGTTTGTTGAAGCACACTACTCGCTGGGACACTATGTTCACTATAGGTACTCTACTTCTTGTGATGCTCTCCTCGTTGTGACATTATGCCTGTTGTGATGTTTTGCTCACCCTAACACTATACTTGTTTTCACCCATTGTAATCACACTATCTCCACCGAGGCCTGATATGGCTCAGAGGAGTAAACTCACTACCCAAAACCCTCCAAACCAAGAACCGCTCTTAGTTCCTTGAAAGGCTACCTCATGGTTGGGCTAAGCATCATCCTTGAGGCTTGGCCTCCCATGGGTGCTCCTTCAACAGCATTGTAGCTCTTATGTCAAGTGTTCTTTGCTCCTTTATCATTAAAGTTCACTACGTATCAGTCATAGTAGTCAATCCCAAATAGCGGCGCGGAGCGGCCGCCCTTAAAACTGGGATAGCGGGATAGCAGGAAGCGGGATGACCGCTATTTTGATTAAAATTATATAAATATTTCCTATATTTTCTACACATATATATGCAAAAAAAATCACACAAAAATTAAATTTAAAACCATACAATCATATTCAAATCATAACAATATTTTTGACAAACATGAAACGAAACATCACCATCATATAACATAAACATAAAATTTATAACAATCCTAAATTCCTAATATGCATCATCATCTTCATCTTCAGCCTCCCAACAGCCTCTTTAAAACAGCCTCCAACAGCCTCTTTAAAACAGCCTCCAACAGCCCTTCCAAGACTTCAAACAGCCTCTCCAATAGCCTTCAACAACCTTCAACAGACTCAACAGCCTTCAACAGTCTCAACAGTATTTCAACAGCCCACCGGAGAAGAATAGAAGATCTGAAGTAGAGAAGAAGAGGTGAAGAAGAACAGAACCAGAAACTCGCCGGAGAAGACACAGGATCGCCGGAAAAGACAGAGGCTCGCCGGAGAAGACAGGGACTCGCCGGAAATGGCCGGGACAGGCCGGAAATGGGAGGGAAACGCCGGAAAACCTGTGAGGAACGCCGGAGAATGAGTGGGTGTCGCGGAAATGGGGTGGGTGTCGCGGAATAGACCTTTCGTGTTTGAAAGAAATGGGAAAGTGGCTGCTGAAGGTGTTAGGGTTCAGAAATGAGAGGGAAAAGAAAGCAAAAGGGCTAAAATACCCTTAAAAAATCATTTCACACAGGGGCAAAACAGGGAGGAAGCAGGTGCGGGCGTTTCGCCCCGCGATTTACCGCACCCGCGACGCCGCTATTCACCCCGCTATCGCCGCGATCAGAGGCATCCCGCGATGGACCTCCGCGTCGCGTCCTGGCACCGCTCCGCTCCGCTCCGCCGCTATAGCGGCCGCTCCAGGCGCTATTGACTACTATGGTATCAGTATGGTGTTAGTTTGTGGTGTATTGTCCGAAATCAAAATTCCCTTGTTTCTTAGGAAGTACATACAAAAGAAGTATCAATTCTAAGGAGTTGGAATCTTGGGTTTTATCCCCTACCATAGATCAATTCATATTGTTGATTAGTTACAACTTTTATGGTGGGCACAAGATGCTTTTGCCCAGCCAGAGACCAGTAATATTTGGAATAGAATCTTATTTCATTTATTTGTTATACGATGCTTAATTTATATCAATTTGCTAAAATTATCCTCTGTAAACCTCTTCCTCTGTCACGTCCAACATATAGATAAATGGGCAAGGCACATTTAGTTTTCATTAAATCTTACTCTAATGCAAACCCGAACGAGCCGTTGTTCATACTAATGTGTCTTCTATATGCAGGCATTAATATTGTTAACCTGTAGGTACATACAGCTAAATGATGTTAACAAATACTTTTTAGTGCAGAGAGCTGTCACTCTTCCCCTAAACCCTAAACCCTAAACCCTAAACCCTAAACCCTAAACCCTAAACCCTAAACCCTACAGCTAAATGATGTTAACAAATACTTTTTAGTGTAGAGAGCTGTCACTCTTCTCACCACCGATGTTCTATCCTACCATATAGTAGTTTTTTTGCTATATTAGAGGATTGTTGTCACTATAAAATTTATTATATGAGCTTATGTTCAATCATCCGAGATGATTTAAACTAGTGGATTGTATAGGTAAATAAATTAAAATGACTGACTCTTTTATTAGGTATAAAACAAACTTAAATTTTATTTTTTTTATATAAATGAAAAAAGTTGCGTTTATTTTGATGAAACTATATGATTGGGATAAGATTAATAATTAACTTTTACATAAATAATGAGTAAATAACATTACATCAAATACAATCTAATGCTATACATTTATGTCCTTGAGGCTTCATAATCAACTTAGGAAAAAAAGATTTATAATAACAAAAATGTAAAACAACAGCAATCTTAATCATATATACATATATAGTCCTTGAGGATTTGAAACTTTTTAATTTGAAATTATTTTCATGAAGACACAAAAGCATATGCAAGGAACACAGCCTTTTTTATGAATAAGATATACAAAACTACAAAAGCAAATGATTAAGACTGATATATTCTTATTCATTAGACGAAACATGACATTTTTTTTTGTAAATTAATTCATGGGTACCTTATTTTTTATTCTTACAATAATATTTACGCAAAAACCATTATATTTACAAAATGATTTATGAGAAAAACCAGCATTCACTATTAGAAACAATCAAAATAGACTAGCCTTAATGTGACCTATGCAAAGAGAGAAAAAATCTTTAAAAGGTTAGCCTTGGTGAGGCCCCTAGCTGGTCGTTAATTAGACAATGGTGTTTACCAAGTCAACAATAGTTGTATTTTTCTTCATCTTCAGATGCTAACTAATTATAATGAGAGTATGCTTTTCAACAAGAACCCAATAAAAATATTTAATATCATTATATGTATGTAAGTACTATGTTGGCGGTTGACAATAGTATGTAAAATATGATTGAAGAATTGGACAGAGAAAACAAAAAAAATACTCTCTCAATACAAAACCTGATATAGAGATATTACTTTAATTATATTTGTAATAAGTTTAATTCTCATCATCAGATTTTTAATTTAGGGTTATTCACTATTAGAAACAATCAGAATAGATGAGCCACTTAGTATGAAAATCTTCAAAAAGTTAGCATTGGTAAGGAAGCAAATACCACTAGGACGTTATTATGTTGTATTTTTTTTCATCTGCATATGCTACTTAAATTTGTAAAAATTTGTTTCATATTGCTCATGTAAAAATGTAGAATAACTAACTATAATGAGAGTGTGCTTTCAATAAATACCAAATAGAAATATTTACTACCATTGTATGTCGGTAAGTAATGTTGGTGGTTGATATTGTCCAAGAATATAAAAGATGTGCTAAAGAAAACAAAAAATGCTCTCTTGATACAAAACTTGCTATAAAGATATTGAATTAATTATATTTATACAAGAATAAGCTTAATTCTGATCCTCATACATTTTAATATTAGGGTATATACAGTTTGACTTATACACACACACACACATATATATATATATATATATATATATATATATATATATCCAACATGATTTTTGAGAAACCAGCATTCACTCTTAGGCAATAGTGTCCTCTATCCAAACAGAAAAAATCTTACAAAGTTAGCATTAACAAGGAAATTGATCCCACTAGCTGGACGTTAATTAGGCAGTAGTGTTGACTACATAAACAATACTTGTATTTTTTTCTTATGTTGTATTTTTCTTCATCTGCAGCAGATGATACTTAGATTTATACAAATTTGTTTCACAAGTTTTTTATATGGGTGGATGAATGTAGGAAGCCATAAATTTAATTGGTCCTCTACCATACCTGTATGCTTTTCTTCAAGATGTAAAAATATAGAGTAACCAATTATTATGAGAATATGTTTTTCAATAAGTACCCAACAGAAATATTTCCTGTCATTGTATGTTTGTAAGTTCTATGTCGGTGGTTTGTATTATCTAAGTATATAAAACATGGCTGAAGAATGGGGCAGAGAAAACATAATATACTCTGCTTAAATCTCATCTCCATACCTTTTAAAATTAGGGTATATATAGTTGGACTTGTTATGCGGGTTATATATATAGAGAACATGATTTTTTGAGAAACCAGTATTCACTGTTAGAAACAACCAAAATAGATGAGCTATTTAGTGTCGCCTATCAAAGGGAAAAAATCTTTAAGAAGTTAGCATTGGCAAGGAAGCTAATACCACTAGATGGACGTTAATTAAACAGCATCATTGACCAAGTCAACAATAGTTGTATTTTTCTTCATCTACATAGGCTACTTAGATTTGTACAAATTTGTTTCATACTATGTAGCAAAGCTTTTTTTTGTTTTTTATATAGGTGGATAAAATGTAGGAAGCCATAAATTTAATTGGTAGTATTCTTGAAAATGTAAATATATAGAATAACTAATTATGAAAGGATGCTTTTCCATCAGTACCCAATAGAAATATTTACAGCCATTGTATGTTTGTAACAATGAAACATAATTCGCTCCAAAGGCTGGGAATCGCAAATTGGTGTGTGCGTACCAATTTGCGGTTCGTGAAATTTTCTCCTGAATTCTCCAGTCACATGAACTGGAAGGGGGCATAAAATCAACCATGTTCCTCATAGTTCTCAAACGCGAGCTAGATTTTGAATGTGATCAAGGCAGAGATCAACGATTTCCTTCGACGATGCAGGGGCCATGGCTGAAGTTGTTGGCGGCTTCTGTGTCGCTGGAGATGAGATACTCAGGTTAGAAGAATTGGCGGTAGGTGCCGACATGACAGTAGGTGCTTAAGAGTAAAGGACAGAAAGATGGATATTGCTTAGCAAAAACCTAATTTGCATTGTGAAGATTAAAGTCACTCATTTGCGTTGAATTTTCCAGGTCACTGATTTGCATTGTTGAAGATTCAAGGTCATTTGCATTGGAGAAGATTATAGGTCACTCATTTGCATTGAATTTTCTAGGTTAATGGAGATGGCTTTTGATTAATTATTTTAGTAAAGATATGGCTTGTGATTTTCTTTTTGCCCGATGTACTGTTGTCCCCATCATGCCTTGGGCCTGCTTGTATTGGGCTTGTCCTTTTCTTTTTGTCATAGAATAAAATCAAGTGACAAGAAAAAGGATATATATAAAATTGAAATAATAATACTGCCCCACTTTATCATAAATTTTTTTAGGTAACAAACCTAAAAGAACTATGTATACCTCTCACTTTTAGAAACTGAGATAGAGAGAGAAAGTAGAGAGAGAATTGAATTTCTGGTTTTCATTCTATTGAAGACACATTGAGTTAAGGCATTTACACACCATAAGGTGACTTGCAGTACAAGCTAACTAACTGCAACAGTTAGTAACTAACTCATTTTAGTTATAATTGCTAACCAATTACACACTATAACACCCACGTACTGAATACTTTATAGGTAGCGAAAACTGGGTACCTAAACCCGTACCATGAACCGGAGAACATGGTGAATATGGTTTCTAAGTTTTATGTTGGGGGTTGATATTGTCCAAGTATATATTAGAAAATGGCAAGCTTAACTCAACTCGAAAACTAGCTCATGAGTTAAGGGTTGTCTTAAGCCTTATAAATGTGGGACTTATATTCTCAACATCTTAGCACACACCCCTTCATACCCAGGGTTGGACATCTAATGCGTGAAGTTTTGTAGGACTGGACATCTACAGGTGACCCAACATTCAAAGCAGGTCCAAGCCCTGATACTATATTAGAAAATAGTATACTTAACTCAACCCAAAAGCTAGCTCATGAGTTAAGGGTTGCCTCAAGCCTTATAAACCAGATAATGACTATATTCCTAGCCGACGTAGGACTTATCTCAACATCTAAACAGTGTAAAAAATATGACTGAAGAATGGGATAAAGGAAACAAAAAAATACTCTCCCCATACAAAAGTTGCTATAGAGATATTGATTTAATTCATGGGTACCTTATTTTTCACCTATATATATATACACACACATCAGGTGAGTTTTGAGAAACAAGCATTCCCTATTAGAAACAATAAAAATAGATGATCCACTTAGTATTGTCTATGCAAAGGGGACAATCTTTAACAAATTAGCATTGGAGAGGAAGTAACACCACTAGATGGGCGTTAATTAGGTAGTAGCATTGACAGTAGTGTGTAGTTATTTTTCTATTGTAGATGCTATGCAGATTTATACAAATTTGTTTTGTGCTAGTTAACAAACCTTTTTATATAGGTGGATAAAATGTAGGAAGCCTTAAATTTAGTTGGTCCTCTCCTATATCTGTTGGCATTCTTCAAAATATGAAAATATAGGATAACTAATTATAATTAGAGTCATGCTTTTCAATAAGTACCCAATAGAAATATTTACTATCATTGTATACATGTAAATACTATGTTGGTTGTTGATATTGTCTCGTTACATAAAATATGGGTGAAGAATGAGAAGAAAACAAAGAATACTCTTTTGATACAAAACCTAATATAGAGATATTGTCTTAATTATATTTATACTAACTCTCATCCTCATAGTTTTTAATATTAGGGTATATATAGTTGGACTTGCTATTTGTATTTTAATCAAATGATATATATATTACATTTTTTAAAACAAACATAAAAAATAAAACCCCTGATATCAAGTTAAGTAAAATAATAAAAAACAATTAAATAAAATTGTTAATTCATGTAACTTAATCAAAAAATAAGAATTAGAGTTATAAATGTGATAACTGTACTAAGAAGTATTTGTTTGGCTTAACCTAAGTCACACACTCTCAAATGACTTTTGGAGGGACAATTTTTTTGCTTAGTCTGGGCAGACTATTATTAGGTGTCATTGTGTGGGTGGCTCTAGATCTAATCTGTTCCTTATTTTTATTTTGACTGTACCCTAGAAAGTTTGCATCTTTGGGGTTCTGTTGGTCAAGGCAACCATCTAGAGCCTAGAGGCATTACCCTCTACTTTTGTAGTGAGATCTTCCAGAGTGGGCCAAGCAATGAAGTGGCCCAGCCTGCAAAGGAGCAGTTGCCTGAAGGTCACGGGGAAGGGAGTACAACACACCAAGACTCCAAATCATTCCAATTGTCAGAACCCATCATTTCCAGAACCAGGTCAGCCTCATTATTTGGCCAAAACCACCGTTGTCTTTCATTAGGCCAACACAGAATCATCATACATACACCACCATCCAGACTTTAGAAGGGGAAAGGTAATCTAAATCTAGTGGCCTTAGAACTTGGCCTTGTCGCAATGCCTGGTTCAGAAGGGAAATGATTTATAAGAAAGGGGAAGGAGAGGGTGGTGGTAAAGACGAAGGAGATTAAGTTCTATTATTTGATAACTAAATGTTAATTTTATATTCCTCAATAGCTCAATAATGCAACAAAATCCAAGTTTAACTACTAGAGATGATAATCAAAATTATCTTTTTATCACCAAATATGAAAATTTCTGATGGAAGAAAGGCATATAGCAACTAAGACAGGAGAGACAGAGGGACAGAACTTGGGTTTTGAGAGACATATTGAAAAAGAGTAACAACATTTATAAATTAGTCAATATGAGTAAAATACCATGCCAAATTGCCAATTCACAAGCCATTTTTAGATGAACTATACATTCAGAAATCCATAAATCGTAAAATCCCACACTTGACAAACAATTAATTACTGTGATTATTATATCTCAAGTTTAGGTAAAGTACTCCATGCCAGCTAATTGTTCCCATCCATTTAGCTATAGAGACTTGCTGAAAATCCTATTAAGATACTTTCATTGCCATTATAATTCTCTGCTTAAGGTTTCATCGCATCATGCATTCTTTCGAGACATATTCATATTAAATCATGACATCACGTCACAGTTTGAGCTTTCTAGAGATTAAAAAATTATAATACTAACAATAACTTCTAAAGATATCATATATTTTGTTGAAATCATATTCCTAGGGTAACTATCACCTAATATGAGCTCGTCATCTTCTCTCACTCAGCTCAGCTCTCTCAATCCTCTCAGTCCATAAATCCCAGGTCTCTGCCATCAGTCACACCAGTGGTCCAGGCCACTGCTCTTCACAATTCACGGTAGAGAAGTTTAAGTGGTTATCTCATTCACTTTCAAGTTTGTGAGTCAGTCCTCTATTTTACTGTTCCTTTTTTCCCCGCTTTCTATTCCCATGTTCTCAACTCCACTTTTACTTGTATGTTCCTCTGTCTTTTAATGTTTTAGACTTTTAGTTTTATGCATGGTAGTTAAAATCGCAATTCTATGATTTTTTGGGGAGTGTGATTCAAATCGCAAGAAAAATTGCTATCTGGGTAAAATCGTACTAAAATCACAATTTTGGGAAAAAATCATTAAAATCCCGATTTTTTGAGATCCATACAATTTTAGAAAATGCCCTTTTTTAAAACCTACCAGGTTCAGACCCAGTTTCTTCCCCAACCCATATCCATTAGCTCGAGCAGCAGGAGGTCCCAAAACACGACGCCATTCCTTCGTGCCCTGCTGGGAGACCCTCCACCATCACCGAACAGCCAGCGTTTTCCAGCTTTGCGCAACACGTTTTCCAGCTCCATTTCTCTCCATTTTCAACCTTGAAAAGGTACTTTCTCTACTCTTCCCTCTCCCCTCCCTTTGTTTGGTTACTCTGTTCATGTCCTTCCTTGCGAACCTGCCATGATTTTCATTTTCTTCTGTTTCTTTCATGTTCCATCAGACCCTTTTGTGTTCTATCCTCTGCTTTTCAACAATGGTGGGTGCTGGTACTGGCAGCAGCTCTGGCAGGGCTACCAGTGGATCCAACGCAGGCAGTGGCACTGCTACTGGTGGTTCTAGGCTCCTGCTGCCTCTACAAACTTGATGTCTTCAAAAACCCAAGGAGCAACGATGGATCCAGCTTGGAAGCATGCTGTTCCAGTTGCAGCTAACAACACTACAAAGATTAAATGCAATTATTGTGAGAAGGAATACTCAGGGGAGTTTCTCGGATGAAGTACCACTTGGCTCAAACAAGACAAAACGTTGAGCTTTGCAAAGCTGTGTCTGATGATGTGAAAATGGAGATGTTGCAAATTGTCAATGCCTCTCAAGCAAGATTGTTGAAAAAGAATGCTATGGTCATGGATGTTGATGAGAACATGATTGAATTGGCCACCGCCACTAGGAAGAGAAAGGTCAATGAAGAAATTGTAGAAGATAACAAGGTTCTTTTCAAGAGAGGGCAGCCCAAACAACAATCAACACAATTTTTAAGAAGAGTTTAAAAGATGCACACCAAGCAATTGCTCAATTTTTCTACAATAATGCAATTCCGTTCATGGCGAGGAGTGAAGAATTCACTAATATGCGTACACTAATTGCACAACATGGGAAGAACTTTGCCGCACCTTCCTATCATGATATTAGAGTTAGGTATTTGAAGAAAGAAGTGAAGTTGACAATGGATGTTATTGAACAACATAGATAGGTTTGGAAGGAAGTTGGTTGCACAATAATGACTAATGGGTGAACAGATAAAGAAAGGAGGACATTGCTGATTTTTTGGTGAACAGCCCCAAGAGAACTGTGTTTTTGAAGTCCATTGATGCATCTCACTTGGCTAAGACAATTGATGCCATATTTGAGATGCTTGATGAGGTGGTGGAGGTTGGTGAGGACAATCTAATTCAAGTTGTGACTGACAATGCAGCAAATTACAAAGCTGCTAGAGCACTTTTGATGGAGAAAATGAAGAAGTCATATTGGACTACGGTATTGATTTGATACTGGAGGATTTCGAGAAGAACATACCTTTGCATTCAGAGACTATTCCAAGGGGGAGAAAGATCACAACCTTTATCTATTCAAGAACTTCTCTCATTTCCTTGTTGCAACACTTCATGAAAGGTAGAGATTTTGTGACACCTGGAATAACTCAATTTGCCACATCTTATTTAACCTTGGGGTGTCTTCTTGAACATAAGGATGATTCTATGAGAATGTTCACATCTAAGGAATGGAAGGACAACAAGTTCACCAAAACAAGAGATGGTCATCTTGTGGAAGAAACTATACTAGATAATTCATTTTGGAAGAATGTAGTGCGTTGTTTGAAGGGTGCATATCCTTTAGTGAAGGTTCTTCACTTGGTTAATTTTGATGAAAAGTCGGCAATGGGAATCGTTTATGAAGCGATGGATCAAGCTAAAGAAAAGATTCAAGAGGCTTTTAAAGGTGTTCAAAAGAAGTAATTTTAAAATTTGAAATTCCAATTATAGTTTAAATTGGATATAGCTTTATAGGAAAACTAATTCGATAGATGATATTTTTTTTTAGTTATCAACCTTTGTGGGATATCATTGATGAGAGATAGGATAAGCGACTTCATAGACCTTTGCATGCTGCTGACTATTTTTTGAACCCTCAAATGCAATATAGTGATGGATTTAAGGTTGATTTAGAAGTGAAACATGGCTTATTTGATTGCTTGGCAAGGGGATATTCAAGAACAAACCAAAATTGATCTTCAGTTTGATTCCTTTAGGAAGAGGGAAGGGAGATTTGGTTGTTCTTTAGCTATAATAAATTTGTTAAAAAAGACTCCAACAGATTGGTGGAATATTTATGGTGATGAATATCCAGATCTGATGCAACTTGCCATTCATGTATTAAGTTTGACGTGTAGTTCTTCTAGGTCTAATCGTAACTAGAGTGCCTTCAAGATGGTAATCTTTCTAAACATACTACATTTGATAAATAACAAATAGCTTATCTAAAATTTATTTGCTTATGTTTAGGTCCACACTAAGAGGAGAAATCGAGTGGCTCAAAAAACAATGAATGATCTTGTTTTTGTCATGGCCAATTCAAAATTAGCCAAAAGGTAGAAACCTAGGAAAGCATCCACATTAACTATACATGACGTTTCATCAGATGAAGAGTGGATTATAGAAGATGATGGGAGAGCAATGTTGGATGTTGATGACTTGATTTGGAGCAACCCAATGAAGAAGAAAACTTGGTTCAAGAGAATCACGACCAAATTGGAGAAAATTTAGATGATGAAGTTGATGGACTTAAAGATGAGGATGCATTCATGGATCCTTTTAATCACGATGATTATGTTCTCAACTTGTTGGATTAGATATATCATATATCTTTGTTTTGTTGTGTCAAGACTTTAAGAGTTGTTACTTGTTATGTTTTATGGGTGTCTGTGTTTGATGGATGTTTATTGAATTACAATATAAATTATGAGTTTACATGCATTTATAGAAATTTTTATGTATATATAGGAATTTATATGTATATATAGAAATTTTTAAAATCTTACAATACGATTTTCGATTTTACAATTTACAATTTTGGGAACCGTCTAGAATTCTATCTAGATTCCCGATTTTATTTGTTCCATGTGATCTTATTACATATATTTGGTTTAATTTTAATTAAATTATACTTGGGATTTAGAGGTGTTTTGCCCTAACTAGGTTATTATTTTATATGTATATGTGTATTTGTTTTAATATAACTTCATATTTTTGGTAGGATTTTTCAATCTTTGTTACAATCAATCACATAACTACACGTTGTTTCCCCCCAGCAATCCTAGGTAGGTAGAACCTTAATTTTGACAACCTTACCAAGGAGGATCATCATCCTGGTAACCATGATATAAACAACATACAAGCTTAAAGAACCTATTCTTAATTTGCTACTGGTAGAAAAAACGAGAAGGAAAAATGAAACACACTTAAAGAAAAAGCAGTTAACAAGTAATATAAGAAAATGAGAATCCACAGGTTTTAGAACCTCACCTCTCCATCAGATCCCCGTACAGTAAGACGGTATACAACTGTTACACTGCCATTGTCAGAGAAAATAACATCACGTATCTCTCCACACCATCCTGCGAAACAGTTTCGAAATTTGAAGGTTTTATATGGACACATTAGGGTACAATTTACATTTACAAATGATTGAGAATAGGTAACATCTTATCTTTGGTTCTACACACCCACACATGCTACATTAGACAGCACACACAATAATTAATTAGAATAATACTTATAAGGTTGATTCAATGGTTGGGAAGAGTGAAAGGAGAAGAGACAAAGGGCTTGTTTGGTTCTCGGTTTTTAAATTGGGATTGGTCAAAAGCAACTTTTCAATATGTTGGTTAAATAAAGTTTGACAAACCTCTAACGATAATGACATCCAACATTAATATTAACCCTTGGATGATTTCATTTCCACAACTCTATTTACACAACTGATTACTAAAGGGCACAACTCTATTTAGACAACTGATTACTAAAGGGCACACGTGGATTCGAGTTAACACTAACAAACTAACATTCGCCTTTTTAAAAAAAATAGAACATAATATATGAATTAGAATAAAGGGGAAATTCCATGTACCTGGGGCGTAGAAGCTCAACATCCTGTTGGCATGATACCTGTGAAAGAATAGCAACAGATGGCACAATTGAACTAGATCGCAAAAATAGGAAAAAAGAAAGAAAGAAAGAAAGAAAGAAAGAAAAAGAAAAATACCAGGGGATAAAGGTTGAAGCGGAGGGATCGCCAGGGACATGAGCTTTGACAATAGTATCAGGGATTCGTTTATTGAGGTCACGGAGAATCTCGGCTAAAGGACGAGTCATGCAAGATGAGTTTGAGAAAGGGGACGAATTGTCCAGCGGCACCACGTAATTGGAATTGGATACGCTTCCTTTCTTTCCGTCGCTGCTGCTGCTGCTGCTCCGCTCCAGAGCACAGTTGAGGAAGAGGGTACCATGGCGATTCTGCAGCGCAAAGTTTGTTTTCCCAAAGCATTGTTGTTTTGTGGTTTGGTTGTGGAATGAAAGGGAAATGATTTTTGGCTTAACCGCGAAAGCCATCATCGGCGGGGCTGGACTTAGATCCCCAACAAGGGTATATATGAAACCTGAACGGCAAGAGTAACGCAAGTAGGAAAAGAAAGGATATTTAGGTTGGCTCACCTACTCGTTATTACTTTTGTTTGGTACATGTACTTGCTTTAGTCACTCCTACGCTCTCTTCTCCACGTCTCCTAAATAAGTTGTTTTCACAGAAGAAGTACTTGTTTGGTTTTAGTTTTGGAGAAAGAAGCTATGAAAATGAAAAAAATCTAAAAGTTTTATATTCTTTTATTTTTTTACATTTAAACAAACAAAACAAAAGCAAGAAATCAAACAAGTTCTAAGATTCGATTTAATTTTTACACCCAACTAATTAATATAATGCAAATACTATTATAAAATTAATTCATTTTAATGAAATATAATTTGTTTTTTCACAAAATACTCAAACCTATATCAATTTAGACCAATTTTAGTGGGTTTTAATTTATGATTGATTTGTGATATAAAGGTTAAATGAATTCAGCAATGAAAATTAAAATGAACATGTTTTACCTGTTTTGTAAGGGAATATTAAACACAATCTTTTATATAGATTTTTCACGTTAACATTTTCTATTAATTAAAACTCACTGTGTTTTTTTATGTTTTTGGGAGGGTAGATTTTTTTCTTCTAAATAACTATCTTTTAAGATTTTAAAACTAAACTAGATCATCCTTTACCAATATAGTCTTATCTTTTGTTTAAAAATAAGAATGCATTAATTAAAGAAAATAGCATTAAGTATAGAAAAATGGTAGTATATTAGGGGGAGAGTAAAGAGAAATATTAATTATATTTCTTAATTTATGCATAAAAATTTGAAAATAGATTAAAAAAAACTTACTAAAATTAAAATCAATATCAATACTCAATATCTAATGTATTTTTATGAGTTTTAAGTTCAAAGTAACAGTGGAGTTATAAGAGAAAAGAATAAGGATAGGTCATCTCTCTTATTAATGAAAATCAACAAATTAACAATTAATTTTAGGATAAAGTCCAAAATACTAAGATTGTGTTTAGTTCGTAACTTTTCTAAGAAAAATGAAAAACTACTCTTAAAAAAATTAAAAAAATAAAAAATGTGTTTGTTTACAAAATATTCAAAGAAAACTTATAGAAAACTGAAAACCGGGTTTTCTATTTAAAAAAAATAGAGAAATCTTTAAAGGAGTTTTTCAAAAAAAAACTAAAAATTACTATTTCAAGAAATGAAAATTTTAGAAAACAAACAGAAAAAAAAATTAAAATAATTTTTTGTAACTAAACACGGTCTAAATTATCTAGAATATTCTGTATTTTTACTATATATTTGTATGCCTTGGTTTATTATTGAATAAAGAAAAAGAATATTGTCTTTATTTTATTAGTTTTATTATGCTGTCCACAGTCAGTAGTTATTATCTTCTTTGTTAGGACTTCGCATCTTAACATTGCCCAAGTCTACTGGCAATTGCATCCACTGTCAGAGCCAAAGTCATAGATGGAGTTGGTATAAATCTAGTCATTTAAATCACTGGCGAAAAATAGAGCCCCATCAAAAGCATGGAGAAAACTATGCCAAAGCTTGGTGACCAAAGCGCAAAGCCTAAGACCCAAAAAAGTACTCTGAAAAACATTTCACTAAGTTAACACATGGACTTAATAAAATGAGTAAATTGACACCAAAAGTAGTCCAGACTGAAACAAAACAAACAGTCAAAAGAACAAATCGAAACATAAAATATAATTTCACCTAAATTTATAGAGTTTTGTATAAATGGGGATAAAAACGTAAAATGACACAGAAATTCGTGTTTATCCTATTTTTATTTGTGTAACATTATGATATGATTTTTAAAAAAAAAACAAGATTGATATAGAGATTTGTTTTTGTTTAGTTCACGTATTAATAATTCATCTAATACTACTTGTTTATGAGTCAGCGCACTGAAATTGAACACTTCTTCACCAACCTCCACTAAGAAGAGGCACTGCATTATCATTTTGTGAGGATAACGACCCTATCTGTTTACTATCAACATACGATGCAACTTTTACAGAGATAAAGGGAGACATAATGGCAAAATCTGAAGAGGATATTTTTTTTTTCAGAGGGTTTTGATGTCGTTGTTATGGTCCTTTCTAGAAGAGGGGCTGAACCATTTCAGCATTTCCTTATCAGAGAATTGCAGGCTGTACTGACAAAGCTTAGCGTGCCATGGTATTCTGAAATTTTCCCGCATCCAGTTAAAGCTCGTGCCCATCTAAAGATGAATTAGACGAACTTAATTCTGAGATTTTTGCTGTTCTAATTTCGCAATCAATGCTTCCTTTTCGTCATCATGGAGAGAATTGAACATGAAAACGGACTTGTCGCCGATGTCATCCTTGTTAAACACGAGTCCAAGATCAGGGAATTTTGTGCATGGAGAGAAGATACAATTAACTTGTATGAACACAATTAAAGGATTAAATATTAAATTTACCTTGATGGGCTGGGTGAATTTCCTTCCAACAAATATCACAAAAAGAGCCATCCATGAAGCAAGTAAAGTAAGCTTAACTCCATCATCCATCAAACCAGACTGCAAAATTTGTAGCCCATGAGCAGAAGAAACATACATATCTTACACAAATGGTATTGAAGATAATAACAATAGAAGATAAATCGCAAAGATGTTGTGTTTGGGAGTTTGGAATTGGAATGAAAGAGGAGGAAAACTTAATGAATCATAATAAGAAAAATCTAGAGGCGGAACCTTAATTACCTTCCTTCCTCTGTTTTTTACTACTCCTATATGCGTGTATTAAGAAATAAAAGCATTGCAAGAAAGCATGGTTTATTTTAGACATACCACTGAATTCAAAGCAACTGATAGAGTTAAATGGACAATAGATCACATTAGAAGAACAAAAATAAGGTTTTATTATATCTCAGACTTCAACACTTTTTTTTTATGGTAAAAATGAATATAATTATTGTATCATAAAGACAACAAAAGTATACTACTAGTGTTATCAATGAAAAATTATTACTTTGGTGATTTAAACTCAGTGGAATCGTAGGAGAGCTTTGGATAGTTAGGTCTAAGTTTTAAGAAAAGCTTTAACAACGGTAACAGTTTCCCGGTTGTAAATCAAAAAAAGATAAAAGACAATTCATTAATTTTGTTGAGTTAATTAAATGGGATTGAGACATGAGCGGAAAAAAAGTCTGACAAAAATTTAATTATTTTAAACAACGACTTAAAAATAATATTATCCATTAAAAATTTTTATTTTAAGACTTTCTTTCTCTTTAGGCAACCGGTTAATTCTAGGTTGAAATCTCAGTTTCTTTTGCTGTAAAAAAAAAAGAAAAAAAATGCTGAAATTAATAAAATCAAAAGAATACCAAATGGCCAAGAAGAAGTATAGGAATAACAAAGGTGAGAACCCCAGCTTCTAGCTTGCCATAGCAAAGTCCTGTATGAAGAATACAAGATAATCAACTTTCAAATTGAGTGACATTTAAAACGGGAAGAGAAATCAAAGTTACATATAGATCAACCTTCCTTGAAGACAAGTCCTGTCAAGGCAGCAAAAAGAGGACCAACAAGCCATACAGCAGAAGGGTTGTCAACGACATACTGTACCAGATTTTTGTTGGCAGGTTGAGCAAGGGCGAAGTAGGTTGTAGCAGATCCAAGAACGCCAAGAACCCATAGAGCTTGTAGCGCACGCTTTATCTCAGACACGTAGATATGAATCAAGAGTAGCGATAAACCCAACCCACCAGCCCCAAGCACATAAAAAAAATCAAGATTTCCCTTTATTATAGCGCTTAAGGAGGAATCATCGGGTAATAAGGCACCAGAAGCTGCCACCACAAATGATGCGGCAGCAGTTACCAACCCTGATCTGTATAAAATTACCTGCCACACCATTGACCATAATAGGATGATTAAAGCAAAACTAGGTAGAAAACTTAACAGAGGAAAGTGAAATTGAATGAGGAAAACGTGAACACCTCTCGAACATCAGAGGAATCGACGGTCCAGGGGCCATAAATGCCCTCGTAAACTATGCTTTCGTCTAACGAACCTTGACGGTTTTCTCCCACGGCTTTGCACTGCACCGAGACCAATCTGATTTTGCGGCTTGGTGATGGAATCACAGCGCCCCAGCTTGATATGCCGCTATCTACTCTGAATCGCGGACCCGGCGGCCATACCGGCGCCACCGCCGCCTCTGTACTCAATCCTCGCAATGCCATGTTTGATTCTGGATTATGTTTTATTTTGATTTGTCTTATGGATATTTTTGTTTTAATAATATCTAATTTTATTAGTCAAATTCCACTCGGACTTGTGGTCATATATGCTTCTATAGTCATATTCTGTTCCCATCTTTGATATTGTTTTGTTGTAAGTTTTTTTTTTTTTTAAAGTTTGTTTCAAAAGAAATATATAATTTTTTTGTTAAGTAAATTTTTTATTTTTTAAAAATGTGTGAAATAACTCATTATTATTATATATATTTAATTCCCTTTCAAACAAATAATCATTTTTATTACTACCTCCCTCATTAATTTTTTTTTATTAAAATACATCTATTAATGTATAACTTTTTCTTGGAATTGAAATAACAATAAATGAGATACATCAATTACATTATTTATCCCTCTATATTCACATTATAATGGGTTTACTCTCTTAATAGAGTTTTTTTTAATCTACGAGACACAAACCTAAGACACTTGCTTAAGGAGAATCAAACATATACTACTTGAACTAACTGATTAGTATTTCCTTATCAATTTGAGTGAATAGCAATACTCGAGTGTTAATTTTAGCTAAAAACTAGTTCACTTTTATTATGTACATATATAAGAATTTTAAGAAAGTCTAAATTAATAGTTAAATTAAAAAAAAAGGACTTCTTTAAATACTCAGGAAAACAGATAAAGTACATGTCATTTATAAAGAATGACAATAAGACTATAAAGAGTTAGTCTTAGCCATAAGATATAAGATATGGGCATACCACCACAATATGATCCCCTTTGGCATATGGTTGGGAAGTTGTATGCATAAATCTAACTTGTTTGAATTAGACACTATATCATATAGACTGATTTATTTGCTGAGACACTTCTTAACTGACAAACACCATGCCTACAATTATGGTGGATAAGGATGCACTAATGGAGGTGTTGTGTTTTGTAAATTTGGGTTGGAATACATAAATTGTGTTGAATGAGAAAGTGAATGATAATGATACAAATGAGGAACATGCAGATATAATATGGTGGTGCAACAAGAAATATAATAAAAAAAACTTGTTCGACTCACTTTTAAAATATAAAGGACCCATTTAAAATAAGAAAAAAACTTATAGGACATGAAAAAGAAATTAGCCTATTTTTTATTTCAAACGAAAAGCGATTATACCTCTATATAGCTAAGCTCACTAATTAGAAAGGAATATGTAGAGGTAGTGAATGATATGGTGATGCAAAAATAGAATATAATAAAGAAAAAACTTGTTTGACTCACTCTTAAAATATAAAGGACCTGTAAAAAAATAAACTTATAAGACATGAAAAAAATTAGCCTATTTTTTTATTTCAAATGAAAGTGATTGTACCTCTATATAGCTAAGTTTACTAATTGGAAAGAAACATATAGACGTGGTGAATGATATAGTGGTGCAAAACGAAATATAATAAAAAAATACTTGTTTGATTCACTTTTAAAATATAAAGGACGTGTTAAAAAAAACTTGTGGGACGTGAAAAAATTACCCTATGTTTCATTTCAAACGAAAAATGATTATACCTCCGTATAGCTAAGTTTACAAATTAGAAATTAAAAATTTTGACATAGATAAAGGTTGAACCAACACTTGCAAAGGAAAGGCACCAAGGCCTTTGGTACTAGACCAAGTATCTCATTTGATATATAAGTGATAGTCATTATGTATATGTTATAATATTTATTATATGATGGGTGTTTGTGGTGTGATTCAATTTAATTCGATTTTGAAGTAACAAATAAGTCAAACTGTATAACAAAAAGTGCAGTTTGATTTAGTTTAGGTAAATAAAATATAAAGATCAAACCAAATCAAATCCATTACGATTTGGATTGGTTCAGTTTGACGGTTTTAAACTTATGTGTTAATCATGGTTGTGAAAACCAGACCAAATTGGTTGGATTGGAAAATGGGTAGCGTACTACTACGAACAAGTAAAAAAATCGGACAAGATCATAACCAGTGAAAATCAATTGAATCGGAGGTCAATTGGCCAGTTTTGGAAAATTTGATTTTCTCCCCATTTGGTCTATCTTTTAAAAGACATTTCTTCTAAAATATTTCTAAGTAAGGTTTACATAAAAAAATATTACATTCAATCTTTATTATTTTATATTTATTATTATTATTATTATTATTATTATTATTATATTATTATTATTATTATTATTATTATTATTATTATTATATTATTATTATTATTATTATTATTATTATTATTCATCTTATAAAACATATTGATCCGGTCTGGATACCAGCCCTTAGGATAAGACATCATCTTGGCTGTCCTAGAGGGTCAACCGGTATCACAGGTCAACGTCCGTACTGCAAGACATGATATAGGATCCCTTCCTACACCGGCCATCTGAAGTCTCATCTGAGACACCGAATCCTTCATTCGCTCTCATTCTTCCGTCACATATAACCGTTTGCCTCAGTGTCATGATAAGATAAGTAGAGTCACTACTTATCAACGTAGATACCCTACATAGTGGAATGTGTCTATATCATTCACTGAAAGGAGTAAATATGATTACAGGCGTGTTATACAGAAAAGGTGGATTATCCCCATCCCTGTGTCAGAATCGTACACTGATCATTGACCTACCCACTGTCACGCTCTGAATACTGAACCACTCTGATTGATGCTTTGCATACGACATCAGAACTTATGGACCCACTTGCGCCCAACGATTCATTTTCCACGTTCAACTATAAATAGCATATTCACCAACACATGCAAGGTTACGTTGTTCTTACTCTCATTTTTACTATTGCATTGCTTAAGTGTTCACTGAGTTCCCATACGTTCTTCTAACTTGAGCGTCGGAGAATCTTCGCAGGTGACACCACCTTTCGCCCCCTAACAACGTTAAACTCTAGTGTGAAGGATCTCCAGGATCACAAGACCGGTTTCTCCCACTGAGAGGTCGGATTATAATATCGGATACCCACTGTACCGTGTATAAACAATCAAAGCTTATACTTTTATGGTTGGTCCCCATACCGGATCGTAGACCCCGGTTCAGACCAGTTCATTGGCACGCCTAGTGGGAATCGATAGAGTTATTCCCACTTTTCATAGAAGTTCAGTAGCTCACCATGGAAGGAGATGGACGCGATTTTGTGGATGGTCACGTGGAGGACGTGACCCATCAGTAAGCTGGTAGGAGACTTGTGTTTGAGTCTCCTGTAACCCACACGAGGAGAATGGTACTTGTTGCAACCCCTGACCCTCAAGATAAAGTTATAAGGCAACTCAGAGAGGAGTTGATGGAGTTTAGAAGGGAGAAATGGGGAACTGGGGACAGAGTGATGTCTCAAGCTGAGGATACTCACCATGCATCTGCCAGAGAAAAGTCCACTACTCTCTAATATTCGAAGATTCCCATTTACGAGGAAAGGGAACAAACTCAAGATTCTGGAGACAGGGTCAGTGCAATGAGGAAAGAGCAGGTGGTGGTGACCTCTGGGGCATACAGATTCAACGTTCCTTTCTCAAGGAGGCTCATGAATGTGCTTATCCCCAAGCACCTACAAACAACCCAGCCACTTTCGATCGGAAAGTATAATGGGGAGACTGATCCCACTAAGCATCTTGATGCTTATGTGTATAAGGCCATGTACTTGGGAGCTGATGAGGACGTGATGTGCAGAATGTTCCCAAGAACCTTAACGGAGAAAGCTCTTAGTTGGTTCAAGAGTTTACCCTCAGGTTTGATAGATTCTTGGGAAGAAATGGCAGCTGCGTTCGAGAGCCATTTCTTTATTTCTAGAGATGTTCCCAGGACTTCTCATACCCTGGCCCAGATCAGACAGGGAGAAAATGAAACTCTTAAGGAGTTCTTGAGGAGATTTTATAAGGAGGCTGCTTTGGTGGCTAATCTATCGGAGGCCATTCAACTTCATATTGTTGTTGAAGCTTTACAATCTGGATCGGCCTTTGCCTTGTCTTTGGCAAAGAGTCCTCCGATGACGTTTGAGGAGTTTTGGAGGAAAGCATCAAAATATGTGGGCATAGAGATGCACCTGGAAGCTACTGCAGATAGATTGAAGCTAGCAGCACCCTCACAGCAACCACGGAGAGACAAGGAGAGGGTAAGGCTAGAGAAGCATGCCCAGAGAGAAGATTTCATGAGCACTCGACCTTAACAGCGAGATAGGCGCGTGGCTTCTTCCAGTAACTATGCCCCGTTGAACTCCAGGCATTCTCAAATCCTAAGGGAGGTTAGTTGGCCCACACTCAGTGTTTACAGGATAAGGAAGCCTCCACCAATGAAAAGACCTGGAAATTCTTGAAAATATTGCACTTTCCATGAGCAGGTTGGCCATACTAACGATGAATGTAAAGCGTTGAAGAATGCAGTGGAGACCCTCATCAGAGAGGGAAAACTGAAACAGTATCTATTTAAGGAGAAATCCGTAGACGAGCCAGACAGGATGGAGAAAAGAAGGAGAGATCACAATGACGAGGGCGACAATAGTCGTAACCCAGTCAGAAGGTTCACAGCTCCTGAGAAATAGAAGAGAGTGGTGATCAGTGAAGGAGCTCAGCAGGACGGTATGCCTCAGCAGCAAAGGCAAGGCCAGCGCGAGGTGACTGATATGATTGCTGGAGGATTTGCTAGAGGGGGAGCGTCAATCACAGCTCGTAAGAACCACCACTGAATGATCCTATCAGTACAGGGGAAGCCCAGGGACAACCGCCCTTTCAGGGATGGCATGGCAGCACTGGCGGTGTCATTCACAGATGACGATTTTGGCCTAACAATTCCAGAAGGCGATGATGCAGTGGTTATCATCGCTGTCATAGCCAACAAAGATGTCAAAAGGATCCTCGTCGACCAGGGAAGTTCTTGTGTTGTTATTTTTTATAATTGTTTCAAAAGAATGGGCTTTAATGATGCAGATTTGTAACCATATACACAAGAGCTCACAACGTTCAACGGAGTGAAGTAACCCACCAAGGGGTATCTTGATACCCTCATTTCTTTTAAGGGCGAACCTAGAGCAAGAACAGTGAAGTCTAGGATCCTGGTGATTGATGTGGAGTCCCCTTACAATAGGATCATAGGCCGTCCTACTCTGAATGCAATGGAAGCAATCGTGTCCACCCCACACCTCCTTATCAAATTTATTGACAAGGACAACGGTGTGTCATCCCTGCGAGGTGATCAAGAGATGTCCAGGTATTATTACAACCTGAGCCTGAATATGGTGAAGATGGAGGCATTTAACAAGATGAGGAAGTTGAATGATAGAGGAACAATGGCTGGGTCTGTCAGTTTGATTGATCTTGACCCCAGAGTGGAGTTAAAGATCGACCCTCTTAGTCCCTCAAAGCCCACGCCAGACAGAGGTTCCAGGGACGTCGTCTTAGGGGATTCCCCAGAGAAGGTCACATACATTAATGATAAGCTGGAGTCTGTTATGGAGCAGCGCCTGTTAGCACTTCTCCAGGAATTCAAAGACCTTTTTGCATGGACTGCTGCAGACATGCCTGGGATGGACCCTGATTTCTGCTGCCACAAATTATCTATCTATCCAGAGACATGGCCGGTTGCCCAAAAGAAGAGAAGATTGGGACCAGAAAAACAGAAGGCAGCTTGCGAGCAGACGGAGGAGTTGTTGAAGGCCGGATTTATTAGGGAGGTCCGATATTCTTCTTGGCTTTCCAATGCGGTGATGGTACAGAAGGCCAATGGCAAGTGGTGAATGTGTATTGATTATGTGGACCTCAACTGTTGTTGCCTAAAAGACCCATATCCGCTCCCAAATATTGATCGTATGATGGACGATTCATCTGGTTACTAGTACCTCAGTTTTATGGATGCATATTCAGGGTATAATCAGATTCCGATGTGGGAAGGGGACCAAGAAAAAATAGCTTTTGTCAATGACCGCGGTGTCTTCTGCTACACCATCATGCCCTTCGGTTTGAAGAACGTTGGGGCCACTTACCAGCGTATGATTAACAAGGTGTTCGAAGGCATGCACACCAAACTGGTGGAGGTGTACATTGATGATATCATTGCCAAGACTCCGCCTGGAGGTGATCATGTTGAGGACCTGCGTTAGGTATTTGCACGCTTAAGACAATATAACATGAGGCTGAACCCATTGAAATGTACTTTTGCTGTCCCCGCTGGGAAGTTTCTAGGTTTCATGTTGACGCAGCGAGGCATTAAAGCTAATCCAGGGAAATGTAGAGCGATATTGGACATGCAGATTCTGAAGAACTTGAGGGAGGTGCAATCCTTAAATGGAAAAGTTATAGCTTTGGCTCGATTTATGCCCAAGATGGTGCATAGATCCCTTCCTCTGTATAAAGTGCTCAAAAAGTCTAAGAAGTTTGAGTGGGGACAGGAGCAAGAGCAAGCATTCTAGGAGCTCAAGGAAGTATTGTCAAGTCCTCCAATCTTAGTAAAACCAGACCCTGGTGAATCCCTCATTTTGTACTTGGTGATTTCAGATGAAGCCTTGGGCGTAACATTGGTCAAGGAAACCCCAGAGGGGCAGAAGCCAGTGTATTTCACTAGCAAAACGTTACAGGGAGTAGAAAGCAGATACCAGAAGATAGAGAAGGCTGCTCTCGTAGTTATTTGGGCTTTGTGACGATTAAGACCGTACTTCCATGCACATCCAATTCTGGTAAAAATAGATGTACCACTCCGTTCCGTGCTTAGCAAGCCGGACCTCGCTGGAAGGATGATTAAATGGTCTATCGAGCTTTCTGAGTTTGAAATTTCTTATGAACCATGAGGAGCCATTAAAGCCCAAGTCCTGGCGGATTTTGTTGTAGAAATGACAGGGGCAGATCCAGCCACGCCTCGAGCCCATTGAACCATTTATATGGATGGGTCATCGAACAATAAAGTTTGTGGAGCTGGTGTTGTTGTGGAGAGTGATGACGGTGTGCATCTGGAGATCTCTCTTCGATTTAATTTTAAAACCTCCAACAACCAGGCTGAATATAAAGCATGTCTGGCCGGACTCTGAGCGGCAATAAATATCGGCGCAACAGAGCTGACGTTATGCAGCGATTCACAGTTAGTGATATCGTAGATTCAAGGTGAATACCAGGTTCGTGAGCCTCAACTCCAGCTATATTTGAATTGTGTGAATGAGTTAAAAGGAAGATTCGACGTGTTGGAGTTTAAGCATGTCCCAAGAGAAGAAGATACTAGAGCGAATATTCTATCAAGGCTAGCAAGTACTAAATAGCCAAGGAGTACAACAACAGTGGTCCAGAGTACATTAACATCACCCAACATTCCTTTGTTCCCTTCTCTGAACGCTATAATGGTTAATGCTTCCTACGAGAATTCATGGGTTACCCCATATATCCGTTACCTGGCTGACAGACAGCTGCCCACCGATGAGAAGGAAAGAAGAAGAGTAAAAAGGGAATTGTCATATTTCACCATGGTTGACGGTGTTTTCTATAGAAGAGGATTCTCAGTGCCATATCTCCTTTGTTTAAAAGAGAACAAGATACAAGGAGTAATGGAAGAGGTACACGAGGGGCAATGTGGGCACCACGCCGGAGGAAGAAGCTTAATGAGAAAAATCCTCAGGGCTGAATATTGGTGGCCCACGATGAAGCAAGATTCCATTGATTTTGTTAAGAGGTGCGATGCTTGCCAGAAACTTTTTAATCTTCATCACACACCGGCCCAAGAACTCTCTTCATCCGCGGTGCCATGGCCTTTCTACCAATGGGGCCTTGATATTTTGGGTCCATTCCTGACCGTACCTGGAGGCATTAAGTATCTGATTGTGGGAGTTGATTATTTCACTAAATTGATTAAAGCGGAGCCAGTAGTGCATATCACATCAGCACGGACACGACGCTTTGTGTACGAGAATATCATAGCCCGGTTCGGTGTTCCAGGGTGGATAGTAACTGACAACGGCACCCAGTTCACAGATAGGAAGTTCACAGAGCTGCTTGAAGGACTAGGGATAGTCCAAATCTTTTCATCTATTGAACACCCTTATACGAATGGCCAAGCTGAGGTAGCTAATAGAGAGGTGCTGAAAGGGTTGAAGAAACGCCTCGGCGAAGCAAAGGGGGGATGGACTGATCAACTATATCATGTTTTATGGGCATATCGTACTACACCCCATTCTTCCACCAATGAGTCTCCATACCGTCTCACTTACGGGGTTGAAGCGATGTTTCCCGTGGAGCTCCAGACAAGATCGGCGAGAGTGGATTACTTTTCTGCAGAGAATAACAGTGCCAATTTGGCATCAGAGCTAGATGTTCTCCATGAGTTAAGAGAAGAGGCCTTTGTCAGGGACCAAGTGATAAAAGCGAAGGCCGCCCTCCGGTACAACAAACGTGTGCAATACAAAGCCTTCAACACTGAGGATCTAGTTTTGAGAAAGGCAAGTATGGGAAATAAGTTCACCCATCAAGGAAAATTGGCGCCGACATGGGAAGGCCGTTATAGAGTATCTGAGGTGACTGGAAAAGGATCATACTGGCTAGAAGAGCTCGATGGAACATCGATCCACAATAAATGGAACACTCAGAATTTACGCATTTATTAAAGCTAGTTGGTAAGATAGCATGTACTCTTTTCCCTTACTTGAGTTTTTTCCCATTGGGTTTTCTCAAGAAGGTTTTAAAGAGGCATGACCCCAGCTACGCTTTCTGTGTAGTTCATATTCAACTCAATAAAGATCTAATTCATGAATACATTGATTTCACCTTTTTTCTCTCCTGTTTTGTAATTTATAGCATTGACCGGCATACAAGGTAAAGCTCAGGACGGATGATCCCAATCACCTATTATGTGATTGGCGATGTAACTCCTCGAGTCAAGAAATGGGTTGTAGGATCAAACCTTTTCCAAGGTTACACCGAACCCCATCTGAAGACTCGTATTGTAGGACTAAACCAAACTCCAAAAACAGTTAGTAGGATTAAACCGAACACCGTTGAAGGCTTGAGTTGTAGGATCAAACCGAACCTCAAGAAATGGGTTGTAGGATCAAACCTTTTGTAAAGTTGTACCGAACCCCATCCGAAGGCTTGGATTGTAGGAATAAACCGAACTCCAAGTACAACTAGTAGGTTTGACTGAACGTTGGTGAAGTTGTGACCGATACCTTTGTAATTGAAATAATCTCCTCAGGACAGATGATCTCAATCACTTATTCTATGAATTGATGATGTAACTCTTGGCATGGACAATTCCAATCACCACTCTTGTGATTGAGGGCCCGATCATCACCTTTGTGATCGAGGTAATTACTTACAACAGGATACTTTTACATGAAACGATCATTCACTTATCATCAGGGCGGATTAAATCATTCATTCCCAAAGAGTTAAGGGAAATTCCTTATAACGGATATCTATCTCCTAACACACTCACAATTGGGGATAGTATTCATTTGTTTAGTTCTCTGTTCTATCATCTATTTATCGCAATTAAACTTCAAGCTAAGTGTGCAGAACAGTTTAAGCTTAACGTATATACTCAAAGTATGTTATAGCGGCATATGACTTATAAATATCAGAGTCAGAGGATTGGAGGAAATTTCATTTATTCATAAGAAGATTGCGTGAGTCATAATAAAGCTGGACCTAATCCCAGTACACAGCAATAAAGTAAAAGGTGCAAAATTAAGAAGCAAGTGTCTGATCTTCCGCTGTGGGCACTTCCTTTCCTCCCTCCTTGTTTCTTGAATCTTGAGCTCCTTCACCTCCGGGCTCCTGGTCATTTGGAACAGTTCCCTGAGCAGTATTTTCAGAGCCCGAAGTGATGGGTGGTGGCCCCATGCTCTGGCCCTCCAGAAGAGGAGGCAATTCATAAAGGGATCAGGAGGATCCTCGTGCGAGCCATCACTCTTCACCACAACTAGTTTCCCTCTGTGAAACTCGTAGAACAGATGAAGCCCATACAAATTGAGTCTCACATCGGGGTTGCGATAGAAGACCTGACGAAGAGCTAGGCCAAAGGACTCAAAGGCTACACTTTACATATTTCCAAAGCCTTGGTAGCCTTAGCCTTGGAAGCAGCCAGTTTTTTCCGAAGCTTGGCATTTTCTTCCTCCGATGGCCCAGCAGACGCACTCCCCTTCTTCAGCTCCTTGATCTAGGTCTGCAACTCCTTCTTGAGGGCCTCCTATTCTCCCAAGCTCTTGTTATGGCCGACCTCCGCTGCTACAAGATCGTTCAGCTTGGCAGACTTCTTCTTCTCAAGTTGGAGCTCTTCCTCCAGGAGGGGAATGGACTTATTTTGCTACTGAAGCTCAGAAACTTTCCGCTCTAAAGATTTATTTGCTAAATGAAGACGGCTTATTTCTTCAGTCTTCTTCTCCAGTAGCTCTTTAGCCTTCTTCAGTTCTGACTCAACTCCCCTCACAGTTTCGGCCTGCTTGGCCGCCTAGGCCTCCTTTACAGTGATATCAGCCTCAAGTTTCTCAACTTGTTCCATGTAATCCGCTTTCTCGCTCAAGGACTCCAACAGGCCAGAAAGTTTATCCAGCTGCCAGCGGCCGACCTTGCAAGCATTTCTTACTTCAGCAGCTTCGAGAGAAGGTCAGAGGCAATACCTTAGTTTAGGGAGTCTAGGAGGCATGGAGCCTTGGAACCAGAGGAAAGGAGAGAGGAAGGATCCTTTCGAAGGGGAGTTGACCATAGGAAGCTCACTCTCTGACTCCGCCTTCGAGCCGGTGTGAGAGGGAGGGGCAGAAAGGGATTCGACCGACTTTTTCCCTTTATCTTTCTTCATACCAGTCTCTTCCAGTGTCTTCTGTCATTTCACTGGAGACCCCCCAGCGGAAGGCTTCTTCTTCTCTGCAGACTTGACAAGCACTCTCCTCCTTTTCTTCTTATAGGGGGCAGCTGCTCCTGCTCTTGAGCTTGCTCCTCGTCGCTTTTTTCCTCAAGGAGGGGCACGTCATCCCCCACATCGGAAGTTAATGGGATCAGTGGAGCCTCAACCTTAAAGAATTCCTTTTGGCTTGAATCTGGTTCTCGTCAGAGGAAGAATCATCATCCACCAGCATAGACTTTAAAGAGAGCATTTCGATAGAAACTTTTTTGATTTGTGCTACAAAAAGGACAAGGATAGTCATTAGTACAATGGCCAGAATGAAAAATGTAATAAAAAACAGATATAAAAGCAAGAGAATAGATATTTACTAAGGTATTCATCCCTGACGCCGGCACTCCCAAGGAGGAGTTTGCATGAAAACCCCTTCAGGGTCACAGAGCAGGACCTCATGGCACTCAACACCTCTATAGAGTGAGGAGAGAGTTCATCCTCTTCAGTATAATAAGCACGACTTATTAACAGAAAGTGCTCGTGTGTCCAGCTGGTGGGGAACTTTGGGATCCCCTCCTTATTAAGCCAGAAGACCAGCTTATTGTTCTTCACCCTAATTCGTGTATAGTACTGCTTGAATGAATGACCATCAATCTTCATAGATTCGGTGAAGGATTTGAAATTTATCACCCTCGAGTCAGCCCGGAGCGTGATGAACCTGAGGCCGCCCTTCTTGTTCACACGGCAGACCACTTGGTAGTAATAGAAGAGCTTTGCCACTGTGGCTTTGAAGTTGAAATGTTTCCAAGAACTTCTAGGGCACGCAGTAGACCCCAACCATTCTGATGCAGTTGCGTGGGGGCACAATCTAGGAAGCGGAGGATGGCCATTTGGAATTCTGTTAAGGGGAAACGCACTCCCAGATTTTGAAAGACGAAATCGTACATGTATACCGACCTCTCGTCTGGGACTAGATGACATACCCTCTCCATTGGCCGGGGTGCGAGAATGAGGAAATGCCCCTTATATTTTTCCTTGGAATAGACCTAGAAGTGCGTCTCCACTGGGTTCCCATCCTCCTTGGCATGTCGGGAGGGTATTTCTTTAAATTCTTCTTCAACCCAGCAATATGGGCGTTCCCTGTTCAGCCTCTCCTAGTTAAGCCAGTGTGCAACCATGTTGACACACCCTTTAGCAGTACAGAGGATCAGCGTGTTCCTGGATCCTGGAACCTCCATTTTATCTGATGCCCGCCAAAATATTTTAGCATTGTGGTAAAAGGCAACATCATTAGAGAGGTACCCTACTGCACTCGTTTCACTGTCAGAGAGACTGATAGCCCTCGAGCCGAGGGAATCCCCAGGGCGGTGCCGAACCACTGGAAACCGCAAAGAAGAAGTTCTAACCTTCTCTGAACGGTGATACCTGGCCATAGGAAGATTCACAGGAATCCTCCCACCATGGTGGCCTGAGGGGGAATGAGAGCTATATTTCCCCCTGTTTGAGGCACCAACGCTATTTCACCTAGGATGCATGATAATGGTGTAAAGAAATTTAAAGAAATGTGAGTTTAGGGATGAAAGAGGTTACCTAAGAAGGGAGTTAAAGGCGATGAGAACCTCACAAGAACGACAACAATAGGGTCTCCAGATTTTTTTACAGAGTTTCACTAAGCTTGAAGGCAAGAGTGAATTTCGAAACTCACTAAGTCACCTTTTTATAGGTAACGAAGGAGTGCAACGGTCAACCAAGGATTGTGTCGTATGCCTCAAAACGCAACTTTTCAAATTTAAACGACCCTGTCGTTTCACAGTCAAAGGCGCGAAATGGCGACGGTTCGCAAAAGGTTTCGAGTGAAACGGGCCCCTAATATCCAAAGTCCAGGCCCAATACAGCCCTAACGACGGTTATATTTTTGGAGCAATGATGACTCACATGTTAAAAGACATTTATTGTCTAATCATTTCAGACGCATTAAATGCATTCCAACAACTATTCAAATACCAAGAGTTACGATTTCCAAAAACTCTTGGGATTTCCCTCGTTGCCAAATCTTTGTCCAAATCCGCTATAAGGGCATCGTGAGAGTGGATCTTTCACCTGTAGAATGGCTGCATGGGCAGAGTACTAACACGTAGCTGACATGTGTTTTAAATGGGTATCTTCGGTGTATCCTATCGGCATCCAGACTTCTTGAAGACTGTGTACCTTATATGAGCAACTTAACAGTCCCTCACACAAGCTAGGGGTGGATACCGACCCTTAGGATAAGACGTCATCTTGCCTGTCCCAGAGGGTCAACCGGTATCACAGGTCAACGTCTGTACTGCAAGACATGATATAGGATCCCTTCCTACACCAGCCATTCAAAGTCTCATCTGAGACATCGAATCCTTCATCCGCTCTCATTCTTCCATCGCATATAACCGTTTGCCTTAGTGTCATGATAAGATAAGTAGAGTCACTACTTATCAACGTAGATACCTTGTACAGCGGAATGTGTCTATATCATTCACTAAAAGGAGTAAGTACGATTACAGGCGTGATATATGAAAAAGGTGGATTATCCCCATCCCTGTGTCAGAATCGTACACTGATCATTGACCTACCCACTGTCATGCTCTGAATACTAAACCACTCTGATTGATGTTTTGCTGATTGATGTTTTGCACACGACATCAGAACTTATAGGCCCACTTGCGCCCAACGATTCATTTTACATGTTCAACTATAAATAGCATATTCACCAACACATGCAAGGTTATGTTATTCTTACTCTCATTTTTACTATTGCATTGCTTAAGTGTTCACTGAGTTCCCATACACTCTTCTAACTTGAGCATCGGAAAATCTTCACAGGTGAAACCACCTTTTGCCCCCTAACAACGCGAAACTCTGGTGTGAAGGATCTCCAGGATCACAAGACCGGTTTCTCCCACTAAGAGGTTGGATTATAATACCGGATACCCACTGTACCGATGTATAAACAATCAAAGCTTATACTTTTGTGGCTGGTCCCCATACCAGATCGTAGACCCCGGTTCAGACCAGTTCATATATAATATGAATTTTTTATACAACTTTTAACTTTCATTTAACTATATAATATATTATTAACATACTATTAGATAAACTATATTACACTAAAAAAATATATTTTATTATCACTATTTTGACTACAGTTCAGTTTAACCAATAAGTTATGAATTAGTACTTTCACTGATTTAATTTCTTGTCCAATTTTTTAAACTTTGATTTTAAATGTAAAATAACTAGATATCGATGTAATAAGTACAAATTATATAGTGAATCTTAAAGCTGTGAGACATAACAAAATGTAGTTCTATTTTACTAATTTTTACAAACAATTTATTATATTAGAACTACTATTTTATAATTTATGTTATGTTTATATAAAATGCCAGCAATAATAATTAAGTTAATTTATTTGTATGTATTTTAGATCTAATAACATAAATAATATATGACCATTAATTAAATTATAAGGTTACTTTAAGATATTGGGAATTACAGGTTGCACCAAACTACGTTTGGAGCCGCGGTTCGTTGTGGTTGCGATTGATATAGTTAACAATTTTCACAACTTACAATTTGGATTAGTTTAATTTTATAGCTAATCACGAATTTATTAGGTTGTTAAACACCTCTACAGTATATTTATAACTTATTAATTATAATATATATACAGCTTTTTGAAGTGAATATATATATATTGAATTCGGTATTGGAAACTAGCCAAAAATGTTCTTCTCTGTGTGATTTGTACACCAGTCCAATAGGAATTCGGTATTGTAGCCACTATTCCAGTGGGGAAATAGACATCTTGGAGTCCTTGAGATCCTACACACCAAGTTTTCACGTTATGGAGGTGAAAGGAGGTGCCACCTGCAAAGGCACTCCGATGCTCAAGTCAATAAGCAGTTAAGGGAGCAATTCTTGAGTGTAAGTTAGAGAATGAAGAAAACGTACCATTGTTGGGAAATCCTTGGTATTTATATGCATGCAAGGAATGTAAGAGTCCTTTAGAGCTGGAGGACAATCCGTACATTGTGTCAGTATGATTCTACAAGAATCTGACACACGACGCGGGTGCCATCGCGTCTTCCACGAACGTTGCTCCCTGTAGTTGTACCTTGTACTATTTGTCAGGTGTAGCAGGTTACTTCCGGTGTGCCTTGGTATTAACCTAGACTACCCGGTATAGAGAATGACTCTTGTGGGTATTGAGTCCAAAAAATCACCTGCGATACTGGTAGATGAGTAAAAACGGGTGAAATTACCCTCTTCTCAATGTGCCGGTATCTAAACTGGATCATATGCCCCCTAGCTTGTTTGAGGGACTGGGTCAATTGCTTAACATAAGCTATAGTGCTCTTCTGAGGTCTCCTTTGTCAGTGCAGATGTAACATCCTGAATTTTATAAAAATGATTAAATATGATGAATAAATATTAAATAATTATAAATAGGTGAATAAGTGTCCCAAAAATATTCAAATAATTAAATTGAGATTTATGAGGATTATTTATAATTTATTGAGATTTTTGGAGCTAAAATTTTACCCAGTTAAAATATGGGTGTC
Source organism: Clitoria ternatea (assembly GCA_037962975.1). Classification (NCBI taxonomy): domain Eukaryota; kingdom Viridiplantae; phylum Streptophyta; class Magnoliopsida; order Fabales; family Fabaceae; genus Clitoria; species Clitoria ternatea. The sequence goes on from CM075670.1 coordinate 152,600,544, forward strand.
AGACCAAGTATCTCCGATTGAGATACCGTTGGTTAGGGCTGTTCAGAATATTATTAGTAGTCCGAATATATCTTTAGAAAATTTTTTGGATAAAGTATTAAGCCCGAACGAAGATCCTATTTATTATAAAACGGAGAAATTTTAATATGGAGATAAAAATTTTAAACCAAAACCCCATTTCCCTTTCTCCTTTTCATGTTGGGTCCTTTAAGGCAAACACACTTGCCTTCTTCACTTCTCATTCACCCCCTTTTCTTCTTCTTCTTCTTCTTCTTCTTCATTTTCCTCCTCATTCTTCCTCTCTAAAAACCTAGACAAGATTGGAATCCATCTCCTCCTACCATTTTCGTTTTATGGAAGCTTGAAGTCTCTTCTTCCTCCTCTCCCTCATTTTCAGGTGGCCCTCTCCTTCTCATGAAAGCCCACTTATTTCTTGGCTTGAGGTAAGTTCCTCACCCTTTTTGTTGAGCTTATGCCATTGTTATGGCTTTATTTGTTGGGAGAGTGTAATGTATGCATGGGTTATGGATTAGAGACCATTTTTGGGCAAAATCCTAAGGTGGGGTGTGATAAGTATGTGGTTTTGTGAGGGTGTACATAGGTACACAAAAATGACAAATATTATGATGGAAGATAATGGGTGATGATGGTGATTGTTCAGTTTTAATGGAACCCAAACCCTAGGAATTGGGGAAAGTGTAAAATGTGAGTAGAATATATGTTTAATGATGTTAGAGAATGATATTAATGATGAGAGATAGCCATTGATGATGGTTGATGAATATTGATAATGGTTGTTTGGTTTTCATGAAACCCTAGCCCTAAGAATTTGGGAAAATGTATATATTGTGACTCGTAGGGTTGAATTAAAAGTGATTAGATGATATTTAAGGTTGAATGTTGCTTAAAAATGATAGAGGACCATTGATGGTGAAACCTACAGATAGGTGTTATTATGAATATGGAATGTAAGGGATTAATGTGACAAGGTTGTGGCTTGATGAGGTTCTAGACCAATTTGTGTGCCATTTGAATTTTTTCATTAATTATGGTTATTGGAGGATAACATAGCTATGTTGAATTCTTAGTGATAATGATGGCAAATGGATGATTTATATGATGATTGGAAGACTTGTGGATAAGAGTTTAAACAAGTCTAGGATTTGATAATGAGTTTTAAGAAAATGATGCCTTATGATGGCTTATTAATTTCATGTACAAATATGTGTTTGTTGATAGGATTGTGTTCCGGACGATGATACGAAGTAATCAAAGCATTTGGATTATGGTTCTTCTCTTGAGGTAGAAGAGGAGTTTACATTCCAAATGCATGAGTAGAATAATTAGTGATTTATGTATATCGTAGTACTCATGCTTGCCTTGCCATGAATATGTTGTATGTTGAATAGACGATGTGATGGATGATGACTTAACTCATGTTGATTGTTATGAAAATATATATATGTGATGACGATAAGTTAATTTTTGATATGATTAATAAATTAGAATGGAAATTATTGAGTATGAATGTGTGAGACAAGTTTTAAATGCTTAATAAGAGGTATATGATGTGTTGAATTTGACTAATTTGGCTTTGTATGGGTTTTGGTATGTAAGGTTATGGAATTCTCATGTTTCCTGCACTTGGGCTGATAATCTTACTCAAGCGAGAATCCCCTGTATCAGTATTACGGACTCTGGCCCAATCTCGCTCAAGCGAGTGAGCGTCTCGCCCAAGTGAGTTGTGTGTGGGATGGGTGGATGAGATACTGGATGAATCTCGCTCAAGTGGATATGGCCGTGCTTGAGCGAGCGAAAGAGGAAATGATTCTGGATGGATCTTACTCAAGCGAGTAGTGAGGCTGGTGGAGTCTCGCTGTGTTTATATGTTGTTATAGGTTTTGATAATGACAAACAAGTAAAGTTAATGTTCAAGACTCAAAATTCAATTATGAAAATATCAAAGCACTTACTTCAGTGGTTAAATCAAGTGACAAATAGTGTTGTTAAAAGCCAAAGGAACAAAGGTTGAAGATCTTGATGATACTGGCACGCTTGAGCGAAGGACCAAGCGTGAATCATAAGAATCAGGTGCCTGGCACGCCCAAGCGTGAAGGAAGCACGCTTGAGCGTAAGGAGCGCTCGCTTAAGCGCGAGTAAAGACACGCTTGAGCGTGGTCGAAGACATTGGCGCTTAAGCGCTGGATAAGTCACGCTTGAGCGTGAAGCAATGGAAGTTAAGCGCGAGTATGAGCGTGATGCATCAGGAGTCTAAAAACTAAATTACGCTTGAGCTTGAGTTAGGCTCGCTTGAGCGTGGAACAGAGGATGACAACACGCTTGAGCGTGATAACATGGTTGAGCGTGGATTCAAGCGTGAAGCATCAGGAGCCCGAAATACACATGGCTCGCTTAAGCGTCAACAACGCTCGCTTGAGTGTGAAACAAAGCGTGACAGTACGCTTAAGCGTGGATTTGAGCGTGAGCAAGCGTGAAGGAAAAATCAAAGGAAATATGCCTGGTCGCTTAAGCGTAATTACATTCGCCTGAGCGAGGTTGCTACAGAATTAATTAAAAGCATATGTTTATGATGCAATTAGTTCCAAAGAAGCAAATTCAAACATCATGCTGATCAAGCTATGTCACCATGAGTCAGATAAGTTTATTTAATTCAAATGAATTATATGAATTTGTATTTTGAATCTCTGTTGAATAAATGACAGCTCTGCATCGCACTTGGACAAACTGAAACACTAAATGAATTGATTCATTTAGTTCAAATGGTTCTGGAACGTTCACTTAAATGAATTACAGCCTGGAATAGCAAAACAGAGTCTCAGATCGTACTTCATAAGTAATGCTCCATTAAGCAGACAAAGGCAAGCTCCATTACGTGTTTTATGGATCGAAGGGAATTCTTTAATCATAAAGAAGCTATGCCTTGACACTATAAATAAGAGAAGAGCTGAAGGCATCAGATGTCCCAAGCATTGAAGCAGTTCCTTTGCTTTCTTCTTCTCTCTCGCTGCATTACTCTCTTCTACTCTCTTAATTGCTCTCTGTTTCTAATTCTTGGCTTATTAATTTGAGAGTAAATATTTGTGAGCAAAGTTATTTTCTAGACTTGCTAATTAATTATTTTTAAGAGAGAAAATATTTTCTTGAAGTGCTAATATTTGCATATCCTCTCTTTGAGAGTTATTATCTTGTGTAAACTTTAAATTGTATATCCACTCTAGTGAGAGAGTTTCCTTGTACACTTAAATACCAAACTTCATAGAAATTTTGGGTTGGGTTTCAACCTTGTAATTGTGAGATTGAGAGATTGGGTGGGGTGCCCTTGTACTTGTGAGGATTGGATTCTTGAGTGTGGGACACTAGGAAGTTGCAATTTCTCAAAGTGTATCTCTAATCTACAATAGTGGAAATCCTCTAAGTGGGTTGCTTAGAGGCGAGACGTACACCGACGTGGTGGAACTCGTATACATCGGTTTGCAAATCTCTCTTCCCTAAACTCATTTAATTTGTGCACTTAACTTGTTTGCTTAATTCATTGCTTCATTAATTGGACTAAGTGCATGATACATTAAGTTGCAAAATATTTTTTGAATAACATTGTTGCACTTGGACTTAAGCAACACTCTTGAATCAATCTTTCTAAAGTTCCATAAATTGCTTTGTAACCTAATTGATTCACTTTCTAAACTCTTTAAGTAGTTATTAGTTTGTCTTGTGTATTATTTGTTGTTACTTGCAATCTAGTTTATTATCTTAAATAAACATAGTAACAAAAGAATCAATTTCAAGAGCATTCTAAAGAAAACTTTTAATACTCAATTCACCCCCCCTCTTGAGTAATTGAGGCCACTTGGTTAACACTCGCTCAAGCAAGACGTGTATGCAACAGAGGGATGCTTACTGGATGAATCTCGCTCAAGCGGGTGTGGCCGCGCTTGAGCGAGCGAGAGGAAAAAAATGGTTCTGGACGGATCTCGCCCAAGCGAGTATCGAGGCATGTTGGGTATCGCTCAATCGAGCGAGCAAGGAATTGGCTACTGGATGGTTCTCGCTCGAGCAAGTGACCAAGTGTGAGGAAATCTCGCTTAAGCGAGCAAGCGTGGAAACGCTACTGGATGATTTTCGCTCAAGCGAAAGGGCTCGCCCAAGCGAGCTATGTTAAACTCGCTCAAGCGAGTGAGGGTCTCGCTCAAGCGAGTTGCCCAGAAGTGAATTATATTTCATTTTCTTATTTTGGGCTTATGATAGATCCCTTCCTTTATATTATGAGATACTTGAGGGGACGTATATAGGGGGATTTGATGGTGATGTGATGTTGTGGGGTTTGAAACCAATTGATATACTTGGGATGATAGGTTTATACCTCTAGTATACCATGAAAAGGAAAAGGTTCATCATCAAGAGTGAAATAGAGTGAATAATGATGAAGGCTTGATGATGGGGGTTATGAGATACACCCTAGCGTGATTATGAAACCAATGACAGAATGATTTAATGACATAATATTTATTATAAGTCGATAAATTGGGAAAGACACTGATAATGTATAATGATTTATGGTGATGTTGATCACTCTCTTGAATAAAGGGTGATTGCTATTATTGATTGAATTGTAGAATGCCATTGCATGCAATACAATTGTAGACTTATATGTATAGTTTGAGTTGTATTAATGAATTATTGTATTACCACTCTAGTTATGAAACAATGGCAATGATGAATGAAATGAAAATCCACAAATTGATTATGAGGTGGTATTGATGAAATATTAATGAATGTTAATGATGATTGTGTGAAATCTTGTCTATGTAACTCGAATTGTATTGGCTAGCATGTAGTGCTACACTACAACAAAAATGCTAAAAGGTTGCACTACTTTTGTCTGCGCTACGACGGAACCGCAGAAATTGTTGAATAATTCACACTAATATCTGCGGTTCTTAGCCGGAACCACTGAGAATAGTCGATGATCACTTTACTCTGTGGTTCTAAATAGAACCGCTGACATTGATTTATAAACGAACCGCTGACATTAGTATGGCAAACTTAAATCACACAAAATGACATCGTTTTTAAGTATTAGTTTTATTTTTTCTTTAAAACAAATCCCATTCTCTTCCAAAACAAATCCCACTCTTTCAATCTTCTTCTCACGATGTTCCCTCTTTCTCGTACAGCGGCATGCCATTGACTCCACCCCATGTCCTTCTTCTCCTCCATTGCTACACAAGACACTCCTTCCTTAAACCTTCATTAAAAATCATAAGCTTCTTGTCATTTTCTCGTCTCCTCTCTTCAATACATTCCCTTTTCTACTTTATGAGAACTAGCGACCTTCAAACCTTGAAGCCATCATCGTCACCGCCTAGCCCTTTTCGTCATCATGCTGATTGGTTCTTTGTAATGCATCGAGTCTCCTTGCTCTTCCTCGTTGTCCTTTTGTGTCATCGCTATCAAGGGTTTGGTTTAAGGTATCAATCTTCTCTTTCTTCCCTAACCTCTATGCAATGGTACCCACATTCTCCTTCTTCCAAAATTATGACCTTCCACTTAATACCAAAACCCCCATCTTTATTTCTAGGAATTTTGGGTCTTTTCGTCATGTTTAGGTGCGGTGGGGATTTGAATCAATGTTCAGTTCGCGAAATATGGGGCTTGTGTTGGTTGAAGATCGGAGAAGAAGGTATAGTCTTGGATCTATGTGGATTTTATTTTGACTCGGTTGTTGAATTTTGAATATATTGTTGCATCTTTAAGTAGTTCTTTAATTGATTGGCTTTTGTTTTGACTTTGATCTGAATCTTTGATCGTTGATCTTGTTGTTGTTTTGTGATACAATAAGAATTTACTATCATTGTTGTTATGGATCCAGGTTTATTTGGGGTGAAGCAAAGTAGCCGACTATGTAACCATTGAAGGGGACCGTGGATAGGATTCATGGGCAAGTGGCAAAGATTGAGGATGATCTCAAGGTTATTCATTTTTCTTACTTACGAGTCAATTTTATCAGCTTAATTGATATTTAATACTTTTTTAGCTTATATACTAATTTATGGTATATGTAATGATATGCCTTTACAAATTGAAGTAAAAATTTACGGATAAGCTTATTCCTAAAATTTTCACCTCAAATTTGGCCAATTTAAAGGATACAAAATTGGTGAGAAATTCAAGAAAGATTTTAAATGAAAATTGGATGTATAAATCATACCTGAATTCTTTGTCACCTTATCTTTAGGGGATAATGAAACCTGCCTTTATATTCGAAAACCACTACAGTTTAGAGATCAAGATGGAATTGGCTCTGATGTACTTCTTCAAGTTGTTTAATAACCATAGGAATGTAAAAGAGAAGCACCATAAATGTATTGATAGTTATGCTATCTAATCTTCAAATGTACAACGGATTTTATGTATTCTATTTGGTGTTGTTTACTTGATTTTTGTTAGTTGTTTTATGTCATCTTTGTTAGTTGGGAATGTTTGCATCCTTTCCTTGGAGCAATTTTTGTAATTTGGGTGTTGTTGAGACTGTCATTTTAAGGAATGGTTGTACTTAGCTAATCTTAACTTAAACAAAGTGTATTTGTTTCTCCAATGCTTAAAAACCAATACAGTTTGTATAATGTTAAAGTGTCAGAAAACAAAAATGGATAGTATCTAAAGACTTTAGTATCTTGGACAGATATTAACTGATGCCTTTTTCTTTGGTAGAGGAGTGGAGAGAAGGGGGCGTGCCTTTTAGTTGTTTGGCCTTTTGGCAAGGGCAACAAAACTATAATTCTCTGAGAAGCCTCTGCTATGTAAGAGTGAGTGATTCCTTTATTAATGATTTGTTTAATTATTGTTCTTCATTGTTTTGTTTCTCTAGGCTTATGAATGTATATGTATCTTTTCAACTATTTTTGAGAGTTAAATTTTCCTTTTTGGGAGCTCTTGGAATTCGAATTGTTCGGTGTTATATTAACTCATACAGTTTAGAATAGCTAAATAGTACCCATTGTTCTATTTTATTGGTTTGCTTTCTCTCTTCTTCTATTTCATCAGTTTGAGAATCAAGTTATAATGAACCTTGGAGGTAACTATGTTATGTTTTCCTGCTTGTTGCTTTATGCTGAGCTATTCCTGAAAGTTAAATAGTTGTTTCAGTGGATCATGGAATGAAGGCTAAGAAATAAAGGAAGAAAAAGGCTTCTATCAACAAAAAAATGAAAGAGCAAGGATAAAAAGTTGGTTAGAAGACAAAGTCCAAAGGGTGAAGAAGTTGATTTAAAAGAGCAAAGTGGTGAGTTATTGGTTTTGGTTGTGGCTATTGTACTGCACTGTATTATTTTTAATTTTGCTGTCTTTTTCCTGCTTATTATGGCATCCAGTATTGACATTTATTTTTTCTTAAATCACTTACCTATGTCATGTTGGTTCCACAACTTTCCTTTTTTACCAATGGCATCAGATGGAGTAGTAGACAATTGTAATTTTGGAGCTGAGGTGATCCAAAACTCTGATGGGCACAGAGATTCTGGTGCTGGAGCAGTTGTCAAACCATGTAATAAAATACAATTTCTAGTTGATTTTATTGTTCAGTGTTTACTTTACCATTGCTTTGTAGGTGTTTGATAAAATGACTCAAAGTAGCCATGTTGGTACTTTGTTTTTTTTTCGTCAAAATCACTGCCTGCATTGTATGATGCTTTAAAATGGTAATAGTTTGATTCATGACAATAAATAGTTGTATATTTGAATATAGTTTTTTCCACAAGGTGATTTTTAGTTTTATATTTTGAATTAATGATGTTATGTTGTCTGAGTTTCATTTCATAATGTTTTAATCCTTTGAATTAATGTGTGTGATAGTCAGATGTTACTGAGTTTTATGAAGTCTCTGCTCCTTTTGCTATTATATATTTGAAATCTATTAATTTTGTAACATCATTCTGTACTTGATTAACTTCTATTTGAAATTGAAGTTGAAGGGAAAAGCTCTGGATGTGGCTGGTGGAGTTAAGAAGAAGAAAAAGAACAAAAGAATTCAAGATCAATTTTGCAAGCTGCTAAAGATGAAATTTCTGCAGGTTAGTTTTTACCTTTTTTTTAGAGCAACTTGTTAAATTACAATATGTGGAAGGCCATTACTGGATGTGTTATGTTAAAATCTTTTTCTTGATTTTTGTTATGGTGCACAACATCCCGTAAAATGATAAATGGTTCAATTTCATATCATATTATTAAAGAAGTTCTAAAATTAAATACTATTATACTCTTTTGAATAATAAGTAATACGATACTTACCAGTCAATAGCCACTAGCATGTGATTGAGATTACTTAGGATATTTCAATGTTAAAGCTAGGGAAACATCTTGTGAAAATATTCAAGCTCTTGCATAGTTATGAGTCATGACATTGGCTAACAGGCAGTGATTGATTATACTGTGAGCGCTTATTTTTGGCCAAAAAAATACTCAGTGATTTACCTTAACTGTAACTCTAGTCTGTACCCTATTTATATACATGCATAGATAGGAGAGGATCACAGCCTTCATGATTGTTACAAATTTTATGGCTGCATTTTATATCCATGGGTGATTGAATTAAAACAAGTTTGTTTCAATCATTCAATCTCTTCACACTTCACTATATTTTAGTACAAGGAAAGCATTGTCTTTAAAAGCATTATTTTTTGTAGATATATATGTTAGATTAAATCATTATTTTTTTTATGCTTCCAAAGCACACCCTTAAATTCTAAAGGAATGTATCTTTTATAGATGTTTTTTTCTTTTAAAGGTGTGTGCTTATCTAATCTAGTTCTCATATTATCATGTCTTTTAAAGCAAGTTGATAATCCCTTGCCTTTTGCAATTTAAAGGCACGTTTAATAGCTGTGTGTGCAGAAACTTACAAAGAATTATCTTTGTTGTTCATACTTGGCAGCTGACTTGAAAGTTGTAGAGCCTGGACTAAAATGCTCTATGATTCTGCTATTTCCAAATAGAATGATGCATATTAGAACTACATGAAAAATGCATAGTTTCATGGTTCTAGTCTCTAATCTCATTGTCATGCTTTTGTTTCTCCCATGTCAGCCAATATATAGATTTGCATATGGAGGTCCTTTACGGTTTAAAAGAGCTGTTGGACACAGAGACTTGTTTTATATTGATGACAAGGATGTAGATTTAAAAGATGTAAGGAAGTACTCAATCATTGTCATCTCAATAGGATTTAAACTTTGAGCATATCACCTTGTTAAATTATAGTTTTTGTCAATTGTAGGTTATTGAAGCTTCTTTACCAAGAACACCCCTTGATACAGCAATTATATGCCACTGGCTTGCCATTAAAGGTGTGCAACCTACTATTTTGGAAAATGCTCTTGTAGAAGGTAGGTCTCCAACCTTGAATGATACCTTTAGTTGTTTGCTCTCAGATGAATGATTCATGCAATAATTTGAACTAGGTTGTAATTTAACTTAATGTTTCAAGATATTCTCTGCAAACTCTTCCAATTTACCCATATAGAGTTTTAATACCATTATATGACAGTGGTATATATTTACAGTTTCCCATGATTTTAGATACTAGATTAATTCCTTGTGTTTGCATGTATTTGTCGACTAAAATCTGGTAATATATGTCCTTTATGATTTCAACCATGTCATGGTAATATAAGGATAGAAGTTTTAATCTTTTTATTGATTTTTTTATTGGTTTCAAGTCTTTGTTCATCTTGAGTTTTGGTATCACGATAATACAAGGGTATACAAAATTGCTTTTTTTTATTGTTTTTACTTGGTTTCAAGTCTTTGTTCAACTTGAATAGTGATTGTTAGTTAAAGACCATGGTATGGGCACAAAGTGATTTTTTTTGTCAAGTTTGAAAAGATAATAACTGAAAATGAATGTTAATCAAATTAACCAACATAAACATGTCTCAAATTTCTTGATGAGCTTTTAGACAAGATTGTTAGTAATATCACATCGGCTTATAATATCTGTCATTCAATTATCACATCGTCTTATAATATCTGTCATTAATTATAGAAAAAAAGGTTCCAATTTGAAATTTTCTATAGCATTTCTTCAATTATCAGGATATTTTTAAACATTACAATTACATGATAATTTTGATTTAGTTTATAATTATAAAAAATGGGTTAAAATCTCTCAGGCTTAATTAAAAATAGGAGACATTTTGTCATTATTCTGTGTTTCACTAGAAATTTTTTTTGCCTATTTTTTTATATGCTTTTTTAGGGATCTTAATGTCATTGTATTGAATTAGTAGATCAAAATGTTTATCTAAATACAGGGTAAAAATTGTGAAGATATCATTTCTACACTTCGTAATGGTTCAGCAACAATAGCAATAGCATATGTTGAAGGAGACAAGTATTATGGAGCTAAAGCCACTATAAATGTATGGCAACCCAAGATTCAGCAACCTAAGTTCAATTTGTCTCCAAAATCATTTTTAGTCTGTAGAATCACATTGATAGCATTATCATCTAGCTGTCTTTGGTATAAGTTAAGAAATTCTGATAAGGATGTAGGTGTAAAATATGTTTATTGAGTTGCAAGTCTAAGATTCGAAATGGAAAATGTAAAGAAATAAGGCAAGAGTATTGTAATGTGTATCAGTTGTATTAAAAGATTTTGTGTTTTAAAAAATTGTTAGTTGGTGTTTTAAAAAATTGTTAGTTGGTGTTTTACTTTTTTAGGTATTGTTGTTATATTTATAATTCTTAAACTATTAGCGTAAAAATTAGTGTATTAAATTTAATCCAGGTTTAGGAAATTAAAAATTAAAAAAACCAACTATTGTCTGCGGTTATAGCTTTAAGCGCTGACATTGTGAGACTATTGTCAGCGGTTCTCCATCCCAACCGCTGACATTGTTTGACTATTGTTAGCGGTTCCGCATTACAACCGCTAACATTGTTTGACTATTGTCAGCGGTTCCGCATTACAACCGCTGACAATACATAACTAATGTCAGCGGTTGAAGCGTTGACGTTGCTTTTTGTGCTATTAATAGTCTGTGCTTATACCGCTGACAATAGCTATGACAGAACCGCTGACAAAGGCCTTTTTTGTAGTAGTGCTACAAACTTGAAATGTGTTTGTTATCATGCCTTGTTGATTTCCATGCGTGGATTAATGTGAGAATAATATTGTGGCTATTGAGATGCCAAGTATGTGAATAAAAATGCTTTGAGGGGCTTTGTAAATGATTGTATGTTATTGATTAAAAATGTCAAATTAAAATATATCCCTGTGTGAGAGGGTGAGATATCCTTGTGAGGTTGATTGGCATATGCATTATGGCATTTTGCATTCATGGCATGACATAACATTGAATGTGTGGTTACGATCACAATGATGAAAGATCCTGCGAGATTCTATGAAGGGAGTACCCCTTGTGAGGTGGGAAACTAACGTGATGATGATATGATATTGAGCTGGTGGTTGCGATCACCTGGTTGTTAAAATGAAAGGCCCTGCAGGGACTATTATGGATGAATATTCGTGGTTGCGATCAGGCGGAGAGAGTACCCCTTACGAGGCGGGAAACCATTGTGAAATGATTGACGTGTGGTTACGATCACAATGAGATATCTTACGGGATCGTATGATGATAAGCCAGTGGTTGTGATCACTTGGTACTTGAAATAAAAAGGGCTTGGGAGTTCCTATGATATTCCGTGGTTGCGATCACGAGGAGGGAGTACCCCTGGTGAGGCGGGAAACCAATATGATGATGATTATAAGTGGTTGTGATCACTTGAGATACCATGTGCGCATAGGTGATTGAAATGGATCCATTGCATATGCATTAAACAATTGACATATGCATTAGCCGTAGGTGCATGGAATTTGAGATGAGATGACCAAGAAAGATGAAAAACCCCTTGCGAGGAGTAAATGATTAAAGACTTAATAATTTGACGATGATGACTATGAATGCCCATGATTGATGTTTGGCAAAGTGATTGTGTATGTGCTTGTGCTTTCTTATGTTGTGAATTGCGATTCATGAGGCTTGTATACCTATTATGACAATATGATGATGATTGAATGATGAATTAATAATTTTATAGCAAAGCTCACATGATGAATGAATGCATGTACACTTAATCATAATGTATTATAGTTGTCATTTTGAATGTATAACTCACTCTCCCATGTGGTCTCCTTTTTAAAATTATGATGCAGGATTATCATGGGCCGAGATGAGACTTTGAATTGAAGTTTTGGCGAAGGTAAATAGTGGTAGTGGAAGTGCCTTGGCCGGCATCAATTGTGAATTTTAATGTATTGAATACATTGTACATAATGGTGATGATTTAGTGAGTTGAATACAAACGTATATCAAATCTTTTGTATGTACAAATGGTGGACATATTTATAGTGTGTAAGTTATGTTTGATAAATACTTGAGTATTGGAAATTGGATAACAGATGTCGATGAAGGGTATAGTTTTATTGATATTTAGGTGAATGAATGAGGACATCGGTGATGGACATTGCATGTCTATGATTTATGTGTAAAAAGTTGATTGAGGTTTAATAGGCTTATGTCATGTAATTACGTGCTTTTGCCGAGCCTTTTCTCATATCTTCATATATGGGACTAGGTGTATGCCCGGTATACACATTCCCCTTCCGCTGTAAACTTCATTATTTTGTATACCGTTATGGGCGAGTTAGTTATCGATCCAGTTACATTTTAATAAATCTCACTCTTTGGTTTTCTGTGTCCGGGTCTTGATGTAATCATGGTGGTGTTTTGAAATTATTTCAAATGCGAAAAAGTTACTCGTATCTTTATTAATTATTATCTTGATTACATTGGGGTTCGGGTCCAAAAAATCAGGGGGTGACAACGGTGGTATCAAAGCATATTTTGCTTTGAATTGGGTTTATTGATTATTATCAGAGTATGGTTACTCTGCATCGAATTGGTATTATGGATGATTGGAGCATAATTGCTCATTTTAAGGCCTTTATGGTGATTTTTGGAGCGAGATGCTCATTGTTGGAATATGGTTGTTTGTATAGACTAAAGAGTGGTAGTTATCTGAAGGATGATGATATGTTAAAGTATTAATTGCCCTATATGGATTTATGAATGACTAGTTGTCTAAGCATTGTGAAACTGGTTATAGGGGTATTGTTGTTTATTGAGGATTCTTTGAGAATCGTTAATGTTGAGTTGTGATTGATGTTTATGGAAGTCTACCCTTTATCATTAAGGTTGTATGATGCACATATGGAGCATAGTCGCCCATTGGAAAACTTAATGAAATCATGAGATTGAATACATATGGATGGATTCCTCAATGTGGTTGATGTGTTTGTTTGTGTAAGTCCGGCCAAGTTCCTTACACTATTTCCTTCAGATGACGAATACATTGTTATTATGCATTGATACTAATATATAATGAGTATGAATCAAATAGATGATGAATTTATACCATGTGTGATCATGGATATGATATATCGAATATGAATTGATTTGATGATGGACCTATGTCGTGTGTTGATCATGGATAGGAGATATTAAATATGAATTGATATAGTGGTAGACCATGGATTTTGAGACCATGAAATATGTATTGAAATTAAATTGTTGGTTAGGTCTCTTGCATGATTCATACTTGTGGCTCTTAACCGAGGTATGCTTGTTGAATGAAATGAAACTCATATGCTTGAGTTGATTGAATGAATAATAGTGAAAGAGTTCCCTAATATGGGTAACTATGAATAAGAAATAGATTTCATGTCCTTAGGCATAAGAACCCTACATATACATTATGATGTAATTGGTATGCCATGTCTCCCTAGATTAGGAACATGAATGAATGGTAAATGATAAGCATAATTACATATATGATTGAATTGTATAAGGACTAGGATTGCTAAAGATGGATGTCCTAAAGGATTAAATTGGATTTGATTTTGGGTATTTGAAAGCCAAATGAATGATTGATTAAATTGTGACTTGTGAGATGTGATAACCCTGTTGACTTGGTATGATCTTGTATGACCAAACTTTATGGATGGTTGATTTGATTGGACCCTATGATGGTCTAGACTCTATGTTATATTTATGAGCCATTTATATAATGACGTTGTGTATTGTGGGAGTATTCCACGATGGGTACTAGGTAACCCTTAGATCTTCTAAGTCTAGTGATGGACCGAACCCCATGAATTGTTAAGCCATAGCAAAATGAATGGCGAAATAAGTGGTTGAAATTAAAGCTGACATGAGATGGAATGCGAATAATGAATATAACCCCTAAATAGTTGGTGAATAATAAAGAAGAAATTCAGGGTATGAGTTGGCATTGGCAATGATATATGATTCTATGGTATGACTTTGGGCTAAATTGTGTGCCCTTGACTTTGTGATTAATGAATTAGCTAGGGGCTATGATAAGACATTGACATAACATAGGTGATTTTGCAATGGTAAGGGAAATATGATCATGTCATTACTCTTCCTTTGTTCCAAATGGGATGTATTGCGGATAGGAATCACTTAGTGATGTGATATGATACAAGATGTGCGTCTAGCTTATGGACTTTGGTTGTGAATTGTGAGGAGAATTCCTAATGTGGAAGCTTTATATGCAGTTGAGAACCTTATTTTGACCTCGAAGTTGCGTACTTCCTGTGAGTTTAGTAACTCGTTTAGGCTTGAATCGATTTATAGCCAACGATGTGTGAATGAGACAAAGGATTATTAGACGATTTGATCATGACTTCGGGTTGGGTGAGGCCCGATGATGTGGTATTTACCCCGCGATGATTGAAATATATGGTTGGTACACCAATTTATGGTGATGTTAACTAATATTTGATGATTGGTAAGGCATGATTTATACCGAATTAAAAGTATAATGACGATGAGATATGAATGTGTTGGTCTTGGACTTATGTGAATTGTTACTAAGTCTCACAAGAATTGATTTTATTGGAATAAGTGTGGTCGATGCAAGCAATGGGAATACGACGTAGTTGTCCTGATATGACCTTACATGCCATAGGCATTGTGGCAATGTGCACTTATGCGCCGACCTCATGTGTTTGTGGTAACCACTACGGGATTGGGACGCCTTCCTGTATGTCGGATGCAGCAACACATAGGCTGGACAGGTGTAGGCTTGTAACTACTTATGGTGAATATGCTGAGCCTATCCGGACGTACTGAGTATGAACATATGAGCTCTGTTGGACCAGTTGTGATCGATGACATATGACACACTTTAGATGTAGAAAATTTTATGTTAGGAATGATGGGATGATAATGATCATGTCTTGATGGACTTTAAGAGTCCGAAGCTATTTTTTGGTGTCATTGGACCTTATGGGTGTGCGGCCGAGAGTATGGCCATACGATATATGTGTCGAGGTTAAATTTCGAGGATGAAATTTCTTTTAGGTGGGGTGGATTGTAACATCCCGAATTTTATAAAAATGATTAAATATGATAAATAAATATTAAATAATTATAAATGGGTGAATAAGTGTCCCAAAAATATTGAAATAATTAAATTGAGATTTATGAGGATTATTTATAATTTATTAAGATTTTAGGAGCTAAAATTTTACCTGGTTAAAATATGAGTGTCGGACCAAGTATCTCTGATTGAGATGCCGTTGGTCAGAGCTATTAAGAATATTATTGGGAGTCTGAATATATCTTCGAAAATTGTTTTGGATAAAGTATTGAGTTTGAACGGAGATCCTGTTTATTATAAAACGGAGAAATTTTAATGTGGAGATAAAAATTTTAAACCAAAACCCCGTTTCCTTTTCTCCTTTTCATGTTGGGTCCCCTAAGGCAAATACACTTGCCTTCTTCACTTCTCATTCACTCCCCCTTCTTCTTCTTCTTCTTCTTCTTCTTCTTCTTCTTCTTCTTCTTCTTCTTCTTCTTCTTCTTCTTCTTCTTCTTCTTCTTCTTCTTCTTCTTCTTCTTCTTCTTCTTCTTCTTCTTCTTCTTCTTCTTCTTCTTCTTCTTCTTCTTCTTCTTCTTCTTCTTCTTCTTCTTCTTCTTCTTCTTCTTCTTCTTCTTCTTAGAAATTTTAATGTGGAGATAAAAATTTTAAACCAAAACCCCGTTTCCTTTTCTCCTTTTCACTTTGGGTCCCCTAAGGCAAATACACTTGCCTTCTTCACTTCTCATTCACTCCCCCTTCTTCTTCTTCTTCTTCTTCTTCTTCTTCTTCTTCTTCTTCTTCTTCTTCTTCCTCATTCTTCCTCTCTAAAAACCTAGACAAGATTGGAATCCATCTCCTCCCACCATTTTCGTTTTATGGAAGCTTGAAGTCTCTTCTTCCTCCTCTCCCTCATTTCCGTGTCTTCTTCTTCATTTTCCTCCTCATTCTTCCTCTCTAAAAACCTAGACAAGATTAGAATCCATCTCCTCCCACCATTTTCGTTTTATGGAAGCTTGAAGTCTCTTCTTCCTCCTCTCCCTCATTTCCGTGTAGCCCTCTCATTCTCATGAAAGCCCACTTATTTCTTGGCTTGATGTAAGTTCCTCACCCTTTTTGTTGAGCTTATGCCATTGGTTATGGCTTTATTTGTTGGGAGAGTGTAATGTATGCATGGGTTATGGATTAGAGACCATTTTTAGGCAAAACCCTAAGGTGAGGTGTGATAAGTATGTGGTTTTGTGAGGGTGTACATAGGTACATGAAATGGAAAATATTATGATGGAAGATAATGGGTGATGATGGTGATTGTTTGATTTTAATGGAACACAAACCCTAGGAATTGGGGAAGTGTAAAATGTGAGTAGAATGTATGTTTAATGATGTTAGAGAATGATATTAATGATGAAGGATAGCTATTAATGATGGTTGATGAATATTGATAATGGTTGTTTGGTTTTTATGAAATCCTAGCCCTAAGAATTTGGGAAAATGTATATATTGTGACTCGTAGGGTTGAATTGAAAGTGATTAGATGATATTTAAGGTTGAATATTGCTTAAAAATGATAAAGGACCATTGATGGTGAAACCTATAGATAGGTGTTATTATGAATATGGAATGTGAGGGATTAATGTGACAAGGTTGTGGCTTGATGAGGTTCTAGACCAATTTGTGTGCCATTTGAATTTGTTCATTAATTATGGTTATTGGAGGATAAGATAGCTATGTTGAATTCTGAGTGATAATGATGGAAAATGGATGATTTATATGATGATTGGAAGACTTGTGGATAAGAGTTTAAACAAGTCTAGGATTTGATAATGAGTTTTAAGAAAATGATGCCTTA
The DNA here is from genome assembly GCA_037962975.1 of Clitoria ternatea. Taxonomy (NCBI): domain Eukaryota; kingdom Viridiplantae; phylum Streptophyta; class Magnoliopsida; order Fabales; family Fabaceae; genus Clitoria; species Clitoria ternatea. The sequence continues at coordinate 152,617,858 of CM075670.1, forward strand.
TGATGGCTTATTAATTTCATGTACAAATATGTGTTTTTTGATAGGATTGTGTTTTGGACGATGATGCGAAGTAATCAGAGCATTTGGATTGCGGTTCTTCTTTTGAGGTAGGAGAGGAGTTTACATTCCAAATGCATGAGTAGAATAATTAGTGATTTATGTATATCGTAGTACTCATGCTTGCCTTGCCATGAATATGTTGTATATTGAATAGACGATGTGATGGATGATGACTTAGCTCATGTTGATTGTTATGAAAAAATATATATGTGATGATGATAAGTTAATTTTGATATGATTAATGAATTAGAATGGAAATTATTGAGTATGAATGTTTGAGACAAGTTTTAAATGCTTAATAAGAGGTATATGATGTGTTAAATTTGACCAATTTGGCTTTGTATAGGTTTTGGTATGTAAGGTTATGGAATTCTCACGTTTCCTGCACTTGGGCTGATAATCTCGCTCAAGCGAGAATCCCTTGTATCAGTATTACGGCCTCTGACCCTATCTCGCTCAGGCGAGTGAGTGTCTCGCCCAAGCGAGACATGTGTGGGATGTAACATCCCAGATTTTTAAAGGAAATAAATTTATTGGAAGAGGATAATTAATTATTTATGGATGAATAATTATGGGAGAATTTATTAGACATTAGAGATGAACTATCGGTAAATTAAAATTTACCGGAATCGGGTGAGTTAACGGATAATATGGGACCCACTAAGTGGAAATAAATATTTGATGGGTCTTGAGTGTTTAGAAAAATTATTTGTGCATTATTTAATGTCCCAATATATTAGAAATAATTGAATTAAGATTTTTAGGACTATGGGTGATTTATGCAGACCGGATAAGCTGAAAACTGACCCGACTGAGATATGGGTGTCAGACCAAGTATTTCCGATTGAGATGTCATTGGTCAGGGCAGTAAAGAATATTATGGGGAATCCGAATATATCTTTGGAATAATTTTTGGGTATAGTATTGAGCCCAAACAGAGAACCTGTTTGTAGAAAAACGATGAATTTTAATGAATGGAATTAAAAATAAACCCAAAAGCCTAAATTCCCTTCTAACTTCACGTTGGCTTCTTCTTCTTTTAGGGGAAACCATTCCTCTTCTTCTTTTCTCTACTTTTCCTTCTCCTTCTTTATCTCTTCTTCTTCCAAAACTCTAGACAAGGTGGTGTCACCTTCATCCATCTCCATTTTCGTTTGAAGGGTCTTGAAGGAAGCTTGAGGCTTGAAGTTCCTCTCTTCTTACCCCCTCCATTTTCGCAGCACTCTCTCCCTCTTCTTGAACCCATTTCATTTTTGGGTGTGAGGTAAGAAATACTTATCATTTAGTTGAGTTTTTGCCATAGATATGTGGTAGTATGAGTTTGGGAGCCATACAAGTGAATGGGTGTTAATTAGAAGCATTTAATGTATGAGCCCTAAGGTGGGTGGCCATGAATATGAGGTTTTCATGAGGGACAAATGTAGTAGATGCATGTATGTTGGAAATAGATGGAAGATTGGTGATCAATTATGTATGTGCTTGATTTTAATGAAACCCTAACCCTAGGATTTGGGGGAAATTAGTAATAATGCCATGAAATAAGATTTTTTAGTGAAAACCCATGATAATATGTGTGTGGGTGTTGTTAATGATGGAGATTGGTGGTTATTAGAAATGGTTATTGAGTTTTGATGAAAACCCTAAGTATGATAAATTGGGGGTCTTATCTAAATAGGTGATTTTGAGGATTATTGATGTCTTAAGAATGATTTTATATGAGGAGATGAATGTTTGAAGCATTGGTGTTGATTAATGAGGTTGGAAGAATTAAATTGGATTGTTGATGTTTATGATGATGTTAAAAATGGTTGTAAGCCATTGATAATGGATTAAGAAAATAGATACTTGAGTTAATGAATAAGTAGGCCTTGATATATGCCATGCTTTTAGTGGAATGATATGAATGGCAAATTGTTGGCTATTGATGATAATGTATGTGTATATATAATGATGAATAACCCATGAGGGGTTGAAATATGTACATGTTAATGAACCATCCTTGAGGGGATGAAGTATGTGTTTTGTGAATTGAGAAATTATGTGGATGATTGGCATTGAATGTGATAGCCATTGTGATGGTATTAGTGATAAGTTTGAGGTTTATGCATAATTGAGAAACGAATAGAGGCAAATAGAGTTTTATGAGAATGGAATGGCATGTGATAGCTCCAATAGCCCATATATGTTGTTTATGACTTGTAGGAATTGGAATAGGCCAATTCTAATGAGAATAGGCCCTTGAGTTGCATAAAAGTGCCTCTAAATGGGTAAAACGCAATTGTGCGCATAAGTCTCTCAATTTTGAGAATTTTTGAGTGAGGCTAGTGGCCACGCGTCACAAATGATGTATATTTATCGGGGTTAAAATTTTGTGGCATTTGGAGTTCATATGAGAAAGTTAGGAGGATAAGAAGTTGAAATTTTGGTGTTGTTCTGCATAAAAACAGCAGCAGGGCTGTCTTGAATCGATTCAAGACCCTTTGAATCGATTCAAGAGGTGCTGTTTTCACTATTTTGGGCTCCAGGGGTGTTTGAATCGATTCATACGAGTTTGAATCGATTCAAGGCCCTCTGTTTGTCAAAAATTGAGATTTTGGGACGCTTGAATCGATTCATACGAGTCTGAATCGATTCAGAGCCCTGTTATGGCCACTGTTGTGCTGTTTTTCCAACTGGTCTGTTTTCTTTGCTGTTTTTGGCCCGTTTGGGCATCTTAATGACATTTTTGGCCTCCGAGTTCTTCATGAAAGTTGTAGATAATTGTGTTACGGAGGTGTGAGAATTGGTCTCACATTAATTGGAGTTTTCTAACTCTCATTAGACATAAAACACCGGACCTACTACGTCATAAAATTCAAGTTTAAGAGGGTTTTGAACCCAACTTTTTATGGTTATCAAATTGAGACTAATAGGTGATATTTATGACGTGTCCCTATGTTTTTAAGGCTAAAAATGAACTCTTCTCATGTCCTAATGTTGAAAGTTATCACGGGCTCATTGTTGCCTAAGACCTCTATTATTATGGAAAAACGAACGGATTCACTAAAGGTAATATGGATGGCATTATGGATGAGGGATAAATGTGATGCTGTTGTAATTGGGAATGGTTGACCCTTTAAGATCTAGAGGATCAAATGGCTTTGGGAAAGGAATTCCCGAAGCCTAACACAATTGCATAAGTTGATGTTTAACAAGTCTAGGACTTGGGGTTAAGCTTTACGATAAGCTAACAAATGTTTAGAGATTATGATGGTTATTGATTATGTGTATGTATATGTATGGTATGTAGATCGTATTCCGGATGATGTGAAGGAGCATTCGGAGCATTGGAACTGTTCGACTCTTCCCTTGAGGTAGGAGAGGAGTTATATATTCAAATTGCATGAGTAGTTTGATGGTGATTGTTGTATGTGTTCTATACTCATGCTTGCCTTGCCATGTATATGTATTGAATTAATTGAAATGACAATTTGATAATTATTGAGAACTATTATGATATTCTTGTGATGGGTGCAAGTAATTGACTTGCATGTGTGTGAGGCAATTATGGTTGCTATATATGTATATGTAATTCGTAACACCTTGTTGCAACGTGTGTGGATTAATATTATGATGATTGCTATGCCCTTTGATATCCATGTATGGATTGTTATGAATGATGAGATGAAAATCCACTAAATGAAGTGTGGTAATATTGATGAATAATATGTGATGTTGAAATGCCATAGTGGCTGTTTACAAGTATTGACTTGCGTGTATGATGTGAAATATATGCGAAAATATGTTGAGATGGAAATGCCACATTAAAACTTGAAAATAATAATTATGAAACCAACAAGGTTGAAACCCACTAAGGTGTATGGTGGTGTTGGTGATTGTGATGATGATGATGTTTGATGAGTGGCATTTAGGATGCACAGGGTGAGCTTGCATTTGATTTGCATTGCATTGCATCCATGGCATATCATAGCTGTCTATGTGGAATATTAGGGGGTTCCACTAGGCGGGCCCAGTGGGAGGGCGGCTCAGTGCACGAGCGTATTGTGACTTTCCCCTGTGACTCGGTGTATGAGTCACGAAGCTGTCCATAGTTTGGTGACGAGGCACCCTATGTGGCTGGCCCAGTGGGCGGGCGGCTCTATGGTGAGCGAGTTTACCTCGGTGTCCGACGGGACACGGCTCTCTCGATGTGTGTTCGGGAGGGGCCCGTAGCACTTGTGGTAGTTGAGGCCACGATGTTGATCCGCAAGTCACAGGGTGACTAGTGCTACAGATGGGCGATAGCGGTTTGGTACCAGTAAAAGATGTTGTCGAGATGCATGCATGCTTTGAGATATGTGTACACAATTTACTACTGCAGTAGGGGCATAGTAGCACACCTATGCTTGACCCACAACTTGGTGTTTATTCCCACAGTCGGATCCGCATTTGTTGTTGATTATTCCATTGTGCATATGCATTAGCCATAAGAGCATTTGCATATAGCATGGAGATATGCCATAATATGATGACGATTGATGATGATTGAGATGATGAGATGGTATTGATGAGAAGGGTAATTTAATATACCGAAGGACCACATAAAGGTAATAAATAATATGAATAAATGAAATGATGTGAATATGACGATATATATATTGGGGCCCAATGTTTGAAGGGCGTAATTGTTATAATTGATGATGATGATGTTAGCCCTTGGTGGCTCTAATGAAGGGCCAGAATGGTCCATGTTGACGATGTGATGGCCCATGGTGGTGGCATATGATTGTGTATATGTTGTGCTTGATTATGATATGAATTGAAATTCATGAGGCTTGTAGACCTATTATAATAATAAGATGATATATGAATGATGATTTGATGATTTGATAGCAAAGCACACATGACGTTTGTATGCATATACACATGATCACAATATATATATTATTCGTCATTTTGAATGTATAACTTCCTCTCCCATGTGGTTTTCTTTTTTTTAGCATTGTGATGCAGGTTACCATGGGATGAGTTCGGATTTCAATTAAAGCTTGGGTGAAGGTAAATAGTGGTGATGGAAGTGCCTTGGCCGGCATCATTTATGGGTTTTTATATAATGTATAAATTGTTTATGATGACAGATGTTTTAATGAAATGGAATATGTATGGAATAATCCTTTGGAATTATGAATTTGGAGATGTAAATATAGTATGTAAGAGATGATTTGATGTATATTAGAAGGATTGAAATTGAGTGACGTTCATTAATAATTGTGATAGTCGGGAGAAGATTCTTGAATGTATAGGAATGTAATTACGTATACATATAATTATATCTTAGGCTTTGCATGCTCATGTAATTATGTAAAATGATGATGGTTGTCTATTAGGCTTATAATATGCCATTGCATGTTTGCCTAGCCTTTTCTCATATCTTCATATATGGGACTAGGCGTGTGCCCGGTATACATATTCTTCCGCTGTAAACTCTATTATTTTCGTATACCGTTATGGGCAAATTATCTATCGATCCAGCTTTAGGTTATATAATCTCACTCTTTGGTTTTCTGTGATTTGGGTCTTGGTGTGATCATGGTGGTGTCTTGGAAATGTTTTCAAACGCGAAAAATTTACTCGTATTTTTATTAATTATGACGATCACATCGGGATTCGAGTACACAAAACTAGGGGTGTTTTAATCTGGTATCAGAGCATATTTTGCTCTGAATTGGAGTTATTGGTTACTACCAGAGCATGGGTGCTCTGTGAGGATTTGATATTATGGATGATTGGAGCATAATTGCTCAATGGTGAGGTACTTATGGTGATCTTTGGAGCGGGATGCTCATCATTGGAATATGGTTGTTTTGTATAGAGTAAGAATGATAATTACATAGAGCATGATGATATGTTTGAGTATTGATTGCCCTATATGGACTTATGAATGATTAGTTGTCTAAGGATTATGAATTGATTATGAGGGCATAATTGCTTATTGAGGACTTTTATGAGATTGTGATTCATAAGATGTGATTATTGTCTATTGGGAATATACCTTTTTTTTATCATTGGGGTTATATGATGAACTGGTGGAGCCTAGTTGCTCATTGATGATCATGAATGAATTATGAGATTGAAAATGAGTGAATAAATTTCCTCAATATATGATGGATGTGTTTATTGTGTAAGACCGGCCAAGTTCCTTACCCTATTACCTTCAAATGACGAATATATTATTATTGTGCATTGATGTTGATATATATCATGCAAATTGATTTGAAAATAGATCCATGTTGGATGTTAATCATGGAAATGAAATATTGAGATATGAATATGAAATATGAGATATGAATCGATATGATGATGAATTTGTACCATGTGTGATCATGGATATGGTATGTTAGTTATGCATTGATTTAATGATAGACCTATGCCGTGTGTTAATACGGATAGGAGGTATTGAGAAAGAAATTGATATGGTAGTAGACCATACCTATTGAGACCTTGATGTGCATGCGTACCTTATATATAAATTGTTGGTTGGGTCTCTTATATGCATTATGCTTGTGGCGTTTAGCCAAGGAATGCTTGTTAAATGAAATGAAACTCACATGCTTGAGTGGATGAATGAATAATATTGAGTAATTCCCTAGTATGAGTATGTTTGAATCTAAATGATTGGTTGTGCCATTTGTGAAGGATGGATTTTATATCCTTTGGCACAAGGACCCTATATATCCTATGATACAAGTGATTTATTGTATCCCCCTATATTAGGAATTTGAATGTGTGATAGGCGATTAAATGTGAAATCGGATACGTGTTAGATTGGAGTTGTGTATCGGTTTTTGGTGTTTGTAAAACCGAGTGAGCAATTGATTTGATTTTAACCCACTAGGTGTGATGACCTAGATGGACTTGGTATGATCTTGTACGATCAATTGTTGTAGAGAATTAATTTGATTGGACCCTATGGCGGTCTAGGCTCTATGTTATTTTTGTGAGCCATATCTAATGATGTTGTGTGGTATGTGAGAACTCCATAATGGGTGCTAGGTAACCCTTAGACTTCCTAAGTCTATTGATTGATCGAACCTTATGAATGGTTAAGCCATAACGAAATTAATTGTGAAATACGTTGTTGAAGCTAGAGCTGGTATGTGATGGAATGCGAATAATGAATGTAACCCCTAATGATTGATGAATAATAATGTTGAATTTGGGGTATAATTGGAATTGATTATGGTATATGATTTTATGATGTGACGTTGGGCTAAATTGTGTGCCCTTGGGATTATGATCATTGGATTAATTATGGATTATGATGTGATGTAGAGATGATAGGTGTGAACATGAGTTGGTAAATGGAGTTTAATCCTGTAGATACCTCTCTTTTCATTTTGAAAAGGATTAAATTGGTGATAGAAACCCTATGCCGATGTGACACGATGTGAATCGTATATCCAATTTATGGACTTTGGTTGTGATATGTGAAGGAAAATCAGTAGTGTGGGAAAATTATTACATGGGTATGAACCTTCTTTTAACCTTGGGAGCATATATTTGATGTGAGTTTGGTGAATAGATCAGGTTTGAATCGAATTACAGCCGATAATGTTTGAAATAAACTGATGATTACTAAGTTGCTTGACCATGACTTCAAATGGATGAAGTCCAATGGTGGGGTGATTACCCTGTGATGGTTGGAAAATTATTACCCATGTAGCAATGTATGGTTATGGTAATCGATATTTGATGATTTATACGGTACGAATGATGCCGAATTATATTTAATGATGACGTAACATGAACATGTTGAGTGACAGACTTATACGAGTTGTCATTAAGTCTCATGTGAGTTGGTATTATTTGGATAAGTGTGACCGATGTGAGCATGGGAATATAAAGTGCTGGTCCCGATATGACCTTACATGCCATAGGCATCGTGGCAACATGCACTTATGCGCCGACCTTATGTGTTTGTGGTAACCACTACGGGATTGGGACGCCTTCCTGTATGTCGGATGCAGCAACACATACGCCGGGCAGGTGTAGGGATTGTAACTGCTTATGGTGAATGTATTGAGCCTATCTGGTCGTACTGAGTATGAACATGTGAGCTCTATTGGGTGATTTATGATTGATGACATATGACACACTTTGATGTAGGAATTTTATGTTAAGAATGATGAAGTGATAATAAACATGTCTTGACAGACTTTGAGAAGTCTGATGTTATTTCGTGGTGTCATCGAACCCTATTGGTGTGTGGCCGAAGTATGGCCTTACGGTATATGCCGACGTTGAACTTCGAGGACGAAGTTTCTTTTTGGTGGGGTGGATTGTAACATCCCAGATTTTTAAAGGAAATAAATTTATTGGAAGAGGATAATTAATTATTTATGGATGAATAATTATGGGAGAATTTATTAGACATTAGAGATGAACTATCGGTAAATTAAAATTTACCGGAATCGGGTGAGTTAACGGATAATATGGGACCCACTAAGTGGAAATAAATATTTGATGGGTCTTGAGTGTTTAGAAAAATTATTTGTACATTATTTAATGTCCCAATATATTAGAAATAATTGAATTAAGATTTTTAGGACTATGGGTGATTTATGCAGACCGGATAAGCTGAAAACTGACCCGACTGAGATATGGGTGTCAGACCAAGTATTTCCGATTGAGATGTCATTGGTCAGGGCAGTAAAGAATATTATGGGGAATCCGAATATATCTTTGGAATAATTTTTGGATATAGTATTGAGCCCAAACAGAGAACCTGTTTGTAGAAAAACGATGAATTTTAATGAATGGAATTAAAAATAAACCCAAAAGCCTAAATTCCCTTCTAACTTCACGTTGGCTTCTTCTTCTTTTAGGGGAAACCATTCCTCTTCTTCTTTTCTCTACTTTTCCTTCTCCTTCTTTATCTCTTCTTCTTCCAAAACTCTAGACAAGGTGGTGTCACCTTCATCCATCTCCATTTTCGTTTGAAGGGTCTTGAAGGAAGCTTGAGGCTTGAAGTTCCTCTCTTCTTACCCCCTCTATTTTCGCAGCACTCTCTCCCTCTTCTTGAACCCATTTCATTTTTGGGTGTGAGGTAAGAAATACTTATCATTTAGTTGAGTTTTTGCCATAGATATGTGGTAGTATGAGTTTGGGAGCCATACAAGTGAATGGGTGTTAATTAGAAGCATTTAATGTATGAGCCCTAAGGTGGGTGGCCATGAATATGAGGTTTTCATGAGGGACAAATGTAGTAGATGCATGTATGTTGGAAATAGATGGAAGATTGGTGATCAATTATGTATGTGCTTGATTTTAATGAAACCCTAACCCTAGGATTTGGGGGAAATTAGTAATAATGCCATGAAATAAGATTTTTTAGTGAAAACCCATGATAATATGTGTGTGGGTGTTGTTAATGATGGAGATTGGTGGTTATTAGAAATGGTTATTGAGTTTTGATGAAAACCCTAAGTATGATAAATTGGGGGTCTTATCTAAATAGGTGATTTTGAGGATTATTGATGTCTTAAGAATGATTTTATATGAGGAGATGAATGTTTGAAGCATTGGTGTTGATTAATGAGGTTGGAAGAATTAAATTGGATTGTTGATGTTTATGATGATGTTAAAAATGGTTGTAAGCCATTGATAATGGATTAAGAAAATAGATACTTGAGTTAATGAATAAGTAGGCCTTGATATATGCCATGCTTTTAGTGGAATGATATGAATGGCAAATTGTTGGCTATTGATGATAATGTATGTGTATATATAATGATGAATAACCCATGAGGGGTTGAAATATGTACATGTTAATGAACCATCCTTGAGGGGATGAAGTATGTGTTTTGTGAATTGAGAAATTATGTGGATGATTGGCATTGAATGTGATAGCCATTGTGATGGTATTAGTGATAAGTTTGAGGTTTATGCATAATTGAGAAACGAATAGAGGCAAATAGAGTTTTATGAGAATGGAATGGCATGTGATAGCTCCAATAGCCCATATATGTTGTTTATGACTTGTAGGAATTGGAATAGGCCAATTCTAATGAGAATAGGCCCTTGAGTTGCATAAAAGTGCCTCTAAATGGGTAAAACGCAATTGTGCGCATAAGTCTCTCAATTTTGAGAATTTTTGAGTGAGGCTAGTGGCCACGCGTCACAAATGATGTATATTTATCGGGGTTAAAATTTTGTGGCATTTGGAGTTCATATGAGAAAGTTAGGAGGATAAGAAGTTGAAATTTTGGTGTTGTTCTGCATAAAAACAGCAGCAGGGCTGTCTTGAATCGATTCAAGACCCTTTGAATCGATTCAAGAGGTGCTGTTTTCACTATTTTGGGCTCCAGGGGTGTTTGAATCGATTCATACGAGTTTGAATCGATTCAAGGCCCTCTGTTTGTCAAAAATTGAGATTTTGGGACGCTTGAATCGATTCATACGAGTCTGAATCGATTCAGAGCCCTGTTATGGCCACTGTTGTGCTGTTTTTCCAACTGGTCTGTTTTCTTTGCTGTTTTTGGCCCGTTTGGGCATCTTAATGACATTTTTGGCCTCCGAGTTCTTCATGAAAGTTGTAGATAATTGTGTTACGGAGGTGTGAGAATTGGTCTCACATTAATTGGAGTTTTCTAACTCTCATTAGACATAAAACACCGGACCTACTACGTCATAAAATTCAAGTTTAAGAGGGTTTTGAACCCAACTTTTTATGGTTATCAAATTGAGACTAATAGGTGATATTTATGACGTGTCCCTATGTTTTTAAGGCTAAAAATGAACTCTTCTCATGTCCTAATGTTGAAAGTTATCACGGGCTCATTGTTGCCTAAGACCTCTATTATTATGGAAAAACGAACGGATTCACTAAAGGTAATATGGATGGCATTATGGATGAGGGATAAATGTGATGCTGTTGTAATTGGGAATGGTTGACCCTTTAAGATCTAGAGGATCAAATGGCTTTGGGAAAGGAATTCCCGAAGCCTAACACAATTGCATAAGTTGATGTTTAACAAGTCTAGGACTTGGGGTTAAGCTTTACGATAAGCTAACAAATGTTTAGAGATTATGATGGTTATTGATTATGTGTATGTATATGTATGGTATGTAGATCGTATTCCGGATGATGTGAAGGAGCATTCGGAGCATTGGAACTGTTCGACTCTTCCCTTGAGGTAGGAGAGGAGTTATATATTCAAATTGCATGAGTAGTTTGATGGTGATTGTTGTATGTGTTCTATACTCATGCTTGCCTTGCCATGTATATGTATTGAATTAATTGAAATGACAATTTGATAATTATTGAGAACTATTATGATATTCTTGTGATGGGTGCAAGTAATTGACTTGCATGTGTGTGAGGCAATTATGGTTGCTATATATGTATATGTAATTCGTAACACCTTGTTGCAACGTGTGTGGATTAATATTATGATGATTGCTATGCCCTTTGATATCCATGTATGGATTGTTATGAATGATGAGATGAAAATCCACTAAATGAAGTGTGGTAATATTGATGAATAATATGTGATGTTGAAATGCCATAGTGGCTGTTTACAAGTATTGACTTGCGTGTATGATGTGAAATATATGCGAAAATATGTTGAGATGGAAATGCCACATTAAAACTTGAAAATAATAATTATGAAACCAACAAGGTTGAAACCCACTAAGGTGTATGGTGGTGTTGGTGATTGTGATGATGATGATGTTTGATGAGTGGCATTTAGGATGCACAGGGTGAGCTTGCATTTGATTTGCATTGCATTGCATCCATGGCATATCATAGCTGTCTATGTGGAATATTAGGGGGTTCCACTAGGCGGGCCCAGTGGGAGGGCGGCTCAGTGCACGAGCGTATTGTGACTTTCCCCTGTGACTCGGTGTATGAGTCACGAAGCTGTCCATAGTTTGGTGACGAGGCACCCTATGTGGCTGGCCCAGTGGGCGGGCGGCTCTATGGTGAGCGAGTTTACCTCGGTGTCCGACGGGACACGGCTCTCTCGATGTGTGTTCGGGAGGGGCCCGTAGCACTTGTGGTAGTTGAGGCCACGATGTTGATCCGCAAGTCACAGGGTGACTAGTGCTACAGATGGGCGATAGCGGTTTGGTACCAGTAAAAGATGTTGTCGAGATGCATGCATGCTTTGAGATATGTGTACACAATTTACTACTGCAGTAGGGGCATAATAGCACACCTATGCTTGACCCACAACTTGGTGTTTATTCCCACAGTCGGATCCGCATTTGTTGTTGATTATTCCATTGTGCATATGCATTAGCCATAAGAGCATTTGCATATAGCATGGAGATATGCCATAATATGATGACGATTGATGATGATTGAGATGATGAGATGGTATTGATGAGAAGGGTAATTTAATATACCGAAAGACCACATAAAGGTAATAAATAATATGAATAAATGAAATGATGTGAATATGACGATATATATATTGGGGCCCAATGTTTGAAGGGCGTAATTGTTATAATTGATGATGATGATGTTAGCCCTTGGTGGCTCTAATGAAGGGCCAGAATGGTCCATGTTGACGATGTGATGGCCCATGGTGGTGGCATATGATTGTGTATATGTTGTGCTTGATTATGATATGAATTGAAATTCATGAGGCTTGTAGACCTATTATAATAATAAGATGATATATGAATGATGATTTGATGATTTGATAGCAAAGCACACATGACGTTTGTATGCATATACACATGATCACAATATATATATTATTCGTCATTTTGAATGTATAACTTCCTCTCCCATGTGGTTTTCTTTTTTTTAGCATTGTGATGCAGGTTACCATGGGATGAGTTCGGATTTCAATTAAAGCTTGGGTGAAGGTAAATAGTGGTGATGGAAGTGCCTTGGCCGGCATCATTTATGGGTTTTTGTATAATGTATAAATTGTTTATGATGACAGATGTTTTAATGAAATGGAATATGTATGGAATAATCCTTTGGAATTATGAATTTGGAGATGTAAATATAGTATGTAAGAGATGATTTGATGTATATTAGAAGGATTGAAATTGAGTGACGTTCATTAATAATTGTGATAGTCGGGAGAAGATTCTTGAATGTATAGGAATGTAATTACGTATACATATAATTATATCTTAGGCTTTGCATGCTCATGTAATTATGTAAAATGATGATGGTTGTCTATTAGGCTTATAATATGCCATTGCATGTTTGCCTAGCCTTTTCTCATATCTTCATATATGGGACTAGGCGTGTGCCCGGTATACATATTCTTCCGCTGTAAACTCTATTATTTTCGTATACCGTTATGGGCAAATTATCTATCGATCCAGCTTTAGGTTATATAATCTCACTCTTTGGTTTTCTGTGATTTGGGTCTTGGTGTGATCATGGTGGTGTCTTGGAAATGTTTTCAAACGCGAAAAATTTACTCGTATTTTTATTAATTATGACGATCACATCGGGATTCGAGTACAGAAAACTAGGGGTGTTTTATGGGATGAGTGGATAAGATACTGAACGAATCTCGCTCAAGCAGGTGTGGCCGCGCTTGAGCGAGCGAGAGAGGAAATGATTCTGGATGGATCTCGCTCAAGCGAGTAGTGAGGCTGGTAGAGTCTCGCTCAAGCGAGACGTGTATGTAACAGAGGGATGCTTACTGGATGAATCTCGCTCAAGCGGGTGTGGCCGCGCTTAAGCGAGCGAGAGGAAAAAAATGGTTCTGGACGGATCTCGCTCAAGCGAGTATCGAGGCATGTTGGGTCTCGCTCAAGCGAGCAAGCAGGGAATTGGCTACTGGATGGTTCTCGCTCGAGCAAGTGACCAAGTGTGAGGAAATCTCGCTCAAGCGAGCAAGCATGGAAACGCTACTGGATGATTTTCGCTCAGGCGAAGGGGCTCGCCCAAGCGAGCTATGTTAATCTTGCTCAAGCAAGTGAGGGTCTCACTCAAGCGAGTTGCCCAGAACTGAATTATATTTCATTTTCTTGTTTTGGGCTTATGATAGATCCCTTCCTTTATATTATGAGATACTTGAGGGGACGCATATAGGGGGATTTGATGGTGATGTGATGTTGTGGGGTTTGAAACCAATTGATATACTTGGGATGATAGGTTTATACCCCTAATATACCATGAAAAGGAAAAGGTTCATCATCAAGAGTGAAATAGAGTGAATAATGACGAAGGCTTGATGATGGGGGTTATGAGATACACCCTAGCGTGATTATGAAACCAATGACAGAATGATTTAATGACATAATATTTATTATAAGTCGATAAATTGGGAAAGACACTGATAATGTATAATGATTTATGGTGATGTTGATCACTCCCTTGAATAAAGGGTGATTGTTATTATTGATTGAATTGTAGAATGCCATTGTGTGCAATACAATTGTAGACTTATATGTATGGTTTGAGTTGCATTAATGAATTGTTGTATGACCATTCTAGTTATGAAACAATGGCAATGATGAATGAAATAAAAATCCACAAACTGATTATGAGGTGGTATTGATGAAATATTAATGAATGTTAATGATGATTGTGTGAAATCTTGTCTATGTAACTCAAATTGTATTGGCTAGCATGTAGTGCTACGAACTTGAAATGCGTTTGTTATCATGGCTTGTTGATTTCCATGCATGGATTAATGTGAGAATGATATTGTGGCTATTGAGATGCCAAGTATGTGAATAAAAATTCCTTGAGGGGCTTTGTAAATGATTGTATGTTATTGATTGAAAATGTCAAATTAAAATATATCCCTGTGTGAGAGGGTGAGATATCCTTGCGAGGTTGATTGGCATATGCATTATGGTATTTTGCATTCATGGCATGATATAACATTGAATGTGGTTGCGATCACAATGATGAAAGATCCTGCGAGATTCTATGAAGGGAGTACTCCTTGTGAGGCGGGAAACTAACGTGATGAGGATATGATGTTGAGCCGGTGGTTGTGATTACCTGGTTGTTGAAATGAAAGGCCCTACAACGACCATTGTGGATGAATATCCGTGGTTGCAATCACGAGGAGAGAGTACCCCTTACGAGGCGGGAAACCATTGTGAAATGATTGCCATATGGTTGCGATCATAATGAGATATCCTGCGGGATCGTATGATGATAAGCCAGTGGTTGCGATCACTTGGTACTTGAAATGAAAAGGGCTTGGGAGTTCCTATGATATTCCGTGGTTACGATCATGAGGAGGGAGTACCCCTTGCGAGGCGGGGAACCAATATGATGATGTGTATAAGTGGTTGTGATCCCTTGAGATACCATGTGCGCATGGGTGATTGAAATGGATCCATTACATATGCATTAAACAATTGACATATGCATTAGCCGTAGGTGCATGGTATTTGAGATGAGATAACCAAGAAAGATGAAAAACCCCTGGCGAGGAGGAAATGATTAAAGACTTAATAATTTGACGATGATGACTATGAATGCCCATGATTGATATTTGGCAAAGTGATTGTGTATGTGCTTGTGCTTTCTTATGTTGTGAATTGCGATTCATTAGGCTTGTATACCTATTATGACAATGTGATGAAGATTGAATGTTGAATTAATAATTTTATAGCAAAGCTCACATGATGACTGAATGCATGTACACTTAATCACAATGTATTATAGTCGTCATTTTGAATGTATAACTCACTCTCCCATGTGGTCTCCTTTTTAGCATTGTGATGCAGGGTTATCATAGGCCGAGATGAGACTTTGAATTGAAGTTTTGGCGAAGGTAAATAGTAGTAGTGGAAGTGCCTTGGCCGACATCAATTGTGAATTTTAATGTATTGAATACATTGTACATAATGGTGATGATTTAGTGAGTTGAATACAGGTGTATATCAAATCTTTTGTATGTACAAATGGTGGGCATATTTATAGTGTGTAAGTTATGATTTGATAAATACTTGAGTATTGGAAGTTGGATAACAGATGTCGATGATGGGTATAGTTCTATTGATATTTAGGTGAATGAATAAGGACATCGGTGATGGACATTGCATGTCTAGATTTATGTGTAAAAAGTTGATTGAGGTTTAATAGGCTTATGTCATGTAATTACGTGCTTTTGCCGAGCCTTTTCTCATATCTTCATAAATGGGACTAGGTGTATGCCCAGTATACACATTCCCCTTCCGCTGTAAACTTCATTATTTTGTATACCGTTATAGGCGAGTTAGTTATCGATCCAGTTAAATTTTAATAAATCTCACTCTTCAGTTTTCTATGGTCCGGGTCTCGATCTAATCATGGTGGTGTTTTGAAATTATTTCAAACGTAAAAAATTTACTCGCATCTTTATTAATTATTATCTTGATTACATCGGGGTTCAGGTCCGGAAAATCAGGGTGTGACAGCAGATACCGGTTCAGACAACATTCTGCCAAAGTACCCCTTTTGTAGGTGTGGATATCAGCTTTAGACAACGTTTTTCCTTTTGCGTGAAAAACTTGAAAGTTCTAAAATTTGTAACTTTCTAGCCTTGAGATGCCACCAATGATGAACATTTATTGTCACTAATGCGTAAATATTAACGGTTATGTCTATGAGGATTGCCAATCATCGTGGGTAGCAGGTATTAGGCCTGAAACTCAAGCGTTACGACCCATTTGGTTTTAGAATAATGCAAAACGACACCATTCTTGCGCTCTTTGAACCCAAACGACGGTGTTGTTGATGTGTCATTGGCCTTCAAAACGATGCGTTCCTTGAAAAACGACGTGTTTCCTAATTAGTGGTTACCTTGCCCCCTGCCATAACTATAAAAGGGGATCCTAGGAATTTTTTAGAGGTTAGTTATTTCCTTTAACCCTAAGAAACTGTACTAAATTTTTTCTCGAAGAAGTTGCTGTCTCTATGCCCTAGTGAAGAAGTTCCTGTCACTTTCTACCTTTAAAACTTGCTTAGATAACATTTCTCTACCCTTTCTTTGATTCATTTCTTCTTTTCTAGCACTGTCACCATGTGCTGCAGGCAAAGTCAGCTGGTTTTGGCTATCGAGTGGGAGATCCCTATAAATCCTTCTAGGGCTAGGCCACATCATACAGAAAGGAGTGAGGCTCCTCAGTCTAGGAGGCGGGTGGTGTTGCCCTCCTCTAATTCCTCATCTAGCTCAGAGGCTAGCAATACAACTGAGAGCGAGGTAAGTGCTGATCCATACCTTGCTATTAGATGTGGTTTTTTATAGTAGCGTTGGTGTTTTCTGTTACGCCATGCGTAGAATGGCTGTTGAAGGAAGTTCTAAGCCCGTCTAACTACTGGGTAGAGGATGAGATTAAAGAAATGACATCTCGGCACGCTAGAAAAGATAGAGCATGAATAAGCCTTGGCTTTAGGGTGTATGCCAAAGAGAAATTTAAAGAGAGATTCATGGTCCTTGCACCCCGACCATGCAATAGGATCTGCCACATCTACCTAGATGACCTATCTATTTACATGTACAACTTTGTCTTTTCATAACTTAGAGTTCGATTTCCATTGACGGAGTTCGAGATGGGTGTCCTGAGGTTCCTGGACTGTGCCCCTTCCCAAGTTCATCCCAATGGGTAGGGTTTGATCCGCGCTCTAAAAGTGCTTGGTCAACACTTTAATTTTACCCTCACTGTGGCGATGCTCTTTTATTACTGCCAAGTAGTATGTCGAATCAATAAGAAAGGTGGTCTAAGCTTCTTCACTCTCTGGTGTGATGCTAAGATTATCAACTTTGAAGCTTTCACCGAATCGGCTAAGATAGAGGGAAGGAGCTTCAAGAAATACTTCGTGAGGATCTGGGTTTAGCCAAACAAGCACATCTTTTAGAGGAATAAGGAAGGCTTCCTGAAATTTCCCATGGATTGGACCCATGAGCATTTCTTTCTCACCGGAAAGACGTACTTTATAGATGAAAATAAGCTATCCCCTTATCCGTAGAGGTCCCGAGCGCCTTACGTGAATACACTTCCCGTATTGGGAAATTTTCTTGCAAACATCTGTTGGGAATGGCGAATTAACACAGTGCCTATTTAAGTAATTTTTTGGTCCCCCTTTTATAGCTTTGTTATCTGTCATACGTTCTACTTAATACTAATATATTCGTGTTCCTTAATGTAAAGCAAATCAAAGAGTGTGCAACCATGAATGCTTTGAAGGCTATGATGGGAGAGAAGGACTCTATCTCAGCTAAGAACGAAATCCAGCCAAAGAGGAATGCTGTCAAAGCCCAGATAGAGTCCATCTTGCTCAGGTCCAGTGTCTACAGGGATATATCGTTGGTCGAGGGGGTTGAGTAGGGCTGTCCTAGTTAACAGGAGAACAAGAACAACAAGAAGTAGAATCCCAAATACCCTGAAGAAAAGAAAGTACCTTCTTCTGATCCCTTCAAAAAATAGAAGACCCAGGAGCAGGTTGGACTAGACACCACCAAGAAAGGCAAAAGAGGCGCTCCCTACTAGTGAGGAGACCTCAGATTCTGAGCCGGTCACTAAGGCAACAAAGGCAGTTGAAAAGTCTCATTCTGTTGAACTTTGCACTCCTCCTTCCTCTTCCTGACTTGCACCATTTTTGATGTATGAAGGCCCTATTCCCCCCACACTCTCCAAATCCACCTACAAGCTCAACCCTATGCTCGAAGTTTTGAATATTAAAAAAGCTTACAAGGCTAATAGGTGGCAATTAATAGAGGTCAACAGGTGTTCATTCACTCTCCATAGTGGCTGATAGCATGGATGAGGTCACCGGCCTATTCAGTGAATTATAGCGGGTGAAGGTAGCTACAAGTTGCGACCAAGCCTTGATGGCACGCCTCGACCAGAAACGTAAGTATGCCAAAGAGATTAGTGGCAAGCGGCTTGGAGAATTTTCTTATTTTAACCGCGCTGTTAAGAAGATGGAGGAAGAAATCTTTAAACTGAAAAAGAAGGTCAAAGAAAGCTCTAGGCTAAAGGAGGAGCTCAGGCTGGAAAAGGAAAAGAGCTTTAGACTGGCTAAGGATCTGAAGGCCTCTAAGGCCAAAAATGCACAACGGATTGAAGGTTAGGCTTCTCGAGAGAAAGATCTAGCCAGTCAGATTGAGGAGCTGAAAAAGGGAACTGCTGAGGCTGGTCCTTTCTTGGAACAAAATAAAGAATTGAAAGAAGATCTGGCTAGTGCAAAGTCTAAGTATAAGAAAGCATTGGGAATCTGCACTACTGTGATGCATGATTTGTTCAGCGGAGCTGTGCATCAAATATCCTATCGTAACCCCGGAGTGGAGCTTAACCTCAAATGGATTCATCCTCTTTATGAGTTCCATGGCGGTAGGTTGTTTTTAGTGACTGATGACCGGTATGAAGAGCTGAAAGATGCTTTGTATGAGCTGGCCTCTCTCCCCAAAAGGCAAAGTCTTGTGCCTCGTGTTGTTTCTCCTGAATCTGAAGAGCAAGTAAAGAAAGTTGAGAAAGGAGAAGGTGAGGATGGTGCGACCCCAAATCCTGCTAAAATTGATGCCATTAGAGAGGCCAAGGTGACGAATAATGAAGAAGCTCAAAAGGAAGGCAATGAAGAGGCTCGTCTTTCTTAACTGTATTTTTAACTTTATTGCATTCATTGTGTTTCAGGATCAGCTCTAGTTTCTGACTATACATGTTGCTTGAATATACGTATTCCTTTGGCCAGAATATGCCTCTATGAGTCTGTGCTTGCTTTTGTATCGCAGATTTAACACTGGTGAAATGTTTACCTTGTATCTCGTCTCGTAAGGATTTTGATTTCATACACTGTTCATTTTGAGCCTTCCTTTAACTTTAGCTTAGCTGTTTATTTGCATTATACAGGACCGGTTCATAGAATAGATGAATTGGTTATCCGATGTTAAGCCTTTTTACTAGGTCATTCCTTTTCATGTTGTTAACTACAGGATGAGTAATTGAGACCATGTCATTCATAGGAACAAGTCGTTAGTTATAGAGTAGGTAACTAAGACCAAGATTCTACTTGCACTGCTCGTTGGGGTCCGGTATGGTCTTGGTAAAGAACCACCATCGCCACTCGTTGGGGGCCAAGTAGCCAATTACAGAATTGGTAATTGGGGTGCCACTCGTCGGGGCTATTTTCCATGTCGTTCGTAAGGCCAAGTCGTCAATTATAGAATGGGTAATTGAGACCAAGATCCTACTTGCACCGCTCATTGGGGTCCGGTATGGTCTTGATAAAGAACCACCATCGCCACTCGTTAGGGCCAAGTATCCAATTACAAAAGGGGTAATTAGGGTGCCACTCGTTGGGGTCCGGTATGGTCTTATGAAAGGACCATTCCTCGCCACTCATCGGGGCTATTTTCCACGCCGTTCGTAAAGCCAAGTACAGCATACAAATGAAAATGAAGAGACAACAATATTTGATAAGTGAACTTTTTCATTAATAGTGTTCATACAAGTAAGGATGAGTTGGAAAATGCATCGTTAAAACCTTCTTGAGAAAAACCCCATGTGAAAAACCTCAAGTTAGGAAAAAGAGTACATATCTGTTTTACCAACTAGCTGTAATATATTCTTAGGTTCTGAGTATTCCACTTGTTACGAATAGGTGTGTCATCGAGGTTTTTGAGCCGATATGACCCTTTTCTTGTGACCTCGGAAACACGATAAGGGCTTTCCCATGTGGGTGCCAGCTTACCCTGATACGTGAATTTGTTCCCAATATTTGGCCTTTCTTAACACCAGATCTCCAACGCTAAAAGCTCTATGCAAGATGCGCTTGTTATATCAGAAGGCAGCTCTTACCTTAACAGCCTGATCCCGTATATGGGCTTCCTCTCTGAGTTCTTGAATCACATCAAGCTCTAAAGCCAAATGAGAACCATTATTCTGCTCAAAGAAATGTCGTATCCTCATCGAGGTCGTTTGTAGCTCTACCGGTATCATAGCTTCAACCCTATACGTGAGGCGATATGGGAACTCATTTGTTGAAGAGTGGGATGTGGTGCGGTAAGCCCATAGAACATGGCACAACTGGTTCATCGAATCACCCTTAGCTTCTCCCCAGGCGTGTCTTGAGGCCCTTCAATACTTCTCTATTTACTACCTTGGCTTGACCATTAGTTTGTGGGTGCTCAATAGATGAGAAAACTTGGACAATGCCCATTCCTTCTAGCAGCCCTATGAGTTTCTTATCGGTGAATTGAGTGCCATTGTCTATTACAATCCACGCTGGCACCTCGAACCTTGCTATTACGTTCTCATAGACGAAACGCCTGGTTCTTGCCGAGGTAATGTGCACTATTAGCTATGCCTTGATCCACTTCATGAAATAGTCTACTCCCACTATAAGGTACTTGATGGCTCTTAGAGCTATAGGGAACAGACCCAAGATATCTAGCCCCCATTGGTAGAAGGGCCAAGGTACAACGGAAGTGGATAGCTCTTCAGCTAGCGTGTGGTGAAGGTTAGAGAACCTCTGACAAGGATCACACTTCTTTATATATTTGGCAGAATCCTTCTTCATTGTGGGCCACCAATAGCCAACTATTAAAATTTTTCTCATCAAGCTTTATCCCACTGAATAGTGCCTACACTATCCCTCGTGAACTTCTTTCATTACCTCTTGAACCTCGTTATCATTTAAATAATGGAGATATGGTACGGAAAGACCTCTCCAAAACAGACCTCCATCGACCATTGTGAAGTACGACAATTCCCTTCGTATTCTCTTCCTCTCAACCTCATCAACAAGTAGTTATCCATTGACCATATACCAAACAAAAGGGACTACCCATGAGTCCTCGTTGTAAGCACAGGCAGTAATGGCCAAGTGCGTAGGTTTGAGGGTTGCTAGGAGTTGTCTAGGTTCTCTGAACCATTATGGTAGTACTCCTGACGTGCTTTGTGCTAGCCAGCCTTGAAAGAATATCGACTCTGGTATTCTCTTCTCTCGAAACATGCTTGAACTTCACCAGTGTGAAACGATCCTTCATCCCATTGACATAATTTAGGTACAACTGGAGTTGGGACTCCCTAGCCTGATATTCTCCATGTATTTGTAAAATCTCCAGCTATGAATTACTGCAGAGGGTCACTGTAGAAGCTCTGATGTCCAACACGACTCTCAAACTAGCTAGACAAGCTTCGTACTCAGCTTGGTTAATAGACGTCTTGAAATTGAAACACAGAGAAATTTCCAAATACACCCCATCATCACTCTCAACCACCACATCGGCTCCACTCCCTTCACTATTGGTGGAACCATCGACATAGACCATCCAATGCAAACGAGAGGTAGCCGGATCTGCTCCAGTCATCTCCACCATAAAATCTGCCAACACCTAAGCCTTTATAGTGTAACAATCCTTATTTTTATGTTAGGTCCTTGAGACCAGTTATTTGTATTCCGTGATAATTTTATGTGTACTGAGGATTGGGCTACGATCGGCTTGTTTATATGTTCTGTTTTAAAAAAGATTTTGTGACTAATTGATATAATTAGGATAACAATAATAATATGTCTAATAACATTTAACAAAGATTTATAAAATAAAACATTAGGTGATTTAATATAGATATCTAAGTATTTATTTTAAGTTAGTAAAATTATGTAACTCCCTGGTTTTGGCTCAGAAATTGTCCATGGGACTTGAGTTAATTATTTTTATCCCGAAGCATCCCTTATGTCATTCCTAACAATTTTTATGAAGAGCCCAATACCCATTTCTAACCAACCAAGCCTAAAAACGTTGATTTTAAGTTACTCGGGTAAGCCAAAATACGCATCTGTCCGTATTTTGGGTGTAATTTCTTTGCCTGATATTTGATTCAAGTTGTTCTTATTTCAAAATCTCCATATCAAATTTATCTACAACTTTTATGTTGACCACAAAGGCCAATTCGCATCCCATAAATCCCAGAAATTAAAACACTACATCAATTCATGTTTTTCCAGCAACAGCTTGCACTAGGTGTAGTATTTTCCACATATCTCTCTCATATGACCATGAAATTTAATGGGGCCTTCACCAAATTTTTCTTAACTCAACTTTCCATAAGTTTGATGCATAACACAAAACCCAAATCCCATCACAGCCTTGCACCCCTTTTGTATTTGGATCATAACTTTCTCAATTCTTAATGGATTTTTTTTGTTCTTTATATAAAATTAAAGAGAATAAAAAGTTCTGTAACTCTTGTGTTAAGCCTATTTCTGAATTTGGCCCAGAAGATCCTTTAAACCCATGAGCAAGCTGCTATGCTTGCACTTGACACCTCAGCTTGCATTCACCATGAACCAATTAAGTCACTCTATCACTTGGCCACTTGTCCCAACCATGTAAAACTCTTCACCACCTTACCACCAACTGCAATGGACACTTAGCATTTACATGGGAGACTCTTGACACCTCCCATTTCGCATGCATGGTTGTGTAACTCCTAGGGAGGCAAGGCACTTGTATGTAAATTTTCCTTTTCATTTTCTCTTGCCTTGTTCTTCCTTCTTCTTCTAACTTAGAAAAATTTCCAGCAACCCTTTTCTTCATTTCCTTATGTTCCATTCATCTAAATCATCATCATACACCCATCATCATCCATCTTAAATCACTACACCACACTACAAATTCAAGATACCACCTCTTTATCATCAATTTTTCTTCTTCTCCTCCACCAAGAAAGCAACGTTTTCTTCATATTCCACCACCTAATTCACGTAAACCACCACCCTCCAAGCCTCCATTTTTCTTCTCCTTGATAAGGCAATCCATGGTGATATAGAAGCAAGCTTTGAAATCCTTGCCATCCTTTCTTGAGCATGAAATTTTTGTGGTAAGGGGGGAGTACTTTGCTTGTTTAAATCCATGAAATAATACATGCATGGTGAAGTATAAGTGCCCCTTAACACTTATACTTTGATGTCTCCTTAAAGATCTTAGTTTGTATGGTTTAGATCTTGAAAAATCTTTGTGAAAAGTATGGATCTTTAAAGAGATATCATGGCTGCACCATAGTTTAATGAATTCTTTAAATTTTGAAATTTTGATGAAAAGTCACTAACTTGTAAATTTTATTGCTGTAGATTTTTTTTTGGTTGGTTGTTGTAACTCCATACATGTGATAACTTGTTAAACTTTGTGGTGCTTGGCTTAATTGGTAGCTTGTGATGTTAGTGATATTTTTAGAAAATATGAAATCTCTTAAAATGAGTTTTATAACTAATAATGGATTCTTGTTGCTGCTGGAAATTTTTAATGGTTAGTTAAACAACTTAAAAATTTTTAGATCCTAATGTATAGACTTAAAAAATGATTTTTGTGGTTGAAATTTTGTAGCATGACTTAATCTTTGAAAATTATGTGATAAAAATAAATTTTAACATAAAAATTCAATTTTGGAATTTTTATAAAAATAATCACAAGTGACTTTTAGTTGTATAAATTAAATAATATGTTTATGACTTTAAGAAAGTGATTTACAAGAGTTTTAGAAAGTATTTCTTGATGAATGTTTGGGATTATTGGTGATGCTGTATAATTATATATTTCAGGAATATTTATGATCATGAAAATGTTATGAATAAGGTAAATACTAAAAGAATTAAAAGGAACCGAGTTTAGGCGTGAACAAAATGTTAGAAATGGTATAAAACGCATTTTGGGGGGGGGGAATGGAAGAATTTAGTAAAACTGTTTTGGAGAAGTATTTGGTGGTATAAGAAGTGAATTTTGAGCATAAGAAAAATACCCAAAGAAGAAAAATTGGTTGGAAGAATTTTGATACGTGATTGGTCCTTAAAATGTATTTTTACGAACGTTGGAACAATGAACTTTGGCATTTGGTAATTTTTCATGTAGAGGCTATTTTCTGGGTAGAATTCATTTTTAATTTTACTATACTTAATTAGTATTTTCAAAGTTGAACACTTTTGGCTTTGGAATCACTCAAATTGGAATTTCCTAGATAAAATACAACGAAAATAATGTCTTGATAAAGAAATGGAATTTTACGACTTTGTATCTTACTTTAGAAAAAGAAGATTCTTTTATCTTCAATAGAAATTTAAGAGAATTCACTTATCATAATAATATATTTTTATCTAAGGATTTACGAGAAACTTTAGAAGTAAAAGTCAATTCGTTTATCATAAGTAAATACAAATGACCTTAGTAAGTGATTCAATTAAAAACATTATACTTGTCTTTTTAGCAGAAAAACTTAGATTTTCTTAAGTTCATAATTCAAGAGATATAATTGAAATTATGTTACTTTTTTTTACTTAGATATCTATCATACCAATAAATTAAATATTTTATACTAGAGAATTTCTTATAAGATTCGTTTAGAAAATAACCTTGATATTCTAATGAAAAGAATTTTGGTAGTATTGAATCTTTGAGACTTAGCACCTACTACATGAAAAGTTCTATAGCTTAAATAATTTACACACTTTAAGGACAAATACACTTGTGAGTTAGGTTCCGTATAGACTTCGGGCACCCTAGTAATTGAGACAATACATGGCATTTTGCATTTGGAGTTGAGGAGGGATGTTAGAATAATCCCCTAGACAAATACACTTCTGCCACTCCTCGATACTCGAGGGCAGCCTAGGGAGTATAACCAGAGGCGGGAATTCCAAATGGCATCGGATTCGCGCCCGTCACCGGACAGCCCATAACAAACTCTGGTGTAATTCGACAAGAGACAAGATTTTCTATGACCGTGGAGTGCCCGTTCTGTGGTGGTATGTAATATGTGTGATTGGCCATTTGATGATTAGGATTGTGAGTCCCTACCCTTTTCTGAAAACCAGAACGAGGAGAGCTTCGGTTGCTCTAGTTGGGTAGGGGAGATAAGGGTGGCAGATTGTGCACATGATTATTGGTATATGAGATTGATAAATGGAAGTTGGGCCCCATTGCATATTGGTAATGAATTATGATTTACAGTAATTGAATCTAACGCATGCATAGCATGCCATTACTATATGACTAACCCTCTGATTGTCGTTGATATTTGTGTGTGTGAAGTTTCATATGTCTATTATAAGGTATGTTGTATATAATCTTTTCTATAGTTTAAAACATTAAGCCACCCTTGTATGTACATGTTATAGGTTGAGAGCTTTGTACCAACCTCTTTGTTGTTATGTGTTGTTTTCCTTCTTTGTGATAATCAGCTGAAGGTCAAGGGGAACATTGAGACGCCCCAAAAATACGGGGAAATTTTTTACAATTTAAAATCACTATTCAATAAAGAGAAAATAAGTGGTGAAGCTTGACAGGGCCCGCAAGCGCACGGGTTATGTCGCGTAATATAAAAGATTATCGTTCTCCATAGGGACTGTGTTCAAAGTACCAGCATATTGAAATTTAATTATCCACACAATTGATTTTTAAGGTTTTTGTAAAATAAAGCAAAATTAAGTTGCACAGAATACAAATAAATACAAACAAAATAAAATTTACTTGACACTTAAAAATCAGAGTTGAGAGTATCTTGGGATTTCGGGGGATCAAGATTCTATTTTATGTTAATGAATTTTAACTTTTCATAAATAAGAATCGAATTAAGTTTTCCAAGGCGAATTTTCCAAAAGCTAATTAATATGTTCCTCTCGGAATCCTATTAATGTACCTAACCTATGGAAAGCGCTGCTTAATCCTCAGAAAGGCCCATTATCGTTTTATGAAAATCCCTTTTATTTCCTCAAAAGAATTTTGATTACTTTTACGGTTTTACCGAGGTCACAAAAAAGCATTTCAAAAATCTTAGGTTTAGTTCAAAGCTTTCCGGTAAAAATAAATCTCTCGATTCTATTTATTACCTAAACTTACTAATATACCCGCAAGTACAAAGTTTTATCATTTAGGTTCTTGTTAGGAATCACTAAAAGCATTGAACATAATTGAACTAAATGGAAAACAGAAATTTATTTAATTCAAAGTCAAAATAACATTATCATAAAATATTATCATACCCTCTTCATCCCAAGATAATTAATTTAGCTACTCATGAAATAATTCAAATTCATATAAATAATGGAAAAATAAAACATACAAGACATGGTAAAAAATAAAGACTTACGGGTTTCTCCAAAAGCTCAGAATAATTTACCACTGTATTTCCTTGTTGCAATATTCCTCCACCAATTACAAGTTGGAACACTCAATTTCACAATCCTCACAACTCTTACACAAAATAAAAGAAAGAAAAAGAAAATAAAAAGAGAAAGAAAATAAAACAGAGAAAGAAAATGAAAGAGAAAGAAAAGAAAAGGAATGAAGCTGATGAAGAATGGGGATTTGGATCTGGATGCTTTCTCTGCTTGGATTGCTTCTCCTTTTATAGGCGAAGGAAGGGAGGAAGCCAGCTAAGAAAACGCGTTGCAAGTTGGAAACTTTCGGTGCATGTGATTTCCAGCTGTTCCAGTTGTCTCCAATTTGCGTATTTTTGTTGTTTCCAATAATTCGGCGCATGATTTCACTGATGAATCGATTCCTCCAGTTGATTTTTGCCTTCAAAACAGCGTGTGAATCGATTCCTAAAGGTGGGAATCGATTCCCAGCATGATGAATCGATTCCTGGCCTTCATGAATCGATTCCCAGCCTTCCAAACCTCAATGAATCGATTCCTATAAGGGGGGAATCGATTCCCATCTTGATGAATCGATTCCTAACAGCCTTGAATCGATTCCTAGCTTATGTTTCACATGGGAATCGATTCCTGTAAGGGTGAATCGATTCCTACCCTTTCCTGGAAGTGTTTTTTTGCATTTTTGAGGCGTTTTGGACAGTATAGCTCATGGTTCTGGATTGTTTTCATCCTTTGACACTTTGATCATCTTTTTGGGTTCTTGAATCCATTTTCCATTTATATTCATTCATTCTTAAAATGGATCATCAATAATTCCAAATCTATTAATTTCTGCAAAATAAAAGTATCCGAGTAGAATACAGTGGAAAGAAAGCAAAAATCACAATAAATAAAGGAAATACAGTGCATAATGATTAAAATCCTAAGTAAACTAAATCTAATTTGTTGTGTTATAAAACACTTATCAAAGCTTTTAATACAACACCTGGATCTATGGTAAACCACTCCCATATATAAAGATATGAGAGGGTAAATTAAAAAGGTGATTTTATAATAAATTTCCAATTAAAAACAGCGGAAGAATTAATTAATTTAATTATTACATGATTGAATTTTAAGGGAAGAGATTTCATGAGGTTCCATGACCCATACTATGTTCAGAACACCTTTAAGATGATGCATGAAGGGGTTTTATTACAAAGAAAATGCAATCATTTGAAACAAAATAAACATGGGCAAACAGGGTGCCACTCGCTCAAGCAAGAATCATATTCGCTTTAGCGAGCCAGTGTGGGTATGCTTGGGCGAATCCGAGAAAGGCTGAGCGAAGGAAAAGTTGTAGCATTAGGGGCTCCTCTCACTTGAGCGAGCCACCTCTCGCTGGAGCGAGAATCAAGAATCCACCCTGGGCGAGCCAGCGAGACGCTTGAGCGAGAGAAGAGATTTACCACTGGAGCCAATCTCGCTTATGCAGATTCTATCTCGCTTGAGCGAGATTGCTCCAGCAACCATAGAAGCTCACTGTCCCATTTTTGCTTGGGCGAGGCAAGTCCCGCCTGAGCGAAAATCGACCAGTGTCTATTCCCTTCTCCCTCGCTTGAGCGACCACCAGATTAGGACCATTTTGCCTGAGCGAAAATGGTCCAGTGACCAAACACTAATTCCTACCAAATCTCGCTTGGGCGAGAAGGCCATTCGCCTGAGCGAATTTCGGCCAGTGGCCACACCCTTGATTCATAAGCAACTCGCTCGAGCGAGATTCCCACTCGCTTGAGCGAGTTCTGCAGAACTTGTGCAGAATCGTGGAATTCTCACAACTTAGCATATGAATTATCATTTCCTACCACTTTAACCTTTCTTAATGCATTATTTTACTTCATTATGCATCTACAAATTCTACCAACTTCATAAAGTACTATAATTTAAGAATTACTTTATTCATTCATTGAATTAAACATCAACAACATCATCATCTAACTATCTATACCTTTCAAATTCAATTATCATTCATTCAATGCATATCATTTGAAACATTCATCTCATAGTTCTCCATAAAGTGCTACAAGTCACAATGCACACCATTCATTCATAAAAATTAACATCATCCAGCATTATAATTTTATCCTTTACATTGTTTGGGTCATAAATGAAAATTGACCATACACATTAAGGCTTGATTTTCCTCCATGACCCTCAAAATCATCATCACTAATCTAGATGTCAAAATAAGCATTCATATACATCACATACTATTTAAAAATCTAGATTTTGCCGGCCAAGGCACTTCCTATACCACTATTTACCTCCATCAACGAAAATGTACTTCAAAATGTCTACTCTTCCTATAAGTGCCTTGCATCACGTCTAAAAATAGACAACATGAGAGAGTGAGTCACACATTCTAAAGGAATGAATATGAATACCATGTGATTATGTACATATGCATCAAAACATGTATACTTTGCACATACATATCTTTCACCATACTCTCCATCATTTTAACATCATTATACATACATCACAAGTAACACTACAATTTTGACAAAGCATACAACAAATACATAATCAAATTTCACTACAATGCGGATATCACACACAAACTATCATTTGATATTCATATCTTTTATGTTGTCTTAGTATATCATTACATACTCATCACATCCATCATCATGTTTCATCACCTTTGGCATACTTCCTCACTATATGTAAATGCTCTTAAGCTAATGCATATGCACAAAGTAATATTTCAACAATTACAGATCTAACTGTGGGAATATAAACACCGAATGTGGGATTCAAGTATGGTCATCTAACCATACCCCTACTGCAGTAGTAAAATGTGTACACTTATCCTTAAATCTGCATGCATACATCAATTATTTTACTGGTACCAAACTGCATCGCCCATCTTGCAACACCTGGTCATTTTCACCATGACCGCGGTACACAACATATCAACATATGGTACTGCGGGCCGGCCAGATATCAAATCATGGCGGCTGTGATCCCAAGGACCATCGGGGTCACCTGTTCATCAAGAGCCATCCCCCACAAAGGTCGGCCACATGTAGCTCCCCGAAGCAATACATGGGCGGCTTCGTGACTTCACACCGAGTCACAGGGGAATTAAAACTAGCTCGTACACAGAGCCACCCTCCCACTGGGTCGGCCGAGGGAACTCCCTTAATGTTCCAACAACGGCGGCTATGCAGTATGCCATGGATGCAAATACAGATCATATGCATTTCTTACTCTATGTATCCTATACATGCCACTCATCATACATCGTCATCATTACCAACATCACCACAAGGCTTCTAGTGGATTCATTATTGTTGGTTATTCTCATTAGTTTAAGTCTTTGTGTAGTATTCTCAATAGTTCTCATTCATATTTCTCAACTTTATCATTAATACAAAGACTTCAATCATTTTCTATCGGGCATCATCAACATTCATATTACATTCATGGTAGATACAAGCATAACATCATATCATTGATCATTCTACACCACCATATAGCACACCATGAATATCCTAAATGCATCAAAGCATGTTGCTAAACGCATTACCCACACCATATACCACATTACAATTTCTTATATCATCTTAAGCAAGGCTAACATGCATACCAATACATATGGCAATCAAATAACATTCAAATTCATGCATTTAGAACATAAGACTCCTCTCCCACCTCAAGAAAAGAATTCAGATTGATAAGACGCACCCACCTTGTCCTTCGGAATGGATCCTACATTAACATGCATATAGAATCCCAATCAATCAACTACTCAAGACATTATTTCAATTCTATTTAGTCATATTTATATCTATAATTTCACAACATGTGCTAGGCATGTTATAGACATCATTTTTATTATTTGTTAGGCTTCGGGAATTCCTTCCCATTAAGCCACATTCATTTTGTCAATGGACTACCAACAACAATAGTCCAACACCTATAAAATACCACACCATCCAACACTCATACATCCAATGGCTTATATTTGCTCTTAATTACATTATCCAACCAACATTTATAACTTTCCCCAATTCTTAAAAGTTAGGGTTTCTCCAAAACCCAACAACTCTTATCAATGTCTCATCTTTCTTCATCTCTTACCATCATAAATACATCCACTACACTTATCACTAATTAAAACCTCACATTTATGGTAACCCACTCTAGGGCATAAGTATTAAATGCTCCTAATAAATACCCATGTACATGCATTACTCCCCCAACTCATATTAACACTTATATATAGGAAAAACCCAAACAAAATGATGAGTATACATACCTCACACCCAAAAATGAAATGGGTTTACGAAAGAGGGAGAGGCAACACGAAATGGAGGGGAAGAAGGAGAAAGCTTCAATCCCAAAGGTCTCCTTCCAAGCTCCTTGAGAACGAAAATGGAGGAAGAGATGATCACCTATTGGCTAGGGTTTTAGAAAAAGGAGGAAATGAAGAGGAAGTAGAGAAGAAGAAGAAGAAGAAAAGCTAATGGGTTTTTCCAAGGAGAAAGAAGCCAACGAGAGTTTAAGAGGAGAAATTGGGTTTTTGCTTTATTTTTAATTCCATTCATTAAAATTTCATCGTTTTACTACTAACAGGCTCTTTATTTGGGTTCAATACTTTATCTAAAAATTATTCTGAATATATTTGTGGACTCCTAATATTATATTCAATAGCCCTGACCAATATCATCTCACTCAGAGATACTTGGTCCAACACCCATATCTCAACCGGGCTTATTTTCAGCTTAACCGGTCTCTATAAATCACCAACAGTCCCCAAAAATCTTAATTTAATTATTTCCAATATTTTGGGACACTAAGTAATTCACATTAGATTATTCAATATTAATTTCCTTGATTAATCCTCTATTTTAAAATTTGGGATGTTACAAATGTGGGCAGGACTTGGACTACCTGTAGTAGAAGACGCCAGTTTTAAAGCGGCGACTGTGTATATTTTCTATTTGTGTCGAGATCATTATAGACTCAATGTTTTATTTCTGTTGTTATTTTGCAGTAGCTGTTGAGAACCTGTGAGCCCCGTACTTTTTCACGTACTCTCATGTCAAAAGAATTAATCTATATAATGTATTTATTTCAAATTCGTGTGCTGATGATCACCATTAAAAAAAATACTCCTGTTTTTAGTGACTCCTAAATTAAATAGGATGTTCCAGTGTGTGAATTTGTCCTATTTAATCAAGGATGTCACATATAGCACCGCAGGGCTCATAAGATATATCAAATTCTAACAGCTTCACTAACCATTTAATCATTCTTCCTGCAAGATCTGACTTGATTAACACTAAACAAGTGGGAGATCCATCCTTACCACTATTGGGTGTGCATGAAAGTATGGCCTAAGACATTAGGAGGCCCAAATGACTGTCAGGGTGACTTTGTAACATCCTAAATTTTATGTGAATAGTTAATTAAGAGAATTAAATAGCAAATAATTATATATGAAATGATTAATATCCTAAAGGTGTAGAAATGATTAAACAGGGAATCATTATAACTGTTCATAATTTATTGAAGCTGAATAAGCCAAAATTAATACCCGAATAAAATATAAGTGTCAGATCAAGTATCTCCAATTAAGATGTCATTGGTCAGGGCTGTTAAGAATATTATTGTGAATCTGAATATATATTCAGAATAATTTTTAGATAAAGTATTAAGCACGAATAGAGATCCTATTTATTATAAAACGGGGGGATATTAGTGATATGTTAAGTTTTAAAACAAAACCCCCATTCTTCACTCTCTTTTCATGTTGGGTTTTCCTCTAAGACAAACACACAATTGCTCTCTTCTCTTCTCATTTCCTCTTTCACTTTCATCTTCCTCCTTCACTCAAAACTTAACCAAATTGGTGTGTCCATCTTCCTCATTCATTTTCAGAATCCCCATTGGGCTTGAAGGAGATGGTGATGACTTGAAGCTCTTCCCCTCCTTTGTAACATCCTGAATTTTATAAAAATAATTAAATAGAAAGAATAAATATTGAATGATTATAAAATGGATTTATGAGTGTCCCAAAAATATTAGAATGACTAAATTAGGATTTATTATGGATATTCATAATTTATTGAG
Source organism: Clitoria ternatea (assembly GCA_037962975.1). Classification (NCBI taxonomy): domain Eukaryota; kingdom Viridiplantae; phylum Streptophyta; class Magnoliopsida; order Fabales; family Fabaceae; genus Clitoria; species Clitoria ternatea. Next base: position 152,651,093 of record CM075670.1, read on the forward strand.
CTTATATGAGATAAAATTATACCCGATTAGAAAATGGGTGTCGGACTAAGTATCTCCGATTAAGATGCCGTTGGTTAGGACTATTAAGAATATTATTGAGAATCTGAATATACCTTCGGAATAATTTTTGGAGTTAGAATTGAGCCCGAACAGAGACCCTGTATGTTATAAAACGGTAAAACTTAATGAGGGGATTAAGTTAAAAACCCAAACTCCTTCTTTCCCCTCCCATTCTCGGCAGCTTCTCTTCTCTCCCTCTCAACATTTCATTTCCTTCTCCTTCTCCATCCCTTCTCTTGTTAAAAGTGACCAACACCACCCATGACCATTTCCACCTAAAATCAAGAGGGTCCCTTGGGTTTATGAAGCTTACATTGGACATGGAGGCAAGCATGGCTTATCTTATCTTTTCTCCCTCTTATTTTTGTTTTGGAGCCTAAGCTTGGAGGAGAGGTATGATTTTTGACCACCCATAGTTTTTATTGATAGTTTTTGAGTTAATGAAGTGTTATGATGGGAGGTTAAATGTTGTTTTGATGAATGATGGTATGTGGAATCAAACCCTAGGTTAGAAAAATTATTAGGGTATTGAATGAAGCCATTAATATAGAAAACCCTAAGGTGAGGTGGCTTAAATGCAAGCTTTTATGAGCATTTAATGTGGTATTTAAGATTAATGTTGAAAGGTGATGAGAAATTAATAAGCATTTATGATGGTGGTGGGTTCTAGTGAAACCTTAACTTTAATAAATTGGGGAAAATGTGAAATATGAGTAGAATGTATATTTAATGATGTTAGAGAATGATATTAATGATGAAAGATAGCCATTGATGATGATTGATGAATATTGATAATGGTTGTTGGGTTCTCATAGAACCCTAGCCCTAAGAATTTAGGGAAATTGGATATATTATAATTTGGGTGGATGAATTGAATGTCAATAGGTGATATTTAATGGTGAGTTGTTAATTATAATGAAGAACAATAGTGAACATAGTAGATAACCCTTAATGGTGGAATCAATGGGGTATACATATAGGTTAGTGAGTTGATAGGCCATGACTTGTGTCACTAGAGTTGTTAATCAAGGATGGTTTAAAAGAAGCAAAGCTAACTTGTGTTAGGTTTTGAGTGACAATGGTGATATTTGATGGATTGATGTGATTTAGGATTACATTATGTAATGGATGAGATGTTGTTGTTGGGTATAGTTGGCCTTTTAAGATCTAGAGGATCTTGGCTTTGGGAAAGGAATTCTTGAAGCCTAACATAATTGCATAAATCAGTGTTTTGACAAGTTTAGAACTTGTTCATAAGCCATACAATATATAGGTCATTAATTAGAATTTATGAGGAATGCCTTGAAATGGTTATTGATTGTATGAGTGCATATGTATGTGGTATGTAGATCTTGTTCCAGATTACGTGGCGGAGCTTTCAGAGCGTACATTGGTTGCGGCTCTTCCCTCGAGGTAAGAGAGGAGTTTACATTCAAATTGCATGAGTAGATTGATAGTGATTGATGTATGTGTTTTAGTACTCATGCTTGCCTTACCATGTAGTTATTGAGATAATATGAATGGCAATTTGATGATTATTGAGAATAATGTGTGGGAGGATGTGATGATTGTTATGGAAGTATGTATATGTGTGTTGGATGATGATAAGTATAATTTTCTTACGGTTATTGAGTTTGGAATGAGAAATTATGAGTATGAATATGTGAGCAAGTTTTACATCTCCCATATGATGTATATGATGTGTTGGATGTGATTAAATTGGCCTTGAATGAGATTTCATGTGTTGAGTTGTGAGAATTTTCTTTTTGCATAAGTTCTGATAATCTCGCTCAAGCGAGATGGATTCTCGCCCAAGCGAGAATCCCCTGTACCATTATTATGGCCTCTGGCCTAATCTCGCTTAGGCGAGTGAGCTACTCGCTCAAGCGAGACGAGTGTGAAGTGAGCAGGAGAGACACTGGACGTATCTCGCTCAAGTAGGCGTGGCCATGCTTGAGCGAGCGAGAGAGGAATTGGTTCTGTGAGTTATTCGCTTAAGCAAAGGATGAGGCAAGCTGGGTCTCGCTCAAGCGAGCCAGCCTTGAAATAGGTACTGGACAATTCTCGCCCGAGCGAGTGGCTAGTTGAAGGGAGCCTCGCTCAAGTGTCCGCGGGTAGAAATGGTTACTGGAATAATTTCACCTGAGCGAGTGACCCGTTGTAGGGAGTCTCGCTCAAGCACGTATATGTGGAATTGGGCACTGGAGTATTTTTGCTCAAGCGAATGGCTGGCCATGGGGAGTCTCGCACGAGCGAGTATAAGAAACCATATTAATAGGATCTCGCTCAAGCGAGATAGGCTCGCTCAAGCGAGATTGATGTCTGATGCTTAAAACCTTCTCGCTCAGGAAAAACTTGGGGGTGCCCAAGCGAACCACCCCCATCTCGCTCAAGCGAAGGTGAATCTCGCTTGAGCGAGATACCCAAAACTTGGGATTTTGTTTATTTCTTCAATTTAAATGCTGAGCCCCATTCCCTTATATTATAGGATATTTATGGAAATGCATAAGGGGTATTTAATGATGATATACCACAGTGGGGAAGTGAAATTAATTGATACATTTGGAAAGAATTATTTATGATGTTTTCACCCCTAAGAATGGGATATGAGAGAATGATAAAGAGAATTTGATGAAGAGGTTATAAGATACACTCTAAGGTAATTATGAAACCAATTAGAGAATTGGTAAAATAATATAGCATGTGTCGTGAATCAAATGATTGGATATGACAATAGTAGGGACTAATGATAAATGATGGTGTTGATCACTTCCTTGCACAAAGGGTGATTTATTATTGATTAATTGTTGAATGCTATTATGAGTGATCCAAGCATGATCTTATGAGGGTGGTTTGGAGTATGATGATGGAAATATTGTAAATACTACACTAACACGTATAGGTATATACATAACATATGAGACAATGTCGATGAATAATGAGATGGAAACCTACTAAATGAATGTGTGGTAATATTGATGATCATTACCTGATGTTGTAAAGCCATTGTGGTTGAATACAAATATTGACTTGCCATATGATATGAAATATATATATGTGATGTGTTGAGATGTAAGTTCAAGAATATGATTGTATTGTGCATATGTGTAATTGCCATGTATGTGGGATGATGAATATGTCTTGGATAATTCCAAGTGTAGATTAATATTATGATATTGGTTATGCCTCTTGATTTCCATGCGTGGATTATTATGAAATAATTTGGTGAATATTGAAATGCCATGTATGTAAATGATGCGCCTTGAGGGGCTTTATAAATGATTGTATATGATTCTTGAAAATGTTGAACTAAACATACCCTATGAGAGAGGGCGAGATATCCTTGCGAGGTTGTTGACCATATGCATTATTGCATTTTGCATTCATGGCATGGCATAACATTGAAATGTGGTTACGATCACAGTGATGAAAAATCCTGCGGGATTCTATGAAGGGAGTACCCCTTGCGAGGCGGGAAACCAACTCGATGATGATATGATATTGAGCCGGTGGTTGCGATCACCTGGTTGTTGAAATGAAAAAGGGCTTGCGAGCACCTATGATGCCCGTGGTTGCGATCACGAGGCGAGAGTACCCCTTGCGAGGCGGGAAACCATTATAAATTGTTGAACGTGGTTGCGATCACGAGAAAGCACCTTGCGAGGCTGCTAGAGGAAGTACCCCTTGCGAGGCTGGAAACCCATGAATATGAATGAATGATTATGGTGGTTGCGATCACCCGTTGGTATGAAATTGGATCCGTTGCATATGCATTAAACAGTTGACATGTGCATTAGCCATAGATGTATGGCATTTGAGATGGGATGACCACGAGAGAAGAGAAACCCCTTGCGAGGAGGAATTGAGTAAAGATTTAATGAATTGATGATGATAATTTGTGAATGCCCTTGTTGATAAGTGGCAATGTGATTGTGTATATGCTTGTGCTTACTTGTGTTGTGTAATGTGTTTCATGAGGGTTGTATACCTATTATATCAATCTGAAGATGATTGAATGATGATTATTGATTTTATAGCAAAGCACACATGATGATTGTATGCATATACACATGATCACAATATATTTATATTCATCATTTTGAATGTATAACTCACTCTCCCATGTGGTCTCCTTTTTAGCATTGTGATGCAGGTTGCCATGGGATGAGTTCGGATTTTAAATCAAAGCTTTAGTGAAGGTAAATAGTGGTAGAGGAAGTGCCTTGGCCAACATCATTTGTGAACTATCGTGTATTGAATTTATGAAATGAATAAGTTGCTTATGATGATATAGAGGATTTAGTGATTTTGGATATGTATAAGATAATCCTTGGAAATTGTGATTGGTGAATATAAATGTAGTATGTAAGAGATGATTTAATGTGTGCTAGAAGGATTGAAATTGAATGATAAACATTGATGATTGTGGATGTTGGGAGAAGATGCCCGTATGTATATGTATATATATAATTATGTCTTAGGCAAAGCATGTATATGTTGTGAGTGAATTAGACGAGCTTTGTTTCAGTAGGTATACGTCGGGTATTTGCATGCTTTGCCGAGCCTTTTCTTATATCGTCATATATGGGACTAGGCGTTTGCCCGGTATACACATTCTTCTTCCGCTGTAAACTCTATTATTTTTGTATACCGTTATGGGCATTATAGTTATCGATCCAGTTTTAGTTTATTAAATCGCACGCTTCGATTTTCTATGATTCAGGTATTGATGTAATCGTTGAGGGTTTTCAAACGTGAAAAATTTACCCGCATTTTTATTAATTATTATCTTGGTTACATCAGGATCTGAGTCCAGAAAACCGGGGTGTTACATCCTTCCTCTAAAAATTTGTGCTTTCTCTCTTGGTGCCCACTCTCTTTTCTTGGCTTGAGGTAAGTTCCTCACCATTTTTAATAAGCTAAAGCCCTAGGTTATGTGTTCTTGTCATTGAGACAGTGTCTAAATGCATGTGGGTTGTTGTGGGAACCATTAAATATGCAAACCCTAGGGTAGGCTGAAATAAATATGAGCTTTGATGAGCATTGATGTGGGTACACGAATTGCCATGGTAAATAGTGGAAATTATATGCATTTATGATGGTTATTGGGTTTTTGATAAAACCCTAACCCTTGATTTTGGGGGAAATATAGAATGTGAATAGAATATGCATTTATTGATGTTAGGGAAGGTTATTAATTAAGAAAGATAGCCATTGATGATGGATAGAGATTATTAATGAGGAGTGAAAACCATTAATGATGGTGGATGGTTAATAATAGTAGTTGAAACCCAATAATGAGAGAACCCACTAAGGATGTTGGGTAAGAAATTGATATATGTGGGTAACTTAAATGGTTGTGTTGTTTCCCCTTAAAGTATAATGAATTTTGGTTTAAGGGAAGAATTCCCGAAACCTAAGAAAATAAGAAAACAAAAACCTATTGCAAGTATAATATGATAGGACTTATATGTATATATATACATCAATGATATGAAAGAAATTAAAAATGATGTAGAATGAGTCATTGATATGGTCCTATAATTATTTAATGAAGGGGTTGATAACTCTAGTGATGCGGGACCATCTAACCCAGAAGAGTACTTCTCTTGAGGTAGGAGAGGAGTATATTTTCTAAATGCATGAATCAATTTTATGTTGATAATATATATATATATATATATATATATATCAATGCATATTTGCATGTTTTTCCTTGTATGGATATACTACCTATATGTGCGCTATCGATTGAGATTGATTCAAAAATTGATGGTTGAATTTAAATTGACACATTTGGTGTGGGCATGAATTTAGAGTATGATTATTGGCATGCTCTTTGATTGCCATGTGTAGGTTAATATTGATATACATCCCTAGTCATTGTGTTGTGAATGATTTGAATGATATGCCTTGGATGATTTTGTAATTGGTTACGATGTTAAGTGTGAATTATACCCCTAAGTGAAAGGGTGAGAAATTCTTATAAAGCTAAGGCTAGCATGTGCATTGTTGCATTCATGGCATGCATGACATATCATATTACATGTGGTTATGATCACATGAATTATTGAAACAAAGAGGTCTTGCGGGACTATGAAAGGGTCCCTTGTGTGGGGGAAACCAATATGTGAATGAATGAATGTGGTTGCGATCACAAGTGTATTGAAATGATAAAGGTCTTGCGGGACTATGAGAAAAAGGACCCTTATGGGGAACTCGTATTTGAATGCTCCTCAGTGGTTGTGATCACTCGATATATGGAGATGATGTAGATCTTGTAGGATCTTGTGAAAAGCACCCTTGCGGGGGAAAAAGGCTTAAGCAACTATGCGTGGTTGCAATTATTGGAAAAACTATGTGCGATGAGTTATGAGAATATGTTTTGAATTAGATCCATTGCATATGCATTATACAGTTTGACATATGCATTAGCCACAGGGACATGGCATATGAGTTTAGAATGATCAAGAAAATGGTACCTATTAAGAGTGTAAATTGAGAAATAGACCTCATTGTCGTCACTAACCAAGGATGTGTGGTTGATGTGAAGATCCCTAAATGCTTCTCGTGAATTTTGGTAATGTATGCAATAATGTTGTGAATTGATGATTTGGTCTTACTTGGTAATGTCCATGATTAACGGATTTGTTATATTCGAACATGTGTTTAAATGGAATTAATGACTATGTAACCTTATTGGTTGATTGAACTCATTTGATAGGAGAATGTGTAAAGTGTATTCATATTTATATTATCACAATTCGTTTGATTTTCATCATTGAGAAAGTATACTCACTCTCTATGTTATCTATATTTTTAGCCCTTGTGTTGTAGGGTATGGCCATGGAACAAATGTTTTTCAATGAGATGAGGTATGGTGTGAAGGAAGACATGGTATGGTTGCCTTGGCCAGCATATTTTGTGTAAACCCCTTTTTGTAGATTCCTTTGAGAAATGGTTATAAATGACATTATTTTGTATAGCCAAGGTATAACTTAACTACCATATTGATGTGATGATAGGGAATATTTGATGACTTGAAATCCTAGAATGATAGTTGATATGTTAGGATCATGGAAGGTGAACTTATGATCTTTTTGTATCACTATATCAAGGATAATCATTGATTTTAATGGATGTGACCTTGGTGATGTATGTTACATAGTTATGCATGTTTATGTTGTTGAAATGCATTCACATTGAGAAGTGGATAGGCCATATTCCAAATAAATGACTAATGCCTCCTTTAGAGGTTGCCTGTAACTCATATTACTTGTATATGACTTATGTGTGATGCTAGTTGTGGCCAAATAGGCCTAAATTATGATTTGGTATGCTTAGTTGAGCCAAAATGCCCTTAGATTGCCATTTAGGCATAGGTTGGATTAAAGTCCAAATTGGGATGTGTGGCTTGTTGGAACAAGTCCTAAATAGGTGTCTAGATGTGGACCAAATGTTGGTTTGAATCAAATTTACATGTATTGAGTTTTGACATAACCTGTTGTATGAATTTCTATAAGTTTTTATGCTGGTCTTGATAATCTCACTCAAGCGAGAGGAACCTTGCTCAAGCGAGATTGATATGTATTAGTGTTAAGAGTTCTAGTGTTTTCTCGCTTAAGCGAGTGGAGTCTCGCTTGAGTGAAAAGGTCAAGTCCTAATTCTGTAAGGTTCTCTCTTAGGTGAGATGATTCTCACTTAAGCGATATGGGTATGCACCAGATGTATGGCCTCTGGCCATTTCTCGCTCAAGCGAGTAATGACCCGCTCAAGCGAATTTGAAGGAAATAACTACTGGATGATTTTCGCTTGGGCGGAGGTGTCTTGTCTAAGTAAAGCTGCTGGGTCTAATACTCGAGCGTTTCTCGCTCAGGAAAACTTGACCCGTTTAAGCGGATATACGTAATCTCACTTAAGCGAATGGGATCACGCTTAAGTAAGATGGCCTCAATTGTCTTTTTCTCTTCTTTGCATTTTTGTGGTTTTTCCCTTCATTCTTTTCCCTCTTTTAGACATTTTCTCATATCTTCATATATAGGACTAGGTGTAAGCTAGGTATATATATTCTTTTATTCCACTTTAAATTCAACTACCTTATATACCCTTTGGGGCGAATGTTTTACCGATCCAGTTTATAAATTTCTTAATCTCAGTCTTCGGTTTTCTAAGGTTTGAGTCTTTAGTTACTTGACAGGGCCCGCAAGCGCACGGGTTATGTCGCGTGTAACACCCTAAATTTTTACAAATACAAATCCCAAAAACAACGAGGAAATTTTTCACATAAGCAGCCACGAATCGTTTGACACAGAAGGGAAGAAGAAGGCGAGGGAAGTAGAAGAGCATTCACACGCATATGACAAGCAACAGGGGAATTAGGACAGAGACCGGTCTATTCGGTTCGGTGTGACGCTCCAGCGTCTGGGCGGATTCCAGGACAGAAGGTGACTCACTCATCCGTTGTCCAACACCGCCTGAACGATGCCACAACGAATGAAAACTCCTCAAGCAAACCTCACATCAGCGTCCACTCACTCTCACAGGACGAACCTTTCTTTGAGGGAACCACTGGGCGCTCAGCATAAGGGAACTGGTGAGGGAAGGATAAGGAAGACACATATGTATGGCAACCTAAGGAAGGGTGAAACTTGAACCACTCCGCCCAGTTCGGCAAAGCGCAACAACGCCTGGGCGAAGTACTCTACAACGTCCACTCGCTCAGGCGGGGTCCAACACCGCCCGAGCAAGATAGGATAATGCACAACGGAGAGGAAGACATTCGGGCGGAGTCCAACACAAGGCCTCTCCAAACACGCACTCGCTGGAGCTAGGTCTAACTCGCTGAGGCGAACACCGGTACAAGGTAATTTCCCATTCGGAAATGGACGAGGTCCACTCGGCAAATCTTCATGCTTGCACTTCACTCGGAAAATCAGGTAGTTAACTCACTCGGCACGCCACGACTTATTCGTTTGGAGTATTTATAACGTCCACTTAGAATTCGTTAAAGGGGGTTTCTCTCAAAATCCTTTACGTTTTCCCCCACTCAGAAAGAGCCCAACACAATCCACCAGCATACAACCCAGGTTTATACACAATCACACACTCGGAGTACCCATTATCTTAACAATATATATACATGCATATATTCACCAACACTTACAATCCCGTACAAGTACCCATATCTATATTTCTCCTAATCAATCTTTATAAACAAATATACTTAATCGTCATTTTACATAAGAGTCGGCCAAGGCTACCGTAGCTAAATATAATGAATACAATATAAGTACTCAACACTCGGGGTGCACCACACTCGGACTTGAGGCCCTGACAGCACTTCCGAGTCCGTCCTGCACATGCTGAAAAATGGTGTAGGGGTGAGCTTTCACATATACAATGACAGTTATTGGCTCGACTTAGAATACACATTCCCTTTCAACATACTCTACCTATCTTAATCAATACCAGCATTTACTAACATTTAATAAAGCATCTACACAAGTCACTAGTCGGATTACTCAAGTCATTCATGGTTATCTAATTCCTACCATTCACAACAACATATCCCTTAACAATAACATCAATAACACTTAGCCTCAGCGTCAAACACACACACAAATCCAATCGGAATTCATTAATAGCATTCACAGATTTTAAGGAGCGTGCTGCTCTCGACAATGATGCCCCTACCTATATGCATGCGGATCCGACTTAACAATAACTCTCAGTTACAGATCCCTTTTCTGGCCCCTCGTCTGATAGCCCTTACCGTGTGGTACCGGTCTCCCAAGGACGTCTCGAGACTTAACTCTAGCTCCAACGGCTACCACGGGTCCTCTCAGAAACTAGCCAAGGGTCTGTAGCTGGAAATCATATCATTGGGTTCCTGACCTTCCACGGGTCACCCTTTAACCATAAATGCAATCTCATGTATGTCCCGGCAGTCATCCACACTCAGTAAGTTCATCTTAAGTAATTCATATCGTATCCACCCAGAAGTCAACAATAGACCACACCATGTGCTTGATATTCACATTACAATTTAACATGCAATTCATACATTAACTCCACAACATCACCAATGTCATTATACGTTTCTTAGACAACAATAGTCATACACCACACAGGTAATAATCATCACTCATCCAGACTCCACTCAGCAGCATGTACAACCTATAGCAAACAACACATTCTGAACGCATGCATGTGAGTACGAAATAATTAACAGGACTCTATTAACACACACATACGATATCCAGTGATCAACAGTCAAACACTTCACAGAGTCATAATCATACAAACACACAAGGTAATACGTTCGCTCAGACCGTCCAGAAACCATGCATTGGACATGCAGAGCGCCCCCTACCTGCTGCCAGAGTTCAGAGGCTTCTCGAGTTGCAAGGCTGACCGATCGTCCTTTCGTTACTCCTCCTTCAACAGCCCTCGAGCTCAGCTTGATTCTAGACCAGAGTTGCTCCTTTCCTCCTACGGGTTCGTCTCCCCCACAGCTCCAAGGTACTTCCCGCACAGCCTGCCAACTGGAATACTAACAGCTCCAGGTGGAAGAAGAAGGGGAGGAAGGAGAAGGCAGGGAGTGGAACAGAGCCACGTTGGTGTTCCTCCAGAAGCTCTCAACTCTCTCGCTGTTTAACGCGATTGAGAGGGAAGAAGAGAAAACAGGGGAGAAGAGATTATATGCACGCACAAGGAGGCTGTCAGCGTGAATTAATTAAGGTAAGAGAGGGAGCTGAAGTTGTCTTATACTACCAGGGGCACATGCGTCCTTTCACGGCATTATGATCATTATTATTTATTCAATTATCCCTGACCAGTCAGTAATTTATTCTAATTAACCACTAATTCTAATTCTCTAATTAACCTTTAATTAATGTCTTAATCTCGACCATAATTAATTTAAAATTGGTATGTTACAGTTCTCCCCCACACAAAAGAATTTCATCCTCGAAATTCAACGCATACTTAGCCTCAACGAACCGCTCGGAAATTACGGCCATACCACAATAAGCAATTACACCTCTATGTTCCTCATGTATTCATCCATCGCTTAAATTCCAGTCGGTATAATTGGCTTCCAAAGCAATTTACCGACCGATGCACCCAGAAAATCGAGACGTCATTCTTAACACATTTCCACTCGGAAGTATCACCATTGACTCGGAATAACATTCCTTCCTTCCACTCAGACTACCTCAACAAACGGATCGGAATACTACGGTCCTGTTCTGGCTGCAACTCTTCGTTTCTCAACGTTTCCGACTGCTTCGCAATTTCTAATCAGCGTAAATAAAACAGCTCTTCATAGACTTCATTACACTCGGAATTCCATTTCCCACGTAGTTACCCTCATTCAACTCCGCCAGTTTACCCTAGTTGTTGGCACTTTCCAGTCTCTTGGTCGCTCGGCCTTACCCTTTTAATACCGATCGGCGTATTTACACCATCGGGTTTCCCGACTCAATGAGTCACCCGGCATGACAAAGAGCTTCGACAAAGCATAGGCTCGACATTGGGTCGCATGGGACACATTCTAGACGTTATTCGACCATTTGGGAAGAATCCAGTCGGTAAGCAACATTACCGATTCCCTAGGATACCCACTACCGACCGATTCATTTTGGATTTAGCTCTCGGATTTTCAAATTTTCGGCCACGAGATTCCTTTCTTAGCCAAAATGAACACTCAACGAGTTCCCATAAGCTTCAATTAGCACATTTGTCTGGGTTTGCCTCGTACAGGTACCACGCTCGGTCCATACATCTCAACTCCTTAACCATTCCTTTGGCTAACTGCATGCCTATAACCCACGAATGTTACTCGGTCCCCTCACTCTAAAATTTCAATCGGGGTTTTAAGAACAGTTCTCATCCGGGAATCCTTCCACTTGCAGAATTTACCCATGATTCAAGCCTTCCGTGAAACCAACCCGAGTCCAAGCCCAGCAGTCCCAAACGCTGACCTGAATACGATTTCCAATAAACCCTTCTCTTGGATATCTACTCCCCTTTGAGATCCCTCACTCGGAGACTTTCTATTTACCCAATTTCCACTCGGAATACAGGCCCAATCCAAACATAAATCTGAGTTCAGATTCAACAGCTCAACATCACCTGAACACAGCTATGAATAAGTTTACCGCTTGGTATTTACTCCCCCTTGGGTAATTTGCTCGAAAACTTGCACACTCGAAGTTCCATTTTCCGACGAGAAGTACTTTCCTTCGGGATGTAGATCACGTGGTGGAACATCACACGGCTATTAGGAATTCCACACTCGATGCCTTTCCTCTCAAAACCTCTCCACACGGTACTATCCACTCGGAAGTGGTACACTCCGAGACACTTCACCCAAAATTCACACGACTCGGATATTCCACTTTGATTTTGCCTAACACAGAAGTGCCATTCGGACACAGCTCTTTATGGATAATCAAAACGATGCTTCACTCGGAATTGTCTCCACCCTCACATATTCAGAATTTACCAACCTTTCCCGAACAATTCCTAACCTTACAATTTAGTTTGGCTCTAATCCCGGTTTCCTCATTAGGCTTACAGTAGCACCCGGATAACTTTTCAAAAACTCTAACTTCAATGACAGTCGATCGCCCTTCATATTCCATTACCAATCATCCTTTTAGTAACCAATCCATACCCAGCAACCTCTAATCCTCTCGGAAGCAGACACGCCAAGGTCAAATAAACCCTCTTTCCTCATTTTGATAAACAATCGCATAACACTCATTCAATATAACTCTCGTTACCACTCGGAAACGTCTGAAAGACTCACCATCACCATAAGCAGTTACAGCTTCACCTGCCCGACTCATGAATTGCTGCATCCAACTTATAGGATGACGTCTCATTCCTATAGGGTTACAGCAATTACATAGTCACTGCAACGTGTATGCTACCACATTACCTATAGCAGGGAGAGTCCTCTCAGAACAGCATGCCTCACACGGACCAGACTCACCTAACTAATACTAATTCACACGGAAGTTAATGGCAGCTCACATACAACTTAGAAGCAATACATCCACATCAACATTATGCATCACATAGGGTACACCACGCAACGAGCAGCATGAAAGTTATTTATCATTCCTGTGAAACCGTTGATGGCAATACCACAATCGGTTTTCAGCCAATACCAAGTAGATATTCCCTCTAAATCCTATTCAACACAAAATCATGGTTCGAATTAAATTCTCAATCCCCAGCTAGATAATGAAATCACTCAGGTTCATGCAATTCAATCAGGTTTAAGTAATTCACCATCACATGCTGTCATAACATACTACGGACGCGGCAACGGCACCAATGCACATGCAGGCATTCAATCGGATGTCACCCAATTATTCATGGTTATATCATTGTTCACTACAACATACATCCTAACTATAACACACACTATACTCAACAATAGCATCAACATACATGTGCTCATTCAATCAGATTTACTTAGATCAATTCCAACTATATTAAGGATTTCATTCACAATATCATATTCAATCGGAAATTGCACAATAACATGTATTCTCAATCATAACATCACATTACACTTGGCAACAGCATCATCACATGTACACTTATTCAGTCAGGGCTCATTCATACAACATTATCAAGTCGGAATTAACTCAAATCATGCGTATCCATGCGAATTATGCTAGTCTCAATAATAATACTCTTACACACATGCATGCAGACCTGATTTAAACAGTGATTTCACCTCATGCAATTCTCATGTAATTCCTTACAGGTAACCAAGCTACCAGGTGCGTTTCACGCAGTCATTAATAAGTCATTACCGTTTCAACACAGCATACAGATTCATTCGGAATCTCATAGTTTCATCAAGCATCACAGGTGTTTGTCATACAACAAGCAAACAGGGTACCAATATCACATCACGTCCTCTCAGTACTTTATAATGAAGTCAGCATGCATCCCATCACAACATTCCGAATGGAAACCAACATATCAATTCACATACCAAGCATTCGGAAATTATCATGGCATTTCCATTCACACGAAATCCACACAGCGTTGCATGCACTCGGTAACCACAATATTCACATACCATTCAAGTATTTTAACACCACATGGATTTATGCTTTGCCTCCTACCTTAATGCACTCGGCATCAGTGTCATCACACAAGCATTCATCTGATTGCCCACTCTGAAAAACGTTCAATGCTGATACACTTCACCATAATCACACACAGCTCTTATTCGCTGACTCGCAGCATAAGCCACTCGACCTTCTCATTAACATATATATATATATATGCACATCTTTCAGACGGGATATTTATCACAACGGTTCTCAATCAATATCTATCACAATATCTGGGTGTTGCATGCATCAATAATTAATCACACGCAGATCACGTATTTCAATTATCAAACAATTGCCATGTCTCAATTATAGAGCAATACATAAAAGCAGTTCTCCCTCAATCACCTATATCATATATATATTACGCAGAGTTCATGGGCTGGGTTACACAACATCCGTCACAAATAGCACTCGGCAGTAATGGTAACACTCCTATTTTACAAATATTCAGTCAGTATTCGCAGAATCATTAACATGCATTCACGGACAGAGTCACACCATCACTAAACAGTTCACAAATACCACAATCCAGGGGTTGCATGCACAACTACTCTATCTCAGTACAGCTACCAACACATCTCACACATAACACATTACATGATAATCATCCAAGCCTCAATGAGTTACTACGCAATTGTCCTGTTCGGCTCAACAGTTCACGAAGTTAATAAATTACTAGACTTAGAATCCCTAAGGGGTCACTATTTACCCAGTATCCCACGATGGGTACCCCTCAATATTCAAATATTGTTATAAGGTCTAGTACCATTCACTCGGTTTTTCACACACCCGACCAAGACAGTATCCAAGTCGAACAGATGTTCTATTTCACATTCACTCGTTCATGGTCATGCCTAATCAACTGGGTCACTACTCCTATTGGTCCAGCATCTAGTGCATCACTCACTTGGTTTCCTCAATCACCACCGAGACCCAACCCTATTTTAACATATATATGACCTCACCTTTACTCACTTATTACACACCCAGATTTTTAACCTAGGAATTACAACCCATCCCTTATACTGCAAATCATATACATCATGTACCATTCATTGTTCACACAATCAAATTCCTCAACAAGGCACAGGCATACAACCACACTATTCATAGTCATCATATACCAAATCCAGTAGAAGTTCATAAGAACATATCATCACACAAGTCATGATTAAACATATATTAACGTTTAATGAAATACCACAAGCAGTTATGATAAGCTGGCATAATGCACTTAACCGCCTACTAACAGTAGGCAAACCTTGGCCATGGACCTTTTGGTCTGCTCTGATACCAAAATGTAACACCCTAAATTTTTACAAATAGAAATCCCAAAAACAACGAGGAAATTTTTCACATAAGCAGCCACGAATCGTTTGACACAGAAGGGAAAAAGAAGGCGAGGGAAGTAGAAGAGCATTCACACGCATATGACAAGCAACAGGGGAATTAGGACAGAGACCGGTCTATTCGGTTCGGTGTGACGCTCCAGCGTCTGGGCGGATTCCAGGACGGAAGGTGACTCACTCATCCGTTGTCCAACACCGCCTGAACGATGCCACAATGAATGAAAACTCCTCAAGCAAACCTCACATCAGCGTCCACTCACTCTCACAGGACGAACCTTTCTTCGAGGGAACCACTGGGCGCTCAGCATAAGGGAACTGGTGAGGGAAGGATAAGGAAGACACATATGTATGGCAACCTAAGGAAGGGTGAAACTTGAACCACCCTGCCCAGTTCGGTAAAGCGTAACAACGCCTGGGCGAAGTACTCTACAACGTCCACTCGCTCAGGCGGGGTCCAACACCGCCCGAGCAAGACAGGATAATGCACAACGGAGAGGAAGACATTCAGGCGGAGTCCAACACAAGGCCTCTCCAAACACGCACTCGCTGGAGCTAGGTCTAACTCGCTGAGGCGAACACCGGTACAAGGCAATTTCCCATTCAGAAATGGACGAGGTCCACTCGGCAAATCTTCATGCTTGCACTTCACTCGGAAAATCAAGTAGTTAACTCACTCGGCACGCCACGACTTATTCGTTTGGAGTATTTATAACGTCCACTTAGAATTCGTTAAAGGGGGTTTCTCTCAAAATCCTTTACATTTTCCCCCACTCGGAAAGAGCCCAACACAATCCACCAGCATACAACCCAGGTTTATACACAATCACACACTTGGAGTACCCATTATCTTAACAATATATATACATGCATATATTCACCAACACTTACAATCCCGTACAAGTACCCATATCTATATTTCTCCTAATCAATCTTTATAAACAAATATACTTAATCGTCATTTTACATAAGAGTCGGCCAAGGCTACCGTAGCTAAACATAATGAATACAATATAAGCACTCAACACTCGGGGTGCACCACACTCGGACTTGAGGCCCTGACAGCACTTCCGAGTCCGTCCTGCACATGCTGAAAAATGGTGTAGGGGTGAGCTTTCACATATACAATGACAGTTATTGGCTCGACTTAGAATACACATTCCCTTTCAACATACTCTACCTATCTTAATCAATACCAGCATTTACTAACATTTAATAAAGCATCTACACAAGTCACTAGTCGGATTACTCAAGTCATTCATGGTTATCTAATTCCTACCATTCACAACAACATATCCCTTAACAATAACATCAATAACACTTAGCCTCAGCGTCAAACACACACACAAATCCAATCGGAATTCATTAATAGCATTCACAGATTTTAAGGAGCGTGCTGCTCTCGACAATGATGCCCCTACCTATATGCATGCGGATCCGACTTAACAATAACTCTCAGTTACAGATCCCTTTTCTGGCCCCTCGTCTGATAGCCCTTACCATGTGGTACCGGTCTCCCAAGGACGTCTCGAGACTTAACTCTAGCTCCAACGGCTACCACGGGTCCTCTCAGAAACTAGCCAAGGGTCTGTAGCTGGAAATCATATCATTGGGTTCCTGACCTTCCACGGGTCACCCTTTAACCATAAATGCAATCTCATGCATGTCCCGGCAGTCATCCACACTCAGCAAGTTCATCTTAAGTAATTCATATCGTATCCACCCAGAAGTCAACAATAGACCACACCATGTTCTTGATATTCACATTACAATTTAACATGCAATTCATACATTAACTCCACAACATCACCAATGTCATTATACGTTTCTTAGACAACAATAGTCATACACCACACAGGTAATAATCATCACTCATCCAGACTCCACTCAGCAGCATGTACAACCTATAGCAAACAACACATTCTGAACGCATGCATGTGAGTACGAAATAATTAACAGGACTCTATTAACACACACATACGATATCCAGTGATCAACAGTCAAACACTTCACAGAGTCATAATCATACAAACACACAAGGTAATACGTTCGCTCGGACCGTCCAGAAACCATGCATTGGACATGCAGAGCGCCCCCTACCTGCTGCCAGAGTTCAGAGGCTTCTCGAGTTGCAAGGCTGACCGATCGTCCTTTCGTTACTCCTCCTCCAACAGCCCTCGAGCTCAGCTTGATTCTGGACCAGAGTTGCTCCTTTCCTCCTACGGGTTCGTCTCCCCCATAGCTCCAAGGTACTTCCCGCACAGCCTGCCAACTGGAATACTAACAGCTCCAGGTGGAAGAAGAAGGGGAGGAAGGAGAAGGCAGGGAGTGGAACAGAGCCGCGTTGGTGTTCCTCCAGAAGCTCTCAACTCTCTCGCTGTTTAACGCGATTGAGAGGGAAGAAGAGAAAACAGGGGAGAAGAGATTATATGCACGCACAAGGAGGCTGTCAGCGTGAATTAATTAAGGTAAGAGAGGGAGCTGAAGTTGTCTTATACTACCAGGGGCATATGCGTCCTTTCACGACATTATGATCATTATTATTTATTCAATTATCCCTGACCAGTCAGCAATTAATTCTAATTAACCACTAATTCTAATTCTCTAATTAACCTTTAATTAATGTCTTAATCTCGACCATACTTAATTTAAAATTGGGATGTTACATCGCGTAATATAAAAGATTATCGTTCTCCACAGGGACTGTGTTCAAAGTACCAGCATGTTGAAATTTAATTATCCACACAATTGATTTTTAATATTTTTGTAAAATTAAACAAATTAAAGTTGCACAGAATACAAATAAATAAAATTTACTTGACACTTAAAAATCAGAGTTGAGAATATCTTGGGATTTTGGGGGATCAAGACTCTATTTTATGTTAATGAATTTTAACTTTTCATAAATAAGAATCAAATTAAGTTTTCCAAGGCGAATTTTCCAAAAGCTAATTAATATGTTCCTCTCGGAATCCTATTAATGTACCTAACCTATGGAAAGCGCTGCTTAATCCTCAGAAAGGCCCATTATCGTTTTATGAAAATCCCTTTTATTTCCTCAAAAGAATTTTCATTACTTTCACGGTTTTACCGAGGTCACAAAAAGCATTTCAAAAATCTTAGGTTTAGTTCAAAGCTTTCCGGTAAAAATAAATCTCTCGATTCTATTTATTACCTAAACTTACTAATATACCCGTAAGTATACAGTTTTATCATTTAGGTTCTTGTTAGGAATTACTAAAAGCATTGAGCATAATTGAACTAAATGGAAAATAGAAATTTATTTAATTCCAAGTCAAAATAATATTAACAATAAAATATTATCATACCCCCTTTATCCCAAGATAATTAATTTAGCTACTCATGAAATAATTTAAATTCATATAAATAATGGAAAAATAAAACATACAAGACATGGTAAAAATGAAGACTTATGGGTTTCTCCAAAAGCTTAGAATAATTTACCACTGTATTTCCTTGATGCAATATTTCTCCACCAATTACAAATTTAAATACTCACTTTTACAGCCCCCACAACTCTTAAAATAAAATAAAGAAAAAGAAAATAAAAAGAGAAAGAAAATGAAAAAGAAAGAAAAAGAACTAAGAAAGAAATAAAGAAAAAAGAAAGAAAGAAAAGAAGGAACGTAAAAAGAAAAAAAATGAAAGAGAGAAAAGAAAGAAAAGGAATTGAATTGAAGTAATGCTAATTGATCGTTTTGACGCTGTGTTGCTTTCCCTTTTATAGGCGAATGGATGAATGAATCCAGCTAAGAAAACGCGTTAAAATTGCAAGTGGAAGAAACTTTCAGTGCATGTGAGTTCCAACTGTCCCAAATTGCATTATTTTAATATTTCCAATAATTCGGTGCTTGGATTTATTGAGCTGGACAAATTCCGAGTGGAAAGGTGCTGGAATTCAACAAGACCGAGTGACAGCTTGCTGGGAGGTTGGACGATTTTGTGGCTTGCTGTTGGATGGAGATCTGGACGGTGTTGTGTTGAGTGGGTTGCTGGGCGGTGTTGATTTAAGGGGGCCGGTGTTGTGGTTTGAGGGACAGTGGAGTTGCTGGACGGTGTGGAGAGGAGTATTGCTAGACGGTGTTGTGGATGGAGCCGGTGTTTAAAGTAGATGGGAAGGTGTTGGTTTGGGACGGTGTAGAGAAGAGAGTATTGATGGAGAGTCGGTGTGTATTGGTGGTGAAGAGACTGGACGTTGTGGGCTGGACGGTGTGGAATTGATGGAGAGGAAAGGGACAACGGATAGAAGAGAGGGATTGGGATGGTGTTTAGGAGAAAGCCGGTCGGTATTGGTTTGAAGGGATGGTGTTTGGGTTGCTGGAGAGTTGGAGTTGATCCGGTGTGCATTTGATCCGGTGTTGGAGTGATCCGGTGAAAAGATGGAAGGAGTCGGTGTTGATGTTGTGGTTGTGAAGAGAGCTGGATAAATGATTGAAACATTCAATCAGAACCGAGTAAAGAGTGACTCAGAACCAATTGAAAGATGATTCACTCGGCACTGATAGAGGAGTTCATTCAGAACTGATTAAAGACTCACTCAGGATCGGAATTTATTCAATCGGTTCCCAAACTGTTTCACTCGGCTGTCTCTGAATTTGAACCACTCGGTTAAAACTTCCCTCGGATTTTGCTTTGGATTCATTCGGACAAATTCATTCGGACACATTCACTCGAAAGTGCCTTTATGCTTCTCACTTGGAATGGCCTTCACTTTCACTCAGAAACTTTGAGAGTCTGGAATCTGGCTGATTGAATTTCTTCTCATGTCCGAGCCTTGCTTTGCTTGGAAATATAGGTTTCTGCCCTAACTCACTCGGTAGTCTTCCTTGGAGATATCTCACTCAGACTTAGTGTGAAACTATGAGAATCTGCCCGAGTGTGATTCACTTCTGATCAGAATTTTCCTAGCTTGATAATACACTACTTGGAAATGCCTTGTTCCGCTTGAGAATGCCATTTTCTCCAAATGAAACCACTCGGATTCCTCCTTATTCAGCACTTATTCATTCAGTGGCTTCTATTCTGCTCGGAATCAACTCACTCAGGACAGATTTGCCCAGAAAAACAGTTCAGACTTGTTTCAATCAGCATTTCTTCACTCGGATTATTTGCAATCAGAAAACTCGCACTCGGATTTTACTTCAATCGGTAATATTTTCACTCGGAGAATAGCTTTGGACAGCATCTATTCAAAGTCAGTCCCTTTTTTCACTCGGATTGGTTGCAGTAGGGGATCTTCCACTCGGATTCTCCTCTAACCGAGACTTATTCCATTTCAGCATTGAACCTCCAACAGGGTTAGCCATTTTTCACTCGGAATGGCTTTGACAAGGAACTTTCAACTCGGATTTACTTTCAACAGTGCAGTATTCCACTTGAAAATGCTCTATTCTGAGTCCTTCCACTCGGATTTGGTCATTTCTGAGTTATCCTACTCGGATTTGGTCATATCTGAGTCGGATTTCAACATTCTGAGTCGGAATTCAGCATTCTGAGTCAGAATTTAGCATAAAAAGAGAGTTCTTTCCACTTTGGGCTTATTCTTCTTGTTTCTTTATCATTTTATGGTCGTTTTTCTCATGTTATTGACCCTTTATTACCTTAATTTCTGCAAAATAACATACCCAAGTAGAATACAGTGGAAAGAAAGCAAAAATCACAATAAATAAAGGAAATACAATGCATAATGATTAAAATTCTAAGCAAACTAGATCTATTTTATTGTGTTATAAAGCACTTATCATTACTGAATGGACGTTAAAACTTTTAAAATGTGAAAAATTTACCCGTGAATTATTTATGTAATTACAATGATTAATTTTTTATTTGGGCCCAGAGAATCGGGGTTTGACAGGTTTTCTCTATCTTTTGATACCGGCCCTCAGCTCCTTGCAAGGTCTTGCCGGTGAAATATACAGGCCTCTGGCCTTTGGGTGTCTCTTCACCAGGGCCACTCCCAGAGCATCGTCCGAAATGGCTAAGTATAAAATAATCAGCACGTTCGGGGTCAGGCTTAACTAAAATGGGAGGTTTAGACAACACCTCCTTGAGTTCTTGAAAAGCCTGTTCTTGCTCCTACCCCCACTCAAATTTCTTGGACTTCTTCAGTATTTTGTATGAGATGTAACATCCCTGGTAAATTAAATATTTAATAAAGTTTAAGTTAAGGGGGAAATAAAGATTTTGAAGTGAATATGGGACTTAAAATGTATTTCAATGAAAATGGGCATCAAGGACCCGACGCATAGCGTCAGGGTATAATTAGTGACCTAATGCATAGCGCCATGCAGACGCGTGACGTCAGCATCGCAATCTGTTTTTAAATGAGACATGTAAAACAGAAACGAGATGCACTATCTTCTCCCTTTTTTCTTCTCCTCTACGGTTTGTGACTAAGATTTGTCTAGGACCTCTAATTTCTTGCGTTTGGACCTTGGGAGCTAAGGTACATGCATGTAGGAACCTCTGTTTCAAGTCTCTTTCTCCTCTCTTCCTCCCCTTCTCTAAAACCAAATTTGCATGTGGCCATAAGGGGTGGATTTCGTGTTTTAGGGACTTGGGAGGCTTGGGTCTTGAGGTTAGAAGGGTAAGGAAGGCAATGTACTAACAAGGTTTGTGTTTCGGTGACCATAGGTGCCGGAATAGGTGCTGGAGAAACAATTGATGAAACGAGTATCGAGTTTGAAAGCGGAACTTTGAATCAAGTGACTGGAGGATACAACTAACACCGAGAACAAATTGAGGCTTGGAATCGAGGTAAGGGGGTGTTTGGATTGTAATTAATTAGGATTGACATGTATGGTAGTTTCGGGAAGTTTAGAAATTAAGTAGGAGTTGCTAAAATTGATATGGGTTAGTTAAACATGATTTATATAATTATATGTGTATGTTTATGTATGATGAAATAGTTAAGTGTTGAGAAAATATGTCAATTTGATTAATTATGTGGTAAAAGTAAGGAAATGAGTATATAAGTTATATGCATGAGTAATACTTTGTAAATCATGAGTTGAGATGAATATTAATATGTGTCGTGTAGTGTATATTATTTTAATCATGCATTCTATGAGAATAGTGAAATGATGATTATGGAAATTATTGTGGTATTGTGTTGAAGGGCCCGGGTCTGTGTGGCCGCCCTGTCTGATGGTTAAATGTTAGTTTCTGACTATTATAAATGAGATTGATGATGTGAGACATGTATGAAATGATTTTATGTGTGATTATGTGGTGAGGGACGGCCGACGGTATGTGTAGGCCCTCGTTTTCAGGCTCCCGTGGTTTTTATGCCCAGTTGAGCTACCCAGTGGTCAAGTAGGACCCAGTGGTTGAGGCGGAGAGTTAAGCAGGACTCGGTGGACTAAGCAGGGTCCATAGGGTGTCAAGTAGGACCCCCAGTTGAAGGTCGATCCTTTTGTATCCGGATACTAGGAGTCTAATATACATGTGAGTCAGTTGTGTATTTGTAATATCTTGATGTATGTTTTATGATAAATGGTAAATTGATGTTGTTATGATGCCTATGATGGATTTATGATTGATGATGTTATGATGTTGAATATGAGTATAGATGATGATGAATATGGGGTATGTAGTTATCTGATTGTGGAAGTACATAAAAGATTATACTAATGTGTGCATTTATTATGATAATTGAACAAATGCAATGAACTGTTAAGTAACAGAATGAGAAAAACATTAGGTAGTAAGTAGTTACATTATTTACTTTTGTTCTATATTACTTATGATATGCCAAATACTCACCCTTATGGTTTATTTAATTTAGTGACTAGTGACAGGGAGGATGCCTATGCCCTGGAGGTGGGCTAAGCAGAGAGTTGATGCCAAGATGTAAGGGAATTATAAAATGAATTAATTATAGTATGGATTTGGTGTATGTAATAGCATATTATACCTTGTGTGATTGCGAATTAGCTTGGTAGATGGATTACGTGTTTCCTGGTTAAGGTGATTAAAATATGATAATGGTGATGATGATTCTACGCTTATGAATTCATATGATGATGATGATGTTTGAGATATGAGTTATCATGGGATATATGATAGATTAGTAAAGGAAATGATTTTAGTGATATCTATGATAGAGTTGATTCATATCAGCATAGAAATAAGATTTTATGTTTGATGATTGCTATGGGCAGGTTTGTAATGTGTTTAAATATGTTTGTGACTATGTGTGAATTAATTGTGTAGAGTTGATTTGATTCATGTTATGCATAAGTTGGAAATAGGTGTTTTTAGGTGGAGAATAAGGAACTGAATAGGTGATTTTGAGATCAAGCACGTTTTGGGACCCCTGGAAAGGACCAATAGGTTCCTTAGATCATTTAGAAGTTGTGCATATAGGCCTTGGACCATTTAGAGTCCATTTAGGTGGTTTGGTGCAAGGGTTTTACACATAATTGAGTTAAATTGCATTTCACGTATAACTTGTGCATATGATGGAATTTTGGCAAATGGGAAGTGCTAACAATTCCAGAATAGGGAAAACATGTGGCCCGTGATGTTTCGTGGCAATCGGACCTAAAATGGGCATATTGAGTAGGTTAGAAGTTGGCCAGATGGCTTAAAAGTGTGACAGCATCAGGTGCTGTTACTAATGCGCTGACCCTAGGTGCCAGCCTAACGTGTAGTGTTGGAAATATGCACTAAGAGCTTATATAGGATGCATCATTTTGAATAAGGCATTTTTTGTTAAATAGTTTAATAGCCTTTATTTATCCTTGGAGTAATAGGTCATATGAGAGTTATTCCTAAAATGTCCCTAGTCAAGTATTAACATAAGGACATGTAAATACATTAAGACTAGTTTGTGAGTGTACTAATGATCTGATCTCACAGATCATGGATATAGATGATATCAAGTCTTCACACGGTTACACATTAAGAGTAATGATGTACTGGACAGACCCACCATGAGAACGTTGCAGGGATCGTTACATGAATGTTATAAACGATTCTCAATGTTTTGTATGTGTTCTAATTATAAAGCATAATTTTATGTTCGTTTAATTAAATTGAAACCAAAGGTTGTATGCAATGCATGTCTATATACTTTCTCTTTCTAATATGAATTGTTCATGCGAAATTATGTTTAGAATGTTTAAGAGTTAAACCCTAGCCGCAATGAAAACTAGGATTCAAAAGTTGAAACCTAGCCATCATGGTATTTTATTTATTTGTAAATGTTACAAATAAAATATTTGATTTTAATATTATATTTTAAATTTGATTTGTAAAAGTTTTAAATCAAATTTTAAATGGTTGTTAAATTCAAAGTTTGTATGAGTTACAAATTTAAATAATTTATTCTTATTAATTTTAATAAGATTTGCATCGTATGTGATCTTTTTAAAATTAATGTGATTTGTAGGAGTTACAAATTGATTCATATTTATTAAATTTAATATGATTTGTAATTGTTACAAATAGAAGATAAGATCTTTATTAAATTTATTAAATTTAATAAATTTTAAAATCAAATATTTAATCCTTAATAAATTTGATAGGATTTGAAAAGTTGCAAATTAAACATAAGATTTTTATCAAATTTAATAGGATTCAAAATAAAATATCTTAAACTATAGAGATAAGGTTTAAAAATTTAAACCTTGATCGTTCCTAAAAAATAGGATGATTGTTTAGACTCTAAAGATAAGGTTTAAACGTTAAATTGTGATTATTCTTATTTTAGGATAGTTGTTAGGGTCAAAAGATAAGGTTTAAAAGTTAAACCTTGATCGTTCCAAAATTTAGGATTCGAGAGTTGAAACTTAAAATTAGGGTTTCAAATTGTTTGAAATCATAACCGAATATTTTGAGTTGTTAATGGTCAGTGGAATGTTCTGGCTAAGAAAGACTTAGTACTTAAGAGGCCACACCAGACTCACCTCTCTTTCCTGGGAACTAACCTGATTACAGTACTAAAATTTTGAGTTAGAACACCACTCGGCACCCTATAAAGGGTAGCCTCCCCTTGACCCTATCCGTTGAACGGTCAACGGAACCGCCAAACTTCTTTGCGTAGTTTTCCTTTTATGACCTCGTGTGTTTAACTATGTGTTTTAAAATTTATTTTATTTTAAATACAATTGACCACTCTATTAATTAATTAATTAACACGTCCAGCGGTGAATGGTTATGGTCTTAGATTTTTTTATTTAATTTTAAATACAGCTTGCGTGTTGTGCCTTTCTCTATTCTTAAATTTCTTGTCCCAACCCTTCACTCGTATGTAAAATGAGGTTCTTTATTACATTGTAATATTGAAGAAGCCAATAAGGTGGAGACCTGGAAGAAACCTAGAGTGGTGATTCTTGATGGATATGACCTTGAAAGGAACAAAGGAGTGGTGACTCTGGGAAGATGGTGGTTTCAAGAAGTAGGACTTCATGAAGTCAAGGCACTATAGTTCCTTTAGGTTTATTTTATTCTCTAGGAAGACTATAAACATCTCACATTTTTTATTGCATGTTTTGGGGTTTTATTTTACGTTAAAGGGTGTAATGAAAGTCGGTAATGAACAATAAGAAAAATTGAAATCCCTCAAGTTTGACAATCATACCTTCTAATAAGTAATAACGTATAACTTGATATAGATAAAGTACAGGGCATGCCATAGTTGGTGCCTTTATTTATGTTTAGTAGGACATGATTAGATAATTTGATTATTCAAGTATAACTTATTAAGTTGTATTCAAATAGACATTTTTTAATTGGATTGGAAAATCCTAAAGGTATGAATAATCTAAAACGCGTTCCAATAAGCAACACTCATCAATGCTAGTTTCAATAAAGTGTAGGTTCTGCCAAAGTAGGGTGCTTTTATTGATATTAGTAAAGAATGATGGATAATTGGATTATCCAACTATTTGTTATTGGACTTATCTAGGTAACTTTAATCAGATTGAAGAACCTAGAAGCGTTCATATTAAGTTTAAACGCCTTCTAATAAGTAACACTCGTTGAGACTAATGTCGATAAATAGTGGGCTACCAAAGCAAGGTGCTATCATTTATATTAGTAAGGCGCGATGGGATAATTGTAATATCTAAATTATTTTTATTGGGCCTTAACTTAACTAAGTTTTTCAATTGGATTGAAAATAACTTAGAGGCATAAAGATTGAGCTTAAATTCATAAGATGAATAAGGGTAAAGAGTTACCCACTCAATCATCCAAGAGTTGTATGAGATGCAATTGGAAATGTGTTTCCTACCTAAATAACCAAGGGTTGGGCAATCGGCCAAAGCTGACTCAACACTAGGCTAAATATGGATCTTGACCCACTAGAAAAATCTTCCAACGAGATTTTTTCTGATTTAGTGAGGGTATTTGTTTTGAATCAAAATAGTGGGAGACAACATATTTATTTAATGACCAAAAGTTAAATATGTTTAAATAGAAGTGATAGATTTGCATGTAAATTGTTTTAGAATGACCATGACAAACTAAATATTGTTTTGTTGCAATCTGTTCTTTGGAAGGACACTCTATCTGGAAAAATACCCAGATAGGTATCGAGACTTGAGAATTATCTTCAATAAAGAGGAAGCGGTAGTGTGTCAGCTTTGGCTTATTTCAATATCATCTAGCATTGGGTATTGAATACCCTGTGGAGTCTGCATAAACTCTGAGCTGTAAAAGGCAATATGAATATATAGAGATATACGATATGATCGTATACAGACTCTATTAAGGTCGAGTTAGTTTGGAAGTCTAAAAGGTGATCAAGAAAGGAAATTGTTTCCAATTTTAGCCAAATAAGACATTAAAATAATTTGTCTAAAGAACTTGAAGGAGTTCAAAAGAAAGGGAAGTAAGACTTCCGCTACAAGTCACGTTATAGAAGTCAAGTTATTTTACTTCACTGACATTAGTATTAGATACTAGTAGTAGATATCACATTTTGAAAGATCAAGGAAGTAGATCACTTGCTAAGGGTGGAGAAATCTGTGTAAAATTGAGTAAAAGTTGCTACAATAAAGATAAGATCTTTACCTATTGGGCTAGTTAGTGAATTAGACATTGTGCATATTGTTTTTTGTTGGACAAGAAAGGTTTTCTTTTATAAAATAACTTTATTTCTTCAAAAGGATGTTGATGCACAATTGAGTAATGGATTCCATATCCTAAATCTCAAAACACCCATCTTTAACATAACTGTCAAAGTAGGTTAAAATAAGTGATTTTGAACCTTACTTACATGGTATTGTCTCCTAAGGCATATGAATGAGAAACACATTTCTAAATACCATTAATGTGGTTATTTGGACTCTTTTGATTTTGGAATCAATTGAGATATGTAAATCTTATTTATTGGAGAGATAGTTGAGACCATATTCATTGAAAAGTGAAAGTGAGTAATCTATTATCTAATACATGACGATGTATGTGGGCCTATTAGAACAATAACTAGATATGTTTTTCAATGCTTCAACATACTAATTGAAAAGACAATGAGTATGGATTTATGTAACATAAGTTAGAAAGTCTTTAAAAAGTTTAAAGAATTCATAATGAAGTGAAAAAACCAAATTGGCAAGACAATTAAAGCTCTTGATTAGATCAAGATAGCAAATAGTTTGAGCTACAAGTTTGATAACTATCTAATAGAGTGAGAGATTACCTCTTAAATCATTTCTCATGGAATGCCATAATAGCATCTCTACGGGTAAAAGTCAAACCTTGTTGGACATAGTTTGATTATTGATTATTATCAAACATCTCTAACTCCTTCAATGTTCCTTTATTGACAAAATTTCCACACTTAACCATGTTCCATCTTAGACTTTCTTAAAGAAACCATATATGATATGGACTAGGAAGAAACATAGTATGGCTTTACTAATAATTTAGAACTATGATGCTTCTATAGAGCATCCAACTCTAACAAGGTCAGATCCAAATTGGATAAATGTCTTCTGTGAGATACCCAAAGAAAGCTAAGCGTTATCATTTCTATAATCCATCTGAGAATAAAAGGCTTGTTGCTTAAAATGTTGTATTCTTGAATAAGAGTATATCTCTTAAAGAATCAGTGGGAGGATAGTAGAACTTGAAGAAATTCAAGTATCACAAAGCATTCAAAAGTCAAGGATGGACTTGGAGCAGAAATCACAAAGTGTTGTGACATCATTAGCTCCGGTAGCACAAGACATGCGTAAGATCAAATAGGATATGTCACCAAATCTAAAAGATATGGATATCTTATAAATTAGGAAGGAGGCATAGTGCTAATTGACCAAGTTTCTTATGAAGAGGCCAATGCAAGTTTAGATTCTAAGACATGGCATAAGACCATGGGATTTGAAATGGGCTCCATGTATATTAACAAGGTATGAACCTTGGTTGACGCACCTAAAGGGTAAAACGTATAGGATGCAAGTGGGTTTTCAAAAGGAACTAAACATGAATGGTAATAAAAGTAGCTTTAAAATCAAGATTGACAAAATTCAATTAGCTTAAAAACCATTTAAATCCTATTTGTTGTGGTATTTTACCATCATTATGAGATATGGTAGATAGATGTCAAGATGGAAATCATCTTAAAGATGTGTATATGACACAACCTAAAGGCCTTTTATGTCTGAAACATCTAGAAAGGTATGCGAACTGTAAATGTTCCATTTATGAACTACAACAAGCTTTTAGAAGCTAGAATCTTCATTAAAGAATGAAGAGAAATCTTGGGACTATAAAAAGGTTAATAACTGCACAATTATAGTTCTAGTATTACATGTAGAAGACATGCTTCTTCTAGAACTAATATTCTCATTCCATAGTCAAGAATATCCTTAAACACTTAAGAAGGACTAAGCATTTGATCTTGATAAATGGAAGATGAGCTCGTTGTAAAGGTTACATCGATCCCAACCTTCTGAGTAATTTGAATGACTTAAGATTGGAATCAAAATATATATGTGTTGTCAAGATGGTTGCGATGTATGCTTGAAAGGTTCAAAGTAAGAAATAGTCATTGGTTCTACTAACAAATCTAGTATTTTGCTATGTTAAATTACAAAAGAAGTCGATTTACATTTAATCATTCCAAATGTTTTGTACTCTATGAGTTTCCACTATGATGACAATGGAACCATAAAACAATATAAGGAAGTGGATTAATCCAAGCATATACTTAAATAGTTCCATCTTTGAAAGATGTGAAAATATGCAATGTGCATACCAACAAAATTGTTGGGAACCCACTAGTAAAATCGCTTGCATAGTAAAAGCATGAGGGCTCTATAGACGTCATTGGACATTAACCTTATCGGCTCTAAGTGCAAGTGGGAGATTGTTGGAAATATGCACTAAGATCTTGTATAGGACGCATCATTTTGAATAAGGCATTTTTTGTTAAATAATTTAACAGCCTTTATTTATCCTTGGAGTAATAGGTCATATGAGAGTTATTCCTAAAAGTCCCTAGTCAAGTATTTATGAGAGGACATGTAAATACATTAAGACTAGTGTGTGAGTGTACTGATGATCTGATCTCACAGATCATGGATATAGATGATATCAAGTCTTCACACGGGTACACATTAAGAATAATGATGTACTGGACAGACCCACCATCAGAATGTTGCATGGATCGTTACATGAATGTCCTAAATGATTCTTAATGTGATAATGATATATGTAGTCCTCAACTTGAAGTCACTACAATTTCTACATAAGGACTTTGTTATTTTAATACAATCAAATGTCTTCATTAACAAGAGGACTATAAAGGTTATGATTAGGCAATGAATAAATTATGCAAAGGGATGTGAGTGATGTAGATGAGATTTGTCTCTCCTATGTGACATGAGTGATATCTATAGGCCACTTGATGGAGTGAGATTAAGGAAATGCATAGCCAAACTAGAAAGAATAAATGTTAGATATTTATTCGGATAAAGTCTACTTTGGTATTAAGTAAAATGAATTGGACCGTAAAAGGATGATGCGACCATGCCTTGGGCCCAATTAGGATATCATGACAAAAGGAACAAACATATAAAATAATTATCACTTATAGGTTATGTTGATAATAAATAATATTCAGACATAATGATGCATTGCTAGATGCCGCTCTTATTTTATATTAATAATAAAATAGTTTATTATTAATATGACTGAGTATTTTACCTATAGGGTCACACACATAGAGTAAGCCTATCAGAAAATAGCTTTTATTTTAGTCTAAAATAAAGCTATTGGGCTAAACTCATTTAGAATGAGTAAGGAGCCTACTCTTTAGAGAGAGCAAATTAGGTCAAACCTAAGCCTATAAATAGAACATAAGATGCTCATAGGCGGCTCACCAAAAGAGACACAAAATGGAAAAGTTGCAAGAGCTCCACGCCATCAAACTAGCATTTGGAGGTGTAGTGTTTTTGGTGGGAGTACTTGTGTGGACTCCTAAAGGACAAGACTATAACTACTTCAATTTTCTTTAATAGGTAATCCCAAAATGCTTAAATAAAATATTTGATATTTGTCTTATGCTTTGAAACACAAAGTTTTGCAAGTCCAATAGGAATCTTTGTATTTTTGTTGCGTATTCGAGTAGGATTTCCTAACACGTAGCGTCAGGGCTGCGCTTGAAGAGCGGCAGGCCCCTTTTTCTCAGATACTTGAATTTTTCATTGTGAATAGCATTTTGGGGTTTCCAAACATCATATTAACTGTATTTTGGTACTTTTACCAAAAATAACTATTTTCACTAGAATCGAATTATTTATTTATTAATTGTAAAAATTCTACTGTGAATTTTAATTAAAGGAATAAAAATAATGGTAAGATATACTGAGGACCTCATAGGAGAGACCTGTGAGCCATCTTGGGCATAAATCACGCTAGGGCTTCCACCTTTCCATTGAGTGATTGGACTTCTCTAAGATTCTTTGAGCTCTGTAAGTCCTGAATTACTTGGCACTTGTCCAGATTCTCCTTGATGCCGCGCTGAGTCAACATAAAACCCAGAAATCTTCCGGCGGGAACTACGGAAGTGTACTTAAGTGGGTTCAGGCGCATGTTGAACTTCCTCAGACGCAAGAAAACTCCACGTAAATCCCCCACATGATCACCCATTATCAGGGTTTTGGCGATGATATCATCAATGTATACCTCCACCAACCTTGTGTGCATGCCTTCAAACACTTTATTAATCATACGCTGGTACGTGGCACCTACATTTTTCAAACTGAAGGGCATGACGGTATAGCAAAACACCCCCTATCATTAACGAACGCCGCCTTCTCTTGGTCTCCTTCCCATATTGAAATTTGGTTGTGCCCTGAATAAGCGTCCATGAAAGACAAGTATTAGTAGCCTGGCGAGTCATCAACCATCCTGTCTATATTGGGCAAAGAATAGGGGTCCTTTGGGTAGCAACAATTCAGATCCATATAATCTATACACATTCTCCATTTTTCGTTGGCCTTCTACACCATTACTGGTAAGTATGTATTGTGTGTTATTTTTGGTTGTTTTTAGGTCTACTTTTTAGGTTTCTTTGCATATTGTTCATGTCCGATTCCCTTGATTTTGATTTTTTTCCACACATATTACTTGGTTGTTCTTATTTTGCAGGATTAATGATATTTTAGGTCTCTTTTAAGGAAAAATGGCAAAGTAGATGAAAGAAGAGACTTCTAAGATCTTTAGGAATGTATTTTGGCAAGATTGGAGAAAACCACTGCCAGTGGGGGACAACCACTGGCTATGGTTGGCACTGGAAGGAAGGGAAAGCAGGTTAGAGAACACTACTGGTCGTGGTGGGCACTGGGGAACACCAAGGAGCCTTGTTGAAGTAAAAAGGAATAAGTCAGAAGCAACCACTGGCCGTGGTTTCCCATCACTGGCTGTGGTTTGCTCTTTATGTCACTAATAATTATGCATTTAAAGCCAAGGAGCATCAAGGTTCAAACCACTGGCCTTGGTTGTCCCCTATGTGGCCCAATTCACTTAAGTTCTAGGGTTTTTAATGGGCCAAAGAGAGGGAGTTGGAGAGAGTTCTAGAGAGACAGTTTTGGAGGCACCTTTTGGGAGATTTTAAAGCATCTCTTAGGAGATTTTTGATTGGAGATCGAGGATCAATTCATCAAGGGAGATCAATTCTGTAGATTTGGGAGAAAGAGTTTACAATCCTACTGAGAACTAATTTGTAATTTTGGAACCCTAGTTTACACTTTTGATTCCTTTTATGTTTGACTGTGATTTGGTTATGTATGAGATGATGATGACAATCTTTATGGCACATTTAACTTTCATTCTTGGGATTAAAGGATGTAATATGCTTATGTATCTAAATTAATTGTTCTTTACCCTTCAAGGATATGATTTCATGATTCTATTTAATTTATGTATCGTAATTCTTCTACAAGACTTAGAGATAAGTGTAGTTGATTCAAAATTGTAAACGCTACAAGAGTAGGTGTATCATTCAAAAACACATAACTTGAACCTATGTTTGTGTTTTACGATGGTAAGCGAACTCATTTGAGGATTAATTGGATTCCCACAAAACTTAAAGGGTTTAATTAATGAATTGAACGTGGTTCTTCAGGAATTAGGCACGTTAATAGGCTTTTGAGAGAAAGGTATTAATTAAATCAGGGGTATCCACCTTTGAAACAAAAATCATATAATTGGATAGGCAATTGACCATTAATTTTGGTACTTGCATATGAACCCTTAAATCCCAAGACCTTCCTTTAATTAACTTTCCCAAACTTGCTCTAATTTTCTTCTATAAAGACATTAACTTTTCTGTTCTCTGATTTACTGTTTTATAATCATTCTAGTAATTCATCTCAATCGATTCACTGGATAATTAAAATACCGTTATAACTAGTACTTGGGCACAATCTCTGTGGGAACGATATCTTTTTCATTACTTCAATACCCTGTGCGCTTGCGGTTGGCTATCAAGTTTTTGGCGCCGTTGTCGGGGATTGTGTTTCCCCCAATATTGGCTAAGCGGTGTTTAATTAGACTAGTGTGCATCCTCTGTATATTTTCTACACATTTCTTTTATTTTCTCTATATTTTCTGTATTTTCCATTTGATTTTAATTTTTCTACAAAATTACGCCTGTTCTTTTTGGTTGTTCACAGATTTATGCAGGCCCCTTTATGCGAAAAAGCGACAACTTTGAGCATATATTTGATCTTGAGATTGAAAGGACTCTTCGGATGATCAGACTTCTTAGGACACGCATTGAACAAAATAGGCACCAACCTTCTTGTTCAACGAGTCAAGCACAAATGGAAGATCCCAATAACAGAGCACTTCATGATTTTGCAGCGCCTAATGCGATGGGACGAAGGTCTAGTATCACTAGACCCAACATTGAGGCAAATAATTTTGAGTTGAAGCCATCCTTGCTCTTGATGGTTCAACAAAGTTAGTTTGGAGGATTGCCATCCAAGGATCCCAACTTGCATGCTCAAGGTGAATGGGGTCTCAAACGATGCAATTCGGCTTAGGCTTTTCCCATTTTCTCTAAGGGACAAGGCCAGAGCTTGGTTGTATGCGCTTCTGGAGGGGTCAATCACTACATGGAAGCAGTTGTATCATGCTTTCCTCAATAAGTACTATTAGTCCTCAAATTTTCAATAAAATCTTAAATAAAAATTTCATAAAAATTATAAAAATTAGTTTAATTTGTTAGAAAATTAGGATTTAAATTCAATAAATGGATGTTGTTGGAAATAATCTGCCCTTGATCAATTTTCTCTAGTTTTGCAGTGAAAAAGTTAAGAAATCAAGAGAAAATTACACTGGAGGAGCTGACGCGTAGCCTCACCCCACGCTTAGCATCAACAGATATTTTTGATGCTGACGCTACGCATCACAGCCACGCGTAGCGTCAGTGCTGCGTGGTCTCCACCTCCACTTTGACCAACCACTCCACTTGGACCCAATAATGGGCACTCCACTCAGCCACAAGGGCCACCCCACTCAGCACAAATGGCCAAAACACAGTGGAGACACGTCCAAGTGGCCAAGCATGATTGATTTTTATAATTTGTAGTGGCCATTATTAGCTGTTTAATGGAAGCTGAGTCATGGGCCTGACGCGTAGCGTCACAGGGACGCGTAGCGTCACAGGGACACGTAGCGTCAGAACCCTTGCTCAGCCCTATAAATAGGGCCATCCAACACCATTCATCCCATCCCATACACAGCATTTCATTCTCTTCTCTTCTCTCTTGTGCTCGACTTTGAGTACTTCTTTTATGAGTTGTAGTTCTAGAATAGTTTTCTAGATACTTGAGTGTGTTTCGGTGTATTGTGATCGTTGTATCGTGAAGTTTCCATCGTCTTCGTAATGTCAAACTCTGTAAGTGTTGTTTTTACTTTTACCATGTGTAACTAATTTGTTTATGTTGGAATTGGTGAACTAATCTATTGAGTATAATGTTGTGAATTCGACCTCTGCATGTTTATGATTCAAGTCCATGTTAGTATCTCAACCTTTTATTAATATGAACGTCAAACGGGAGAATGATTTTCATGTGTATCGAAACTGGTTTTATTAGTATAAATGTCAAACGGGAGAATGATTATTTATGCCGTATTGAAACTTGTTTTGACAAAAGTAAAAAGTTGGAATACCCTTGGTATCTCAATTCTATAGGGGTTGTTAACCATTGTTGCCATAAGGCCAGGTCTTAATACAAGTTTTTACTGAGAAAGCTCACGAGGGATCGGACTTTACGGTGAATTCTTAGAATTTATATCACGAGGGATCGGTTATAATGATTTTAAGTTGCAATGACATAAAACTTGATGATTAAATATGCATGTCTTGAGTTCCTCATTGTTATTCTAGATTAGGGATCCAATTTCCAACATAATTTGTTTATCTGTGTTTATCTCAAGTATCTTACCTATTCTAGATTGCAACTCGTCTTTTTAGATAGATTTTATTTTCTTCTATCTTATGAATCACTCAATCATGCTATCTTGTGAATATTGTATAAACTGTATATAAATCATTCTTTTGTTTATAATTTCCTCCACATTTACCATAGTAAATAGAAAATTACTGTTGTTATTAGACTTTCAATCCCAGTGGAACGATATCTAAATTTTGAAAACTACAAACGATTGGTGCGCTTGCCAATTAACAAACCCGGTGGTGGAAACGAACTGTTGAGACGCCGTCGCCGGGTTAACAAGTTTTCTGGCGCCGCTGCCGGGGATTGAATTGTTTCAGTAAAACAGTAAAATTTTAATTACCGTGATAAATATTTTTTTTACCTTAGATAATTTTTTTTATTTATCATTGTTACACTAACTTTCTTTGTCTAGTTTGTGTATGCAAACTCGATCTACCGCAGGTAAAATTTATTTTGATCCTGAGATAGAAAAGTTTGTAAAGAAAATCAAGTCTTTGAAATCTAAAACACAAACTAAGTCTTCTTCTACTTTTAAGAATTTTGAAAATTCAAACATGGCTGCTGAAAGGAGAACATTGGGACAGTTTGCTGCTATAAATGGTCCACCCCGAGTTTCGAGAATGTTTCAAGGACCAGTTTTACCAGTGGAAATTAAACCTGCTACTTTAAACATTATTCAAAACAACCAATTTGCTGGTTTAAATCATGAAGAACCATATGAACATTTAACTGTTTTTTATGAGTTATGTAGCACAATTGGTTTTGAACCCAATCAAGAAGAGTCTGTTTACATGAGACTCTTTCCTTTTTCATTGATTGGGAAAGCAAAAGAATGGTTTAAATCTTGTCCACCAGGTAGTTTTGCAAACTGGTCCGATGTTGAAAGAAAATTTTTGGAAAGATTTTATTCTCCTTCAAAATATTTTGAAGCAATGACAGCCATACATTCTTTTTCTCAAAATAATGATGAATCACTAGGAGAGACATGGGAACAATTCAAGGCACTTTTGGGAAAATGCCCAAACCACAACCTGAATGATGCCGAAAAGGTAAGAATCGTTTACCATGGTTTATTGCCTCAGTTCAAGATGATGTTAGATGCTTGTGCAGGTGGTTCTTTAATGAACAAGACTGTGGAAGAAGCCATAGAAATATTGGAATCAATGGCTATTAGTGACCGACAAGCAAAGCATGAAAGAGGTAATATGCAGAGGAAGCCAGGAATGCTCGAATTGGGAGTAAATGATGCAGTGTTGGCTCAGCAAAAATTACTGACCCAACAAATTGAAGTTATGAGCAAGCAATTGGAAAAACTTCAAATTGCTCAAGTAGCATCACCACCCCCTGCTCAACTTAAAACATGTATACACTGCATGGGAGAACAACCATGTGGTTACTGTGGAAATGAGCAAGAGCAAGCCAATTTCATGAACCATCAAAGAGCACCCTTAGGTAATTTTCCTTTTAATCATGGATATTCTTTCCCTAACAATTACCTACAGGGTTGGCAAAATCAGAATATTGGCTGGAGACAGGACACTGGACCTTCCAACAGACCTCCTAACAATCAATTTAAGCAACAACAAACTGACAATGCAAGATTGACAAGAATAGAGGAATCTATTCAACAGTTATTGCAGTTTGTAGAGACAAATGAAGCTGCCCGTAAAGCATCAGACATACAAATGGGTCAGCTTGCAAAAGAGATAGCCGAGTTAAAGAGTTCTGGGTTTTCTGCAAACACTCAAAACCCAAGGGAACAATGTAATGCTGTTTCTTTTGATGATTGTAAAGAAAAAATGAGAAAAAGAAGGAGGAAGAAGAGAAAGAAAGTGAAAAAATAGAAAAAAAGGAAAAAAAGGAAAAAGAAAAAATGTGCAAAGAGATACAGAGCAAGAAACAAACTGTATAACCCCGAAAAAATGTAAAGATCCGGGGAGTTTCACCATTCCTGTGACAATCGGAAATATCAACATCAGGAATGCGTTATTAGATTTAGGGGCTAACATTAACTTGATGCCCTTAGATTTAATAAAACGCATTGGTGAATATGAGTTGAAGGAAGCAAAGACAAAATTACAGTTTGCAGATCGCTCTGTCAAAAAGCCTTTTGGGATTGTGGAAGATGTACTGGCAAAGGTTGACAAGTACCACTTCAAGGTTGACTTCGTGGTGCTGAATATGAAGGAGGACACTGAGATCCCCCTGATCCTAGGAAGACCTTTCATGAAGACTGCAAGGATCAGAGTAGATGTTGATCTAAGTACGGTTGCAGTCAAAGTTTATGAAGAAGAGGTAAGCTTCAGTGTTCATGAACACCTCAGGATAAGTAATGAGGAAAAAGTTTATCCCTCAACTGAACCAGGTATATCTCTTCCCAATCAATTAAATTGTTTTAAATTAACCGATGCTTTGAAAGATGAAAAACAGGTAATTAAGCATCGGAAAAGAAGAAAAAGAAAGAAGAAGACAGGTGATTCCTCAATGGATATTGGGAGACCACCTGATTAAATCAGAGGTAATGTCTGGCTGGAGACATTAAATCTAGCGCTCAATGGGAGGCAACCCATTCTTTTCTCTTTAAATATTTTAAAAAAAAAACCACAAAACAAAATTTTTAACTTGTTTAAAAGAAAAGGGGTTTTTAAACTGAAAAGAAAAGGTTTTAAAAATCAAAAATTTTGAAAAATCAAAAACAGAAGCCCACGCGTAGCGCCCGTGTGACGCGTAGCGTGGACTCTGAATTTTGGGTCTGAAGCGTAGCGTCCCATCCACGCGTAGCGTCAGAGCCCACGTTCAGTTTTTAAAAACTAAACCAGAGAGGCCCATCTTAGGGTTTAAAGCCTAAGATCTCCTCTCTGCCTTACTTTAGTTTTCAAAACCCTAAATTTCGAAACCTCTTCCTCTCTTCCAAGCCCTCTTCAATCCTAAGTGCTCAAGGAACCATAAGTAAGTGTTCTAATCCGTTCTCTTTAGTTTTGTTTTTAATTTTTGATTTTTAGAAATAAATGTGGTTAGGATTAGGATTAGAAGACCATTGGGATTGATTGCTGTTAGGAATTAGGAATTGAATGGATATAATGTGGTTTGGAAAGGGGTTGCTGCTGTGCAACCCCTATTTTTTTCTGTTCTGCGCAGCTCACACGTAGCGTCCCACTGACGCGTAGCGTGAGGATGAACTGTGAGCCCACGCATAGCGTCCCACAGACGCATAGCGTGGGCAGAACAGGCTGATGCGTAGCGTCACACCACGCGTAGCGTCAGCCTCTGTTTTTAATTTTTGATTTTTGCTGTGTGTTGTTTTCTTTTAAATTAATAAATTTTCATATTTTGTATTTGTTATACTTTCTTGCATAAAAATAGATTTGTATGAATTTTGAATAAATTGTACTTTGTTTTGAAAATTATTATGTGACTTTCTTTATAAATCATAAAAATACAAAAATATGTTTTGATGTATTTGAATTTCAATTTTAGAAAAACCAAAAATATTTTTATGGATTAATGTGTGATTTATTGTTAATGTGTGTTTAATTTTAAAACTTTTTTGCAGATGGCACCAAAGAAATCCATTCCCACTTCTCGTCCCTCTAAAAGACAGAGGAAGACCACGGATACCGACACCACCTCTGAGGATCCTGATCTTCAGGGACAGGAGGTGTTAGGACCGAGGGATCCCACCAGATTTTGCACTGATGCGAAGTGGGCACGGTTTCATCAGATCAAGGGCCAGAGACTTATCTGGGAGAGGGTACTTGATCTGAGTGCAGGAGATTACCCTGAGCTTCAAGATGGAATTCAGCAGAGGAGATGGGGACCTCTATTCTCTCTACCTACTGAGGGGGACCCCATCTTAGTGATGGAGTTTTATGCAAATGCTTTCAGGACCCGCCAGGACACACCGAACATAGGGCAGCAGCGGACGAGTTGGGTGAGAGGTCGGCATATCTCATATGACCGGGACACCATCAGTACCCTATTGGGTAATCCTTGGGAGCCTACTCCCGAGGATGACACTTGTTTCTGGAAAGAAAACAGAAACAAGATTGCTGCTGAGGGAGAGTTAGGATACTCCCTCGAGGAGGTTGCTCATTTCTTGAGCAAGGATGGAATCTTTTTCAACCTGAGTAGGGTTGGAAGGAGTCCATCTAACCTCCTAAAGACCCAGTTGACCCCCATAGCCCAGGCATGGTCCCACCTCATGCTTCATAATATCACTCCTGTCACCCACCTTTCTTCCCTTCCAGTTGATCGTTGTTGCCTTCTCTATTCTATCCTCCAGGGCCACACCATTGATATTACTGAGCTTATATCCGAGCAGATTCACTATTATGCCCTTGGGTATAAAGTGAATCGCCCCATACCCTTTCCTCTCATCATATCTGCCTTACTGAGGAGGCAGGGAGTCATTGTACCCTCACCAGAGTTCACTAGTTCTTCAGGGAGAGTCCCTAAAGTTCTAGTGAATAGAGATTATTTTGTGTAGCAGTGCGAGCTTCCACCATTAGAGCAGGAGGCTCAGCCCCGACCTAGGAGGAGGAGACCACCAGTGCAACCTCCATATACTGATGCTGTCACACAGGGCTTTGCCCGGATATCAGTTGAGCATCAGCATATGATGCAGATGATGGCTGCCACTCATAGAGCTTATATTCATCTTCACGATGAATTTTACCAGTACAGGTTACAGGGAGAGGGAGCACCTTATGTTACCCCGGCCGAGTTTGCAGCACATGTAGCTTGGCCTGGAGATTTACCCACCTACCCTGAGACTGGTGGATCTTCTGGCGCACAGGTTGACTCTGATGGCGATGGTGATGATGAGGAGGAGGAGCGGGATGATGATCAGATGGAAGATTGATGATGTCATCTTCTTATTTTTTTGCATTTACTTTGAGTATAGTTGATTCTAGTTTATATTTACATTTACATTTACACTTTATATTATGGTATTTCATTATTGTGTGGTGTGTTTTTACATAGTTATTCGTTTTTGCTTATTTTTCAAAAAAATAAATCCAAAAATAAAATTTTCTTTTAATAAATCAATCAAATTTTTGTTAGTAAGTTAGTTTATACACTTAGAGTTTTTACACAATGAAACTTAATTTTGTAAAATCAATTATTGATTCTTTATAACTTAGGAATTTTGATAAATTTAATTACAATAAGTTTATTAACCATCAAGCAAATTTCAATAACCCGGTGAGTTGAGAGATCTTTTTAAACACTTAAGGGTTTAATCGACATATTTTCAATTCGAATTGATTTTGCTTTAATCTCTGATTTGTGTTGTTGTACAGAGAATTCGGGAAAATGATCAAGGCACATTTATTGGTGAAACGAAACCGTGGGCCAAACAACTTACCTTGGTAAAAAAATCTTTTATCCCTTGCAAGCCAATTTGAGCCTAAAATAAAATTCTTTGGCACCCTTAAAAACCTAATTTTGTTTTAACCATTCCCTATACTTGATTGATTAAAAGAGCAGTTGAAATAAATAAAAAATATTTTGAGTGTTCTTACAAAAATAGGGAGTGAAAATGAGCAACTTGATTCTTTTCAAAAAAAAAAATAGAATATGGAAAAGAAAAGTCAAAAATAGTGAAAAGAATCAAGTTGGGGGTATTTATTTTTTATCAATAAAAGAAAATGAGAGTTTGGATCAAGAGAAAAGCCTAAAAATTATGAAAATGCTCTTTTATGATTTCAGGTTTTTGAATTCCAAGAAAAACCATTGATTCTTGTAAACCAAGCCTCATTACACTTGTGATTTTCGAATTAACTCTGTATAAATAACCATTGATTAGATGACAAACAAAGTTAAATTCGTTTGATTTTATGATTGATTAAGTGAAACAGGTTACCAATTGCATAGAGATAAACACTTGTGAGGTAAGCCTGAAATTCTGCTTGGTTGTTAATAGAATATTGTAAACAATTTTATCATTAAACCTTTGTTATATTTGATATCAGTTTTTGATTATTACAAAATAGTTAAAATTGTGTAATTATTTTTTGTGGTAAATTTTCGGACTAACTTAAAAATTTGATTTCAAATTTTTATTTTCTTATTTTTCTCTCTTGCTCGAGGACGAGCAATGTCTCAAGTTGGGGGTATTTGTTAGTCCTCAAATTTTCAATAAAAGCTTAAATAAAAATTTCATAAAAATTATAAAAATTAGTTTAATTTGTTAGAAAATTAGGATTTAAATTCAATAAATGGATGTTGTTGGAAATAATCTGCCCTTGATCAATTTTCTCTAGTTTTGCAGTGAAAAAGTTAAGAAATCAAGAGAAAATTACACTGGAGGAGCTGACGCGTAGCCTCACCCCACGCTTAGCATCAACAGATATTTTTGATGCTGACGCTACGCATCACAGCCACGCGTAGCGTCAGTGCTGCGTGGTCTCCACCTCCACTTTGACCAACCACTCCACTTGGACCCAATAATGGGCACTCCACTCAGCCACAAGGGCCACCCCACTCAGCACAAATGGCCAAAACACAGTGGAGACACGTCCAAGTGGCCAAGCATGATTGATTTTTATAATTTGTAGTGGCCATTATCAGCTGTTTAATGGAAGCTGAGTCATGGGCCTGACGCGTAGCGTCACAGGGACGCGTAGCGTCAGCACCCTTGCTCAGCCCTATAAATAGGGCCATCCAACACCATTCATCCCATCCCATACACAACATTTCATTCTCTTCTCTTCTCTCTTGTGCTCGACTTTGAGTATTTCTTTTGTGAGTTGTAGTTCTAGAATAGTTTTCTAGATACTTGAGTGTGTTTCGGTGTATTGTGATCGTTGTATCGTGAAGTTTCCATCGTCTTCGTAATGTTAAACTCTGTAAGTGTTGTTTTTACTTTTACCATGTGTAACTAATTTGTTTATGTTGGAATTGGTGAACTAATCTATTGAGTATAATGTTGTGAATTCGACCTCTGCATGTTTATGATTCAAGTCCATGTTAGTATCTCAACCTTTTATTAATATGAACGTCAAACGGGAGAATGATTTTCATGTGTATCGAAACTGGTTTTATTAGTATAAATGTCAAACGGGAGAATGATTATTTATGCCGTATTGAAACTTGTTTTGACGAAAGTAAAAAGTTGGAATACCCTTGGTATCTCAATTCT
Source organism: Clitoria ternatea (assembly GCA_037962975.1). NCBI lineage: Eukaryota > Viridiplantae > Streptophyta > Magnoliopsida > Fabales > Fabaceae > Clitoria > Clitoria ternatea. Next base: position 152,693,730 of record CM075670.1, read on the forward strand.
ATAGGGGTTATTAACCATTGTTGCCATAAGGCCAGTCTTAATGCAAGTTTTTACTGAGAAAGCTCACGAGGGATCGGACTTTACGGTGAATTCTTAGAATTTATATCACGAGGGATCGGTTATAATGATTTTAAGCTGCAATGACATGAAACTTGATGATTAAATATGCATGTCTTGAGTTCCTCATTGTTATTCTAGATTAGGGATCCAATTTCCAACATAATTTGTTTATCTGTGTTTATCTCAAGTATCTTACCTATTCTAGATTGCAACTCGTCTTTTTAGATAGATTTTATTTTCTTCTATCTTATGAATCACTCAATCATGCTATCTTGTGAATATTGTATAAACTGTATATAAATCATTCTTTTGTTTATAATTTCCTCCACATTTACCATAGTAAATAGAAAATTACTGTTGTTATTGGACTTTCAATCCCAGTGGAACGATATCTAAATTTTGAAAACTACAAACGATTGGTGCGCTTGCCAATTAACAAACCCGGTGGTGGAAACGAACCGTTGAGACGCCGTCGCCGGGTTAACAAGTACTATCCAAGGAGCAAAACAAATCAGTTGAGGAAGAAAATCATCACTTTCACTCAAAAAGATGATGAAACTTTTTATGATGCCTGTGAGAGGTATAAAGAAATGCTCCAGGAATGCCCACACCATGGTATTGAACGCTGGTTGACTGTACACATTTTCTATAATGGGCTCATTTCAAACCAGAAGGTGACCTTGGATGCCATAGCTGGCGGTGCCTTCATAAGTAAGAACATGGAGGAAGGTTACAATCTCATTGAGGAGGTTGCTCAAAACACATAGCAATGGTCCTCAGAAAGGAGTTCACCAAGAACTCTAGGTAAGTACTCTGTTGATGTTCTCTCTTTATTAACTGCTAAAGTAGAGGCATTATCTGTTAAAATTGATAAATTTGATAAATTAGGAATAGGTACTTCTAATCTTGTTTGTAAGCTTTGTGGTGTTTCAGGTCATAACATTTCAGGTTATCAGCTTGGACTGACTGAAAATGCCAAGCCAGAGATGCAACTGGTGGATGCTATTGGGAACTACGGTGGAAGTTATGGCAATAATTTCTGACAACCACAAGGACCACCTGGTTTCCAAAACAGACCACCTCCCTACCAAGACAATCAGAGTAATTTCAGGCAACCATATAACATCCCGAATTTTATAAAAATGATAAATTGAGGAGAATATATAATAAATAATTGTATATGAGCTGATTTATGTCCTAAAAATTTGGAAATAATTAAATTGGGATTTATTATGGATATTTATAATTTATTGAGATTTAAGGAGTTAAAATTTTACCCGGTTAAAATATGGGTGTCAGACCAAGTGTCTCTGATTGAGATGCCGTTGGTCAGGGCTGTTAAGAATATTATTAGGAATCCGAATATGTCTTCAGAATAATTTTTGGATTTAGCATTGAGCCCGAACGGGGATCCTATTTATTATAAAACGGAGAAGTTTTAATGATGGGTCAAAAATTTAAAACAAAACTCTCCTTTCTCTCTTATATTTCCCATTGGCTTCTTTCTCCCTCCACCATTCTCCATTTTTCTTCTCCTTTCTCTTCTCCTCTACCAAACCGTGACCACCTTCTTCCATTACCTCACCCACTCAAAATTAATTGGATGTCATGGATTCATGAAGCATGAATGGGACATAGGAGCAAAGCTTGGCTCTCCTCTTCCTCTTTTTCCCTCATTTTTGAGTTTGGCTTTGGGCTTGGAGGAGAGGTATGATTTTTGAACACCTATGGCTTTTGTTTATGGTTTTGAGCTTATTTAAGTATAATGATGGAAGATTGGATGTTATTTTGATGGATAATGGCATGTGGAACCAAACCCTAGGTTAGAAAACCATTGGGGATTATTGTTGTTATTGTTGATGGTTAGAATGCTATGTTGTTAGCCTATGGATGTTTGAAATGAGGCATATAATTGGTTGGAATTGATGATAATGGATTTTAATGAAAACCCTAGGAATTGAGATTTTAGGGCTTTGGGAAATCCTTAAGAAAATTGTGAGTTATTGATGTTGGAGTGGTTATATACATAAGAATGAGTTTTTGAATGGGTAATATTGATTGTTGATGTTGAGGGATTATGAAATTAAGAAAATAGAGTAATGGCTCCAAGTTGTTAGTGTGTTAAAAGTTGAGATATTATTGGGAGAGACTTGAATAATGAGGATGATGATTATTAAATTTTAAAGAATCCTAATCTTGAGAGTTAGGAATGTATATTTTGTGATTAGAAGAATTCGTTTTGGGAAATGGATATGAGGTATTCAATGTTGGATGATGATTTGTATGATGAAAAATGATAGTGAAAATGGTAGAGGACCATTGATGGTGAAACCCATGAATAGGTGTTGTTATGAAATGTGTAAGAATGAATGTGAATATTAAGGTCATAATGATTATGATGGCATTTGAATGATTGAGGTAATATGGATGGCATTTTAGATGAGGGATGAATGTGATGTTGTAATTGGGAATGGTTAACCCTTTTAGACTTAGGAAATCTTGGTTTTGGGAAAGGAATTCCCGAAGCCTAACATAAGTATGTGAATTTGGTGTTTAACAAGTCTAGGACTTGACATTAAGCCTTAAGATATATTTACATTCCTTGAAATTATGATGATGCCTTGTGATGGCTCATTAATTTAATGTATGTATGTATATGTGGAATATGTAGATTGTGATTTGGACAATGTGGCGAATCGATTGGAGCATTTGGATTGTGGTTCTTCCCTCGAGTAGGAGAGGAGTTTACATTCAAATTGCATGAGTTATATAATTGATGATTATTATATGTTATGATACTCATGCTTGCCTTGCCATGTTTATAGTGAAATGATGTGAATGGCAATTATTGACTATTGATGATGATATATATATATATATGTATATGTGATGATGATGAATGGTTAGCTATCCCTTGGTGGGAATGATGTGTTGTTGATAAACCATCCTTGAGGGGATGAAGTATATGTTTTATGAATTGGGAATTTATGTGGATGTTTGGCATTGAATGTGATAGCCATTGGGGTGACATTAATGATAAGATTGAAAGATAATGCATAATTGAGGAACTCATATAGTCAAATTGAGAGTCATATGATTTTGATGGCGTGGGATAGTTCCAATAGCCTATATATGTAGATTTTGACTTGTAGAAACTGGAGTGGGCCAATTCTAATGAGAATAGGCCCTTGAGTTGCACAAAAGTGCCTCTAAATGGGTAAAACACATTTATACACATAAGTCATTCATTTTAAAGGCTTTTTGAGTGAGGCCGGTGGCCACGCGTCATAAATGGTGTAATTTAGTTAGTGTCAAAATTTGGTAGCATTTGGAGTTGATATGAAAAAGTTAGAGGGGTTGGAAGTCCATAAATTATGCATTTTCTGCATAATTTCTGCATTCTGGTGTGTCGTAATCGATTACGAGGGTGAGCGTAATCGATTACAGATGTACTGTTTTAGGTGTAATCGATTACATGATTAGTGTAATGGATTACCGTAATCGATTACAGGAGTGGCGTAATCGATTACGACAGGACTGCCTGATAAGCGTCCTTTGCTGTTTTGGGGCCCGTTTGGGTACCTTAATGACATTTTTGGCCTCCGACTTCTGCATGAAAGTTGTAGATAATTGCGTTACGGAGGTGTGAGAATTGATCTCACTTTAATTGGAGTCTTCTAACTCTCATTAGGCATAAAACACCAGACCTACTGCGTCATAAAATTCAAATTTAAGAGGGTTTTGAACCCAACTTTTTATGGTTACCAAATTGAGACTAATAGGTGATGTTTGTGACATGTCCCACTATTTTTAAGACTAAAAGTAAGCTTTCCTCATGTCTTAATGTTGAAATTTATCATGGGCTCATTATTGCCCAAAACCCCTTTTAGTATGTAAAAACGAGAGAATTCACTAGGGGTACATGTGTGGTGTGTCTTAGTGGCGATCGAGAAATGGCATAAGGCCATGGCAAGGTACGTGTATGCCTATGCTAGGTTATGAAAACATATATGTTTCCCCTCTATTGATATATTATGAATTTTGATAAAAAGTAAATGATGTGATTGTTTGACACACCTTGATTGACAATGGAACTAATAAGGGGACAAATTGAATGGCAATGAGTTATTATGACTCAATGAATTTTGAAAAAGTGTAAACGGTAATTATTAGTATTGTTATGCCATTGTGTTTGATGTAAGTGAAATCTTGTATATGTAACTTGAATTATATTGGCTAGCATGTAATGCTATGAACTTGAAACGTATCTGTTAACATGCCTTGTTGAATTTCATGCATGGATTAATGTGAGAATGATATTGTGGCTATTGAGATGCCAAGTATATGAATGATATTCCTTGAGGGGCTTTGTAAATGATTGTATGTTATTGATTGAAAATGCCAAATTAAAATATATCCCTATATAAGAGGATGAGATATCCTTGCGAGGTTGATTGGCATATGCATTATTGTATTTTGCATTCATGGCATGGCATAATTTTGAAATATGGTTGCGATCATAATATATCACCTTGCGGGGTGCCACGAAGGGTATATCCCGGAGTGATGATGATGTTATGATGTTGATGAATATATCACCTTGCGGGGTGCCATGAAGGGTATATCCCGGAGTGATGATGATGTTATGATGTTGATGAATATATCACCTTACGGGGTGCCACGAAGGGTATATCCCGGAGTGATGATGATGTTATGATGTTGATGAATATATCACCTTACGGGGTGCCACGAAGGGTATATCCCAGAGTGATGATGATGTTATGATGTTGATGAATATATCACCTTGCGGGGTGCCACGAAGGGTATATCCCGGAGTGACGATGATGTTATGATGTTGATGAATATATCACCTTGCGGGGTGCCACGAAGGGTATATCCCGGAGTGATGATGATGTTATGATGTTGATGAATATATCACCTTGCAGGGTGCCACGAAGGGTATATCCCGGAGTGATGATGATATTATGATGTTGATGAATATATCACCTTGCGGGGTGCCACGAAGGGTATATCCCGGAGTGATGATGTTAATTTTAGTGATTAAGATCACCTAATTGAATGAAATGGATCCATTGCATATGTATTAAACAGTTGACATATGCATTAGCCATAGGTGCATGGCATTTGAGATGGGATGACCACGAGAGATGAAAGACCACTTGCGAGGAGGAATGGAATAAAGATTTAATAAGATGATGATAATGATTGTGAATGCCCTTGTTGATAAGTGGCAATGTGATTGTGTATGTGCTTGTGCTTGCTTATGTTGTGAAATGCGTTTCATGAGGATTGTATACCTATTATACCAATATGATGATGATTGAATGATGAATTAATGATTTTATAGCAAAGCACACATGATGATTGTATGCATGTACACATAATCACAATATATTTATACTCATCATTTTGAATGTATAATGTAACATCCCGAATTTTATAAAAATGAATAATCGATGAGAATAAATAATAAATAATTGTAGGTGAGTTGATTTATGTCCCAAAAATATGGGAATAATGAAATTAGGATTTACTATAGATATTTATAATTTATTGAGTTTATGTGAGTTAAAATTATACGCGATTAGAAAATGGGTGTCGGACCAAGTATCTCCGATTGAGATGCCGTTGGTCAGGGCTACTAAGGATATTAATGGGAGTCTGAATATATATTCGGAATAATTTTAGGTAATGTATTGAGCCCGAACCGAGAACCTATTTATTATAAAACGATGAACTTTTAATGGAGAGTCAAAAATTAAAACCAAAAAGCCTACTCTTCTCTCATTATTTTCGTTGGCCCTCTCCCTCCTTGGCAAACACACTTGCCTTCTTCACTCTTCATTCACTCTTCCTCTTTTCTTCTTCCTCTTCATCTCCCTCCTCATTTTTTTCTTTCTAAAAACCTAGACAAGAGTGGAATATATCTCCCCCACCATTTTCATTTCATGGAAGCTTGAAGTCTTTTCTTCCTCCTCTCCTTCATTTTCGTGTGGATCTCTCTCTTCCTTGGAAGCTTATGGATGTCTCTTGGTTGAGGTAAGCTCCTCATCATCTTTCATGAGCTTATACCATAGGTTTTGGGTTTTGGGTGTTGGGAGAGTGGTTTATGTATGTGGGTTATTGGTAAAAGCTATTATTATGGAAAACCCTAAGGTTGGGTGGTTTTAAATGCAAGTTTTATGAGCCTTTAGTGGGGTACACGAAATTAGAGATTTGAATGGTGAAAAATGATGATGATACATGGTGTTATTGAATTTTTATAGAAACCCTAACTTTAGGAATTTGGGGAAAATATGAAATATGAGTGGGAAATATATTTAATGATGATAGTGAGTGATATTGATGTGTGAGAATGGTCATTGATAATGGTTGATGAATATTAATAATGATAAGTAAGTTTTAGTGAAACCCTAGCCCTAAGAATTTGGGGAAAATGGATATATTGTAACATGGGAAGTTAAATTGAATGTGAATAGGTGATATTTAATGTGTATGTTGTTAGTTATAGTGATGAACAATGATGAACATTTTAGATAATCCTTAATGGTGGAATTAATGGGATATACCTATTGGTTGGTGAATTGATAGGCTATGATTTGTGTCATTAGAGTTTGGTAACTAAAGATGGTTTATGAAAGACAAGGGTAACTTATGTGGAGCCCTAAGTGGCAATGATGATATTTGAAGGATTGATGTAATATGGGATTGCATTTTGGAATGGATTAGATGATGATGTTGTTGAGTTTGGTTGGTCCATAAGATCTAGAGGATCTTGGCTTTGGGAAAGGAATTCCCGAAGCCTAACATAATGGTATGTATTGGTGTTTAGCAAGTTTAGGACTTGATGTTGAGCTTTATGATAAGCTAACAAATGTTTAGAATTAAGAGGAATGCCTTGAGATGGCTTATTAATTGTATGAATGCATATGTATGTTGTGTAGATTGTGTTCCGGACTATGTGGCGGAGCTTTTGGAGCATGCATTCAGATTTCAGCTCTTCCCTCGAGGTAGGAGAGGAGTTTACATTCAAATTGCATGAGTTATATAATTGATGATTATTGTATGGCTTGATACTCATGCTTGTCTTGCCATGTTTATAGTGAAATGATATGAATGGCAAATTGTTGGCTATTGATGATAATGTATGTGTATATATGATGATGAATAACCCATGAGGGGTTGAAATATGTACATGTTAATGAACCATCCTTGAGGGGATGAAGTATATGTTTTATGAATTGAGAATTTATGTGGATGATTGACATTGAATGAGATGGCCATTGTGATGGTATTGGTGATAAGTTTGAGGTTTATGCATAATTGAGGAACTCATAGATTCAAATTGAGTTTTAGGTGATTTTGATGGCTTGGGTTAGTCCCAATAGCCCATATATGTAGTTTATGACTTGTAGAAATTGGAATGGGCCAATTCCATTGAGAATAGGCCCTTGAGTTGCATAAAAGTGCCTCTAAATGGGTAAAACGCATTTTTGCGCATAAGTCCCTCAATTTTGAGAATTTCTGAGTGAGACCGGTGGCCACACGTCACAAATAATATATTTTAGCTTATGACAAATTTTGATGGTCATTGGATTTGAATTGGATGAGATTGGGTGATTGGAAGTTAAAACTTTGGTGTTGTTCTGCATAAAAACAACAGCAGGGCTGTCTTGAATCGATTCAAGACCCTTTGAATCGATTCAAGAGGTGCTGTTTTCACTATTTTGGGCTCCAGGGGCGTTTGAATCGATTCATACGAGTTTGAATCGATTCAAGGCCCTCTGTTTGTCAAATTTTGAGATTTTGGGACGCTTGAATCAATTCACACGAGCCTGAATCGATTCAGAGCCCTGTTATGGCCACTGTTGTGCTGTTTTTCCAACTGGTCTATTTTCTTTGCTGTTTTTGGCCCGTTTGGGCATCTTAATGACATTTTTGGCCTCTGAGTTCTTCATGAAAGTCGTAGATAATTATGTTGCGGACGTGTGAGAATTGGTCTCACATTAATTAGAGTTTTCTAACTTTCATTAGACACAAAACACCGGACCTACTGCGTCATAAAATTCAAATTTAAGAGGGTTTTGAACCCAACTTTTTATGGTGGCCAAATTGGGACTAATAGGTGATATTTGTGACATGTCCCACTATTTTTAAGACTAAAAATAAGATTTCCTCATGCCTTAGTGCTAAAATTTATCATGGGCTCATTGTTGCCTAAAACCCCTTTTATTATGTAACAACAAGCGATTTCATTAGGGGTCCATGGGTGGTGTGTCTTAGTGGTGATTGAGGAATGGCTTAAGGCCTTGGAGAGGTACGTGTATGCCTATACTATGTTATGAATACATGTGTGCCTCACCACTATTGATGTATTATGAATCATAATAAAAAGTAAATGATGTGGTTATATGACACACCTTGTGTGATAATAAAACCAATGAAGGGAAAATTGAATAGCCACGAGTGTATAAATCAATGGATTTGAAATGGTGGCAATGATGATTGTTAAACATATACTTTTAAGATACCTTGTTATTTTCCATGCGTGGATAAATGCCATGATGCTTGATATGATTTTAATTACCATGCGTGGTTTGATGTGGTTATGAATGTTGTGCCTTGAGGGGCCTTATGATTTCTTATGTGCCAATGATAAAAGGATTAAATATACGATTTATTCCTAATTGAGAGGGTGAGATATCCTTGCGAGGTTGTTGGGCACATGCATTATTGCACTGTTGCATTCATAGCATAGCATGGCATTGATGTGCATTATTATTGAATGAATTACCTTGCGGGGTGCCACGAAGGGTAAATCCCTGAGTGAAGAGGACGTTGTCTGATTGTTGTTGATTTATTGTTGAATATATCACCTTGCGGGGTGCCACAAAGGGCGTATCCCTGAGTGAAGAGGACGTTGTCCTATTGTTGTGAATGATATTGAATATATCACCTTGCGGGGTACCACAAAGGGTATATCCCTGAGTGAAGAGGACGTTGTCCTATTGTTATTGAATAATGTTGAAATATATCACCTTACGGGGTGCCACGATGGGTATATCCTAGAGTGAAAAGGACGTTGTCCTATTATTGTTGAATATATCACCTTGCGGGGTGCCACGATGGGTAAATCCCGGAGTGAAGATGATGTTGATCATATTGTTATTGAATAAATCACCTTGCGGGGTGCCACGAGGGGTGTATTCCCGAGTGATGATGGTATTGTGATAATTATTGTGAAGAGAATCACCTTGCGGTGTGCCACAAAGGGTATATCCCTGAGTGAAGAGGACGTTGTCCTATTGTTATTGAATAATGTTGAAATATATCCCTTGCAGGGTGCCACAAGGGTATATCCCGGAGTGAAGAGGACGTTGTCCTATTGTGTTGAATGAATCACCTTGCGGGGTGCCACGAAGGGTGTATCCCTGAGTGATGATGATGATTTAAGTAATTGTGATTATAATTGAATTTGATAATCGGATCCGTTGCATATGCATTAAACAGTTGACATATGCATTAGCTTTAAGACCATGGCATTTGAAACAGGATGACCACGAGTGTTGAGAAACCCCTTGCGAGGAGGTATTTGAATGGAACCTTAATGGAATAATGACGATAAAGATTATGAATGCCCTTGTTGATAAGCGGCAAAGAGATTATGTATGTGATTGTGTATATGTTATGCTTACTTATGATATGAATTGCGATTCATGAGGCTTGTATGCCTATTATAATAATGAGATGATATATGAATGATAATTTGATGATTTGATAGCAAAGCATACATGACGTTTGTATGCATATACACATGATCACAATATATATATTATTCATCATTTTGAATGTATAACTCACTCTCCCATGTGGTCTCCTTTTTAGCATTGTGATGCAGGTTGCCATGGGATGAGTTCGGATTTTAATAAGCTTAGGTGAAGGTAAATAGTGGTAGAGGAAGTGCCTTGGCCGGCATCATTTATGGATTCTTGTGTAATGAATAAATTGTGTATGATGATATAGATGATTTAGAGATTTTGAGTATGTATAAGATAATCCCTTGAATTGATGGATGATGAATATATATATGTAATTGTGTAAAATGATGATGGTTGTCTATTAGGCGTATGATATGCCATTGCGTGCTCTATTGAGCCTTTTCTCATATCGCCATATATGGGACTAGGCGTGTGCCCGATATACATATTCTTCCGCTGTAAACTCTATTATTTTCGTATACCGTTATGGGCAATTTAACTATCGATCCAGCTTAGGGTTATTTAATCTCACTCTTTGGTTTTCTGTGATTTGGGTCTTGATGCGATCATGGTGATATCTTGGAAATATTTTCAAATGCGAAAAATTTATTCGCATTTTCATTAATTATGACGATCACATCGAGATTCGAGTACAGAAAATCAGGGGTGTTATATATAACTCACTCTCCCATGTGGTCTCCTTTTTAGCATTGTGATGTAGGGTTATCATGGCCTGAGATGAGACTTTGAATAGAAGTTTTGGCAAAGGTAAATAGTGGTAATGGAAGTGCCTTGGCCGGCATCATTTATGAGTTCTTATGTAATAAATAAATTGTTTATGATGATATAGATGAATTAGTGAATTTAGTCATGTATAAATAATCCTTCATATTTAGGAATCATGAATATATATAAGTAGTATGTAAGAGATGATTTAATGTGTAATAGAAGGATTGAAATTGAATGATGTACATTGATGATTGTGATAGTTGGGAAAAGATCCTCGGATGTATATGTATATATATATATATATAATTGTGTCTTAGGCAATGCATATGTATGTCGTGAGTGAATTAGAGGGGCTTTGTTCTATTAGGTCTATGTCGGGTATTTGCATGCTTTACCGAGCCTTTTCTCATATCATCATATATGGGACTAGGCGTTTGCCCGGTATACACATTTCTCTTCCGCTGTAAACTCTACTATTTTTGTATACCGTTATGGGCAATTTAGTTATCGATCCAGTCATATCTTAGTAATTCACTCTTCAGTTTTCTATGATTCGGGTTTCGGTGTGACATCGAACTTACTTTGGAATGCAAAAAATTTACTCGCATTTTATTAATCATTATGTTGATCACATCGGAATTCGAGTCTGGAAAACTGGGGTGTTACAAACCACAAGGACCATACATCCCACAGAAATCTAAGCGGAGTCCTTGATTGAGATCTTTGTGACCACCCAGCTAAAACAAAATAATGAGTTCTCAGATGCTATTAAGAAGTTGACCTCCAAGGTGGACACTCTTGCTAACTATAATAAAATGTTGGAGAACCAGATTGCTCAGCAGGCTTTATCCTCTCAAAGAATGCCAGGAACCTTTTCTGGAAAGCCTAAAACGGGACCATTCAGTCACACCATGGCTATCACTCTTAGGAGTGGTACGCAGTATGATGGCCCGATTAGTATGAATGAGGAGGACGCCAAAAAAGAAAAGAAGGTGGAAGATTCTCATTCTCATCCACCAAATGAGGAAAAGAAACAAAGTGAAAAGAAGGAGGAGGTGAAACCATATCAGCCTCCGGTTCCATTCCCTCAACGCTTGGCCAAGGCTAAGCTTGATAAACAGTTTGGTAAGTTTCTTGAAGTTCTTAAGAAGCTTTATGTTAATATTCCTTTTACATATGTCATGCAGCAAATGCTGACATATGTGAAGTTTCTAAAGGACATCTTATCCAACAAAAGGAAATTAGAAGAGGATGGTACAGTAGCACTTACTGAGGAGTGCAGTGCTTTGATCCAAAGGAAGCTACCACCCAAGCTTCAAGATCCAGGTAGTTTTTCTATCCCTTGTGTGATTGGTGACATGGCTATTAATAGAGCACTATATGACTTAGGAGCTAGTGTCAGTTTAATGCCATTGTCTGTTGCTGAGAAATTGGGATTGGGTAAACTCAAACCTACCAGGATGTCATTACAATTAGCAGATATGTCTGTTAAATATCCTGTAGGTATTCAAGAAGATATGCCTATTAAAGTAGGTAAATTTTTCATTTCTGCTATTGTTTTGGAAATGGATGAGGACTCTATGGTCCCTATTATTCTAGGCAGGCCATTTTTGGCAACCGTGAGTGCGGTAATAGATGTTAAAAATGGAAAATTGTCTCTGACTATTAGAGACCAAAAGGTAGATTTTAGTTTGAAACATGCTTTAAAGAAACCTTTTGATGATGTTTGCTCTATGGATTTTATTAACCAAGTGGTGAAGGAGAAAACCCTTCCTAAGGATCCACTTGAATTTATTTTATCAATTAAGCCCGTAGGAGGTTTGGAAGAAAATGCCCCACTGAAGCATGATACTGAAGTCATGTGTGAGAAAAAGGTAAGCTCAAATGTTGAATTGAAGCCTTTACCGACTTCATTAAAGTATGAATTTCTTGGACCCAACTCTACATATCCTGCCATTGTAAATGCTAACTTGAATCCATGTGAGACTGAAAAGCTTTTAAAACAACTTAGGTTGTATAGAAAGGTAATTGGTTATACAATGGATGATATAAAGGGGATTAGCCCTTCCTTTTAAATGCATAGAATAACTATAGAGGATGAGAGTAGGCCCATAGTAGAACCACTTAGGAGACTAAATCCAAAAATGTAAGAAGTGGTTAAAATGAAAAATTTGAAATTGCTTGATGCTGGTGTTATATATCCCATTGCTAGTAGTAAGTGGGTAAGTCCAGTTCATGTGGTGCCTAAAAAGGGAGGGATAACTGTTGTGAAAAATGAAAAATAGGAACTCATTTCTACTAGGATAGTTTCCGGGTGGTGCATATGCATTGACTATAGAAAATTAAATAGCGCCACAAAGAAAGATCATTTCCCTCTTCTTTTCATTGATGAGATGCTTGAGAGGCTTGCTAAGCACTTTTATTTGTTATTTGGATGGGTACTCAGGTTTTCATCAAATCCCTATCCATCCATCTGATCAAGAGAAAACTACCTTGACATACCCTTATGGGACCTATGCATATAGGAGAATGCCATTTGGCTTGTTTAATACACCTATGACCTTTCAAAGGTATATGCAGGCCATTTTTTCTGATTTGATTGAGAATGTGATGGAAGTTTTTATAGATGACTTTTCTGTGCATGGCTTGGATTTTGATAGTTGTTTGACTAATTTGTGCCAAGTTTTACAGCGCTGTAAAGAGACTAACTTGGTCTTAAACTTGGAGAAATGTCATTTCATGGTAAGAGAAGGCATAGTTCTTGGATATTTGGTGTCTAAGAGAGGAATTGAGATGGATAAGGCTAAGGTGAAGGTGATTGAAAAATTGCCCCCGTCGACCAATGTGAAAGGTATTCAAAGTTTTCTTGGGCATGTCGGGTTTTATCGGTAGTTCATTAAAGACTTCAGCAAAATCACCAAGCCTTTGACTAATCTTTTAGGTAAGGATGTGCCTTTTATTTTTGACTCATCTTGTCTTCATGCTTTTTACAGGATTAAGCAAGCTTTGATTTTTGCTCCTGTGGTACAACCCGCTAATTAGGAACTCTCATTCGAGCTGATGTGTGATGCTAGTGATTACGTAGTGGGGGCTGTACTTGGGCAGCGGAAGGATAAGAAGCTGCATTTAATCCATTATGCTAGCCGTACACTTGATGAAGTGCAAGTAAATTATGCCACCACTGAAAAGGAATTATTGGCTATTGTCTTTGCTTTTGATAAGTTTAGATCATACTTGGTAGGCTCGCATGTTATTGTATATACTGACCATTTTGCCATCAAGTATATTTTAAATAAAAAAGAAGCAAAGCCTAGGCTAATTAGGTGGATCTTAATCTTGCAAGAATTTGACTTAGAAATTAAAGATAAAAAGGGTACTGAGAACCTTGTTGCTAACCACTTATCTAGGTTGTCATCTAAAAATGATGAGTTGGGTGATATTGTTCCCATCAATGAGTCTTTTCCAGATGAACAACTACTGAGTCTTAGTGTCCAACAAGTACCTTGGTATGCTGATTTTGTTAATTTTCTTGTTTGTGGTATTTTACCCCCTGACCTTGGTTTTCAACACAAAAAGAAGTTTATTGCAGATGTTAAGCATTACTATTGGGATGAGCCCCTCCTTTTTAAACAATGTATAGATGGTTTGATTAGGAGGTGTGTGCCGGAGGATAAGGTCCATGCCATCCTGGATCATTGCCACTCTCTTTCTTGTGGTGGCCATATGAGCACATCCAAGATAGCTTCGAAAGTATTACAAGCTAGTTTCTACTGGCCGCACCTTTTTAAGGATTTGTGTAAGTTTATCCTGACTTGTGATGCTTGCAAACGAACAAGTAACATAGTTAAGAGGCATGAGATGCCACTTAATAGTATTTTAGAGGTTGAGTTGTTTGATGTGTGGGGGGTTGATTTCATGGGACCTTTTCCCTCTTTTTTTGGAAATCAGTTTATCTTGGTAGTAGTTGATTACATGTCTAAATGGGTGGAAGCCATTGCTTCACCTCATTCGGACGCTAAAACTGTTATTAAGCTTTTTAAAAAGATTATATTTCCGAGGTTTGGGGTTCCCAAGTGTGTTATAATTGATGGAGGGTCTCATTTTATTGAGAAAACTTTTCAGACCCTTCTAAAGAAATATGGAGTGAGGCATAAGGTTGCTACACCTTCTCATCCTCAAACTAGTGGACAGGTTGAGGTTTCTAATGGGGAGATAAAAAATATTCCCCAAAAAGTGGTCAATACATCACGTAAGGACTGGTCTATTAAATTAGACGATTCCTTATGGGTATATCGCACCGCATATAAAACCCCTATTGGAACCATACCCTTTAAACTAGTATATGGAAAGCCTTGTCATTTATCTGTTGAACTTGAATATAAATCGTTTTGGGTAGTTAAGATGCTTAATCTTGATCATAAGGTTGCAGGTGAGCGCAGGTTATTGGAGCTAAATGAACTAGAGGAACTTCGTTTGGATGCATACGAAAATGTTTGAATTTATAAGGAAAAAAACAAAGTGCTGGCATGATCGTCATATTCTTCGAAGGATTTAATCCAGGTGATATGGTCCTACTATTTAACTCCAGACTGAGGTTATTTCCAGGTAAACTGAGGTCCCGATGGTCGGGACAGTTTAGAGTTTTGAAAGTATTTCCCTTTGGAACTGTTGAGTTATGGAGCGAAAAGTCCAGGCCATTTAGAGTAAATGGGCAAAGACTTAAGCACTACTTGACAGGCGGGCCTATTCATTAAGCAAGTGCTTTAGATTTGCTTGATGCATTGGACTCATAAGTCCAAATGGTGAATAACATCTGGCTGAAGACGTTAAACTTAGCACTGTTGGGGAGGTAACCTCATTTTGTCATTCAATTTTAATTATTTTGCATGAGTTTGTTTGCTTAAAATTAAATAAGAAAAAGAATATATATATATATATATATATATATATTTTGATGTTGCCTTTTGTGGAGTAAGGTATTTGGATTGATCACCATTGTGCATGATTTGGTTGGAATGAAAAGGGAGATGTTTTAAATAAGGTTGCTTGACATAATTTTTAATTTAAAAAGCAGTGGGTTGACCTAACAATTTTCATGAACGTATAGGTGTTTTTTGGGTAAGAAACAGTGCAAACCACTGGCTGTGGTTATCCACCACTGGCAGTGGTTTAGCCCAAGCATTTTCCACTAAAAACATTGAATTTTTGGGCACGAAACAGTGACAACCACTGGTTGTGGTTAGCCACCACTGGTCGTGGTTAGCTCTAGAATTTCCCCTGTGATTTTAAGATTTTTTAGGCGTAAGTCAAAGGCAACCACTGGCCATGGTTGCCATCAGGTACCATGGTGTTCATTTTTTAAAAAATTCTGGGCCATGCCAGAGCAAATCACGAGCCGTGGTTTATAACCACTGGCCGTGGTTCGACCTCACGAGAGGTATTTGGCCTTTTTAAACACCACTTGCCTATGTACCTTCTTTTATGCATTCCCTTTTTTCTTTCTTCACTCATCTCCTTTGAAACACCCACCAAACCTCTTTAGAAACTCTAATTTCTCTCAATATTCTTGCATCATCATCATCATCTTACTACTTGAGTCATCCCTTCTCCATGATAGGTAACAGTTGATCTTTTGTGTCCTTTTACCCCTGGTTCCTTAATTACGGACCTCTTTGGTCTCCTTGATATAGACATTGGGGACAATGTTCAGTTTTAGTTTGGGGTGAGGGGTACATAAAAGTTCAGCTCGTTCTTTCTTTATTCCTTTTTATTTTTGTTTATTTTTATTTTTTGGTTCATTTGCATGATTGTATGCTTATGTTCCGGTTCATGTACATGATTGTATGTCTATTCATATGCCTTAGGCTAGCATTGATTGCTGATTGCAGTTATTGTTATCTTTAAAACATGTGATGTAGATTGGTTGGATTTTAAGCATTACTTGGGTGAATCTTGTATACAAAATAAAAAATAAAATAAAATAAAAATAATTGATTGCTATTCTTGCCAGAACTATCACTCTGCATGATGACTGTGTTTTTTTTATTAGGCTAATTACCACTGTGAGCTTTTGAGCCGATAGGGTGTTCAGTTCATTAACTAAAAATTCCCATGTTTCTTTGACTAAGTGATTCATACATTTTTAGGCACTCTAGAACTTGGCTTTTGACCCTTTCAAAACAGTTTATGAATGCATGATTGGAATGAAAAAGGAAAAATTTAGGTTTTTGTTTCTTTAACCTCAGAATTTGTTGAGACATAATCCACTAGTTACCCCTTTTGAGCCATGAAATGGTATGATTTTCTTTGAAAGCCTTGAATGATATATAAAAAGGGGTAAGCGAACTAAATGTGGATAGTTTGAAAAAGTGAATTGAGAAACACAAACTAAGATAGTTTGGGGTGTGTGATTCAAAGAAAAGGAAGGATAAGGAGTTGAGTTTCATGTATAAAAACAGAGAAAAAGAAAAAGAAATTGAAAACAAATGAATCATAGAAAAAGTTATTAAATTAAGGTTTGCTTGCCTTTTGTGATATTACTCTTCTTGTAGAAATTAAGCCCTTTGTATTCCCTTTTCTTGGTTTCTATTCCTATGTTATGAATCCCCTAGCCCTATTACAACCCTTTAAAAGACCTTTTGACCAATGCATGTTTTCTTGATAACTGTGGAGTCTGTGGTCAATTGCCAAGCCTATGGTAGTGTTTAGAATGTTGTGGTCTGAGTGGATTGAAACACAAGTACATACACTGAGTGGAAAGTGAGAAAGAGTACCTTAGGTCTAATCTTAGTGAACATGGTTTGACCGTTGATTGTGGTATATTCTGGTAGTCTATGCAATCTCTTAAAAACACAAAAACAAAGAAAATAAATAAACACAAGATTCCTTAAGTTTGTTTGGGTCTACTGGTCTTTCATTATATGCTTGTATGGATTCAGTGATTGCTTGAGAACAAGCAATGTTTTAGTTTAGGGTATTTTGATAAGTGTGTATTGTGTGTTGTTTTTGGTTGTTTTTAGGTCTAGTTTTTAGGTTTCTTTGTATATTGTTCATGTCTGAATCCCTTGATTTTGATTCTTTTCTACACATATTACTTGCTTGTTCTTATTTTACAGGATTAATGATATTTTAGGTCTCTTTTGAGGAAAAATGGCAAAGTAGATGAAAGAAGAGACTTCTAAGACCTTTAGGAGTGTATTTTGGCAAGATTGTGTAACATCCTGATTTAGATTTAATTACCGACTAAGATTAGTTGCTGATTAAGGTTAATTGTAGATTTAAGCTAATGGTTGAATAATACAAAGAGGCCAGGAAAATGACGCATGTGCCCCTGATAGTATAAAGGGGTTTGGTTCTAGAGTGCATAATAATAAATCGTGGCACCTAACCCATGGTGGTTATGGTGGATGAGAATGAAATAAAAGAGGTTTGAGAGTTAAAATAATATAAACATCAAGTTATTGAAATATATAAGTATTGAGTCTTAATGGGTAAATAGAAATTGATTGTGTAATGTGTTGTGATGTAGGAAGTGACCCCATCGACAAGGCGGAAACGTCAAACCGCCTTGATCACTACTTCACTTGAGGTAGGAGGGGGTAACTATTCTAAATGCATGATTTCATCCATTGATGATGTGAAAATATGTATATGTGATTATGTTGATGATTGTTTGAATGGATGATGTGATGATGTTATGATTTGAATGCATTTAGAATGATTATTGTTGTGTGGCATGTGTTTGGGATAATGGATATGATGTTGTAATGAGATTATGATGATGAGATATGATGGTGGTTTAAAACCATGTATGAATTGAAATCCATGACGAAAAATATCCCAAAGATGTATGTTTGAATTGATGAATGTGTATGCCACTAACTCTTAATGTTTATGAAATGTAAAGAGAATTGGTGATGACTGAGGATGATGAAAATATTGAAATCCACTAAGTGGTGGTGAATGATTGTATGTGGAGTGGCATCTAGGATGCACAGTGTGAGGATGCATTTGATTTGCATTTGCATTGCATCCATTGCATATCATAGCTGTCTATGTGGAATATTAGGGGGTTCCACTAGGCGGGCCCAGTGGGAGGGCGGCTCAGTGCACGAGCGTATTGTGGTTTTTCCCCTGTGACTCGGTGTGTGAGTCACGAAGCTGTCAATAGTTTGGTGACGAGGCATCACACATATATGGATAAATTGAAAGGGAGCTTTCACACATATAGTTGAAAGCCCATAGTGGCGAGGGATGAATGAGAATTGAAAGGGAAGAGAGTGGATGCTAACCCTATGTTTGTGTGTGGTGAACCAAATGAATGAAATTGTAGATGTATACTTGATTTTGTGAGATATGCTTATAAATGATGTGTGATGTCGTGTAAGATATGTTATGTGAACAAGTATACATGTATTTCACCATAATGTATGACTTCAATTCATTTGGATTATGTTACTCACCTCCTTGTTGCTATTTTTAAAGTTGATGTAGGTATGATGTAAATCCTACTATTCTGGAGGCCGAGTTTGAAGAAGGTAAATATGGAATGGGAATATGTGAGCCTTGGCCGGCATGAATTCGTTTTGTGGAGTATATGGTATTCATATAATCAATTTTGTAATAGTTGATGATTTTGGAGGTCATGGAAGAAAATTGGATATGTGTGTATGGCCAATTTTTATTCATGACCCAAAGGATGTAAAGGATATAATAGTAGCACTTGATGATATTATTTGAATGAAGAAATATGTGTATGTGTGTTTGTACCATTTCATAGAGCATGTTAAATATTGTCTAATTTTATGAAAGAATGAAAGTTTATGCAGAAATTTGTATTTTGTTGACCACATGAATTGGTGTGTTGGATTCCCTATGATTTCATGAATTAGACGGGCCTTAGTAAATAATGATGAATGAGACAAGTTATGGATATGTTATATAATGTGTAGACCATGTTAAATGTAAATAAATTGTAGAAGAATGAGTTTTGGTATGGTGTATGGCATGTTTGGTGTATAATTTCGCATTTTCTGCATGGATTCTGCAGAACTCGCTCAAGCGAGTGAGAATCTCGCTCGAGCGAGATTGTTGTGAAACAGGGGATTCGCCACTGGCCCGAATTCGCTCAGGCGAATGGCCATCTCGCCCAAGCGAGATTGTTAATAGAACCAAGGGTGGCCACTGGACAAAATTCGCCCGAGCAAAGGATTTTGAGGATGGCATTTGCCCAAGCGAGGAGAGTGAAAAACCGAGTGTTAGGGAGTCTAGACTGAGCGAGAAAAGACTTGGATTTAGATTGATTTTACCGAGTGAAAAACTGATCAGGTGATGAGTCAGTTTTAGAATGAATTGCCGAGTGAATGACCGATCAGGTGATAAATCGGTTTTTGGAATGATTTTACCTAGCGAAAAACTGAGTGAGAGAAGACTCGGATTTGGAATGATTTTGCCGAGTGGAAACCCAAGTGAGAGAAGACTCGGATTTGGATAGATTTTGCCGAGTAGAAAACCGAGTGAGAGATGGGTCGGTCTGGATTATTTTGCCGAGTGGAAAACCGAGCGCGAGATGAGTCGGTTTTGGAAGGATTCTGCCGAATGAAAACCTGAGTGCTGGGAGACCTTACTGAGCGAGCCAGTATAAGCCCGGCTCTGGAAGTTATTTGCTTAGGCGAAGAGGTCTCGCCCAAGTGAGTAATGGGTAGTATTGATACTGGTCGAATTTTGCTTGAGCGAATGGCCTCGGTTGAGGCGCTCGCTCAAGTGAGTCGGTATTGAATTCGGTTCTGGACGATTTTCGTCCACGCTCGCTGACTCCGCCCAAGCGAGGCTTGTGTGTCTCGCTCAAGCGAGTTGGAATTCGCTTGAGTGAAGTGACCCCTGTAATTCCCTTTCTCCTTTCGCTCGACTTACTCCTGTCTCGCCCGAGCGTTCTATGTGTGACTCGCTC
Source organism: Clitoria ternatea (assembly GCA_037962975.1). NCBI lineage: Eukaryota > Viridiplantae > Streptophyta > Magnoliopsida > Fabales > Fabaceae > Clitoria > Clitoria ternatea. The sequence continues at coordinate 152,714,247 of CM075670.1, forward strand.
AAGCGAGTGGGTATCTCGCTTGAGCGAAGGGTGCTCTGATAGTCCAAAATGCATTATTTAAATTAGTTTCCCTCTTTTTCACACTGAAACTTGATTCCATAATATTTTATGAGTACTTTGGCTATTTGGGTTTCTTAATTCCAAAGTGGTCGGCTTCTTAAAATCTATTCATATAATATTACTGTACTCAATTTTTCTTCCGCTGTTTTAATTGAGGAATTCTTTAAGGTTAATCCTCTTAACTTACCTTCTCATATCTTCACATATGAGACAGGTCTCTGATTGGTCCAGGGAATTAAATGAACAGCTTCACCGTTTACAACAATCATGAATTAATTACACTAAAATCATGAAAAATTTACCTCTATTTTTGGGGTGTCTCAGATTGGAGGAAACCACTGCTAGCGGGGGAAACCACTGACTATGGTTGGCACTGGAAGGAAGGGAAAAGCAGGTCAGAGACCACTACTGGCCGTGGTGGGCACTAGGGAACACCAAGGAGCCTTGTTGAAGCAAAAAGGAACAAGTCAGAAGCAACCACTGGCCGTGGTTTGCTCTGTGTGTCACCAATAATTATGCATTTAAAGCCAAGGAGCATCAGGGCTCAAACCACTGGCCGTGGTTATCCACCACTGGCCATGGTTGTCCCCTATGTGGCTCAATTCACTTAAGTTCTAGGGTTTTTAATAGGCCAAAGAGGGGGAGTTGGAGAGAGTTCCAGGGAGACAGTTTTGGAGCCACCTTTTGGGAGATTTTGAAGCATCTTTTGGGAGATTTTTGATTGGAGATCGAGGATCAATTCATCAAGGGAGATCAATTCTGCAGATTTGAGAATAAGAATTTGCAATCCTAGAGAGAACTAATTTGTAATTCTGGAACCCAAGTTTACACTTTTGATTCCTTTTATGTTTGACTGTGATTTGGTTATGTATGACATGATGATGACAATCTTTATGGCACACTAAACTTTTGTTCTTAGGATTAAAGGATGTAATATGCTTATGTATCTAAATTAATTGTTCTTTACCATTCAAGGATATGATTTCATGTTTCTATTTGATTTATGTATCGTAATGCTTCTACAAGACTTAGAGATAAGCGTAGTTGATTCCAAATTGTATGCACTACAAGAGTAGGTATATTATTCGAAAACACATAAATTGAACCTATGTTTTTGTTTTACGATGGTAAGCGAACGCATTTGAGGATTAATTGGATTCCCATAAAACTTAAGGGGTTTAATTAACGAATTGAATGCGGTTCTTCGGGAATTAGGCACGTTAATAGGCTTTCGAGAGAAAGGTATTAATTAAATCAGGGGTATCCACCTTAGAAATGGAAATCATATAATTGGATTGGCAATTGACCTTTAATTTTGGTACTTGCATATGAACCCTTAAATCCCAAGACCTTCCTTTAATTGACTTTCCCAAACTTGCTTTGATTTTCTTTTATAAAGATGTTAACTTTTCTGTTCTCTGATTTACTGTTTATAATCATTCTAGTAATTCATCTCAATTGATTCATCTCTTTTATTACTTCGATACCCCATACTCTTGCGGTTGGCTATCAATCACCATATTTTAGAGCAAAGAGGAATACCGTACTTCCTTGATAAATCTGGCCTTTAGAAGCTCTTCAATTTGCTCACATGCTGCCTTTTGCTTCTCGGGGCCTAACATTCACTTCTTCTGGGCCACCGTCCTAGTCTCTGGGTAGACAGATAGCCTGTGGCAACAAAAATCAGGGTCCATCCCCAGTATGTCAGCAGCAGTCCAGGCAAAGAGGTCTTTAAACTCCTTCAGAAGCACGGGTAGGCGTTGCTTCATGATAGCCTCTAACTTGTAATTGATGTGCATAACCTTTGTCGGGGTATCTCTAGGTATGACTTCCCTGGAACCATCATCTGGTGTTGGCTTGGACAGGTTTAAGGGGTCAATTTTGAGTTCAACCCTAGGATCGAGGTCAATCAAACTAACAGATTTAGCCGTAGTTCCTCCGTCATTTAGTTTTCTTTTCTTGCTGATCGCCTCCAACTTCACCATGTTAAGGCTTAAGTTATAGCAATAGCGGGTCATCTCCTGATCACTCAAAACAGATGAAACATTGTTGTCCTTATCAATGAACTTGTTGAGGAGGTGTGGTGTAGACATTATAGCCTTCATAGCATTGAGCAGGGCCGGCTGATAAGTCTTGAAAAGACTTAATTATTCCACTATTTATTTAACATAATTTACTAAGTATTGTCTAGTTTTGATATTATTATTTAATAATTTGTTAATAATTCATGTTTTAATTAATTATTTCAAAAGTATGCTATTTATGTATGAAACCGATTGAAAATATTAATTAGATAAGAAATTTTGAAGTAATTATAAATTCACTAAGCAGCCAGCTATAATTGCTAGGCAAGTAGCTGTTTATTGGTGCAGGAACAGGGCGGACTCGAGATAAGAAGAAAATTCCGAGTGAAATCCTACAAATCCAAGCAGAAATTGATAAATCCGAGTGAGACTTCACAAAGCCGACTAAAAAGAGTCCAAAGACTGACTGAGTGAGACTTCAAAGACACTGACTCCGAAAGAGAACAAGGACTCGGAATATTGCATGAAGAACCTGAGTGCCAACTACAGAATACTGATTTGATAATTAGTTCACCCAAGCGAGAGTTAAATCCGCTCAAGCGAGGGTCCAAGACTCCGTCTAAGACTCCACCCAAAGCAAGTACTCCGTCCAAGTACTCCGCCCAAAGCAAGACTACGCCCAAGCTTACTTAAGAAGACAACGCCCAAGACACCGGTTATAAAAGAGAAGAAGAACGGAATGCTACATAAGAAACCGATGTGTTTAGTCATTATTTAATCCGTCCTATTAAAATCCGGACTCGCTCAAACATAATTTTTAGAGTCCGTCCTCGCCCAAGTTTTGCCATAACGCCCAAGAGAGAAAGAAACACTGCAGTGATAATCCGGACTCAACCAAGTGAAGCTTAATCCGCCCAAGTGAATACTCAGCAGCTGAAGCATCAAGGCAGTAATTTAAACACTGTTCCTTCCCTCCAACAACACACTTGGTGCAGTACTGTTCCGCTCCAATTGCCTTCTTCTCTACTACTGAAACCTCAAGTTAACTTAAGAAGTGAGCTGTCAATTAGCTGGAGAAGAGCTGTACATTAGCTAAGGTTGAGCTGGATCCTGTTAAGAGCTGAGCTGTAATTAGTTAGTTATTTTGAAAACTATGTAATTAAGTAGTGTTAGTCGTTAGCTGAGGTGGTCCGAAGTTATCCGTTAAGTTAGTTAGGTAGAAACTTATAAATAGGTTGTACATACTCTGTAGGAAAAAAGGGGCAAGAATAGTAGTAGTGTGTGTAGAGACACAGAGCAACGCAATACAATTTCATTTTTCCATTTCCAATCTCTCACTACATTTTTCATCTCTCTGAACTCTCTCCTCCATGACGTTCCACAATCCTTCGATGGAACCGAAGTCTATGGAGTTCTAAATCCATAAGGTTGGGATTGTGAAGAGGAACGATGGAATCTTGAAGTTGTGAGCAAGTAGATCGGCTTCGAAGATCTTGAGGCGAACAAGCTGAGGAGTGGAGTAGAATTGCTGGATTGACAAATCCAGAACGGATAAAGAACTTCACCAGTGAGGAATCATGGCTGAAGCTTAGGTAACTTCCAGCTTTCTAACTAGTTCAGGCCTAATCAATTTAGGTGAATAGTTAGAGTTCAACCTCCAATTTCGCATTAGATTCTTAGGTTAATCGAGCACTTAAGGAATTAAGGTTCATTGCTTAAGGATTAGTGTTTTTCACCTAAGGAATTAGGGAATAACCACAAGCGGATTGTCCTCTAGATTGTGAAGTTCGATTATACTTAATTGTATGTTTCTTGAGGAAATTGTGAGCAAAAGCAATCCTGACCTGTTTTCTTTTAATCACTTTCCACTTTTCACCTCAACTCTGTTTCTCAAAATATAAAAACAACTATAAAACACTAAAACCATAAAAACCGAATGAATTTCATGTATTTTCTGTTGGTTCAGCTTGTACTAGTCCTAGATTGAGGTATTTACCACAACCCCTGTGAGACGATCAAATATACTACAATTTTAACGACTGGTGCGCTTGCCATAAGTGTGAATCCGAGAGTCATATTTCATTTTACTAAGATTTTACCATCAATTTAATGACTTGGGATTTCAGCATCAAGTTAATGGCGCCGTTGCCGGGGATTGTTGAGTAATATCAACAATCCTTGGACCGGTACTAGACTGAACCATTTTTGTTCGTTTCTGTACATGATTGTTAGTTGTTAGTAAATTTCGTTATAAGAGTAGGATTTGTTAAATCTCGCTGTATTGTTGTTCATAGTTACTACTGTTTTGATTTTAGTTGTTTAGTTGTTGGTACTAACTGTTACAGTAGCCTTGTTTGTAGTTAGTTGTTGCATTTATGTTTTTCCTAGTTCCTTTGGAAAGTGAAAAGTTACAGGTAATGGATCTTGATGACACCTTAGCAGAGTTTCTTCAATATTCACAAACATTATGCATGAACCATGAAGAGGAGGTACAACCAATTGAGAAGGAGCCATCAGAGTTAGAAAGGAGTTTAATTCAATTCATAAAAGTCACTCAAACCGGCCTTCAAAATTTTGATAATTCAATCATGAATATTCAAAAGCAAGTGGATTTTATTGCAAAGCAGTTAGCCGAAGAGCAAAGCAATACAAAGGTTGTACGAAGAAAAGACCAATATGAAGAGCCATGGGATGATGATGTTGGTCTAGTTGAAGAAATTAAGTTTGGGGAAGAAGAAGACCAGCTAGAAAACATTGAAATGGATGAACCTGAACTTGAAACAAAAGAAGAAAAAGAAAATAAGGAAGTTCAGGGATATTTGATGGAAGAAGAGTCAATTGAAGAATGTGACGAAGAAAGTGATATGGATTATACTTCAGAAGTGGAAGATGATAGTATATCTAGTGAAGCATTCTTTGATGATTGGAATGAAAAAGATTGGTCTGAAGAAGAACAAGAGCAAGAGTTGTCATTGAATAATTTCTTTGATGGTGCAAGTGTTGTAGGAGTGCAAATTGAACAAATGACAACAGAAGCCATTGAGGAATCTGAAAATCATTTAGACACTATTATTGAGCAAGAAGTGATAGAAAAGGTTGAGATCTCAGCAAAGATGGAAACCATATCTTGGCAACATAATAATGATACTGAATTTTTGTTGGAGCCAAGTGTGAACATAGAGAAAGAAGTAGAAGTTCATGCACAAGAAGAGTTAACATGTGGAGATGTTGAGAATATAAAAGAAGAAGAAGAAGAAATTCAGCCATGTTATGAGGAGCGTTTGCTAGTGATGACTACTGTAGCTATGGAATTCAAAAAGAAATGTGAATCATCAAGTCAAGAAGAACATTGCTTGTGGCATAAAAAGAGGAAGACTAACAAAGAACAGAAAAAGAAAAAAAGTGAAGAAAAGAAAAAGAAGAAAAAGCAGAAAGTTTGGAAAAGAAAAGATTGGAGGAAAGTTATGTTGAGCATTAGCTTCAAACATAACAAGGAAAAACAAGGGGTAAAAAGACCAAGAGTGTATGGACATAAGAAATGGGATCCTGGAGGATGATCTTGTGTTGGTTTTTCGTGTACATAAATAAAATAGTGAGAGACTGAACAACATGAAGAAAATAGAATCAGATTCCCTCCACGCTTGAGCAAGAGGAAGTTGACGCTTAAGCGTGATCTAAGCGTGACCTTGTATAAGTCTTTTCGCTTGAGCGTGTCTTCTTTTCGCTTGAGCGAGATCGAGACCTGTTTCCCCTTCCGCTTTGAGCGTGAGCTTTTTTGGCTCTCAATAAACTGCTCGCTTGAGCGTCATTCCACACGCTCAAAGCATGACAGTGATGCATGGTTTTTTTCTGCACCTCCGCTTGAGCGCTTCAAGCTCACGCTTGAGCGCAATCGGGCCTGAGGATGTGCTGTGCACTTTCTCGCTTAAGCGAAAGCTTAATGAGCCTGAGCGAGATTGACATGATACCCACTGATACCCTTTTCGATCGGAAACTTCTCATGGGGACTTTAATAAATGGTTTCTGATTGTTGATGTAATAAACAGGTCAGATGATGAAGGGTGACTTATTTCAGTCAGCCTTTTATCACTCGGATCCCTCATTCCTCACTCTTCACTCAGTTTCTTTCATTTATCTTTCACTCGGCCTTCTTTTCATGTATTCTGTTATCCACTCTCACCTGTCACTCATTCCCACATTTTATCTCTTCCTCTCATTCGTTGATTGATTCATTCGTCCTTTTAATCCAACTGAGCTCTTCCTCGGTTTCCTCACCCGATCTCTCTGCATGTGTTGGTTGTTCACCCAGCCTTTCATTCACTCATTCTTTTGTCCACTCATTTTGTCACTCAATCATCTTTTTCTTCATCCATTCGGTATTCCGTTCACTCGGACCCCTATGCAGTCATTCTTGTATCCACTCGTTTTTCTCACTCAGTCACTCCTTTTCATTCTGGCTTCCGTTTTTCACCTCATTTTTCATTCGGTTCTTCATCCACTCGGTATAACTTGTACCCATCTATCCCACTCGGAATTCATTCATTCGGCCACTCTATTTCCCTCGTTCTTCATTCACTCTGTCAAGCTTCCACTCGTCTTTCATTTATTCGGTCACTTTCACTTATCCACTCGTCTCTCCGTCTTGGTCACTTTCACTTCTGTCACTCTTCATTCACTCAGTCAATCATTCTCTCGTGTGTTCCTTCACTCGTTCTTTCTTTCACTCGGCCTTACCTTCATTCGTTCTTTCTCCCACTCGCTTCTCTGTTCACTCGTATCTCACTGCAGTTGTTCACTCGTCCATTCATTGTCACACTCGGTTCTCATACACTTTTCTTTATTCATTCATTCTTTAACTTATTCTGTGACCCATTCGGTATTCATTCACTCAGTACCCTTTTTCATTCAGTGTTTTATTCACTTTTTCTCACTCACTCATCAATCAGTTCCTCATTCACTCGGTTTCTCGCTAGATCACTCGGTTTCTTCCACTCGTTCATCTCCGTCATCCGATCGGTATATCTTTCACTCATCTCCTTCACTCGGAATATTCTCATTCGTTCTCCCATTCATTCTTTCATCCACTGTTTTTTTTTTCTTTTCATCCACCCTCAATCTACTCGTTTACTCTTCCACTCGGTCACTCTCTTTTCTGTTCGTCACCCGTTATTCAGTCTTTCATTACCGCACTCTATCTTTTTCGTTCTTCCACTTGTCGTTTTATTCACTCAGCTTTGCTCTCATTTTTTCCGTTCGTCTTTTATTCATCGGTTCTTCCATTTACTCAGCATCTCTTTCATTCTTTCTTGATTCTTCTATTCACTCGGCCCTTCATTCCCCCAGTTAATATTTCACTCGTCTTCATTTTCTCATTCTTCATTCACTCAGTATTCTTTCCATTCAGTATATCATTCACTTGTTCTTTCAATTTACCTTATTTCCATTATGTTCCTTACCCATCTCTCCGTAATTCTCTCATTCGCTCGTTTTCATTCACTCGGTTTATTTCAGTCAGTTTCTTATCCCTTCGTTTTTCTACGCGTCTCTCTGTCTTTCGTTCACGTGTTTAATACACATATATTGTCTACTCGGCCTTCCAGTCACTCGGCCATTTGTTCGCTTGTTTCCCTCACCGCTTCCTTCCCTGACCTCATCCACTCGGTATATTTCTTTCGCTCGTTTTCATTCACTCGGTCCCTTTCTTCATTCATTCTTGATCCACTTGGTATTTATTTCATTCGATCTTCCACCTTCAGTCTGTCACTTTTATTCTTTATCCGATCTTTCGTTCTGTCATACACTCGTCTCGCATTCACTCATTGTACATTCGTCTTTCTCTCTCTCTCGGTATCTCTTTCTCAGTTTTTCTTGGTCTTTTATCTATTTGGTATGTGAGCTTGAGCGTGAGTACCATATTGATGATACCTAATGCTATGTTTCTCGCTTGAGCGTGATTTAACACGCTTGAGCGAATATCATACCTGATGCTTCATTTTTTTAGATTGGGCGTCGGCACGCCAATATTTCAGCGTACTTACACGCATTGCAAGAGAAGGCACGTCTTCTAATTTCTGAGAAAGTCCAACCAGGCGTTTCCAAGCACTGCCATTCAGGTAAAAGGGAAGTATTCTAGTATCCCGACTCTTTATTTAATTGTCTGAGTCTTTATTTGATAAAATATGATAATTATATTTAATTTCCAAATCCATCTTCATAATTTAAAAAGTTTACTGATTCGTTAAGCTGTAGTCAGATAAATTAATTGATCGGTTTTTGCTTAACTCATGATCTCTGACCATAACTATTATTCATCCTTAGTTAAAATGTTTACTCGGCATGCTAGTCAGCATTCTAGATGTATGATCTTACATTAAGTTTGGGGACAAGACTGGCTGATTAAATGTTATAATTGTATGAGCTTTTGAGCCTGTTTTATCTTTTCCGAGTGAGCTTGCATGCTAGTTAGTGAGACAGAATTTGCCTCAGTTCTTGCTAATTGTCGTATGTCAACCAATTGGAAATGATGAAGGCCTTCTTTGATTATTTAGCCAAGGCAAAAAAAATAACCTTCCTAATATATTAATCATCCTTTGACCCAATAATATGTTTGAGCCTGAGACCTTTTCATTCGTTTTATGCACCTAACATTACAAGCCTATTTATCCAAGAAAAACCCGACTAGAGTACCCTGGATGTTTCACTGGTGAATTACTCGGTTTTTGCTTATTGCTAGGGACTAGCAATCTCTAAGTTTGGGGATGAAGAGTGTGCCTAACAGGAATTAAGGACACACTCCGACCTTGATTATGGATAAATATGTAGAAAAATAAAAGGAAGAAAGGCAAAGCCGAGAGAAAAATGAACAAAGTACTGAAAAAAAAAATTCGATCGGAAGAAGATGGGAAAAGAAAAGAAAGAAAAGAAAAAAAGAGAAGTCCGAAGGACTAAAAGAAAAAGGAAGTGCAAAACAGCACGGGTCATTAAGTAGCATCCAGTCGGAAAAGTTAAGAGAGTTGTTAGTAGAAGGCAAGTAAGTTAGAATCGAGGCAAAGCATCAGTGGACACATCTTGTAACCTATCTATGACTCGGAAAAACAATAATTGAGCCTGTAGCCGAGCCCCATTATAAGCTTAAAAATCCCTTACTGATCCGATTGAGTTGGCATATTTCATGATGTTTAGAACTGTTGCAAGCCTATGTTTATCTAACAAGTATGCAGGTGATGAGTGCATTCTATTTACCCTACACACCGAGAGAAGAGTTAAACACCGACCAGTGAGGAAAGCATCAGCAACTTGTCTTCCAAAGGAGGTGTAAGTTTTTATATTTTTAGAAATTGCGAGAAGAAAGCATGATCGGTATTCAATAATTATAGTATGAATTAAGTTAAGGAAAGGTTGATTGTGTTGATCAAATGCTGTTAGTTAATAAGTCTGAACATTTGCTTGAGGACAAGCAAAGTTTTAAGTTTGGGGATGTGATAAGTCTTGAAAAGACTTAATTATTCCACTGTTTATTTAACATAATTTACTAAGTATTGTCTAGTTTTGATATTATTATTTAATAATTTGTTAATAATTCATGTTTTAATTAATTATTTCAAAAGTATGCTATTTATGTATGAAACCGATTGAAAATATTAATTAGATAAGAAATTTTGAAGTAATTATAAATTCACTAAGCAGCCAGCTATAATTGCTAGGCAAGTAGCTGTTTATTGGTGCAGGAACAGGGCGGACTCGAGATAAGAAGAAAATTTCGAGTGAAATCCTACAAATCCAAGCAGAAATTGATAAATCCGAGTGAGACTTCACAAAGCCGACTGAAAAGAGTCCAAAGACTGACTGAGTGAGACTTCAAAGACACTGACTCCGAAAGAGAACAAGGACTCGGAATATTGCATGAAGAACCTGAGTGCCAACTACAGAATACTGATTTGATAATTAGTTCGCCCAAGCGAGAGTTAAATCCGCTCAAGCGAGGGTCCAAGACTCCGTCTAAGACTCCGCCCAAAGCAAGTACTCCGTCCAAGTACTCCGCCCAAAGCAAGACTACGCCCAAGCTTACTTAAGAAGACAACGCCCAAGACACCGGTTATAAAAGAGAAGAAGAACGGAATGCTACATAAGAAACCGATGTGTTTAGTCATTATTTAATCCATCCTATTAAAATCCGGACTCGCTCAAACATAATTTTAAGAGTCCGTCCTCGCCCAAGTTTTGCCATAACGCCCAAGAGAGAAAGAAACACTGTAGTGATAATCCGGACTCAACCAAGCGAAGCTTAATCCGCCCAAGTGAATACTCAGCAGCTGAAGCATCAAGGCAGTAATTTAAACACCGTTCCTTCCCTCCAACAACACACTTGGTGCAGTACTGTTCCGCTCCCATTGCCTTCTTCTCTACTACTGAAACCTCAAGTTAACTTAAGAAGTGAGCTGTCAATTAGCTGGAGAAGAGCTGTACATTAGCTAAGGTTGAGCTGGATCCTGTTAAGAGCTGAGCTGTAATTAGTTAGTTATTTTGAAAACTATGTAATTAAGTAGTGTTAGTCGTTAGCTGAGGTGGTCCGAAGTTATCCGTTAAGTTAGTTAGGTAGAAACTTATAAATAGGTTGTACATACTCTATAGGAAAAAAGGGGCAAGAATAGTAGTAGTGTGTGTAGAGACACAGAGCAACGCAATACAATTTCATTTTTCCATTTCCAATCTCTCACTACATTTTTCATCTCTCTAAACTCTCTCCTCCATGACGTTCCACAATCCTTCGATGGAACCGAAGTCTATGGAGTTCTAAATCCATAAGGTTGGGATTGTGAAGAGGAACGATGGAATCTTGAAGTTGTGAGCAAGTAGATCGGCTTCGAAGATCTTGAGGCGAACAAGCTGAGGAGTGGAGTAGAATTGCTGGATTGACAAATCCAGAACGGATGAAGAACTTCACCAGTGAGGAATCATGGCTGAAGCTTAGGTAACTTCCAGCTTTCTAACTAGTTCAGGCCTAATCAATTTAGGTGAATAGTTAGAGTTCAACCTCCAATTTCGCATTAGATTCTTAGGTTAATCGAGCACTTAAGGAATTAAGGTTCATTGCTTAAGGATTAGTGTTTTTCACCTAAGGAATTAGGGAATAACCACAAGCGGATTGTCCTCTAGATTGTGAAGTTCGATTATACTTAATTGCATGTTTCTTGAGGAAATTGTGAGCAAAAGCAATCCTGACCTGTTTTCTTTTAATCACTTTCCACTTTTCACCTTAACTCTGTTTCTCAAAATATAAAAACAACTATAAAATACTAAAACCATAAAAACCGAATGAATTTCATGTATTTTCTGTTGGTTCAGCTTGTACTAGTCCTAGATTGAGGTATTTACCACAATCCCTGTGAGACGATCAAATATACTACAATTTTAACGACTGGTGCGCTTGCCATAAGTGTGAATCCGAGAGTCATATTTCATTTTACTAAGATTTTACCATCAATTTAATGACTCGGGATTTCAGCATCATCGGCCTATAATTCCATTGTAGGGAGACTCCACGTCAATCACCAAAACTCTGGATCCTCACTTCGCGCTCATCCTCAAAAGTGATAAGGGTGTCCAAGTAGCCCTTCTTAGGTTGCTTAGCTCTATTGAACGTTGTTAAATCCTGCGTATAAGGTTGCAGGTCAATCATTAAAACCTTTTTTTTTGAAACAGCCATAGAAAATAACATCACATGAACTCCCTAGGTCTATGAGGATTCACCTAACATCCATGTTAGCGATGGCAACTATGATAACCACTACATCATCATCTCTTGGGACAGTGGGACCAAAGTCATCGTTAAAGAAAGATATTGGGGGTGCCTGTATGCCATCGGGGAAAGGGCGGTTATCACGGGGCTTTCCCTGAACTGAGAGGATCATTTGGTGGTGGTTCTTGCGAGCCCGGATTGATACACCTCCTCCAGCAAAGCCTCTGGTGATCATCTCAATGACCTCACTCTATCCTCTTTCTTGTTACGTGGGCCCCTTTTCCTCCTGTACAACTTCAGTAATTGTGATACCTTTCTGCATATCTGCTGCAGAGAGCCTTTTCATGGGACCCCGACTATTATCACCATCCTCATCGCGGATTCCTCTTCTCTATCCGGTCTAGCTCATCGAGTGACCTCTCCTTAAAGAGGTACTGCTTCAGCTTTCCTTCGCGGATGAGGGTTTCGACAGCGTCCTTCAAAGATTTACATTCCTCAGTAAAATGTCTTGTCTGCTCATGGAAATCGCAATACTTACATGGATTTCCTGGTCTCTTTATCGGGCTTAGTCTCCTGATTCTATTTACGCTGAACGTTGGCCAGCCTACTTCTCTCAAAATCTACAAGGGCTGCATGTTTAAAGGTGCGTAATGACCAAAGGTTGAGACACGACTTTTCGGTCTTCGTGGCGGTTGGTCCCTAAACTTCTCCCTTTGGAAAGGTTTCTCCGGCCTAGGCTTCTCCCTTGGCGGGAGTGGTGATTTTACTTCCCATGTAGCTTGGCCTGGTGATTTGCCCACATATCCTAAGATAGGTGGACCGTCTGGAGCACATGCTGATTTTAAGGGTGATGCCGATAAGGAAGGTGATGATGAGGATGACCACATGGAGGACTGATGGTGTTATCTTATATATTCTGCACTTTTATCATTTTACTTATGTTTAGTTTTACATTTATTGGTTTAATATTTGATATATTTTGATTTTAGGGATTATATTATGGTTTGTTTTTATCTGTGTGGCTTGATTTTTTATGGTTAGTGAAAAATATATGATGCTAAAATCCCGAGTCATTAAATTGATATGAAAATCTTAGTAAAACAAAATGTGACTCTCAGATTTACACTTTGGCAAGCGCACCAGTCGTTAAAATTATAGTGTATTGATCGTCCCACAGGGATTGTGGTAAGTACCTCCATCTAGGACTAGTACAAGCTGAACCAACAGAAAATACATGAAGTTCATTCAGTTTTTATGGTTTTGGTGTTTTCTGGTTGTTTTTGGTATTTTCAGAAACAGAGTTAAGATGAATGTGAAAAGTGATTAAAAGAAAACAGATTAGGATTGCTTTGGCTCACAATCTCCTCAAGAAACATGCAATTAAGTATAATCGAACTTCACAATCTAGAGGACAATCCGCTTGTGGTTATTCCCCAATTCCTTAGGTGAAAAACACTAATCCTTAAGCAATGAACCTTAATTCCTTAAGTGCTCGATTAACCTAAGAATCTAATGCGAAATTGGAGGTTGAACTCTAACTATTCACCTAAATTGATTAGGCCTGAACTAGTTAGAAAGCTGGAAGTTACCTAAGCTTCAACCATGATTCCTCACTGGCGAAGTTCTTCATCGGTTTTGGATTTGTCAATCCAGCGATTCTGCTCCACTCCTCAGCTTGTTCGCCTCAGGATCTTAGAAGTCGATCTACTTGCTCACAGCTTCAAGACTCCATTGCTAACCTTCGCAATCCCAACCTTAGGGATTTAGAACTCCATTGACTTCAGTTCTATCGAAGGATTGTGGAACGTTATGGAGGAAAGGATTAGAGAGAGAAAGAATGTGTAGTGAGATGTTCGAAGCATGTAATGAATGTTCTCCGTTCTGTTATTTCGTATCTGTGTATGTGTGTGTTTATTTACAAAATATGTACAACCTATATATATGTTTCTACCTAACTAACTAACTTAACTGATAACTTAGAAAACTTAAGTTAACGACTAAACTAATTAGTTACACAGTTTACAGAGTAACTAACTAATTACAGCTCAACTCTTAACAGGATCCAGCTCAGCCTTAGCTAATTTACAATGCAGCACCAGCTAATTGATAGCTCGCTACTTAAGTTACTAAGGTTGCAGCAGTAGAGAAGAAGGCAATGGAAGCGGAAACAGTACTACACCAGGTGTGTGTTGTTGGAGGGAAGAAACAGGGTTAAGTTACTGCTTTTACGCTTCAGCTGCTGGGTTTTCGCTTGAGCTGATTAACTCTCACTTGGGCGAATTGAAAATATGTAATGCAGAATGGCTTTCTCGCTCAAGCGTGATAGAGTAGCTTAGGTGAAAGGTGATGTTTTGAGGTCACGCTTGAGCGTAGGCTTGCTTTGCTTGAGCGAACTTTGTCCCTCGCCCGAGCGAATTAAACTATCGCTTAAGCGAATTATCTTTTCAATCAACATTTCTGAAATGGACGCTCGGGTTCTTCCTTTTATTTTCAATCGGTTCCTTGTTCTCTTTTGGACTCGGTATCTTGGAAATCTTTGCAGTCAGCTTTTCGTTAATTCTTTTCGGTCAACCCTTTGAAGTCTCGCCCAGTCGGTCTTGTGAACTTCCTTCAGTCGGATTTACGAATTCTCACTCGGCTCTATAAATTCTTGCTCGGCTTTTTTGTAATTTTCACTCGGATTTGTCTTCTTTTCTCGAGTACGCCCTGTTCCTGCACTATTAAACAGCTAATTGCCTAGCATTTATACGCTGGCTGCTTAGTGAATTTATAAATACTTCAAAATTCCTTAACTAATTAACATTTTCAATCGTTTTCTTACATAAATGAAGTACTTTTGAAATTCATAACTAAAATACGAATTGTTATTGATAAATGCTTTATAGTACAATAAATTAGACCCAGTTTGCTTAGGATTTTTATCATTATCCACTGTATTTGCTTTATTTATTGAGATTTTTGCTTTCTTTCCACTCTATTCTACTTGGGTATGTTATTTTGCAGGAATTAAGGTAATAAAGGGTCAAAAACAAGAGAAAAACGACCATAAAATGATAAAGAAACAAAAAGAACAAGCCCAAAGTAGAAAGAACTCTCTTTTTATGCTGAATTCTGACTCAGAATGCTGAAATCCGACTCAGAATGTTAAAATCTGACTCATAAATGCTGAATTCCGACTCAAAATGACCAAATCCGAGTGGGATGACTGAGAAAGGACCAAATCTGAGTGGAATTGCTCAGAATGGAGCATTGTCGAGTGGAATACTTCACTGTTGGAGCCAAATCTGAGTGGAAAGTTCCCTGTCAAAGCCATCCCGAGTGATAAATGGCTGAGGTTCAATGCTGAAATGGAATGAGTCTCGGTTGGAGGAGATTCCGAGTGGAAGCTGGGACTGCGTCCATTCCGAGTAAAAAAGGGGACTGACATTGAATAGATGCTGTCCAAAGCTATTCTCCGAGTGAAAGGCTTGCTGATTGAAGTGAATCGGAGTGAGAGTTTTCTGATTGCAACTAATCCGAGTGAAAAGCTGTTCTGAGTGAAATGATTTCGAGTAGAAGAGGCCACTGAAATGAATAAATGCTGACTAAGGAGGAATCCGAGTGGTTTCACTCAGAGAAAATGGCATCCTCAAGCAGAACAAAAACATTTCCGAGTAATTCTTAGCAAGGAAGGAAAAATCCGACTGGAAATGAATCACACTCAGGCAGACTCTCAAGTTTCACACTGAGCCCGAGTGAGAAGTCTCCAAGGAAAGCATATCCGAGTGAGTTGGGTCAGAAAGATGCATTTCCGAGCAAAGCAAGGCTCGGACATAAGAAGAAATTCAATAAGTCAAATTCCAACCCTTCAAGTGCAAGTTCCTGAGTAAAAGTGAAGGCCATTCTGAGTGAGTTGATTGATGACTGAAGGCCATTCCGAGTAAAAAGCATGAAGGCCGACTGAAATATTTTAAAGCAAATCCGAGTGAATTCCAAAGCAAAGCTTTAGCCGAGTGGTTCAAATTCAGAGACAGCCGAGTGAAAATGATTGGGAACCGATTGAATCTGAGCTGAGTGAGTCTTCAATCAGTTCCGAATGAACTCCATGAACCTGAGCCGAGAGAATGGTTTCAGTCGGATCCGAGTCCCTCTTCAGTCAATTCCGAGCAACACAAGCAAATCCGAGCAAGGTTTCTCCGAGTGAAACAGTGAAAAAGAGAACCTCTCGCTTGAGTGAACCTTTATCCGCTTGAGCGAGGCAGTTTCCTTCAACAAACGCTTAAGCGAGAAACTCTCGCTCAAGCGAAACCGACCGGTTTTCTTAAATACCGACCCCTCAACTCAACACCTAGTGAAGATTTCACTCGGTTTTATGTACGAACAGTACCATTTTCACTCGGTTTTGAGCACAAAAGGCACCTTTTCACTCAGATTTTGTAGAAAAGATGAAAACGGACCCATTTTTCCACTCGAAATTTGTCCTGCTGAATAAATCCAAGCACCGAATTATTGGAAATATTAAAATAATGCAATTTGGGACAGTTGGAAGTCACATGCACCGAAAGTTTTCTCCCACTTGACACCATCCAGGCTGTCTCCAAGCTGTGATGGTGGGGCGGCTGAGAAGAAGACAATTTTAACGCATTTTCTTAGCTGGACTCATTCATCTATTCGCCTATAAAAGGGAGAGCACCAAACAATCATCACTGGCATCAATTCCATCAGCTTCGTTCCAATTCCTCCTTCCTTTCTCTTTATTTTTTCGTTTCTCTTTTCTTTCTTTTCTATTCTTTTTATTTCTCTTATTTTCTTTCTCTGTCCCGTTCCCACTTTTTCTTTACTTTCTTTTTCTTTATTTTATTTTAAGAGTTGTGAAAGCTGTAAAAGTGAGAATTTAAATTTGTAATTGGTGGAGAAATTATTGCAACAAGGAATTACAGTGGTAAATTATTTTGAGCTTTTGGAGAAACCCGTAAGTCTTTATTTTTACCATGTCTTGTATGTTTTATTTTTCCATTATTTATATGAATTTGAATTATTTCATGAGTAGCTAAATTAATTATCTTGGGATAAAAGGGGTATGATAATATTTTATTGTTAATATTATTTTGACTTGGAATTAAATAAATTTCTGTTTTCCATTTAGTTCAATTATGCTTAATGCTTTTAGTAATTCCTAACAAGAACCTAAATGATAAAATTGTATACTTATGGGTAAGTTTAGGTAATAAATAGAATCGAGAGATTTATTTTTACCGGAAAGCTTTGAACTAAACCTAAGATTTTTGAGATGCTTTTTGTGACCTCGGTAAAACCGTGAAAGTAATCAAAATTCTTTTGAGGAAATAAAAGAGATTTTCATAAAACGATAATGGGCCTTTCTGAGGATTAAGCAGCGCTTTCCATAGGTTAGGTACATTAATAGGATTCCAAGAGGAACATATTAATTAGCTTTTGGAAAATTCGCCTTGGAAAACTTAATTCGATTCTTATTTATGAAAAGTTAAAATTCATTAACATAAAATAGAATCTTAATCCCCCGAAATCCCAAGATATTCTCAACTCTGATTTTTAAGTGTCAAGTAAATTTTATTTTTATATTTTTTCGTATTCTGTGCAATTTTAATTTGTGCTTTATTTTATAAAAATCTTAAATATCAATTACGTGGATAATTAAATTTCAATATGCTGGTACTTTGAACACAGTCCCTGTGGAGAACGATAATCTTTTATATTACGCGACATAACCCGTGCGCTTGCGGGCCCTGTCAGTTATCAAATTATTAAATAATACTAACAAACTAACCAATAATTACTGAATAATGTTAAATAAAAAGGTGAAATAATTAAGTCTTTTCAAGACTTATCAATATATTCTAAAAAATTTATGCGCTTAAAGTTTTGAACAATAAACCAAATCTAAAATGAGAAAAATCTTTTTATAACTAAGGCATTTAGGTAAAACTGATTACAATGAGCTTATCAATTATTAAGCTAATTTCAAAAACCCGGTGAGCTGAGAGATCTTTAAACACTTGAGGGTTTCCACATAACTTCTTTCAAATTAATTTTGCTTAATTCTTTGACTTGTGTTGTTGTACAGAGGATCCAAGAGCATGATCAAGGCAAATTCTTTGGTAAACACAAGAAACTAGGGCCCAAAAAGCCTACCACAATAAAAATATATTTATCCTTTGATAGCCAATTTTGAGCCTTAAAATAGTTTCCTTGGTACCCTTAACTCTTAATTAATCTTTATCATTCCCTTTACTTGATTGAATAAAAGAGCATAAAACAATATATATATATATATTGAGTGTTCTTACAAAAATGGGGAGTGAAAATTAACAACTTGATTCTTTTCAAAAATATCAAAATTGAGCATATAAATGAAAAATGAAAAGAAATGCAAAATAAAAAATAGTGAAAAGAATCAAGTTGGGGGTATTTATCATCAAAAAGGGAAGTAAGAATTTTGGGTCAAGAAAAGCACCCTGAAAGAAATTGTGAAATGCTCTTTTATTATTTCAGGTGTTTGAAATCCAAGAAAAACCATAATTACTTGTAACCCAAGCCTCATTACAACCCTTAAAAAGACCTTGTGACTCTTGTGACTCTTGTGTAACTCTATATAAATGGCCATTCATAAGATGAAAATCAAAATTAAATTTGTTTGATTTTATGATCGATTGAGATTGACAGGTTCCTTTTCATAGAGATAAACACTTGTGAGGTAAGCCTTGAAATAAGCTTGGTTTATCGGTAAGACATTGTAAAAATTTTATCTTGAAGCCTTAGTTACATAAGATTCCTCATTTTTATTGGTAAGATTGTAAATCATTTTTTGTAGTAAATTTTCAGACTTAACTTTATTTTGATTTTTCTTTCTTTTGCTCGAGGACGAGCAATGTCTCAAGTTGGGGGTATTTGTTAGTCCTCAAATTTACAATAAATTCCCTAATAAAATTGTGTAAAAATAATAAAAATTAGTTTATTTTGTTACAAATTTATATTTTAAATTCAATAAATAGATTTTGTTGGAAATAATCTGCCCTTGATCAATTTTCTCTAGTTTTACAGTGAAAAAGTAAAGAAATTAAAGAGAAAAATTGAAGAACTAAAGAGCTGATGTGTAGCATCAACTCCACGCGTAGTGTGGGGATTTTTGATGCTGACGCTACGCGTCATTCCCATGTGTAGCGTCAGGAGCTACATGGACTCCATTTCCAGGTGGCCAAACACTCAGCTAGTGACCCATTCTTGGCTTCTACACTGCACACAAATGGACATGCCGAAAGAAGGGACAGGCACAAATGGTAGAGCATGATTGATTAAATAATTCAATCATGGCCACTTAATCACGTTTTCAATGGGGGCTGACTCAGGAATCTGACGCGTAGTGTCAGGACCCTTCTTCAGCCCTATAAATAGGGTTGTTCTCCACACATCCAACATGAATTCCATTCGGATTATCACATTTTCTCTTCTTTATACTCGAGTTTTGAGTGTTTCCTTTGTGAATTTGTAGTCTAGAGTAGTTTCTAGATGCTTAAGAGTGTTGTGTAGTATTGTGATCATTGTATCGTGAAGTGTTTCCATCATCTTCATAATGTCAATCTCTATAAGTGTTGTTTTTATTTTCACCATGTGTAACTAATCTGTTTATGTTGGATTTGGTGAACTAATTTATTGAGTATGATGTTATGAATTCGACCTATGCATGTTGATGATTCAAGTGCATGTTAGTATTTCAATGTTTTATTAGTGTGAGTGTCAAATGGGAGAATATTTTCATGCGTATTGAAACTTGTTTTATTAGTGTGAATGTCAAACGGGAGAATGATTATTCATGCTGTATTAAAACTTGTTTTAACGAAAGTAAAAGTTGGAATACCCTTGGTATTTCAATTCTATAGGGGTTGTTAACCATTGTTGTGAAAAGGCCTGAACTTAATGCAAATTTTTACTAAGAAAGATCACAAGGAATCGGACTTTACAGTGACTACTTAAAATTTATATCACGAGGGATCGGTTATAATGATTTTAAGCTGCAATGACATGAACTTGATGATTAAATATGCATGTCTTGAGTTCCTCCATTTTTATTCTAGATTAAGGATCCAAATTCCAACATAATTTGTGTATCTGTGTTTTTATCTTCAAGTATCTTAGGCCGCGTTTAGTTACAGAAAATTAATCTACTTTTCTGAGAAAAGTTTTCCGCTTGTTTTCCAAAATTTTCATCTGCTGGGATAACTAGAAAAATTTTGAAAACTCGTTTAGATAATGGGACAGTTTTCCAATTTGAAAAACTAGAAAACTAGAAAAGTTGTTCAAATACATTCAGTTTTCTAAATTTTTTTCAAACATTCTTTAATTAAAATTAATTGAGACATGTCTTATATATATATATATATTATTTATGACAATATTGTATTATCACATAAAAATTATAACAAAAATTTAAAGTAATATTAAAATTATGATAAAAATTTAAAATAATATTAAAGTAATATTTCAAAATATTTACAATTAATCAAATTTATTGCCTTCGGTGACGAGTCATATTGTAGTTATTCCATAAGCTATTAGCAATTGATTCCCGTAATTGAATCATTGCATTGTTATCAGTCATGTCTACAACAAAACCTTCTTGGATGGTGGTGGAAGTTTCATTTAAAAGTTCTAAATAGTCTTCCCCATACATTGTAAATAAATTATCAGCCCTATCTTCCATCCTAATATAGTTATGCAACGCACAACATGCATGTGGAATCAACATTTGACGCCGCAACGGATAATTTGGTATATCTTTCAGAATATGAAATCTAGCCTTAAGAACACCAAATGTGCACTCTACAACATTACGAACTGATGAGTGTATGTAATTAAACAATTCTTCTTTTCCTCTCATTCCTCCACCACGTTGAAAATCACTACGATGGTATCGTTCACCTCGACAAGGGGCCAAAAACCCTTTTACATTGGGATAACCATTATCTACGACATAGAAATGATCTATAAAAAAACTAAAGACAAGTTAGTTAATGAATTCAAGTTACTATTATAATATATTTTCATATAATAAAGAGTCATACCATTGGTAGGTATAGGAAATTTGTTTGCAGTTCTATATACTGCATCTGCAAATATGCGAGAATCATTAGTTGTTCCTTCCCAACCAGTATAGATAAGTGTGAACATCATATCATGTGAGAAAACACCCATGACATTTTGGGTGACAAGAACTGCTTTCCTTCCACGAAAAGTCTTCTGTTTATGTGCTGGTGCCCATGCTGCCACATGAGTTCCATCGATGGCACCAATGCAATTCTAAAATAAAAAAAATTATATTTAAACTAATTTAGAATGAAATTAAAGAACTTCAAAGTAGTAATAATATTATACCTTGAAGTACGGATACCATCTAGGATTTCCTAGAATTTCTGGTTGAACTTCACCTTGATCAACAGGTCTAATTATAGTTGTACCAAATGCCTTTAATGCTCTTAACACCTTTTTAAACCACACATGAGTTGTTCTAGTTGAATGTTGAAATTGATCACTGACTAGTCTTTGTCTTGTGCCATGACATAAGATCCTTAATCCCATTGCCAAACCTTCCTCTACGCTAACATTTCTTGAATCATTTAATAGATTTAACATTTTCAACCTATCGCATAAATTTAAAAACACATATGGCTTCATGCGAAATGATTCATAGCATTGCGAAGGGTTTCCACACAATATTTCTCTTATATATTGTTTTCCACTAAGCATTGACGTCCTACAAGGAACTCTATCAACAAAGGTACGAGTATGTTCCTTCAAGAATAAAAAAAACATCATATCCATTTCCATATCTATATCAGATTCTTCATCTGATCTGTGACTATTATTTGATGAATCTGACATAACATGCACATCCATATCCAACTCTGTGAAACAATGAATTTCTATCACAATTAACATTATAAATTAAGTAAATATAACCATATACATAATAATGCTCAGTGTTTTAATGTACTGATAAAACATTCATAAGTAGTAAATCCAAAAAATTATCATAAATAATTCAACTCACGTGCTAACATTCATAAGTCAAGAAGAAAAATCTAAAAATTATTAAAAATAACTCCTAAAAATTAATATAACGCAAAAATATCAAACTAAACCATCCACCCAACCCTTTCTCCTATCTTTAGACATAAGTAGGAAAATCTTCCTCCAATTTGGGTCAACAAAATACCCAATGGCCTTGTTATAAGAGGCAGTGCCAACACCAGGTAACTCATCTAATGCAATCATGCAATTTGTAATAGAAAATTCTTCAGTAGCTTCATTGGGTTGTGATTTGTAACATTCAGTCTTGGCTATATCTCTTTCCTTTCTAGCAACTATAGATTGGGACCATGCATCCATCAATGCATCAATCTTATCCTTTTTAGAATTTTTTTAATCCTTCTATTATAATCTAAAGACTCCAAATCAATATCATAATTACGTTTTCCTCTACTACCACCCTCACCTCTACTACTATTATCACCTACACAACCCTCACTTATACCAATTCCACCTCCATATACGCCTAGATATTCTTCCTCAATTTTATGTTCTTCTTCTGAACTTTGAGGTGCTATAGTTGAAGCATTATGAAAAGCACCAGTTACAGAGGAACTACTGAAGACAATATTCAATAATGGGTATAACTTGCAACCTTTTCTCTTGAAAGATTTGTATATTTTATCTCACTGCAATATATTAAATTAATTCATTAATATATTATGTCATCAAAGGGTAAGAAAATTAACAATTTGAAGCAACATTCATACCTTAAAAAATTCATCCCAAACTCCATTTTCAGCAGATACAATATTGTTATTAGAGTCCCATGTAACACCAGTTTTACTTATTAGCTCACTGAATTTTGAATACACACCTCGCATTCGGTGGTATTTTGCCTTCAACTTATCAGTATCATATCTTTTTGCAAATTTCATAAATATAATTTCATCCATTTCTTCCCAATCAGTTGTTTTAAAAGTTAGATGACCATTGGGATCCCTATTGACCTTATCTGCTAAGATCTCTAAGAAATACTTTTCACATTCTTCACTCCACTCCATAGCCTCCCCATGTTGAGCATGCCCACCCATCTATTTAACAACCCAAAAGTAAAACATTAATTCTAATCTCTTAGATAAAAACTCATAAAACATTAATTATAAAACACCAAAAGTAATTAACCACATGATTTAAAATTCATAATATCTCATAATTGATAAGCTTAATCCTTTAGAATTCATAACATCCCAAAATTGAGCTACACCTTACATCTCTGTATGTGTGTAAAAATTCTATTACCTTTCGCCTCCTGCGTGTTTAGATCATTGTGCAATGCTCATTGCTAAATCTGATCAGTTATCAATGTTAGATAGTAGCATGTAGTGGCCATCCTAAAAATGCTCTAGCTGTATAGCGCATGATGATGACTATTGTTTTGATGTTTTTTTACTATACAAATTACATAATTTATGCTATACACATATAAATGCTTACAAAAAAAAACTCAATCCATGACAAACCGTAAGAAAAGGGGAACCAACAGAACCTATGGCTGGGAGGCAGGAGCAGTGTGGGAGCGCCAATTCTTCAAGAAACTTTTAGCTAAAGTGCAAGTGATTCAATTCTAAAAATAGTAAACCTTTAAACTTTCTTACTTGATTAGGTTGAGAAGTTAAATGATGAAAGGAATTGGAGGAAAGGGATGCGAGTGAGGCTGCTTCTTAGATGCTTGGTATGTACCTCTATACCAGAGATTAATGCATCCATGCGTCTATGTATCTATTATATCTCTTGAATTTCATACATTTATTTTTAATGGAACTTGTGCAGCCAAAGTCTGTTTTGAAGAGTAGAAAGTCGGAATTTGATGGCTATCTAGATGATGAAGAGGTTCTAAGTTCTGAAACTGCTGAGGATTCTTCTCATCCAAACAACTCTGAATTCTTTGAGACTAATATAAGTGTCATTTCTTTAAGTCAAACAATTATATCTTATATCTTATATCTCAATCTCAACTAATATAAATCCATGGATTCTTACAATTCATACATGCATGAAATTAAGTTGTGCAAAACAATTTTATGGAAACCTGACTTTAATTACGCATGCTGAGCCTTTTCAGGAAACACAAAAGTAACTCTTTTCTTTTCATGCATTCCATATTAGGATAGAAATCTTCAATATGTGAATTTAAGAGAAATGCCCTTCAGAAAATGATAGTATTGGGAACTTGTTTATATCTTTATCTTTTCAACTAAATATGACAAAGTCCTGAAACGAGGCTGTTAATTGCCCTTTATTTTGATAACTCTGAAGGTTGATGAAAATTCAGTAGGAGCTAAGAAAGGATGGGGCAGAGGGCGTGGAAAAGGCAGAGGACGCACTTTCCAATATTCAGAGTGGATAGATAAAGATTAATCAGTTTTCATAACAATATTCAATTGCTTTGTATTAATAGATTCTTCACAAGATTCTATTCTTGCTGGTTTTATGGACAATGCTTCTATTCAGAGGGATGCATCATGTTTTGATGGCGTTCCTATCTATGTTAAGGAGCTGGTTGCTGGAGGCTTTGCCAGTGTACTTTCTAAGACTTCTGTTGTGCCTCTTGAACGTGTCAAGATACTGTGGCAGGTCCCCCACCCTTTTTATTCCTCTCTTTCTTTCTTTATTTCTAATTGTTTGTCCTTTTAGGGGAACATGATCTAAGGCTTATGTTAATAGATCATGTTATCAGTCTTTGGTGAATTGATTTAAACATTTTTTATTTTTTAGTGTGATGCCGAAAATATCTGTGATATACTAGACAAATGTAATATATAATTCCTTGATGGGTTTGATTTGAACTATACTATGGTAGGTATCTTGGACTTAGAATATCCTAGGATCATAAGGGAAGATGGGAGAATTTAAGTGTGTAACGTGAGGATTCTGTTATGTCCTGGGCTTGCCTTGGTTGTTAATTAAATTATTCTTCTTGACTTGTGCCTTTCTTGAAGTTCTTGGTTTCTATTCTCATCTAGTAATTTTCATAGTTTATTGTCTCTAGTTGTTTCAAGGGGGGAAAGTATGTATTGTTAATCTATGCTTATGTGCTACATATCACGCTTTAATTAGAGACATTATGAATGGTTTGGAATGGAGTTTCTTCATGGGTTTATGATGTAAAATCTAGAATGGCTGAAATATAGATGCACTAGTTAATTTTATGGAATGGATGAAATATAGATGCACCAGTTAGAGTTGGATCAGGCATGGGTTTTAGGATGGTAGCACAGAATAATTGTGGTGAGATACTAGCTGCACCATCTCTATTTTCAGATTATTGGTAGGATGTATCAATGGCTATTATATTAGCAAAGGAGTGTTTACAAAATGTGGAGTTTGAAACTGATTGTATTTTCTTAACAGATCAGTGGAAGAACAAAAGTAAAATTATCAATTTTATGTTGAATTGTCAGCATCAAGGCAACACTCACAGGGCCAAACTAAAAGTCTTGACTATATAACAAATCCCATGTTCTAGTTTTCGTAAGCATGAAAGAGACGCAATCATAAGAAAGAATATAACAAAAAGGTAGAGTAATCCAAAATTGCATAGTCTATCTATCAGATGGGCCAGAGATTTTTCTAATATTGGATGCATGTAATCATCCTGACCCAAGCAACAAGCTTCCAATTCTAAAATCTTCTATCATTTTTTCCCTCTCTCCCCTAATTTTTTCCCAACAAATCCATGAGTGTAATTGATAAGAAAGAATTCACCATCCATGAGTGTAATTGATAAGAAAGAATTCATCATTCATAATCAAATGTTAAAGAAAGAAATACCTCAAAGTTGACCTTTGCTAAAGCAAGAGAAATTGGAAGCTGGGGTATGAAGAGAAGATTCACCAACGGTAACGACGAAGGCTCAGGGAAGAAGATGAAGAATGCAGATTGCGGTGAAGAAAAGAAACGTCAAACAGAGGAAGGAAGCAGGATGCTTTTAAAGCTTGGAAGAAGACGCGCTCGCGCGGTAAACAGATTTTTAAAATACCGCGTATTCCAATTTTTCAATTTTCCTAGAAAATCATTTAAAATAGTTTTCTGATTTTCTTAAAAAATAGAAAATTAGTTTTCTATTTTTCTATAAAAAATTTAAATAATTTGTAAATAAATAGTTTTTCTATTTTTTCAATTTTTCTAAGAATAATTTTTTGTTTTTCTAAGAAAACTTATGAACTAAACGCAGCCTTAGCTATTCTAAATTACAACTCAACTTTTTAGAAAGATTTTATTTTCTTTTTACCACATGAACAACTCAACTATGGAATATTGTATAAATTGTTTATAAATTATTCTTTTGTTAATAAGTTTTTATTTTACCATAGTAAATAGAAATTACTGTGAATTACTGGACTTTCAAACTCAGTGGAACGATATCTAAATTTGAAAACTACAAATGATTGATGCGCTTGCCAATTAAAGACCCAACAATATTTCAGATTTAACAAGTTTTCTGGCGCCACTGTCGGGGATTGAACTGATTCAGTAAAACAGTAAATTTTTAATTACCATGGTAAAATAATTTTTTTACCTTAGTTAAATATTCAATTTTATATTCATTCAGTTATTCATTTTTCTTAACATTGTTACACTAACTTTCTGTATTTAGTTTGTTTATGCAAACTCGATCTTTTGCAGGGAAAGTGTTCTTTGATCCTGAGATCGAGAAGTTTGTAAAGAAACTAAAAGCTTTAAAATCTAAAAAAATAAAAACTTCTTCTTCTACTTCATCTTCTTTTGAAAATTTTGAAAAATCAAATATGGCTGCTGAACAAAGAAGAACATTGGGACAGTTTGCTGCTATTAATGGACCACCCTGTGTTTCAGGGATGTACGAAGGACCTATTATTATTGTACTCTAAACATTATTCAAAATAATCAATTTGTTGGTTTAAATAATGAGGAACCATATGAACATTTAACTATTTTTTATAAGTTATACAGTACAATTGGTTTCGAACCCAATCAAGAAGAATCTGTTTACATGAGATTGTTTCCTTTTTCTTTGATTGGGAAAGCTAAAGAATGGTTTAAATCTTGTCCACATGGTAGTTTTGCAAACTGGTCTGATGTTAAAACAAAATTTTTGGAAAGATTTTATTCACCTTCAAAATATTTTGAAGCGATGACAGTCATACATTCTTTTTCACAAAATCATGACGAATCACTTGGTGAAGCATGGGAAAGATTCAAAGCGCTTCTTAGGAAATGTCCAAACCATAATTTGGATGATGCTGAGAAGGTAAGAATTGTTTATCATGGTTTATTACCTCAGTTCAAGATGATGTTAGATGTATGTGCAGGTGATTCTTTAATGAACAAAACTGTTAATGAGGCAATATCAATCATGGAGTCCATGTCAACCAGTGACCGTCAAGCAAAGCATGAAGAAGTAGTACATCAAGGAAACCAGGTATGCTTGACTTGAGAGTAAATGATGCAGTTTTAGCTCAACAAAAATTGCTAACACAACAAATGGAGGCAATGAGCAAACAATTAGAAAAACTTCAAATTGCTCAAGTATCATCACTACCACCCGCTCAATTGAAACAATGTATGCATTGTATGGGCGAACAACCATGTGGTTACTATGCCCCTGATGGAAATGATCAAGAACAAGCCAATTTCCTGATTCACCAAAGAATACCTTTAGGTACTTTTCCTATCAATCTTGGTAATTCTTTTCCTAACAATTACCCGCAGGGTTAGCAGAATCAGAATCTTGGCTGAAAACAAGATGTTGGACCTTCCAACAGACCTCCTAACAATCAATTCAAACAACAATAACCACAATCTAATCAAACAGTAAGGCTAACTAGGATAGAGGAATCTATCCAACAATTGCTACAATATATGCAAATAAATGAAGCCGCGCGTAAAACGTTAGATATGTAATTGGGACAGTTAGCAAAAGAAGTAGCCGACATGAAAAGCTCTAGTTTTTCTGCAAATAATCAAAATCCAAGAAAACAATGTAAGGCTATTTTTACAAGAAGTAGAAAAGTTATAGGAAATGATTGTAAAGAAAAAGAAAAAGAAGAAGAAAAAAAAGAGAAGAAAAAAGAAGAAAAAAATGAAAAAGAGAATGAAGAAAAAAATGAAGAAAATGATAAAAAGAAAAATAAAAAATCAAAAAAATAAAAAACAAAAAAATCAATATTTGGGTCAGACACCTCCAGTTAAGGATTTACCTTATCCACATGCACCATCAAAGAAGGATAAGGAAAAAGAATACAAAAAGATTCCTTGAAATCTTCAAGCAATTACATATAAACATCCCATTTTGAGGCATTGTAACAGATGCCAATATATGTAAAGTTTATGAAAGAATTGCTTGCCAAAAAAAAGAGGTATAATGAGGAAATTATTGAACTTGAAGCACGTTGTAGTGCTATTTTGCAATATAACATGCCAGAAAAGTCAAAAGACCCTGGAATTTTCACCATTCCTATCTCTATTGGAGGTGTAAATATTGGGAAAGCCTTGTTAGACTTATGGGCTAGCATTAATCTAATGCCTCTAAGTATGATGAAGCGAATTGGTGATCTTGATCCTCAGAGAACAAAAATGACTCTGTAATTAGCCGATAGATTAATCAAGAGACCCTACGGTATTGTGGAAGATGTACTTGTAAAAGTTGACAAGTTCTACTTCCCTGTTGATTTTGTGGTTTTAGACATGGAAGAGGATGCTGAAGTCCCCCTGATCCTGGGAAGACCATTTATGAAGACTGCTACGGTATTCATTGTTGTGGATAATGGGAAACTAGCAATAAGAGTACATGATGAAGAAGTGAACTTTGATGTTTTCAAAGCCATGAAATATCCCAACTCAAAACAAGACTATTTTAAGGTGGATGTTCTCGATAAAGTTTGCTTTTCCATATCCAAAGGTATGTCAATTTCTAACCCTCTAAATAAGTTATTAACTAACTCTGTGGAATGTTTGAGTGAAGAAGAAGAAAAATAAGTAGACAAGTATCTTGAAGACCTTGATCAAGGGAAAGAAATTTCCCCTGAATCAAGAAAAATTGAAGAAATCCAAGAAGTACCTGTTGAAGAAATCCAGAGGCCTGAATTGAAAGTGCTACCTTCCAACCTAAAGTATATCTTTTTGAAATAAGGTAATCTAAAACCTGTAATTATTAGTAATTTGTTAAGTGAAACAGAAGAAGAAAAATTGGTAAAAGTGTTAAAAAGAAATCAAGAAGCAATCGATGGACACTTGAAGATCTGAAAGGTATAAGTCCATCATACTGCATGCATAAGATTTTGTTGGAGGGTGATTTCAAACCTATTGCTTAACCTCAAAGGCACCTTAATCCAACCATGAAAGAGGTAACCAAGAAGGAGGTTTTGAAATTGCTGAAAGCAGGTATTATCTATCCCATTTCTGATAGTGCATGGGTAAGTCCGGTACAAGTTGTTCCAAAAAAAGGTGGTATGACAGTAATTGTTAATGATAAAAATGAATTAATCCCAACAAGAACTGTCACCAGTTGGAGAATGTGTATTGATTATAGAAAATTAAATCAAGCAACAAGAAAAGATCATTTTCCACTCCTTTTTATGGATCAAATGCTTGAAAGATTGTCTGGATGGGCTTATTATTATTTTCTTGATGGATACTCTGGATATAATCAAATTGCTGTTGACCCTCTTGATCAGGAAAAGACTGCTTTTACATGTCCTTTTGGCATATTTGCTTATAGGAAGATGTCATTCGGATTATGTAATGCACCTGCTACTTTTCAGAGATGCATGTTTGCTATTTTTACAAATCTAATTGAAAAGAGCATTGAGATTTTCATGGATAATTTCTCAGTCTTTGGGAATTCATTTGAATCATGTCTAACCAACTTGGACACCATACTAAGGTGGTGTATTGAAACAAATTTGGTGCTAAATTGGGAGAAATGTCACTTCATGGTGAAAGAAGGAATTGTACTCGGTCACAAAATTTCTTCTAAAGGTATTGAAGTAGACCAAGCCAAAATTGAGTTAATCTCTAAACTTTCACCCCCTGTAAATGAAAAAGGCATTAGAAGTTTTTTAGGACATGCTGGATTCTATAGAAGGTTTATTCAAGATTTTTCAAGAATTGCTAAACCTTTAACAAATCTTCTAAATAAAGATGTTGAATTCAAGTTTAATGAAGCATGTCTTAAAGCTTTTAATTCCTTGAAAGAAAAATTGATTTCTGCCCCTGTAATTGTTGCTCCTAATTGGAACTTACCCTTTGAACTTATGTGCGATGCAAGTGATTATGCTATAGGAGTAGTTTTAGGTCAAAGATATGAAAAAGTTTTTAGGGTTATACACTATGCTTGTAACATCCTGATTTTATATTAATTGCTGAGTGAGGTTAAACCCAAGATTAAGGGGGTTAATTGGGATTTCATGACCAACTAGATTAATTGCTTAATAATGATAATGATAATAATAGGAAATGGACTAAGGTGCCCTTGGTGGTGTTTGAGAGAGTTTCGGTTCTCTCTTTCCTTCCATCCCGTGTGGTCCCCATGAGTGATGGCTGATGGCTTTAATTGGATGGAATATTGATGGGACTTGCATTAAATACGAAGGTGATGGCTGTGGCAGAGCAGCATAATGATGGGCTGAGCGGGAGTGTGTGTGTATGTTGATAAGCTTCAGCTTGGTTTTCCTTCTCACTCTCTTTATCTCCTCGTTGGTGCATACTCTGAGGAGAGAAGTGCTCCTTTTTCTTTCTAGAATCCATAAGGCTTTCTGCCTCTTTGCCTTCTCCTTCGTCTTCTTCTTCCACGCATGCATGGTGTAGAACCGAGTGGAGTATGCTGGTAATCAACGTGTTGCTGTGAAGAACAGCATGGGGGAGTGCAACAGCGTATGGCTGTGTGCTTTGGAGGCTGGGTTCAGGTTCCTTCCCTGTTCCCTGGTGATTATTCTTCTTCTTCCTCTCTTCCTCATCTTTGTAGATGGGTTGTTGTGCCTCGGTTGGAAGCTGTAGCAGCTGTGTGTGTGCCTGGGAGGTTTGGCATGGGTGCCTCAGTTTATGGATGTTGGTCCATTGTTGTGAGGCAGAGTTGCTTTGGAGAGGAAGAAGGCTGAGGACGTGTTACTGTGTGAGGACAGAGCGAGTCTTGGTGGCTTGACGCTCGATTAGAGACAAGGTTGGTTCTCCAAAGCCTCGAGCAGTGTGTTGATGGCTGGGCCGAGTCGTTCTGTTAAAGAACGTGGGACCAAAGAGCTGTTGGTCGGATCTGAGAGCCCGAGGAGCTGCTGGAACCCCCATTCCAGGTAGGGGGCGCTTTACATTTTAAATGTATGGTTAGGGACGGATCCCGGGTGAAAGCATTTATGTGTGCGTGCCTATGATTGTGAATGTGTGAATGTATAAAACGTATTAGTTTGGTGTTGACCGAGTGCCTATGATAAGGTTTATTATGCTGAGTCATGTGTTTGGTATGATATTTAACAGCATGTGATATATGGTACTAATATTACTGGTACCGAGTGGATATGTAGGACGATTATTTGATTTCTGTATGGAATAATGTTACTGCTTCACATGACTGTGCATTATTGGATGAAACCCAATTGAATGATGCCAAGTGTAAATATATGAAATGTCAGTGCATGAGATTGATTAATTGAAATATAATACCGTGTATTACGGAGCATGAGGATTTCCTGGTTGTTAACTGTCATTTCAAATGTAAAAGCTCACCCCTACACCATTTTTCAGTGTACGCAGGTGGGCCTGGAGATGTGGAGAAAGCCTTAACCCGAGTGATGGGTATTTATGTTGTTGTAGTGTATTGAGAACGCTGTACCAAGTGTATTTGATGTGTTAAGCCTTGGCCAGCTCATTGTAGCAAAGTTGTATAGTGAATATAATTTATATATATATATATATTGAACCTGAGTTATTGGAATCTGAGTGTAAGTTCCTATTTGTATATATGTTTACATGGGTAGTATGTGCTGGAGTCGGCTAAAGATTGATGTTGAATGAATAATATAAGAAGTATTCCGTGTGTAGGAATGTGTATATCTATATAAGTATTTATGTTGACTTGATGCTTCTTACCGACTGGAATATAAATGATGTTGAATAAATAATTCTAAGTTAATGAATCCTGAGAGAATATAGGAGGCTTGGACCCATTTCCGAGTGAGGACCATTGGGTGGCCTTTTTACCGAGTGAAAATATGGGTAAACCCCGAGTGGGGAATGATTTGGTTTAACCCGAGTGGAAATCTGAGTGAACCTCTCCGAGGGAAGAGTTGTTATGATGGATTAGATTGGACATATTCTAAGTGTTTTATATATATGATCTGAGTGAAGTTATACATGTATTCCGAGTGAACATAGGTACCTATTCCGAGTGAATAAGGTAATATGTATTCTGAGTGCGTAAGTGTGGAATAAGTCCGAGTGAGACTTGATGTTGTGATTTCTCCGAGTGTTGAGGAGTTTGGATCATTCCGAGTGGAATTGATTATGAAGGTTATTTCTGAGTAATGAATGGCTAAGGTAATATCCGAGTGAGATTGGGCATGATTGCCGAGTGTGAGGCCGAATGAGTGTTGGTCGGTCTTGGTATTAGATACCGAGTAAGATACTACTCAGAGGATGAGCTGGTTTATGAATGATGTACCAAGTGATGAACTTGTAGAATACCCCGAGTAAATAGTTGTCTCTAGATACCGAGTGGTGGATTTGCCGAGTGTGGCTTCTTGCTTCAGCGAGTGAGCTCTCACTCCAGCGGGTATGTCAGTTGGGAAGGCTTTCGTATTAATTTCGCCTAAGCGGATGGCCTTTCGCCCGAGCGTGTTGTTCGATTCTTCCGCTGTCTCCCTTCTGGTCGGTTTCCCTTCTTTCTGGTCCCGATTCTTCATGTGAATGGCTTTCCTAGCTTCTGGTCGGCTTTTTGGCCTTCCTTCGCATTTCTTTTATTCTACCTGGCTGTTGGGTAGATTTTTGGGAAAATTTTTCCCTGGTGTTGGCTTAATTAAATTTAGGATGTTACAATGCTAGTAAAGTTTTAAATGAAAATCAAATAAATTATGCAACTACTGAAAAAGAATTACTAGCCATAGTGTATCCCTTAGAAAAAATTTAGATCATACTTGATTGGATCAAAAATAATTGTTTTTACTGATCATGCTGCAATCAAGTACCTTTTGACCAAAACTGATTCTAAACCTTGGTTAATCCGATGGATTCTGCTCCTTCAAGAATATGATCTTGAAATCAAATATAAAAAGGGTAGTGAAAATATAGTCACTAACCATCTTTATAAACTGGTGAATGATGAGGTTACTGCCAAAGAAAAAGACATCTTGGAGGAATTTCCTAATGAAAAACTTTTTGAAATAACAAAACGGTCATGGTTTGCTGATATGGCCAATTTTAAAGTAGCAGGAATTCTTCCAAATGATTTAACATGGCAGCAAAGAAATTTTTTTTTTAAAGATGCAAAATACTTTATTTGTGATGACCCTCATCTATTCAAAATTAGTGTGTACCCGATTGGGAAAAGAAAGATGTGTTGTGGCATTGTCACAAATCACCTTATGGAGGATATTTTAATGCAGAAAGAACTGCTGCAAAAATTCTTCAATCAGGTTTGTATTGGCCCTCCATTTTTAAGGATTCTCACTCATTTGTGCAAGCTTGTGATAACTACCAAAGAACAGGTAATGTTAATAGGAGGCAAGAAATGCCTCTCACAAATATTCAGGAGGTTGAGGTATTTGATTGTTGGGGTATTGATTTTATGGGACCTTTTCCTTATTCTAAATTCAATCAATATATCCTTTTGGCAGTTCATTATGTTTCAAAATGGGTAGACACAATCGCTTCACCTAATGCTGATACCAAAACTATAGTGAATTTCTTAAAGAAAAACATTTCTTATAGATTTGGAACACCAAGAACCTTGATCAGTGATGGAGGATCACATTTTTATAACAAAGTTCTTCAGAAAGTGTTACAACACTATGGAGTGAGACATAAAGTGGCCACAGCATATCATCCATAAACCAATGGACAGGCTGAGATTTCAAATCGTGAAGTGAAAAGAATTTTGGAAAAGACTGTGTCTTCCTCTAGAAAAGATTAGTCACAAAAGCTTGATGATGCACTCTGGGCATACAGAACTGCATTTAAGACTCCTATTGGCCTTTCTCCTTTCCAAATGGTTTATGGAAAAGCTTGTCACCTTCCAGTAGAGATGGAACATAAATCATACTGGGCCTTAAGATTCCTCAACTTTGATCCAAATGTGGCAGCTGAGAAAAGAAAGTTGCAGTTACTTGAGTTGGAGGAAATGAGAAAAAATGCTTATGAATCATCTAGAAATTACAAAAATAAGGTAAAAGCTTACCATGACAAGAAAATCAAAAATAGACACTTCACACCAGGTCAGCAAGTTTTATTGTTTAATTCAAGATTAAGACTGTTTCCTGGTAAATTGAAATCTAAATGGTCAGGCCCATTTGTAATTAAGGAAGTTAAATCTTATAGAGCAGTTGAAATTAAAGATCTAACTTCCAAAAGAAGTTGGATGGTTAATGGGCAAAGATTGAAACCATATCTGGGTAGTGAGATCGACAGACTTACTACCATTTGTTATTTAACTAATTTATGATGTGCAGAATGTCAAACTAGAGACAGTAAATCAAGCGCTCAATGGGAGGCAACCCATTATTTCTTTTTATTTTTAACTTATTTTAAAACATAAAAAAATATTATGTGTTTGTCAAATTTTAGTTAGAAATATGATTTTGAAAATAAAAAGGTTTTAAAATTAAAAGAAAAGGGTTTTTGAAAATTGAAAATTGAAAAAATGAAAAACAGAGCGTAGCGCCACACTGACGCGTAGCGTGGATTCTAAATTTTCAACCTGACGCGTAGCATCCCTACCATGCGTAGCGTCAAGACCAGCGTTCAGTTTTTAAAACTGGACCCCTAAAACAGAGGCCCAAAATCAAAACTTTAAAAACTTATTTTGCCTCCACATTCATTTTCTTCAGAAACCCTATTTTCCAAACCACTTTTAAAACTCTCAATCTTCCACATTCTCTTCATTAATCAAGGAATCCAAGTGAATATCCTAATCCTTTTCTCTTTAATTTTTAATTTTTAATCTTTAGAAATGCATGATGTTAGGATAGGATAGACGACCACTGGGTTTGATTGTTGTTAGAATAAGGAAATGAATGGATTGATTGAGGTTTGGAAGAGGTTGCTATTGTGCAAACCCTGTTTTTCAGTCTCTGATCTGCGAGCCCACGCGTAGAGTCCCACTGACGTGTCACACCCACGCGTAGCGCCAGCTCCTATTTTTAATTTTTGTAAATTTTTGTGTTTTATTTTTTGTTTAATGTATATATTGTTTTCTGTTTTATATAAAAAAAATAAAAAAATAAAAATAAAAATAAAAATTCTGTCCCTTTTGTTTTTGTTTGTTTGTTTTTCTTTTAAAATTACTAAAATTTCTTAAATTATATGTTTGTTATACTTTCTTGCCTAATAAAAAATAAATAAAATAAATAAATAAATTATGTTTTTATGTGTGCTGTGTGAATTTGCATGTTGTGTAAAGATTATTTGTACTTTATACTTTTAAAAATCTAAAAATATGCATGTTCAATTTTTGTTTTGCATAATTTATTAAAATTATAAAATTCAAAAATATGTTGTTTATATGCTTGGTAAATATTTTGTTGTGATTAAAATTTTAAGTTGTGTAAATTTTGTTTAAAATTTTGCATGAGTTTTATTTTTGATGTTTGAATATAAAAACCAAAAATATGTATGATTTGTTTTGGTAATTTGTTGTTTAAATTTTTGTTTGTTTATTTAAATAAATTTTTTTTCTGCAGATGGCACCTAAGAAATCCATTCTCACTACAGGTCCTAAGAGACAAAGGAGGACCACTGACACTGATACCACTTTTGAAGATCTAGATCTTTAGGGTGAGGAGCAGTTGGGACCTAGAGATCCCACTAGATTTTACACTGACGTGAAATGGGCTAGATTTCACCAAATTAAGGGCCAGAGATTGATTTGGGAGAGTTTTAGATCTGAATGCTGGTGACTTTCCTGAGCTGCAGGATGAGATCCAGAGAAGGAGATGGGGACCCCTATTTTCTCTACCGACAGAGGGGGACCCCATACTAGTTATGGAGTTTTATGTGAATGCCTACAGGACTCGTCAGGATTCACCTAACATTAGACATCAGATGACGAAATTGGTGAGGGGCAGACACGTCACTTACGACAGGGACACTATTAGTACCCTACTGGGTAATCCTTGGGAGCCTACTCTCGAGAGCGACACTTATTTCTGGAAGGAAAACAAAAGCAAGGTTGCCACTGAGGATGGTGATCTAGGATACTTCTTAGATCAGGTTGCTCATTTCTTGAGCAAAGATGGAATCTTCTTTAACCTTAGTAAGGTTGGAAGAACTCCATCAAACCTCCTCAAGACCTAGCTAACCCCCATAGCTCAGGCATGGATGTATCTCATGCTCCATAACATCACTCCTGTCACCCATCTTTATTCTCTTCCAGTTGATCGATGCTTTCTTCTTTATTCCATTCTTCAGGGCCACACCATTGACATCGTTGCGCTTATATCTGAGCAGATTCACCTTTATATCTTAGGGTATAAGGCGAACTGTCTTATTCCTTTCCCTATCATTATTTCTGCCTTACTAAGAAGGCAAGAAGTCATCATGCCATCACCTGAGTTCACTAGTTCTTCGGGGAGAGTCCCCAAGGTTCTAGTGAATAGAGATTATTTTGTCCGGCAGTGCGAGCTTTCACCTCTAGAGCAGGAGGCTCGGCCCAGACAGAGACGAAGGAGACCACCAGTTCAGCCATCTTCTGCTGATGCTATTTCGAATTGATTTGCCAGGATGACCCTAGAGCATCAGCATATGATGCAGATGATGACTGCTTCTCATCGTGCTTTTGTTCATTTACATGATGCATTTTACCAGTATAGGATACAGGAAGAGGGAGCACCATTTATGACACCTGTTGATTTTGCTTCCCATGTAGCTTGGCCTGGTGATTTGCCCATATATCCTGAGACAGGTGGACCGTCTGGAGCATATGCTGATTCTGAGGGTGATGCCGATAAGGAGGGTGATGATGAGGATGACCACATGGAGGACTGATGGTATTATCTTATATATTCTGCACTTTTATGATTTTACTTATGTTTAGTTTTACATTTATTGGTTTGATATTTGGTATATTTTAATTTTAGGGATTATATTATGATTTATTTTTATTTGTGTGGTTTGATTTTTATGGTTAGTGAAAAATATATTCTGAAAAATTTATACGCTTAAAGTTTTGTACAATAAATCAAATCTAAAATGAGAAAAATCTTTTTATAACTAAGGCATTTAGGTAAAACTGATTACAATGAGCTTATAATTTATTAAGCTAATTTTGAAAACCCAGTGAGCTGAGAGATCTTTAAACACTTGAGGGTTTCGACATAACTTCTTTCAAATTAATTTTGCTTAATTCTTTGACTTGTGTTGTTGTACAGAGGATCCAAGAGCATGATCACGGCAAATTCTTTGGTAAACACAAGAAACTAGGGCCCAAAAAGCCTACCATGGTAAAAATATATTTATCCTTTGATAGCCAATTTTGAGCCTTAAAATAGTTTCCTTGGTACCCTTAACTCTTAATTAATCTTTACCATTCCCTTTACTTGATTGAATAAAAGAGCATAATATATATATATATATATTGAGTGTTCTTACAAAAATGGGGAGTGAAAATTAACAACTTGATTCTTTTCAAAAATATCAAAATTGAGCATATAAATGAAAAATGAAAAGAAATGCAAAATAAAAAATAGTGAAAAGAATCAAGTTAGGGGTATTTATAATCAAAAAGAGAAGTAAGAATTTTGGGTCAAGAAAAGCACCCTGAAAGAAATTGTGAAATGCTCTTTTATTATTTCAGGTGTTTGAAATCCAAGAAAAACCATAACTTCTTGTAACCCAAGCCTCATTACAACCCTTAAAAAGACCTTGTGACTCTTGTGTAACTCTATATAAATGACCATTGACAAGATGAAAATCAAAATTGAATTTGTTTGATTTTATGATCAATTGAGATTGACAGGTTCCTTTTCACAGAGATAAACACTTGTGAGGTAAACCTTGAA
Source organism: Clitoria ternatea (assembly GCA_037962975.1). Lineage (NCBI taxonomy): Eukaryota > Viridiplantae > Streptophyta > Magnoliopsida > Fabales > Fabaceae > Clitoria > Clitoria ternatea. The sequence goes on from CM075670.1 coordinate 152,752,352, forward strand.
ATAAGCTTGATTTATTGGTAAGACATTATAAAAATTTTATCTTGAAGCCTTAGTTACATAAGATTCTTCATTTTTATTGGTAAGATTGTAATCACTTTTTGCAGTAAATTTTCAGACTTAACTTTATTTTGATTTTTTTTTCTTTTGCTCGAGGACAAGCAATGTCTCAAGTTGGGGGTATTTGTTAGTCCTTAAACACAACTAAAAAAACCCTAAACAGCTACCTTAAATTAGCGACCACCTAATCCCGTCGCTAATTAGCCACCGAGTTAGCGACCACGCTATACAAAAAGGGACCAAGAAGATGTTAGCGACTCCATTAGCGACCGCTAGAGCGCGCGGTCGCTACCAATTGTAAACACCGTCGCTAGCATGGTTGCTATATTTTAACTCCACCAAGTTTTCTTTCCCGCCAGGGTTTTCTGTTGGCGCCAAATAGTTGCGACAGTAGTTTACCGTCGCTAATGTTCCCTCCAACTTTAGCGACGATAAAACTGCGTCGCTATCGTTTGTACTAGTGACAGAATTGTCCTACCGTCGCTAACGTGTAGGAGATTAGTGATGGCTTGACTCTCCCGTCGCTATGGTTTTCGCGTTCCCTCCATTTTTTTTCTTGGAATAATGGAAGTTAGTGACGGTGGCGTGACACCGTCGCTACGGTTTAGGAGGTTAGTGACGGCATCGTCCTTTCGTCGCTAATATGAAGGAGACTAGTGACGGAGTCACTCTGCCGTTGCTATGATTTTCGCCTTCCCTCCATCTTTTTTCTTGTAATAATGGAAGTTAGTGACGGTGGGTTGACACCGTCGCTACTGTTGAGGAGGTTAGTGACGGATTTTCCTACCGTCGCTAATATATAGGAGATTAGTGACAGAGTCTCTCCGCCGTCGCTATGATTTTCGCCTTCCCTCCATCTTTTTTCTTTAAATAATGGAGTTAGGGACGGTGGGGTGACACCGTCGCTACTGTTTAGGAGGTTAGTGACGGATTCTTTGTGTCGTCGCTAATCGTTTTAATTGTAGTGACGTAAGTAGCGACGGAGTGGTAGCCGTCGCTAAGGTTTTAGTCTAACTCGATAGTAACCCCTTTCCCTCTCAGTTTCCCTAACTTTCCCCTTCCTCTTTGAGCCGCCTCCCTCTCCTCCCTCCCTCCCTTCGTCCGACTCCCTCCCCCCTCCCTCCGTTCGTCCGACCGCCTCTCGCAGCCGCCGTCTCCCTCTCCTCCCTCCGAAGCGAACCACTTTCCCTCTCTCACATCTGCTCCCTTTCTTCCTCCCTCAAACCGCCGTGTGCTTTCTTCCTCCCTCGAACCTTCGCATTGCTTCAGGCGACCATTCCCTTCTTCTTCTTCCTCCGTCGGTCTCTCTCTATTTCTTCTCTTGCTGGCTGGCAGGTTGTCTTCTTCATCGCCTTCCCCCCTCTTTCTTCCGTTCGACCAGAAAGAGACCACCACGTCGCCTCTTTAACAGGTTCTGTTTCTGTCTAGGTTAGTTTTTCTTTTTGCATAATTGTTAGTTGATTTTCATTTTCTTGCGTAGCATTGTTGTTTCTCTTCTCTGTTCTGCTGCTGTTGAAGCCTCTAAAAAATAATTATGTTATGCTTTTTTTTTTATTGATTCATTTTCTGTGTATATTGCTGATGCTGTTTCGATTGGCTTTGGCATTTACATGAGCATGAGCCGTTTTGATTGATTCATTTTCTATTGTTGCTGGCTGCTGTTCATAAATAAGCATGAGCTATATATGTTTGTTCTTCTCTCTGTTGCTGCTGGCTGCTGTTGAAAAATAATTTTTTTTTAGTTGATTGATTCATTAATAATATGTATACAGATATGTTTAGGTCCAAGATATCATTGGACCCTTCATTAAAATTAATCTCACCCACTTGATTTGAACTCCCTTCATTCCTAAGGATGGAATTTTGGATTGGTATTACTCATCAATTTCACAATCAATTTCTCATAAATGGTTTATAGTAGTGAGCATATGAGTGATATGATAATATAGAATCTTCAATTTGTTTTACATGATAAAAATTGTTGTAATTTGAAAAACATTTCTTCTAACCAGCCAAGTACTTCATACATACTAAATTATTAGTTTCTTACAAATGAAACGTGAAAGTTGAGACTCGTGTATCATCATAGCATCCCATGATTGTTATATGGGTTGTGTAGTAGTTGCTTTTGTATATATAATTATATAGAAGACACTTGGTGGATGTGTTATTATATTAAGAGCCTAGCTGGTACATCTCATTATGAAATATTTTCTTGAGGTTGAAGGGAAGGCGTAGAAGGAAAGAAAAAAAGAGAGTAGAAGCTAACATTTTTTGAATTGGATTGACCATTAAATCAACAAAATATATACTGGTTTAAATGAATTGTAATTGAACTAAAAATTAAATTATAATTAATTTGATACTATTAAAAAATTAATCTAAACTAATACATTGTTAGTCCAATATGTAATTTGATTTTTATAGCAATATTAAAAACAACATCTTAACACTCACGTAGGTTATTTGTTTTGTTGCCTTTTTAATCTTATCGACTTAACTAATTCCACTTTTCATATCTTTCTATATTCTCATTCTATTGCTACCATCCTTGTTTAGTGTTAATAAATTCTCTTAGGGGTTTTTAAAATTTCAAAATTGTTGCCATCTCTTTCTCTTCATAAAGTTTAGGAGCCATGGGAGCAATCATTGTGTAAATAAGCACACCATGCTCCCACTAACTCTCTCTCTCTCTCATTGCAATATCCCTATAAAGCCCCAACAAATGTAGACACGTACAACAAATTTGACTATTGAAAGGAGTGAACACAAACATATTTGTGTTTCTATTATCCTTTGCATTGTCAATCAAGTCAGCTTCCAAAAATGAAAGGAGCAATGTTAGATTACTATTGATCTTGCTTTTATAATTAGGGCATAGCACTTAAGCTGTTAGTTAAAGGCTTGGTGGTACACTCCTGTATATATAGCTAATGCATTATTCCCATTCTTGCTACTAGTGTCATAAATATTTTATTTAATAAAAATGTTAAATTGACCCATTTTTCCTACTTAAAGTAAATATATGCAGAACCACTTAAGAAAATAGAGAAATATAACTAATAACACTTCAAATGCATACTAGATAATTGAAAATCAAGATTATAAGAATGAAAACATTGTCTCAAGACTCCCAACATGATCCAAAACTACTAAAACAGAAAAATAAGAGTGAACTAGAATCTGAAAATCTACAAATCATAAATCATATTCATCATCTTCTTCTCCTAGTTCCAATTCTTCTTCCCCTCTACTTGAGCTTGCATGTTGATCACTTCTATAAATTTCTTCCTCTTCGGAAGTCTCTTGCTCATCACTAAGCTCTTCCTCATCTTCCTCCACTTGCACAACATATTTCCCTTTCCCTTTTTTCCTATTGCTTGAGGAAGGCCTAGATGCATCATTGGTGGCATTTTGCTTATTCTTCCTCCTAGTGTAATGCAATGGTTGGCCAGCACCAGCAGTATGCGACACTAGTCCCCATGTCAACCCATCATCCTCACCAAACACAAATCCACCCTCCTCTTCATCTTCATCACCATCTAACTCTCCTAACAACCACTCATTGGTGGCGGAATCATCAACTTCCTTCAAGAGAATCGGATCTTTGATGGTCATAGAATTAAACCTCTCATTTAAGGTTTGGTTGTACTTTATGTAAACCAAATCACACAACCTTTGATGTTAAAGACGGCTTCTCTTCTTAGAATGAATCTGTTAGATTTTTTAAGAAAATGTTAGTGGAAGTAGCAAGTTGGTGGAAGTAGCAGCTGTGAGAGACTGTTGCAGGTGGCTGGGAGGTTGTTGCAGGTGGCTGGGAGGTTGTTGCAAGTGGCTGAAAGGCTGTTGCAGGTGGCTGGGAGGCTGTTATAGGTGGCTGGAAGGCTGTTGCAGGTGGGGGAGGCTGGTGCAGGTGGCTGGAAGGCTGTTGCAAGTGGCTAGGAGGTTAGACAGGGATCACCGGAGCTCGGACAGGGATCACCAGAGCTCGGACAGGGATCACCGGAGCTCGGACAGGGATCGCCGAAGTTCAGACAACGTCGTAGGAGGTCAAACGGCGGTCGTCGGTGCCTGGGAAGAAGAAGAATTGGAAGACATTGTTTTTGACAGCTCGGAAGGAGAAGAAGCTGAAGGCTTTTCCGTAATTCCTAACAATGAGAATGATTATGTTGAAGTTGAAGAAGAGGAAGGAGATGAAGATGAAGAGGATTAGATTTTTAGGCCTTTTCTATATATGTTGCATTGTTGTTTTCCTTGTCTTTTATTGTAGGATCTATGTTTTATGCATTATTATTTGCTTGACCAAAGACTTATGAACAGAAATTGTTAATTTCCTAAAGATAGTTAGGATTCAGTTTTTCTGTTTTCCCTTTTTTAGTAAGTTGTAAAGCTAAAAGCTATTACATTATTAGCTATTACATCTTTAGAAACCTCATACATGGAAACCAGTTGAATGTTGGGAACTTTGATTAACACTGTTAACAATCAACTTTGTCATGCAGACCAACACACTTTACGCGTGGTCAGTGTTCAACTCTCATCAGTTTCGTCTCCATCGCTATCTCTCTTTCCTAGGTAATCCCCTAACGCTAACTTTCTGGCTATGTGTGTTGTATCTTTTGAAGTGAATGTATGTTGATTGTTGTTTGTTAGTGGAGAGCAGAGCTCATTAGGCGATGGTTTTGTGTGCTGATAACATGATTTTTTATGCATGTGTAATGTTGTTTGTTAGTGGAGAGCAGAGCTCATTAGGCATTGGTTTTGTGTGCTGATAACATGATTTTTTATGCATGTGTAATGTTGTTTGTTATTGGAGAGCAGAGCTCATTAGGCATTGATTTTATGTATTGATAACATGATTTGGTGTTCATAACTCTGAATATCATATACAATGTCTATGATATGTTTATTTATCTATACTGGGAAGTTTTCTATATGTAACAGGCCGTTTCTAATTTTGGGAAATGTCTAGTTTACAGGGGAGACTCTGCCAAAATTTTGGCAGGCTCCCTTAATTGTAGGGAACTTAAAAATGAAACTCAACGTTAATAATGTAGGGTTTAGTCGTGTGTGTACCCATTAGATTCCCGTTCAAGTTTCAAAACAACCGGCTGATGTACCGTGTTGTGTTGGATCTTGAATTGTCCCGGTTGGACAGTTTGGTATGAATTTGTAACCAGTAGGGCGTAACCCATCAATGTTGTATGTGGTCTATCTTGAGACGTTGAATGTTCATTTGAAATTTCAGTTATGGTGTTTCGTATTGTCCCCAGGGTGCATGTCTGCGTGTGGTGTTTCTTACCGTACGTATCTTTGTGTACTCGGGGACCAATGCGAAATGCTGCCGAAATTTCAAATGAACATTCATTCAACTCAAGATAGACCACATACAATTATGGGATGGGTTATGGATGGTTGCATATTCATCTCGAATGGGATAGGGCCCCACCAATTTGGAACATCAAAGAGATAGAGTGATTCACAACCGATAGTTAAATAAAAATTTAAACGTGTAAGGTAATAGAAATCGTGCTTGTTAGATATTATAAATGGAGGTACCGGCAAATCGACGATGGATGTACAACCGACTAGATCGCAATCGGCGAGTGACTGAGGAGTTTATGATGGGGCTATTGGAGTTCATTCCATTCGCTACGGCAAACACGCCTGGATTTGAAGCAACTTAGAAGATTCGTTGTCCGTGCTCAAGGTGTAAATGCATGAGTTTTGAATACGTGGATGATGTCATGTGCCACCTAACTGAGAAAGGGTTCATGGAAACATACCACTACTGGTACAACCATGGTGAGCAGTTACCGCATAGACCATCAGACGTAACCGTGCAACAGTCTTACTACGAGGTTGGAGGAAACAGGGATACGTACAACAACATAGAACAAATGGTGATGGATCATTGTTGGACCCTCCACCGGGTGTATGCTGGAACATAATGACCAAGCAGGTCATGGAGACTCTGACAATGTAGAGGAGGATCCTAATCCGGAGGTGAAAAGATTTTATGGTTTGTTAGCGGTGGCTCAGACTCCATTGTGGGATGGGTGCAACAGTCACACTGAGTTGTCCGCCTCCCTAGCTGCTCTAAGCCTAAAGGCAGATTATAATCTTTCTGGAGGTTGTTTTAATAGGATGGTCAATCTGATGGGTTCCACTATGCCTAGTAATCATAGAATGCTAGTAAACCTGTACCGTGCTAAGAAACAAGTGGCAAACTTGGGGTTGGGTTGTGTGAAGATAGAGTGTTGTGTTGGCGGATGTATGCTGTTCAGAAATGAGTTTGCAGATAAGAGTGTCACAAAATGTCTGCATTATAATGAGGAACGCTACAAAACTGTTAAAAGGAGAGGGAAGGTAACCCGGACGGCCAGGAAGAAAATGTGGTACTTCCCTATAACACCGCTTCTTCAACGCCTGTATGCCTCATTGTCTACGGCAAAACACATGCGTTGGCATGCTCTGAACCAAACACAAGAGGGGTTTCTTTGCCATCCTTCCGACGGGAAAGCATGGAAGTGTTTGGATGAGCTATATCCAGACTTTTCTGGCGAGCCGCGCAATGTAAGACTTGGCTTATGTACTGATGGGTTTAACCTGTTTGGTCAATACGGAAGAGCTTACTCTTGTTGGCCAGTCATCTTGACCCCATACAATCTGCCTCCTGATATGTGTATGAAGAGGGAGGTCATGTTTCTATCTATACTGGTTCCAGGACCCAAAAATCCAAAGGCGAACATAGACGTGTTTTTGCAACTGTTGGTTGAAGAGTTATCACAGTTATGGGATGTCGGGGTAATGACATATGATGCGTCTTTGAAGAACAACTTTATGATGCGTGCTGTTTTGATGTGGACTATTAACGACTTCCTGGCCTATGGTATGCTTTCTGGATGGTCCACGTCTGGGAAGCTTGCTTGCCCTGTATGCATGGAACATACCGGGGGGAATCACTCCCTGTTAGTGGCAAGACAAGTTTCTTTGACTGTCATAGAAAGTTTCTACCGTTGGATCACCCGTTTAGGAGAAACAAAACCGCTTTTAAGAAGAACAAGGTTGTTAATGAACCTCCACCCCGTAGGTTATCTGGTGCACGGGTTTGGCAGAGGGTCAAAGAGTATCCGTACATCTGGGACAAGAGTGTTAAGGATTTTACGGGTTACGGTAAGGAACACCACTGGGTGAAGCAGAGTGTCTTGTGGGATTTGCCATATTGGAAAGACTTGTTGTTAAGACACAACATTGATGTCATGCACACTGAGTGTAATATTTTCATGAATATTTTTGACACTGTTATGGACATCAAAGGGAGAACAAAGGATAATGAGAAGAGTCGTCTAGACCTTCCGATTTGGTGTTCTAGGAAGGAGTTGGAGTTGAGGGATGCGGGACGTGGAAGAATGTTTAAACCCCATGCAAAATATGCTTTAACTAGACCACAACAGATTGCTGTGTGTATTTGGATGAATGGGTTGACCCTGCCTGAAGGATTCGCTTCTAACTTGATTAGATGTGTCGACGTGAAGAAGGGCAGGGTGTTTGGCATGAAAAGTCATGATTGCCATGTGTTTATGCAACAACTACTCCCGTACGTGTTTCATGCCTTACCGAAGCCTATTTGGAAACCGTTGGTGGAGTTGAGTCACTTCTTTAAGGAGTTGACGGCTACTTTGTTGACCGTGGAGAAACTTGTGAAGATGGAAGAAACTATCCCGGTATTGATTTGTAAGTTGGAGTAGATTTTCCCACCAAGTCTTTTTGACTCCATGGAGCATTTGCCTATTCATCTACCGTACGAGGCCTTGGTTAGTGGCCCGGTGCAGTATCGTTGGATGTATCCATTTGAAAGGTGAACGCCAGAACTCTTTAATTTCCTTGCAAACACTTCTTATAATAGTATTTTCTAACTTAACACTTGTTAATGATGTTGAAGATTCTTACGCTCTTTAAAAGATAAAGTGTCGAACAAAGCTTGCGTTGAAGCATCAATTTGTGAGGCATACTTAGTCGAAGAAATGACAACCTTTGCTTCTTTCTATTTTCCGACGGAGATAGAAACTAGAATGAGTAGAATTCCCCGCAATCTTGGGGTAGCCAGCCGCACAGGGTTTGATGAACAAACATCGATTTTCAACTATCCTGGTCACCCGGGGGGCAAGCTCACAAAATGTTATATTGATGAGAAAGATCAAAAGGCGGCTTACTTGTACATTCTTCTAAATTGCCCAGAAGTAGAACCCTTTATTGAGTAAGTCATACAAGTTATATGTTACATTCTAAACGTAGCTTTTATAGTATCTAAATTTGTTTCCTTTGAATAGCTTATATACAGATATGCTAAAACTTAAGCAAAATGATTTAACTGATGACCAAATTCATAGTGAGGTGTCATCCAAGTTCGTTGGTTGGTTCGCGCAACACGTAAGACCCGTATAACAAGTGTTTTTAAGCCTATTTGCTTCTAACTCCCGGTATCTAACGATGACCTACTTGTTATGTTGTACATAGATACAAGACCCTAACAACCATATTGAAGATTCTTTACTCCAAGCCCTTTCTTGGGGGCCGGTGAAAACTGTTAAAAAATGGCCTGTTTACTACGGAAATGGCTACAAGTTTAATATTCTATCCTGGAGTGAAGGGATGCGCACCCATAACTACGGGGTTTGTGTTAAAGGCACCGCCGGACAGTTAGAAGAAGACTTTTATGGAGTGCTGACGGAGATTGTTGAAGTTTCATTCTCTGGACGACTAAGAAGAGATATTGTTCTTTTCAAATGTGATTGGTTCAATAACACAATCGATGTTCGAACAAAGGTTGACAACAACTATGGCTTAGTTGAGGTCAAGAAGAATGGTAGATATAAAGGGTTTGATCCCTTCATTTTTGCCCAACAAGCTGAGCAGGTTTATTACACAGACTTCCCGGGAGGACATCGGGACTGGTATGCAGTAATCAAGGCCAAGGCCCGAAGTCAGATCACTGACAATGTCTCCAAGGAGGTCGATGACGCTTATCAGCTTGCACCACATGAGCTCAACGATGCCAATTTGTTGTTTAACATTGATCCAGTCATAATGGATGAGACACTCGCCACTACAGGGGGTGAACACATTGACAAAGACCTTGTCTCTCGATCAAAACGGTCTAGGGCTGATCTGGATACTGACGAAGTTGTTCAAACAGATAACCACAGTTACACTGAAAGTGAGGAGGAATTTGAAACTGAAACAGGCACAGAGTATGTAGTTGTTATACATATATACATAGGTTTATATATATCCTGAGACTAACCTTTCTTTTCATGATTTTATCCACAGATGACGGGACGTCGACTGCCCTTCAGTAGGGGTGGTGGGTCCAGGACCCCGGCATCCCATCTGGGGACTCCCATCCCAGGGTAGGAGACCACTCCATCACCACCACAGCGGACCACTCTATCACCACTACAGCAGACCACTCCATCACCACTACAGCAGACCACTCCATCACAACCACTACAGCAGACCACTCCATCACCACCACTACAACAGACCACCTCATCACCCCCACAGCTGACCACCCCGGAGCAAAGTCCTGGAGTTGGTGGCTTGGAGGACCATGGCCATCAGGCCACCCCACCTCCGGCATCCCCTCTGCCCATGTTGGTACCCGTGCCGGCCGGAGACGAGTAAGTGACTAAAACTCAAATACTTTAATGTTATTTGTATGGTACTTTATATTAAACTTTAGTGGAAAGACTTGTTGCTTTATTGTATGTTACTTTAATTAGTACTTATATAGATTGAATTGTACTGGAAACTCTTCTGTTTGTAACAGGGTAACTATTTAAACTTGGAAATATTACATTTACAGGGGAGACTCTGCCGAAATTTTGGGAGTCTCCCTAGATTGTGTGTTGTTCTACTCCTGATATAATTGTTGTCATTACAGCTTTGTTGATAGTAGTTGCACTACCAAAGCGATTACTAAAGTATTAAAGGCCCAGTGGGACGGTCCATATATATCTTGGACAGATGCTGGGAAGGTTGTCCAAGATAGGTGGTTTGACACCTTCTCGGTAAGTTCCTAGCTCATTTATTATGATTTGATTTGTGAAATAGACCTCTTCTTAATTTTTATTTCTCATTTCATTTTACAGCGTGATTACCAGTGGGCAGAGGGTATGATTGATGAGATTAGGAAGGTCTTTGCCATAAAGACCTCCAAAATCATCAAGAGTACCCTTTGGAAAGTGAGGGACAAGGGTGAGCGCCCTCGTTGGATCCCGGAGGACCATTGGGACGGGATGGTCCAGAAGTGGGGCGGTGTCCCGTTCCAGCAGGCGAGTGCTCGGAACAGGACAAACAGAGCCGCCGATGCTGCAGCCTCAGTTTACACTGGGGGTAGCATTTCAACCCTCGAGCACAAGAAAAGATTTGTAAGTATATTTATGTTAAACATTTCTATGATGATTCGTCTGACATGTTTACAAATAATAGTCTCAATGTTTTTTGTCAACCACAGGAGCTGAGGGAGCACCGGGAGCCTTCTTTGTTTGAGGTCATGCAAATGACCAAGAAGAACAAAGCCGGTGCATGGGTAAACCAGAAGACTATGGATCTAGTGGTATTTACTTTTAACTGACACATGCTTATAATTTACAAATCAGCTTACTAATTCTATCATTGTTTTTGAATTTACAGGAGGCGTATCAGGCCAGGAGGGCCGAGAAGGAGGCGGACCTGGTGGCTTCCACTCCTGAAGGGGAGGTTCCTTCCACCCTATCTTGTTCTGACGACAACGCCATCTATATGGAGGCTGTTGGCGGTGTGAACAAGAAAGGGAGGGTATTTGGATTGGGTGGCGTTGGCACGTAGCTGGCAAAAAAGGGGAAGACCCCTTCCCCTTCCTCTTCCTCTGCTCTTCCGACTGAGGTTGTTCAGGTAATTCAAAACCTGAACGAGGAGCTACAGGAGGAGCGATGTCAGAGGCAGCTGTTGGAGGAGCGGGCCGAGGCGGACCGACAGCGGGCCGAGACGGACCGACGACGGGCCGAGGAGCAGCACGCCGAGACTCATCGGTAACTTGCTCAGCAGCAGGAGCTACTGATGCAGTTGATGGCGAGGCTACCTCCCCCCACTTCCCAGGCGCCCCCACCACCACCGCAGTGTTGTTCAAGTGGCCTCAATACTCAAGAGGGGGGGTGAATTGAGTTTTAAAACTTTTGATTGGAATACCTTTGAAATTGATTTTTATAACCAAGATTGTGAGATTATGCAAGTGAAATAGAATGGAGGATAGCAAGCAATGCACTACAATGAGAAATATTGCTGAAGCAATTTATCAAACACTTGGTGTGCAATATTAGAGGTATAACAAATTAAGCAAGTTCAAGTGAGCTCTTCTCAACCAATCAATACCAATCAACAAATATGCAGTAAATGAAAGTAAAAGAGTAAGGAAGAGAAGCTTGCAAACGGATATAACGAGTTCCACCCAATCCGGTGTACGTCTCGCCTCTAAGCAACCCACTTAGAGGATTTTCCACTATTGTAGACTAGAGATACAGCTTTGAGCAATTGCGGCTTCCTAGTGTCCCACACTCAAGAACCCAATCCTCACAAGTATAAGGGCAACCCACCCAATCTCTCAATCTCACAATATCCCAAAGATTGAATCCTCAACCTTTGTAACCACTCAACCTAGAGTGAACAACCACTCAACCTAGAGTGAATATCTTGTGTTTGGAGTTTGTGTTTACAATCAATATACTCTCTTAATAGAGCAGATATACAAATGAAAAGCTCTCCCAAATTCTAATCTCTCAAGATGAGAGGATATACAAGTGAAAGTACAATATGCAAGAAATAGGCTTACAAAGCACAAAATAGAGCTATGAATTGTTGCTACTTAGTTGTGTTTTTGTGCTTGTCTTCCTCTTCAATTTATAGAGCCAAGATAGCTGTTGAGGAGTGCCCTAGTCCATCATAGCCGTTGCAATTAGTGGAAATTTGAAGAATGGTGGAGACATGACCTGGTTTCCCACTTAAATCTGTTTTTCCACTAGCGTAATCGATTACACCCTCGCGTTGTAATCGATTAGCTTCAAGTCAGAGAGTCACTAATCGATTATTTCACTTCCTGTAATCGATTAGCATCTGTACCTGATGCATTAAATTTGTTTTCGCAGCATCCTAATCGATTAGCATGTCTTGCAATCGATTACCTTAAATCCAGTGACTCACTAATCGATTATATGGTTCCCTTAATCGATTAGCTTTCATACCTGATGCATTTTGTCCCATTTCTGATTGTTGTAATCGATTAGTCTCTGGTGTATAATCGATTACCTTAATTCCAGTGAGTACCTAATCGATTGTTCAGCTCCCTAATCGATTAGCTTTCATACCTGATGCAATTTTCTTCCAAAACAGAAAGCTCCTAATCGATTAGCATCTATGGCCTAATCGATTAGCTTCGCTGTTACTTCAATTCTGATTTCATGTCTTTTGTTTTTTGCATCGGTTTCTTCAAGAGTGCTTGTCATTATCAAAATCTTTGCACATCTTTGGACCTGTTAACATATTCAAACACATTCTCCCCCTTTTTGATGATGACAACTATGTTCATCTCTTGAGGGTTGTTAGTTTAAGTAATATAGACTTATCTTTTATCTTTTTGCAAAAACAACTCTGCTACATTATCTCTTTTTCAAATAGCAGATGACCAATTTCAAAAATCAGAATAATCACATTCAGCAGCCAATGTCTTATCTCATTTTATCTATTGTCTATTATCTCTTATCTATAACTCTCCCCCTATCAAAAGGAATTTAACAAACAGATAATATTTTTCAAATTTTGTTAACAGAGCATCTATTATCCATATTCTTAGTATCAGAGCATATTCAAAATTGTAGTGTCAGAGCATCTATCAATATTATCCATATTTAATTATCCAAATTTTTTGTATCAGAGCATTATCCAACATATGAACATATATTCTTCTCCCCCTTTGTAATCATCAAAAATAATTAGAGCAGTGAAGAGAAATAATATAAACTGAAATAAGATACTTTTATTGAATTGAAAAAAAATGGGAAATACAAGAAGTAAAATTATTCAAAATTCAGAAAACAACAAAAAAGAAACCAACAGCTAAACAAAACATAACTAAAAATCTAATTATCCGGGTTGAAGAAGCGGATTTCTGCAATTTGGTGAGCCAGCTCTTCATAACGCTGCTGCATCATCTCAAAATGTTGCTGCTCAGTCATTGAAAACTCTTGGAGGGAGTTTTCAAGTCGATCGAAGCGGCGATCAAGATGGGCGTAGAGAGATGCAAATGGGTCTGCTTGGGGTGCAGATGAAGAGGCTGATGGTGCAGCTTGTGGTTGAGGTGGAGGAAGAGGAGGAGCAGCAGGTTCAGCAAAGGGGTTGGCACCATGTTCCCGGTCACTCCTTAGAATCCACATTCCAGCAATGTTGACCATGCCCATTTTATTGAGGTGGGAAGTGCCAATGCAAGCTCTTGGGGGCACTTTTTCAGAGAGTTCCCCTGCCAAATCAACACCGCAGAATTTAAAAATTTTGGTGAGGAGGATACCATAAGGGAGCTTTTGCTGGTCCTTGGCATGGCGCATGTGGAATTTGATCAACTGAACCCAGTTGATCTCTTTGTGGTTCAGCATGGCCCACATTAAGAGGACATCATCCTCTTCAACCAGAGCATAGTTCCCACCACGGGGAACAATCATCTTGACCAAGAAGAAGTGGAGCAGGCGGTTGTTCATGGTCAAGTGGCCAACTAGTTTGTGGTTGCTCATGGGAGGATCCGGCTTCCACAAAGAACGGCGGGCAGTGATGGGATTAAAACCCTATTCATCCTTGGGTTCGCCTCCATCAAAGTCAGCATTGTTGAGGGGCAGTTTGGAAATTTCTGCAAATTGGGCATTTGAGAGTTTGATGGTGGTGTTTTTCACCTTGGATTCAACCATCCCATTGACAAGGCGGAGGTTGCAGTAGAATACTCTCATAAGCTCAGGATAGTATTCTTCTTCTTTGAGGGATAAGAAGGGGAAGAGGTTGTAGTGGTTGAGGCTTTGGGTGAAGGTAAGGCTTGGGTTGTCAAAAGTGTCAGCAACGGTGTAATGAGGGGTCATAATCTCCCTTTCAGAAAAATTCTTCATAAAATTTTGAAGTTCTCTAGGAGAAGAGAAGAACCTTGAGAAGTCAAGGGGGTTATGGGCTTGAGCTGTAGAGGACCTAGCTCTCTTGACAGTTCTAGAAGTAGACATGGTGGAAAATGCAAAAGAAGGAGATGAAGAGAGATGAGTGCTGGAGAGTTTTAGAGAGGTTTGGGAGGAAGAAGGTGGTGTGAGATGAGAAGGTGAAGGGAGGGGTATTTATAGGTGAGAATTAGGTTTGGGAAGGAGGAAAGAGAGTTTAGAAAGGAGTGAAGTGAGTTAAGAGAGGGAGAGTTTCGAGTGAGCCTAGGAAGTTGCATTTGACTCTTCAGAACGCGTGCTAATCGATTACGAGACAGGTGGTAATCGATTAGATCATTGTTTCTGGGGAATTTCAAACGTTTCATACAGGTGGTAATCGATTAGAGGCTTAGGGTAATCGATTAGTTTAGAAACAGAATCGTCCTAATCGATTGGAGCAATGTGGTAATCGATTATGAAGAAGAGGAAATGTTTTGAACTTGAAACAGAAGCTTCGTAATCGATTATGGATCATGGATAATCGATTATCTTAGAAACAGAATAATTGTAATCGATTATGGGTGAGTTCTAATCGATTATCTTAGAAACAGAAGCTTAGTAATCGATTGGGATTAACAATGTAATCGATTATGGAGTCAAAAACTTCAAACATATCAAACAGCAAGGTTCCAAACATGAAATGTGATATATACCATGCATTATGCCATTCAACAAGGTTCTTATCAAAAGATTCAAACACAACTGGACATGTCAAGAATGCCTAACTCTCTTCTTATGTGAATGAATTGCTCTCTAGCCAAGGGTTTTGTGAAAATATCAGCTAGTTGCCTAGAAGTTTCTACATGTTCAAGTACACAATCCCCTTTTAACACATGATCTCTAATAAAGTGATGCCTAATCTCAATGTGCTTGGTTCTAGAGTGCATTACTGGATTTTTCGAGATATTAATGGCACTAGTGTTATCACATTTAATGGGGACTTTATTCAAGGTAATACCAAAATCAAGAAGTTGTTGTCTCATCCAAAGAATTTGAGCACAACAACTACCAGCTGCTACATATTCTGCCTCAGCCGTTGACAATGCAACACTTGCTTGTTTCTTGCTATGCCAAGAAACAAGGGAACTACCAAGCAAATGGCATGTACCACTGGTACTTTTTCTATCAAGCTTACACCCCGCAAAGTCGGAATCAGAATATCCTAAAAGATTACATTCAACGCCTTTGGGATACCATAAACCAACATTTTGAGTACCCACAAGATATTTCAAAATTATTTTTACGGCAGTCAAATGTGATTCTTTAGGACATGCTTGATATCTAGCACACATGCATACCGCAAATATAATATCAGGTCTACTCGCAGTTAAATACAGTAAGGATCCAATCATACCTCGATATTTGGTGATTTCAATGTCCTTACCCTTTTCGTCTTTGTCTAGATAGCAGGATGTGCTCATGGGTGTAGCTATCTCGTTTGCCTTGTCCATTCCAAACCTTTTAAGTAGTTCCTTACAGTATTTAGTTTGGCTAATGAACGTTCCATCAATGGCTTGTTTTATTTGTAGTCCAAGGAAGAAGGTGAGTTCTCCCATCAAGGACATTTCAAACTTATTCTGCATAATCTTGGCAAATTCTTGACAAAGATTTTCATTAGTAGCACCAAATATTATGTCATCTACATAAATTTGTACCAAGAGGATGTCATTATGTTTGCGTTTTATAAACAATGTAGTATCAACCTTTCCTCTTTCAAAGTTGTGTTCTAAAAGGAATTTGCTTAATCTTTCATACCAAGCTCTTGGAGCTTGCTTCAAACCATATAAAGCTTTTCTCAATTTGAAGACATGGTTTGGAAATTTATGATTTTCAAAACCGGGAGGTTGATCTACATAAACTTCTTCTTGAATGTAGCCGTTTAAGAACGCACTTTTGACATCCATTTGATACAGTTTGAAATCCATACAACATGCAAAAGCTAGCAATAATCTAATGGCTTCTAACCTAGCTACGGGAGCATATGTTTCTTCATAGTCTATTCCTTCTTCTTGGTTGTATCCCTTTGCAACTAGTCTAGCTTTGTTTCTAGTTATTATACCATTTTCATCTAGCTTATTTCTAAAAACCCATTTGGTGCCTATTATTAGATGATTATTGGGTCTTGGCACAAGTTCCCAAACTTCATTTCTTTCAAATTGGTTTAACTCTTCTTGCATGGCCAACATCCAATGTTCATCAATAATGGCTTCATCAATATTTTTGGGTTCTATTTGGGATACAAAAGCCAAGTGATTGCATGCATTTCTAATGGCGTTTCGAGTACTTACCCCTTTGGTTATTTCTCCAATGATTTTGTCCAAGGGATGATCCTTCAAGGTTACCCAATCTTGTTGTCTCTCAATTTGTGTTGCACCTTCATCATTGTTGACTTCTTCTTCTTTGTCTTGCAAGTTCATTTCTTGGAAGGTACCTACAAGATCATCAACATCTTCCTTTCTCGGAGGGTTATGGCTATTTTCATCAAATTTGACATGAATAGATTCCTCAATGGTATGTGTTTGTTTGTTGAAAATTCTATAAGATTTACTTGATTGAGAATATCCCAGGAATATTGCCTCATCAGATTTTGCATCAAACTTTCCTAGATTATTCTTTCCATTGTTGAGCACAAAACATTTACATCCAAAAATATGAAAGTATGCAATGTTGGGTTTTCTACCCTTGTAAAGCTCATAGGGGGTTTTCTTTAAAATAGGCCTTATCAAACATCTATTCATAACATAACACGCGGTGTTTACCGCATCGGCCCAAAAATGTTTTGCAATATTGTTTTCATTTAGCATGGTTCTAGCAAGCTCCACTAAAGATCTATTCTTTCTTTCAACTACTCCATTTTGTTGTGGAGTTCTAGGAGCTGAAAAGTTGTGATTAATACCATGTTTTTCGCAAAACTTTTCAAAAGATTGATTTTCAAATTCTCCCCCATGATCGGTTCTAATGGATGCAATTTTTGAATTTTGCTCATTTTGGATAATCTTTGCAAGTTTCTTGAATGCATGATATGCTTCATTTTTATGAGCAAGAAACAGTGTCCACGTATATCTTGAATAGTCATCTACTATAACTAGACCATAGTAATTACCTCCAAAGCTTTTGATTTTGGATGGTCCAAATAAGTCCATGTGCAAAAGTTGTAAAGGCCTTTGAGTAGAAACAATGTTTTTGGATTGAAAAGATGCCTTTACTTGTTTTCCCTTTTGACATGCATCACAAAATCTATTTTCAAATTTAAGCTTTGGTAGACCAATTACTAAATCCTTAGAAACAAGTTTGTTCAAGTGGTCTACATGTATATGAGCTATTCTTCTATGCCATAGCCATGTTTCATCTTCTTTTGAAATGAAGCATTGTTCATCATTTGTAGACAAACTATCCATATCAATCATGTAAATATTATCAATTCTTTGGCCTACAAACTTAATTTCCTTATTAGTCTTATGCTCAATTATGCAACAATTTGATTCAAATAACACTCTATATCCTTTGTCACATAATTGACTTATGCTAAGTAGATTATGTTTGAGGCCTTCAACATACAATACGTCACTTATGGAGGTGGAAGAATTCTTACCTATATTTCCAATGCCTAGGATTCTTCCTTTAGTGTTGTCTCCGTAGGTGACACTTCCTTTCCTTTTGGGAGTGAATGATGTAAATTTGGTTATGTCTCCCGTCATATGCTTTGAACACCCGCTATCCAAGTACCAATGGGTGTTGCTTGCCTTGAAGCATACCTACAAAACAAAATCATTTTAGAGAACTAGGTACCCATTTTATGTTGGGTCCTTTAAGATTAGCTTGTGGAGATGTTCCTTTGGGAACCCACACCTTTCTTAAGACCTTTGGTCCTAGTTTCCAAACACTACACTTATAAGCACTATGTCCTTTGGTACCACAATGATTGCATTTCATAAAAGGTGAGGAGGATTTGCTTGGTGGTGCAAAGAAACTTTTATAGTGTTTCTCCATTTTATGGTTACTATGTTCTTGGTCATATCCTAAACCGGTTTTACTAAACATGCATTTTTGTTGCCCAAGTAGGATATTCAAATTGTCTCTTCCATTTGTGAATTTCTCAAGTGTCCTATTTAGGTCTTCAATCTTGGTTTCTAATACAATGCACCTTTTTGCAAAATCACATGGTTTATCCTTAGAGCATGTTTGAACTTTCTCTAGTTCTTCTTTTAAGCTCTCATTTTCTTTACATACTTCCATGAGATGCAATTCAAGGGTATCACTAGTTTTCCTAGATGCTTTGAGTTTACTAGAGATTTTTGTAAATTTATCATATAATTCTTCAAATGCATCTAATAGCTCATTTTTATCTAAGTCAAGAAGATTTACCTCATTATCTTCTTCTTGATGATTTGCCATTAAGCAAAGATTGGCTTGCTCATCTTCCGAGTCGTCGAAGCTGCTCACATCGTTCTCATCCCAAGCAATATAGGCTCTTCTTCTTCTTTGTTTGTCCTTGCCCTTCTTTTTGAGGTTTGGACAATCGGCTTTGAAGTGCCCTTCCTTGCCACATTCAAAACAACTTGGTGAAGAGGAAGTTTCATTAGAGGTAGGTTTCTTACCTTGGGGCTTAAAGTTCTTTTGGAACTTTTTGTTCTTCATGAATCTTCTAAATCTTTTTACGAATAGCCTAAATTCTTCTTCTTCATCTAAGTCACTGCATGATTCTTCCTCATGCATGGAGGTGGCTTTGAGGGCTAGCCCTTTCTTCTTGGTGGATTTCTCCTCTTCCTCGGCTAGCTTCAATGCTTTAAGTTCTTGCTCTTGTTCTTGCAATTTTCCAAAGAGTGTTGCAAGAGACATTTCATTGATGCTAGGAGATTGTTTTATTGCTGTGACAAGAGGTTGCCATTCCCTGCTAAGACTTTTCAAAATTTTGTGCACAAGCTCTTTGTTAGTATATACTTTGCCAAGAGTAATAAGATGGTTGATAATAAGTGTAAACCTTTTCTGCATATCTACAATAGATTCTCCTAAATTTATCCTAAAGCATTCATATTGGCTAGTCAAGGTACTAATTTTGGAGTCCTTTACATCATTAGTACCTTCATGGGTTACTTGAAGAGTATCCCACATTTCTTTAGCAGTTTGGCATGTCATTATCCTAAAAAATTCATCTTGACCTAAAGACATAGTAATGAGATTTTTGGCCTTGTAGCCATATTGGACTTTCTTTTCTTCCTCGTTTGTCCATTCATCTATAGGTTTTTCAACATTCTTGCTATCTATAGTATGCATTGGTATATAAGGACCATTTTCAATGGTATTCCATATTCTCAAGTCAATTGATTGAATGAAGATTTTCATTCTCTCTTTCCAAAAGGCATACCCTTCCCCATTGAAAGCGGGAGGTCTATTTATCGCACCACCCTCGGGAAAAACATTTTGAGAACTTGAGGCCATTTAATCTCTTGAAGCTGTTAAGCTTGATCTACCAAGAGTCAAGCTCTGATACCACTTGTTGTTCAAGTGGCCTCAATACTCAAGAGGGGGGGTGAATTGAGTTTTAAAACTTTTGATTGGAATACCTTTGAAATTGATTTTTATAACCAAGATTGTGAGATTATGCAAGTGAAATAGAATGGAGGATAGCAAGCAATGCACTACAATGAGAAATATTGCTGAAGCAATTTATCAAACACTTGGTGTGCAATATTAGAGGTATAACAAATTAAGCAAGTTCAAGTGAGCTCTTCTCAACCAATCAATACCAATCAACAAATATGCAGTAAATGAAAGTAAAAGAGTAAGGAAGAGAAGCTTGCAAACGGATATAACGAGTTCCACCCAATCCGGTGTACGTCTCGCCTCTAAGCAACCCACTTAGAGGATTTTCCACTATTGTAGACTAGAGATACAGCTTTGAGCAATTGCGGCTTCCTAGTGTCCCACACTCAAGAACCCAATCCTCACAAGTATAAGGGCAACCCACCCAATCTCTCAATCTCACAATATCCCAAAGATTGAATCCTCAACCTTTGTAACCACTCAACCTAGAGTGAACAACCACTCAACCTAGAGTGAATATCTTGTGTTTGGAGTTTGTGTTTACAATCAATATACTCTCTTAATAGAGCAGATATACAAATGAAAAGCTCTCCCAAATTCTAATCTCTCAAGATGAGAGGATATACAAGTGAAAGTACAATATGCAAGAAATAGGCTTACAAAGCACAAAATAGAGCTATGAATTTTTGCTACTTAGTTGTGTTTTTGTGCTTGTCTTCCTCTTCAATTTATAGAGCCAAGATAGCTGTTGAGGAGTGCCCTAGTCCATCATAGCCGTTACAATTAGTGGAAATTTGAAGAATGGTGGCGACATGACCTGGTTTCCCACTTAAATCTGTTTTTCCACTAGCGTAATCGATTACACCCTCGCGTTGTAATCGATTAGCTTCAAGTCAGAGAGTCACTAATCGATTATTTCACTTCCTGTAATCGATTAGCATCTGTACCTGATGCATTAAATTTGTTTTCGCAGCATCCTAATCGATTAGCATGTCTTGCAATCGATTACCTTAAATCCAGTGACTCACTAATCGATTATATGGTTCCCTTAATCGATTAGCTTTCATACCTGATGCATTTTGTCCCATTTCTGATTGTTGTAATCGATTAGTCTCTGGTGTATAATCGATTACCTTAATTCCAGTGAGTACCTAATCGATTGTTCAGCTCCCTAATCGATTAGCTTTCATACCTGATGCAATTTTCTTCCAAAACAGAAAGCTCCTAATCGATTAGCATCTATGGCCTAATCGATTAGCTTCGCTGTTACTTCAATTCTGATTTCATGTCTTTTGTTTTTTGCATCGGTTTCTTCAAGAGTGCTTGTCATTATCAAAATCTTTGCACATCTTTGGACCTGTTAACATATTCAAACACACCCAGGATCCCCCACCACCATGATTGTATTTTTATTATTTATACACATTGTATATTTGATTTATAGTTTTTATATTTTATTCCATTTAGTATTTATTTTGTTATTTTTTATTTATTATGTCAATATTTATTGGTAATTAAATTCAAATAAAAAGCCTTATTGTAATTATCATTAATAATTCAACCTGTTTGATAAATAAATTTAATCCATTATTTTGTTTTTAATAATAATTTAATATTTTAAAAAAATTATTCAAATTTAATTATAAAATTTTATCAGCCAATACAAAATACAAAATATTTATCTACATTTTTAAAGTTAAATTAACAAAACCTATATAAATATTTAACTAAATTTTAAAAAAAAAAATTCCAATTAGCGACGGCAACAAATGGTCGCTATATTGCAACAATAGCGACGGCGACCAGTGGTCGCTGCCTGGCCAGAAACAACGACGGACTACAGTAGTCGCTGTATAGCTTCCCACAGCGACGGCAGATCATGGTCGCTGGAAGGCCACACTTGGCGACGGATGAGTCGGTCGCTATATGTCTAACTATAGCGACGGCATATGGTGGTCGCAGTGTGGCTGTGAGTAGCGACGGAGGATTGAGGTCGCTGTATGAAAATAGTAGCGACGGCTGGAGTCAGTCAAGCAGAGACCATTTTAGCGACGGCATGATGCCGTCAATATATTAGCGACGGCGTGTCTGTGGTCGCTGATGTGTTTTCGACGAAGGTTTTAGCGACAGCGTGTGTCCCGTCTGATATGTCGTCGCTAAGTGTTGTAGCGACGGCCTTGACATGGGTTAGCGACCAATTATTCCATCGCTAACAGGTGTTTTTTTAGTAGTGAAATTTACAATAAATTCCTTAATAAAAATTGTGTAAAAATAATAAAAATTAGTTTAATTTGTTAGAAATTTAGGTTTTAAATTCAATAAATGGATTTTGTTGGAAATAATCTACCCTTGATCAATTTTCTCTAGTTTTACAGTGAAAAAGTAAAGAAATTAAAGAGAAAAATTGAAGAACTGAAGAGCTGACGTGTAGCATCAACACCATGCGTAGCGTGGGGATTTCTAATGCTGACGCTACGCGTCATTCCCACGCGTAGCGTCAGGTGCTACGTGGACTCCATTTCCAGGTGGCCGAGCACTCAGCTAGTGACCCATTCTTGGCTTCTCCCGTGCATACAAATGGACACGCCGAAAGAAGGGACAGATACAAATAGCAGAGCATGATTGATTAAATAATTCAATCATGTCCACTTAATCATGTTTTTAATAGGGGCTGACTCAGGAACCTGACGCTACGCGTCAGGACCCTTCTTCAGCCCTATAAATAGGGTCATTCTCCACACATCCAACATGAATTCCATTCAGACTATCACATTTTCTCTCTTATACACTCGAGTTTTGAGTGTTTCTTTTGTGAGTTTGTAGTCTAGAGTAGTTTCTAGATGCTTGAGAGTGTTGTGTAGTATTGTGATCATTGTATTGTGAAGTGTTTCCATCGTCTTTGTAATGTCAATCTCTGTAAGTGTTGTTTTTATTTTTACCATGTGTAACTAATCTGTTTATGTTGGATTTGGTGAACTAATCTATTGAGTATGATGTTGTGAATTTGACCTATGCATGTTTATGATTCAAGTGCATGTTAGTATTTCAATGTTTTATTAGTGTGAATGTCAAACGGGAGAATGATTTTCATGCGTATTGAAACTTGTTTTATTAGTGTGAATGTCAAACGGGAGAATGATTATTCATGTTGTATTGAAACTTGTTTTAACAAGAGTAAAAGTTGGAATACCCTTGGTATCTCAATTCTATAGGGGTTGTTAACCATTGTTATGAAAAGGCCTGAACTTAATGCAAGGTTTTACTGAGAAAGATCACGAGGAATCAGACTTTACGGTGACTACTTAGAATTTATATCACGAGGGATCGGTTATAATGATTTTAAGCTACAATGACATGAACTTGATGATTAAATATGCATGTCTTGAGTTCCTCTATTTTTATTCTAGATTAGGGATCCAAATTCCAACATAATTTGTGTATCTGTGTTTTTATCTTCAAGTATCTTAGCTATTCTAAATTACAACTCAACCTTTTAGAAAGATTTTATTTTCTTTTTACCACATGAACAAGTCAACTATGAAATCTTGTTAATTTGTATAAATTGTTTATAAATCATTCTTTTATTAATAAGTTTTTATTTTACCATAGTAAATAGAAATTACTATGAATTACTGGACTTTCAATCTCAGTGGAACGATATCTAAATTTGAAAACTACAAACGATTGGTGCACTTGCCAATTAAAGACCCAACAGTATTTCAGGTTTAACAAGAACCAACGTCATCTCTTTGTAGAATATCTTCAAAAAATCTTTCAAAGACTCACCCTCTCCCTTCCTTAACTGCGCGAAGTTATGCGATGTTTTAGGGACGTCTCTAAAGATGACAAAGTGGTCACCGAAGGCCATTGCCATATCTTCCCAAGAATCAACCGACCGCATCAACAATCCCTTGAACCAACTAAGGGCCTCTCTAGTTAGAGTATGGGGGAACATACGACACATCACGTCTTCTTCAGCCCCCAGGAACATCGCCTCATAAGTGTAAGCATCCAAATGCTTACTTGGATCAGTCTCACCCGAGTACCTCCTTATGGAAGGGGTTGCGTTGTTTGCAAGTGCCTGGGGATGGGCACACTCATCAGCCTTCTAGAAAATGGGACACTGAGTCTATATGTCCCCGAAGCTATCACCGTCGGTTCCTTCCTTCTGGTTCTAACTTGTTCCCCAGAATCTTGAGACTGCTCCGTCTCCTCGTACGTGGGAATCTTGGAATACTGAAGGGTATTAGACTTCTCCCTTGCTAAGGCCTCATGGGTCTCCTCTGCCTGAGAAACTACTTTCTCCTCAGTGCACTTTCAATCTTCTTCAACTCAGCCAACTCCTCCTTCAGTTGCTTTATGATTTCATCACGAGGATCAGGTATCCCCGCAGGCATCATTCTACGAGAGCTTCCTCTAGGGGTTTCAAAGACCAGGCACATATTGGCCAGGGGTGCGATGTCCTCAACATGTCCCTCTTGAAGGTCCCTCATGTTCCCCCATCAAAGCTTCAAGACTTCTACGAAAATGGGAATCAATCTATTGAGTCCCACCGGGTGTGCTAATGAATTGGCCTGAACCGGGGTCAAGGATCCAGTATGGGAACCAGCTAGAAATGTTCTTCCCTATGTGATTTGTACACCAGTCCAGTGGGGAAATAGAGGTCTTGGAGTCCTTGAGATCCTACACACCAAGTTTTCACGTTGTGGGGGCGAAATGAGGTGCCACGTGTAAAGGCACTCTGATGCTCAAGTCAATAAGCAGTTAAGGGAGCAATTCTTGAGCGTAAGTTAGAGAATGAAGAAAACGTACCATTGTTGGGAAATCCTTGGTATTTATATGCATGCAAGGAACATAAGAGTCCTTAAGGGCTGGGGGACAATCCGTGTGTCAGTACGATTCTGCGAGAATCTGACACACGACGCGGGTGCCCCCCGTGTCTCCGATGTGTCTTGGTATTGACCTGGACTACCCAGTATAGAGGATGACTCGTGTGGGTATTGAGTTCGGAGGTTCATCTGCGATATCGGTAGACGAGTGAAAGCGGGTGAAATTACCCTCTTGTCCATGCACCAGTATCTAGACCGGATCATATATATAATGAACTAAATATATTTTTAATAGTATTTGTTATTTAAATAATACATTGATAATGTAATTATATAATCTAAAATATATGTCTCATAAATACATTTAAATATGAAATATTATTATTAAATATATTAAAATATTTGTGTACCAAGCAAAGACATTTCCCCGCGTATTTTAAAATATTTAAATATTATTCATTAAATGCAATTTAGAAGAATATAATTGGCATTACGTACCAAGTACCAACAAATAACAGCTAACTCATGCATAGCACGTGTCCTATGACTAAAGTTTAAATAAAGATTAATTTTATTCTTTAGGGAACATATTGTATAGTAGTATTCTCTTTGACCCTTAGATAAAGAGAAAGAATCATTGTTGGAGAAAAGGGTAACTTGCTGCGCTATACACAAATAAGGTAGAATTTGGAAGGTGGATTTATGCTGTTGGAAATTATATTTTTTACAAAAAATATATTATAAATTCTTTTATCCTCTTAATTTATTTTTTCACTTTGACCATATGTTGCTTATTTTCTTTAAATTTACGGATGGTTAAAATAATTTTTTTAAAAGGCAATATGTATATATAGGAAGCGTAATCAATGAAAATAAAGTTATCGAATGAAAAAAAAATGAGAATAACTAATAAGGACAATCCAAATCAAATTAAAGGATAAGATCAATTTAAGTTAAAATTAAAATTGTGTACCATATTACATTCTATACTAACTAATTTTATATCCTTTATCTAATTTGATATCCTTAATTATTTGATATGATATTATTTATCTAATTTAAAATCTATTTTCAACTCAAAATTAAATCATGAATTAGTAAATTTAACATTGTGTGTTGTTGTTTGTAAAAAAAATTTACCATCTTCTAAAGTATCAAATAGGTATCTCATCTTCAGTTTCAATTTTTCATCACATAGTGACATGAATTCATTTAACTACAAGAAGAATATATAGTTAATAAAACTATATTTGGTTATTTGTGTTAGCCAAAGTTGATTCTATAACAATTTATTCCGACAAGGATTAGAAATATCTTAACTTTGAAAATAACTTTGGGAACTGTACAAATTAATATTGTACAGTGTGCTTTTGTTTTTAATTGCTCATGATTTAATTTTAGATTGAAAATAGATTCTAAATTACATAAATAATATCATATCAAATAATTAGGGATATCAAATTAGATAAAGAATATAAAATTAATTAAGATAGAATACGATACAATAAATAATATTGATTTAAATTCAAATTAATCTTATCTAAATAATCTTAATTAGTTTTTTTATTTTTTTATTGAATCACTTTATTTTTATTAGATATACCCCTGTATATATGAATTTAGAGTTTCACAATATAGTAAATTGATTTGAAAAATATCTAATTTCACTAAATGAATTACCAAGTGTGAGCAGATCAACATGTAAAAGATTGTTTTACTTAATTAACTTGTCATATCGAATTTGAGTTAAGGGAAAATTGTTGCGTCAAATTTTAGTCGGAACGATTTTATCACTAGTAATAATTATGTTTGACTTATGTTTTGTGAACAATAATTTTATTTAATTTCATATCTAATGCTATGATAATTATCTTATCTAATAAGGAAACCATCTGATATAAAACCAAATATAGGACAGAATTATAGTTAATATTCTCTTACTTTATGCTTACATCCTATTTATATTTATATTATGATATAATTCTACAAATTACCTTCTTAGCAAATAAGGTTATTTGACAATGAACCCTAATTGATAGTGTAGTGCTTAACAAATAAAGGATTTCGTTTCTACTTGGTGTAATCACTTTATAATTTTTTGAAAAATTTATGACTTTTTAAAAACTATTAGAGTTATATAGTGAACACACTATACTCATTTTTAAATAAAATAAAAATAATAGTTTTACTATATGCCATTATATATATATATATATATATATATATATTTTCATGTAATATTTATGAATTATCCATTTTCACTTATTTTGAAATTTTATTATATTTCAAATTTTAGCATATAATATTTACATTAATTCCTGATTGTGACATCCCTAGTCAATTTAATCATTTTTCGCAATAAATTTTTCGCCTTTAATAAAATTTCCACTCGGTCTTAATATAAAGTAACATTTACTTTCCTTAACTACATTCAAAATAATAAAATCATACTTAAAATAGCATTAACCGACTGAAATAAATCCTTGAATAAAAGCATACAAAAAAATTAATAACCGATCGGAATATTTCATCATAAAATAAGATTTAGAATCAGCGGAAGGAAGAAATCAGAGACAGGGTTACTCGCCTGAGCGAGACTCTGATTCGCTCGGGCGAGATCCGATTCGCTTGAGCGAATATTTAAACCTGAGCGGACCAGACTTACAAAGAAAGTCAACAAGTCGGGTTTCGCTCGGAAATAAGCCCATTCGGTTATATATATCACTCGGTGACAGCTCACTCGGGGATAATCTAACCTCCTTCACTCGGAAACACTCAAATTTTCACTCGGAAACATTCTCTCACTCGGTCATCTCTCACTCGGGTCAGCTTAACTTCCACTCAGAGAAGGTTCACTCATCCTCATTCAGAAACACTGGGACCTTCACTCGGAAGCACTCTTATCTTTCTTCACTCGGAGTTCTAGCCACAACTCACTCGGAGACACTCTAACCTTTTCACTTGGAATTGGGTCTCTCGGTTATTCTTCTCTCGGAAAGGAATGAAGGATGCTTACATGGTCAAAAAATCAATAAGCCCTCGGTCGGATAAGGAATTACTCGGCTAAATTCACCAGGTGATCAACTCTGCTACAATGCAAATTCATTCATAAATTAAGCACCGATTCATAACAACACACGTTCATATTCAACATACAGTCAACATCATCAAACACTCAGAAAACTCAATATATATATTTTACACAATTCATTCCGTTTCACTCGGTGCCTTGGCATCAATCCTCCGCTTGGCGCACCTCCATGGCTTCGACCTCTTCCCTGTCACTGGTTACTAAAAATGTAAACCACAGCAAGGGTGAGTGTTTAGCATTATAATTAATCTAGAACGGAATAAAATATGAGTATAAACTTTATCCGATTCTTTAGTTTCAGATTGTACATTACACTCGGCCATTTAACTCACACTCGGCATTACACTCACACTCGGCATTACACTCACACTCGGCACTATATCCATTAACACTCGGCACTATTATAATTCACACTCAGCAGCATAACAATTCTCCTTTGACAATCTTAACAAGTAACATTCAGCAAGTAACTTCCACTCAGCAATTATAACAATCTTTCCACTCAGAAAATATATCAATTAACACTCGGCTTTATAGTAATTCATACTCAGCAATCGTAACAATTCATGCTTGGCAATTATCATGCTTTATACTTGGCAATTATAGCCAACCACACTCGTCAAATACAATAAATTGAATTCGCCGAATATGGCAGATCTTACTTGGCAATTATGACATCTTACTCAACAAGTACAATAATTCATGCTCAACAAATATAATACTTCACACTCGGCATTTATATTCAACATCATTCAACAATATAGCAAATTGCACTCAGCAATACATCACTCGGCAATAACGCGAATTGCACTCAGCAATACATCAAATCATTCTCAGCAAACTGATCAAAATCTCATTCGGCAATTATAACAACTTAACTCGGTAAGTATACATCACGATTAATAATTCATCAAATTATAAGTCACAACTGACTCTCACATAAAATCGACATCTAGTATCCAGATACTAAAGGATCGGCCTTCAGCTGGGGGTCCTACTTGACACCCCGTGAACCCTGCTTGGTTCACCGAGTCCTGCTTGACTCTCCACCTCGACCACTAGGTGTTAGTAAATCCCTAAGCATGAGCAGCGGAAAAATAAAAGGGATTCCATAGGATTTGCAAGGTTCCGTGTTTCAAAGCACAAAACAATCTCGAAATTCATTTTGGATTACCTCTTGAAGAACTCCGAAGCAGTCGTAGCCTCGTCCTTTAGGAGTCCACACGAGCACTCCCACCAGAATCGCAACACTTGCCAACTGCTAGTTTGACAGCGTGTAGCTCTTGCAACTTTTGCGAATTTGTGTCTCACTTGAGTGAACCGCCTATGAGCATCTTATGCTCTATTTATAGGCTTAGGTTTGACCTAATTTGTTCTCTCTAAAAGTGGGCTCCTTACTCATTCCAAATGAGTTAGGCCCAATAGCTTTATTTTAGTTCAACTAAAATAAGACAACATTTTCTGATGGGCTTACTCTATGTGTGTGACCCTATAGGTAAAATACCCGGTCATATTAATAATAAACTATTTTATTATTAATATAAAATAAGAGCGGCATCTAGCAATGCATCATTATGTCCGAATATTATCAACATAACCTATAAGTGATAATAATAATTTTTTTTAATATGTTTATTCCTTTTGTCACGATATCCTAATTGGGCCCAAGGCATGGTCGCGTCTTCCTTGTACGGCCCAATTTATTTTACTTGATACCGGAGTAGACTGGATCCGAATAAATATCTAATATTTATTCTTTCTAGCATGGCCATGCGTTTTCTTAGTCTTACTCCATCAAGTGGCCTATGGATATCACTCCTGTCACATAGGAGAGACAAATCCTATCTACATCACTCACATCCCTCTGCATAATTTGTTCATTGCCTAATCACAACCTTTATAGTCCTCTTGTTACAGAAGATGTTTAATTGTATTAAAACAATAAACTCCTCATGTAGGAATCGTAGTGACTTCAGGTCGAAGGACTACATATACCATTATCACATTGAGAATCGTTTATGACAATCATGTAACGATCCATGCAACGTTCTCATGGTGGGTCTGTCCAGTACATCATTACTCTTAATGTGTACCTGTATGAAGACTCGATATCATCTATATCTATGATCTGTGAGATCAGGTCATCAGTACACTCACACACTAGTCTCAGTGTATTTACATGTCCCCATGTAAATACTTGACTAGGGACATTTTAGGAATAATTTTTATATGATCTATTACTCCAAGGATAAATATGTTTTAAAACAATTTTAAACTGAAATATTTATTCTATTGATAAGTAGAAAAATGATACAAATAAAGAAGCATAAAAGCTCATAGTGCATACACCAACACTGGGTCCTACTTAACCACTAGGTAGCTCAACTGGGCACAAAAACCATAGGAGCCGGAAATGAGGGGCTATATATACCGTCGGCCGTCCCAAACCACCTAATCATGTATCATAATCATACAATCCATTTACTGGAAGCCTGTCAGGAGCCGCTCCTTGCTCGTGCAACGCACCAGCGACCACTCCCCGCCCTCAACAGTATACGGAGTATCTCATACACAATATGTAACTCAATATAACAAACATTACCATTCTCATGCCACACATACATATTTTCACATTTTTCATTATAAGTGGCCATTAACATTACTCGGGTGACCTGCTTGTCAAACCCGACTCGTTAACAACATCACTCGGGTGACCTTCTTGTCAAGCCCGACTCCATATAGCCACAAAACAACAATTATCACAGTATTAAATATTTTAATTTCAATCGGTTCAAGCCACACACACACGATCGGAAACCAATCGGCGTCCATACATTTACATGCATTCATTCTCATTCATATACAATTCATTCGGTATTATCTCAATTATTACAACATTAAATACTTCTCAAGTCACATGCACACAATCAGAAACTGACCGGTGTTCACATACATGCATACTCATACATTCACAACTTCATCACAACGTCAACATCAGATATTTCCTTGTCACACACACACACGATCCTAAACCGATCGGTGTGCACACAAATACACATTCACAACTTTCATTCAGCAATATCTCTAAGTCCCCCACACACATTCATATACATATTCACACGGTTTTCATTCAGCATCACTCTCACTCGGTTCACAGTTATTACAATGACTCGGACAGTGTCCCATTCTAATTAATTATAACTTGAACACCCCCTTACCTCTGTTCCACGCCTCAACAGTTTCTGGGTTCACCGTTCCACCACCGTTCCAGCAGCGACTTCTTCAATCGTCCCGTTGACGTTCATTCCAGAACCAGCTCCTTTAAGCATTCCACCCGTGTTGGAACTTGAAACACGTTACCATCACCCCACCATTCACACGGTCAAGGGCCACTTTAAGGCTCACAGCCAAGAGGAGTGGAGATCGAAACAGTACCTCCACATGCATGACCATTCGGTCCAGAAAAGAAACAAAAGGGATGAGGTGACAATTTCACACGGTTTAGAGGACATACCTTGAAACCATAACCACAGCTACGCAATTATCTCAAGGTTTGATGCAAAAAGAGACTTCCCTTCAAAGCTTTCGGCCCTCAACAATGGAGGAAGGAGAAGAAGGAAGGAAACAGACAAAGGAGAAAAAGAAGATTCTCGTGAGAAGAATGATTGAAGAAAGAGAAAGAAGCCTTTCTTTAATACCCATGGCAACCGGTCACCTGCCCAGCCGGTCATTTCTCCATTCCTTTATGATTTCCTTAATGACTTTAATTAAACCTCTCTTCTTCTAATCACACCTTTTATAATTAACCAACAATTCATAAAAATATCAATTAAATTCCTAAAAACAATTTTTAACATTTTTCACTTCACAAAATTTTCTATAAATATCCGAGATGTTACATCCACCCCCCCTAAAAGGGATTTCGTCCCCGAAATCAACACACCTACTAAAAAAAAGATTGAGGTACACCCGCCTCATATCCGATTCAAATTTTCGATTCCAATTTCCTTGGTGTAGGTTACCCCTTTCAAATTTTTCCACTTCATTCTTACCAATGGCACTTCCTTGTTCCTTATCCGTGTGGTCCGGAATTCCTCAATACCGATCGGTGTACTTCCATCGTCAGGTCCTTCAATTCAAAGAGTCACTCGGCACAATTATTGAATCACTCAGAAAATACGCTCGGAGTTGTGACACATGAAGCACATTATGGATTAGTTAACGAACTGGGAAGATCCAGTCGGTAAGTAACATTACCGATTTTCCAATATTTGATACGGTCCGATACATCTTGGATTAAGCTTTTGGCTCATCAATATCCGACTGACACCTTTAATCGGTGGAACCTTCAGGAACCCAAAACCATCCGTCTGAAACTCTAGGGGTTTATGCCGATTGTCATAATAACTTCTGTCAGTCTTAGGCAATCTTCATTTTCTCTCGGATTAGAGCAACTTGCTCATTCATCTCTTAGATTAACTCGGTTTTTTTTACCTTCTTCATTCCTGACCACCAGAATTTCTTCTTTAAATCGTGACACATCTTTGTAATACCGTGATGAATATCTAAAAGAACTTCTATGCTCAAGTTAGCACGGCTTGCCTGAAATCACCTTTTACAGGCTCCACCACTCGGTCTCAGAATTTCCAAATTCCATTATTGCCTTTGATTAATTCCACATCTTTACCTCTTTAGAATAACACTCGGATCCAAAGACAGTCTCGAAGATGACCCCGAGCAAAGACTCAGCAACTCTAATTATGGACCCGAGTACGAATTAAATGAATTCACCACTCAGATATTTACTCTTCTTGGGAACTATTCACTCGGGAGTATACTCATTTGAAGTTCCTCTTTCTCTGTCCAGAAGTACTCTCTCTGTGGAAAAAGACCCACTTGGTATGCACCAATCGGTGCCAGACCACTCGGAAGTCAGTAGTGGCTCACAACGCTATCCCCCTGGAAATGTCTCACTCGGTGTCTTCCCACTCGGAAGGACCACACTCAGAGACACCTCACTCAGAAAGACACAACTCGGAGATACTCCAGTCGGTCTCTTATTCAAAAATGTCTCACTCAAGTGTCTCATTCGGACAGAATTCTTCTTCACCCGGAAGGTCTTGTCTCTAACATAATTTACTCAGAAATTCTCCACTCAGTGTACCATAGGTAATCTCTTCTCCCCAGAATCTAGCAATAATTTATACCGACTACCCCGTCATAATATTTACTTTTCTATACTCATTATTCGTCAGTTACCAAATCTCAGTTCTATTTATTCTTCATCTCTAATCATTTACCGACTTCAGACATACGACTCATACACTTCTCTTTTCTAAATCCGATCACTCAAGATTAGCTAAAACACATCTGTCTCCTCGACTTTACACGACCTCAACCACTAGTGCAACTCCCTGAGGTGATCAGTCTCAAGGCTCAACACTTCGTAGTTAATCTGAGTGAAAGTCAGGTATATAGTCCAACTATCCATATCACCGATCGACATGCAAGTTGTTTACATTACAATCCATTTATCTATGCCTATTGGCAACTTCACAAAGAATTAATGTTAAAAGGAACCCAAGGTGGCCAGCCGTTATGACTCCCATGTAACATTAATATCCGTGCAAAGTCTAAACGACTAGGTAAAACTCCTCTTCATTCTTATTCAACTACTTTTAAATCACTTCGTTCCATGTCCTTCATTCACTACTTCTCCTTATCATGTACAATAGTCCAATACATATATATATATACACTTCACTCGACCACCACTCATACAATTCTTTCTCTTAACAATTCTGAGTGAATTCTCACCTCATTAATTATTCTTACTGAAAATTATTACTAACTACCCTTCGGCTATTACCTTCCACTTATTCAGCATTATTACACTGTCCCCCATTACCTACTCGAAATTTCTCCCAATGTCCATTAATCAATCGTCTAACAATTTGGACATGACATAATAGTAACGTTTATTTAAACCATCTTATAGAATCACTACAGGAGGCTCACCCCTCCTAAAAAGTTAACCTTCTTACAACGTTGCTAACTTGCATAAGCTATTACTCGTCCATCAAGTACATTCAACACCCGAAAGAAAAACTAATATCAATCGTCATCCTAACTAGGTAGAAATGTATAGGGGTTCATCCTTCCTAAGAACAATCATATCAAGGTGTTCATCCATTTATTTCATTCTATGAAACGTCCAACTCCATTATTCCAACAAACTCATAGCTATTAACGCACTTACTATTCCCATTTCCTCCTCTCAGAAAATTAGTACCCGAGTTCTAAAAGCGTTGGCTCGATTACCAGGCTACTTGGTTGCTGCCTCTGTGGGCAATCGGGCCTAAGATGTCCCGGTTGTCCACATTGGAAATAAATGATTTGTCCAGTCAGAGTGTTTCATAATATAGCTCAGCCACAACTATAGCACGTTCGGCTATCCGACTGACTACCAGACCAGCTAGTAGAAATCCGACCAAAAGAGAAGAAGACAGAGGAAAACTTACCGCCACGAAAGAACCGATCCATTTTATTGCAACTGGATCCTCTTGCCTTCACGACCTTTTATCTTCCGACTGAAGGGTCCTCTATAAAATCACTTCCACGGTCAGTATATCCTTGTTCACCAAAGTTGAATAATTCCGAATCTCAATCGGCATAATCACACTACAAATTCTAATTCACAATCCTACTTCATACTTGGCACACTCACTACTCTCGGTTCCTTTCAGTGAGAAAGAGTGACAAAAGTCACAGCTCATCAAACTTAATAGCGTGCTCGGCCATTAACACTCGGCCCTGTCCCAATCTCAAGTTCCATTTTCTTTCAAATTTCCTAATTATCCGAGAAGTACTTAACAAGAAACCACTATCGGAAATTCACCCACACTAACGACTCACTCTTCGTCTTCATCGGTACCTTAGTCCGAGACCACCATGTCCTAGCCTCTCCTTCAACTGATAAGTTGTAACTGCACCTTATGCTCCTCCGAACACTCAGATACTCAAAAGCTTACTCGGTTTCCTGTATCCAACACACATCCCACCGTAATTGTGCCCTCCTCTGCAAGCAGGGGGATTCCTTTTCAGGAATTTACCAAGAGTGGGTCCCGATTCGGTCCTACTCATCAATTTAGAAAATTCCGAGAGAAAACCATCCCCTCTATTAGAACTAGTCTCCCGACCATAGAATAATTATATAATGAATAAACATTTCATCATTAACCAATACTCTACCAGGGAGTCGGATATTTACCTCACATAAAACACAACGCCACTGGAGTGCCAAGGGAATGATGCCAAGCTGCAACAAACAACCAGAAGTACAATGCAATAAAATGCAAAACACAATCACTCGGTTCGCCCTTCCACTCGGCTCTAGAAAGAACCGCTCTGATACCAACTGTGACATCCCTAGTCAATTCAATCATTTTTCATAATAAATTTTTTGCCTTAAATGAAATTTCCACTCGGTCTTAATATAAAGTAATATTTAGTTTCCTTAACTACATTCAAAATAATAAAATCATACTTAAAATAGCATTAACCGACTAAAATAAATCCTTGAATAAAAGCATATAAAAAAAATAATAACCGTTCGGAATATTTCATCATAAAATAAGATTTAGAATAAGCGGAAGGAAGAAATCAGAGACAGGGTTACTCGCCTGAGCAAGACTCTGATTCGCTCGGGCGAGATCCGACTCGCTTGAGCGAATATTTAAACCTGAGCGGACCAGACTTACAAAGAAAGTCAACAAGTCGGGTTTCGCTTGGAAATAAGCCTATTCGGTTATATATATCACTCGGTGACAGCTCACTCAGGGATAATCTAACCTCCTTCACTCAAAAACACTCAAATTTTCACTCGGAAACATTCTCTCACTCGGTCATCTCTCACTCGGGTTAGCTTAACTTCCACTCGGAAAAGGTTCACTCATCCTCATTCAGAAACACTGGGACCTTCACTCGGAAGCACTCTTATCTTTCTTCACTCAGAGTTCCAGCCACAACTCACTCGGAGACACTCTAACCTTTTCACTTGGAATTGGGTCTCTCGGTTATTCTTCTCTCGGAAAGGAATGAAGGATGCTCACATGGTCAATAAATCAATAAGCCCTCGCTTGGATAAGGAATTACTCGGCTAAATTCACCAGGTGATCAACTTTGCTACAATGCAAATTCATTCATAAATTAAGCACCGATTCATAGCAACACATGTTCATATTCAACATACAGTCAACATCATCAAACACTCGGAAAACTTAATATATATATTTTACACAATTCATTCTGTTTCACTCGGTGCCTTGGCATCAATCATCCGCTTGGCGCACCTCTATGGCTCCGACCTCTTCCCTGTCACTGGTTGCTAAAATGTAAACCACAGCAAGGGTGAGTGTTTAGCATTATAATTAATCTAGAACAGAATAAAATATGAGTATAAACTCTATCCGATTCTTTAGTTTCAGATTGTACATTACACTCGGCCATTTAACTCACACTCGGCATTACACTCACACTCGGCACTATATCCATTAACACTCGGCATTATTATAATTCACACTCAGCAGCATAACAATTCTCCTTTGACAATTTTAACAAGTAACATTCAGCAAGTAACTTCCACTCAGCAATTATAACTATCTTTCCACTCGAAAAATATATCAATTAACACTCGGCTTTATAGTAATTCATACTTAGCAATCGTAACAATTCATGCTTTGCAATTATCATGCTTTACACTCGGCAATTATAGCCAACCACACTCGTCAAATACAATAAATTGCATTCGACGAATATGGCAAATCTTACTCGGCAATTATGACATCTTACTCAACAAGTACAATAATTCATGCTCAACAAATATAATACTTCACACTTAGCATTTATATTCAACGTCATTCAGCAATATAGCAAATTGCATTCAGCAATACATCACTTGGCAATAACGCAAATTGCACTCAGCAATACATCAAATTGTTCTCAGCAAACATATCAAAATCTCATTCGGTAATTATAACAACTTCACTCGGCAAGTATACATCACGATTAATAATTCATCAAATTATAAGTTACAACTGACTCTCACATAAAATCGACTCCTAGTATCCGGATACTAAAGGATCGGCCTTCAGCTGGGGGTTGTAACACCTCGAATTTTTAAAGTAGGGAGTTAAATTAAGAAAATAAATATTGAATAATTAAATGTGGACTAACTAATATTCCAAAATACTAGAAATAATTTAATTAAGATTCTCTGAGACTGTGGTGAGATATTATGACCGGATAAGTTGAAAACTGACCCGGATAAAATATGGGTGTCGGACCAAGTATCTCCGATTGAGATGCCGTTGGTCAGGGCTGTAGATAATGTTATTGGGAATCCGAATATGTATTCAGAATAATTTTTAGAATATGTATCGAGCCCGAACTGAGAGCCTGTTTAATGAAAAACGGAAGAGTTAAAATAATGGGAATGAAAAATAAAACATAAACCTCACTCTTCCCTCTCATTTTTCCCGTAACTCTCTTCTTCTCCACGCCAACATACTTCCTCTTCTTCTCTTGTTCTTCTTCTTCTTCTTCTTCTTCTTCTTCTTCTTCTTCTTCTTTCCTTCCCAAAAACTAAGCAAGTGGTTTGCTTATTCATCTCTCCCATTTTCGTTTTCTCCAAGTTGAAGGAGGACATCGTGGCTTGAAGCTTCTCCCTTTCTCCTCTTTATTTTCATCATCCTCATCCTCCCTCTTGACTTCCATTTTCATTTTGGAGCAAGGTGAGCTCTTTACCACTACTTTTACGTTTGGAACCTAGAAAATAGAGGATGGTAACTTGGAAGAGTATTAGATGTTGTGGGTAGAGAAAAAAAGCATTAAATGCATGAACCCTAAGGTGTAAGTGAAATAAATAAGGGTATTTATGAGTAATAAATGAAGTATGTGAAGTTAGGGTTGAAGAATGATGAGCATTTATAATGGATGGTGAGTTTAGTGGAAACCCTAACTTATGGAATTTGGGGGAAATGTATAATATTGAAAGGGTTAACATTTATTGATGAGGGAAGTGTAATAAATGATGAGGCATTGTCATTAAATGATGATTAGAGATGGAGGTTAAGAACATAAGTGAAAACCTACTTGGAAAGGAATTAAATGTAAGTGTGGTAAATGGGATAACCTAACAATTTAGGTTGCTACTTTAATAATAATGAATAGTGGGTTAAGGGAAGGAATTCCTGAAGCCTAAGTAAGCAAATGAATAAACTTGTGATAGCTTTCACATGATGAGAATCATGTGTACATAGAAATGTATATGTATATTGAAATGGCTTTTGAATGAATAATTGATAAAGTCCTATAATGATTGGTGTAGGACTTGATAACTCTTGTGAAGCGGGAACGTCAAACCCGGAAGCGTACTTCTCTTAAGGTAGGAGAGGGGTGTATTTTCTAAATGTATGAGAATTGTGATGATAATGTATGTATTAATGTAATATGGCATGTTGTCTTGATTAGATGTGTTATCGTACGTTTGAAATGAGAATTGTGTATGGTGTTTGAAATGAGTGTTTATATGATGAAGCCCAAATGAGGCTATGAATGGCATGTTATGTGATGATGTATTATGGACTTCATGAATGATATGATGAGTACCCTAAACCTTTGGTTAGAGTGTTTTCTTGAATATAAGAATTGATGTTCATGATTGAATTTGTAGATAATTATGAGGTTGAAAACGAAAGTACCCCAAATGAGAGGGTGAGATAGCCATATGAGGTTGAGGCATGCATAAACATTGCATACATGGCATGGCATGCATATCATGATGATGTTGATAAGTGGTTGCGATCACTTGATGTTGGAAATATAAAAGGGCTTACGAGTTCCTGTGATTATTAGACCGGTGGTTGCGATCACCTGGTATTGAAATGAAAGGCCCTGCGGGATCATTGAGATTGAATGCCCATGGTTGTGATCATGAGGCGGGAGTACCCCTTGCGAGGCGGGAAACCTTATGAAATGTTAAACATGGTTGCGATCACGAGAAGCACCTTGTGAGGCTGCTAGAGGGAGTACCCCTTGCGAGGCGGGAAACCATTGAGAATGATTGTATAATTATGGTGGTTGCGATCACCCGAGGAAATGAAATCGGATCCGTGCATATGCATTTTAAACACTAGCATGTGCATTAGTCTTTGAAGCATGGTATAGAGTGATACTCTGTTGATGAGGTTGAGTGAGGTGTGGGTGGAAATCCCCTTTAAAATTACTAACTATGATTATGTACTCGGTTGATATGATTCTGAGAAATTTAATGGATAATTGTACTTGAATGAGAATTGATGGTTGAATGATTTAATATTGGATGCACTCCTCTTGAGGAGGAGACGTTTGTATTGCATTCATGCATATATTGTCTTAATTGTTGGATTTTCATCATTGAGAAAGTATACTCACTCTCCCTGTGGTATATCTTTTTAGCTCCTGTGTTGTAAGACTTGCCTTGGAGCTGTTTTGTGGAGGAGAAGTGTGAAGGAAGCCTCTTTTTGGTAAAGAATGCCTTGGCCAGCAACACATGATTTTGTAGTTGTGTTAATAGTTATAAGGGTTTGATATTTTGTTTATACTGATTAGACTTGAATTGTCAAGACAATTGTATGGATGATGAACATTTGCATATAGGTAATGGAAATTTTAAGGGTCATGAAGGAAAATGAGAGCTTTTGTGTATGGCTCATTTTCGATTATAACCCTATGAACGTATGTGATATGAATTTAAAATGAAACCTTCCTTACACTCTGATAAATAAATGAGAACTCGTATTTGAGTATTAGTTTTGTGGAGTGGAGTAAATGATGGGATAATTTTATAGGTTCATAATGAATTATAATGTAAATATATGAGTCGGCTCATAGGGAGCAAGTTTCAATTGGCTAGTAGGATGATATTGATGTGATGAATTAAGTAGAATTGGCTTAAATGGAGTTCTGACAGGATATATTATTCAAATTCCACGTCTTGTATGTTTTCTGATTATCTCACCCGAGCGAGATGGGTTCTCGCTCAAGCGAGAGTCCCTTCTGAATGACAATCAGTTTCTGGGCAATTCTCGCTTAGGCGAGAGTGAACCTCGTTCAAGCAAGATTGTCCCAGTATCAGTGTTTGCTTACTGGAGGAATTTTGCCCAGGCGAATGGAGTTTCACTGAGCGAGGGCGAAGGGATTTGTCACTAGACAAAATTCGCCAGAGCGAAGGACCTTGAGGAAAGTATTCGCCCAAGCGAGACGAGTGAACGGAGAATGGGTGAGATCCTGGATGAATCCCGTCCAAGTTGGAGTTTTGAAAATAATTTAAGATGTGGGGAAATTCTGAGTGAAATCCGAGTGAGCTTGTCCGACTTGGGACCTTCCGAGTGAGGGAGTGGATGTTATTCTGAGTAAGGGTCTCCAAGTGTGATACTCTGGGCAGTGGAGTCCCGAGTTGGGAATCTCCGAGTCCAGTGTAACCTGTCCCGAGTGGTGAGCCTCCGAATGTGAAATTCCGGTGGATGGCTCCGATTGGGGGTATTCTGGTGAAGTTGTTCAGAAGTACTCTGGATTAACTCCGCTTGAGTGAAAAGAAAGAGAGTCGGTTTTGAAATAAATTGCTGAGTGAGGACCAATCAGCAGTTGAGTCAGTGTTGGGATGAATTTACTGAGTGAATGGCCGATCAGGTGTTGAATCGGTGTTGGAATGAGATGCCGAGTGAATGACCAATCAGGTGATGAGTCGGTTTTGGAGTAATTTGCCGAGTGACAGACCGAGTGAGTGTGAAGTCGGTCCTAGAATGATTTAGCTGAGTGAAAAGTGGGTCGGTCTAGATTATTATGCCAAGTGGAAAACCGAGTGTGAGATGACTCGGATCTGGATTAATTTTGCCGAGTGGAAGCCGAATGAGTGATGGGTCAGTTTTGGAAGGATTCTGCCAAAGGAAAACCCGAGTGTTGGGAAACTTTGCTGAACGAGCGAGTGTATGCTCGCCTCTGGAAGTTATTTGTTTAGGCAAGGAGGTCTCGCCCAAGTTAGTTATGGGTTGTACTAATGCTGGCCAAATTCCGCTCGAGCGAAATGCCTCAGTTGTGATGCTCGCCCAAGCGAGTTAGTGTGGAATTCGGTTCTGGACGATTTTCGCCCAGGCTCGCTGGCTCCGCCCAAGCGAGGCTTGTCTGTCTCGCTCAAGCGAGTCGGATTTCACTTGAGCGCAGCTTCCCCCGATGCTTCTTTCCTCTTTTCGCTCAGCTCTCTTCTGCTTCGCCTATGTACATTGTGTGGCACTCGCTCAAGCGAGTATGGATTTCGCTTGAGCGAGGGGGACCCCTGTTTCCCCAAATACTGAGATCTAATTGTTTTCTCTTTTCTTTTCATTAAACCCCGATTTTACATTACTTCACGAATCCTTTGGTTATAAAATCTGACTTATTAATTTTTGTAATGATCGACCTCTTTAATTTTAATCACATAGCAGTAACTTGTTCTGAAATTCTTCCGCTATTTTTAATTGGAGCATTTATTCCTGGTTGCTCCTCTTGACTTACCTTCTCATATCTTCACATATGAGACAGGTCTCTGATAGGTCCGGGGAAATGAATAAATAAATAAATAAATAAACAGCCTCACCAATTGCAACTATCATGAATTTATTAAACTAAAATCACGGAAAAATTTATCCCTATTTTCAGGGTGTCACAACCTGGTATCAGAGCATTATTCGCTCTGTATTACTGTGAGTAGTTGTTGTTATTACTAGAACATAATATGTGATTGATGAATGATTGTCCTTATTGTTTGATTGTGTATGAATTGATTATGGATTGAAAGTGATTCTTATAAGTCCGGCCAAGCTTCTTCACACTATCCTCCCTCAATGATGAATCCTATGTATTGTGAATGCATACCACACTATGATATGATAATGTGCTTGTATGAGCTTTAATATGGATCGCTTGATATTGGACTCCATGATGGAGAGCCATAACTGAACTTTTATAAAATGCTATAGTGTGAGATTATAGATGAATTTTATGAATGAGTTTACTAATGTTAGATGAATATTATGTTGTGATTTTAGATATCGAGATGGCCCATCGTCGTCAAGATAATGATGACGCTATAGCTAGAGCCTTGAATCATTTTGCGGATCTTCTTGAGTCGCAAAACCGTGATAGACAAGAAACAGAAAGACAACCTGCTCCTGTTGTTCAAGGTACTCAAGGCCTTGACATATTTTTGAAGAGAAAACCATCAGAGTTTCACGGTGGATTTAGGCCTGAGCAAGCCTATGATTGGACCCGAGATGTTGAGCGGATCTTCGATAGTTTCGAGTGCAATGAGCTCCAGAAAGTGGAGTATGCTATTTTCATGTTGAGAGATGAAGCGGAGACTTGGTGGAGACTCACCAAGAGTAGAATGAATGCTGCTGCTATTCCCTTAACTTGGGAAAATTTTAAATTTGAACTCATGAGAAAATATGTGCCTGAAAGTTATAAGAGCAAGAAGGAGCTCGAGTTCATGGAACTCAGGCAAGGCACGATGACAGTGGAAGAGTATGCTTCCAAATTTAAAGAACTCTGTGAATTCTACCTTCCTTTTCAACAAGAGGGAACTGAAGCCTCAAAATGTGTGAAATTCGAGAACGGTCTACGCCCTGATTTTCAAAGGGCCATTTGCCATCAAGAAATCTGAAGCTTCACGGTACTTGTGAATAAGTGCCACATTTATGAAGAACATGCTCCTCCTCAACATTCCAAATTCGACTCTAAGTTGAAGGGTCAATCTTCTAGTTTCAAGAGACAAGGAAATTTTAGAAGGGGACACTTTCAGAGGGGTACTCGTTCTAACGTACAAGTTAAAGGCGGTGGACATGGTAATACTTTTGGCCGGGGTAATGTGAATACCAATGGGCCGAGATGCTATAGGTGTGGTGGCCCACACTATGTTTAGGAATGTGTGCACCGTGAAGATGTAGTGTGCTTTAATTGTGATCAGGTGGGACATATCCGTCCTGCATGTCCCATGCTTGCAAGACCGGCTCCGGTACAAGCTAATATGCCCAACCGTGCTAATGCACCTGCTCATGTGAACCGTAGAGGCCACAATGGTGGTCGGGGCCGTGGTAATGGAAATAATGGTGGTCAACATGGTGGCCGAGGTGGCTATAATGGTGGAAGGTATGGCAACGGTCGAGGAAATGGCAATGGTGCTCGTGGTGGAAATAGGGATGGTGGAAATCTTCAACCCAATGCCGGAAGAGTATTTGCTGTAA
Organism: Clitoria ternatea; assembly: GCA_037962975.1. NCBI lineage: Eukaryota > Viridiplantae > Streptophyta > Magnoliopsida > Fabales > Fabaceae > Clitoria > Clitoria ternatea. The sequence continues at coordinate 152,795,451 of CM075670.1, forward strand.
CCGGTGAGGAAGCAGCACAAGCAGATAATCTGGTTGAAAGTAAGTGTGAAATTCTTGGACACTCAGTTCATGTCATTTATGATTCGGGTGCAACCCACTCTTTTATATCCGAGGATTGTGTTCGGTGATTGAGATTGCCGGTATGTTTGATGAAAAATGCCCTTGTGGTTACCACCCCAACCGGTACTTGTCTCAGATCGGTTAACCAGTGTGATAATGTTGATATGCTTCTAGATGGGAGAAGATTTGTTGTGTCTTTTATTTGCTTACCTATGAACGGATTGGAGATCATACTTGGTATGGATTGGCTCTCCGCCAACAAAATTATGGTTGATTATCAACAACGGACCGTTATTTTCCATTCTTCTGATATAGGACAATTTGATGTGCAAGGTATAGCTCAACTTTGTGTGTTACTACCTCTTGCCGATGGGACAAGTGGTCCCGATCCCATTAATATTCCTGTGGTGTCTGAATTTTTGGATGTGTTTCCCGAAGAGATACCTGGCTTACCACCTCCACGGGAGGTTGAGTTTGCTATTGACCATGTACCTGGTGCCGAACCAGTGTCTATTGCTCCTTATAGGATGTCTCCTATGGAGTTAGTTGAGCTAAAGAAGCAAGTTGAGGAACTACTTGAGAAGGAGTTTGTTCGACCCAGTGTGTCACCCTGGGGAGCTCCTATTTTATTAGTTAAGAAGAAGGATGGAACCATGCGGTTGTGTGTAGACTACCGCCAATTGAACAAGTTAACGATAAAGAATAGATATCCTTTACCTCGCATTGATGACCAGCTGGATTAATTAAGAGGTGCAGTGGTATTTTCGAAGATCAATTTGCGTTCCGGTTATCATCAAATTTGGGTGAGAACCGAAGATGTTCCGAAGACTGTGTTTAGGACGCGATATGGCCACTACGAGTATGTGGTGATGCCATTTGGGGTGACTAATGCTCTAGCGGTGTTCATGAGCTATATGAACCATATCTTTCATGAATACCTGGATCGTTTTGTTGTGGTGTTCATCGATGATATCTTAGTATATTCCAAGAGCCGTGAGGAGCACGAAGAACATTTGAAAGTGGTGTTGAACATTCTTAGAGAGAACCAGTTGTACGCTAAGCTCTCTAAATGTGAATTCTGGTTGACGAGCGTCCAGTTTCTCGGACATGTGATATCCGAAGATGGTATTTCGGTGGATTCTTCTAAGGTTGAAGCCGTTATGGCATGGCCTAGACCTACGTCGGTTACAGAAATCCAAAGTTTCCTTGGACTTGTCGGTTATTATTGGAGGTTCATTAAAGGCTTTTCTCGTCTTGCTAGACCTTTGACGAACTTGACAAGGAAGAACCAACCTTTTGTATGGACGGTCGAATGTGAGAGATGCTTCGAAGAGTTAAAAATGAGGCTGACTTCTGCGCCTATCTTGGCATTGCCTGATTTACAAGAAGAGTTTATGGTGTATTTTGATGCTTCTAAGCATGGACTTAGATGTGTGTTAATGCAGAAGGAACGTGAAGCTTATGCTTCACGCCAGTTACGACCTCATGAAGTTAATTACCCAACTCATGATTTGGAGTTGGCTGCGGTTGTGTTTGCCTTGAAGATTTGGCATCATTACCTGTATGGTTCGAGATTTGTGGTTTTTAGTGACCACAAAAGTTTGAAATATCTTTTTGACCAAAAGGAATTAAATATGCGTCAGAGGAGATGGATGGAGTTCCTGAAAGACTATGATTTTAAGTTGATGTACCATCCAGGAAAAGCCAATGTTGTTGTCGATGCTCTTAGTCGGAAATCCTTGCATGAGTCGGCCATGATGGTCAAAGAATTTGAATTGATTGAGGAATTTTGGAATTTGAATGTTGGAACCGAAGTTCAATCCTCCAAGAAGCTATGTTTTGCTACCTTGAAGATATGTAATGAGTTTTTGGAGCTTGTAAAAGAGAAACAAAGAGATGATGATTATTTACAAGAGATGAGAAGATCTCAGGATAATGGAAAGAATTTATTTCTTGTGGAAGGTGTTGATGGTTTATGGCGAGTAAAAGGTCGTGTGTATGTACCTTCATTCAGAGATTGGAGACACACGGTGCTAGAGGAAGCACATAAAATCATTTTTAGCATTCATCCTGGTGCAACCAAGATGTATCAAGATATAAAGAAAAATTTTTGGTGGCCCGAAATGAAACGTGATGTTGCCAACTTTGTAGCTGCATGCCTTACTTGTCAGAAGGCGAAAGTAGAACACCAGAGACCTTTGGGTACCTTGAGGCCACTTGATATTCCCGTTTGGAAGTGGGATGCGATTGCCATGGACTTTGTGTCCGGATTGTCGAGGACGAGGTCCTGATGTGACAAAATCTAGGTGATTGTGGATCGTTTGACGAATAGTGCGCATTTCCTGCCGATCAGTATGAAGAGTTCCTTGCAGGATTTGGCACAGTTGTACATTTGGGAGATTATGAGATTACATGGTGTGCCATCAAGCATTGTTTCTGATCGTGACCCCCGATTCACTTCCCGATTCTGGGGAAGCTTACATGAGGCGATGGGTTCAAAACTGAAGCTAAGTTCAGCGTACCATCCTTAGACTGATAGGCAGTCTGAGAGGACTATTCAAAGTCTTGAGGACTTACTGCGTGCTTGTGTTTTGGAGCACGGCAGTTCGTGGGAGAAATATTGGCCTCTGATCGAATTCACGTACAACAACAGTTTTCATTCTAGTATTGGTATGGCACCATACGAAGCATTATATGGAAGGAGGTGTCGAATGTAACATCCCAAAAATTTCAATCTCATGTGTAATTATTTTTAATTTAGGTCATTATTAATTGATCCGGTCCCAACACCGGCCCCAAAGAGCATGGTTTTAATGCCTTGCCAGATCAGCATTTCGAACAGGAGAAATACGTTTCAAATCCTCTATGATTACTCTTATACGGAGTACATACCGCCAAGGCATGTGACTTCGCCAAGGCATGTAACTCCGCCAATGCTTGTTACTCTGCCAAGGCCTATTACTCCGCCAAGGTGGAAAGTATTAAAAAGATTATACACATACATAAAGCATTTCCAATGCACACTACTCCGCCAAGCCATAGGCTTAATACAGGCGGAATACCAAAATTCCCATACTACGAAGCGAGCGCATATTTATAACCCCGGCACGAGATTGACTCTGTCTTGAGAGGTTGAAAATGGGAATCAGGCTGTCACGCATAAGAGGGAACAACAAATAAAATAATGAAACATTAACGCTTTCCAAGTGAGTGGAAATACCCACTACAGTGATGGTGCTCGTGAACGGCGCAGGGACTCACTACCTTTCTTGCATTATGCCTGAAAACAAGGAACGAGTCCTACCAATAATAGAGCACCAGTAACAGGTATATAAACCTCAGCAAAAAGTTATAGGGGGGATCCCCCCTAATTCTGAACCTTACACTCATACTTGCATAATTCTCTCAGATTTGCTTTCTAAGTCTAACAGTACTTCAAAATACTGACTTGAGCGTCGGAGAATAATTGCAGGTACAACCACCAATTGTGTCAAGGCAAAGGAGGCTATTCCAGGCGGACTACTATACCGCCGCAGAGTGCATTGTACTACGCCCCAGTATACAAGAGTACTCCATATTTGTATCTGTATAAGGCCCTCCTCATATCAGATTTTACCTGACATGTACATTTTGAATTGTTTGACAATCATACCTTTACACCCCCTGTAAAGAACAGTTCATTGGCACGCCCAGTGGGACCTGTAAAATTGGTAATCCCACAATCCTTGAACAATTTCCATTACATTCATCATCAATGGAAAGACCAGGACCAGAAGTGCAGACTGAGGATTCTCCTCCATGCAATCCTAGACGTCTAAGCTTTGACAACGATACTCACAAAAGGGCAACGCATGTTGGCTCTCCAGATCCAAGAGATGACATGATCAGAATGTTGAGGGAAGAAATTGCAGAGCTTCGACGTGAAAAGGCGAATCCCATACACGAGAAAGCGGGCCCTACAAAACAGCCGCACCATGAATCGCATGTATTAGAGGAATCGAGTACCCCAAATTACTCTCGCATCCCTACTTACATGGATGAGCAACGAAGCCTTCCACTGGCAAATGCCCACCATCATGAGGGAAGAAGAGTCGTTTCAAATACATCCCCATCGGGATACAAGATGAGTATCCCATTTTCCAAAAGACTGATGAATGCGCATGTCCCCAGACATTTGCAAACTATGCAACCCATTTCCATAGGAAAATACACCGGGGAGACAGATCCTTCTAAGCATTTAGATGCTTACATCTATGAAGCTATGTTCTTAGGTGCGGAAGAAGATGTCATGTGCAGAATGTTTCCCAGGACCCTCACAGGTGAAGCTCTTAGCTGGTTCAAGAGTTTGCCTTCAGGTTCCATTGATTCATGGGAGGACTTGGCCACAGCTTTTGGCAGTCACTTTGTAATCTCTAGGGATGCGCCTAGAACCTCCCATACCTTGGCTCAGACCAAGGAAGGTGACAAAGAGTCTCTAAAGGATTTTCTGAAGAGATTTTATAAAGAGGCGGCCATGGTCCCTGACTTGACAGAAGCGATCCAGTTGCATATCCTCATCGAGGCCATGCAGCCGAAATCGCCCTTTGCTTTGTCGTTGGCAAAAGGACCTCCATCCACCATGGAGGAGTTTCGCAGAAAAGCATCCAAGTACGTAGGTATTGAGATGCACTTGGAAGCCACTGCATCTCGCAATAAACCACCCATTTCAGCTCCACACCATGATAAAGATAAAGAAAAATCATCCAGGAATGATAAGTTCCCTCAGAAAGATAAGGCGGGGAACCGACCCTTCAAACAGCAAGATAGACGTGTGTTTAATTTTGCTCATTATGCACCCCTGAACACGACATATGAGCAAATCTTGCGTGAAATAGGATGGACTACCCTCAACATTTACGGGGTTCAACGTCCACCTCCACTCAGACGCGGTGGGAATCCAAAGAAATATTGTGAGTTCCACGAGTTAGTTAGCCATACCACGGAGGAGTGCAAGCAATTCAAAAACACCATCGAGGTGCTTATTCGTAAAGGCAAACTGAAACATTATTTGTTTAAGGGTAAATCTCATGATGAGCCAGAGAGGTTTGAAAAACGACCTCGTGATCGTTCTCCGGATCCTGATAACACTCGGGAGCCAAAACGCACAGCGGCAACAGAAAAACAAAAGAGTATTGTTCCGGAGTCTGCCCAAAGAGAACCAAGCCCTGAACCCAGATCGCGGGGCAAAAGGCAGGTGGTAGATATGATTGCTGGGGGCTTTGCTGGGGGCGGACCCTTAATCACCGCGAGGAAAAACCATCATCGTATGATCTTGTCTGTGCAAGGCAAGAGCAAAGAATATCGCCCATTCAGGAACGGGGTTCAGACTCCGCCTATAACCTTCACAGACGACGATTTTGGCCCTACTATTCCTGAAGGAGAAGACGCAGTAGTGATTATTGCAGTAATCGCTAATATGGATGTAAAACGCATCCTAGTTGATCAGGGAAGTTCCTGCGATGTTATCTTTTATGACTGTTTTAAACGCACGGGATTAACTGATGCAGATTTGCAACCATATACGCAGGACCTTACAGCCTTCAATAGCGCCAAACAGCCCACCAAAGGCTACTTGGACACGAGAATTACTTTTGATGGCGAACCTGGAGCAAGGGCTGTGAAATCCAGGATTCTTGTCATTGATGTGAAATCTCCATACAATGGCATCATTAGGCGGCCTACCCTGAACGCCATGGAAGCCATCGTTTTAACCCTCCACTTGTTAATCAAATTCATTGACAAAGATAATCAAGTCTCATCTGTAAGGGGTGACCAAGAAATGGCTCGCTATTGCTACAATTTGAGTCTTAACATGGTAAAGCTTGAAGCCATGTCTAAGAAAAGAAAGTTGAATGAAGGGAGCAGTGCGGCGGCGTCCGTCAATTTGGTGGATCTTGACCCCAGGGCGGAGTCTTCTGTAGACCCACTGAACCCTTTGAAACCAACTCCTGATGGTGGTTCCAAGTCTATTGTTTTGGGTAGCACCCCGGAACAGATTACAAACATCAATGACAAGCTTGAGGCCAACATAGAGGCAAAACTAATTGCACTTCTCCATGAGTATAAAGAAATTTTCACTTGGACCGCTACAGACATGCCTGGCATGGATCCCAACTTTTGTTGTCACCGCCTGGCGGTGTACCCTGAAACTAAGCCTGTAGCACAAAAGAAACGGCGTATGGGTTCAGCTAAACAAAAAGCTGCCTGTGAGCAAACAGAGGAACTCCTCAAGGCGGGGTTCATCAAGGAACTCCGTTACTCCTCCTGGTTGTCTAACGTGGTCATGGTATAGAAAGCCAATGGCAAGTGGCGTATGTGTATAGACTATGTTTATTTGAATAAATGTTGTCCCAAGGATCCATACCCTCTCCCCAACATTGATAGATTGGTTGACGATTCTTCAGGATACAAGTATCTATCTTTTATGGATGCTTACTCCGGTTACAACCAAATTCCAATGTGTGAGGATGATCAAGAGAAGACAGCGTTTGTTAATGATAAAGGAGTCTTCTGCTACAACGTCATGCCATTTGGGTGTAAAAACGCCGGGGCAACCTACCAGCGCATGATCAACAAAGTTTTTGAGGGTATGCACACAAAGCTGGTAGAAGTTTATATTGATGATATTATTGCCAAGACCCCGGAAGGAGGAAACCATGTTGAAGATCTACGCCTCATTTTTCAACACCTACAACAATATGATATGAGGCTCAACCCTTTAAAATGCACATTCGCTGTCCTTGGTGGTAGATTTTTGGGCTTCATGTTGACACAAAGAGGTATAGAGGCTAATCCTGATAAATGCCGCGTTATCCAGGAGTTGCAGAGCCCCAAAACACTAAAAGAGGTATAATCCCTCAACGGCAAAATCACTGCTCTAGCACGATTCATGCCAAAAATGGCTCATCACTCTCTTCCCTTGTACAAAATGCTGAAAAAAGACAAGAAATTCAGTTGGGGCCCAGAGCAAGAGGCGGCTTTCCAAAGCTTGAAAAATGTCTTGGCCAGCCCTCCAATCCTGGTAAGACCAAGCCCAGGTGAGCAACTCATCATTTATTTGTCTGTTTCAGATGAGGCTTTAGCAGTAGCTCTGGTCAAGGAAACAGTTGAAGGCCAACGATCGGTGTACTTCACCGGTAAAACATTGCATGGCGCAGAATGTCGTTATCAGAAGATTGAAAAGGCAGCGCTTACAGTTGTTTGGGCTTCACGACGCCTAAGACCATACTTTTATGCCCATCCTATCTTGATTCGCACAGACTTGCCACTTCGTACTATACTGTTCAAACTAGACCTGGCTGGAAGAATGATCAAATGGGCCGTAGAACTCTCTGAATTCGATATATCCTACGAACCAAGAACTGCTATCAAGGCACAAGTCCTAACAGACTTTGTAGTTGAATTAACAGGCTCTAGCCCAGATGCAGATCATTCACATTGGACAATATACGTTGATGGATCTTTAAATAGCAAAGGATGTGGGGCAGGAATTGTTGTGGAAAGCGATGACGGGGTACATCTCGAAATTTCATTACACTTCACCTTCACTACGTCTAACAATCAGGCGGAGTATGAAGCCTGCTTGGCCGGACTCAGAGCAGCACAAGATATTGGGGCCAAAACTGTAACCTTATGCAGTGATTCTCAATTAGTCATCTCGTAAATTCTTGGCGAATATCAGGCTAAAGAACCTTTGCTGCAACAATATCTAAACTGTGTTAATGAGTTAAAGCAACGCTTCGACGAAGTCACTTTCAAACATGTACCTCGGGAAGAAAATACACGTGCTGATATCCTCTCCAGGTTGGCTAGCACAAAGAAGGCAGGATGCACAACTACGGTTGTACAAAGTACCTTGGCGGAGCCAAGTATTTCCTTTCCTTCCTCAATGTGTATGATTAGAAGCCGCTCCTTTGATGACAATTCCTGGGTAGCACCGATAGTTCGTTACCTTGTTAATGGGCAATTACTCACAGATGATCTTGAGCGACGGAAACTAAAGAAAGAAGCACCTTATTATACGCTCCTAGACGGACAGTTATACCACCGAGGAATTTCTGTTCCTTACTTAATATGCATAAACGAAAATGAGGTGCAAGCCGTTTTAGAAGAAGTCCATGAAGGGCAGTGTGGGCACCATCCGGGGGCACGTAGTCTAATGAGAAAAATACTCAGAGCTGGGTATTGGTGGCCTACCCTGAAGCATGACTCCGCCTCATATGTTCAGAAGTGCGATCAATGTCAACGATTTACAAACCTTTATCACACTCCGGCGGAAGAAATGTCATCATCAATAACGCCTTGGCCTTTCTATCAATGGGGCATGGATATCTTAGGTCCATTCCCAACTGCGCCTGGCGGTATCAAGTACTTGATAGTTGGCGTTGATTACTTCACCAAATGGATTGAAGCAGAGGCAGTGGTGCATATTACATCAGCCAGGGCTCGTAGGTTCGTATACAAAAATATCATTGCATGTTTCAGAGTCCCTGGATGCATAGTTACTGATAATGGCACCCAATTCACAGATCATAAGTTCACTGAACTCCTAGAAAATCTCAGCATTACACAGATTTTCTCTTCTGTGGAGCATCCTCAAACTAATGGCCAAGCTGAAGTTGCCAACAGAGAAATTTTGAAAGGCCTTAAGAAACGCCTTGGTGAAGCAAAGGGAGATTGGGCAAATCAATTATGCCACGTTTTGTGGGCATATCGAACAACCCCTCACTCTACCACAAATGAATCCCCATATCGGCTGACATATGGAGTCGAGGCTATTATTCCTGTTGAATTGGAAGCCCATTCAGCTCGAATCCTCCACTTCAATGAAGAAGCCAATCAACAGAACCTCGCCCATGAACTCGAGGTCTTGGCAGAATTGAGAGAGGAAGCCTTTGTGCAGGATCAAGCTGCTAAAGCAAAAGCCGCCAAACGGTATAACACTCATGTTTCTGAACGCCGTTTCAAAGAAGGAGATTTGGTTTTGAGAAGGGAAAATATCGGCAATAAATTTGCACACCAAGGCAAATTGGCGCCAACCTGGGAAGGTCCATACCGAGTCATCGAAGCTCTGGGCAAAGGCACATACCGCCTAGAAAACTTAGATGGCACTCCGGTCAGGAATAAATGAAACATTTTAAATTTACACATATATTACAGCTAGTTGGGTAATACGGTATGTTCTCTCTCCTAACTTAAGGTTCTTCCCAAATGGGCTTTCCTTGAAAAGGCTTCGACGAGACATACCCCAACTCAGCTCTTTATGTAGTTCCATCATTAATAAAATTCCTTCCTACATTCAATCTTCATTCTAATCTTTATGGCAGAACTTGTTCCCATGCAGATAAGACACCGGCTCCAACAATTGAAGCATAAAAGCATAACTCTTTATTCCATAAAGATCATCCAACATGCAACAAAGCTTCATAAACGAAGTCAAAAAACTCCTTGGGGGGAAAGGATTGGTGTCACAGCTTATGCTGCACCATACCGACCCCAAGGTACAAAAAACTCCTTGGGGGGAAAGGGATTGGTGTCATGGCTTATGCTGCACCATACCAACCCCAAGGTACAAAAAACTCCTTGGGGGGAAAGGATTGGTGTCACAGCTTATGCTGCACCATACCGACCCCAAGGTACAAAAAACTCCTTGGGGGGAAAGGATTGGTATCACAGCCTATGCTGCACCATACCGACCCCAAGGTACAAAAAACTCCTTGGGGGGAAAGGATTGGTGTCACAGCCTATGCTGCACCATACCGACCCCAAGGTCCAGCAAAATTCTTACAGGAAGAATTGGTGTCACAGCTTATGCTGCACCATACCGCCTCCAAGGTTCAACAAACTTCTTACGAGAAGGACTGGTGTCACAGCTTATGCTGCACCATACCAACCCTGGATTCAATAATTTTCACTTGATCAGGAGATACACTCCAATTCAAATTCAAAGGGATGAACGCTCCATCCAAACCCTTACTCCGCCCAACTGCTAATGTTTCGTAGAGTACATAATCGACAAACTCAAGCACTATCAACAAGTCCAAGTAAGTATAATACTGGTAAAAATTATGCTTCATTGAAATTCTTAAGAGGCTACTCCGCCTCATTACAGAATTCTACTTCATTGAAATTCTTAAGAGGCTACTCCACCTCATTACAGAATTCTACTTCATTGAAATTCTTAAGAGGCTACTCCGCCTCATTACAGAATTCTACTTCATTGAAATTCTTAAGAGGCTACTCCGCCTCATTATAGAATTCTACTTCATTGAAATTCTTAAGAGGCTACTCCGCCTCATTACAGAATTCTACTTCATTGAAATTCTTAAGAGGCTACTCCGCCTCATTATAGAATTCTACTTCATTGAAATTCTTAAGAGGCTACTCCGCCTCATTACAGAATTCTACTTCATTGAAATTCTTAAGAGGCTACTCCGCCTCATTACAGAATTCTACTTCATTGAAATTCTTAAGAGGCTACTCCGCCTCATTACAGAATTCTACTTCATTAAAATTCTTAAGAGGCTACTCCGCCTCATTATAGAATTCTACTTCATTGAAATTCTTAAGAGGCTACTCCGCCTCATTACAGAATTCTACTTCATTGAAATTCTTAAGAGGCTACTCCGCCTCATTATAGAATTCTACTTCATTGAAATTCTTAAGAGGCTACTCCGCCTCATTACAGAATTCTACTTCATTGAAATTCTTAAGAGGCTACTCCGCCTCATTACAGAATTCTACTTCATTGAAATTCTTAAGAGGCTACTCCGCCTCATTAAAGGATTTTACTTCATTAAAATTCACAAAAAGGTTATTCTGCCTCGTTATACTTAGTCATATTTCATCAGTCCTCAAACGATTAATCCGCCTTATTAATAGCATTTTACAAGGCACAACTCCTACGGACTCAAACACCGTTTATATGAACAAGTATAAATTTATAGAAATTATACTTTATTAAATATTGTCAAGAATTGATAAGGGATCCAGAGCCTATCCTGGAACAAGGCAATATTATTAAAGTGCAAAAAATAAAATTTGCAAAGAAACCCCGGAGCTAATCTTTAAGACTCGGGTGGCACTCCTTCTTGGTGGGTGGAGCTAGGCTAAAACTCACTGGTTTTGGACAAACTCTGTGAGGGGGGCAAGTCAGCCAAGACGTACTCTTCATTAGGCGTAGGAACATGACCCCCCTGAGCAGGCACCATTAATTCACCATTGATAAACTCATAATAAGGGTGAATGCCTGCAATATTAAGAGCAACGCCTGGGTTGCGATAACAGACCTGGCGAATAGCCATGCTGAAAGCATCATCAATTGCTGCCTCAGCTGCATCCAAAGCCGATTGCAACTCCTGATCAAGCCGTTTATTGCTGGCATCGGAAATGGCTTTCTCAGCTTTCAGCTCTTCGACCTATTTTTCAAGGTCACTATATGCAGTGGCTGCTTGATCCAACTCCGCAGCCCAGGCGTCTTCAGCGAGAGCCTTACTGGTTTCAAAAGAAACCAGCCTCTGCTGAACTTCACTCACATCCTCACCCAGTTTTTGGTTCTGCTATTTCAAATCTAAAATTTGTTGTCCCAGCAGAACATTTTCAGCCTTTACATGGGTCAGCTCACCCACATCCTCGCCCAGCTTTGAATTCTGCTGTTTCAAATCTGAAACTTGTTTGTCCACCAGAACCTTCTCAACTTTGACCCAGGCTAGCTCCTCTTCAAGCTTCTTTTTGTCAGCGTCGGCGGCATCAAGATGTTTATCCTTGGCCTTGATAAGCTCCGACAGCTGTTCGTTGTCATGCTCCAGGCTTCGAATTTTTTCAACAGAATCATGGAATGATTCTTGAAACATAGCAGCCTCCGCAGCAACCTCAGCAATATGGGGCACTGAAGTAAGATAACCATCAATTTCGGTGAGATGCCACCTTACAGCAGCAGTGGTATTCGTAATCTCCTCAAAATCGATCTCTGGGCGGAGTATGAATTCGGGGTCGCACCTGTCTGACTGGCGGGTTCCCACATTTGTAAAATACAAGTAAGGGTTCAGACGAGACCCCGCCAGAGGAAGAGTGATAGCCACATTTGTAAAATACATTTGTAAAATACAGCCCACCTAGATGGATCCCCTGGAACATTGACAAGAAAAATTGCTATTCCTCGAGCAGTCAAATCCAGGGCAGGAGTCTCAGATCAATGAGGTGGAGAACCTTGAACCCCCTCCATCTCCTTTTCTACAACATCTTCTCCAAGGGCGTCCTCCTGACCGCCCAATTCAGTAGTGATAGCCACATCTGACGCCCCAGAGTTTCTTCAACTCCTATCACAGCATCAGATGATGCTCCTTCACCCACCTTCTCTTTCCCCTTGCTCTTCCTTTTCTGCAAAGGCTGGGAGTCCTCTTCCTCCACCTCGATAGTTTCTGGTTCTTGGCGTTTTTTAGATCGCCTTTCTGCATCAACTATCGAGGGTCCCGCACCACCCTCCAACATCACTACCTTGGTGGATACAGGCAAAGGGAGAGTCCTCTTCAGAGCTGCAGCAAGATTCCTCCGGGGCTGCACATTGTTCTCCGCATCAATTTCCTGGCGACTCATACGGATTTGCTTGATACGCTCCATCCCAGGAAATTCAGCGATCTCTCCTACAAACATAATATACACGAATACAATTAGAAGTTGCAGGAAAGAACAGAAATAATATTCAAGCAACAAGTCTCAAAACATTACTTAAATATCCTTCAGCATCATGCCCAAGCAGCCTTCGGCACAGAAACTGCTTGTGAGCGGAGTTATACTCCTTCAGTGTCCGGAGTACTTCCACGGAGGTAGGTGACAGGACACTCTCCTTAACTTCATAAGCTTGTTTAGTCAGGAGAAAGTGCTCATGAGTCCACGCCACCGGGAATTTATCAATCCCCTCCGCACTCCGCCAAAAGACGGACTTGTTCTTCCTAACATAAATTTTTACAAAGCTCATTCTGAAATGAAGTCCGCCTTTTTTGGCGGAGTCAACAAATGCCTTAAAATTTACAATCTTCGGCTCCGCCCGAAGAGTAACAAAACCCATGCCGCCGGTTTTTGCATTCACCCGCCTCATTATGCGGCAAAAAGCAAAAAATAACGCCACAGTAGGCGTAAACTCCAGATGTTTAGCCAGCACTTCAAAGCTGTGAACTATTCCCCATCCATTAGGGTGCAGCTGAGAGGGGGCGCAATCCAGAAACCTGAGTACACCCATCTGGAATTCGTTCAACGGAAATCGCACCCCCAACTGAGTAAACAGAATATCGTACATATACAAAGTACGCTCATCCTGAGGACGATGGCAAATGTGTTCAAACGTCTTTGGCGAACGAACGATAAACCTCCTTTTAAATCTCTCATCCTTCCAGACAGGCACTGACAACTCCATTACCCGACCACTTGTCGTTGCATGACGTGAAGAAGCTTCTTTGACGTCTTCCTCGACCCAACAATAGGGATCAGTCTCAACCATCTTTTTCCAATCTAACCCGTGCAGCACAATATTCTGACATTCTGCCATTGTTATCACTTGTATCTGAGGGGTACCTCCTGCTACAAACGAATGTATAGCATTACTAAAACACTCCACGCTGCTGTAAAATGTTGAATCCCTCCCAGTATAGAAGCCCTCATCTTCACTCTCAATATCCAAAAACATAGGGTGAACAGATACCCTAGGGCACGACTCTGATTCTTTTCCTCTCATCCTCGTTTCAACAAACACACATATAAAGAAAACAGAACCCATCCAATAACAAAGAAGACAGAAAACAGAGGAAGAAGAAAGTTACCTTAAATCTTTGAAGAAACGATGAACTGGCAACAAGAAACGAATCGCGAGGACGCAGCGTTCAGAAGGTAGTTTAAACACTAAAACACAGAGTGGAAGATGAAGCAAAACGTTTTCTCTCCTAAGAGTTTACCTATTTATAGGCATGGCTTGGGGGGAAATAAGCAAAACCTCGAAAATCTCAGAAATGCACCTATGGCCGTTGGATGAATCATAACGACGTTCCGTTAATTCTGAGACCGTTAGATGAATCTCAAGGCAGGCATTTCCTGGGCCGTATTTTCAAAATCCAAGGCCCATGGTAATAACCTCGAAAACGTATTCCAACTGCCATCCCACGCATTTATGTCCCATCATTGGAATGGCAATCGTTACGAGGGCATACGTGGCAATGAGAGATTGAAGCGGCAAAATGCAGTTTCGAGGCGCTTTGATGACAGGCGTGGCGAGTAATGACAAAAACAATAAATGCATGAAAACACTTGTCCATAAATTTGGAACTAGCAAACACCGCCTAAACCCATGCCTATAATAGCTAAACACAACAAAGTGCTATAGCTTATTAAAGCGACCCCGCTAGTCACTATAACAAGCTAGGGGGCAGATGATCCAGTCCCAACACCGGCCCCAAAGAGCATGGTTTTAATGCCTTGCCAGATCAGCATTTCGAATAAGAGAAATACGTTTCAAATCCTCTATGATTACTCTTATACGGAGTACATACCGCCAAGGCATGTGACTTTGCCAAGGCATGTTACTCCGCCAAGGCATGTGACATCGCCAAGGCATGTAACTCCGCCAATGCTTGTTACTCTGCCAAGGCCTATTACTCCGCCAAGGTGGAAAGTATTAAAAAGATTATACACATACATAAAGCATTTCCAATGCACACTAATCCGCCAAGCTATAGGCTCAATACAGGCGGAATACCAAAATTCCCATACTGCGAAGCGAGCCCACATTTATAACCCCGGCACGAGATTGACTCTGTCTTGAGAGGTTGAAAATGGGAATCAGGCTGTCACGCATAAGAGGGAACAACAAATAAAATAATGAAACATTAACGCTTTCCAAGTGAGTGGAAATACCCACTACAGTGATGGTGCTCGTGAACGGCGCAGGGACCCACTACCTTTCTTGCATTATGCCTGAAAACAAGGAATGGGTCCTACCAATAATAGAGCACCAGTAACAGGTATATAAACCTCAGCAAAAAGTTATAGGGGGGATCCCCCCTAATTCTGAACCTTACACTCATACTTGCATAATTCTCTCAGATTTGCTTTCTAAGTCTAACAGTACTTCAAAATACTGACTTGAGCGTCGGAGAATAATTGCAGGTACAACCACCAATTGTGTCAAGGCAAAGGAGGCTATTCTAGGCGGACTGCTATACCGCCGCAGAGTGCATTGTACTACGCCCCAGTATACAAGAGTACTCCATATTTGTATCTGTATAAGGCCCTCCTCATATCAGATTTTACCTGACATGTACATTTTGAATTGTTTGACAATCATACCTTTACACCCCCTGTAAAGAACAGTTCATTAATATTATCCAATTTCTGAGTGAGAATGCTTAGAACGAGTGGTATATGATGTGTTGGAAGAGAGTGAATTGGCCTTAATGTGATTTCATATGTTGAGCGGTGAGTATTTTGTTTCTGTTCATGTTTTGGAAATCTCGCTCAAGCGAGAAGGGATCTCGCTCAGGCGAGAATCCCTTGTATCGGTATAATGGTTTCTAGACCAATTTCGCACAGGCGAGTAAGACTTCCACTCAAGCGAGAAGCATGTTAAGTAATCTGGGAAGATATTGGACCCGCTTGAGCGAGCTAGAGAAGATATTGCCACTGGACACTTTTCGCTCAAGCGTGGGTGAGTCGCTTGAGCGAGAATATAAAGTATGATGATTGGTCAGTACTCACTCAAGCGAGTGACAGATATTGTTGTGCCTCGACCAAGCGTGACGAGTGAATGGGAGCAAGTAATATTCTGGACGAAATTTCACTCAAGTGGGAACCTTAGAAAAATAATTTCATGATGTGGTGAATTTTCGAGTGAAATTCCGAGTGAAACAGGTCAGAAATAAGACCTTCCGGGTGAATAAAAGATCTGTTTCCGAGTGAAGGTTAAAAATCCGAGTAAAGGTTGAGAATTCCAAGTGAACAAGAGAAATTCCGAGTGAAGGTTGTGTTTTCCGAGTGGGATATAGCCAAGAGGGCTTCTTCAGAGTGGAATCCCTGTCTCAGAGGCATTTTTGAATAAAGAGGGTTTGATAGAACCTCTTCAGGGTAAAAAGATCCGAGTGACTCATCTTGGAGTGACTCACTGCAGAGTCAAACACCCCCAGAAAGACTCATTTTTGAGTCAAGGATTTTCCAAAGACTCGTTTCCGAGTCAAATGCTTCTGAATAACTCGTTCCGAGTCAATCATAGTCAGACGTTGCAATTCTGAATGAAAGTTCACTGAGTGCCTTCATTTTCGAGTGAAGTACAGAGAAAAATGTATTTTCGAGTGGTAGGTTTCTGACTAGTCACACACGGTGTATGATTGTCCAGATGTGCACTGGAATAACTTCGTGTGAATGAAGAAGAAAAGAAGTCAGTCTTGGGAATGAGATGCCGACTGAAAGTTGGCCAGATGATGTGTCAATCCTGGAATGAGATTCCGAGTGAGTAGACAACTATGGGGGAGAGTCAGTTTCTGAAAAGTTTTACCGAGTGGAACCTGTGTGTGTGTGGAAACTCGGATTTGGAATGAAATTACCGAGTGGAACCCGTGTGAGTGAAGACACGGATTCAAAAATGAATTTACAACTGAGGAACCGAGTGTTGAAGACTGAGTGAAAGAGTTGACTCGGTTTTGGAATATATGGCCGAGTGAAAAATAGAGAAGGATGACTCGGTTGGGAATAAATTATGCCGAGTGAAAACTGAGTAAGAGGAGTCGGTTTGGATTAATTTGTTGAGTGAAACCGAGTGAAATTCCAGTCGGTATTCAGTGTCAGATTAACGTTTGACTCCAATCTTGTCCTTTTATGCATATTTTAATATACTTTTCTTCAATCATACCCACTCCATTAGGCAGGCGGCAGAAGTGGACAATTATAGAGCCTACTTTCTTATCTAAACCACCCTTATTTCCCACTAACAGCCCACTAGAAACCCACTCATGGAAAGTTGTCTCCCACTGCCTTGCATTATTAAACAATCACACAATGATTCTGAAACTCTCAATTCCTCTTCTCCATCAATACACTTTCGATCTAAAGCTAGGACAGCAAGGAGAACATTTTCGATCAGCCAACTATCTTCAATCCAAGTAAGAGGGGATAGGGTTGTGAATAATTATGAAATGGTAGAATTGTATACTGTTCTAGGATTCCAGTATTATTTTCGTATCTTGTGGCTCAGTTTTGAAGTTGAAAACGTATGAATTTGATTCTGACTTCTTCATGAAAGTTGTAGATCTTTTTGTTATGTGAATTTTGAGACCTGAACCAATTGATTTGAATATATATAGCAAAAGTTATAGCCAAAATGCTACAGCATGTCCGTGTGGAATATTTATCCTATGTTTTGTGTATATATTAAAATTCTGGGACTTATACATGCATAATCAGCCTTTGATGTCCTTATAAAAGTTGTAGATATTTGTGTTATGGATCTGTAGAAAGTGGTTTCAAGTCAAAATTATTTTTGTAGCTCGAGTTATACTTAAAACACTAAAGTATGTCCAAGCTGTAAATCTGTTATATTGGGATACGAATTTTATTTTTAAAACTGGGAATTTTATGATGAGAATTAGTGATTGTTGTCTTCATAAAAGTTGTAGATCTTCTTGTTATGTGAATTTTGAGACCTGAACCGACTGAATTGGATATGTATAGCATGAGTTATGATCACAATACTACAGCATGTCCGATTGAAATACTTATCTAGTGTTTTGTGCATATATGAATATTCTGGGAATTATACATACGTTTTTAGACTTTGATGTCTGCATGAAAGTTATAGATATTTATTTTATGGATCTATAGAAAGTGGTTTCAAGTCAAAAGGATTTTTGTAGCTCGAGTTATGCCTAAAATACTGAAGTATGTACAAGCTGTAATTCTATTAATCTGAAATACGAATTTTATTTTTAAAACTGGGAATTTTGTGGTGAGAATTAGTGATCAGTGTCTGCATGAAAGTTATAGATATTTGTGTTAGGAGTAATTTAAAACTGGTCCCATGCCAAAATTATTTTTGTAGCTCCAGAAACGTTGAAAATACTAACATATGTACGTTTTGAAAACTCTCTTTGAGGCAGTTTTGTATTCAGTGAATAAGGTAAAATTATGGTCTTCATGAAAGTTGTAGATAATTCTATTATTGAACTACAGAAAGTGGAATCACTTAAAAAGGATTTGATTTGATCATGTTATGGCTGTTTTACTAACGTATGTTGCTGTTGGAAAATTCTGAAACTTACCTAAATGGTTATTATGAATGTTAATGATATTTTCCATGTGAGCAATGATATATTTATGAATTATTGGGGAACTATGGATTATTATGGATGTTATTGAGTGTCCTATGAATGTCATTCAGTATGTATATTTTTGTGATGAAAAATTGTGAATGACTAAATTAATATATATATGAACATGAATGCCTTATGAGTTGTTGAAATATGTTGTTGAAACAGTAAATCCATGATTCTGAAAATTATTATATGTGATGTGTCCTTTGAGGACTTGTGGTTTTCCAAGTGGTTTTGGAAATTGAAATATCATGGTATATTAAATGATAAAGAGAATTAAAGGCATTCATGCATCATAAGCATTTGGACGCACCATGGAATTTAGGGGTTCCATGATTGCCTACCCTGGTGGGGGGTTACTCTATGATGAGTTTAAGCCCTATTTTCACAAGAACCATGGGAGTGTAGGGATCCATGGTTGTGCAAATTCCTACTGGTATATTTATTTTCACAAGAACCATGGGAGTGTAGGGATCCATGGTTGTGCAAATTCCTACTGGTATATTTATTTTCACAAGAACCATGGGGAGTGTAAGGATCCATGGTTATGTAAATTCCTACTAGTATACTTATTTTTGCTATGAGCCATGAAGTGTAGGGATTCATGGTTATGCTAAGTCCTACTTGTGTCTCTATGAGACTTCTTACTGTAGTATTCCCACCAAACCAAATGGATCCAGCATGACATCATTTGACTAATTAAAGACTTATTAAATATAAATGAACTTGTTTGGCATATTCATCATATCATTATGCCTTGTTGGTTGTGTTTGTGCAATTTTATTTATTTTATATTTATTCTATATTCTGTCTCACTCTTACATTAATTTTTATAGTGAATGCTACACAGAATGAAGAGTGATGCCATGAATGAAGTTTATGTGAATTATTGCTTGGAATTTGACTTTATTTAATTTGATGGGTTGTAATAATGTAATGTTTCATGTACTGTATTTATCTAAATTGTTTCCGCTATATAAATATTTCATGACTTTAATTATTCACGACTAGTATGTATGATAATATTCCGCGTTTATCAACTTTTACATGACTTATTACAAATTTTAAAAATGAATTTTTAAAACGTGAAAAATTTATTTGGGAAATTATTTGGGGCGTCACATTGGTGGTATCAGAGCATTTTCAAAAATTTAGGGCCAATTGCTATGACATATATTGTTTCATTGATATACTACATGAATTGTTTGATTACTTACTTGATAATATGCTAAGTGTGTGCTATATGACTTGTGCCTAACTGATAAATTACAAAATGACTTGTTTGATTGCTTGCTTGATAATATGATAAATGTATGTTATATGACTTATTGCTCATCTGATAAATTGTAGAATACTTATAGTTACGTAAATATATATACGATATATTTCCCCTTAGAATTAGTATAAACCAAACTACGAATGTAGGATGGCAAGAAACAATAACAACGATATGGCAGCTGCTTTCAACCACTTGGCTGAAGCCATAGAAAGACAAAATCAACCGAAAAGTGCTGGAGGACTTCACGGGTTAGATCACTTCCTAAAAAGAAAGCCATCATAATTCAAAGGAGGCTATGATCCAGAGGTAGCATACCTATGGGTTAAGGAAATGGAACACATTTTCCGATCCTTGCCCTGCATAGAATTCGAAAAGGTGGAGTATGCCACCTACATGATGGTTGAGGAAGCAGAAAACTGGTGGATACATGCCAGAACTCGTATGATTGAGACTAACAGACCTTTGGACTAGATCAACTTCAGAGATTGTTTTCTGGAGAAATATTTTCCAGCGAGTGTGAAGAGCCAAAAAGAGCTGGAATTCATGGAGCTGAAACAAGGCTCAATGTCTGTTGGTGAGTATGCTGCAAAATTTGAAGAATTATCTCTCTTTTATCCTCCTTTCCAACAGGCTGGTGCCGAAGCCTCAAAATGTGTCAAGTTCGAGAACGGGTTAAATCTTGAAATCAAAGAGGCTATCAGTTAACAAGAAATTCGGAGTTTCCCCATCTTGATCAATAAATGCCGAATTTTTGAAGAAAGTCACCAAGCCAGATTGGCACAAGAGAAGATTAATAGACAACTGAGACCTCAGTCAGTTGCCTTCAAAAAGAGAGGATCATTTTATCCAAATCGTTTCAAGGGAGGATCATCATCATCTTCTTCTGAAAAATATACCAATCATGTGAATATAAAGTGTCATAACTGCAAAGGTAATCACCATATACGTGATTGTAATAGACGCTTAGAAAATGTCACTTGCTATCAATGTAATCAGAAAGGTCATATCAGCCCAAATTGTCCATAAAACCGTTAAATCAATAACAACAATAACACCATGAATAATCAAAGAGATTCTAGTTATCAAGGAGCCCGTAGAGGAAACGCTCGTGCTGTTTAACCTCTAAGACAGTATGGGGAGTCAACAGACAGGAGATTACAACCAGCAACAGGAAGAGTCTTTGCCATCAGCGGTTCAGAAACAGACCAAGCAGACGATCTTGTGCAAAGTAAGTGTGAGATCAATGGTACCATTTTATCTGTGTTATTTGATTCTGGTGCTACACATTCTTTTATTTCAAAGGAGTGTGTTAGACATCTTAAATCACCTATGAAGTCTATGATATATCACCTAATTGTTTCCACTCCCACCGGTACATAACTTAGGACTACTAAGGTGTGTAACGAATATTCTGTGCTCATAAGAAGGCAAAAACTTTCTTGTCAATCTTGTTTGTTTACCTTTGAAGGATCTAGAAGTAACTCTAGGGATGAACTGGTTATCGGAGAATCGAGTCTTGGTGGACTGTCATAACCAGACCGTGATATTCCCATCAGAAGGAAATCCTATTTCTGACAACCTCAAGATGTTCGTCTTAAATGGTGAAATTCAATTGTTTGTCTTGTTTAGTCTTTCCAAAGGAGATAGTGAATCTAAAGCAATTGAGATGCCATTGGTCAGGGCTATTAAGAATATTATTGGAAATCCGAATCTGTATTCGGAATAATTTTTGGATTTAGTATTAAGCCCGAACGAAGACCATGTTTGTTATAAAACGGGAAACATTTTAATGATGGACCAAGATATAACTTATTTTCCTCTTTCTCTCCCTCATTTTCGTCACTTCTTTTCTCATCTACACAAACCCTCTCTTTCCTTCTCTTCTTTTACAAAGCTCACTATTTTGTGAATCTCCTTCCATGCCCAACCAAACACGCTTTCTTATTCTTCATCTTGGAGATGATTCAAATGCTTGGAAACTCTCTATTCTCCTTTCATTTTTTTGTACATGCTAGAACTTGGGATAGTTTGGAGCTTAAGGTAAAATTTCTATACTCTTTTGTTGTTTTTGGCTCTAGGTTTTGGTTTCTATGGGGTTAGAAGAGTGCCATATGAATGGGTTTAAGAATAGGAACCATTTTCTAGTAAAACCCAAAAGGTGGGATGTGTCTTATGTATTTTTGGATAGGTGTGAAATGGTATACGAAAATTTTAAGATTTGAGATGGAAGGTAATGGCTGTTAATGGTGATTATTTGATTTTAGTGGGACCCTAACTCTAGGATTTGGGGAAAATGAATAATAATGTCATGAAAAATGATTTTTAGTGAAAAACCCATGATAATGTGTGTGGGTGTTGGAGATGGATGGTTATTAAAAATGGTTATTTAGTTTTGACGAAAAGTGTAATGAGTTGGGGATTTTGGCTAAATTGATGATTTTGATGAATACTCTAGGATGAATATATATGAGGCTAAATTGATGATTTTGATGAATACTCTAGGATGAATATATATGAGGCTAAAATTGATGATTTTGATGAATACTCTAGGATGAATATATATAAGGAAATGAATATTATAAGCATTGGTGTGGATTATTGAGGATGAGAGAAGAGTGTATATGAGTATGTATATGATTGGAGGAATTAATTTGGATTGTTGATGTTTATGATGATGTTAAAATAGTTGCAAGCCATTGATAGTGGATTAAGGGAATAAATACTTCCGTTGATGAGTGGGTATGCCACTTTAAAATGGTTGAATTGGTGATGATTGAATGATTCATGTGATGATTCGGAAGTCTTAAGGCTAAGAGTCATAGTGTTGTTGTTGTTAGGTATGGTTAACTTTTTTAAGATTTAAAGAATCTTGATCCTAAGAAAGGAATTCCCGAAGCCTAACATGAGCGTGTAAATTGGATTTAGACAAGATTAGGACTTGACAACGAGTTGGGGAATAATACCCTATGATAGTATATTAATAGCATGTATATGTATGTTTGTAATAGGTTTGTGTTCCGAACGATGATGTGGAAGGATTTCAACTTTAAATTTCGAGGACGAAATTTTTATTAGGGTGGGAGAATTGTAACATCCCAAAAATTTCAATCTCATGTGTAATTATTTTTAATTTAGGTCATTATTAATATTATCCAATTTCCAAGTAAGAATGCTTAGAACGAGTGGTATATGATGTGTTGGAAGAGAGTGAATTGGCCTTAATATGATTTCATATGTTGAGCGGTGAGTATTTTGTTTCTGTTCATGTTCTGGAAATCTCGCTCAAGCGAGGAGGGATCTCGCTCAGGCGAGAATCCCTTGTATCGGTATAATGGTTTCTAGACCAATTTCGCACAGGAGAGTGAGACTTCCGCTCAAGCGAGAAGCATGTTAAGCAATCTGGGTAGATACTGGACGAATCTCGCTCAAGCGGGTGTGGCTGCGCTTGAACGAGCTAGAGAAGATATTGCCACTGGACACTTTTCGCTCAAGCGTGGGTGAGTCTCTTGAGCGAGAATGTGAAGTATGATGATTGGTCAATACTCACTCAAGCGAGTGACAGATATTGTTGTGCCTCGACCGAGCGTGACGAGTGAATGGGAGCAAGTAATATTCTGGACTAAATTTCACTCAAGTGGGAACCTTAGAAAAATAATTTCATCATGTGGTGAATTTTCGAGTGAAATTCCGAGTGAAACAGGTCAGAAATAAGACCTTCCGGGTGAATAAAAGATCTGTTTCTGAGTGAAGGTTAAAAATCCGAGTAAAGGTTGAGAATTCCGAGTGAACAAGAGAAATTCTGAGTGAAGGTTGTGTTTTCCGAGTGGGACATGGCCAAGAGGGCTTCTTCCGAGTGGAATCCCTGTCTCAGAGGCATTTCTGAGTGAAGAGGGTTTGATAGAACCTCTTCAGGGTAAAAAGATCCGAGTGACTCACCTTGGAGTGACTCACTGCAGAGTCAAACACCCCCAGAAAGACTCATTTCCAAGTCAAGGATTTTCCAAAGACTCGTTTCTGAGTCAAATGCTTCTGAATGACTCGTTCAGAGTCAATCATAGTCAGACGTTGCAATTCTGAATGAAAGTTCACTGAGTGCCTTCATTTTCGAGTGAAGTACAAAGGAAAATGTATTTCTGAGTGGTAGGTTTCTGACTAGTCACACACGGTGTATGATTGTCCAGATGTGCACTGGAATAACTTCGTGTGAATGAAGAAGAAAAGAAGTCAGTCTTGGGAATGAGATGCCGACTGAAAGCTGGCCAGGTGATGTGTCAATCCTGGAATGGGATTCCGAGTGAGTAGACAACTATGGGGGAGAGTCAGTTTCTGAAAAGTTTTACCGAGTGGAATCGTGTGTGTGTGGAGACTCGGATTTGGAATGAAATTACCGAGTGGAACCCGTGTGAGTGAAGACACGGATTCAAAAATGAATTTACAACTGAGGAACCGAGTGTTGAAGACTGAGTGAAAGAGTTGACTCGGTTTTGGAATATATCGCCGAGTGAAAAACAGAGAAGGATGACTCGGTTGGGAATAAATTATGCCGAGTGAAAACTGAGTAAGAGGAGTCGGTTTGGATTAATTTGTTGAGTGAAACCGAGTGAAATTCCAGTCGGTATTCAGTGTCAGATTAACGTTTGACTCCAATCTTGTCCTTTTATGCATATTTTAATATACTTTTCTTCAATCATACCCACTCCATTAGGCAGGCGGCAGAAGTGGACAATTATAGAGCCTACTTTCTTATCTAAACCACCCTTATTTCCCACTAACAGCCCACTAGAAACCCACTCATGGAAAGTTGTCTCCCACTGCCTTGCATTATTAAACAATCACACAATGATTCTGAAACTCTCAATTCCTCTTCTCCATCAATACACTTTCGATCTAAAGCTAGGACAGCAAGGAGAACATTTTCGATCAGCCAACTATCTTCAATCCAAGTAAGAGGGGATAGGGTTGTGAATAATTATGAAATGGTAGAATTGTATACTGTTCTAGGATTCCAGTATTATTTTCGTATCTTGTGGCTCAGTTTTGAAGTTGAAAACGTATGAATTTGATTCTGACTTCTTCATGAAAGTTGTAGATCTTTTTGTTATGTGAATTTTGAGACCTGAACCAATTGATTTGAATATATATAGCAAAAGTTATAGCCAAAATGCTACAGCATGTCCGTGTGGAATATTTATCCTATGTTTTGTGTATATATTAAAATTCTGGGACTTATACATGCATAATCAGCCTTTGATGTCCTTATAAAAGTTGTAGATATTTGTGTTATGGATCTGTAGAAAGTGGTTTCAAGTCAAAATTATTTTTGTAGCTCGAGTTATACTTAAAACACTAAAGTATGTCCAAGCTGTAAATCTGTTATATTGGGATACGAATTTTATTTTTAAAACTGGGAATTTTATGATGAGAATTAGTGATTGTTGTCTTCATAAAAGTTGTAGATCTTCTTGTTATGTGAATTTTGAGACCTGAACCGACTGAATTGGATATGTATAGCATGAGTTATGATCACAATACTACAGCATGTCCGATTGAAATACTTATCTAGTGTTTTGTGCATATATGAATATTCTGGGAATTATACATACGTTTTTAGACTTTGATGTCTGCATGAAAGTTATAGATATTTATTTTATGGATCTATAGAAAGTGGTTTCAAGTCAAAAGGATTTTTGTAGCTCGAGTTATGCCTAAAATACTGAAGTATGTACAAGCTGTAATTCTATTAATCTGAAATACAAATTTTATTTTTAAAACTGGGAATTTTGTGGTGAGAATTAGTGATCAGTGTCTGCATGAAAGTTATAGATATTTGTGTTAGGAGTAATTTAAAACTGGTCCCATGCCAAAATTATTTTTGTAGCTCCAGAAACGTTGAAAATACTAACATATGTACGTTTTGAAAACTCTCTTTGAGGCAGTTTTGTATTCAGTGAATAAGGTAAAATTATGGTCTTCATGAAAGTTGTAGATAATTCTATTATTGAACTACAGAAAGTGGAATCACTTAAAAAGGATTTGATTTGATCATGTTATGGCTGTTTTACTAACGTATGTTGCTGTTGGAAAATTCTGAAACTTACCTAAATGGTTATTATGAATGTTAATGATATTTTCCATGTGAGCAATGATATATTTATGAATTATTGGGGAACTATGGATTATTATGGATGTTATTGAGTGTCCTATGAATGTCATTCAGTATGTATATTTTTGTGATGAAAAATTGTGAATGACTAAATTAATATATATATGAACATGAATGCCTTATGAGTTGTTGAAATATGTTGTTGAAACAGTAAATCCATGATTCTGAAAATTATTATATGTGATGTGTCCTTTGAGGACTTGTGGTTTTCCAAGTGGTTTTGGAAATTGAAATATCATGGTATATTAAATGATAAAGAGAATTAAAGGCATTCATGCATCATAAGCATTTGGACGCACCATGGAATTTAGGGGTTCCATGATTGCCTACCCTGGTGGGGGGTTACTCTATGATGAGTTTAAGCCCTATTTTCACAAGAACCATGGGAGTGTAGGGATCCATGGTTGTGCAAATTCCTACTGGTATATTTATTTTCACAAGAACCATGGGAGTGTAGGGATCCATGGTTGTGCAAATTCCTACTGGTATATTTATTTTCACAAGAACCATGGGGAGTGTAAGGATCCATGGTTATGTAAATTCCTACTAGTATACTTATTTTTGCTATGAGCCATGAAGTGTAGGGATTCATGGTTATGCTAAGTCCTACTTGTGTCTCTATGAGACTTCTTACTGTAGTATTCCCACCAAACCAAATGGATCCAGCATGACATCATTTGACTAATTAAAGACTTATTAAATATAAATGAACTTGTTTGGCATATTCATCATATCATTATGCCTTGTTGGTTGTGTTTGTGCAATTTTATTTATTTTATATTTATTCTATATTCTGTCTCACTCTTACATTAATTTTTATAGTGAATGCTACACAGAATGAAGAGTGATGCCATGAATGAAGTTTATGTGAATTATTGCTTGGAATTTGACTTTATTTAATTTGATGGGTTGTAATAATGTAATGTTTCATGTACTGTATTTATCTAAATTGTTTCCGCTATATAAATATTTCATGACTTTAATTATTCACGACTAGTATGTATGATAATATTCCGCGTTTATCAACTTTTACATGACTTATTACAAATTTTAAAAATGAATTTTTAAAACGTGAAAAATTTATTTGGGAAATTATTTGGGGCGTCACATTGGTGGTATCAGAGCATTTTCAAAAATTTAGGGCCAATTGCTATGACATATATTG